>JAYKXP010000001.1:0-1363816 GCA_037176845.1 Paramarasmius palmivorus | reverse complement strand
GATCTTGGAGACAAGGGCCCACCGGGAGGTAGGCTTGGCCTAAGCTTGGACGGTTGTTGGCATTTTCGATACGTGTGGTCCGGAGTCTGAATTTTGACAGCGGCATGGGACGGCCAGCAACGGCTGTAGGTACAGCGTTCCTGGCGCTTGTCATCATTACGTCTCTCTTTCGAAAATTTCGTTAGGACTCACTAATGGCTCTTTCTCGTTCTCTCGTCCTCTGGCCGTCCTCGTTTTCTCCGATATCTATTCACCATATCATTACCGCGTGAAATCACATCCTTTTCGACGTGGCTTGAGGCCTGAGGGATTGTGAATCGTTGTGATGATCTCGTTGCCTGGAACGGTCTAACGCAACTCGAGTGTCAAAAAATTGCATTCTGTGGAGCGTATGGCGGCTCGAAGTGAAGGCCTAAGATGACGGGGAACTGGCATGCACTCATATAACACTGAAATGTAGGGTAGCGAACTGTTGAGCTAAGTAGATTGGTCAGTTTGTCAGGTTAATAAAGACGGAGGTCTAACAATGCACCTGGACCTGGAGCATAGATGTTTTGAGACGGAGGCGCTCCTAACATCATTGGAAAGGTGCAGCATTCTGACTGGTAGCCGGTGTTGTTGTAGCATGCGTTGTGTCCTCAAATTGTCCTCGAATCCTTATTGAATCCTTAAACACTTCGGAGACTGGGTGAGCTCCGTTGCTCTCGTACGAGCTTGGATCATCCGTATCTCAGACACCATTCAATCGAGGAAACAAGACAGTGATGTTTGCGGAAAGTTTGTAGGATATACTACGATGGAGAGCGCGAGAACAACGCGTCGCGAAGGAAAGAGATATAGAACGGCTTCTCGGTGTATCCTGCCTAATTCAGCGATATTTCCGGTTGCCGTCCCGCCGCTGTCAGATTTTCGAGGTCCGCACCACACGTCACAAAAATCATGACAACCGTCCAAGACTTTATAATGAGTGAATACCTGGAGCGTCCTGTTATAAAGGATTGTTTCAAGACTAGGCTTGGCCGTATGATGGGGTCCTTTGGAGGTTGGACTCGGAGTTTCAATTTCACCTTGCCGACACAAAGCCGAGTCATGTGCCGTGTCACGGGATGTCGTCGTCCCACTCGTTGACAATGATTGTTGAGTCTTGAAAGCTTGACCTCCACTACGCTCGATGTCGATACCCTCTTTTCCTTCTATTTTCTAGGTATCTATTTCTCACTATAAACAGAGACAACCACACCCCAGAATCACGCTCCAGAACTGATTCCTTTACTATCGTCCTAGTCTCGAGAATCTATCGTCCCGCTTTTGTCAATACCAAAACCCATCAGTTCAGCCTGAGTAATATGGTATCAAGAGCTTCATGAAAGGTCCTCTCGTAATAGCAACGGGCGAGGGCAAATTCTCTTATTGATGATTCCTTAATTGCTGCAAGGCCGCGGAAAGGATATATAAATCCTTGACCCAACCAAGCAGGCGGTGAAGCTACAGGTGTGTAATCGTGTCCATGTACATGCGTGTTGCTCATTTGTGTATTGCGATTGAATAGCTGCGAGGCTAGTGCATGGAAGCGTGCCTTTCTTACTTTTGTCGCATGCACTGGAGGATGATCAGAAACCATTCATCGGCATCGGATTCCAGTCAATACTGAAATCAGAGGCCGCTAGTGCAATATCCCCCTAAGACTTTGTCATAGTATCCGTGTTCTAGCGAGACCTTGAGGAGGAATCCAACTTTGAAGGTGCTCGTTCCGTTTAAACGTCATGCTATTCTCTTCCGCAGAGGCATGGACTTGGGTAACAATCTCAAGGGAAGGAACATGTAAGAATGAGAATTTCGGGTGTGGGCGGAATAAGGCGTGTCAAAGACGTAGAAGTAGAAGGTTGAGGTGCAGTAGCGGTATGACACCGTGATAACTTTGCGTAACTGCTGCTCAGACTGGAACGACTTTCCCCAAACATCGGGCTAGTGCCAGTGCGGGCGTTTGCCGCGCTATCAATTTCTTGCTCACAATCTCAAGTATAGACTATATATGAACAATATATGATAGAAGTCAAAGGTGACCGGTGAAATGCGAAAGGACTCGACGAGAGAACAACGATTCAAGACTGAGAAGCGTGAGGGATGCCGGACCGGCAACGTCAAAATTCAAAGTCCGAGTCCAACCTCCAACGGACCGGGACATACGGACAAGACTCTATCTACAGTGAATACCTGGAGCGTGGATAGAGTCGCGTTTCAAGACTACCGGGAGGTACCGAACAGCTGTTTGCGGTACTTTCCCACACCTTGTTTTCAGGACTCGAACTCGTAATTCCCCTGCCCAGCTGCACAGGTTCTTCTGAATCTTTGTTCAAGCTTATCATTATCCTTGCATTTGCCGCTGATAATAGCAACACTTAAAACAGATGGCTTCCAATAGCATCTCATTCCCGAGTCAGCCGCACAAGGTGCACACCAGCATACATGGCATACGCGTTCCAAATCACTGACTACGAAGTCACCCAGCAGGAGAAGAATCTACCTGGACTAGGGCAAAATTGTTTTTCCGACAGAGATAGAGTCGGAGTAGATCATCATGAAGGCTACGGGTGGAGGGACAGCCTGAATGGTATCGCTGCGTCAAATGTAGTCCGACAAAGTTCTGATGCCGACGGTATTTTACCTCTCGTCTGTGAACTGACCTTTCTCTTGTATGTATACGAATAGATAATTCTTAGTTGTCTAGTCGCAAGACTGAAACTACTGCCCATCTTGCTGATCACCCGTGCTGGGAATTGGAATGGACTCTGAGCAATGAGCATGCGTGTTGAATTGAGCTTGAACACTAAAAATACATAAAACCTACAAAACAAAACCTCAACGCCCATCTCAAACCTATCATATACGCTTTTGTATTCTTCGACTCGAGACGATCTCGTTCTTCGTTAAGCCTCTTAAGGATCGTCCGCGTTGGGTGTGCCTTCCAAGTCGACTTGATGGATTACGGAGAGAGCGGAGAGAATTTTTTCTGTTTCGACGTTAACGTAAGGAAAGGAAAGAAGGAAAAGAAGGAAGAGGAACGCACTGAGATCGTCACCGATTCTCGCGAGCATCCACAGCGCGTCTTCAGTCATGTGGTCAGGTTCGATGAAGAGGTACGGTGCAAGGTCTGGTAGGTCGTTGATTGTTATTAGCCGTCTCTGCGCGTGTTTTTTTAGTCGAGCTTCCTGATACAAGAGGCGTAACGGACGTACGTCGAGTATACGTATAGCTTGTCCAATCATCTCTGTTATCGTGTACCGGCTGTGTATATTTCATTTTCGTCAGTAAAAAGCCGAAGTAAAGAAATCAGCAAGAGAGACAAACCTTAACGGAAACCGAGATCATGTATCTTATCCGCCAACTCCTTCTCCTTCTCCGCATTTTGAAGCTTGCGTTCGATATCTCGTTTGTTGATATATTCGAGTTTTGACGGGTTGTGTAACTGCGCTTAGGGAGAACTGGTCGATGAGTTGAGTAAGCGTGAGGATTGTTGTGTTGTCGAGTTTGTTGTCGTTGACGTTGTCGAAGAGGAAGTGCTAGGCTAGGCGAGGTATTAGAGGTTATGATTGGGTTTGGGGTTAAAGAGAAGTGGGACGTACAGTGTCGGTGTCTTCGATACGCATTATCCATTTTCCGCCGTACTTTCTTGCGTAGAGATAGTTTTAGAGAGCCATATGGAGGCCACCTAGATGAAGGGGGCGGTGAAGGAGCGAAGTGGAGGAGGACCATGATGGAAGGTGGAAGAGAGCTCGAGCAGAAGGGTCTAGACGTGACCGCGCCTTGCAAGGTCATCGGACTTTTCGGACCTTGTTGGCGCGTCATCCTGGTCAGCCTATTACACCGACGACGAATCTGAGCTTCACTGCAACTTCACCTCCATGGCCGCCAATTCCATCGCATTCGCTCGAACGCTAGATTCGGAACAAAATTTCCACGAAAGTATTCACCAGGACATGTACAATTGCATGGCTGAGGCGGTGACTGAACTGCCTAAACTTCAACTCCCATCATCTCATTCTTCATCCGTGCAACATTGTTCATCTGGCGAAGGAAGTGAAACATCGAAACGCACAAAACGTCTTCGTTTGGCCCAGACGAGTGTTCCTGTAAGTCAACCTCTCGATTTTGTTGCGACTACTTATCCGTCTTTACAAGGTTCTCGTCACATGCGAGGCGAACCTGAGCTTGAGCTACCTGACCGGGTAGATTCGGCTCATGATTTGTATCCTCGTGTACCGGAGCATAGTGGTGGGACTTTTGAGCACCAACGACATTATCCAAACGCAACTACCAGGATTTCGGATCAAGTCGAACGAGAATGCTTCAATTGCTTTATCACTACATCCACCAAATGGCGAAGGTCGAGGCTATCATTATCCGCCGGAGAAGTAGTAAGATACCGTTGTTTCTCGATCTATCAAACCGAACTGATTGCACTTTTCGTTTAGCTCTGCTACAAATGTAGTCTGTTCGAAAGGAGCCTTGGTCGTCCTCGTCCACTTGTCCCGTTGGATGCGACTTCAACTACAAAGGAACAACCATCATCAGATTGCACACCATTTGCACCCCTCATTCCCAATGAGATAGTCACACCACCTGCACCTCTCATTCCGATTCAAATACTGCCATTCACCACTGGTGGTGCTACCCATTCGGACTCGCTACCCCCACCAGACTGGGACAGTCTGTTGCAGCACACCTTGCGCCAACTAGAATGTTTTGACTCCATAGAAGACGATTCGCGTGAGGAAGTCGCCCACCCCACTGCTCGCAACCTTGAAGAATCATGCTGGAACTTTGACCCCAGTACTGCCAAACAAGACGGCGTAGAGATCGACTATGGAGGTATGCTCACCGTGCAGCTGTCCTCGTCTTATGATTCTCACAAATTCACAACTCAGGATGTGTGGAAGGCTCTCACCTTTCTCACAAGGCTATAGATTCAAAACACGAAAACAAGCCGCAGGATATCCCGGAGCACCTCACCCACATGCCATCTTCTCAAGGTCCACTACAGATACAATACACTCGGTCCCAGCCTTCATCCAAGATCATAGACGGGTCATATGAAGAAGTCTGTGTCGCCCACGTCACCAACAACTTCGAAGAATCATGCGGCAACTTCGACCCCAGTACTGCCAAACAAGAAGGGGTAGTGATCGACTATGAAAGTATGCTTAGTATGCAGCTATTCTCATCTTTTGATTCTTATGACTTTCACAATCCAGAATCTATGAACTCGGAGGAAAGTTCCTACTTTCCTCACACCGTAGAGTTGAAACGCGAATGCAAGCTGCAGAATACTCCAGAGCACATCACCCAGACGCCATCTTTTAAGGATGGACCGCGAACAGGTCACATTGAAGGATGCCTCGGATCCCCTTCGCCTTCTCCCGAGACCATAGAAAGGACATGGGAAGAAGTCGCCAATGCCACTGCTCGCAATGAAGAACCGTGTTGCAACTTTGACCCCGGTCATTCCAAAATCGCCGATGAAGGTACGCTTACCGTGCATTCATCCTCATCTTCCGATCTCAAGACTTCTACAATCCAGAATCTACGAACCCAGAGAAAGGCTCCTACCTTTCCGATACTGAGGATATCCCTCAGCACATCGTTCGCGTGCCGTCTTCTCAAGATACACTACAAACACAACACCCCAGGCAGATCGTAGACGAGATACGCGGGCCAGTAGGAAACTCTGAAGATATTCGGGATCCGTATATTACGACCTCCGGTGATCCACTTCCACTGCGAAATGCACATCCAGAGTTAGAGATTATCATTTCGAGGGAAGCTGAACGGCCCGCTCGTGGGCTTGAAGGTATGCTTGTCATACACTTACTTTGGTAATCTCCTCATCGTTCGATATTCAGGATCGCATAACCCAGAACGTATGGATAACGACTTCGATCTTCCTGACGCAACACGCGGAACATGGCCTTGGTCTTGGCTAGACCGCATTTTCAGCATGCTCCCTTCTGGGCGCTTTTACTCCACTATCTCTGGCGAGGGATCACAGCCAAAGAAACCGGGATGGCCCGGGGAATATCCTATATGGTCATTCCAGCTTGTACGGCAATACGACCTTGACTCGGAGGCTATTCCACCGCGTCGCCACCTGCTTATCAAGGAACAGCTAGAGGGATATCATCCCAAGTCGCTCAAAGACGCTGGACCTCCGTTTGGTGATTCACGTTTCCTAGACACCCGGCGCAAGCGGTCAATCTCATCCATTCACGCACATGTTTGGTGGAAACTTGAACTAGGCCGCGGCGGTTATACGTATGCGATCAGTATCAAGGATAGTGTTATTATCATGCGGGACCAACATGGGACGACCAATACTGGTGATCACAATAGAACTGACAACGGGAATCGTTATAGCGGCTCTGGTATGTGGACATCACTTCGTTTCGGGTTTTTATGGCTTAGTACATGAATTAATCTAGGTCCTAGTGTTCCATCGTCCAGCACCCCGGGATCAAGGCTTCTTTTGACTCAACAGCAAAAACGCTCCGTGGCAGACTTTGCGACCTTTTCCATCCTGACCATGGCGATGATGATGATTGTGTCGACAGCACTACTACGTCCCGACTTGACTAGTACCACAGGACACCTGGCTCCCCCTGAGCCACCTCCACTGTCAAGGGCTCATTTTATTTCGACCTTCAAAGCCACCGTTCGTTACCTTGTACTTGATGCGTCGGGAAGCTCAGTACTCGCATCCATCATCCACCAGCTCATTGACCTTGCTATCCTGCTTACAATTGTTGTTCCCCTACTTATGTATATCACCTTTTGGCTTCGCAAGCTGTTCGGTGTTTTATGGTGGACGTTGGACTGAGAGGCATCAGTTTGGTTTTTGTTGACTTACCATGTACATCTACTATACAAATAATCTAGCAGGTTTTGATAAAGAACATTCCAGAACGTTTATACCAGAGATAAAGAATTTGAGCGAACTTTCTTTATGCGAAGCGACGGAGCGTCAAGTGCAGACATTACATAATCCAATCCCTTTTCTTTACAACGATAACAACGATGATGGACTTAAGACTGGTTAACGTTTTAACGGCAAAGAGGGGAAAGGTTGAGGTCTGTCGGGGTATGTTCTGGCCGGTACTTGAGATATCTCTTAGACTAATGTGATTCAGATGCTATTCACGCAGTATAGCAATTGTGGCATGTACCTTCAATACCTCTTTTTCTTCGGCATTCAAGCTGGATCTGCCCAATTGCAAGTGAGCGAAGATTCCATTGCCTTCGATGTTTTTGGACCGGACGCGAGCACGGGAGATGAGTACAGTGAGTGTCCAAAGATATGCCTCTTTATGTCACTTGCAGCTTTTGGTTCCGGTTCTCTATAGGTGTGTTGTATATTGTGTTTTTGCTTTTTTTGGTCTACTTACATGTATATACCTCAGGTTTTATCGGAAATTTCCGCAGATCAACACCAGTCAGCTTGCGCCGAGGCACGTCAAAGTTTCTCGATGTATTCGGTAGCCCGTCATGAAGACGTAGGAGAACACCGCAAGGATATCTGTATCCTACTCCTACCTCAGTAGCGCGAGCATACCTCCGCTTACTGGAAATGTCATGCAGCAGTCAACACCAAAGTACCCGCTCAATTGCACAATAAACCCGGCGTGCGAGAGAATGATTACACAGAGCTCAAGCAGAAGGCGAGTGATTCTATTACTATGAGTCACCCTGTCTCCTTATTTTGTTTTTAGGTGCCTCGAGTACTCGGCAGCATGCTACCCATACAAGCACACCATGACCAAAAGGACAAACACTGGCAGAACTACAAACCAAATTGTACAGTTTCAAGGTTACCTTAGCTGCATGGATAATGACCAGAGCACTGAATTCCAAAGCGCTTTCATGTCATTATTGAGCAAGTGCCAATTCCTTGGTCGTGGTATATCGCCGACACGGCCTCTCAGAACAACCAGGTATGTATGTACTCTACGATATTGTCCTACCCTACAGATTAGCTTACTCTCGATTCAGAGAGTGTTCCAGGGGGAAAGGCGCCATGGACTTCATGGTTTTACCTTCAGTTTCCGAAACACTATCTGCCAACTCTCCCAAAGAGACGGACTCTTCGGTGGTGGCTCATCGTCGCCTCTTTGGGATGTAGATTCTAAGATTAGTTTAGTACATTTCACTCCAACACATATGCTTAGAAATAAAGAACCTGGACTAGATGATACTCCTCCAAAGAGGCGCCGAGTTGGCAACAAGTAGAATACAAAATCATAGCTGTAGTTTTGCAAAATATCAGCCCGTGCAGAGCACGGGTAAGCTTCTAGTATGTACTACAATCCCATGTTGACAATGAATAAATGTGACATCAACACGTGATTCCTCCCTTCACACCCATGTTCCAACATGATCTAGCGAGGTATATCCTCATTCAATCCTCTCTCCGGAAGTACGAATCTTAGGACCACTTCATTTCTTTATACATTTACACTTCTTTAATTCGGCCCACATCATGGAGTACGACTACTCACCGGAAGTCCACCAACGATATCTCGAAAGCCAGGCTCGTATAGCGAGATGGTGCGACACAGCCGAGGCTCATAGTCAAGAGGACAAAGCACCTTTTAGAGCCAGGTCAGATGTCGATGCGAACGAACGGTGGGATGGGGTGACTAGAGTGACTCGCGGAGAACCTTCACGTTCGAGTGGAACTGCTGCACCGCGGCGTTTAGCACCCGTAGCCAGATCACACAAACAGTCCAAATCATCCAAACCACACAAGTCACACAAGTCGACACTGCCTCCTCCATACATTCCACCTCAGTAAGCCCAGTTTCAGCGCACACAATCCAGAACATACACCACATCCGTACGCACATCAGATACCGGTTTTCTCGACCTTTTCAGGAAGCCGAGATCCAAGCTCCCAACACCTACTTCATTGCTTCGTCCGACATCCGATGCTACCACTACATCAGCATTCCAGAGTCAACTACGTTCACTGGCGTACAGAAATGGTTCTTGGTCACGTACCCCTCCATCACTTCCCACTTCTCGTGTCGTTGTACGCGAAAAGACGTCCGACCTTGCGAGCGCTGCCAAACAGGAGATAAAAGCGCGCGGTGTACGACAAGATTCCGTACAGGTACAGGAAGGCTATGAAGACGTGATAGACCCTACTGGCTCGGTGGATTTACCTCCAGCTTTACCAATATGTCCCGTGCAGACCCCTGCACTACATGGTTTAGGCGTTGAGGAGTCCGTGGGCGCAGCTTTACTGGCCGATCGACTGCCGTCTCCGAGCAGCCCAGGGAGTTCCTCTACAAACCATGGCGATAACTGGAGAAACTTGCTGAAGGCAGCGGTCAGCTACCCGTTCGAGAGCTCGAACTCTCCTGTCATGTCCCCTATGCAGTCGTCTCCCAGCTCAGGGAACATGTCAACGATAATGATAGAATCCAGGTCTGATGCACGAATTATCAGTCATCCCATTATCGACAATCATTCTTCACCTCTTTCTAAATCCCCTTCAACAAGCAGCCATGATCCCCCAGTCCCTCGATTCTCCCGACTTCACGATTCGGAATGTATGGACCCGGAGGAAGGCTCTCACCTTTCTCACACTGTAGTGTCAAAACGCGAATGCAAGCCGCGGGATATGCCGGAGGACATCTCCCACATACCATCCTCTCAAGATACACTACGTGAACCCCACGTTGATAGATACCACAGGTCCCAGCCTTCTGACAAGATCGTAGACGGGACATATGAGGAAGTCGAAAACCCAAAACGTATTCCGTACACATGGTTAGACCGCATTCCCAGCACACTCCCTTTCTGGCGTTCCACTATCTCCGGCGAGGAATCACGACCAACGGGACCGGGATGGCCCGGGAGATACTCTGACTCGGAGGTTATATGGACGCTTGTACGGCAATTCGACCTCGACTGGAAGATCATTCCATCGCGTCGCCATCCGCCTATCGAGGAACAGCCTGAGGGATATCATCCCGAGTCACCGTTCAAAAACTATGTATATGGACTTCAGTTTGGGGATTCACGTTTCCTGGACACCAAGCGGAAACGGTCAATCCACCTCACTGTATTCATTCACGGGCACCTAGGCGGACATACATCATATACGATCACCATCAACAATAGTATTGTTATCATGCGCGACCAACACGGGACAACCAATACCGGTGATCACAATAGAACAGACAACGGCGATCGTTATAGTGACTCTGGTATGTAGACATCGCTATGTTTCGCAATTTGAGAGCTGAGTACATGGAATAATCTAGGTGGCGATCCAACACAGTGGGGGACCTCTACCGTGGGATCAAAGACTCTTTTGACTCGACAACAAAAGCACTCCGTGCTAGACTTTGCGACCTTTGCTACCCTGATCATCATCATCACTGCTGTGTCAGTGGCAGTAGTACGTCCTGACTTGACTAGAGGACAACTGGTTCCCCCTGAGCCGCCTCCAAGGGCTCGTTTTATCTCGACCTTCAAAGCCACTGTTCATTACGCGGTACTTGATGCGTCGGAAAGTCCAATACTCGCATTCCTCCTCAGCCAGCTCATCGACGTTACTATCCTGCTCACAATAATTGCTATTCTACTCACAATCATTGTTATTTTACTCATGTATATCAAATTTTGCCTTCGTGAGTTGTTTGGTGTTTTACGATGGGTGTCGGAATGAAAATTCGAAGCGAGTTGCTTGGGAGAACGTTTTATATTCAACTTGTAATGTTTTTATACCTACTTATGCCTGTATTTGTTACAATGGAAATCATGATCAACACATCACCCGTCGTGACTCGTTGCGATGATTTCAGTGATAGCGATACCTTGCTTCGCGGACAATCAAAATCGACCAGATTTAGGTCCTATTTTCGGGGCGATCAGTAAAATGCTGAGTCGATGGATCTTGTCGGGTTGTTCCTCGCTAATTTTGAGCTCGAACTAACATGTCGTTCATTAGGAAACTGCCTGCCAAGGATTTATGTAGATGTGACTAAGGACTTGGAGAAAACCTTTATCTGAGCAAAAGAATATACATTCCAGTCTTTTCCCCTTTTCTCCTTTGAACCAGACCCCCTCAGTGAATCCAGAATCTGGATGTCGAGGCGGGCTCGGACGCCAGACGTTCAAGTTGTTCGTTGTTCGTTGTACCGTGTGCATATCGTGTTGTGCATATCGTGTTTTCAAAGGTCGATGCAGAATGTCAAGGTGGTTGAACGAAGTCAGGAGGTCATAGGAAAGAAGAGTTTTTATTGTTGCGATTCGCAAAACCGTAACGTCGCGACTCGTTTCCGGGCGCTTACAGTGTCGTTGGATCCCGAAATTGAAATTCATCGACTTTTCTTGAACTTGCAAGCTGGACTCATATACGTGTGCTACATGCCCTTATCTTCCGATTTCAAGCGTCAAGGCTGCGTGTGCAACATATTCCCGGCTGAATCCCAATTCGATTTTCGCAGGAAAACTACGACAATGAGAAGGCTGGGGTAGATGCTCTAGCGGCGAGTTTAGTGTTGGTTTGCTGACAGGAATGTACACTCGCTACCATCCCCATCCCGAGGGATGTCACGACATTATTTACCAGTCTCCACGCCAGCCCTCCAGTGGTAAATGCTATCATACAATCTATGGTTCCACCAATCAGCTAGCCCATATTCAACAATTAGCCTCAGTCTTTCATGAAATGTTCAATGAGAAGACGCACGAGTATCATTGTATAAGTTATGCCACTCTCCAAAAGAAGGATAAGAACCTTTTCATTCCGTGCAAGGGGGCTCCCTCTTCTCAGGTAATCGTGTACGGCTTTTCGATGCAACCTAGATCAAGGAGAGGTCGTTTAGTAATACTTCGAGTCCCGGGCAAATGAATCGGAGCTTTCCAAGTATAGTATCCAATTGAAAGGTTCGTGGAGAAATTCGTCATAACCGAGAGACTGAATGCTAGAGACATAAGGATAAGCCACGTCCTTTCAGAACGTCCTCCGATGCTCGTAGTCACGATTGTAAAGAGCACAATTGCCAACATCCCCACTAGCAAGTAATCCTGGTCAGAACGTATGAACATGGTGCTGAACATGGTGAGCGAACCGATCGAGCAGATCAGTAGTAACAGGCTGCCCCAGTATAAGAGTCAATGAAACCATCATACTGATATACTCACGATGTCAGCAGCCCGACAAATGCCACATCAACTTGAAAGTTCAGTCATGAAGTAAGAGCATTGTGATCGATTACTAACAGCTATAGTGATGGTAGAAAATAGAAGCATCGTAGTTGGCCGTTGTGCATCTTGATTCGCACTGGCACAGACTCTACCGAGGCTCCCAACAGTACCTACAGTAATCGCAAACCTATGGTCATGGTAGGTTTGGCAAGGGACAACAACCACCGCCGTCTGTATGTAAAAGTGGTACTTCCTCGGGAGATGATCAATGACAATGGTTGGCATTGACAGCGGCTCTACGAAACATGATCATCAAGGTTACGCGAACTGCCCACCGGCGAGTACCGACACGAATGTGGCAAAAAAAAGGTCGCCGGACGCCTCAGGCTTGCATGTATCGGTTCTTCTGCGAAGGTCTTGATATCCTTTTGGTAGACCAGAGATCGTCAGGGAAATTCTGTAACACAACACAGAACAGTAACGTCACCTGGAACTCGCACTCTCTATCTCCGGTAACATGAATCATTCGATGTGCACCAAGTGCTCTCCACGTTCCTACTACTCCTCGACCTTGAATTTTGCGATCTTTCGCTTGAGATAAACTTGAACACCTGATATTGAAGTACATGTACATAAGTTTTCGCGCTACCTCGCAATTATTCAGCGTACCTGGCTTAGTTAAACGTTTGAAGCTCCCTGCTCCGGGTGAGGCTGTTCCATTACGAGGCTTTCTTGAATGTTGTGAACATGACCCGTGAGGGCTCCGTCGTTTATAGCATTTCTCGATGTCAAGGGTCGAATAGTGTGCGGAACACCATCGTTGCCTTGAGGTGTTGTTCGCACAGGAAGTAGGTGTTGAATGGAAGAACGATTGGGATTGTGTTGGAGTCATGCCGCGCGGGGCCCTCTGTCCGGGTGAAATGGGGCAGCTTCGAACAAGCGCATTGAAAAGTGGGCTGTCCGCGTTCATAGGGTAGACTTCTCGAGGCCGAGACTCTATGCCTCTGACAGTAATGATAAAATGACCATCGAATTGATAGAGCCTACATGAGCAAGGATAGCTCGGAGTGCGAGCTCGATACGAGGATTTGAAAGATGAGATGGGGAGAGTTGAACTATGGACCCAGAAATAGGTGGGGAATTGGCTGTCGCTGTCGTATGTCCTGGATCCGACTTGAGTGCAACAAGAAGCCCCAAGTCAAGCGTTGGTTTGACTGAAAAGATGCTGAAAGATTATCGTTGACGCTATAGGTGGGTGGTTGTCAGTAAAAACGCGTTGGAAAGATTGGGAAAAACTAGTACTGACCTTTGGTACTTATGTTGAGCCAACCTGACTTCCACCGTACCAATCTTGTTATCAACGCCTATAGACACGTACAGTTTTCCACAAGCTCTTGCGTGACCTGTCCCATTTGGGATATTTGAGGTGAGACTGGCCGAGTGGGGGCGTGAGTTGACACCAGGAAATCGACGGTCTCCTAACACGACGATACCAGGATATGAGGGATAATGCTTGGGAAAGAATGGGGGGATTCTGAGGCTGCACAGCTAATTCACGAGGGGTAGAACTAGGGTATCGTGCGTGCAGTGTTCGTAGAATTGGGAGCATGTCGGGCGCAGAAGTGTGATTGCAGTGAAAAACGACGGTTCACGCTTTTGTGAAAGGGTAGCTGAGGATAGTGTACGTAAATGTTCTTTGAGCGCGCGTTGAACGTTGACGTTGATGACTTGGTTGAGCGTAGGACGGGTCCTTCTATATACTTCCATACTAATAGGATATTTAAATGGCACCTCCTTCTAAGAGGCAAATAAGGGTGGAAGAAGAGTCGCAGTCCGTATAGCATACCATCAGCAGGATATACTAATCGGAAATCTCACCACAGCACTAGTATATTTTTTCGATCTCTATTCATCGAACTTTTTGAACTTGTAAGTACGGCTCATATACAGACATGCCCTTATCCTCCGACTTCAAGCTTCAAGGCTGCGTGTGCAACGTATTCCCCGCTGAATCCCAAGTCGATTTCCGAAGGAAAACTACGACGATGAGAAGGCTGGGGTAGATACTCTAGTAGCAACGGGTTTAGTATTAGTATCGATTTACCGACAGCAATGATATCCGAGTCCAACACTCACTACTACGCCCATCCCGAGAGATGTTAAAACATAATTCACCAACATCCACGTCAGGCTTGTTTGGTTCTCTAGGGAAAGCGATATACAAACCATGACTGCACCGAGCAGCTAGCCCATATTTTACGCTGAGTCTTGGTTTTCGATCGAGAAAAGACGTACAAGTATAATTGTATAGGCAATACCACTCTCCAGAATAAGTATAAGAACCTTTTCATACCGAGCGTATTGGTTTCCATTCTCAAGAAATCCACGTAACGTGGCACGTACGGCTTTCCGATGTAGCCTAGATCAAGGATGGGGTGTTTCAGTGATGATTCCAGTCCAGTACGGCTTTGAGACTTTCCAGGTGTAATATCCGATTGAAATGTTTGTCGCAATATTCGTCACCGCTGAGAGACCGAGTGCCAGGGAGAGAAGGATCAAGGTTGGTCCATCAAGCTGCCGCCCAATGCCCGTAACCACGATTCTAAAGAGCGAAAGCCCTAGCGCCGCCACTAGGAAACACTCCAGGTTAGAAGCTAAAACGTATAATAGAAGTTGGACGTGAGCGAACCGGCCGAACAGATAAGTAGTACCCCGGGAATATAAACTGCTCTGCAGTGGTTTTTCCACAATACCCAAGCTCTCCAAAACACGACGGCATCGCCAATCCAGACCTATGGTGTCAAGAGGTCAGGCACAGCTGATGAAATAATGCTTGTTGATGACATACATTTAAGAATATTGTAACACACATCCCCACGCCAGGCCACCCGCAATTACGATCCTCCAGGAAGCCTAAAAAAGGTACAGCAGCAGCAGAGCAGGCTACATAGACTGTTGATGAAGCCGTCATCAACAGAGTTGCTCCGAGAAGTAAGTTTCTTGCCCCTCGTGAAGTAGAAGCGGGGCGCCTGTAGTCACAGCCAACGTAAATACCAACAATATACGTGCATGAATCCAATCACTCACCGTAGAATAATGATACATATCCACTGAAGAACAAGTTGTGCACCTAATATCAGTGAATATTTGTAGGTTTCGCGCTGTCTCGGACAAAGGGGCACGAACCGTATGGAATGGCTGATGCCAGAGTACCCACAGCGCTGATGATGACAATGTATCTTGTATCCCGAGTCCATAGGGCGTCGTAGGTATCCATGGGTGATGACGAGGCCCGACAACAAGCCTCCCCAATATAAGAGTGAAAGAAGCCATCATACTAGTCATACCGATGTCACCGGCGGAAATCTTACCGGCTCACTCAGCGAGAGCTGTTATAACACAGCACTCTAACCATCGAATAGATATGGAAGAGGATAGAACAGTACCCCCAACCTTGCATTGGACATTTGCAAATATTGAAGTCTGAACCGAATCGAAACATGAGTGTTGTTGGATACAGGCAGTAATATGTAGAACAGTACTCCCCAGCCTGCATTGAACATTGAGCGTTCGCACAAAGAGGTTACGAATGTGTATATTGGAATCCGATCGAGGCGGAACACCGTAGTTGACCGTCATGATTCGTATCTTGATTCGCAACGGCGCAGACTCCACTCGGGGTACCCAATAGCATCTGTGGTAATCGCAAACCTGCGCTCATGGGGTAGGTTGGGTAAGGAAGAAAATTGACCATCGTCGCCCGTATATAAAAGCAATATTGAGTCTTCAAGAGACGATCTTAATGGTGATCTAGTCGGACGGCGGCTCTACGAAGGCGAAAGAATCATGATCATCAGATGCAGGACATAACAAATCGAAGTAGCAGTGCTTCGGAATACGGTCTCGAGCAACCTGCGAGAAGGTTGGATCGTGTATAACTGCTACAGGCTATAGGCGGCAGACCTATCAACATAGTTGAAACCACCAAGCATCCGGCGTTGGCGAGCAAATTCGGTCGAATGTTCACAGTATCGGTCACGGACACATTTTTCACATGCGGCATTTTCACGGTCTTGAGTAGCACGAATAGCTTGAAGACGAGTTGAATACGTGGACGAAATGTACAAACTCAAGTACGCACCTAGAACTACCTAGAACCCAGTAAAATATCCTCTCCTTCACGTCAAACAAGTCAACGTTCAATCCATCTGACCCTCGCCTTCAAATGAGCTCTATCTCTCACATCCTGACAGCTCCTGCTAGACATCCAACATCCTAAAAGTTTCTGGAAGGAAGGACGGATGTATAGGAACGATGGACGGCGGTAAAGAGGAAACTTGACGCGTCAGCACTGCCTTACCGACATCTCTGCTCCTACCACCGGCACCACTTGCGGCTTTCCTGTGCAGATTCTTTCTTTCCAGAAACGCGCCAGGACGTTTAGATGTACATCCAAGTATCCACAAATACAAATGACTGCAATAATGGCCGCCTTCAGGATTGTCTGCGGTGATAGGATTCCAAACCGTCAAGCTTCGACTCGTGTATCAGAATGTCACCACCTCACCGAGACTAGTCAACACTGTTTCTATGCTGTGGCATCGGGGCAATACAACGACGAACACCGTAAACGATCACTTCAGTGCTCTTGCCAACAAGGATGTTTTGCGTGGTCGGTTTGGAGATGTGATGAGCGCAAACCTTTTGCTCGGACATCTGGTGGGTACGCTGTTGGATACTACATCATACCTCAACTCTAATCTGAATTACCACAAAACAGTGAACACTATACCTGCAGATAATGGCTGAGCGAACTGAAAAAAAACGAAGAAGGTGGGCATTATCGGGACACGCTACTCTCAATACACACCGACTCACAAAGATAGCCAGGTCAAGATCGAGCATATCCTTGTAATTCGTGAAAGATGAATAACACCTCCATAACCAAGGATCCGTCGATATGAAACTCGGTCGCTCGAAGAAAGAAAGTCGGGGTCCAAACAAGTTGTTTCTGTGAGCGGCGTTTATATTCATGCCCCCAATTTGGCTGGCACTTGCGCTCACGCTTATAACAGGGAAAACAAATCGGATCCTTAGGCATCCAACGCGAAACGGAATGCAACTACTCTGCGCATTTGTTAGATTATCGGCTCCCATTCTGTACTGCGCTTTTAGTAAGCCAATGATAGGTGCAAATGAATATGTACCTCAGTTCAGCGGCTCGATGAGAAGGCTTTCAGAATCTAAATGCCCATTGCCGGTCGGAGATGGGACTTATAACAGTAATTCTCATTGATACAGACCGCCAACATCTAGGTGTTGACCGCTGAACGTTGCCATAGGATGTGAACTGTAGTATTTCGTTGGTCAAGCGCCATCGTCAATCCTCTCTTATTATTGCATTTCTACACAGCCCTCCTTACTTCTATTATATTCCCCGCTGCATCCCAGACTGATTTCCGCAAGAAAACCGAGACGATCAAAAGGCTGGGGTAGATACTCTTCAGGTAATGACAAGGCCTCAGGTCAGCGCGTGCTTTCTGATAGACAGGCACTCACCATAAAGCCCAGTGAAAAGGTAACAGTGATCCAATATGCCATTGACCATGAAAAGGATTCACGCCTGTGTGACACGGATATCATAGCAGCTATGCCACTGACAATCTGGAAGCGCGACACTGTTAACATTGTTTAGATGAATGGCCCAGGGAACACTTACAACGATCATTGTATATATGATTCCGCTCTCGAATATGAGCATTAGAATCCGCTGATGGTGATTTGGGGATTTCCCAGCATACAGGTATGCACGCATAGCCTTTCGGTGAAGCCTATACCATCAAACCGTCAGTTCCCACCCAGGACCACACCTAGTAGAACTAGAACTTGAAACTCGCCAAATATAATATCCCATTGATGCATTCGTAGCCAGATTTGTAGCACACGAAAGACCGAATGCAACATTGACGGAGAGGAAAGATGGCATAACAAACTCTGCAAAACGATCGATTTGCAAGATTAAGAGCACAGTCTCCAACAGCATGTCAACTTGATGAAACTATTTTAGAACAGAAAGCGCAAAATCTGAACAGTGAACAAACCTGCCGTGAAAAAGAGGAGTACCCCAGGGATATAAACCATCCTTCGTTTATGCTTCCACAACATGAATGCTCTCCAGAACACGATAGTATCACCAACCAAAGCCTACAAGGTGTGATCACTGTCAGAACGCGACATAAATGTTTTGGGCTCACATTGAAAAACACGGGTATCGTTAACCAGGCTAACTCTTCCAAGAGAGAATATTGGTAAAAACTGTGAGAGTTATGACAGTTTGAGATGATGAGTCCATTCAAAATCAGTCGTGCGACTGTTACTGCAACGACGAATGTCGACGAGATCGTCATCAGGAGGGTCGCTGTGAGAAGAAAGACTCTTGCTCTCGGAACCGAGGTCGGGGAAGTAGCTTTATCTTCTGGACGCCTGTTATGATAATATATATGAGATGGCAAAAAGTATGCTCTAACTGGTCTGACTCACCACAAAATAGTTGTGCATATCCACTGAAGAATGAGTTGTGCACCTAAAAGGCTTGATGAAGCTGACGAACAACTTGCTACGAAGGTATTACAGACCATAGGGAATGGCCACAACTACGAGAGCGGCGGTGTTATAAATGACGGACTGTCCAAAAGATGGCAGAGCGTCACAAAGACCTGTAAACTCGGCTGACATGCTGGGCTTTGAGAAAAGGGCGGATTCCAACGTGCTCTGCAGTTATATGGCTTCATCAAATTGGGGTTAGCCTCATGAAGAAACGATCACTTGACGATTACGCACAGCATGAGTTTCCATGATAACCAAACTTAGAAGCCCTCCGCAAAAAAATATCAAGGGCTTTCGTATAATAATATCGCGTGATGGATTAGCATGTCGGCAATTGGATGATGTTGCTCAGAATCCGTTCAAGTGATCGATCATTTAGGTTCTTCGAGTTGCTAAACTGGAGAAGTAGCTCTGAGCAGTAGTAGGTCTAAGATGGATAGTGGCATCACATCGTGGTCACCTTGCGAGAATAGCTTTGCACCTGCTCCGCAATAGCACCCATATGTAGTAATCACAGTCCT
Organism: Paramarasmius palmivorus; assembly: GCA_037176845.1. Lineage (NCBI taxonomy): Eukaryota > Fungi > Basidiomycota > Agaricomycetes > Agaricales > Marasmiaceae > Paramarasmius > Paramarasmius palmivorus. The sequence continues at coordinate 1,344,479 of JAYKXP010000001.1, read as the reverse complement.
GCGCTCATGGGTTAGGTTGGGTAAGAAGCAACGACCATCACAGGCCGTATACAATAGCAATACTTCCTCGGGAGATGATCATCATCGATGATGATGTTGACGGCGGCTCTACGAAGACAGGAGAATCATGATCATCGAATGCAGGACATACATAACACCCAGGCGCATGTGGAAGTGCTTCGGAATACAGTCTCTAATAAGCTGCGGGTTGGATTATGTATAGCAGGCTATAGACGACGGACCTATCATCACAATAACGACCAAGCATCCGGCGCGTTGACGAGCAAACTCGTTCAAAGGCTAACAGATCCATTTTGCGCATGCGGTATCTTCCCAGTCTGGATAGCTTGAAGGCAAGTTGAATACATGGACGAAAAACACAGCCTCAAGTACGCACCTAGTAACCTTTCCTTCACGTCAAAAAATCAATGTTGAATCTGACTGTGTGTACCTCAATTTCAGAGCCAGACGCGTTTCGTTTCGAGAGTTTGAGGTTCCACCGGATGATATATGAGTGATGAATTTGACGATGAAAATGTGTCGTTTGGAGCGTCAGGTTCCAGGTCCCGCCGAGTAGCGAAAACTGTAAGCTCAAGTACGCCCTAGTCACCCCTTCTGCACGTTAAGAAGTCCTAGTCAAACGCTCAATCCAAGTGTGCCCCGTTTTTTTTCCTGCGCCAGACGCACTTTGAGAGAGCTATTCGAGAGGAACATGGGGAAGAAGAAAGACACCTCGGCAATTTCCGACGGAGTCTCCGAATCGGAGTTTTCGGACATACCAATACAATCGTTCAAGCAGTCAAGCAGGTATATCTAACTAGTTACAGTTGGCTCCTCAACACAACGCACAACTTAAGCTTGATATACGAGCACCAAGTTGGCATCGAGGCATCCCGAATTTGAGTACGCCAAGGAGCGGTGGATTTGCGGTGGATGACTGTACCCTGTTCAATGTTGCACCGAATTCTTTGATACCCTGTTCTTTGAGCGCGTTGATAACTTTGTCGAGCGTAGGATACTTGATTGAGAACCGTTCGAGCGGAACATGGTGGGAAGAAGAAGAAAGACAGCGACATCGGCAATTTTGTCATCGTTCCTCGCCTTGCACAACGACCGCCAACCGTATGTAAAAGCGATACTTCCCCGGAAGGTGATCTATGACGGTATTGACGGCGGCTTTACGAAGCTAAAAGAGCTACGATCAACAAGGTCGCAAAAAGTTTCAACCAGCAAGTACTGAATGTAGGGGAAAAGATCGCTTGAAGCTTCAGGCATACGTGTATCTTCCCGGTCTTGAGTAGCACGGATAGCTTGAAGACGAGTTGAATATTACGCACCCATCTTTGAGTTGCGCCAGAGGTTGGTAGGAGGGATCCAATGAGCAGGTAAGGCTCGGAAGACCTCGATTGATATCGGGTTGCAAGCAAGTCCAGACTGGGTTTCATTGATTATCAGACTGGCTGCAGGAGAGTGAGCCAATGCCATCTCCAAAGAAAAGCAATAGGGAAGATCACACCTAGGCCTATTCCTATCCCGAATCCGTCGTCCTGTCAAACATCTCATCTCGAAGACACTCTTCGTGGATCCGCACGCGGAGACAGCGGTGCACACCGCAAACGATTCCACTGTTGACCATTAGTCTCCCCACTATAGGCGGACTCGATATCGCTCGAGCTAGATATGAGTTGACCATCAAAAGGGCCCGTCGGGAGTTACCGAACAGCTGTCCAGTTTTAGGTTTGGTCCGGACTCCGGATTATACCGGCCCTTTTCGGGAAGGAGATTTTTGGGCGCTAACGGGCGCTCTTGCCGCGCTTGGAGTGTTATGTCCGCTAAAGCCAAAGCCACATATACAAGGAATACTTTAATAGCGTATCTCTGACTAGCTGGGGTATAGAAGGAAACGAAATATACAGTTGAGAAGTAGAATGTAACAGAAGAGAAGAGAATTGGGTGTCAACCACCACCGTCATCTCCAAACTCGTTACTCATCAACATCAAGATCATGGGCTCTTGTACCTTCGTAGAGGCTAGAGCTGCCGTCAACATCACCATTGATCATCTCCCGAAAGAGGTATCACTTCTAGGTACGAACAACGACGACTGGCTAAGGGCTTTTACCCAACCTGCCACCTCCGCAGCCATCCGGAGAATCTAGATTTCAAAACCTGTAGAGCAGTTGTATCCGAGTTGCAATTTATTTTCCCCGATGTGCGCGCTGACCGCCACCACCGAAAAAACAAAAGGCCCTTGAAAACCCATATCCGTCTACAACCAAAACGTCTAGATAAAATACATACATACATTAACTTCCCAGTCTACTTATCTCTACGCCTCTATCGCCTCCCCCAACCCCTTCACCGCATCCAACACCTCAACTCTCACACCCTTTCTTTTACTCTCAACCGCATTAAGCGGCGACACCCCCAACTCTTCATACCCAGCCCAAAGGTTGTCCACACCCTGCACGACGGAGGGAGTGTCGAGGACTAGGAGGTAGATGGCGTCGTAGCCGCCAGCTGCGTGCGTGCGTTAGTCTCTGCTTATAAGAAAGGAAGGGAAGAGGAGAAGAAATAGACGTACCACCAGGTACACCACCACCCAGTACACCTTTTTGGCCGAGGCACGCGTCTAAAAGACGTGTTTGTTCGGCTGGTTCGATGGGTACGGATGTGGCGGTTGACATGGTGCGCATTAGTGCGCGGATGGCTTGAGTTATCTCATGTGCTTGAACAAACGTCTTGGTGACTTCGTCTGAGGCGTTGGTTGACCACTACGGCGAGGTATAAGCAGAGGAAGGGGTGAAAAGGGAAGACAAGGGGTACCTCAGCAGCAGGAACAACAGCCAACCTCTCCACCGCTTTCGTATACGTCTCCGAGTTGGTGTCGTACAACTCCGATAAACGTAACAACGTAGAAGCCAATTCCATGTTTTTCTTGTCGATCGCGTTCCATAGGTCGTTTGCTGCCCAGCCCGTCAGTCGCCAAAAAGAGGAGAAAAGAAGAGAAGAGACATGCCTTCGGCTGGGTTCTCCTTACGCCATTTAAGCACCTTCCCAACGAGCGAAGGCGTATCACTCCCAGCATCCACATCCGCTAGCATGATCCTCGTAAGAGGAGGCAGTTTGAATTCTTGGATTTTGTGGTTCCATGATTTGTTGCTCGGCGCGAGGACTGTGGCGAGAGAACTAGCTTGTGTACCCTAAACACACCATCAGCCAACCCACAAAGAGAAAAAGAGAAGGAACACACCTCCATTAATCCACTCAAAACACCCGGCTCAAACCTCGTATACAAATGACTCCCAAAAACAGCAGCTGACACGTCGAATCCGCTGCCTACTTTGCCCTGGGCGAGGCAATGTATGAATTGCGCTGTGTTGTGTGCAAGGTTTCTGTTACTCTCGTCGTCTAGGGAAGGTATAACGTGGAAGTGCAGAAGGAGCCCAGTAACGAGAGACGTGATGAGCGCAGCGGATGAACCTAAACCTGTTTTGTGGACTTGCGATAAGGGAAGGCCTTGGGGTGCAAATGGGCGTATGGAAGAGAGCGATGAAAGGGTTCGTGGGAGCTTGAGGCGTTCGAGCTGTTATTTGGGGCGCATCAGTGGTGTTGTGGGAGGTATGAAGAGATGAAGAAGGTACCTCGGCACGTTGAGAATAAAAATCATTATCTCCAACAATCGCGATATCTAGCCCTTGTTCGAGTTTAACCGGCGCGTTATGGATTTGAGAAGCGAGTGCTAGGGTGTTTTGGAGAGCTAGATGGACGAATTTGTTTTTACTCGTGCTGGTTCAAGTTTTCTTTTGTTAGTAGGCTTTTCGATTAATCGACCGACACACTCACTTGCTCTCGGCTGGCTCTACATCCCCATTCTCCTTTATCTCATACGTCCAAGCCGCCGCATCGAATTGAGGTGACCGAACCAAGATAGTATCCGCGGGAACAGAGGGCTGAGAACGGATAACGGTGTAGAATCTTGAGGAAGTTGATACAACGACGCCTGAGTAAGCTGGATCGAGAACAAGGTAGCCGCCTGCAACGAGGACTTTGCCTGGAGCTGAGACGATGGTGGACATCGTGGTGGGGAGAGGAAGGAGTGGGTGAGGGTAACGGCCGTGCTCGTTTTATAACAAGACGCAAAGCAGTTCCGCTGCCGCATAACCAATTTCCGGGTGTTTCTCACGGTGAAGATGGGATTGAAAGAGTGAATTGAGAGAGAAGACAGCAGGTATGGCCATGGAGTACAGCTGGGATGACATTTGCGGTTGTGCAAGGCGAGGAACAAAATTGCCGAGGCCGATGTCTTTCTTCTTCCCACCATGTTCCTCTCGAAATAACTCTCATTCAAGTATCGGGGCGCGTCTGGCGCAGGAACTTGGGACGCAGTTCGACGTCCCCAAGTTATTCTCGCTATTCAAGACCTGGAAGATATATGCAAGCCTGAAGCTTTAAGCGACACTTTTTTCAACGAAAAATTTATTACTCATATATCATCCGGCGGAACCTCAAACTCTCGAAACGCAAAACGCGTCTGGCTCTGAAACTGAGGTACACACGGTCAGATTCAACATTGATTTTTTGACGTGAAGGAAAGGTCATTTATCGTGCACTGGGTGCGTAATTGAGCCTGCGTTTTTCGTGCATGTATTCAACTCGTCTTCAGGATATTCAGACTGGTAAGATACCGCACGCGCAAATTGGATCCGTGACCGACTCGGATATTGTGAGCCTTCGAATGAGTTTGCTCGCCAACGCGCCGGATGCTCGGTCGTTATCATGATGATAGGTCCGTCGTCTATAGCCTACTATACCTAATCTACTTAATCCGCAGCTTATTAGAGATTGTATTCCGAAGCACTGCTACTTCCAAATGCGCCTGGGTGTTATGTCCTGCATCTGATGATCATGGTCCTCCTGCCTTCGTAGAGCCGCCGTCAATATCATCCTCCCGGGGAAGTTATTCTTACCTAACCTTACCCATGAGCGCAAGTTTGTGTTTACTACATATAGGTGCTGTTGGGACCCTCTGTGGAGTCCGTGCCGGTGCGAATCAAGATGCACCGTCATGATATTGTTACGAGTCCTGACGGCTGACTACGATGCTTCTATTTTCTAACACCGCTACCGGTACACTATCACAGGACTGCGTCACACAACTCCCGCTGAGTGAACTTTCAAGTTGATGCGGTTGTCATGCCTATTAGGCTGCTCATCGTGGGTAGCAGCAAATATGATGGTTTCTTCGACTTCTCTTATATTATCGACCGATTTGATGCGACCTCAGCCATCCCAGACCTACTGCTGACCTACTTCTCAGAACCTCAATTTCGTCCACTCGAATGGATTCTGAGCAACATCATCCAATTGCCTACATACCAATCCATCGATATCCTTATACGGAAGCCCTTGATATTTCTTCGTGGAGGGCTTCTAAGTTTGGCTATCATGAAACTCATGCTATGCGTGATCGTTTCTTCATCAGGCTAACGGCAACTTGATAAAGCTATATAACTCCAGAGTACCGCAGAATCCTGTTCTCACTTCCCAGCATGCCAGCCAAGCTTTGTAACGACCTGCCGTTTTTTGGACAGGACGTCATCGTTAACACAGCCGCTCTCCTAGTCGGGGTCATTCCTTATGGTCTGTAATACCTTTGCAGCAAGTTTTTCATCAGCTTCATCGAGCCTTTCAGGTGCACAGCTCATTCTTCAGTGGATATGTGTAACTATCTTGTGGTGAGTCAGACCAGTTAGAGTGTGCTTTTTGTCTCATAAACTATCATAACAGGCGTCCAAAAGATAATACTGCTTCCCCGACCTCCATTCCGAAAGGAAGAGTCTTTCTTCTCATAGCGACCCTCTTGATGACGATCTCGTCGACACTAGTAGTTGCAGCAACGGCTGCACAATTGTTTCTGGATGGACTCATCATCTCAAATTGTCATAACCTTCGCCCTTTCCACCAATATTCACGCTTGAAAAGGCTGGCATGGTTCATGGTTCCCGTATTCTTCAATGTGAGGCTCTAGATATTCATGTCGCATTCTGATAGCGATCATACTTTATAGGTTGTAGTTGGTGACACTATCATGTTCTGGAGAGCCTTCGTCTTGTGGAGACATAAACCAAGGATGGTTTACATCCCTGGAATACTCTTATTTTGTACATCAGGTTTGTTTGATCAGTCTTCAGACTTTGCGGTCTCTGTTCTGAAACCGTATTATCAAGTTGACGTGCTGTTGGAGAGTGTATTCGTAATCTTACAAGCCAACCATTCTTCAACAGAGTTCCTCACAGTGCCAGTTTTCCTCTCCACCAAGCTTGCATTCGGTCTTTCGTGTGCTACAAATCTGGCTACGAACGCCTCGATAGGCTATTATATCTGGCAAGTATCAAGTTATAGGCGTGATCCTGAATGGGCAAAGTTGATAGCTTGATACAGGCTCCATCGAAAGGCCATGTGTGCATACTTCTATGATGTTGGGCAATCCCCAACCCGCCATCAGCAGGTTCTAATGCTTGTGCTGGAGAGCGGAATTGTATATACAGCATTCCAGGTAAGTCTTCTCATTCATCCTAGCATTGCTAATCATGACAGGCTTCCAGATCGTTGGTGGCATAATAACCAATGTCATATATCGCTCGCCCATTGATGAATCTTTTTCGCGGTTAATTGCATATAACATCGCTCTTGCCTCTTCACTGGGCTTTACGGTGAGTGCCTATCTGCCAGAAAGCACGCGCTGACCCGAGGCCTCGTCGTTACCTGAAGAGTATCTACCCCAGCCTTTTGATCGTCTTGGTTTTCTTGCGGAAATCGGTTTGGGATGCAGCAGGTAATATGATAGATGTAAGGAGGGCTGTGTAGGGACGCGGGAACAAGAGTAGAAAGAGAAATGATGGTGATGCTTGAGCACATCCTATACACGTCTATCACGCAACAATCATCGGTCAACACCTGGATGTTGGCGGTCTGGATCAATGAGTACTGTTCCAAGTCACAACTCTGACCGGCAACAGGCGTTTAGATACCTCGATATTATATTCATTGCCTGGTCGATGCTCTATAGACCATCTACTCACTCGCCGAGGTCTGACTTGTAAGTAGATCGTATCGAAACGAGGATCTACTATACAGTTCTCACTTTTGAGCTTTTAGCGGGAAGCATGCTTTGCCTCTAGCGACTCATTTGAGTCTGACAATGGGCGTTCTATCGTACCGCATGAACGAACGATTCCTTCAAAAGCTCAGAGCCTTTGCCCCCCTGGCATTTCCTTTCCCTCGCTACTGCAATCCTCTTTATCACCACCGCCCTCGTTCACGTCGCCGTCTGCTTCTTAGGAGGCGCTTACGCTCGAACGGAACGCTCGTGTCGATTATTGCAGTAACAACCGCTGGCATAATACGCGATGGCTGATATGTTTTACAGGATGTGATGGAAATGTAGATGGGAATTAAGAGTAGGGCGCATTATACTAATAGGCTTGGCGAACGATCGTACTGTAGTATTGGTAGTATGTCCGAAAACTCCGATGAAGACTTCGTCGGACGATGACGAAATTGCCGACTGTCTTTCTTCCCACAATGTTCCCCTCGAAATAGTTCTCTCAAGGCGCGTCTGAAAATCGGGACACAGTTGGATTGAGCGTTGACTAGGACTTTGCAAGGTGCAGAAGGGGTGACTAGGGCGTACTTGAGCTTGCAGTTTTCGCTACTCGGCGGGACCTGGAAGATACATGCAAGCCTGAGGCCTGACACTTCAAACGACACATTTTCATCGTCAAATTCATCATCCATAGATCATCCGGTGGAACCTCGAACTCTTGAAACGAAACGCGTCTGGCTCTGAAATCGAGGTACACACAGTCAGATTCAACGTTGATTTTTTGACGTGAAGGAAAGGTTACTAGGTGCGTACTTGAGCCTGTGTTTTTCGTCCATGTATTCAACTTGCCTTCAAGTTATCCAGACTGGGGAGATACCGCACGCGCAAAATGGATCTTTTAGCCTTCGAACGAGCTCGCTCGCTCACGCGCCGGATGCTTGGTCGTTATTGTGATGATAAGTCCGTCGTCTACCGGCTCAAACCTCGTATACAAATGACTCCCAAAAACCGCCGCCGAAACGTCAAATCCACTGCCTACTTTGCCCTGGGCGAGGCAGTGGATGAATTGCGCTGTATTATGCGTTAGATTCCTACTCTCCTCGTCGTCCAGAGAGAGTATGACGCGGAAGTGAAGTAAAAGCCTGGTGACAAGAGAAGTGATAAGCGCAGCGGATGAGCCTAAACCTGTTTTGTGGACTTGCGCTAAGGGAAGGCCTTGGGGTGCAAATGGGCGTATGGAAGAGAGCGATGAGAGGGTTCGTGGGAGCCTGAGACGTTCGAGCTGTTTTTCGTAGTGTCAATTGGGCAGGGAGTAAGGAAGGAGATGAGGAAGGCACCTCGGCACGTTGAGAATAAAAATCATTATCTCCAACAATCCCAATATCTAGCCCTTGTTCGAGTTTAACTGGCGCGTTATGGATTTGAGAAGCGAGTGCTAGGGTGTTTTGAAGAGCTAGATGGACAAATTTGTTTTTACTCATGCTGTTTTCTTTTGTTAGCAGGCTTTTCGATTAGTCGACCGACACACTCACTTGCTCTCGGCTGGCTCTACATCCCCATTCTCCTTTATCTCATACGTCCAAGCTGCCGCATCGAATTGAGGTGACCGAACCAGGATGATGTTCGCGGGAATAGAAGGTTGAGAACGGATAACGGTGTAGAATCTTGAGGAAGTTGATACGACGACGCCTGAATAAGCTGGATCGAGAACGAGGTAGCCGCCTGCGACGAGGACTTTGCCTGGAGCTGATACGATGGTGGACATCGTGGTGGGGAGAAGATGAGGATATATAAAGGCCGTGCTTGGATTCGACTGTTTTTATAACAAGACGCAAAACAGTTTCGCTGCCGCATAACCAATTTCCGGGGGTTTCTCACGGCGAAGATGGGATTAAGATGAAAAAACTTGTCATGGAAGAGACAGTGGAAGAGGCTATCTGTGGAAGAGACAGCAGGTATGGCCATGGAGTACAGCTGGGATGACATTTGCGGTTGTGCAAGGCGAGGAACGATGACAAAATTGCCGAGGCCGAGGCCGATGTCTTTCTTCTTCCCACCATGCACCTCAAGAGTCGAATAGTCCTCAATCGAGGTTTTTTCACTCAAAAAGTATCTGAGGCAGGCCTAAGGTGCGCTATGACCAAGAGCATGAAATTCACTACGTTAGTATTCAATATTCATCACCTGGTCGACGCTCTATAGTAAACCGTCTACTATCAGTGATCACCAAACGTCACTCGCCGAGGTCCGACCTGTACGTACGCAAATAGTATCGGAATTACTAATCGCTTCTTGTCCTCAAGCCATGAGCTGGAGCCTGGCAGCATACATACTAACGTATCATGTCATGGAGCTGTTCATCGAGCTTCAAGTCCAGTGTTAAAGATGATGCTTCAATGATGGTTATTCGCGGGTACAAAGCTATTCTCGCAAGATCCATCTCAGACCTACTGCTCAGCTTCTCCAGTTTAGCAACTCGAAGAACCTCAATTTCGTCCACTTAAACGGATTCGGACAGCATTGTTCAATCACCAACATGCTGATCCATCATGCCACATTATCATACTCATGAAAACTCATGCTGTGGGTGCTGTGGGTGCTGTTGCGTGGTGATTTCTTCATCAGGCTGACGCCAGTTTGGCAAAGCTATATAACTCCAGAGCACATAATCCACCCTGTTCTCATAATTCCAGCATGTCAGCCGAGCCTACAGATCTTTGTGACGCTCTGCCATACCTTGGACGCCGCGTCATCGTTGACACAACCGCTCTCGTAGTCGGGGCCATTCCCTATGGTCTGTAATACCTTCGCAGCAGGTTATTCATTACTTCATCAAGCCTTTTAGGTGCACAGCTCATTCTTCAGTGGATATGCATAACTATCTTGTGGTGAGTCGGACCGATTAGAGCGTAACTCTTGTCTAATATATCATATACCATGACAGGCGTCCCAGAGACAACACTGCTTCCCCGACGTCCATTCCGAGAGCAAGAGTCTTTCTTCTCACAGCGACCCTCCTGATGACGATCTCGTCGACATTGGGAGTCGGACTACCGGTCGCACGATTGATTCTGAATGGACTCATCATCTCAGATTGTCATAACTCTCACTCTTTCTACCAATACTATTATCTCTTGGCAAAGCCAAACTGGTCCTCGATTCTCATATTATTCAATGTGAGACTCGAAACATTTATGTCGCATTCTAACAGTGATCACGCTTTGTAGGTTTTGGTCGGTGATACTATCGTGTTCTGGAGAGCCTTTGTGGTGTGGAAACATAAACGAAGGATGGTTTATATCCTTGGAGTACTACTCTTTTTCACGGCAGGTTTGTTCATTGTTCAAATTTTGCGCTTTCTGTTCTGATATAATTTCATCGAGTCGGCGTGCTGGTGGGGACTGTATTCGTAATCTTGAAGATCGATCGTTATGCAGAGTTCTTGATGCCAACTCTCGTCTCTGTCCTTCTTGCATTCAGTCTTTCGTGGGCTGCAAATCTGGCTACAAACGTATCAATAGGCTATTGTATTTGGCAAGTTCCAAGTTCTACTAGCCTGAACGGGAACTGACAGTTTGATAGTACAGGCTTCACCGAAAGGCCATGCGTGCATTCCTTCATGCCAGGAATTCCCCAAGCCGCCATCAGCAGGTTCTAATGCTCATATTTGAGAGCGGAATCATATGCACAGCGGTCCTCGTAAGTTTTTTTTTATTCAAGTTTATCCAAACAACGCTAACAGTCGCACTTCTAGATTGTCGATTGTATAGCTCTTTTTCTATCCACTTCTCACGCGCGGAGTAATAGGACGATGGGTACCGCCCGATCCAGGTACATGAAAACGCGTGGGCACAAAGTGACATGCGATGATGTCGGAGACGGATGGGCAACGGCGAAGACCGTAGGAAGGCCGGAAATGGCCCGAAAAAGACCCCGACGTGTGACAACGACCACAGAGTGACAGCTCTCGTGTGACTTGCTTTTTTCTCCTTGTATTTTATTAGAAACGCCGTTGCCTGTCATTCTATGCAAATCTCTTCGTTTCGTGCCCTCGCAATTCGATTTCATTAGGACTCAAACGGTTAGGCTCGTTGTCTTTGCTGCCCAATCGCTTCCAGAATGCTGAAATGCCTGGCTTTTCAATATTCAATCCTGATTCCCGTCCGCGGGCCTAATCCATGCACACAACAAATTACGAGGCCCAATCTTATCTGCGAGAATGAACTACTGCTAGGATATCTAGGTGCTCTACTTGCCAAGGTCAATAGAAAACACCCGGGCCAAAGACCAGACCTCTATCTAAATGACTTGGGAATGAGACGTTTGGGTGCTATTCTCAAGACTATCTGCAAGCTGTACGCTGCACGACGTCAAAGGGAGGTGCTTCTCCATGCTCGGGAAACCAGACCTTACGGCAACCTTTTTTTTGCTTCGTGAATCGCAGGATGTCTACCACTCCCTACGACTTGTATCGTCTGGACCACCTTGTCCACTAACTATCCACCATGAACATATCCGCGCTACTAAATGCCGATGTTCAAAATACTGGACTTCCACCAGGCTCATCTTCTAACCCTCCTAACTCCAGTCCCGATAATACTTACGTTCCGGATATGTCTTTGCCATATCTAGTGAAACGTAACATTGTCTTGAATTCTTCCACCACACTCGCCTCCCTCTCATACTATGCTCAAGGAGCTCATGTTCCTTATCTCTCCACAAGCTACAATCGTACACAACCCGAAGGCCATCTGTTCGAAGTGGATTTGGACAACTGGCAAAATCCCATTAATGATCAGATGTATTCACATCACGAACCCAAAGGTGGAAAGCCCCTTGTCTTCACCGACGTTCTGAGAGACTCTGAGGGTAACAAAGTGCCTTGCAGCAGAGCCTTTACCACATGTGAGCAGCAGAGTCCCTATTCGTACTTTTGACTGTTGTTCATCGCATATTCAGGTCAAGGAATGAAGATTTGTCCGTACACAGTCCGGGACATAGTCACTCAACCTCACGTCCAAGTTGATTCCAATGCCTGTCAGATGTACGCGTCCGCTGAACGTCAGATAGCCCAATCAACCAGCTATCGAGACGTATTAGAGGCTACACTGTCTGCCTGGGCCTGTTTACGTGACAAAGGATGCCTAGGACCCCTACAACAAGAAACCACCTACACCGCTGCAGAGGCCGAAGCAAGAACTGAACTCCTGGCCACACCCCAGAAGGCCAAGCGCGGCCAGAAAGGAAAGAAAACCTGCGAAGGGCGCCTTAAGCTCTTTCAGGTCAATAATGACTATGTGGTACGGTAAGGAATTTTATCATCTTACTGATTATAAGGCACTCATTAAACGGACTACAGATGCGAACATTATCATCATCGGAACTCGCGAGATCATACATGTCGTTCTCTCCCCCGATCTAAGTACGAACTGGACTACTTTGCTGCTCTGTTCTACGATACAAAGTCTGTCATTGCTCACTACGAGAATGCTATGGAGCAAGAAGGGTTTGGACCACTCGCTCCTTGCACCACTGTTCGGAATTTCACCAGACAGTCCAACAAATGCCGTATGTCTTTCATCCATTATTATCAACTTAGCTATTGATGAGCGGTACTTATCATTCCTCTCTAGCTAATCATCACCGTCAAGCTGATGGAAAATTCTACATGACCCTGCTGGATCACCTTCCGTGCGAGAGCACGTTTGAGGTCTACCAGCCTCATGCTGAATATCGGCGGAAGTGCCCCAAGATATTGGTTATCTGTCGTGGTCCTCATTCCCATCCCATTCCAATTTCATGTAAAACCCCTACTTCAGTTCGCAGCCGATTAATTGCGTTCCTCAAGACTTTAGATGACCTACCAAATCTGACTGCACGTCGACTCATACGAAGTGACTCTGCCAAAGTCTTCCTTCAAAAGGAGCTTCCCCTTCTCAATCACCCCACCTTCATTGACCTCCACTGCTCACTCAACAACCGAGATCACCTCCAGGCTATAATCAATTACGCACAGAATACGGTCTATCCTCAAGGTACCGCATGGCAAGGTACAACTTCCATATCTCAAAAAAAAAAAAAACCGTGAATTGATACTGTATACCTAGGCTTACTCTACTTAAAGGCAGTGGAAGACAGGACTCTACCGCCTGAAAAACGATACATACGGTTTGCTGAAGAAATACGTCTCTCCGACTCAGACTCAGACTCAGAGCTTAGCGGGGAGCCTTTCCGTTTGATAATATGCATGAAACCTGAAAACTCTCTGCGACTGGTCCGTGATGGAAGACATGTCCAGAGTGATATCGCCTTCAAACGTATTCCTGGATGGTTGGAGTTTGAACTGGGTGGTCGTGAACGAACTACTCACTCGGGTACGCTCTAGCCACCTCTCAACCAATTCAAATTGTTCTAATAATTTGTTTTAGGTGTCTCGTATCTAAGGGCATTCCTCACACGACAAACAGCGGAGGCCCATCGTGTCTTGCTTCTCAAGGTGCACGAGATTGTTCTATCCGACACTGGACAACCTCTCCGGTTTCGGCATCTACATTCAGACTCTATCGATGATCTGGACTTCGAGGGTATACAAACTTGGACGGTTGATCAACATGGTGGGCAGGCTAAAGGTACGCCTAGCCTTTAATATCGGTTCAATGTTCTTATTAGCGTCAGGAATTGGGGAGTACTTGCAACATATAGCTCCACCCCACCGACATGATTTACATCAGCCAACCAAGCTACTGACCGAACTAGGACCATACGATCATCTGAAGCGTTTGATACGTGTTTGCGTGGCCCACTTTTATAGGAACATTCAAGAGACTCACTGTGCCCCAGACGTTCAAACTGCCATGAAAAGCTTGGCTTGTTTTGAGCACGCTGACTGGGAAGGGGCCTTAACCTACATACGAACCAAAGGAGACCGAAAGGCCATTGGTATGTGGAATTCTTGATATTTGACTATGAGACGCACTCAAACTTCACCAGACTGGCTCAATGACAAAACACGGAGCCAATTTGCCTTTCCCGGAATATGTTGGCAGAAAAGCTTCATACCCGCACGAATGTGGCAAGCTGTTGATGGTACTAGCAACATCATCGAAGCCCTTCATAAGGACTTGCTTATTGAAGGAGCTCAGTGTTCGTTAGTAGGTGGTATTATTAAGGCGGCTCACTATGATCATGTTCAACTCCAAACACATCAAGTATGTATTACGCTCGCGTCATATAACTTGCTTCTAATGTGGAAACACAGACCTCAATCCATCAGAGTATCCCGGTGCGCTACAAGACCCGTGATGTTTCCTTTCGTGAGAGAGAGAGCTACCGACGTCATGGTATGTTATTGAAAACTTTATCTAGACTGCAGTCATCTGATTGTTATTCCCAGCAAATGCGAGTTCTCGTCGTTACGATGCTCAGGACAAGTTAATCGAGGACCAAAATGCTAGTCTAGAACAAGCATGTCAAGCCTACCAAAAAGCCAAGGATGGCTTTCAAAATTTACTCAGTCGAAATGCAGAAGCCGAACAGATGACCAAGGCACAGAAGAAGCTAACAAAGGCTCAAGCGAAGTACAAAAAAGAGTTTGCGACAAGTGAACGAATGCAGGATGCAGTATTGGGGAGTGGACGTGTATCAATTGCTCTTTACGGTATTAACAGCTAGTTTTGGGTCAGTTGTTTGACAACTTCATCACCAGTCTACGATTATAAGTCTATTGTGGGCAAACGAAACCTTGAACTGGACTCTGACGAAACTCTGACATGAAACTCTAACATGAACTCTAACATGAACTCTAACGAAACTCTAACGAAACTCTGACGAAACTCTGATGAAACTGAGGGAGACTGAGGCGACCAATAGTGACCAATTGCTAGGATTTATTGACCTATTACCCTAGAGACTTGTACATCTACGAGCTATATAAAGTCAGAAGCCAGGATACATGTATGCTGTAGGTGCAGTCTGTACCTCGGGGCGACGGCTATACGGGATGACTACAACCTCAGTCTGACCCCGAAGAACAGCAGTAATAAAGACATCTACGGCTTCCTGGTATGTATCTCGATAGATGCGAAGTGCTCGAGGTACACCAGATACCAACGTGCTAGATACGTCACTGTCAATGAGGTCCATTAGTAGCAATCCCCAACACAGACCACAACACTTACTGTCCCTGTACAATTCCGATTCTGAGACCACGAACGACGGCGTACCAGCGATGTTCGGGAAGAATCTCACTGGCAGTTCCAGCATCCGGTCCGGCAGGAAGATCGGGAGCAGGCACCACTGGGAGATTGTTGTTTTCCAGCTCAATAACTTGCACTAGACGAGGCTGTCAGGACGACGGTGGTTTCTTTTGTGAATGCTGGGCTTACAGGCAAGGGGGGCCACTGTCAGACGGGCTTGTAGGGCATTCTCTTGAGATAGGCTGAGAACTCCCATCAGACCTATAGATGTGTGAGCATGTTGACGTTGTGAAGGGTAGAAGGAGGAAATCGTACCAAGTACGCCCAAAAGATCCGCCATGAATGGCGCATCTTCACGCGATCCCGGCACAACCACAGTGGACACTAAGTGAGGATGAACAAGTCGTCCATCATAGCCTAAGAAACCTATTCAGCTACGATGCTCATAAGGTCGAAGGCACATTCGAGAGTCTCACCATTTTGTTGTAACAGAGCCAGAGCATCCATGATGAGGACAACGAATATGAGCGGTACACAACGTTTTGGTGACGGTTGAAAGGTAGAGAGGTTGAATACCTCAAAGTCAAACGAAACTACTTATACGATGAAATGTAAGTGGCGTCCCGGAGACGAAAGAGCTTACGAAGTTTGGATTTCTAGAAAGTGGTGGCACCTGTGTAATTCCCGTTGACAGTTGATATAGTACAGCGCGGTAATTAAAAAAACGACCTGAATTTACAGTGGTATTGAATAGTTCACCCATCAACAGCATGTACCTACGTCTTCTGACTTCTTCACCGCCATCAAAGTCTATCCCACCCACACTCTTTCACGCAAGTTGTAGTTGTGACGAATGTCTCGACGACGCTGGGCATTGGCCTTGTTCTTCTTTGTGATAGACTGATGGTCTCCTTGGCTCACACCACCTCGGAGACGAAGAACTTTGGACATGGATTGTAGGGTGTCTTCCGACGGAAGAACGGTTCCATGCATCTTGGTGGCGTCGAAGCTCCTGTGGATACAGGTCACACATTGACATCTACAGGCTAGAATCAAACTCACCACAGCATATTCTCCTGGGTATGGATGTAATAACCGTGCTCCAGAGAACAGAACCCGAACTCGGAGTATTCGTTCTTCGCACGTCGTCGTATTTGAGAACAGAGTGATCTGCAGGCGTCATCATCGGAATGTATTGGAGCGGTGTAGCCATCGCAGGTATATAGATTCACCCCTGCCTCACCAACACGTTCGCAAACCTCTCCCCCTTCTACAATGTCCTGGAATAGTTGCTTGTGTAGAATCTTGGCTGCTTCGAGTTGATAGAACGAGGTCTAGGTTTACTTCTGAATCTCGTAAGGAACTGACACCTCAAGAGCGACATACCTGGGCCTTGCGAAATAGAATGTCTATGCCTTGAACGGTGTCTGCCTCAATTCCCGCGTAATGCACATATTCATCTGCGGCTCTGCCACCCGATGGTTGTCTAGCACCAAAACAAAACATAGAACCCGAGTTCCAAAAGTCCATACCGGCGCCTCGTCTAACTGGCTTGACGCCCGAGCCCAACTGTATAGTATCCGCCATATTCTGGAGAGCATACTGAGGAAATACCCCAAATGCAATGAAATCCACCTGTGTCACTGTTAGGTCATATTGACTGCATGAATCATGGGCCTGGTAACATACCAATGGACCTCCTTCTTCTTCGTAGATGTAAAAGACCTGCACTTTGCAGCGTTCTATTACATCCGGGTTGGCCTGTATACGCTCTAGCCCCAGTTCTTGCGTAGTATGCATGGTGCTCGGTGTTTTGCGACATCGTCCCTGGCGGTATGATTAGACAGTAGCAGTGATATTGAATTCAGCCACCCACCTTGCGAGCTGACATACGTTCACCCTCCGGGACATTAGTCACGCCAATTCCTCGAACTCGCTCCCGAAATTCAGGTTCACTATTCCGGGCGAATATTAGTTGCCGGCGACATTGTTCCTCTTCCGTACGTCCAAGGCATGCTGGACAAGGTTGCTGTCCTGGAAAAGGTAAACGAATGTGCTCTAGATGTTGTCGAACATCTTTCTCGTAGCGCTCTTTCTCCTCCCGATGAAGTATGGTGCGGTCAAGTATGTTCCTGAGAGGCCCAGGCATCTCAAGATTCTCATATAGGGTCTTCCCAGTTTTGCGATCCCTCTTTTTGCGCAACTTCTTCATCTCTCGGCATAAGTCTCGATAAAGTTCTTCTGGGTCAGTCTTGGCAACCTGTACTTTGGTCAGCCCTTTTCGAAATAGGGTTCTGGTGGCTGACCTGGTAATCTAAAGCTCGTAGATAGTATCCCAACCACCTATGCCAAGCTACCAAGAAATTGGCCAGACTAAGCGCGAAGAAGACCGCGGAAGGGTTGCTGGAGCGAGGAATGAGGTCTGGGTTGTCCGACATGGCTTGAAGCAGCTCTCGTCCCTTTGCCATGGATTTTGTACCACCCTAGACAAATTCTCAGCCAGTTAAAAGTGGGTAAAGGTGAATGGATGTGTTACGGATTGGATTGCTGGTGGTGTTGAGTCACCTAAAGACTTCTCTGCCAGTTCACGCCATACTAGAGGCGTCCACTTATCAACGATTCCCGCAAGACACTCGGCAAAGGCGTGTAATCGGAGAAATCGAGGGATATGTGGGGATCGTTGATGGATTTCGTATGCTGGATGGGAGATCCGTACTACATGACTTGCCAGCCCTGAGTTCTACCCAAAGTCAAAAGTTGGTTAGTTTCGGAGGATTCCCAGTTGACTGACCCCATTGACTGAGTATACTGTTCTCACCTTGACGCTCCACAGAAACTCGTGTGTTCTGTAGATCTTGGCCGAGACCTTCTTCATGTCACGAATGGTGCGGACCAAGATCTCTTGCGCCTCGCGGAACGACAAGCTTAGAAAATCTCCATCTGCCGGGCTAGCCAGTGCTTTGTGTAAGGATTTGTTCCATTCAATGCATCTAGCGAGGTGTTGTTCGTAGAGTGGGGTGAGCGTTAAAGCAGACGGCGCTTCGGTGCTATTGGGCGTATCGACTACCTGTTGGTCTTCGCCAACAATCTCCTCTTCCTCCTCTTCCCATATATCTTGAAGCTCCTCTGCAGTCTCTTCAAAAGCTGAACGGCTTGTGTGAGGCAGCTATGAGATACTAGGTAAGCTAATCTTCCGGATATCGTCAGGCGTTACACGCACCTTGTTTACTACATATATTTGAAACTGGCACAAGTCCTCCGTAGCCTCCTGACTCATGTCATCTGCTAGCAAAACCGCTACGCTCATGACAAGGTCGATCATGACTTCGTAAGAGACATCCTCGAGCCAGTCCAAGGGACACCGGCAACTTTCGCTCAACCAAGTCGATATTTGGTCCATCTAAACCCTATCAGCTCGCCATACCGCCCTAGCTCCGGCCCGACCTACCAGCAGAGTATCTGCAGCAAAATGCGCGCACCATCTTTCTCTCCAGGGTTGGTATACCATCTCAACCGACTTGCGGGTCCGAACGTTTTTGGAGGCAAGAGAGTGGTGCTGCAGGACCGCCCAGTCCAAATGACAACGCAAGGCATCCGGAAAGTCCTGTAGCAGTGGGGGTGCAAGGTAAACCCAAAGAGAATCTTCCATCTCGACAATCCTGGGCGAGGATGGATGGATGGTAGGTAAACACGGTGTAACCACAAGGTGAGCAGGTCTGGTCACTTGATGTGACTCTGACAACTCTGACATCCGGCCCGAGAGATCGGCCTCGTGACTCCGTGTCATGTACGCGTCGTTAACGTTGATTTGACACGACGACAACCAACATCCCTCTCTGCTGGACCACACTATCGCTCCTCGAGTCTTAGAAGAGACTACGGTCTCGGTGGCAGGCAACTCTTTTCCGTCCTCTATTCTGCTCTCTTTTATTCAGATCACCGTCTCCGTTATCCCAGCGGCCTCAGCAGACGGCTCCTGCTCACCTTCTCAATTCCCCTCGCATCTCGCGTCTCGCTACCGGGTCTGATATATTCGTCGTTGCTGAAATCATCGCCTGCGAATAACCCCTCAAAATGAAGATGTTCACGTACGCGTCGACCGTCAGACACGATTCGACTCTCCTCAATTCACCACTCACCTCCGGTCGGTACTCCTGGTCCCGCCACGTACTCAAACAAATCAAGAAGTTTCATGTACCTTCTTCCCTTTCACGTATCCGTATCTACCAACCTGCCTACCCCCCACGTTAGCGTCTGGATACCGGCATCACAACAAGTTCGTTGATTTGCGGTACCAAACGCTATGCCGTGCTTCCCTTGGATGCCCCCTCTACCTAGCAAGACCCTAGTCTCTTGCATTCTGGCCGAGAGGTATCTGGCTAGGTGTGCCAGATTCATAACTCATCTCTTTCCTCTCATCTCTTTCCTCTCCCTTCGACCCCTCAAAACGAAGATGTTCGAACGAACCTTCGTCGGCCACTGTTACTCTCCGCCGTAACTTCGACGTGGCGGATAGGCTGTACACCCGGAGTACCTTCGTAGGGATGCGACTCGAGGTGACCGAGACGAGCATCGATGAAGAAGGTCCTAAAACCCGGTGCGTGCCCGTTAAACTGTCCTTACATTCTTTCTTTGAGTTTCTCTTCACAGGTCGTTGTTTCTGGACCGCACCCCTTGAAGACTCGAGCATCCGAAGACTTGAACACCCGAAGACTACCAACCGTTGACGAAGATGACGTCTGCTGGCGTCGTAATCATGTTCGGCGGAATCGAATTGGCACCGGCGAATCACCCCCTCAAACCGAAGATGTTCGTGTGTCTTGAGCGTGAACACATCACCCTAGTGACACCCTACTCTTGACCACCAACGACTTCACTTGCCCCCAATTACCCCTGCCTTGGACGTTTGGGACGGTTTTTAGCGTCTGGATACCAACAAGGCGACGAATTCGTGGTTTTGTAGTACCAGACGCTATTCCGAAGCCTCCACGCGTTCAGCGGTATCAGAAACTCACCCTCGGTCATCAACCGCGTCTGTCTCGAGACAAGGGTCCCCTCAAAATGAAAATATTATTGGGTGAAGGTATACTATATCAGCGGGGAATGGCACATAGATAGCCTACAGAAAATCTATGCTGTTCTAATGCCTTGAATCACTTCGTCCAGATGTGAGCACTCAATCTGCTCACCCCGTTCCGCCAGTCCCACCGAGTCGAGGTGCCGACGAATGCTGGTAGCCAGCTTTTGACTGGAACTTTCGTACCTACGGAGTGCCGATTTGTATTGGGGGTGGTTTGGCGTATAGGTGGGCGCTGGCGGAGCTTCGGGTAAGTGAGGAAGTACCCCACGAGCCAGTACGCTAGCTCCCCTCAAAGCTTCAATGTAGACCGGTAGCTCATGGAATTTTGTTTCCCAGGCTTGTCGATTGAGAGTCTGGTTCGTATAAGCGTAGGGATTCAGAAGCATAGCCGACAATGCTAGCAACGGGGATTGAAAAAACCCTAACGGTAACGTTTTGGTGGATTGGCCTGACCGAAACAAGCTAACACTCACTGTACTGCGGGCACAAATTTCTCTTGATGGACAACCCAAACAACATCGCCGCCAGTTGGTTGTAAAGGGTTACGTCGCTGAAATCCTGATTGGTGACGAGATTGCCTCGCAGGCTCTCAACTCGACGAGATATTTCGGTGAGGTGGAGAGTGTCATAACTCCAAAGACTGGTACCTCGCATGAAAGAAGGAACTGGCGTATAGACGGAGTGGACCATTCCGGGAGGCTGAAAGCTGCAATCGTATAGGATGAGCCTAGGGAGTGTGTAAAATACCTGGAATACTACTTACTGCACGTCACCCGGGAGTAGAACGATGGTAACTACCTTGATGTTATCGTTGTCGAGAGTCGCAGGCTTCAGAGCTTCGTTGCAAAGTCTGATCGTCTCGGTGACATGCTGAGATCGGTGGTTATGTGTTCGAAAGTAAAATGTCCAGATTTTGCATCCCTGCTCCAGAAGGGTTCCCGACACATCACCACCTGCATCTTCGTGATTCAGGGTGAGATATCCGGCCTGGTGAAGCAGCGCCCAAGCCAAATGAACCACCGCCATCTTAACGGCAGATTCTCGATGCTGATCCTCCATGTTGCGACTGACTAACATGAGGTCGTTCATGTCGCTAATGTGGTATCAGTAACGGAGAATCAGTCCTAGGTCCTCAAGGAACAAACTCACGATAGGACGTCGTTGAAAGTTAGCCCTTGCATGTTGACGGAGAGTACGGCTTCTATTCGCGAGTGGTCCTTCATTCCTTCTAGAAAGGCGGTTACCGTACTTTGATATGTTCTCATGCATTCACTAGATGGTGTGCCCTGGTGATACTTGATGTTATCGCGCAGCGCTGGAAGTTTGTTAAGAGAGTTTCTACGATAGAAGAACTAACCTACAATGAATGGTTATATGACGATGTTCTGAGACGCCCCGAGCCTGGATAATAGCGTTGCTCCAAGGGATTGAGGATGCCTGGGAAAATCTTTGATCAAATCCTACCAAGTGAACGACTTGGTTTTTCGCTAGTGCATTGCCTATGATATCAAGCAGGTCTACTGCACTTGAAGGAATCTCGTGTGGTTCCATTCGGACGACGTAATCATTAGACCGTTCGATGAATGGAGTCTTCATCAAGGCCTTGAGGTATTCATTGGCCTGTGAGGTGTTTACTTCGTGACTCAAACAGTAACGCCGGAGAATAGACCTACAGGTTCGACCTCATTTATTCCAACGGCATTGGGAAGATAGGGCAAGCAAAAGTGTAGCTCAGAGCCCTGGTCACCTCGCCAGCATACAGACTCAGATTCTGCCGGCATGAATCCGCCTACCAACACATCCTTGTCCAGATGGAGGCAAAATACGGAGGTGTTAAGAGGTTGCGGAGCTAAGGAGTTATCCCTAGTCGGTGCTGAAGCTCCTGGAGTTCCTGCTTTGGTACTATTACCTCAAGTCAACTGCCGTGCTTTGAAGGAGAGAAAGAATTATTGATACCGATGTTTATTCTGGTAGGCTTTCGCCTTTTCGCGCACCTTTTCCGGACCTCTAAGGTAGATAGGATTCAGTATTAGAAATTCAGAAGCTAAAGGCCAGACCTACGCCTGGATTTTGGAGTTGAGAGTTCTGATATTGTGATGGAATTTCTTCCTCCACTCACTCTCACTGTATTTTCCCATGCTCTGCAAAAATTTATACGTTTGAGAGGCCACGGGGTACCTATCAGGATTAATACGTGAACGCCAGGTTGGTTCGTCCTCATTCGGCTGTTGCAGGATATCTGCCGGATTGGTCGCGTATCGCTGGTATATCTGTATCGTTAGCTTGGGATCCAAGCGGTGAGATGCTGAGACTTGATTCATGGTGGTGGTTGAAGGTAAAGAGGTGGCAGTTATTTTACGTTCAAATTGATGTCCGTGTCAGAGTCACGTCAGAGTCACGTCAGAGTCGTGTCAGAGTCGTGTCAGAGTCATGTCAGAGTCATGTTTACGCTTTTTACGCTTGTACTGGTCAGTATTCAGGCCACACTCAGTATAAAAGAAAAATATCATATACGTGAAGGGTAATATTTACAGTACAACAATAATAGATACACCGAATCAACAAAGTCTATATACGAAAGAGGTAATGATCAAAGCACCCAGAATGAGTATCAAGAAAGTATCAAGATGAGGAGACTACGCTACAAGAAAAAATAGACGATGATGGGTCTAATTAGGCAGATGATAAGTTATTCAAACAAAGGAATTTGGAGCCGGAACACAAAATGGGGAACTGGGGCCCACCTCAATCACGACGAGTGCACCCCATGTGGGAAATCCCATTCGGTGTGAAATAAATTTTTCGGCAATCTGGACACGCAGTAAAGGGAGCGGTGAAGAGATTCCACTGAGTGGCTGTCATGCCCTCGTAAGTGGATGCGCGTAGTAGGTGATCCAAAAAGTGTTTGTGCAAGAGGTCATTAACACGATCGTAGGATACTAAAAGCTACGAGTTAGATTATCCATATCACCTGATAAATAATAATGGCTTACCTGGATTTCCGTTAAGATCGTTGATATAACGTGGTCCTCTAGTAGGTAGAGGTGAATAGCCTAGTTGGCGTACAGGCCCCGCCATTAGAATTTCCTCTTCGGGACCTTGCTGGGTTGGTGGTCTCGACGAAGGCCCTGCTATAGGTTCTGGCGTTGTGGTCGTTAGATCCACTACTCGTGGCTTCTTGTTCACCACTAGCCCAGAAGACTCTGCGTCGGTGTTATCTGCCCTTCTTCGTTTAGCACTAGCCCTAGCTTTACGAGTTTTACGCGCTTCCTCTTCATCAGAAGAAAAAACTTCAATGACCACAGGCTTTGGAGCCTTGGAAGAAGAGGGAGCATCCTCGTCGCCTGATGAAACATCAATGATTTCCTGAACTTGGACGGCAGATTTCACTGCAGGACATCCTGCAACAACACTGTCCAGAGTTTGAATGGCAGTGGGCCCATCGAAAAGACCAATCACCGGAACGACAATGGGACTAGGAAGAGTGGGAGGGGAAGGAATGGAAGGTAGTGAAGAATGAAGCCTAGGATTAGAGTGTGGAGGAGTTGGTGTCGCGGTTTTAGCTCGCTGTTTGCCTTTGCCTTTATTTTGAGGGGCCGGCGAAATTGAGGAAGGTGAGGGTTGAGCTGAATGACTGGAAGCTACCTCCGATGACTTTTGGGGTGTGACGATAGTGGTCTGAACGCGTAAGGGCCAGATTTGGCTGGGATTAGGCAAGGGTGAAGAATCTGGTAGCTGTGCTTGATGAGCCTGAGCTAGGAATGCTCGTGTTAACCGGCTTTTTCGGGGAGAGGGCGTCGAAGTAGCAGGAGGTACACTACTGCGGCGACTAGAAGGTGAAAGTAGTGGAAGGGATTGAGATGGAGAATTGCCAATGGTTCGAGATGACAACACTGGGTTGGTAGAATATGTCAAGGGTGGCAGAGAAAGCTGCCGGGGTGGTGAAGTAACTCCAGGTTTTGGTCCTGCCCTTGTCGCTGTGATGATTCGGGTGCCATCTATTAACCTTATCAGTGAGGAAGTTCGTTGAGAGAAAAAAGCCAGCTAACCTGGTCCTTTCGGTCCATACAGACCCAGAACAGCTTGAGGACCATGAACAGCAACCCACTGTGTAACACGCACTAGTGATGATGTTAGTAAAGACTAGATCCCAGACTCGGAGATGCGAGGGAGGTAACTTACTGAGCCATTTGCAGCTGGGTTCCTCTGGCAGAGGATTTTCCTTGCCGCATATAAATCCTATGGTTCCAGCGATACCCCTGTTAGGGTTATGAACGCTGACCTCTATCACGATCATTGGCACATCGTGGGCACATCGTGGTGTGTTGATATCATGATCTTCCAGATATTTTTTGATCTCTGCCGGAGGCACAGGTATGATGCGACCGTCAACCTCCCTTGCTGGCCTAGGAGTGAATACGAGTTTGAGTAACGAAGAAACATGTACGGGAGGAAAAGAGACGTACCACTTCCAAACGGTGACATTGGACGGCGGCGAATTAGGACAATACGATAATATTTCGTGATTGATAACTAAGTTTTCTCGAAAGTGACTACAGAATGTACGTGTTAGTGAGGGGTTGTGAATTGAGAAGTGACCGGCAAAACATACGTTTTCCAGTCGGACTGCCAGGCGGTGAACTCCTTATACTGGGCTAACTGCAGAGGTGTGAAACCTGCGGTATGCTCTTGTTGGGAAGCTGGTGTTGAGGGCATGGATGGCAGGGGCGGTGGAGGGTCTGCTAGAGATTGGAGAGGTGGTGCGCTGTTGGAACGTTGGCTGGACGATGGTAGTTCAGTCAAAGGTGAAGAGCTGTCTGCGGCTGGGGTGTTGAAGCGTGTTGGGGGGATTTGAAGGGATTGAAGGAGGACTTGTGCTCGAGTACGAACCATGATTTTAAGGGGGGCAAAGAAACGATGGGAATATTTGACGGGCTCTTGGACTTTTGAGTTTTTTGAGGAGTAAATTCCCGAGGAATAAAAGAATTGAGAGGCCAGAAGCACTGTAGAATCAACACCAGAAGTCAGCTGTCAGTACTGTGTTAGAGAAGCATCTAATTGACAAAGGATCCTCGATAAATTGCGGTATTCGAAAACTTGCACATCCGCGACGATCCTGTATGTGAACATGTCATTTATCCCTTGCTTTTGCCTTAAAAACTCTGGTTTGCAGGTGTAACTTGAACATGGTTGGGAGGGGAAAATATGGAAAGACATTGCACCAGAGTTTATATCAGCCACGGTGACATTGGAAGAAGACATTAGAAGAAGACACGCTTTGATTTTGATGGACTTGTTTTGACGGGGTTTTGACGGGTCTACGCCGCAAACACAAATAAATATTGTGAGGTGACTGGTGACATAGATTATCTAGTCACGAATAATTAAATAACTCGAAATTTATACCGTCGCCGGAAGTGGAGTAAGGAGACCGGTGGGCGGCGGCCAGGCCTGTCAAAAATCAGGACAGGATCGACATGAAAGAAGGTGTCGTAAGGATCGGGCGGTACCCATCGAAGGAGTACTCCAGCTTCAGCTTCAAATCGAGGATCAGCGCTTAGCTTGGATCAGGGCTATTGCAATAGTGTCTGAATTTTACGTGGGAAGACGAACAATCGAAAGTGAAAGAGTTTCAAGAGATTTAGGTGAGTAGATCATCCATACTATGACTCTGGACGTCTACATATACTCGCTCGCAGGGAAGACCGAGGGAAGAATTCAAATCTCGAGTAGTATTGTCCATGTCGGTCATTGCGAAATCTCTACATCCTTGCAAGAAATCAAGGCTCGTTGAATCGTGGCAGGAAAGCTAGAGTACAGGATTCAAATACATGATGCTGACGATAACACCCTCAAAAAACTTCCTAAAGGCCCCTTCTCTCTCTCCAGACTGAATGTTTATGGATTTAATGACGTAGGGAAAGGATCGCTGATGACAAACTGGGGGTCGCATTGTTCAACGAACAACTTGCGTGGATTTTGGAACCTAATGATTTGTGTGTGCATGTGAGTACTCAACTCAAAATGATTTATATCCAGACTTACCCAGATCATCCAAAGAACGCGACGGCCTGGCTACCCAAGGATTGCTGTCCAGCTGTGTTGGCGTGGCAACCGTCCTCTATCTCGCCGTCGCTCAGCACAAAGGCACCGGGGTAGGTAACATCTTGCGAGGCGTCGGCAGCAGCCTGCTGGGCGAGGCTCTCGGTGAGCTCGGGGCCTCCATCGCCAGCAAGGAAGCAAACATTGCCGTTGTCGTAGACGGGCTGGCCAGTGATGTAGATCTCTGCGTTGGGAGCGTGTTGGCGAGCGTTGGCGATCAGCTGGGTAACTTCATTGTACGTGACACCCTGGAACGAGAAGATGCAAATCTGCACCCATACTGCGTCAGGCTGACCGTTTGCCTGCACCTGTTGGTCGAAGAGCTGCCATGCTGAGGAGTTGGGGTCGGTCCAGGACTGGACGACCATTCCTCCGGTGCCGTATGGTCCCCACATGCGTTGTCCTCCCACAGCGACGTATCCCTGGGCCACGTTCTCGGCCATTGAGCAGCCTATGAAACCCATTGTGCGAGCGGCGGAAGCAGTCATTGCCATTGTGCTGACGGTGATGGCAGTAAGGAGAGAGCGAACGGAGAACATGATGATTATCTTGTCTCTGTAGATGTGTTCGTAGGAGTTCTGTGTTGGGTTGAGCTGTTGATTGTCTTTGCAGACGGTCAGTTCTTATATCTCACTAGAGGTACTTACTTGGTACATGTTTCTCCGGAGAGTACTCCAGTGACGACCCTTGTCTCTGTAGGTTCATCCGTGGTTCATCCTGAATTTGGAATTCTTGGATTCTTGATTGCATCAAGCTGCAATAAGTCTTTCGTCGAGTAGAAAGCGATGCAGGGTCTGATGGTTGAACGATTGAACTCTCCACGTGTCGAGTTGGTGTCAAAACGGGAAGATGACATTGTGCTTACCACTCACATCCAACAGTGAGAGAAAGGCAGCTTTACGGTCTGTTGAATCAAAATATCATGGCTGCGCCATGTTGGAGATTCAGAGGAAGCGGTGTCATCAATCTTTGTTTGCTGCGACTCTACAAGCCCATGTGCCGCTCGGACGAAACTTGGACAAAACACTCACCTTTTGTGAAGCACCATGAGACGTTGTAGCACTGTGTCTGTCTCATTCAGACTTCCGATATTTGGCCTAATCTAAGCCCTACCCGCACTCCACGTGCGAGCAAATCCAACGCCTTTAGCATGATTTTCAGAGGAGCCGTGGCCGTCGGGTGTGGACATGTTCAGGCTAGAATTGTTGAGTAGTGGACGTACTGAATAGGTGTCTCGGTATGTGAGTGTTCACAGAAGACAATTACGTCAGGGGGTCTTGAGCGACTTGCTCCTCGTTAGCTTCCCGTACAGCAATGATAAACACAAAGTGCAACGTTGCGAGCGCAGCGGACCCATACGACACGGGACATGTATCGAAGCTTTTGAAAACTGATGTACATATTTTGGGAAATCAATACGCGGAAGCGACACATTGTGAACGCGCGTTACAAGAATTGAAGCTTGAAGCTTTGAATTATAATTTTTCCGTCTGTGTTCTACTCTCGGGTATTCCCACTCCACTTTGAGCTCTCGAGTTTTGATGACCGGAAAGTCTGTCATCAATGGTTGCCACATGGTCCTTGGGATCGTGATTAGGTGTTTGGAGGTGTTCGGAAGTTGTAGGATGAACGTCTTTGATTGGCCTGGGTTCGGCGTCGTCCTCGTCTGGCGGGATTGGAGGCTTAGCCTCATCCAATGGGTCGGAATTGGCGCCCACTGAATCGGCCAGATGAGGAAGATCAGGGGTGTTACGCCATTCAACAACAGCAGTGTCTTCAGTGAGAGCCGGGCTGGACGAGCGGACGAGCGACAGAGGGAAATTGTCCTCTGGCTCGGTATTGGGAGTTTCCGGTATCGGAGCAAAGTAATCCTCAGGAAGGTTCCCGATTTCTTTGGCTTTTTGCATCGCTTGCCTCCATTCCTTCATCAAATTACTACGCCTCTCCGGGATATCCAAAACTGGATGAGATCTATATAATCCATGTAGGATGATTTGGTTGTGTATATGATGAAGGAATGCATGTCCGCGCTTGCGCCTCAATATCTCTGAAGGAATGCCCTCAGTACGATTGATATGCTCTGCGAGCACTAATATGAAGGCCATTCGTTCGTCGCGTTCTTCCTCCACGCCGGGATAGGCATTCCAGGACTTGGTATACACCCGCACTAAGCGGATACCTTGACCACGAACAAAGGGATCCTGGTTGGTCCAGAGCCTCTCCGCTAGAGGAAACGGAAACCAAAAACGAACACCAAAAACACGCTCGGGGTGGGCTTTGGAGAAGCGAGAAAGCGACTTCAAGAGCGTAAACATGTCATGTGTCTCAACCAGCTCTTTCCACCATGCCTGGTAGTAAAGAAATTCAATGCCTGGCGTAGAGTTGAGGATGTCGGGTAATGTTAGCCATGGGGAAGAGTCAATGTATTGACTTGGGCTCGTGTAATCTTCCCAAAGGAGGGAGAAAACTGAAACTGGTTTCAAAACCCTTCGGATCTCTGTTGACGAAACGTGGGTCCACATGAACCACGGCCACCGTTGAAAAACAGCGGACATTGTAGTCGAGGGTGGAACTGTCTCTAGAATGGTTTCTAGACATGAAATGAGTGCGGGGTTGTCCCGAAACGTGTGATAAGCCCAGCTTAGACCCGCTAATTCATAGACTTTCAGGGTACCCTCTTCAAACTTCAGAAATACCGCAGGGTTCCGGTCAAATCTCTTGACTATATCCAAATCGAGGGACTGCCAACGTGGAAGCCTGACATACTTGTGATGTTTTGTGTACTTGTGGAGCCACTTTGGGATAGATAGAGTGTAGAATAGTTTCGCCGTGAGGGCGTATGCAGCACGGGCCTGTGGAGACTTGTAGGGACAGACAAAGCGCAATGAAGGTGCTCGGATGCGGTCAAAGTCATAGCTATCCCGTCGCCTGGGATCCCCGATCTCGCCCCAGAGCACTGTTAAAACGGGGAGCATGGTTGTGATTGAGTACAATCCAACACTGACCCCGACCGCAATAGAGACTACGATGAAGGGGACGCGATGAAGAGACCACAAAAGGTCAACAACGCCGGCAAAGAAGAGCAAGAGAGCCAACTCAAGAAGTATTGGAAGTGCTGCCAAAAATGACGGAACACCCCAGATCTCGAGACTACGATCCCGCATCTGCCGAAGCCCTAGTGCTTCTCCGGGGGAGCTTGTTGGTATATCTCGCCTGTGCTCTCGAAGCCATTGTTTGCCGAGGAGCGCAAACAACCCGGACGCAAGGCTGAGAATGAGGCTGAGGAACCAAAATGTGTTGACACGAATAGACAAGGATGAGGCATGGAATGGCGAGGAAGATAGGTCTTCAAACGGCATGCTCGGGTTACCGAGTTGCTTTGAGATTTGGGTGAGCAGCGCTACTGTAGTGTCCGCGGGGTCTTCATCTAGCCATTGATACGATTCGATGACGAAGGCAGTCACGACTGCAGAGAAGAGACCGGCCTGTGAAAGTGTCAAAGTCAATCTACGAGGCAAAAAAAGAAAATTGAGAGACGCACGAAAACGAGCAAAGTATCGATGTCTTCCTTCCAATTTTGTACCTTCTCATCGTCATGCTTGTTCACAGCCCTCATAAGATTCTCCCAAGCTTCTGCCACACTCTGTGGGTTTTGCTTTCCTGTGCCTCGTTCCGAGAATGTTGCATTTGAAGGAGGTAGCGGTACCTAGGAAGGGAAATGTTAGCATTTTTCTCCTTCGGCTCGGTATATACCACGTACATCGGCAGCAGAGATCCTATCATCTCCAAAGCTGTTTGCGAAAGAGTCTCGTGAAGGTGGCAGTGGTATCTAGATTTTTTCTGGGTCAGTGTCGAAAGAACAGAAGATCTTGATCACAGACATTGAAAGGATCTCCTGGAGGTGAACCCTCATTACTTTGCCTCTCTCCATGGTTCGTGTTCATCGTCTGTCCTGACAGCTAGAGACTGGGGTTGAAATGAGAATACTGAGCGGCAACTGAGCGGCGGCATCAGCGCCCATTCGGCCGATATCACCAATTGTTCCTTGACACTGCTGAGATGCTATTATTGTAGGTGGGACATAAGCTTGTTGAGCTCAAGAACATGACAGAAACCCAGATGATAGGTTTGTTTTCTCGATACGTAGATGCAGGAGGAACGCGCATGAAGGAAGGGGTGTGGGAACCGTTGACTGACCGGACTTATTTTTGCTAGATTTACACAGGATTTACAAGTCGTTACACTATAGCTTTTTACGCAACACGTAGTGGTACAGCTATTTCTGACTCTCGACGTCTCTTTTCATCTAGCTCCCGTCTGACCTGTTTGCCTCGCAGTGGCATCACCAATGCACTCCCCGCCATAGCCATGACCCCGTTAAAGATGAGCCCACTTCGCATATTGAGTGGAGGGCTCGCGTTTTGGTCTGCACGTAGTTGATCTTGCACTAGGAATTCGAAGGTGAGTCCTTTTCCGTCGAAGAAGACGAATAGCTCACCAATGACAAAAATTACACCAAAAAAGTTACCCATAAACCACTACTACAACTTAATAAGAGTATCAACCCAGGAAGAAGAGCTCCACATACCAGCAACGAAGAGCTGGCCTCAGCATTTCGTGTCAAATCACTTCCGAGCTCCCTGGGACGAAAATCAAGGCATGAACATAGGATGAACATTCGTCACTCACAATGCAATTGGCATCAACGTTAACGAAGTAACTCCGATGATGACCATAATCATGTATAACAACCCATCGTTATCGGGATTAACTGAGGGATCGTTTAGTGTCGAGTGTCAGTGTAGCACTAGGAAATCGGTCCTACGCACCGGCCCAAATGAGAGATAACCAAGCACCACCTAAACATGGAACAAGGATCTTCGCAGTTATTGCAAGATGGTGCGTAAGTATCTTGTCAAAGAGAGGGGCCGAAATACAGGCAGCAGCAAGTCCAGAGAGAAGCAGAGTTGCCTGAAGAAGTACACGTCAAAATGCAATGTAACATGGGAATATACACCTTCAAACTGACACCCATAAGTCCGCTTGTACCGTCTGAATACCCGTATGGAGCCTGGTCGCCACGAACAAATTAAGGAGCGTCTCTTTGTACCCATATCCTAAGCACTTACAAGGATCTGATCCGTTAGCAACGAAAATGTGTTTGCACTGCTCGTCTTGTCAGTCTCGGAGCCTGCGAAAGGAGATATTACTTACGCAGCAACCATTATCCCAAAGATAAGGCATAGAAGCACAAAGTCTAGACGGTCACGGCGTGCTATACGATACTCGTTGGATCTTCCGACAAGCATCTTTGCAAAGGTTCTGAATGGCGGTGTTTTTTGGGCGGCAGAGAACGCTAGATACGATGTCAGCAGCAAAGACGACACGTTGGGAGCTTCAAAAACGTACTAGGTGGAGTTGGAGGTGCAGATTGGACCAGGAATACCAATGGTGTAGCTACACTGCAAACAATTGCAAGAACAAGAAGCTACAGGCTATGAGAGCACACAGGGCACACAAATATGCTTCACGCACGGAATCTCGTACGTCTCCTATGTTACTGAGTAATTGTCCGACGGCGCTACCAATTGGATTGCCTAGGACATTGTTATGGACGTGTTTACTAGAAGGGATAACAAACGCACCCATAGAGCATAACATGGTCGCTGTCGTTCGTCCATCAAGGTCGAACCACCTGTCTGAATATCTAGTAAGGTTCTAAGGGTTAGCGGGACTCCAAAGTTTGAAGAGATATGCTCACATGGGACCCAATACTTGATAGATAGCTTGCGAGATACCAGCGAATGCCTGAGAAGTTTTGCGTCAACGAACGCATCCAAAGAAGTGCTAGAAATCCATAGCTCACTTGTCCGAGCATCAAAAGAGCATATGCAGAATCTCTGTCTAGGGATCTAGGCGTTCCTCCATACCTGACCCATGCAGAAACAATCAGAAAAACAGCTCCGATATCACACTGTAGAACGACTGAGTGAGACCCAAGACACGATAACATGGAGACTGACACATCTCCTGAAACCGAATCGCGGAACCAAGTACGGTAGAAGCAAGGCGGTTGGAAGGTATACACAGGAAACGATATTTCCCAGCCAATTGACTTTGCTCAGGCTAATATCAAATTCACGAGCCGCTAGTGAGATGTTAGCGACAAACATAGAAATAGATTTGACATATCCGTACTGTCATTTGCAATAGACCCAAACCACGGCCATGACATGCCACCAACTATATTGAGAGCGATCTAAAGGGGGGATGAGCGGCGCGTCGAGACGGTCTAGTTCAAAGGTACTTGCCATGCCAGCTAACCCCACAAATCGTCTCCTATATAGTTTGTACCCCAGATTCGGAGGTTCCCCCGTTTCCCTGTACGACTCTTCCGGAGGATATGCTTCGGGATTTTTGGGGTCGTTGAACGAATTAGAGTTGCCAAAGGATTCATGTTCTGTTGAAGAAGGGTAGCTGATAGTAAAAGAGGGCGACATAAAAGCTCAGCAACTCCACTGTTGATCCTGGGTATATATGAAGGAAGAAGAAGCGATGTGAAATTCGAGGCGGAGGTTCGGTAAAGCATACTGCGGCAGGACTGCCATGAACCTGTAAAATTTGATCGACGTCAGCCTCCTTACATCCGAATCATTCAACTAGCAGCGCAATGCGTTCGGTCGGCAAAAGTGATATTGATGTGGATCTTGGAGGAAAGATCGACAAAGGTATATATTCATGGTTCGGAGCCCATATGAAGTCTTGTTGAGACATGCTTCAAAACAGATAGCTGTCCGAATTCTGGAACGGAGGCTTCAAGCCCGGCCGTATATCCATGTCCGTAACCTCGAATGATTCTGCTCCGATATATTCAACATCGAGAAAGTCTTGTGAAGTATCTGTACGTTGGAACCGGGTCGTATCCTATCGTATCGTGCGACGTCCATGACTTCGTAAGTATAGCGAGACAGCCTAAACTTGTTATAAGTTAACCAGGTCCATTACCATAGCAAATCGTCCGGTCAATCCCTAGTATAATCCGGGGGTAAATCAACCGTATGCGGCAGACGAACACCGCTATCTTCATGATGACGAATAACCCTAGACTGTTCGTTCGCCATAGCCTGTCTCTGTGCGCTTTTCATTGACTCCCAATTCGACGTCGAGTTGGAATACGAGTATGAATGTTCGGCATATGGATCAAAATACGAGGCCGAAGAGGAGGAGGCCGGTGGTGATGAGACCGGAGGTGATGATGGTGACAGCACGGTATGACTGGGATACGAGCGAACAGTTTGTCTTTCAGTGCCATCGAAAGATGTTCGAGGGTCAATCCGTCTTTTCTCCGGTGGATATGATGGCCTTCCTGACGTGTTACCGGAAGCGTCACCGAATTCACCTGCCAAAAGAGGCATCGTTGCTGTGGTATTCCGAGTGCTGCTGCTCCCTACAGGACCTGACCAGGTATTTTGGGAGTATGACGGATACCCGGAATAGGGCGTTGAGGTCGGCGCCGGACTGTTGTCAGAGAGGAAGGGTGTAATGACCGAGGTGTCGTGTTGGTGATGGAGGCTGAAAGCAGCTCCAGTGCCTTCCCACATCCCATTCATCCGTTCCTTGTCCCTTTTACGCTTCAGGTAAAAGAATACCGCCAGTGCTATGCCTGCAATCAGCACGACACCACCAGCGACACCACCGGCTACTGCAGCTACGGGAAATTGGGATTTGGAGGCGGACGCTGCCGTGACATGGAAGTAGTCGACAATCAACCACTGAATGGGTCTGGTGCCGGTCTTTTGGCCCTCAAAGGTGATGACTAGCTCGTGTTCACCGGGTGAAAGAGATGGGGTGGCAAATAAGAGCTGGTTGTTGAAGTCGGATCGGCTGCCGTTGGAGAGGCGTTTGGATCCGGGAATGGTAAACGAAGTATCTCCGGAGTTGTCGATGTAGTATCTCCCTGAAGTCGCAACCCAGTCTTCATCAGAGCCTTCATTGAAAGTGTACAAAGAGGCGGAAGTTCCTGTTAAAAAAGGTTTAGTTATTGAACATGAGTTGATGGGAGAACGAACCGTTGAATCTGAAGCTCAAAGTTCCACCTAGTTGATCGGTACCGTTGAAGCCTCCAAGTAGCTCCTCCCATTGGCCGGTTGTGTTGCTGTACGTGATACTACTCCAATCGCTACTATCGATCCTAATGGTTTCGCCATCGATATTAGCCTCGGGAACATGCGAAAATTCGACATAGTCCACCCAAAACGTTTGATCCGCAGGATTATCGATAGTAACATTGACGGTGAGGGTATGAGATCGACGTGAGAGTCGTCGTTGCTCACACAGCACTTGATGGGTTACTTGAGCTGGATTCCCGTATGAAAAGACAGGAATAATTCCTCCGTCGACTTGACACGTCCATGTCGGTGCTTTGCCACTATTTCGAACATCTCTTGCACCCCTCACAAGGATGTAATCGCCTTCCGAAGGTGATTAGTTTTCGGGACTTGTATGATCAAAAATAGTACAATGCACACCTTCAAAATCAAAAGAGAAACTAGCCCCCGTCTCGTTCGTCCCATGCATTGTGCGCCTATATGGTGCACCATAGCTACCACGCTCGTCGAAAGACCCTGTATCAAGCGACCACGCTCCGGAATACTGTAGCCGCTGGTCCGTGTCGTCGACAACTACTCTTCTAGGATAGTTCTTGTTGGATACTTGGCTCATGAAAAGTCAAAGTTGACCAAAGAAGTGAAGGGGTCGAAAAGCCAAGGAAATGGACGCTGCAGACAGGTTGAGGCAGGGACCGAGCAGGCCTGCTGGGCGTGCAATGTCGGCTGCATTCGTGACCATCGTCATGCGAAGATGTCAACAGGGCGCTTGTTCAATGAGCGCCAGAAAACAAAGAGCGATGAGCAACCATCTTGCGTGCAGCGATGAGGGAGGTGTGGGGAGTGTGCTGGAGTGTGGCCGTTGAATATCGCGTGTTTGTCGTCGGCGGCGATGAGCTCGAGGTTCCAAATCCGGAAGTTTCTCAGGCTCCCCACGCGAATTCCACTCTCACCCTGTAACCTTCACGATGAAACCTCTGAAATTTGCGATGACAGCCTGAACATCAAGCTGAAACTCGACCACAAAACTGAAATCTACATGTTCTAGGAACCGAGGACGTCCTTGACTCGTACGTATCGTTTCAACTTTCGGAAGGCCTTGACATCCATTGTCTCTATGCGATCGGGTGCAGGTGATGGGGCATTTAAAATGCACCAACCTCGTATTTAGATTTGGCATATAATTTTGGGATTCTCTAATCTTCCTTGTAACACCACTAATTTCCTCTTGTTATGTCTTCTGACCCCAACTACAACGCTCACATCGACAAGACTATGGGATCCCTCTGGTGGGGACTCCAAGTTGCTACGATGTACGTATCGAATTCCCGCTCTGGTTTTGCAGTGAACTCATTCAATTTCTTAGACTCTGGGGTGTCACAACTACCCAAACTTGGTACTACTACGAAAACTACAAGAAAGATCATATATCCCTCAAATTGCTTGTGAGCTTTACGTTCAACTTCTCCGGCTGAATACATGCTGACGTCTTGGCGCTACGTTACAGGTCGGGGCAGTTTTTCTTACCGATACGGCACACGAAGCTGTTATTTTGCATGGGAGTGAGCACGGACTCCTCGTGTCGTACTCACATGAACTCAATCCTCTTTGACGAACAGTGTATTGGCATCTCGTACAAGGATGGGGAAATCTAGAGTCCCTTCGCTATGTTACCTCCACAATGTACCAGGACGTTACAATCAATGGCCTTACTGGGTACGCATAGACAACTCATACTCACTTTCTAATTACCTGACTTGGTTATTCAGTGCCATCGTCCAGGCTTTCTTCGTTTACCGTATATGGGTTTTCTCCAAAGGGAATGTTCCTGTAATGCTTTTCCTTTCAGCTATGGTCTTAACATTACTTAGTGAGTGTTCACCTTTCACTGTCGTAGTTGCCTAGGGATTGACAAATTTCGGTGTTCTCCAGTACTTCAATTTGTTTTTGCCGGAATCGGAAACACTAAATATCCACGATTCGAGGATATGGGCGGCTTGCTGGGTCTGAACTTGGCAATCGTACGTCTGTCCAGTCAACTATTTGGTTCATTCGCTGACAACCACACTAGAACTCCCTCACTGCTGTTGCAGACGTCTCTATTACTGTCGCCGTCTGCTACTACCTGGGCAGATCTAAAACAGGCTTTGCCACATCAGAAACTATGTTGAACAGAATCACTGTACTCGCCGTCAACACTGGTGCAATCACTTCGGTTTGGACGATTGTCATTCTCATTACGGTAAGATTCCCCAATGTGTTCTCTGTGCACTGCTCATCTAATCTATCGACAACACAGTACCTATCGCTTCCGGGTTACTACGTCTACTTTGGAATGTATCTCGTCATTGGACGGCTATATGCCAATTCCCTCCTCGCTACTTTGAACGCGCGACAGAAACTACGATCTATGGTAGAGTCCGCGCAGGATGCGTACAACCTAGGCCAATTTTCGCAGCGCTGTGGACCTGGAAACGAGGTATGTATCGCAATTTACAACCTCGGTCTGGTCAACTCTAATCGCTCTTGTAGACAACGGGCGCAGTTCAAGTCCACATGAATATCGAAACGGTCAAGGACCTGGAAGCAAATCAAGACGACGAATCTTCTAGTGGTGGATATTTCAGCCCTGAGAAAGGGCGGTAATGCTCTTGCGCAGATGTTGACAATTTATCGGGTTATGGATAATTCAGGAGCTGTGCTTCGTGTATAATAATGCTCTTTATTACGTTGTTAAGTACTTGTGAACCAAGAATATTTGGTGTTAACGACGATGGGTGTCAGTATCTGCAGTGTTCGATAAAGTCTTGTTTCAAGACTAGGGAAGGAAGGATTATCAGCGAATACCTGCAGCAATCAAGACTAGGCCTCAGGTGTCGGACTCGCGAGTCGCATAGGATTGGCGTCTAAAATTTTCATCTCAAGGTCAACGTTCGTGTTCCGCACAAGTATTCCCTCATTTTCTTCCCCAGTTACCCCGCTTCGCATCCCAAAAACTCGACACATTGCTATATGTTCCTTCATTACCGTTTACAACGAGCACCGTCGGTTTCAAATTCGCCGAATTCAGTTATGAACATATGAATGATCAGTCTCGTTCCCGCAAGTTAGCTTTAATCTCCTGCCTACACACCATGGCTATGCTAACTGTGCTTTTTTATAGCTTTTTTATGACTGGATTTGATCAAGAAAGCTAGCGAAAGCTCGATACCAATGTCCCAAAACAATCACCTCCCGAGTCCTGGCAGTCAGCTCGATCCTTCATGAAAATGCCAACAGTGTATTCTCGAGCACAATGAAGTGGCGAATCACATCTCTTCACATATTCACGACACGCTCTCCTGGCAATTGCAATGCTATTACTCTGTTTACCAGGCTCGTTGTCCACTGTACCATGCATTGTAAACCGTATGTGCTCCTCGCTTCTGATCACTGGCTTAACACTCACACGTTCCCTGCGCCTTAGTACGTACTCGATCTGCTCCCAAGAAACACTGAACTCTCAATGTCCGAAGTATGGGCTTTTCAAAGCAACATCTTCGAGGCAAATACCGGTTTTGCACCTTGGTCGATAACCTGAACGAATCATCCGAGCCAAGAGTCTATAGCATTTTTTATCGGAAATCTCGCAGTCCGGAAGGGGAGCTTTTCCCATGAGCTTCTTTGGAGTCGCTGGGATACTTGTCTCCCGAACCGAGATCATCAAAGACCATGCCGGTGATATCTTCCATCCTGGTTCAATGGGCGCCTTTCGCAAAACCCGCACACCTCTCCTGCTGGATGTTGTTCTTTTCTTCCGGCTATCCCCCGACTGTCACAGTAGCATGCCAAGCACGGGTTTACTGGGTGCCGAAGGTTGACAGATCGAACGACCTACGGATGGATGCACGATGGGAAGAATAGAAAGTTTCCTCACCGAAGCATCGTGGATTGTCACGTATATTCTGCTCTGATGTTGTGTTTCTATGCATCTTTGAAGTGACCCGCCATGCAGCCCTCGATGCAAACCTCCCTAACGTCCCCAACTGTGCCAACAAGGAGGACCTTGCTTTATCCACGGTAAGTCGTTTTGCGTGGTTCAGGTGACAAGGCTAACGGGTGACGTAGTGTCGACGCGAACACTCGGCTTAACCTCCGAATACGAGGTAAATAGCGTGGATTTTCCCCTACAGGCTTGACTAATCGAGTTCATATACAGAGGTCAGAATTGAAGGGGCTTTCACGAACAGAACGAAAATTTTCCTTCGTATCAGCTTCTCGCCCAAAGTTCGTACCACGAGTGGGAGCTACAAGACCTACGTGCTGGATACAGATGTGGCAACTAAGCATGGATGGTATCTGGGTCTCAATTTGTAAGCAGCCCTTTTCACATCCTTGTGAGTCGAATCTTGACGGAAAATGTGTAGGCGTTCAGTCGATCCGTCGCATGTGCTATGTTTCGAATTGTTTCGATACTATGCTCTTCGTTGCGATGCTTTGCTTGCCTCAGTCGAGGTGCCACTTGGTGATCTAACTGGAGAAACTCAAGGTACGTTTCTTATAGTCTATTTGGACCCCAAGTCACTAACAATGTGTATGTTTAGTACCGAGGTCCATGCTCCTTCAGAAGAACCAACGTGTTATCGGACCCGTGGGTATCGCGCTGTCGATAACAACACAGAAAACGTCCACTCCCGCCTCGCCATCCGTCTTTTCTGAGGCTCCACCTTACCCGGGGTATGAGCGCCGCGGTACTACCGACAGTGCAGGGAGTCGTTCAATGACTGCTACGAGTAGAGCCAATGCTGTCGAGGGCGGTAGTACTAGCAGTGACAATGTGATTGCTAACACCGGCCAAAGATCTGTTTCTCCTGGGGCCAGTGAAAGCAGTAGCACAGTCGGCCCATCATGTTCTCGAGGTCAGCCCTCCGAGCTACGCAAAGCTCCCGTTGAACACAGCGCAGAACAAGGCAGAGCTCGTGCTGCCGAGAGGAAGTCACCAGAACCCCGAGCCAAAGAACATCAACAAGATAAACCTCTTCCCATAACACCAAGGACCAAATCCCATCACCAACTGGAGTGCCGCACTGATTTGGACGCCGAAATCGAAAAGGTGCAGGGCCGTTCCGATACTCTTGATACGATTTTCCAATACGTGGATCCCCTCCTTGGTTTCTTGACGACCCTTGCTGAGGTACGAGGACTAGCGTATATTTACTTGCTCATATACTAATGGTCATCATTTCCACAAGGCCAATGATATTGCCCGAGCTGCTTGGCTCGCTGTCTCTGGGATTTTTCAGGTGCCTTTTAACCTCAAAGTATTCATGAGCAGTATCTGATTGTATCTTAGGCTGTTAAAGTTCTACACAAGCAGGATCAAGACGTCGTAACCCTTTTTAGGAAGATGATGGATGCGTACAAAACTGTACAAGATCACGAACATACCTTGAACCAGGGAGGTCACTTCTCTGAGGTGTTCGGGAAGATGGCGAGGCAATCTGAAGAATGCTACGTGTTCCTTAGCAAGTATGTTAGCAAGAACCGTATCGGTGAGCATTCTAGTTATCGCTTTAGGAGTGAAACTCACTGTTCTGGACATAGTGCAAGTTCTTGATCGTTTTCAGGCTCCAGCGAAGATAAGGCAGTTCACAGAGGCATTCACAAGACTCCAGGAAGAGTTCACGAATGCTCAAATCAAGACCACGACCGTATTGGCTTTGGATATACAACGTGCTGTTGCTTCGCAAGGTTGGCTACTCATATGTCAGCCACGCTTCATACGAATGACTAATCGCACGTATAGAACTTGAAAGGAGAATCAAGCTTCTAAAACCATCTAAAAGGCCGCTGGGACCTAAATGCCACTGCCTTGGGGGGACTCGTCGCGAATCCCTAAAAAACATCGTTGACTGGATCTTTCGTGGGGAAGAGAATGAGTCCATTCTGTGGATCTCTGGTATTGCCGGAGTTGGGAAGAGTTCTTTGATCGGTACACTCCATAATTCGTTGGAAAGGCTGGGCTTCAGCAGTCGGTTAGCGGCCTTCATTCGGTTTGATCGTAGTGACTACAGCGATGCCCGATCATTCGTCAGTACGCTTGCATTTCTGCTTGCAAACTTCGACGAGCGCTTTGGAAGACGGATTGCGGATGCTGTGGAGAGGAATCGACATATCGTCCAAGGGACAGATTTTGTACTCCAGGTCGACACTCTCCTCCTTGAGCCGCTTAGGGACCTCAGCAATGAAATGACAAGGGAAGAACGAGTCGTCGTTCTGATTGACGGGATAGATGAATGCGCGCGCTTGGATCTAGCCGAGACCAATTTTCGAGGGCAATTGCTTGACTTGTTTGCCAAAAACAAGTTTAAATCGCTCCCTTTCCTTCGCTTTGCTCTCGCTAGCCGCCCCGAGCGAGACATTAGAACACGATTTCAACGCAGCCACATCCGCCATTTCCTGATCGAACCCACCTCATCCGAAACAAAAAGAGACATCGCGTACTTCTTCCAGAGGAGGTTGCGAGATATCGAGTCTTTTCACGACATGGACGCGGAAAAGCAAGCATCGGCTCTTGAAATGCTACCCAGTCGGGCGGCTGGCTTGTTTGTGTGGGCATCCACAGCTGTCAGTTTTATCGGGGAAAATGTTAACGAGCGTTTGACTGTCTTCACCGACATGCAGCCTCCAAAGTCTGCCCTCCTTGCTCTGACTTCTCTTTATGAGGCTGCTCTAAATTCTCTTGCCGACGACAGCCGTGGTGACACCGATTTGAAAGAGAATATCCTCATAGTTTTGGGGTTGATCCTGGCTTCTCGGAAAACCGAGCACGATTCATCACGTCCGTTGACAGTGAAGATTCTTCAAGATCTCGTTCAGAACCATGGTGCTTCACCCACCAAGAAAGTGGATGTTGAAGCTGTGATTCTCTTGCTAGGAAGTGTCATATTTGAGGGTCCTGACAAGAGTCTGAGGCTCATTCACCAGTCCTTTGAGGATTTCCTGATCGGGGAACCGCGCCACGCGTGGTCTATAGACCCCGATAGCCATCTACGGAACCTTGCGCAGGCAACCATCGAGTGTGTTATGGGCCAACTAGAGAAATCTGACACGGAACTTGAACATACATGCCTATCGTCGGTGACCTTCCAATATGCCACTATCCAATGGTCTCGTTTTTATGCAGCAATCATGCGAGACTGTACTGGTAAATTGGATGATAACCTGTTCCGTCCCCTGCAGAGGATGATGGCCCGTTATTTAGTGCGTTGGATACACAGCGTTACTTATAGTCTCCAGGGGTCAGCCGAGATCCATTGTAGGGAAGAGAAGGAATATGTGATGTCTTCGTGGCTTAGTAAAATATTCACGAATAGCGAGGTATGAAGTCTTTTAGAACTCCAGTTGGTTGTTCGCTTAATATTCCCCCCAGGGTATCACTGAGAGTGATCATACCCTCTTCATTGATGCACATGCCTTCCTCAGCAAATCCGAGATTCCGGGTGTACTCTCTAGTACGAAAAGGGTTTTTGAATGCTTATTGGCCCAATCGTATCTCTCTGATTGTATGTATCGGTCTGAGGATGATGGCCTAGAATTGGTTGTGTATCCGACGGATAATGTGTACATGTCGGTCTTTGTGCGCATGGCTAGTGGTTCTCTTTCCGGCGAGGAGATATTTGCGGCTCTAGAGAAGGCAAGTTCATCTCCTCTATTCATGATTGCGTCTGACCATCGATAATAGGAAACCTGGCCTCCACTCATATCCTTAGAACCTGGACCGGACCCACCTATAATAGAAGTTCAGTTCCGCAACGAAATTCAGTGGAGAGTTGAAGATACCAAAAAGAAGGCTACTAATGGATGAAGTATAACATACCATCCTCGTCTCAATGGATACTACTTGATGGATTTTGATCTCCAGTTGCCTATATTACCTATATGTACATATGACATGTGCATGACTAGCTTTGAACTTTGAGCTCCTCTGCCCACCACTTTAATCTCTGAGATGATCATTTCGTGGCCAACAGCTGTTCCAACAATTTTTGTATGCTAGCTAGACGGGTTTCGAGTTCCTCGAGCCTAGCTTCCGCAGAGTTGGATTTGACTTCTCGAAGATCTCTTGTTTTGAGCAGTAAGTCACAGTGGTCCTCTGAAGACCCTGTACAGTGTTCGAAATCGTTGCAGCGACCGTCACGTGCTATAACTTGGTTAGCATGTTCGTAAAATGTAGGTCAAAGGCGCGTACAACAGTCAAAGCAAATCCAAGAATTAGGCGAGGGGTAGGGCAAGTCCGGTGGCAGGAGAGCTGTCCTCTTGTCTTGCAAACGCTCGTCTGTGCAATGGGCCTTCGGCACCATCCATGCCAACTCAGCATCTAGGATGACGCGTTTAGTCTTCAGCATCAAATGATTCGCCGAGTGTACAAAGGCCCTTTTGAAACCACTCGCGGACAACACTCCGAGCAGAGATTGATGTTATCCGCGAAGTTTTCCGACATGCAGTCGAGACACATGTTCCTCTCTCCGCGAATCTCTTGATTACATCCATCACAAGCAAGGCCTCTGAAGAGGAAGAGGTTATTATATAGGTGGCAGGGGCAGTGAAGGGCGACATACAGGTGCCACACATTAGCATGATTTCGCCTCTTTGACTCGATTTCATATTTGAGCTCGGGTTTACCCAAGTCCACGGATGGAAGTATGAACTTGCGAGATGGTTGCCATGTACATAGTGTATTGCGCTTGGGATCACGCACACTGGCAGAATCGTACGAGAGCTCCATCTGAAGGAATTTCAGCATGGGATACGCGGTGAATCATGTTTGAACACTGGCTCACCATTCCGAATGCAAAGTTCCTGAATCGGCCTGTAACGTCGGTGTGAGCCTGCCTGAACAAAGACGCCAACCCATCGATTCGATCGTCCAAAACCTCGAATATAGACGCGAGTGTCGTGGTCATTGCCCCAAACTCTTCGGAGTGAAGAACGTGCTCCTTGGTCATCGTAATAACTGCGATATGCCGTTTCATCAGCAGATACAGGAGCGGGAAAATGAACTGATAGACATCGTGAGTTAGCATATGAATACTAGAAAAGAACACTATACTGACCCGTTCGATTCGCCCGGGACCAGTGATAAGAGATACCACTTCGGGTGTATCAATCTCGTAGGCCATGCGAGACAAAGCCTCTTCCAGCCTTTCCTCTTCCAATCTTGTGTAGGCTTCAGTCGCCTGCGAAAGACATCGATCGGCTGATATCGGATGGTTGAGGGATCTGGTAGAACGCAACAGCAGCTCAATTCTGCCAAAAGTTTGGTCCGACAAGTACTGATCCAACGCTTGACGATTCTCTGGAAGTGCTGC
Source organism: Paramarasmius palmivorus (assembly GCA_037176845.1). Classification (NCBI taxonomy): domain Eukaryota; kingdom Fungi; phylum Basidiomycota; class Agaricomycetes; order Agaricales; family Marasmiaceae; genus Paramarasmius; species Paramarasmius palmivorus. The sequence goes on along the minus strand of JAYKXP010000001.1, from coordinate 1,300,540 downwards.
ACGCGAGGCTTTGATCATATCTTGTATGAGACGATAGATGTAGTTTTTGTACTTCTCAACGCTGGCATGCCAACCTACAGGCAGCTAAGTATTGAGCATCAAAAGCCTAGCGCTCCACTTACCAGCTGCCCAATATGCTATCCAATGAGGTAGGCTACATGATTGAACTCTTCAGCCACATGTAATAAAGTAGGAGAGAGCACTCACGTCCAGTCATCGGGTCGGGATTCGGCAAATGTATTAACTTCCTTTATTGTCACGAAGCCAGTCCCGTCGTCGTCAAATGCTTCCAGTATAGGCTGAACGTGATTGATATTAATATAGGACAGCGGCCATTCGTTCTCGTTTAGGAAATTCAGCCCGGCTGACGACCGGTGCGACGTTATAACTCTGGGCCGTTCGTTGAAGTGGTCATGCAAAGCCAGTACGAAATGTCGAGCCTTGACACTCCCTTTCCAGTTCTAAACGGGACATCAGAACTGCCATCAAGAAAGAAGGTTGTGGGCTCACCATCTCTTTCCAAATGGTGCTCAGATCCTGAAAAATGTTGACTTTAGAAAGGCGAATGACGACAGGGTGCAGCAAAACCAACCGAATCTTTGATCCTCTCGTGTGCACCAGACTGGAGTGCAGTAAGTATGGCCTTCTCGGTGGCTTTGATTGCATTCATCAGTTCTTGTTGCTGCGCTGCGAGCTTGCGTTCGAATTGCTGCATATGCATTTTGAGTGCTTCATCTAGGTCTTCTTCGTACTCCTTCTGAAGTGTGCGCTTCAGGTCGGATAGTGCCTTTGGTGAACTCATCCCATACGCGTTCATCAGCTTCTTCAGATGCTCGTCGCTCTCGAGACACTTCTGTACACCACCGGCTTCGTCGACAACTCGACGAGCGTCTTGTTCTTGCTCGGTATCAAGCCGACGAAAATGCTGCACTATGTCGTCGATTTTTCCTTCCATACGGTCCATTTGCTGCTTTTGGTCGTCCAGTTTCTTATTGGCAGCATCTACGCCCGCAGCGATGTGGAGTGATAGCGCCTCCGTGAGTTCTGTTTTGTACCGAGTAAAAACGATACTCTTCTCGGCGAACCGATGTTCATATACAGGTGCCTTCATGGTTTTGGCTACTCGGTCGATCAGGTCAGAGACTGTAACAAACATAGCCGCCGGAATCAGACTCACAAAAGCATCTCTTTTTCTGGTAATGATCACAGATTGCGCCGGTCTCCTTGATGGTAGCTTCGATGCGAGTCATCAATTCTTTCATTCGTTCCGCACACTTGGCCGAGTGGTCAGGGTCTTTTAACCGACGAAGACTGGCGAGGAACAACAGCGGTTATCGGAGTAGTCATAGATACATAGACAAAGGCTTACTCAAACAGGACGGCAAGCGTGTCTTGAATGCACTCTAAAACAGCCTGGACTTTCTTGTCATTATCCTTGCGCTTGAGATGTAAAGCAACCATGGCATTGAAAGTCATAACTGCAACTAACCGGAATGTTAGAACATCAGGCGAAGTAGGTCTGCACCGCTTACCGCCTATGAACGGGTGAACTTGTCCCAGAGCTACCAGTCCTTCCGAGACGACCTTCATCGCTTCTTCGGCAGCTTGAGAGTCAATTTCAACCGTATACATCTTGGATACTACAGCGTCGATTATTCCGGAGTTTTGGGCATAGAAATCGTTCAACGTCGTCCATGCTGTATTGGTACCTGTGATTGCAGTGACAATCGCGTCGACTATGCAGACATGCGATGAGTGGATATCTTCTGAACACGACTAGGATGCAAACCTGTTCTCCGCCTCTTGCTTCCCTCGTTTGACATTGGACAGGGCATGGAAGCGGTAGCATCGTCTGGCGTCGTGGCCTGGGGAGATGTAGAGAGATCGGAAAGATATGAAGCCATTGGTCCTGAGTCTTGCAGGTGTAAGGGGGTTCGATCTTTATATCGTCTTCTGTTGCGTTGAACCTTGTTCCTTCATGTTGCGCAGGTAAGCTTGCTTGGCCGCCCATGATGCCATGATCAAATCGGTATCTTAACGGCGTTCATCGATGCTATTGGGAACTGGGTATCAAGGGACCACCTGACGTAGAAAGATCTCTGAATGCCGGTCAGACTCCATTCATTTGAGGGACGTGAACTCACTTGTATCGCTGCCAGTCGGCACCAGATCGAACAACAGGCGACGACTGGTCACGAATAAAACGTGGTATAGAACGTTCGATCCATCTCCAATGGCGCCAATATTCCCCGAGGTGTGGTCATTTGAGTTGGTTTGAGCGCCAACAAGATGTTATGACAGAATAGTACCGCGACATCAACGACAGCCTGAATAGAAGAACGGGAAACCACCCAATGACTATCCCGCAGCTTCGTGCTTAGCGGAGTTCCATTGGTGGATATAGTCGTATCAGAATAGAAGGGCGCTGATTGACATTGAACTTTGGACGATCGGTGTGCATTCACAATACCATCCACAATCCACGCGTTGTCCAGGCTTTTTCGGTGGAGCCATCCTTGGCCCAAAAGAGTTGGATGCAGATACGGAGAGAAATTTTCCGACCGGCCTTCAGCTTTATGATCGTATATTCTTGGTGAGATTGACGCCCTTCATGAAATGCTGGCTGCACGCCAATAAGAGGAAGGCTTGTGGTTTCCTAAGAATTCGGAACTCACCTAACGGGCTTTTCTTTTCATAGAATTCTGGCACGAGCACGTTATCGGGCAGACCTGCAATCATCACATTGCCTAGCTGTGAATTCCGTATCAATGGGGAAGATGCTGAGTGATATGTTGGTGTCCGGCATGGTCGTAGAGGATGGGAAGAAGACCGTCACTCGGCGCCGAACTCGGTACCGACCGTCGTTTCACTTTGATGTTGACCTCGACGATGGAGTCTTCCTACCGAAATTTTAGTCGAAATTCTCTCATATGTCCTTCATTCAGACACAGTCAATATCTTGCTCACTTCCCGTCTGTTCTACTCAATTGGACAGGTTCTTCTACACCAGGATCTCACTTTCACCTCTATCGCCAAACTTCATCGCTTCTCTGAAAGCCTTTCAAATCGCACTTCGTCTTCGAAGAGGTATCTCGTGTGCTCACCGAGAAGCCTGACTTTAGATATAGCTGGAGGCGCGTCTTGGATCACAGCTTCACACACCGACGACTCAATGTCTTATCGGCTCGGGACATGGCTGGCTCTTCGGAATGCGCTGAACGCTATACTTAACGATCTCGACCCTCGGGAAGTTGGGTCTTTGGGGCAGAATGAGAGGAGATTGGTGGTAGAAGCGGTGCAGTTGCGTCTCAACTCTCATACGAATGATGCCAACTCCATCATCTACGATGCCCTATGTCTGCTCAAGTGCGTATTCACTCTCAGTATTTCGAGCTACATTAAAGAGGGACCCCAGTGCTAAATTCTTTTCCTGGCACGGGCCTGACCCTCCTCACCATTTTTCCACTGCCGTACGTCTTATCAGCGAATCTCTAGAGTATTTCCTGATAGTATCAACAGATTGTGATGCAAGCAACACCATACCTCTTCCGAGCGCTTGCAACACATACCCAGTTGACATATGTCAAACTCACCAATATCTCCTTCCCTGAAATAGGCGTCAGTACCAACGGTTTAGTACGACCATTCAACATCCCATTCATACCTAGTCTTCAACATCTATACCTTGGCCAATCCACGTTCCTTGCTGCTCATACCCTTGCTAGGTTTCTTTTGCTTAGCCTGTATCCAGACTCCCAAGGTAGGCCGTTAGCTTTCTCGACTGTCTTGGTCGCTTTCTCACTTGTGGCATGCTAGCGCGGACGATTCAAAAGGTTCATCTGGTCGACGTATACGAAGGCAGCATCTGGGGTCCTCGCCTTCGCATGCCTCGAATCATTGGTGCCGCTCAGGCTCTGTTGAGTATGGAACAACAAGCTTCCCAGACCCAACCTAGTGAAGGGGACATCCAACGGCGTATAGACGAACTGAGCGATGCGATAGAGAATCTGGTCTCAGTGATGGTGGAAACTGAAAGAATAGAAGGTGGTGATCGTGGGTACTGAGACCTTGGAGGTGCGTGAATCTTTACTTCTTTCGTTACAATCCAATGGCTGACACTAGCTATCAGCAGGGGTAATAAAAAACAAATAAGGGGCGAAACATCAAGGCATAACTCAATGGGTGAGAGAAAGTCTCTCAGAGTATAAATACCCACGTACCGCGCCATCATATCCACAATCATGGCCAGCCCAAATGATCTTTCCGAATCAATATCTGTACAGAAAGGTGTTACTATGGTATGCCAATTCTTGGCTTCTCCGATTTCATCTTATGGCTCAACACATACATCTCGTAGACATTCCTTCGTAACGACAAATACGTAACCCGAGTGACCATTGATGGCGACCCCAATTCCGAAACGTTTTTTGTACCATTTCATTGGCACGAGACTCACGACGAGGTTATGCGCGTCGAAAAAGGTCAACTTAAGATCGCTTTGGGGTCCTCAACCTACAGGACGTACACGCCAGAAGACGGGGAAGTTTTTATCCCCAAGGGTGTCTCGCATTCTATAATGGGTGTGAAAGGCGTTCCCACTGTTGTCGTGGAGCGCACAGACCCGATGGTAAGCAGTCTACAATGATTTCTATGTGATACGTCTTGCTGATGAGAGTTTCTTTCGCTGGTAGGACGGCAGTAAAGAGCTATTCTTCCGAAATATCTTTGAGAGTGGCGGAATGTCTGGAAGCCTGTTCTCTGTGATGCAGATATTCTATTACTTCGATACTTTGCCGACATTCCCACTACATATTCGTTGGTTGGAGAAAATGGTCAGTTTTCCTTTTTTGCAGTGGTCGATATTACAGCAGCTGATGGTATCATTCAGTTTGTGATTATTGTCGGGTACTATGTTGCACCGTTGCTGGGTTGCAGACTGAAGTATGCGGACTTGAGGAAGAGCCAGTGATCAGTATGTGTACATGTCGACTCTCGCAGGGTTTTGAGGTTACATGTAATGTGTACCGCTTTGACCATAGTAATCAGGAAATGGTGATTGACAGATTCTTTGGCCGTACTTCGTGCCGGAGTGATGATGCTTCACTCAGTTGAATCTGCCGGGGTGCCTCTCGACTGCGTCGACCAGAGACACCCCAAGCCGATTAGACGCGTAATCTGCATAGTTGACTGTTGATTGTGGCGAGTGGAAGTGCTACTTCAGGTTTCATTGGTGAAACATGCCGAATACTATGGAGAACCGAACGCGTCATGTAAAGGCAGATCGCCGCCGCCCAAAACACAAGAAGACGTCTCAAGCACTGCGTGAGAATGATTCTAACCTACCTATATATATACCCCAGCGCGAAGTCCTGGCTTCTATCATGGCCCAAAATGAACTTCCTGAATCAGCCAACTCTGCCGAACACGGCGTCACGATGGTGTGTAGACAATTCGTGCCACTGGACAATAGCTAAACGTCAAAATAGACTTTTCTTCGCGACGGCCAATATGTGACCAGAGTGACTATCGACGGCGACCCCAACGCTGCGGAATTCTTCGTCCCGTTTCACTGGCACGAAAAGCATGATGAAGTAATTCGCGTCGAAAAGGGACAATTCAAAATCGCTATGGGATCTTCGAATTACAAGGTGTACACTGCCGAGGACGGAGACGTCGTCATTCCCAAAGGAACTTCGCACTCGCTAATGGGCGTAAAAGGCGTCCCCAGTGTTTTCCTCGAACGGACGGACCCCATGGTCAGTGCAAATTGAATCAAATCAAACAATCCGACGTTCCTTGCTGAAAAAACGTGCATAGGACGGAAATAAAGAGATGTTTTTCCGGAACATATTCGCAACTGGTGGATTGTCTGGAGGCTTCTTGTCCGTGATGCAGGTATGTTATTATGGGATAACATGCCAACGTTCCCGTTTCACATTCGTTGGTTGGAGAAGGCAGTCAGTACCTCTATTTCTTCGGGATATAACGACATTGCTAAGTGGGTATCATATCATATAGTTCGTGACGGTTTTCGGATATTGGGTCGCTCCTTTGTTCGGCTGTAAACTGAAATACGAAGACTTGAAAAAGAGGCGATAATCAAGTTTGCATGCGCGTCATGTCCACGCATCCTTGGCTTGTTGTAATATTATATTGACTTCCGCGAATCGGGGTTTTGAAGCTACTCGGAATGGTTTGGTGCGGCTTGGGAGCAGTTAGCCGACCAAGCAAGCCCAGAAAGTAATCGAAACCTACCTCATAGATCCAATGGCTTCGTCATCGAAGTTGGGAGTTTCTACATTTCCAGCCTCGTCCTTCCCGGACTCTAAATGTAGCGCCCAGAGGACGATGGCGAAGGTGAACAGCGCATTATTGGCCATGTGGCGTCCAGGGCATATCCTGAACAGTCACGTCATTTATTAAACTGTTCATCACCGAAGAAGGTGCTTACCGTCGTCCAAATCCGAAGCCGAAATGTCCTTCGTCTTTTGTACCGGGCAAGGAAGGTTTGAGTGTTCCATCGGAATCCAAGAACCTTTCGGGTCGAAATTTATCGGCATCAACACCGTACAGTTCTGGGTCATGATGCATGGCTCTAAATCCGCATTAGCCATGTTTAAAGACAATTGCTCATGCTTTTCTGCTCACAGGATATTCGGGAAGATGATGCTTCCTTTAGGGATGAAATAGCCCTCGTAGAAATCGTCCTGAAAATCTTTTCAGTCCTCGACCTAAGAGCTCCTCAATGACCAAATACCTCAAGTGATGTGTGGGGAACGCCTATAGGGGCCACTGGCTTCCATCTCATCGTCTTAAATACAGGATCTTCAGACGCAATTAAAGCACATCCACATGGAACTCCCACCTCTCTGACAATGGCTTGTATGTATGGAAGCTGTTCAATGTCGTCTATAGTCGGGATACGTGATCGGCCAATGACGCTGTCAAGTTCTTCCTGGGCCTTCCTTTGTGCGTCGGGATGGGTGACCATAGCCAGGATGAGCCAGCCAAGAGTACCAGCAGTCTAAACGGACCGAATTAGCGCCAACAACGTTGTTGATCGAAAACCCTTACGGTATCATATCCTGCTAGGCTATTGACAATAAGACCGGCGGCTCGACAAGGAGGCTAACACAGATTAACTCACTAGAGCGTCCCGGCTAACCATGCGGAACTAAGATCATCCAAACCATGTCGTTCCTTAGTTTCGATCAGAGTTGAGCAGAAGCTCGGCTTCCGGTCTTTGTCTTGTGCCTGGAATATATTCGATGAGCCTTTTGTGGCTGTAGAAGACTGCACACATACATCAGTATTCTTCACGCCCATCCAATACTCCATAAAACTGTCTGAATACAAGCGGAAATCCTGCTCGGCCTCCCTCTTCCACTTTGACATCCACCGCGGGAAGTACTCAAGGAAAGGAAGGTGGTTGACGAGGTATCTGCCTGGTGCTGAGGCCCCGGATATTCTGTCCACGACAGCATCCAAGAACTTAATGATCGGGTCTTGAGCGGACTCCAAGGAAGGTTTCGCGTAAAGAAGCGACGTGATATTAGAGTTGGTGAAGCTGGAACCAGATGAGTGAAATGAACGCCACAAACAAGATATCGCTTCAAACATACCGTCGTACGTGATTGTCCCAGTTTTCTGCACCTTGTAACAGATCGATAGCGAGCCGTACACCTTCCCGTGTTTGTGGCCTTTGATAACGAGCGCAGGCTCTGATGTTTAGAGCTTCGTGTGTAGCTCGACGCATGGAGCGCCACCTATGTCCTCTATTTAGTCACGGTACCACCGCTGGATCAGGACCAAAGGGCTTACAATGATCCCACGTTCAGAAATGGAATCAACAGCCCACCGCTCAGATAATCTTGAATCGGGCTTCGAGGCCGTTGTGAATAGTTCGATGCACGTCGATCCAGAAGGTCGCATGCGACCTTGGCGGAATTTATGACATATATTGGTTGATTCGCTAGGCGAACATACACAATGTCACCTGAACAGCGATGAGGACGGGCCTAAGAGTGAATTCCATCGACCTTACCATATTCCTTCTTCCATTCGACAAATGTATGCCAAGGTCTTTTCCTGTCAAGTTCGAAAATGCTTCCAAAAATGGGAAGCCCTTGTGGGCCAGGTGGTTGTTTGCCTGTCTTCTTGGTTGCATTATGATAGGCAACCCACAGGAAGACGGACGAGATAGCTATGGTTAGGAGGAGAGGCATAACTGGATTCCTTGATGGGCGAGCCCCGTACTTAAATACTCTGGTGAATGGCCAAAAGAAGCCGGCCTTATCGTGTTGTTACATCTTCCTTTTCCAAGGGTCGGTGTGATTAATTGAGCCTCGCGTAAGCATATTCGTGTCGGGGGGCAAAATACTATTGGGATTAATCAACAGTGTGGTCCGTCCCTCGAAGCAAGGGAAATCGGCATCCTTCGGGCAGGGAGGCGGTCACGACCGACTCAACACGGGCATGCTCGGCGACTCCGAGGTTCTGAGCTTGAGAAGAACCTCGGAAGATAGCACAGATGTCCCCACAGCAATAGTTAATGAGAAAGGATCGAAGTGGGCTCAAAATGGCAGAGACGCATGGAAATAGGATAGCGGACGGGCAGAGAACAGTCGAAAAGTTCGGTGGTTTCCAAAAGCGCGCTATTTTCGTGGTTTTTCATGTAGGAAAGACTTCCCACGACCCTTTCGCTCGTCCCCTTCCAATATCAGAATTGACGCGCCGATGTCGATCCCTTCCGCTTTGGGGGCTGGCTCGTCCGTTCTTGGGTCCGCTAGAGAAAGCTCCAGGTAGGAACGTCAACCGCCCTTGAAAAAGGGAAGGTTCGCAGCTGAGCTTGAAACCAGGATTCGCCGCTTCGCAAAGCGAGGTCACATCTACCTCTTTAATATTGCCCCATTAATGGCACAAGATCACATCTACGTCGAATGAACAGTGGCCATCGATCTCGCGATCAAAAGTGTAGGATGTACCTCCAGGTTGTCAAGTCTACGGTCTACCACACCTGGCAGCCAGAGCACTGCGATTGAATCTGTGATCCGGATATATGCTATTCAAAGCGTGCGAGACAGATTCCTTGCGACGGAAAAGAGCGCTCTTTCCTGAGAAACGGGAAGGGGTCCATGAGGGTCGGGCCGATGGATATTTCAATGACTTGGGTGGCTCACGGCGGAATGACCACGTATGGGCCAGGCCTGCGCTCCAACGAAGCCAAGAACTGCAATGCTGTAGTACCTCTTAGGTCAGAAGGTGATAAGGAAGCAAACGAATCTGATAGAGTACTTACAGTGTCCGTCAATTTGTTAAAATGGTTTGGGCGGTGGTACACGTGCTTTGTGCCTAACTGAACCGCAACGTATCGAAGGCCTCATTGGGAATCGGTGATTTTGATGCGCTCGCCGATTTTTGCGAGTCCAACTCGGTTCTGTATTTCGCTCTAGTAGTCGGGAGTCTAGTCCTCGGTTAACGATCCTATTGTGAACAATCCACTCGGTCTCGGACTCTCGGTCCAATTCGGGGACCTGATGTTTGAGTAGAAATTACAAGCTACTTAGGTGCTAAGCGATGGCAAAGAATGGTTATCCCATCGTAGAAACATTCCTCGGGTCTATCAGAGTTCCAATAACATCGGAGTCTTCCATTTTGGTCGAATACCTGAAAAGACGTCAATGAGCTCATACAGGTGACGAGATACAAGCACCAACCACGACCAGTAAGTTTTTTGAGCTTTCAATCAATATATCTTCACCTATAGCAATCGTGAAACAGGAGTAGAAGGCATGTATATGCCAGGAGGGAGATCATGGTGGTTGAAATTCAAAAAGCGGATTCGGTGCTTAAGCGCTCTACAACTCTCGGTCAATTTAGGCCCGGCCTTCCGGGCGCTTAGGTATATTTCACACTCTTACGTGTTGACCACCAACATTCTGGATCTGATATCCTCAAAGCTCATCTTCTATCTTCCCCAGACCTCCTGAAACATACTAGCTCGATATCTCACTCAAGCTAGCTTACGTTGAGGATCCCAAATCCCAAGAGAGAGGACCTTACGATGCCGCTGTCATTAGGTATGGTCAGTGTTCTCCCGCATTACAGGATTTTAGAAGCTACTGCCACCTCGTTCTGTGTCATAAGGTATTATTATGTCTAGATAGATTCACCACTGCGTTTGCGCATATGCAGCAACTCCACCCTGCCCCCGAAATACCTTCTTATCTGTCGAAGTTTGCCAACTTCAGCCGCAACTTCCCGGTGACCTATGACATGATGGTATGACTAGCTTGGGAGCTCCTATGGCGCACTCTGTGACTTTCTGGCGCTCGTCTGTTCGTTATCTTTGTGGTCGGAGCTTTCAAAGCTCCTACTGTGCTCTTAACGTCTTCAGTCTTGTGGGGATCCAACATCATGATATACTTGTGATGCAATACTTTTTTGGGCTCCTGGTTCTCTGATCCATCTTGTGACCTTACTGTAAGACCAAGCCTTCTCCTATACTTGTTTGAACTCCGCGACTCATCTCAAGAGGGCCCAGTCGTATCTCATCCTCACACCGAAACTGAGGTCATCATTCAACCAGGATCAAGGAGTGCCCCTCCCGCAAGTTCGCGAAGTCACCGCTCCAGATGGACAAGACTCAATATCTCCACATTTCCATGGCAATCGCTCCCGGGGAAGGAAGTAACCGATTGCAAGCAGAGCCTCAGGCTCGAGCGCGGAGACGCCAGGGTCACTGCAAGGCACAGCATCCATCCAGACTCCATCTCATGGAGTCGCCTTGATTCTCTTGCCAACGTTTAAGTACTGCTAGGGGCCGTTAGGATTGCTTTCTTCTAACCTCTTTGATGTACGTATGTATGTCTGCAGATTGATCTAATACTATGATAGCACTTAAGCGCTTCAGCGCTAAAGCCCACATTTTACCACTGTTTTTTGCGAATTGGAGCATGTCCCCCGAAACAATACCGAGTGCCCATTTTCCGGTTGTCTGCTTGAACTATTTTTATTCTCATCCAGAGCATGAGAACGACTTTGACATTGAGCCTTGAAAGTGAGCTGGCAGAGCTGCAGAAAGAACAGGTTCGGATGTATTACCTCACTTACCCATCACTGCCATCAGCCGCCAACCGCAGCCATTGAAAAATGTGGAGTTGATACGGACACGTCCCTTTTCCTTCATCCACTTTTTTCTTACCGAGGCGCCGCTGTCCTTGCCGTTCCCTCGCCCTTTCTCTCATTATGGCCCAACAAAATGCCCAAAAACCTCCTTCAAAGATGCTTGTGGTACGCCCAGCAGTAGTTCCTCATCGCTGTACCTTGGTTGATGGACAGTTGTAGACTGGGGTGGTCGTCTTTTACTTGGTAGCAGCTCTGGCGGTGCGTAACCTTTACATTGAAGTCGCTTTTACGTCTTCTGAAGAATCGCTTTGTAGATGGTCATGGCGTAAGTGCAGAATGTCGAACAACTTGGAACCTGTGTCTTAGTTTTCTCTGCTACGTATCACAGCAACAAATGGGTTTTGAACGAAACTTCGACACCTCTATTCTTCCTTTTCACACAGCTTGTCATTGCTGTCGTGCTATTCGTTATCTCGGATGTTCTCAAGCTTTTACCCGACCGTTTGACATTTGACTTGCAAGTATGCAAGGGCCTCGTGGCGATGGTTGGTTTGAATGTCGTTGGTCTCAGGTATGTATGGGAATATCAAGATATTGGAGGCCTAGCGGGACTAACGTCCTCCATAGCTTCAGCAACTATACGCTCAAATACGTCGATGCATCCTTCTACCAAGTCGCGCGAGGTCTCGTTTTGCCATTCACTGTGGTTACCTCATTCATCGCTCTCCATGCTCGTCCTTCCTTGCAAATTCTGTTTGCATGCGCTATTGTCACCATGGGCTTCTTTATCGGCGTTTTCCTCGACGGCACACCCATCTCCGGCAAGGGTATCTTCTTTGGAGTCGTTAGCTCCGCCATCACAGCAACACACTCCGTTGTTATCAAGCAGAGCTTGAATGTCGTCAACGGCAGTCCCCTGCTTTTATCGTGGTATACCAATCTCCTCAGCGCCATAGTCCTCATTCCTGTTATTATCCTCGCTGGCGAAACCAAGGATGTCGTCAAGCTACTTGTCGGTGCCGACGAGCTATTGAGGACCAGCGGTGAAATGAGCGCATTCACGACATTCATGTGGGGTTCGGCCATAACGGGCGCCCTTGGTTTCATGATGAGCATTGCTAGCTTGTTATCTATCAAGGTCACTTCCCCTATTACACACATGATTTCGTCTGCCGTTCGCGGAGTTGCTGCATCGTTATTGGGCAAATGGCTTTTCCATGATGTTATCACGACGTGAGTTTATTCAGCTTGTCATTTTTGTATGCAGCAAGGGGTAAATGCTCATGTCGAAACGCGTTTACAGCGGACGTGCCTCGTCAATCGGTATCATTCTCGGTGGATCTATTTATTACACTTGGGTCAAGCATGTCGAGTCGCAGCCTCGTAATGCTTCGGGAGATGGTAGTACGGCGAAGTATGAGCAACTACAGATGGAGGAAGCCGAGGCCGGACAGCATAAAAACACCAGCTCAAAGCCGGAGTAGACGGTGACTGAGTGACTGGTCCTGACAGAGTTCTGGGCCCCTCTCCTTTTATGCATCTAGAGGAACCTATTAGTTATTACCAGGGACGCAAGCTGTTTAAGTAGAAGGCTATTCGCTATCGGTGTATACCCGTACTTAGAATAATTGTAATCTCGCCTTCAAAAGTATCTATCTGCGCGTAAACGGAAGGAAACGTTTACCGGTGGTGTGACGCAAGACCCAGCAACTGTTTCCATCTCTAATCAGTACCTCCATGGCCAATAAGCTCGCTGCAGATAGAAACCAGAAGCTTCTCTTAGAGCTTGCCACGAAGCCTGGAAATGGTATGCCGTTGTTCGTTTCTGTTGCTCAAGGCTGATTGTAAGTTGGTTATAGATATATGTGCAGACTGCAAAACTCGGACTCCTCGATGGGCTTCACACAACCTGGGTATCTTCATCTGGTGCGTAGCAGCAACTTACTGAAAGACGATTGGCCTAATAGTTCTCTTTAGCGTCACCTGTGCCAGCATACATCGAAAGATTGGTACACATATCACTAAAGTGTACGTTGGTCGAGTCTTTGTCGGGGATATTGATGCTGAAGCGTCGAGTGCAGGAAGAGTCTTACTATGGATACATGGACCAAGGAACAGGTCGACGTGAGTGTGCTTTCTCTTCATTGATACGCACCCTGACCTAGAGTTCTGTGTAGCGTATGAAAGAAATGGGTAACCTGAACTCGAATGCGATTTACTGTCCCAATGAGGTTCGACATCCACCTCCCCCAGTGCTGATGGAAGACGAGAGAGACAGTGAGCTAGAGCAATACATTCGATGTGCGTACTCTTATTACATTACTCGACCCGGCTCTGATTGACACCTTTTGACATCAGCCAAGTACGAATACAAGCGATTCATGGACAGATCAGCTCTCGCTGCATCTAAATTGGGACCATCGAGGTCTACATCTTCAGTTGCACCCAGATCGCAGTCTACACCTCTAGACAACTTCAAAGCCGAACCTACACCACCACCTTCGAAATTACCCTCATCAGCTACACCGTCTGCGGCTCCTGTTGTTGCACCCACGAGATCAGTGTCGCAACCTATACAGTCCATACCAGCTGCTCAACCACGTCATGTTTCCCAGCCGGCACCATTAACTCAGCAGCAGCTTCCCCCGAGACAGACTTCTCTCGCTCCTTCTAATACCACCGAACAGGCAAAAGGTGGAGTATGGGACGATTTGGTATCACTACAGGCGCCGTCCACGAGCTCGTCATTGCCGTTACAATATTCGCAACCGCCGTCGTTCAATATGGGCATGTCCGCACCGTCAATGATGTCTCCTAATGGAATGAACGCTCCATTTGGTATGAACGGATTATCCAATAATCCAACGGGTATGCCAATGGGTATGAACGCCAATCCCAACATGGGTGGACTCGGTCTGCAAGCAAACCCCAACGCATTCCAACAGGCGCAGTTCGCGCAACAGTTTCCTCAGCAACAACAGCCGTTTGGGGGACTCAACCCGATGTTCCAACAGCAACAACAGCAACCGCCCATGTTCGCTCATCAGCCACAGCAGATCGTGCAATCGCCTCAGCCCATGTTCGCTCAACAGCAACAACCACAAGGGCAGTTCATGCCAGGACATAGTCCTCAACCAATGCTGTCCACGACGCCCCAGATGATGATGTCGACGACACCACAGATGCCGGGGGGTCAGTTTACGATGTCGCCTAGTCCTCAGTTGCAGCAGCCGCAACAGTTTGGTGGTATGGGTATGAACATGGGTCCGAATATGGCGATGGGAATGGGTTTTCCTCAGCAGCAGCAGCAGCAGCAACCGATGTTCAACCAGTGGGGTCAACAGCAACAACCTTTTGGTGGTCAGCAGCAATGGGGTGCGATGTGAGAACTTTTTGTTACCTTCTTTCTTCTAGAACTGTTTTACGCGCTTTCGTTGAGTTATTCTTCTTGGTTTCGCACTTACATTACATCCTCGGATAGTAATAGTCTGGTTAACATTTGGGCTTGTAAAGTAAATCTGTATCAGCTATATCCACTAGCATCTATACCACCAGCTCCTATCGGATTCAATATACATTCCATCCACTGCGCGTCTAGCATCATGGCTATCCACGATAAACTGTCCTTCCCTGATGCCCACCAATAATGTTTGAGCTGACTGAGTATCAAACAATAATGATACAGGATCACCATCGCTCTCGGCCGCCGCTCAGTCAAAAACCCATAGAAATCATCCGACATTCGAACGAGCCACGACATGGCACCTCCTAGACTGGCGTTGGGGTCTTGACACATGTACCACGTATAGCGCAAGTACTCCACGGCCATATGATACACCTCGGAGGTTTCTGGGGTTGAAACTTCCTCTGGGTCTGGGAAGGCTGATGAGGGGAGGTGAATCTGGTGAAGAAGTGATGGAAAAGGTATGTGTGTCGGTGAACTTTTTATGTGTTCTTCTAGCTGATCCAACGTTCTATGTGGCCAGTTCAATGGTAGAAGCTGTTCCTCTCGAAAAACGTAGTCGAAATTTGGTAAAGCACTTCGTACAGTAGCGATCAAGGTAAATATCGCTGGTGGTCCGTTGGTGGTACAGAAAGCCTCAGCAAATCTGTATATCATAAGATGACCCATGACGAGGAGTATGGTGTCGGGTGAGAGAGAGTTGCGGGTTAATGACAGGGCTTGGTTTCGGTGTCGTTGTGAGAGGCCGAGGTAATCCTCGTCGGATATTCCGATGGGGTTTAGGAGAGTGTGCATGTGCATGGAAGCGACAGCAAGCATTGAATGCATGAGGAGAGGTTCGGTGAAGGCCATACTGGGCACTGCGAATTGGATGGTACCCAGTGCGTCAGGGGAATGTGCTAGCGTTGTCGAGGTGACTAGACTGTAATGGTGAAACAATTTAAGTGTAGTCATGTCCAACGGCAGCAAGGCTTGGGTATTTGAGCTCGGTGAGAATGGGGACGCAATAAGCGATAGTGAACTCGGCTGTTGAACAAGCACAGGCTCAGGAGATTCGCTTGGTGTTTGTATAGTGAATGGACGTTCGAAATATTGCCATTCACAATCCGTATTTCTGCGTTTGCAGTTACCACAGATAGGCCGCACTTCGTCGCACTGGTCAGGCTCTCAGCGAACAAAATTCCCAAACAAGAACCAAATCCGAAACTCACCTTGACCCTCCGCCTTTTACAACAAGTACATCCTAGTCGAGACTTGGTATGGGTTTTTACTGAACGAGATTTTGACCTTGTGCTCGAGCTCATCGAAAAATCCGACACCTTGAGCACGGTTGCTAGAGATGAAAACTTTGAAACGTGGTGGTGGTAGTATGGAAAAGATGAGAATGGAGATCTTTCTTCCGTCAGGCCGGAGTTATGAAAAGGATTTAAGCGCCTTTTCAGACAGGAGCATAGCACCGAGCTGCAGAAGGCTAATTATGAGGCTATGTGTTGTCGCCATTCATATACTCGTTTTCAATGGAGTGCCGCCTCTTGTTGCTGTGGTATCATAGATCAGGCGTCCAGAACGTTAATGGTGTTGAACTTCTGGGAAATCCAGGGCAAGTCCACATGCAATCCACATGAACATTTACCTCAAACTTGGGTTCGTGGTTGACACGGGTTTGGCACGCCGTACAGCCCGAACCACAGGAAATACCATCCCACAATCAGTAGAGCGTACATATATTACACTAGTTGCAAGTTTCGAGGTTATGATAGGCCCGCAAAATGTAAAATGAAGGCAAGAAAAGACAGCATTTGAGAAATAACAAGACACTTGCAGACGAACTTAAAGCCTCCCTAACCACTATCGTCGTCGTCGTCATCCACCTAATAGTAAGGCGGCATGAGCCAAAGATATATTACACCGCAATACGGACTTACCACCATCTTCCCCCTAGCCTTTGTCGCCGCGGCTCGCGAAGATCGGCCAGTGGCGACGGGTGCAAATGTTAACTGTGATTGCTTCGGTGCTGCTGCAGTCTTCCTCTTTGCAGGCGCCTTCTTCGCTGGTTGACTAATGAAAATCAGTATCGCTGTTGTCGTCGAGAACGTCAATAGTACCTCAAAACAGCAGCACGGTTCGTCTTTTTCACAGGTTTCGGTGGCTCTTCCTCTTCTTCATCGTCGTCTGGTATCTCTATCACATCATCGTCTTCATCTTCACTCTATCGTGCATGGTGAGATTCCTCAAGCTTTGCAGCACAGAATCAGAAACTCACCACAGCCTTCTTCCCTCTCTTCTTGGGTGCCGCTTTTGCCTTTGCCTTCGTTGTTGTACTTTTAGCTGGTGCTTTCTTTGCGGCGGCTTTCTTCTTTGGCGGTGGTGGATCTGATTCTGCATCAAAGTCAGACCCAGCGCCAGCGCCATCCGCATCGACATCCATCATCATGGAGTCGACGGACTGCGCATCACTCTCGTCACCCTTTGCTTTGGATTTGCCCTTCAACGTCTCGAGAGTTAGCACGATATATTACGCGAACGAAGTATGAAGTACCTTGGACTTCGCGGTCTTATTCTGTGCACTGTTCTCTACGTATTCTTTTGCCGTTTCTTCTCTGACTTGCTGAAGCTAAAAGACGGTTCAGAACGAAGATGTGGAGGATTACCACTAATACAGACCACTTCCTCGATCTGTTCGTCATTCAATTCTTCTCCTTCAGCAATGGCCTTTGGTTTGGCCTTGTCTGCCATGGTCTTGAGTATCTTCTTGACGTGCCTGAACCATGTCATCAACACCTCAGCACAACACATATTAGGGTTGTGACACTCACGTCTGGATGGCATGTATATCATCCTTCTCCACAAACATCTGAATAGCATCCGACATGCCGACCTCCACCAACAACTGAGGCTCCTGCACCGAAAGATACTCTTTGACCAGATTCGCAACTCGAACCTTGGCAAGCTTCTCCGAAACGCTCAAATCCGGATCGTCGATACTCAATTCAGGTTGATCAATATCCACTTTAGTACGCTTGGCTCCCTTTTTAGAACGATGGAAAATCAAAACATCGCGTGGGTTAGCAATACGTCCTTGGAACTCTTGCCCGAATCGAATTGGGTTGAAAGTTTCGCTGACCCCGGTAGTGTCGACTTTGAGACGAACGAGAGGAAGCATTTGGGGTATTTCGCCGTCGCCTTCTGATATGGATTTTTCGTTGCGAACCTCCCATTGTTCGTTGGCCTTTTCTATTAGTTCGTTAACCTATTATGACGGGTGTTAGCTGGTTTGTTATTGGTGCATCAAACACCTATTCTGACCTTTCCCTTGAGGAACTTGGATATCGCGATTTGGTCAGAGATGTCGAAGCCTTCTTTCTCTGCGGCGCTCGTCAACGTAACCTCCTCTATGACAAATGGTCGAACGGTTCGTAGCGGAATGGGAGACATTTGAAACTCTTTGCCTTGAATCTCGAGGAGCGCGACATGCCTAAAGCCATTCATTAGCCTAGGCGAAAAGAAGTTTCTAAATGTGTATACTTTTCGATAGCTTCACCATCTGCAAGTGAAGTAGCAACGGATGAACCAGGCTGTGAGATGAAATAGTTCTTTCCTGCCACAGGTTCAGGGACAATCCGGCAATCGTGTTCATGACCCCATATAACGAGATTGACGCTGTCGTCGAACATGCCTTCCGGAACGAATTCTTGAGGTCCGTGTTTTACTCTGGAACACGTCAGATTAGACATGTACAGGACATGGATGAGGTTGCCCACCGATTCTGATGAAGCAATAAGAGATTGAACCAATCATCCTTGTCCCTAGGCATGAACATCCGCACGCGATTGCTCCGAAGTTCAAAATGTAACCGAGCATCTTTCACGTTTCCGATACCGTACATCCCAAGATGGGTGTTGCCTTTTCGAAGTAAAACTGGGCGAACAGCGATACCAGTGCTGGCTGCGTCGGCGTCATGAACAGGCAAGTCGAATTTGCCCATGTAGTTGAGAAGACCGGAGACAGAGAGGACGTCGAGAGCACAAAGGGCACCTTCCTGGCAGGTTGACTAGTCGGCGAAGTCACAGGCAGATATGTATGAGGAATACGCACTGCGCCAGCTCCTTGCGGGTCATCGTGGTTCCCGTGTATTGAGAAGACCGGAATGCTGACGTTGAAATTGGGGTCTTCATAGTTGATGGCAGGGAATCTGAAGAGCCAATATGTAAGCTGGTCTGATAGATGTAATGGGCGTTGACAACGCACGAGAAGCCTGTTGCCTTTCCTTCATCCGGATCACTCAGTAGTTCAACTTGTATAGGTTTATCTCCCATAGTATATTCCCGCAACAATGCAATAGTTCGGTAAAGACAATCTCGGGACGGTTTATTCTCGTGAAATAAATCACCAGCGAGGAGAACAAAGTCAACCTGCTTTTTCATAAGCAAGAGGGACAATACAGGCGAGGAGGATACGTACATCTTTCTTCTTCGCCAATTTCAAAATCTCCTCAAATGTGTTGATAGAGTCCTGACCGCGAACTGGATCCCTCTCCAAGTAGCCAATGTGATTGTCGGTCGCGAGTAAAATTCGGATGGTATCCTCTGGATCTTGGTACACGTTTTAGAACAATACTTATACATCCTAGATTGAATCCTTACATTGATTTTGTATCTTTGGCTGTGTCGGGGGAGGGGTTCCAGCTTCCGACATGGTGGTCACAATGAAAGGGGAACGCGTCCAGTTGCGTGGGATTTTGACGCGTCCATGACTCTTTCTTCGCGACCGACATGGACAATGCCTTCCAGCCAGAAAAACTGGAATTCTCCTTATACTTAGGAGCTATTCCGTGAGCATTGTGAGTACGAGCACAGCTGACTGTAGGGCCTCTACTTACCCATCTGGCTGTCGGCAGATTCTCATACTGTACAAGGGTGGTTCCACCAAAGGTCATATCTTCTTCCCAATCGAGGTTTCGACCGGAAAAATACAAACGTTGAATCGTTCGGTGAACCAGGATAATGAGTCAGAAAAACCCCACATGGATCCATTTCTTCCGATCCTTACTACCCCAACATCACATATAAAGCTTAGATTCAAACCACCCGCTGCGGCAGAGTTTTGAAGATAGTCGCTCTAAGCCTACTGCGCACTGCTGCGCCGGTGAAGGGTGGGCCCAGAAACCTTGCAAAGCGTCTGGTCTCGAGTATATAAACCGGACGGAAACTGAAGCTCGGGAACAAACCACATCTGCCTCATGTCAGTACGCCTCTTAACCAACCCAACCGGTGAGTCAATGATCTCTAGCAAACGCTCTCCTGTAACCTCAAATTACCTTGGAACCAGACCTGCAAATCAAACAGCTTGTCAAGGTCTTCCATGAAGCCAACAAACGCGGTAAGCCTCGTGTCTCCTGGTTTTCGGTGACTTCTAACAACTCGAAAGTGTTCTTCCTATTTGCTTTGAAGGACGAAGCGCTAGTTGAGCCCTTTTTAGAGGCTTTGGTAAAGAACACCTTTGCCGGGGGACAAGTTTATGTTGTAGAAACATCAGACGAAGGCATCGTGGGTGCTGGATTATGGTTCGGTCCTGGACAGACCTCACTCAGAAGGTGTGATCGTCTCCACTTATCTTTCTCGGTGCCTTTCCTCTAATACACGGGCACAAGTGAAGAACAGCGTCAAGCCGGATGGAATCAGCTAATGGAAAGACTAGATGATAGTACTAGAAAGTGGTTTATTGACGTCGCCGTGAGTCGAATGCCCTGTGAGATCTTTTCTTGGTGCTTACATCCTTCAGCTCGAGTCTTCCCTCCACAATATTCCAGATTTATATTATGGGCAAGGTGGTCAGGAAGCTGCTTATCACCTACAGCTCTTTGCTGTTCTACCGACGTGTCAGAAGAAGGGCTATGGTAAAGCCCTCATGCGCCATGTCGAAGACAAAGCCAAGTCCGAAGGTGCTGATGTTGTTCTTCAGGCCATTGGAGATAGAAACGTATGCTGTTACCTCTATCTAGTCCTTCACGTGTTGAGTGTATTCGCAGGTCCCCATGTACAAGGCATTTGGATACGAACTTGTAGGCGTCGGTCCCTTTGTAATGCCAGAAGGCATGGGAGACCCTTGGCCAATAAATTGCTTCCGAAAACGCTTTTGAGGCCTGGCAGGGACTACCGACACAGAATCGATGGAACGTAGATGTAGTGAATACAACCGCTTCCCCCAGCCCAGGCTCATTCTTACATAGATGCTAAGACGGTACTAGTATTCCAGCAATCAGCAATCATGGCTTCAACGTGTGACTGCGCACCATATGTTGCAATGAAGGAATGGTCCACGACCTAGAGAGCGGCTCGGTTATTAACAGACCGTTGGATGGGGGCGTTGATACTAACGTATAAGAAGGGCATTTTAACGACTGAGGTAGTTACTAGTGATATGGACCGCCCAGAGAACTCAATGCGCACTATTCGTGCTTTCGAACAAAATTGAAACGCACGATGAGATTACTAGAAGTCGCAACACGAACTCCACAGAGATAGCTCCTGAAAGGAGATTCGAGGTTTTCTGAGCGGAAGACATTGGTTGCGAAGAGTCGTGGACCCGGCAAAATCCCACGCAGCTGGACGCGTTCCCCTTTCATCGTGACCATCATGTCGGAAACCCTCCCAACACAGCCAAAACCAATCTTCTTCCCAATCGAGGACTCGAGCAGAAAAATGCAAAATCGTTCGATGAACCAGGGACCGAGGCATTGATATGAGTCAGAAAAACTCCACATGGGCCCATTTCTTGTCGACCCTTGCTACACCAACATACGTGTTGCAACGTCTCGTGCCCATACATATAAAGCTGGGACGGAAACTGAAACTCGGGAACGAACTGTATCTGCCTCATGTCAGTACGCCTCTTAACTAACCCAACCGGTGAGTCAGTGAACTCCAGCATAATTTCTGTTGTAACCTCAAAGTATCTTGGAGCCAGATCTGCAAATCAAACAGCTTGTCAAGGTCTTCCATGAAGCCAACAAACGCGGTAAGCCTTGTGTCTCTTTCGTTTTGGTGACTTCTAAACAGATCCAAAGAGTTCCTCTTATTTGCTTTGAAGGACGAAGCGCTGGTCGAACCCCTTTTAGAGGCTATGGTAAAGTGCACTGTTGCCGGGGGACAAGTTTATGTTGTAGAAACATCAGACGAAGGCATCGTAGGTGCTGGATTATGGTTCGGTCCTGGACAGATCTCACTTGGAAGGTGTGATCGTCTCCACTTATCTCTCTCGGTGCTTGCCCTCTAATACGTGGGCAAAAGTGAAGAACAGCGTCAAGCCGGATGGAATCAGCTAATGGAAAGACTAGATGACAGTACTAGAAAATGGTTTATTGACATCTTCGTGAGTCGAATCCCCCGTGAGATCCTTTCTTGATACTTACAGCCTTCAGCTCGGGTCTAGCCTCCACAATATCCCAGATTCGTATTACGGGAAAGGTGGACAGGAAGCCGCTTATCACCTACAGCTCTTTGCTGTTCTACCGACGTGTCAGAAGAAGGGCTATGGTAAAGCCCTCATGCGCCATGTCGAAGATAAGGCCAAGTCCGAAGGTGCCGATGTTGTTCTTCAGACTGTTGGAGACAAAAACGTATGCCTTTCCTATTACTTCTATCCAGTCCTTCGCGTGTTGAGTATATTCGCAGGTCCCCATGTACAAGGCATTTGGATACGAACTTGTAGGCGTCGGTCCCTTTGTAATGCCAGAAGGCATGGGTGAACCTTTGCCAGTACATTGCTTCCGCAAACATTTTTGATGCCAGGCGATTCACGCTTCGTTTGGTAGGGTTATTGTACAAGTGCAGTAAATACAAGGACATAAATATAATTTGGTGCGTGTCAGGGACTCCCTGCCTTGGGTTTCAACCTCCTGTCTCTGTCGCTGTCACCATCAGGAAAAGTGACGGCCTCAGTGGGTAAATGCGCAGAATTGTTGACCTGATGAACATGTATCGTGACCATCTGCAACGGGTGCATTGGCTCTTCGGCTTGCACTGTGTCGGTATCACCGACACGGAATCGATGGAATGTAGACGTAGCGAACGCAACCGCACCCGGTGGCTTCCCGCAGCCCAGTCCCATCCTGACATTGATGAGACCAAAGGATATTCCTGCCACCACTCCCCAGCAATCAGCAACCATGGCTTCAACGTGCGATTGCGCACCATATGTTGCAATGAATAAAATGGTCCACGACCTAGAGAACGACTCAGTCGTTAAAAGACTGTTGGATGAAGGCGTTGATACTAACGTATAAAGAAGGGCGCTTTCAACGAAGATAGCTAGTATAGACTGCCCGGAGCACTGGTTAATGCGCACTATTCTTGCTTTCGAACAAAATCCAAACGCACTAAGAGATTACTAGAAGTCGCAACACGAGCTCCAGCAGACTGGCTTTGGCGCTCTGTCCACCATATACGCCAACCAATCATCACTGTGCTATAAACATTGGTCCTGTAAAGACAGTAAGAACACTTAACGGCTAAGCCACGTATGACTCACAATAATGTGAATATCCCGTCACTTAAAACCCAGGCCTGAGATTCTGGGCTAAATATTGAACGTCCAGGAGGGTAATTCGAAAAGTTGATCACAATTCCAAACGCGCAAACTGAAGAAACTAGTCAACGGGTGCTTCACGACGAGCTACGATGAATCTTACCGATAAGTCCAATTGATGTCAACACAGGTATCACAATTACAGGGTAGTTCCGGTTGTAAACCAGCCAAAGCCTGTACACCTACCAACCTTAGCACGACAGGATATTTTAGTTTTACTGAGAAAACACTTACAAGCATCGCATCCGCCACTACCAGGGACGCCTCGATAAATGCAGTCTTCACCGAATATATGGGTTGAGAAATATCGGCGTAATACTCCAGTGGATCCGAGCCGCCTTTGTAAATCTTCAACGCGGCAAACATCCTGTACACAGTAGTGATCCAATGCTAACGCCACACATGATCTTGTCAGCCACCCTTCAACGCCTGAAACTCGACACTCACCCCTGTATTACTCATGAACAACAAAAGTGCCCCGACGAACATTGGTTTCCGGAGAACAGCCTTGTAACGCCGATAACCAGATAGCTGCGACAGTGACGGAGTTTCATGTCGGGGACTGATCAAAAGCACAATGGACCCGGCGTTGAGAACAAAGAAAGTCCCGTATAGGAAGCTTTCGAGGGCGACGTTGCAGAGGGTAACTGTGAGCAAGTCGGGCGAGGTCATGGAAGATGGAGACCAAGTCTAGCAGCTCAAGTTGGGCATTGCTATCCGTCTTGAGATTCATTTCCCAACTCCCGATGGCCGTTCCGAAAGTAACAGCCGTGCTCCGATGAACATATGGATGCTACGTTTTCTTTAGCCCGGTATTCGATTTACATCTCACCAAGCTCCAAATGAAGTCTCGATCCGCTATAGTTCCGCTAGCCTTAATTTCTAGGTGTCGACTTCCGACGAGGGTGCCAATGGTATGGAACGCGGAGGACAAATTAAATATGCTTTCGGGCCCGGACAATCGGAGACTACCTGGAGAGGAAAGACTCTAATTAGCAGTCAAAGCGCCGGAGATACTGTGCAAACTCCAGATGCGTATCTGCTGTAGCGCATCATAGCTCAAGTAATTCTGCATTGCTCGACATCCGATAGCAATCCCAACTTACACTAGTTCATTGGGACCATAGATTATGAAACAGTTCAAATTTGTCCAATCCTCTTGTGTAGCTCTACATCATTTAGGCACCTCGTCTAGCTGCGATAATCACCGTTAATTCTCACGTATTCCTATAGCCAAAACATCAGTAACCGCAACTTGAAAAGCAACATCCGAGGTGCAACTTACATAACTGAAATCACAGGTGTAATATTTAGCCACCTCGGCTTCGTCGCCACCACCGAGATTAACGAGAACTTCGAAGTCTTCCAGACTGAGGATCTCGCTGGCACGTTCTTCGTCTACTTTCTCAGGTTCGCCATTGACCAAGACGGGGAGAGGTGTGGTTCCGTCGGAGGGTACGAACGTGACGCTGACGCGGTCAGGATGTAAGGGTGCGCTGAGGTTGACGGATCCGGTAGCTGCGAGGACACGGCCCCAGCTGGAAGGCGTTTTATAAGTATTTCAACGACGGTCAGAGTAGAATGCAATTACTTTGCATCTTCGCCGTATAATGCGGTCTTCACTAGAGCCGATGTAGATATCCGGGATGCGACTTTGTGAGCGTCTTGATAGGTGGGTGCACCCTGGAAGTAATTTTTATTATGTTGTCAAGAGTAGATAATAGTTGAACACGCACCTTGACAGTCACAGTGACAAACTTGGTTGCACCTTCACCATCTCTCACCACCAACTTGGCCAGATCGGTAGCAAAGTCGGTCAATTCCTTCCTGAAGATTTCAAATGCAGCGGGATTCGTTTCATCGTCGATTTCCTGAACGTCTACGCCTGCACGTTCGGCAGCAGCACCGTTGGCCATCAAAAGGATGGTATCATTGGTGGACATATCTCCGTCGACACTGATCGAGTTGAAGCTTCGCTCGACGGCATAAGTAAGGGCACGTTGGAGACTGCGGGGTGATACAGCGGCGTCGGTCATGATACATCCAAGAAGTGTCGCGTGTAATGGACCAATAGTAGGTGGCCCCATATCTGGATGAATCATTCCAGCACCCTTGTCCATACCAGCCATACGGTACTCGACGCCATTGATAGAAAAGACCTTTGAACGAAGTTTTGGGAACGTGTCGGTCGTCATAAATGCCTTGGCCGCCCTCTCCCATGCAGCAAAGTCATTCCCCAACGTGCTTGTCTTCTGATCACGATGCTGAGAACGAATAGCTGTGATGATTTTTGAGATGGGTAGATTCTGACCAATGACACCTGTTGACATGACGAGTGTCTCGTGGCCGGAAGGTGAATCCAGCAATGCGTCTGTTTCCTTCACCATCGCCCATGCATCCTCCATACCCTGACGGCCTGTAACAGCATTTGCGCAGCCGCTATTCACAACTACAGCCCGTGCCTTCCCGACATTCTCCGCCAAAACCTTCTCCGAGACGACTACCGGGGCAGCTTTGAACGCGTTTTTGGTGAAACAAGCTGCCGCTGAGGTGGGTCGTTTCGAGGTCGAAAGAATTATTCCAACATCGAGAACTTCTGGTTTCTTTTTGACACCAGCATGAACACCTGTGAGAAGGTAGCCAGAAGGGAAAGAAGCAGAAGGTATTGGCTGGTGATAGTGGGATTTTGAGGGTGTCGGTTTTATGGTCACCGTTGACGAAAACCGTTTGAAGACAAGCCGCGACATGGTAGAATTTGAGGACATTCTTGGATTCTTCGTCTCATTTTTATAGCTCTAGCGCTTCAAATACAGCTATAATCACTCGTTATAAATGACTCAGTGAGTATTACTGCTATTGGACCGGAGGAACATGGGTAGTTTAAAAGATGTATTCTGGATTGTAATGATGCTGTCGCAATACTATACATGGTCGACAGCACGATAAGGACACAGAATAATGGCCGTGAAGCCATTACACGTTGATCTCTCGCCGCTCCGTTACTCCCCTTTTCAAGAAAAATAGAAGAAAAAGTAGAGTGCACCACGTCTGGTGCATCGGCGGTAAAGAAGAGAAGAAAATTATTTTCGGCCGGTTTTTATACCTGTCAGGCTTCGGCTTTAATCGGATATTGCTTGCCCTGAAAACTACATGGTTGATTGTAAATCCCACAAGGATATAACACCGTTGGTGAAGTGGTTATCATGCTTGCCTTCCATTTCATGTGAGCAAGCGGCTCGGGTTCGATTCCCGAACGGTGTATAACATTTTGGTTTCTTTTTTCTCTAGACGATGTCTATCTCGTTGGCAACATACATATAGTTACATATCATGTCCATTCTGATATTCCCTTTCATGTTCTTACTGAACCGTGGAAGCGGTAGACGGATTAAACCCTCTCCCAGCACGCTCCAAGTTTCCTTCCTTCAGTTCATATGCCGGGCGGTACCGTTGTGGTGGTCGCTGGTGATTCTCTGATGTCGTGGTAACAAACTCCGTGACTGGACTAGGGGCCGTACCATCTCTACGCGTGGGAGTTGTGGATATGAAGTCGGACAGCGCCGTAGCCGGAGACAGTACTGGGGATCTAACCTCCGCACTCGACGAATTTTGAGCTGTCAAGGGTACGATTGTCGGCGTCTTGTCTAGGCTAGGGCTATCCCCCAAAGACGACACCAACAAAGCAGGATTAGGAAAGGTGTTATACGTTGATCCGAGGGATGTGTATCTGTGGAAGCAGGAGATAGCATTAGCTGACGACATTGACCCACAGTGAAACCGAGTAAATGACCCACCCTTTATCGTACAACGAACAATATGGTACATTCAACTGTCGTAAAAACGTCCAAACGTCGCAGTATGACCAATTGATAATTGGATTGATGCGCTCGAATTGGGGCCAATCTGGGTCCGTCATACAGCGATGGGAGACTCTGGCTGCAGATAACCATGTTTTTGGTAAGACAGAGTCAATGAAGGGAAAGAGAGGGGTAATACTCACAGCCATGAGGGTCCGTTTTACGGGTACCAATAAGGATTCCTTGGATATGTGGGAATCGGTTCTTGTAGATCTCCAAAGCCTGACGCATTCCCTCTCCACCCTTTGCCTTCCCAACGGCCTTTGGTTGTGGTAATGGACTGACGTAGTCCTTTCCATTGGTGCTGGTGACGTTAGGCGTCACGATAGCTTCGACGGTGTCCTCCTCTGGCGGTCGAACAAGGAACAGATCTAGGTTGTACTCTTTAGCGGCATCTTCGATGAATTCTTCAAGTGTCGGAAATGGAGAAGGAACGGCGATATAGATCGCAGGTATCGGTTCCTTGAGGGCTTCTGGAGAACGCCTCTTGCCAAGCGCTCCTGCGAATAGGTGTAATAGAACCGTGCCTACGACGTTCATCAGCACACGCAACCGCAGCTACAGAGTCAATACTCACAATCCTTGCCGCCGTTAAAGCTTATAGATACACCTTCCTGTCTTGAAATCTCAATGTTATGCACACGACTTGAAGCTGAACCGAGACATGATCAACCTACCCATGACTGTCGAGGCCTTCGTCAATGACATCGAGCGCTTCCTTGACGAGAGGTGCAATTGGGTCGTCAGAAGCGGCCAAACTGTAAACTTGCTCAGCAATCTGCTTGAGGTCGACCATGATGGATGTAAAGGAAGAAGGAGACAGGAAACGGTACCGGTTTCAAATCCGAACAGAACCCCGATTACTGGCAGTGGATGAGCGGACCTATCACCGCGGGAAGCTTGCTAGTCATCATCGCACGTGCGGCTCGTACCAAAATATCTTCTTCTCATACTCCCATCGTCAGCAATATGGCTTCTGTTATTCTCGTTACCGGTGGCTCAGGACTGGTTGGAAAGGCGATTCAGTATGTGATTGAGACCGAACCGGCGGGCTCCAGGTTTGGCAAGAAGGAGAATGAGACCTGGATCTTCGCGACCTCTGGAGAGGCTGATCTCAGGTGAGGGAGTTTTTGTTTAGGCGTAGGCTACTCTTGAGCCTTTTACTGGTAGAGATGCAGAACAGACGCGTAAATTGTACGAAAAATACAAACCAACTCATGTTATTCACCTCGCAGCTCTTGGTAAGTACACTGAGAATTCCAGCTAGTATCGATGAACTGATACGTACTTTCTCAGTCGGAGGCCTGTTCAAAAACATGAAATACAAGGTGAGAACAGCTCTGATTACGAGTTTTGCAAGTTTGCTGACGACCTCTGTAGTTGACTTTCCTCCGAGACAACATCTTGATCAACGATAACGTTCTTCATACCTCGTACACGCACAAAACTCAAAAGGTTATCTCCTGTCTCTCTACATGTGTATTCCCGGACAAGGTCGAATACCCATTGGATGAGAACAAGATTCATCACGGGCCGCCCCATGAAAGTAACTTTGGCTACGCACATGCCAAGAGGATGGTAGACGTGCAGAACCAGTACGTTAGTACACCACTCCAATGCACGCATTTCTAACGCGGTGTCTTCTAGCGCATACAAGGAGGAGTTTGGATGCAACTTCACTTCTGCCATCCCAACCAACGTGTTTGGCCCTTATGACAACTAGTGCGTATTGTTGCGATCTTCGCTATGAAGCTCACTCACACTGTTATCAGCGACCTAGAAGACTCCCATGTTATCCCTGGGCTGATCCACAAGTGCTATCTTGCAAAGAGTGTGTCCTCCTACCTGCTTGCCCTTGGTTTCACTAACAATGCCTTCAGAAAACAACACTCCCTTTGTTGTCTCTGGGACAGGGAAACCTCTTCGGCAATTTATCTATTCGAGGGATCTTGCTAAGCTTTTCATTTGGATGCTCAGGGAATATGATGATGTGGAGCCTGTGATTCTTTCTGGTAAGAGTGTATGGATTGGCTCTAAATTCTGTTACTGATTGCATATCCTGCATCAGTCGGCGAAGATGAAGAAGTCAGTATTAAAGAAGTTGCAGACGCGATTGTGAAGGCTGTAGGCTTCGAGGGCAACTATACCGTTCGTCAGTTCAATGATGACCTCCGATCCTATGTTAACCTTTCCTTCACAGTTCGACACCTCTCGCGCAGACGGCCAGTTCCGTAAACCTGCCTCCAACAAGAAGTTGATTTCTTTGATCGGTGACTTCAAGTTCACGCCATTCGAGCAGGGTAAGATTCTGCACTCCGCTCTGACCGGCAGAAACATTTACGAGATTCCTTGTAGCGTTGGATGAATCTGTGCAATGGTTCTTACAGAACTATGATACCGCTAGGACCGGAAAGAAGAACTAGCCAGATACCCGTGAAATGTATAGGAAATGATCAGATTCAGCGCATTGGAAGGAATATCATGTAGTCTTAGAATGATTGGAATCGACAAACTCGACTTCTGTCACTTTCGATGACGTTCTTCGGAGTTGAGTTGTTGGTCTCTGCTCAACCTTCAGATGCATTTCAAAGCAATATTCGGTGGCCCCATTTGACTCTTGGCAACAGCTGGCGACTTTGCCGTCATCGAGCTATCTATTACTTCCGCCTTTTTTCAGGAAATTATACTAGGGCGAATAAGGATCATGTGGCGAAAGGTACACACCGTTTCGAGCGAGTCCGATTACATTCAATGTGCTCATATCCGTCACTACAGGTGTGCAGAAGTGTCGGATGAACCAACCACGCGGCAAGTTATCGGGTTTGCACATAGGGACAACGGTCACACCACCCACCCAGGCGTTCAAACGACGCGTATCTGGTAGTTTTTGGTAAATGGCATACCTTGGGCTCGGGCTTGTGGCAAACATTGAGAGCTGGGCCCGAAGATCATCCGGAGGTGGTTTGAAATGGATCTTCGCGTATAAAAGGATAGGGTCGATGATTGACCTTCCTGCAGGATCCGAGATGGGCCTAAACCTGGTGTCTTTAGCTTTGTTAGTGACCGTAGCAGCCGCTCAGTCTCCTACTTGGGGGCAATGTTTGTTCTGGATACGAATTTCGACTGATGGTTTACTAACCTATAGATTTTAGGTGGCGGTATAGGGTGGAATGGTGCAACAGTATGCTTTCATTTCTTGTAACGTTGTTCTATCATTCAGACTACGACCTAGACCTGTGCTTCCGGAAGTACGTGCACCCTTCTCAATCCTTATTACTCGCAATGTCTCCCGGTATGTCACACGTCGAAATTATATTGAGTCTGACATTCCAATTGAATGCATACTAGGGGTCCGGTTCATCGACGACTGGTAGCTCAACTGTAGCCCTGCCCACAGCAACGTCTACTGCAAAGACCAATAGCGTCGCAGAAGCAGCTGGAAAGCTTTATTTTGGATCTGCCATTGACAATCCGTCCCTGACGGACTCCGCCTATATCGACATACTCAGTGACACTGGTTTCTTTGGGCAGCTTACTCCGGCTAACGCGATGAAATGGGTATGTCATGGCTTCACCCATTCTTAAATGTCTCGCCATTCATGGCTGTCATTCCACAGGAATCCACAGAGCCATCGCGTGGTACATTCACTTTTGATAATGCCGATGCTGTCGTCGATCTGGCAAAGAAGAATGGTCAACTTCTACGAGGTTTGCTATAATTCCAAGTACACCTACGTTTATGAGCCGATAATCTCTGTATAGGGCATACGTGCGTATGGCACAGCCAACTCCCGAACTGGGTTGAGGACGGTAATTTCGATAATGTGACTCTGGCCAGCATCATCCAAACCCACTGCAGTGCCGTTGTTAGCAAATATAAGGGTGAAATGTGAGTAATACTACATCCACTTGTTTCACGAGCCTGAACGTGTTCTTTGCCAGATGTAAGTTCCTGTAACGCACTGTCGATCGGCATTTTCTGAAATTCCTTCAAAGATGGCTGGGATGTTGTGAATGGCCAGTAGAATTATGTTTCTGTTCGTGCTTATGCTGAGTTTCCCGAAGAGGCATTTAATGAAGACGGGACTTTCCGTTCTTCTGTCTTTTACGACACGCTTGGGGAGTCCTACGTTGATATCGCACTTCAGGCTGCCAGAGCGGCGGATCCTAATGCGAAATTATATGTGGGTATCTCTTGTTCTCATCCTGCGAAGAGAAGCACCTAATTTTGCTTTGTAGATCAACGACTACAATATCGAAGGAGTCAATGCGAAATCCACCGGCATGTACAACCTCATTAAGGACCTCCAAGATCGTGGGATTCCCATCGATGGTGTTGGTCTTCAGGCCCACCTTATCGTGGGCTCGATTCCCGGTGATATCCGCGCCAATATCGAACGTTTCGCGGCACTTGGTGTAGAGGTCGCTATCACTGAGCTCGACATACGGATGACGCTTCCGGCTACCGCTGAGAAGTTGGAGCAACAAAAGCAAGATTACCAGAACGTTATCGCTGCATGCAGAGCGGTACCTAAGTGCATCGGTATTACGATTTGGGATTGTGAGTGTTGCTTCCTACGTGAACTATGTCCATGCTGACAAGTACAAATTTAGACACGGACAAAGTGAGTGAGAACCTTGATCGAAGTATCACGTCCCATTGAGTGTCGTACCAGTACTCCTGGATCCCATCTGTATTCCCCACTGAGGGGGTTGCATTGCCCTGGGATGAGGTATGTCCTTCTCCTAAGAGTCAGAACAGTATCATCAACGGATCATTTATGTGAACAGGACTTGAAAAAGAAACCTGCATATGATGGTATCATTGCGGGGTTTGCCTGACGGATAGTCTGGTGTACGAATTATGCCATTGTAGTAGCCAGCTCTACTCCAATACACCGGGGGGACAACAATGCTAATAGATACAACTAAGTGTGGGTAATAAGAGGTGTCAGTAGTAGACATGTATATAACGGTATATGCTATGTAGTGTAGTCCTTGAGCTCAATTGAATGAACGAATGTAGTGCAATGCAGATACTGTAATGCCAGATTGAACCGAGAACGAATGTAGACCAAGATATGCGATTGAATACCAGGGAAATGAGGGTGAGATGCTGCGAATTGTTGAAATGGATGATGCGTGCGAGCAGGATGTCGCAGCGTAAAGGGGAGTAGGAATGATGACTTCCACTTAAGAGTTGACGGTAGAGAAGTTTTTGAGTACGGAACACGACAGCTTTGATGAAATGCGGCACGTCAACGCCTAAACCGATATGTTATTAGTTGATACGAGGCGATAAATAAACGTTACGAGTACGTACCGATACATTAGGAGTATCAGGTCTTGAAAGAAGCTATACCTAGAATAGCTCTAGACCGTCCGCCAAACGACTCCTGCATCATCGGGGGAACGGTGGCATTTTGATTACTTGAATCGAGGACTTGACCGATGGATGGTGGGCGCCCTTTCTTGAGGTTATTAGCATATGCTTCTGAAGGGGTTGGACGAGATGTAGACGATGAGGAAGTAGGCTTCGAAGATTTTGTGGCCGTAGATTTACGCTCTTGCTCTTTTCTTTCTTTGTGTCGCTGATCCTTTAAAGAACTATTATGCATAGCTTCGGAAATGGTCGTAAGTCCTGCAGCTGTGAACGACATCGCAGTCGGGCTAGAAACCGGAGAGGAACCCGACGAGGAGTTCGAATAGACTGAGGACCGGGATGAATATCTTCCTAATCTC
Source organism: Paramarasmius palmivorus (assembly GCA_037176845.1). Lineage (NCBI taxonomy): Eukaryota > Fungi > Basidiomycota > Agaricomycetes > Agaricales > Marasmiaceae > Paramarasmius > Paramarasmius palmivorus. Next base: position 1,267,765 of record JAYKXP010000001.1, on the reverse strand, counting down.
GAACCGCTCAAGTCATGAACTGCTTCGAGTTCACGACCCTCAGCCTGCTGCTTAATGAGCGATCCAGGTTGGGACCTGGTCTTATTGAAACTCTCAACTAACATCAGTTTTTTCATCGACTGTAGTCTTCTGGGCGGTAAGGATTCGGTACCTGATGTTCCTGAATCAACCAAAGACTCTGCTCCTGATGTCGCATAGGATTCGGCGCCAGAATCCTCCGGTCCCGTACGATGCAATGGAAGTCGTGTAGAAGGGGAAGGGGTTGGCAGGCGTGTACTGCGTACCGAGGAGTCGTCACTTCTGTCCAAGTCTGGGGTGTCAAGCTTCCTCACTGCTCTCAGTGCCTGCGTCCCTTCGGCTGGTCGCGTATTGTTCAATAACCACGTGTACCCTTTGATCTCTTTATCCCTTCTGATGATCTCTCTTTCCAATAATGCAACTTTCTTCTCCAACTGTGCCTTCTCTTCCGTCATCTGCAGACAATAACTGGCCATATCTTTCAATTGCGAAGTTTGCTTTTGAAGCCCTTCACGCAATTCGTCCACAGATGCTACTTCAACATCAATCTCTATGGGCTCGAAACGCGGAAACGTTTTGGCGGTAAGCGTAGGTGTCGACGACGATGATGAGGAAGAGGAGTCAGGGTTGGATGTGCTCGAGAAGCGATTGGCCTCAATAACGGTATGGTCGAATGTCAAACCGGAATCCTTCGGTGGGGGAGTAGGAGGTATTGGTGACAATTTTGTCAACGTAGTAGTCTGTCGCTTCAACAGCGTCTGGGCCCCGGTAGGCGAGACCGGAGGTATAGACGAAGCAACTGTTTGAGCCCTCTGTCGAGTTTTACCGATACTCGTGTTCGGTGTGGCTGGTAATGGTATTGACGGGGGCTGAGACGGTGCAAGCGATGATACGCGAGACTTATTAGATCTCATAGTCAACGCCGTCGATCTGCTGTGATCCTGAAGAAGCGAGTTGATGCTTCGCCGCTTCACAGAGGACATTGCTCCTGAGAGCGGCATTGACATTATCGACATGGCATCAGACTCCTCTGCAGCTGAGTAGATCTCGGTGTCTGTACCAGCATAGGTACGTGGTACACCACGCGTTGCTTTTCGGTGCATTGAACGACTCCACTTGGAAGGAGAATACAATAGCGAACCGTGCGAGATATCATCATGCGATATATCGTGTGGCGTAGGATGTGGAATGTCGTCGGTACCTGTTACATGCGGCTCCGACCCAGTCGTGATGCCCTCAATGGATGAAAGATGAGAGGATGAAATAGTGGGTGTGAGAAGTGTGGGAGTGGATGTGGCGGAGGAACGATTGCCTCCGTCTGAAGAAGCAAAATCGGGCTCGGGGGATGATGGTGGTGGGGTGCTTGATTTGCGTTCTAGCTGCAAAGGGGAGACTTCAATTGGTTTGGGTTTGGGTTTGGCCCGGGGTCTGGTGAACAGATCATCGAATTCTCCGAGGTCATATATGTCCTGAGGGGGACGCGAAACAGTTATCGTCGGCTGGACCAACTTCATGGACTCTGTAGAAGGTCTGTATGTGCTTTCGTTTGTTTGCTTTACGCCTGAGTATCGGCGAGCGCTGGAGATGGATATCCGCTGAGTGTTAGAGGAAAGCCTCGTCGACGAGTCTGATGCGACATCCTTTTCCGTGGGATGACTCATCTTGGCTTTTCGAATAGATCTCCGAGGTGTAAGAGTAAAGTGTGCAGCTATTCGGGAGCCCAGTGTTGGCTGAACGGCTATGGTAGCGGGTGGTGATGATGTAAGAGAAGGCTGCGAGAGCGACGCTCTCGTTGGAACTGACCTGTTCAGGACAATTTGTCAATCAAGGCATTCAAGTACTACGGAATCACTCACTGGTCGTCCTGGAATGGCCTTGAGCTGGTCATTCCATGACTTTCATGACGCCGGCGGGCGTCTGGGGGAGCCGCGTCTGAATGTGTAGATTTCTTTCTCGACCTTCCAAAGAGCGGTATGCGGGTAGATTTCTTCTTTGACGGGGTCAAAGGTGGATCTCCTAGGTGTGTACTCCCATCGTGATGCGCTATGCCTGTCTCGGGAAAGCGGACCGTCGAAGACTGACGAGGTTCTAGTATAGACGAACCGCCGTATGAAGCTTGAATTGGTTTGTGGTGACTCCGGCTTGAAAGAGAGCTAGGCATCTAGAGTATGATATCCTTCAGCCCGTTCGAGGGCCAGAGAAAACTCGGGAAGCTTGTACCTGTCGAAAAAGAAGTGAGAGAGATGGAGAAGGGAAGTAACGAAATCAACTCGGACACCATCGCCTTCAAGAGACCTTTTCACAAAATCTTGTCCCACCTTTTGTCATTCGCGAGATCCAAATCTGAGAAAGGGTTTTTGCCTCCATTTGATAATTTACCGCATCCTGAGAACCGCATCCTGGGAAGAAAACGGGGTACGGAAATAGAGCGTAAACTTGCCGTAAACCGTGACCGCATGGGTTCATCGGCCAGGCGCTGACGGGCTCCTTCGCATCTTCGCATTACCCCCAAAAGTTCGAAATCGCCTCCCCAGGAGACTTTGGCACAGTGCATGTAACAAGGTGAGATTTCATGCTGGTTGATTAGCAATTTTCTTCTGAATTGCTCATAGACATAGTTGGCGTTCCCGTTAGTCGACAAGTCACAAGAGTGTTCTGGAGCTGTTTGACGTTTGGGCGCTCTCGTGGCTCTCGAATTCATGAAATACTATTGTTTTCATCAAGGTGACCAACTTCTTAGAATCTGGTGAGCCCAAATATACATCTAGTCAAATTAACCTACTCATATCTCATGATTACGCTCAGGGATGCCGATTCAAACGCTTTCCCGCCCAAATCGAAGTACATGGCTTCATATCGATAAGCGCCACATAAGAGAAAGTGAATACATACATCTTTTCAAGGTATGTGTCACTCGGGGCCTTTCAACTTGGACTCAACTATTTTTCAAACACTCTAAACGAGAGCCAGGCCAACCAACAACCGACAACCACCAAGACTCGGAGACCACGTATTCTAGCTGGATGATAATGAAATCAAGGATCACTCTAATCTCGAGGACGTGGCCCTACTCCGATCATCGTGCAAGATTTGGCCTGCTGAAGTCTTTGAAGATACCGAAATCAGTGCTCAGGCTCGACTTTTATTAACTCTTGATCTCTCCTGATCTCGGCCACCCATTCGCTGTCACGGGTATCCCTCACATGGCCTCGTCGAGAAAGGTTAGGTCGAGTCTTCGCCACTCCGCCGTGTACTGAACGCTTCTCATTTATCAGAGCGTGGATGGTGTCAGCTTCGGCGTCGGTGACTCAGATATTTCATCAAGTGTCGTTCAACTCGCTCTGCTCTCCGCATGCATTGGATCTCAGCTCAAACGTGACGCCCAGCCACCGCCAGTCCTGCTGCTCGCTTTCTTATTAACAGAGGTCTATTCGGACACCGTGGCTAAAGTGTTCAGTGTGATTTCCCCTCATCTCCGTGTTTGCAATCAGTGCACACCCTCATCCCCGAGGGCTGTTTCATTTCATCTTCGCTACCAAAAGAAAGAAAGGCCTTCACGCATAAGGGTATTTCTATTTTCCGCCATCTCAAGATGAAGAAGCTCTATACGTAAGGTCATAGTGGCCTGGAAGACTTTCAAGATCTGGTTCGTGCCATTCTAGCCATGCGTGAAGTCGCTCTTGATCTCTATCAAGGTCCAAATAAAAATGGCGAGGCTATTGACTTGATTCCTCGGATGAATACAATGTTCAAGGTACCTTTAAAGTCTGGAAGACACTAATATGATTGCATCACGCAGGCATCACGATCTTCCATTCCGTTCTACCCCAGCTTCTGATAGTGGCACGAAACATATGCTTCCATGGGTTCTTAGCGGGCCGCTAAGCTTTACGGTTTGAAAAAAGTACAAGGATCTGCTTGGATCCTCATACTCGACTCTCTACTCTATTTGCTTTGGGTTCCCGCTATAGATGCTTATCTAACGACTTGCCAATGATATCAAAGTGCTGAACATTAGGCTTGTGATTACGCTGATCTTTTCTTCAACACGAAGGCTTGAATGCGCGGCGTCTTCTGTGAAAGGCGTTCGGACAAGGACGCTCCCCGAAAGGGTACATGCTTTCTCACTCGTGACAATCAAACAGCTTCCCAATCAAGAGTCCCGAAGTTTCCGGGACAAGAGAGCCAACTTTATGGGTATGACCGCATCCTGGGTGTATAGAAATGGTCACCGCACTAGTATACTTGACGAATTGTATTTGGCGACGTAGCACAGTCAACACACGGAGGGTCACCGTCACCGTCATCCGTTCGAATTGAGAAACCTTAATTACTCGAGGTGCGAGCAGGTTCCGCGCCCAGGTCGAAGTCTCTGTCGCCTCCAAAAATACGTCTTTAGAGACCCAAGCGTAGAGCTAGCTATGGAATATTTGACTGAGATTTTCGTGTTGAGTACAAGGAACGCGCCTGTCGAAGAATTATGATTGCCATAATAGCACCTTCGCGCCTACATCCCGATCAACTTGGCACACTTTGCCGCCAAAGTCTCCTTGTGGACTGTAGTACTAATGATGCGGAACGACATCACAGGGACGGGACGTCGTCGAAAAAATATTTTCCTTTCGAGGCCTAGTGTCCTGGTGTCGGTCCAGCGACATGACAGATCTAGAATGGTTTGGGTTGTCAAAAGTCAGTCTACTCAAAGGCCAGTATCCACCATAACTACGCCGTTGATTTTGAATAGGTCCTTATGGTCGGATAGAAGTCGTAGCGCGTTGAACTTTCGCGAGGCGAGACGGTGAACTTTATGTGGCTCGAACGTAAGGAGTACCCTCGCCCACCTGGTGTCGGCCGAAGATACAGCTCCCTGACATAACCTATGAGGACAAGGACAGCTTGGAATTTCTACGAAATACTCGCCAATGAGTGTTGGCAATGCTCGCGTGTGGACGCCCAGATCTGGCAGTGACAATACTACGGAATCAAACTCCACAAGCATCTGTTAGAAAAGCTCTATATGAGTGCCGACGTAACTACTCGCGCGAAGATTCTTCATTCTTGAGCCTTGTGGGGATGAGGAATGAAACATAAAATAGACATTTAGGCAATCAAAGAAGCGCTGGCAGGGCAAGCGATACCTACTGTTGAATCAAGGTCCAGGAAACGGGTAATCAGAAGTAATTATGTGGCCCTAATAAGCGAAATTACTTCCCCGCCGACGAAAAGGATCGACTGTCGAAACGCGGCGCTGGGGAATCGGGATGCCGTATAATAGTGCTGACAATGAGGAGTGTCAGCGAGCATGACTTGTATGTATGTGGCTGAGAGGCCTTTCTTGAGAGGATACATACCCAGAGGCGCCTCAGCGCTCGAGTGGATGATGATAATGTAAAAGATCCGAAATTGGGTTTCGTACATCTATATGTGGGTTCAACAAGGTTTTTCAGGGGCGTTCCAGAAAGAAAAGGCAGAGACATCAGTAAATGTCCGATTCGCGGAGAATGTCGCCTGTACCAGTTCATTTCAAAGTTTACCACCGGGACTCTTCTACGCCGGTGAATAGGTTGTGAATTGGTCGACGTGGCTCGAGAGAGGTCGGGCTCAAATGGGGGAATTGCTCCCACTGGCACACACGAAAGCCGACAACATATGTGTCCTGGAAATTCTGTAAGGTGGCGGACAAGTAAACGGGGATGTCTATAGCCAACTTACTGGCTATCCAAGCGTCATAGCTCTCTTGAACGACCTTGTGTACCAGGTACGCGAATCGTTGGGTACCCTGCCGTTTAGGTGTTCCACTGCATCCATAACACGGTACAGATTTGTGGAGGCCTTACACACTCCAAGCCAGGCCCAAAACACCGATTCAGTCGCGTCGCTTTCGTGAAAGGAAGCGAGTACACGAGTGTAGCGGTTCCGCAGACCAGGACGCCCTACTGTATCCAACGACAGTTCCGAGTAGCGTCTCCAAGGCCAAAAGCCTTCTATGCGCCATACGGATGATGATCAAAGAACCCCCTACTAGATCGACTCCAGATCTCGAGGTATTGAGGTACCAGAGAATGGCAGAGGAAGAGGAACCTATGGGACCTTAATGTTTTGCTCGCGTGGGATTCGTGTTTGTCTGCTACTTCATCCAGGACCAAGCGGCATGTTAGTGCTCACTGGTCGCATAGGGGAAAACAAGGAGTCTCTGGGTGATGCTCTCGCTACTGCTCGCCGAGTTGGTCGACATTATGAGCGATCTTGTTGTGTTCGACAGACGTGAGAGGCACCTATGTAGATATGGTGAGATAAGCCGTGAAAGTCGGAGAGGCAAGCGGATAGTCTTCTGTGGCGAGCTGCAACTTCAAGCTTCACCTGTTGGTAGAAGCATGCATTTCTTGCTAATGAAATTTCTAGGCTCGATGAGATGCGTACGAAGTCGCAAAAAGGCAAGTGTTCGCGTCGAAGTATGGTTACCGCGTAGGAATTGGATTTGTGTATGTATTCAGGGAGACATTGATTCGTCATGATGGTCGCATAGGTGTCATTCTGGCATTTACATGTGTGAAAGAACCAAGTCAGCAAATAGTGATGCATGTATTTGGGCTTGAGAGAGAAACAGTACGTTTCTCCAGAATCTCAAAGCTGTCGAAGTAGAGCATAGCGTCCAACATCGATTGGGAGTTTGTAGTCGCCGTTAATAGTATGTATGACGAGACGAGTGGTACTCCACCTGGATGATTGATCTTGATGAATTCGCCGGAGACAGGCAGGGCCGAGGTTGTTGATCATCGAGGATCGTGGGACAGTCGACTAAGGATTTCCTTTCCCGAGAGAGTCTGGGAACGGCTGTGCTAGAGAGCAAATGCCTCATCCTCTGCATTGCTTGGAAGATTGAAAACACATATCAAAGTCGGCGAAGGCTTGAGGTGAAAGCACTGCAAGTGGTTTCATAGAGAAAGACCAAGAACCCTAACCCAAGCCAATTCTATGGTTCCTGTTACAAAACTTTCGCACGCTTGAAACGTTTTGCATCCGCGTGTCAAATTCCAGTCCCTCTTTCCACTACCACCATGACCACAGTCTCGATTGGTAAAGTAGAGCACTACTTTACTCGTTACTCTACTGCAAACTTCAGGCTCCAAGCTGTTCCAAGAAATGGTAAAAAGATGAAATTGTCTATACAACACACCATCGGTCCTCGGATAAGTCAACCGGAGTAACCTTACTAAATTTGTATTTTACAGGACCCAGGATAAGGGAGACGCCCAAAAAAACATCTAGGCGCCGTGGGTCCTCCGTATAGCTAATCTGTCGAGGCTGTTGGCAGTGCCATTGTCGTTGATGGTGAGTGTGATGTCGGACCAGTGTCGGACACAGATGTAAACACAGAGTGATGTGCTGAGAACTGTCGTTGCTATCCCGTCGAGGCGCTTTACTTCTCACCTTCACATTCCTTCTCTCATTCCATCCTTCAGACCGTCCTCGATCTGAATTACTTTCCAAAGGCACAGTTTCCGTGATCCTCGGGCCATGTCGGGCCTTTCTTCGTTCTTTAAGCGGAAGGGCAGGAACAACGCAAGATCCCAATCCCAATCTCAATCCCAGTCGCCTTTCGTTTACAGGCCAGTTGATACGCCCAACTCTCCCCACCCTTACGCGTCCCCAGAAGTCGTTGACATCAGAGATGTCCAGAACCGGCCTTCGTACGACTCTTACATTCGAGAAGAACAACCTGCCGCACCGCAGGACGACCTGGTAACAACGACATCTGAACCCCCTCCAGCGACACCAGATAGCCCAACTCCGGAAAATGATTTTATGTCAGAGCGTACGCCTAGCCCAGAGCCTTTACCCACCCCGAGGATTTCTACACCACCGCGAATGGAGCTGGATCTCGACACGGGATCCATGACGGATTGGATACCACCCCATTTATTGGATCCGGTTGCGTATGGAAGCAGTGCAGAGAATGAGTCGCCAGATGCTCGGAGTAGTATGGGAGGAGCACATGCCTCTGGCGTGGAGAGTGACATGTCGACTCACACAGAGCCGGGCGTGGCGGTCGAAGTCAACTCAGTGAGGGATAGCATGTATGAGGATGATACCGACGGAGGATATGATTCATCCATTTCGGAAGACATTTTGGCAAAGGTAGAAAAACTAGATGTATGTGTCGAATCTTTGCATGTGAGTTGCTTGACTTACATGCTCATTTCAGGCATCACACTTTATCCGAATCAACGGTGGTCATATTGAACGACCGAGAGCACTAGTATGTAGCATACCATGACAAGTTTTCAAGTTGCTCACAATATCACCCAGCCCAACTTGCCTGCGCCTGCAAACACTCCACCGCATATGCGGAAACAAGCCCATGTTCCGTCCCCGATAAAGATACCAAATCCAGGTCTTCACGGTCCAAAAGTCCAGATCATTCGCTCATCCGGAAAATACTCATCGTATGGTCAAGGTTCAACACCTTCCGCTGAACCCTCTAGGCCAACGTCGATGTATTCAGGAGATGACGCAGGAGCTAGTGCTGTTTCTGGGACCACCCTTGCTCGCGCTCTTATTGGGAATTCGTACGTCCTTTCTGACGAGCGCATGTCCAAGTACCGCAGTGGGGGGTCGGTTTTGACCCGAGCTGACTCTGCTACACTTCCACGAGGCGAGCACCCGTACCTTAGCTCACCATTGTCTGCGGGAGATGCGAGAATCAGTGGCCTTGATGGATCGCATGTGCCGCCAGTGCCTTCGAATGCCGACCAGGTCTACATCCCACCCAAAAATCCGCGCAGACCTCTCCCAGGATCCGATTCTCGGCACGGTGAGACAAAGCACAGAACCAGTACTGGGAGTCTTCTATCACCTGATGACTCAGACCTATTCGGTACCAGCCGTGGTGGAGCAAGCACTTCTTCTGCGCCACCGCCCGTGTCGGACAAAGCCATTTCAGAACCAAGTAGCACTCTTCGACCACTACCTCAAGTGACAGAGTTCGTGTCCAAGCGAATTTCGCGTATATCTGAAGTGACCTCCGTGGAGTCGACTTCTATCAATGGTTCTCGCGAGCAACTGACACCGTCAGTGACAATTTCCGATGTTCCAAACTCGGCGTCCTTATATACACCGTCGCCCCTTGCCCTTGATTCCGATGCAGAATCTGGCCGACTCTTACCGTCAACGGTCTCATCTCCCGACGCACCTACCAATACCCGCCCTAGATCTGCTCTTCTTTCTCCTTGGTCTCCTATATCACCCGCACAGTCTTCACCGGATCCCAGAAGAGAGTCGGGACCTACGTCTACTGCGCCATCTTCGTCATCGACGGGTCAATTTGATTTGGACTATTACCAGAACGAATCGCCTTCGTCAGAGGTTGCTGGGGATATCGGTAGCCCCAATACATATCAAAATGGCACCGCTGTCCATTTCCGACCACCATTCTCTCCAATAACAGAGGAATCGAGCTCACAATTATCACCCCCGTCGCCGTATGTGAAGCGTGATAAAAATCCGAAGGAGCGAATGAGCACGTTGAGCGGTAAATTCATGTTGACAACCAGTCCATCAAGTCCAGGCAGTAAGTGTTGTTGCAATACATTCTGTGTGAATGTTGATCCACAATTTATTCAGGCGACTGGGGCAGTTCTCGGAAAGGATCGCCGGCAAAACGTTTGCTTCCTATCGGAGAAAGCTCACAGGTGAGTTTGCTCTCGCTGTTTTTTCCATTTGTTCTTGCCTAATTCCACATTTTAGCCTCCTTCTGTCCCCACGACCCCTTCGACTGGCTCTCCGTCCCGGATATCAGGGCCATCGTCTTCTCCTGTTTTGGCTCCCGCGGGTCCCCGGCTGGCACCGCCGCCCAATTTGTTCGTAAATCGCCAGCGGTCTGGCTCGACGCCAAATCCCATCCGCGTAGTCCGCGATTCCAGAGATCCGAACTCATACAAGATTACTGTGGGTCGACCGGTCAGCTCGGGAGGCAGTCCTCCAACGACGGCCGAGAGCGATGAGTATGCAAAGCAGACATTCCCAGAAACCCCCAATGTCTTCACCCCGACATGGAGTGCTGGCAGTCTCATGTCGCCCGGAATGCCTCATTTCACTTTGGGTGAAAGAGAATCTGCTGTGGAACAGATGTTCCCGCAAACCCCGATGTCTGCTGTTGGTATGGGATTGATGAGCGGAGCTGCTGTGGCAGGAGGAGATGGGATGCCTAGTCTTGCACAACAGTTGTTGACCCGCGCTGCATCAACTGTTCAAGGAACAAGAACGTCCAGACAGCCCGATATCGCAAGAGCTAGAACTGTTGCATATACGACGCTTGTAAAGGCCACAGAAAAGCAGGATGCGGTCAAAAGCGATACTGAGAAGGAGGAGGAGGAAGAGGAAGAGAAAAGGCGGCGAAAGCCTCAGCCTTCATGGGTAACACAGCACTTCTCAGACCTCGGATCCGCCAGCTCCAGCCGTTATTCCTTCCCACAATCAGAGGCTGGCCAAAGTCCCATACCGCCGGTACCATCTCTGCACCGTGACAGCTTTAACGAGGCCGTAGAGCAGCCCGAAAAGTCGTCAGAAATCCCAGAAAATCATGCCGCTTCGTCCTCTTCGTCATCACTTCAGGCCCTACCTCAATTGCCACCTTCACCACCCAACGACACTCCTTCAACTATAGGCTCACCATCCCCCTCGCCTCAGATCAAACCGCAACTTCCACCTTCTGCTCTCGCTAACGATGACCCACAACCACATCAAAATACTCCTTTCGTACCACCACCTCCGCCGCCACCGCTACCACAGGCAAGTCCTGCCATCCAAACTCCAACTCCTGCAATTACACCATCAGGCTCGACACAAAGTTTGGCCGCACTCACTGCTACTCCTGAACAATCAACTGCCCCCTTTTTCCGGTCCCACCGTAACTTTGACATCGATATTGACCATGAGGCATTGGCCGACCTGCCTTCACCACCTCCTTATTATACCCTAGTGTTTGATCACAAAGAAGGCGGTACAGATAGCCAAACTCCTAGTTCCGGAGGACCTAGCACTGGTCATTCCGAATACAGAAGTAGTCCGGGAACTGCTCGGACTGACCAAAGAACCCTGTCAATTTCGAGTGTCAGAAGAATGAGGAACAGGCCTAACGTGCCTCTAGGTCCTCGTCGACCGAGTGATCAGCTCAACCGAGCCGCCTCGGGCAGTACACAACACAAACAACGAAATCCCTCCATATCTTCTGTTAACAGTGTAGATCCATTTGGAGTTGGCTCCGGCTCACGGTCGCGTGCAGCATCGACGGCATTACCTTCTCCGAATAGACCACGGTTCCAGACACCACCAGTCAAGTGGAGAGGCTACACGATGGACGCAGCCAAATGGACATTTACCTCCTCACAGCTACAGGGTATCGTTTCTCGAGCTATAAAGCAGTCGGCTGAAGCCTCGTTCATCCGGCTTCTAAAGATTGAAACTGTTGAACAGGAGATACCGAACGAGATGCGCAAGCTGGAGATGCAGCGAACGGATATCAAATCAAAATACAAGATGCTGGCTCGACGGAGAACAGAGATGATCGAGAGGCTTACAGCAAGTTTCGACGGTACATCGCCTGAGGATTCAGTTACCTCTCTGCGACTGATAACGAGACTCGGAGAGATGTCTGCACAGTTGGATCACCTTGCTGAAGATCTCCACACCGTCGATGAGCAGCTGGCTCAGCTACAGTCGCTATGTGATGTTCACAATTCCAGCGCTTTGGCGATGGCGCTGAGGAAACTCAACACGAGCTTCTTGAAACAAGTATCCGTATCAAATGAGCTAAGCAGTCAAGTCGAGGCGTTGAAGGCGGAGAGGGATGATGCTTGGCAACAGGCAGAGAATGTAGCGGCCGATTTTGACCACCTTTCCGAAAAGGTCGATACCCCAGCAGAGCCTTCATCCTCATCCCAAACAACCCGTAGCAACCGTTCCAGTCGCGTCATCGCTATGCGCAAGTCAAGTGTTCGTGTGTCGAGGGCAGGTTTGCGGTCATCTTCGAGGCGGTCGTCGATGAGTAGTAACCGATTAAGTACTGCTACATTGTCTGGCACAAGGTCCGCGTATTCGATTGAGGACATACCGCCTGTTCCGCCTATACCTCGCCAACGGCCAGTCAACATAGTGACTGATTTGAGAACCTCGACAACGGTATGTCTGCTATATTGGTCTCAGTTCCCAAATAACTAAACTGAATTGTGTACAGGGTTTGTCTACTGACGTTACTCCTAACTCCGAGACGAGGGCTATGGTTCAGGCGCACGATGAACTTTGTGATATGCTTGGTATCAAGATGGAAATAAGGCCACGAAGATCTAGGTCGGTTATTGAGCATCCACAGGAACGACTATCCATCTCTCCAAACTCCTCGCGCCCAATTTCACGGACCTCTCCGAATGGTAGACCGCTTTCGATGCCAGATGATTCTGGGCTGAACGAGGTTTATAATGTTATGACTGCGGACGTGAGTGGCCTTCATCTGTGTTATAAACCAATGTTAACCTCTCCTGCAGCGCCATGCTATGCTTGCTACCCTCCAGATGCTTTCAGAACCTGCGTAACTTATTTAACTTATTATAACCTTTATGTAGTGATCCCGCTAACTTTAGTCATATTCAGCATTGCATGTATCTAGTGGAACTTGTAGTTCCTTGTCACTCCTTCCCTGTTCCATTTCCGTTTTACTATCTCACCTCATGTTGTGTGTGCCTGTGGCAGACAATCACTGTATTTGACATATATACCATCGCATACGACAATTTATCAAGTACATAATGATCATTTAACATTGAGCTTTCATCGAGGAGAGAGAGGATGGGCAAGAAGTGTAAAGGTCAAGTAAAGGTACACGACACGTGGTGACGTTGATTGACGCGTGTGAGGCGTGGGAGACCTATGTCCCTTGTTCTCGAACCACCACCAATGCAACAGCGTTGTTCTTTTCGACTCTTTTGGAAATGCCTTTATCTCGCTACTGGAAGGAAATACAAGGTAGTCATACAGTACTCGAAGGCCAGCACATTCCTTAGTATTCAAGATTTGCCTTTTCAATCCGAATGCCTCTGGGTGAAGCATCAAACCTCGGTCCTTCAGGACTTCGGTTTCTTATGCTGGTCTAGGAAATAACACCTTATCTGCCTCTCGCTGAGACTTGACGCTTCTAATCGGCATGGATACCTTGTACTGGTGCTGCTAGCCGCTGTTTCCTGAGCAATACGCAATGTCCGTTGTAATGAAGTGGAATCTTGGTTCCGAGGTGTTGCGAGTAAGTGATATAAACACGATTGCCCTTGGTTCATTCGTTATCCTCATTGCTCTTACTCTCCTCTCGAGGACAGCAATAAGCAAACTTTCCCTTCCTTTTCACCGCTCTTCGTTGCACTCACATCCCGTTCAACAGAACAGCGCGAAATGAGGACAGTTTCACTCTGCGAACGTACACCCAAGGAGCATGCTATTGCGGCCCAGAGAGAGGAACAGAGAAGATGGGGAATGATCAGGCAACCACAGAGATTGCCGCCGCCTCCTGGGTATGGTCGTTTCTATGGGTTTCACCCATACACTAATTTCCATCCACAGGTGGATCACAGTGAAGTTCTATTCGCACTTGTATAAGATACGGCACCAATCCGCACCCGATATGGAAGGGCACGTCATGCTGACTCGTTGTGGGGGTCTTGATGTTCGACAAGTTATGGAGTTATGGGGTTTGGAAGATTGTGTGGTATGTGGCTCTTCTCTCAGTACCTCACCTAACTAACCTCTGTGCACAGGTCATTGACCCAATACGTTGGATACCCATTCAAAGAACAGATACAAACATATTATCACCTCTCGCAGTCAGAGTGTTGACTGAGAACACTGGCTACATCATGGTCATCGGTACGTGAACCTCCCAACTCCATGTAGTAGAATTTGAATCTTGACGCCGATGTTTTAGAGCCGACAGTATCAAAATCAACCGCTCAAAAGCGGGCATTCCGAGAAAGCATACGACTCATGTCAGAAAGTGTTACCACAATAGCGGACATGTCCTCGACATACACAATCGATCTATTAGCAGATCACACACCTCTTGTGCAATGGAGACGCAGTACAAACAGAGTGTGGCACCAAACCAAGCTGGCCAAGCAGCGGTTCTGCAAACGATATGAAGCAGAGGTACTGTTGGCTCAGATGTTCGCGTCGATGCTCATTATGATTTTCATTTTGGTTATCTTGGGTCGGGGAGTCGGGAAGGTGAGGTTTGAACCGAGGCAGAGGGCTTGGAATTGGGCTAGAACGGGTTCGTTCGTGCTTTGAGGGATTGGAAGGAAAGGATCGAAGGAAAGGAAATGGGAGAAGATCTTACAATTGTACCACCACCACTCGCAGGATATTTTTATACTCTCATTTATGCTCGCATATGCTCTATGCTTACCTCTATGCTCTATGTACACATGCTCATCCACTTTTACTTACTATGCAATCCACTTTTCTCTGGTTTCGACTTGTGATTATACGATCAGATCTAGCAAGTATGCTAATAATACAGATACAGAATATACGTTTCGAAGACTAAAGCTACAAGTCGGATAACAGTTAAACTCTGAGCCAGATATTACTTCGTGTCTCGGAGACAATGTCTTCTGCCGATTCCCTCTCCCAGGTCGACGCCCGCCTTCTCCATTAACTCCTCAATATTCAGATGCGCACGTGAAAAGGGCATACGATGCGCGAAACGACACTGCAATCTATAAAAACGCCACGGAATTAGTCCAAAGAGTAGCCCAAAGAACCAAAGTACTTACCCAGGCCCCAAGACAAACTCGCCACCAAGCTGATTCTTATTCCCACAATTCCTCCATATCGGCATCCCTACCCTAATCGCTTTCGCAATCACAGATCCCAAGCGACGAACCCTTCCATGGCGCATGTACGCTGGGCGAGGACCAGCACCTTTGTCGTTGCTCCCCAGCCTAAGAGTCATACCCAGAGCGTTGTAGATCTCATGCGTAGGATCGGTGTAGACGTCGAATGGTGTCTGAAATATTTCTATGTGGCCGGCAGTTGAGTATGTAGATATGCGTGGAAGGAAGGCAGACTCACTGCGGTAGTACTTGATCAACCCAAAGTGCCCGTTGCTCACAACGACTAATTTGACGCCTTGTTGTCGGAGAGTTTCGAAACCGACGGTTTGAGATATCGACGACATGTATTCCTGGCAGGAAGGGGATCTAGGGTACAGTAAGTAGAGCATCTGGCGGCGGGCTGAAGGCAAACTTACAAAAAATGACGGATAAAAATAACCACCGTCTTTTGATCTTGCCAAAGCGTACCAAATGGCACTCGGACTCCAGACTCGGATATGACGCTGAGGCTTGAAGCGTGTTGGAGCTGATCCCACGTCGGAAGCGCATGCTCGTCGAATGGTGCGATGGGCAGATTGGCGAGTGGATGAGTCGCAGATTCCGAGTCCGAGGAAGAGACTACTGGTGATAGATCCACGTCGAGTGTTGTGGTGTCGCGATTTTGCGTAGGAAGGACTTTGTCTGAGCTCAGACATGGGTCCTGGCGCGAGCCAGGAGTATTGGAACGCGATTTGGAGGAAGCCTGAGCCACTCTTTCTTCGCTTTCGTCGCGACCTTGAGCCCAAAATTCATCGAAGGATAAATCATCGGAAGTTAGGGGTATACTATTGAGATTGGGGAGTGGAGGCAAAGGAGGAACAGGTGGCAGAACCTTATCTACATGGACTGATCGTTTGCTCATCGCTGATCGTCGGGAATACAAGCTCGGAGTTCTGCGCTTGACATTTTGTTCTACGATAGACGTGCATTCCGCTGCAAAGAGCGGTGAGAACTGCAGTTCGGAATAGAACTCGTCGTCGTCGGGGTGAGACCAAATGGTCGACGAGTCAAATTCTCGATACGGAGATTGAGATTCGGGGGTGCTTGGTGGAAAGACGGAGTCGGTAGGTGAGCTGTTGTTCGTATATACTGATCCGGAGGTGCTGGATAGGGCTTGGGCATAGTGGTGGCATTCTGCGATAAGGGAAGATAGGCATAGAGGTTTTCCAGGGTATGTTGAGCGCTGATCGCGAAGAGAGTGAGGTAGTGAATTTCTATTCTTCCATAGGGGGTGTGCTTCGACGGACATGTCCTGAATGGAAGGCGGACGGGTAGACCTAAATGTCATTTGGTCTAAATCTGCATACTGCGAGCAGAGATTCTCCAAGGATTCTGTGAGAATGTATGACGGAACAGGTTTTCTTGAAATGACGAAGGATTGTGCATGGTTAAGAGAGGCCATGGGAATTAAGGTATAGAAGGTAGTTCAATGCCTTCCTATGCTTGACTTGGTTTTTTATAGAGATTCGATGCGAAGATCAGGTTGCGAGTCCTCGGATATCTGAGACAACACAGGTCTAGAGACACAACGGCAATCGAGGGAATTGGACTTGCTTCCAGCGGCCGTCAAACAGCCACCGAATCTACAGTATCCCATACGAGGTCCTAAAATCGCATCTTTTTTCGAGCTCAACGAGAAAAAACTCTGAAAAAAAAAACTCCCAGAGCGATAGAGCAACCGAATTTCGACCCGAAGTATCCACAAATCATCAACAAGACGGGATGATCAGGCTACTGTGCCTCAGTGTCGGAGGCAGAATGTCGGCAAAAGATCAAAAAAGAGGAGCGAGAATGCCGAGAATGAGGATCTTGTTTTCACTGGACCAGGGGCTAAAAGGTGCGTAAAGTTCAACTCGAAGAAGGTATCTTCGTCATTGGAACGGCAACAATCGCAGCCTTCTATTGTGGGAACAATGGGGTTGAAGCACGTTACTGGATCAATGTCACGTCCGGGACACGGTGGCGTTCACATTTATGGCGATAGATAACTAGTGTATGTTGCCTTTATATGTAAGATCCGATGACCTGGTGAGAATTTGACACCTATAGGGCGCCAGCAGACAGTACAACAGTGTAGACAGCATTCATCTTGATGAATTCGAGTGACAAGAGCGACATGTGTAGTTTCTGTTAATTTCTTGGACCAGGGGACGAACAAGTGTTGAAACGTGTGATGAAAGGGGGTGAGACCGCGCGCAATGACGACGACGCGCTTGAGCCGAATACGGAAAGTTCGGGCAACGTGTCCAATTGGCTAAAAATTCTCAGCGATTACCGTAGTTTTTCCTAGATAGTAGGACTTCAGAGGAGTTCTCGAATTTCCCTAGTGATTCATCTGAGTGAATGCGCTTGCAATAGGACCGTAGAGACGCGAGGCAGTGAAGGCGGAAGGCAAGGGAAGGAGGCTCGGCGGGGGAATTAGCCAAAAAAGGGAGTGCATTAAATAAGAAAAATTTGAAAGCTGCGTGATGGCGTGAAACGAGTCGCCTCTCCTTGTCATGTTCATCTGAACCAATTATTTCTTTCTTGCTTTCTTCCAGCTTCATCAATCCTAATCTCTTCTCTCTCAAGTCCCAGCTTCTTCCTTCTCAATGTCTACAGCGGTCGAACCTGCCTTGCTCATTGTATGTTCGAGTCATTCGTACAGGTTGAATACCCCTTCACATCTCTTTTGTGTTACCAGGACCAGAATGGTACCCAGCCAACTCGGGAGACAGTCGATTCTGCAGCCTTGAGCTTGCTTTCGTTGTCCATGGCAGCATCAAGCGCAATGCAGATACCGGCACCATCGACCTCGCAACCAGACGGGCACAATGAATCATTCCTGTTTCCAAGTGGCAGTCTCAGTTCTGTGAACTCTGCTACAGGCGGAGCAAACTATAATGGGTCACACAGTGCTGTTTCGGTGGGCAATGGAGTATCCAAGCATCATCGTCGGCTGTCGTCGACTGGGCAGACCAGGAGGAGACTGAGCGATGCCAGAGACGCGGCTGTCAGGCCTTCGTGAGTGTCCATCTTTCTACTGTACACCCTATACATGTCCAGCATAAGCCCACTCCATTACCTTTCCATTGCTCTATTGGCCAAAGCATATTATACCCTAGCCGCACAATCCCTGTCTCCAAAATTTTTGGTCTCACTTTCCGCCGATCTTCACCCGCTTCATTAATTAATTATTTTATTTCCCCGAGTATCCTGAACTCGTGCTAACTACTTAACCCTTTCTTATACAGACCAGCTTCGGCAGCAGGATTGTCTTTATCCGCTTTATCTCTGAACTCGCCACCGCACAATCATATCAATTTACAGCCATCGACGTCCCTCACAACAGCGTCGCAGACCTTGGCATCTGGGTCACCTACCCCTGCGAATGGTATACCAATTGCAACCAATGGTACTAGCCATCATCCAGGGCAAGATGGTCTATCGGTATCTGCGGGGTCTGTATCAAGCTCTGCACCCTTGGCCAATGGCTTGCCTGCTTCTGCGGATGGTTATCCTGGCGCTGTGAAGCCTATCAGTATCTCAAAGAATGGAAAGAAGAGAGGAATGGATCACAAATGCGAGAGTTGCTCAAAGGTACATTACGTTTCATGCACACAAGGGGTCCCAGAAGCTGAAGTTTGTCCTTACATAGGTATATCGTCACCCTTCATGCCTGATCAAGCACCGTTGGGAGCACACGCCACACTGGCGTGAATCCTCCAAATACGTGCTGAGTAAACATCAGCAGGTGCAGCTCTTGGAAGCTGCTGCCATCCTTTCTCACTTGTCACCCGATTCAGCAACTGGTACGAGTTTGCCCGAGGACCGCAGTCTCTGGCCTAGCTTCCTCAGCGGAGGTACGCTCCCTCTTCCAGAAGGCGTGAATTACCAGTCTCCATCTTCTGTCACTGGTGGTAGCATACCCGCATACCCGTCCTCGAGCTCAGTTCCAATTACGAGCATAATGCGTTCCATGTCATCATCCACGAATAATTCGGATTCAACCAGCCGAGCTGCTAGCACTGGTCCCCGTTTACACGATTATTCAATCTCTCCTGGTGATGTTACTCAGGTTCGGCCGGGGCTTGTCGTTGCCAACGGAAACGCCAGATCATCACCTGCGCCTTCTACTCATACTACGCCTATTCCGGTTCCGAGAGAGAATAGCGTTGGCGTTGAGGTTAGTGGGTACGGATTCGGGTATGGGACTCGGACGAACGGTCGACCGAAATCTTTCCGTGCCGAGTCTGTGGAACATGGTGTCTCTCCGTACCCCCAAAGATCGAAATCGCGGGGTATGGGGCAGACGTCGTCTTTTGGCACCGGAACTTCAATATCTTTACCGAGGTCCAGCTTACGCAGCGGCAGTGTCAGTGGAAGGTCAAGTTCTGGAAGCGGCAGTGCTGGCAGGTCGGGTTCGAGTTCTCTAGAAGAAGACGAGGAAGTAGAAGACGAAGAAGACTATTTGAGAGGAGAGAGGGATATTGATGTCGATATTGAAGACGACACACACACAAAGATGAAGGTGTCAAGGTACCCGTATGACTATGACATTCATGCGAATGTTGGGAAGGCAAACAATATGAAGTCAATGAAAGAGGAAGAGGAGGACTGGGAGATGGATATGGAGATGGATTAGGCATCTTTACGACCGCACCGCGCCACGCCAATCATTTGCACAAGGACAAGTACAGCCCATCCACAACCACAACCTCGCACGCTATGCATTTGAGCCCCGCAACCTTTATCCCAGCAACGAATCTTACCTTTTCAAGTTATCGTTTATTACTTTTTTTGGGCTCTGCGTTTTAAACTTTCGCATCTCCTCTGCTGCTGTGGACGGACACTCAATCAATCAATCAAAGGGATGTAATATCTGTCACCTCTACACTCTTTCCGCTCTGTACTGATACATACTCGATTGTTGTACGCGATACTTTTCATTGTTTTCTCGCTTTTCAGCTCTGCACCTTCATTCCAGTCAGTGTGTCACCTTCTCTAAACGTTGTTTTATTTATCTTGAACCAATCACGAATCTGTATGTAAAAGACAGCCAATGTAATCTTTGATATGCTTGAACCTGGAGATGAGATAGCGATGTGCGGCCCGCCGGTTCAAAGGCAGTGAGCGCGAGGCGCGCACACGTGACACTCAACCCTGGTTTGGTTTTTCGCTGTGACCTCATGCTTGCCACGCTGAACCTTGACCAGAACCACCATGTCGCACGTTCCCAAGACGCCCAGCAGGACTCGTGCTCGCTCAGATGTAGCTCGAACACCTCTTACACCCTCTCTGGCATCCGGGATGAACAACATGTCTCTAGCCAGTTCTATCGCCAACTCGCCTACGAAACGAAAAGGCAGTAAAACGAGCACAAAGACGTCGTCGGGGCCGTTTGATACTACGAATCCTTTTATCAACCCTCCTTCGACACGGCATGGGAGGACTCAATCGAAAGGTTCACGCTCACGCCCTGGATCGCCTACCAAGAGCGATGCGACTGTTGGGTCGATTCCAAAGGGTGCTAGGATAGATGTAGTTACTCGAGATATCCCACCTTCGACATTGAAGCAGCCGGAGATTAGGAGATCCAGGTCCACGCCAGCTGTGGTGAGTCGTTGTAGCAGCGATCTCGCAAGAAGAGGTTCTGATTGCATTTACAGAATCGCGATACTAGGGACCGCTTCATCACTACTCGTGATAACGATGTAGATGGTGTAGCTGCTAGCTTGGAACAAATGAATCTAAAAACTCAGAACGCATCTCCTGGTCATACCGCCCGCCTCGTTGCTGCCACTGGCGTTCCTTTGAACCGTCGCATTCTAGGCTATCATGAACCTCCGCCTGCACCTTCATCCGATACCACTCTCGCCCAGCAACGTGAATTTGCCAAACCACTTTACGCACGTCCAGGTACTGTACCTACGTCTACAGGTGCTACGACCAACAAGACCAGAAAGATTCCTACGCAACCTGAAAGGGTTTTGGATGCACCTGGAATGGTTGACGATTTCTATCTTAACCTTCTCAGTTGGAGTTGCCAGAATACAGTTGCTGTCGCACTCGAATCCTCGACTTATATCTGGCGGGCGGATACAGGCACTGTTGTTCAGATGGGCGAGGCACCTGAGGGATCGTATGTGTCTAGCGTGGATTTCTCGAATGATGGTGCGTTTTTGGGTATTGGTATTGGGAATGGCGATGTAGAATTGTGGGACGTGGAGAGCGGGCAAAAGTTGCGAACGATGGGTGGTCATCAATCGCAGATTGCGGTTTTATCGTGGCATGAACATATATTGAGTTCGGGATGTGGTGATGGAAGCATTTGGCATCATGATGTGCGTGTGCCGAGACACAAGGTGATGGAGCTTTTGGGGCACAGCGGCGAGGTTTGTGGTTTGAGTTGGAGGAACGACGGAGAGTTATTGGCGAGCGGTGGTAATGATAACGTTGTCAATATCTGGGATGGAAGGGTTGGTGATGTCGGTGAAGGTGCCAGGGGTACTGCCAAGTGGACGAAGAGGAACCATACTGCAGCTGTCAAAGTAAGAGATCTATTTTCATCGACCGATACCCCGATTAACGTTCCTTTCCTTGCAGGGTGTCGCGTGGTGCCCTTGGCAGCCAAATCTTCTCGCAACCGGCGGTGGTACGAACGATGCTACTATCAATGTCTGGAACAGTACTACTGGTGCTCGTCTCCACACTTTAAAGACGCCTGCGCAAATCACCTCTCTCGTCTGGGCTCCGAATAAGAAAGAACTGCTCTCTACCCATGGCTACCCCACCAACTCGATCATGGTGCATTCCTACCCTAGCATGGATCGCGTAGCAGAGATTCGAGACGCCCACGATTCCAGGGTCCTGTTCAGTTGCATCGGCCCTGCAGGTGATGTCGTTTGCACAGGCGCTGGTGACGAGAACCTTAAGTTCTGGAGAATTTGGGATGTTGTAGAGCCGACAAAGAAGAAGAAGGATGTGTACGAAAGACGGGCTAATTCGACCAGCTCTGGACATCTCGCTATTCGGTAAGGTTTTCTATTCGAATGTTTGTATAGTTTCGCAATGTTATACGTACCCACTACTACACCAACGGATTTTTTGGCCCGATAGTTGACCCTGGGCGATTTTACATATTGGAAACTGGTAAATATTCATGAGGACTGCGTGCTGCGCATGTGCAGACGCGTCGAGGCCAGCCTCGCGGTTTGTGGGGCAATGCGACTTCCGTTTTTGGATGGAATTCCCTCAATTTATCTATCAAGGAGGAATATAAAATCTTGGTCAGTTGTCTATTTGCCATCTCTTGATCTTTCTTCTCTACCATCACCTTCCTCCATCGCCATGTCCATCTCTGAAGCCGCACCGCCCTTTGCAAAACTCAACCTGCCCCCTGCAGAAGAATATCGCAAGAGAAAGGTCGCCTTGATTTCTGGTATCTCTCCCTGGTCATTGTTCGTCGTGCATCGTATGCTGATCATCGCCAGGTATCACCGGTCAGGATGGATCATACCTGTAAATCTCACATCTCGCCGTTCTTTCAACCAAGCTCATCGTACGCGTTTAGCACGGAATTCTTGCTAGAGAAGGGATACGAAGTCCACGGAATCATTCGTCGTTCTTCCAGCTTCAACACGGGTCGTCTGCACCATTTGTACGAAGATCAACACGAGCGTGAGTTGCAAAAAAAAAATGATAATCATCTTGAGCTCAACACGAGTTGATAATGATCTTTCAGGACCTAACAAGTTCAAACTGCACTACGGCGATCTCAGCGACAGTACCAACCTCGTATACATCATTGCTCAGGTCCAGCCCACTGAGATTTACAATCTCGGTGCCCAATCCCATGTCAAAGTCTCGTTCGAGATGGCCGAATACACCGGCGATGTCGATGGTATCGGAACCCTTCGTCTCCTCGATGCCATTCGTACCTGCGGCCTGGAGAAACACGTTAGATTCTATCAAGCTTCGACTTCCGAGTTGTATGGCAAGGTCGTTGAAACCCCTCAGACGGAGAAGACACCATTCTACCCCCGTAGTCCTTACGGCTGCGCAAAATTGTACGCCTTCTGGATAACCGTCAACTACCGTGAAGCATATGGCATGTATGCATGCAACGGCATTCTCTTCAACCACGAAAGTCCCCGGCGAGGAAGAACATTCGTAACGAGAAAGATCTCGAGAGCGGTCGCGGAAATATCCGTTGGAAAGCAGTCGTGTCTGTATCTCGGTAATCTCGATGCCCAGCGTGATTGGGGTCATGGTGCGCTTCTTTTGTTCTTGTGCCCGTACAATTGATTTACTGATATCGATTTTCTATTCAGCACGCGACTACATTGAGGGCATGTGGTTGATGCTTCAACAAGAAAGCCCCGAAGACTTTGTCCTCGCTACTGGGGAGACTCATCCCGTTCGTGAATACGTCGAGAAGGCGTTTGCTCAAGTCGGTGTGCAGCTCAAGTACGTGTTTTCATCTGTCTTGTCAACGATATGTATTGATCACCAAATGCCCTTTCCAGATGGTCCGGCAGCGGCGTTGACGAGGAGGCGAGAGATGCACAAACAGGAAAGGTGGTCGTAAAGGTTGATCCTCGCTACTTCCGTCCCGCCGAAGTCGAGTACGTTCCTATCTGCTCTATATTTATGACCTGTGCTGATTGCTGCATATCAAGTCTTTTGCTAGGCAACCCTGCCAAAGCTGAACGTCTCCTCGGCTGGAAACGCAAGGTCGATTTCGATTCGCTGGTGAAGGAGATGGTTCAGGCCGATTTGCAAGCTGTGAAGAGTTTGGTGGAAGATCAAAATTAGATTACACAGCGCTTTCTTTTTCTTTCTTTCCATATACGTGGATTTTCATTGCTATCGCGTCGCATACCTCAGCCTGTCTTCGTGGAACTTTGTCACTGTGTAGTAGTGTCGGACTGGAATTACTGTTGTTGTTTTTTAGGGTATATCGGGGTTTGCAGAGGCTGTCGGCCGAATATCTCTCTATGCTCTGACCACCATGAACACCCGGCGAACGCCTGTCAGACGTCTTCCAGACAGTAGTCTAGGATACATCTCCATTGCATCTCCATCCATTCAAGCGCAAACCCGAATCCCTACCGATATCTACTCGATTTTTGCCTTTCACTTACCGCGTTGATGATCACCGGAGTCTATCAAGCGTTTATAGCGTGGGCGAAACCCTGGCCCAATTCCTGATCACTCTACTAGATGATCAACCACGAAGAGATGCAAGACTGCGGAAATACGCCTCCAGGAAACCCAGCCAACGTACGGGGTCAGCTCTATATGTTCTTTGCAATGTTTTACTTAGTGAATAATCTAGATTCCATTACCGCCTTCACAGAACTCTTCCACGGATGACTTGGGAGATAGTAGAACTCCCAGTGCTGATGTACGTGATGAATGTCTGCCCGTAAGGAACGAATCGCTGACTACTTTGTAGATACCGCTACCTCCTTCAAATCCCTCAAATGCAGCATTCTCAGAACAAGACCCCGAAAAGCAAAAGCCGAAACTTAGTGTGGCGGAAGCTTGGGAGAATCTTATGAGGGCGGTGAATAGACATGACGAAGAGATGGTGAAGAATTGGAAGGAAGACATCGATACCTTGCTGGTCTTCGTACGTTCTGCGGCATTGCGCTTTCAGGCGTCGGTCTGACACCTTCACAGGCTGGTCTCTTCTCTGCAGTCGTTACTGCATTTGTAATCGAATCGTATCAATGGCTAGATGAAGACCCTGCAGACACCACAGTAGCACTCCTCACGCAAATCTCGAAGCAACTAGGTAATACGAGCATGCCATTCGAGGATCTATCATCTGCGTCGACATTTCAGGCATCGTCCTTGTCTGTTCGGGTCAACACTTTCTGGTTCCTCAGCCTCATCCTCAGCCTCACATCCGGGCTGTTTGCGCTTCTCGGCAAACAATGGCTTCGAGAGCACAGACGAGACGTACCAACAAGCTCCCCAGGAGAGGCATTGGGACTGCGGCAAATGCGGGATCGTAGCTTGGAGATTTGGGGTGTTCCGTCATTTTTGGCAGCACTTCCAATACTTCTCGAGTTGGCTCTCCTGTTGTTCTTTGCTGGCGTGATAGACCTTTTGTGGTCTCTTCATCGTGTTCCCTTCATCGTTGTCTCGATTGCGGTTGGAGTCAGTGCTGGGTTGTACCTGATTACAACGATACTCCCCGCTTTGACCGTGATTTGGGGCGAATACGTTGATAGCAGGTTCTGGACTAACCGCAAATTCGGCCACATAAGAGTACTTCCACTCCGGTTCGTCTGTCCCTACAAGTCTCCACAAGCTCGGGCAGTATATGCTCTCGCAACGAGACTATACCAGATGCTACGCGTCGATAGATGGCTAGGCAGATCCATCAGATTCCCTGCGTGGCAGGACATAGACTTGCAGATCGTCAAACGGTTCGACTATGGTCATGACATACCTGGGCTCAACGAAACCTTGAAAGTCTACGAACTTGCTGGTCTACGTTGGGCAGTCCGAACTTTCCAGGATAGTCCTGCAATCATTCCTTCACTGCAGGCTATCTTGGAGACAATCCCTTCCTGGACTGTCATGGCTACTGTATTTCAGGACTGGCCATCACACATGTGGACACATGTGTCATTTGAGGATGTCGAGAGAGCTTTGAAGCGCGACGTAGTGTGGCCGTTTGGCACCAACGCTTACACTACGGTCTCTCGATCGATCAATATACCTGATCTACTCGATTCCACGTTAGGAGTCAAGCTCCTTTTCTGCCACACATATTGGAGGGAGCAGGTCTGGTATGGAACCACGGAACCACTTCTCTTAACAGTCTCTCGGTTCTCCGAAGACTTTCCTGAACGCATAATAGGTGTTCGTTTCTGGTTCCCATTTCCTCTTGCAGAGATGCTTTGGACACATGGAGACTTCTATGTTCGTAGTCGCAGCATGTACTTGTTGCGGGTTTACACCGACTCTTGGAACGCCTACCCTGGCCCAGAGGAATATAAGGACGAACGATTGGCATTCATAACCCAGCTTGCGAGGCATATTAACCGCGCAGATGGCCCCCTTTCGGAGATTTTGAAGAGAAGGCGGGGTCAAGCATTTCTTCGTCACATCAACAACCAGATTGTGTCACACGCGTTGTATAACACCTCTAATCACTGGGATCAGCAATCGCGCAGGGGTTTGATGCAGGAGTGGCGTCTAGCGATGCAGAAAGCCAGAGAAGTCGGAAGTCTTCCCGAGGATTACTTTGTCCCGGTACCAGAGACCGCTGACGTCGAGTATGAATACTCCCCGCTGCATTTGGATAGTCCAGCAGCCTTCTCCGAAGATACCCTTTTCTTCAATTCGCGCAACAATCTTCCCCTTGTGACTGATCCAGTGGACACCATACTTCAACCAACTGATGGGTGACCGAAGGCCAGATGGCCCGGTTCCAGGAGGAACTACAGCCACGATAACTACCTGATCGGCTTCCCTGTGATGTCGTCGACGCGTGTTTGGCGCGTATAACGTGAACCCAGTTATCAATCTGCTTCATCCACCTTATTGTCGCATTATGTTCTGCTTTTGCTCTGTTCCCGCTACACGATTCCTTGGAATCCAAATTCATGGGAGAACGAAGGGGAGCTGCCTGGAATCAGTTCTAGGTAAGTATATTGGATGAGTCGGAGCCGAATGTAGGGTCCATTCTGCACACAGCCAGCTCATCCTGTGGGCGCTTGTATTAGTTATACATCGGAAATAATGGACAGAAAGGAAAGGCTGGCATCACGAACACTGTTAGCACCAGTAATTCAGACTGGTGCGTATCGAATCCATCTTTGTGACAACAGCTTCCACAGGAACATATGCAACTCTGTAACTTGTATGACTCACCCGCTCAAGCATGAGGCCATTGATAGCTCACGGAAAGCTTGAGTGGAAGTTGTCGATTTTCATGCTGTCGGTCGGGACAAACAAGATATCCAAAACATCGCTGCGACGGGAATGCCAGGCCAAAGTACAGGGTACGAATCAGACCTGAACGAAAGAGCATGAACATGCGGGAAACCGATGGTTCTCCTGCGGATCCATTCTAGGTACCTTCAGCTCCGCTGCCGCTGGACACGTTTTCGTAATGCACATATATTCTTTCATCTATCGGGACAGGAAAGAGCGCTAGGTAGAATCGGTTCTAGGCAAGGATAGTAGATGATTTGGAGCTGGTATATGCATACTTGCAGATATAATTTACCAGTAGGGTTGATTCCGCGCTCAATGGACAATAGACAACGCACGTCGCAGATGCTCGCATAAGTATCAGTAATGACGGACAAAAGGCTGCCATCACGACACTGTCAACACTACAGCAATTTAGAATACGACATATTTCAATGTCGAAGCCTCACCTAGAAATGATCTCGGTCAGCGCCCTGAGTCCACTAGAGACAAGGTAATAGTGCTCACATCGATTAACGACGATCCCAACGACCGCGGTCTCGTCCTGCCTGACCATCTTCTCCGAGTTCCCATCTTTTCCAAAGGCAATCAGCGAATCAGAGAGAGGACGTGAGCTGGTCTTGAAAATGTGAATCTGCTGGCAACAACGAAGGTAGGACTGGCATTATTATGAGACGGAGCGCCGCGAGCACATTGGGGTGACGAAGTATCGAGTGCCGGAAGGATCATTAAATGCAGGCATTGCTGACAGGTTGAACGAGAACATGGGGGTTAAGGGCAACTTTGTAGCGGTGGGAAAATCATCGGAAAATCCGGAGTTTATCAAACGAGGTACATGTTTACACCAGTGTTCCTGTAGTTAACGCTAATACTACATATAGGCGTAGCTAGAAGGACACGGTGTATGGTAACAGACGAAATGATCGCTACAAAACAAGTCCCATCAACTCCAAGTTTACACAGCAATACGACAACATGCAAAAGGAAGAGCAGCTTCGAGAACAAGTACAAAGAGGTAACAAACGATGCGAGAATCGAAAGCATCTACGAAAACAGACAGAGCATAGAATAAAGTGGTTTGAAGTCGTGTATGAGAGTATGAATGTAAGTAAAAGATTCCGAAAGAGAGATGGATAGTAGATGAAAACAGGCTGTAGCTACGGCGACACTTCTTATCGGCAGTCTTGGTAGCACCAAGGTGTGCGCATCCCTCGAACGAGAGGCTCAGACGTTGGTTGCGACCATCGTGCGCCGGCCAAGCTCGATGTTATATCGGTAACGCTTCTCAAGCTCGACGATGGTCTGAAAGATCGAGACTCGAAGTAAGCAGAGAGAAGGTATCGGAGGATTCGAGGGAACATACAGCAATCTCCCGTTCAAGGGCCTCTACTCCAGCGTACCAGTCAATGATAACAGAAAAGAGCTCGACCTCGACGTTGAAGCACTTCTTCCAGATCGAGGCGGGAGCTTCAAGACTTTGGGTGCGGATTTCTGAAGCTCTGTTCTTCACACTGTGTTAAAAGGAGGGCATCAGCATTGGACATTAAAGAAAACAGGATGTGCTGCGCACCGAATACGTGACTGGTCAATGACATCCTGTTCAGATCCACGCAGATACCCATCCTTGACGGCTTCGTCAAAGATATCGTCCAAAGAGGCTTCGGCCTTGTTGAGCTCGACGACAGTGAGGCATGGGTAGAGACGACGGAGGAGACGGTGAAGGAGAAGGGCAAGAGCGAACAAAGCGGTGACCGTGATGACCACGCGATCATCGGCAGGTTCAAAGATTGCCGTGGTGAAGCCGGCAAGGTCTGAAGGTGCATTTCTGGAATAAGCTGGCATTGGTGCAGACTGTTGGAGATGTAGCAAGCCAGAAAAGAGAATGTATAGAATAAGGAGTGAGAAGGGAGATCCATTGTTTTTATACTCAAGTTTGAGGATATGGATGTCGTTCCCGAGAACCCAATTCGAACCATTTGTGTGGATACTTAAACTAGCTGGGAATGGGTCGGAGTAACCCTCCGACAGGACCGAGTTCGTAGGGAAGGTGCAAGAAGAGTTGAGAGCAGATGATACAGAATAAGGTTACGCTACAAAATATATGTATGTACATTTGGCAGAGATTCCACTACAACATAGGATCAACAACTAGTAATAGACGTGAGCTCAGAAAGACCAGATCAACAAAAGTGAAACATACGCAATCGGATAACAATGCCCAACGCAGCGAGGCTTTCTTCATTGATGTGGAGACGATTGGCTTTGAGGTCGGCGTCTTCGGGCGAAATCTTTACATAAACGAGTGTACCAATTGGTGGCGAGGTACCTTCCTCCTCGGGTTGCGTGACAAAAAAATGAAGGTATATCTAACTTGAATGTGAGATGAAAGACCAGGAAATAAACGCAAAAAGGAATACCTTGGCGCGATTTCGCCTGACGGCATCTAGTACCCAGAGGGTGTCGAAGATGATGAACGATACAGCAGCGGATGGAAAGTCTTGGAAAGGGATCGAGCGAGTCTTTGCAGATTCATTCGCGCTCCTATACAAAGAATTCATCGCTGCAAGCCAAGGCGAAGTATCTGCGAAGATGTCGTTGTATCTCGACGAGAGCATGTCAACGAACGGCTTGTCGTAGTACGGGGCCATTACCAAGTATTTGTGGTTGATGTTCGGCAGTGGGTGAGACGTTTCCACTGGCAACAGGTCAGCGAAGCTATCGCGGAGATTGGGAGCCAAGAGGTATGATTGACGAAGTCGTTCAGCGAAAAGGTATTCGGCGTGAATGCAATAACGACCGGTCCGAGCCACACCCAACTGCCACGAATGGGCTTCCACAAACGATCGATGACCCAACGTCACGAGGTCGGAAAAAGGAGAAGTGAATAGTGGAATGAGGAGAGAAAGATGATCACCGATCCTCCTTGGCAGGACAGTGACATCTTCTTTCTGCGACAAAGGATCAAATACAGTGAGGCGAGGATTCACGAAAAGTTTTTTGGGATGAAAGTACAGGGAATGCAAGCAAGCGTTTTCGTTTGGATCGCGGTTCATGTCGAGAGCAGTATTCTTCGAGAAGGTGAGCGTGGGATATAGAACATAAAGGTGAGTCGACGAGATGAAGTTCATGAGAAGAGCTGGAAAAGTAGGTAAACAAAAATCAAAAAAGGAAGAAGATTTGATTGAAAAATACATACTGGACGTCGCATTGAGGACCAAATCGAGCGGATGGCTCCTTGCAGCCACGATCTCCACAATTCGACCTTTCTCGCTCTTCAAACGAGACGTATGAATGACATATGCCGTATCGTCTACGGTGATCGCAGATCTCGTAGTAGTGTCTGCATACGAGAGATTTTCCGCGGTGGCCTGGGGTTGAGCAGATGTCGTCGTATAGTGCTCAAGTTCGAAAATGCGGGTGATCGTAGCCTGGTGTTCCGGAAAGGTATAAATCTGCAAAGCGTTGTTGGGACCGGGTTTGGTAAGGATTTCGAGAGGCGCCGAGCCTGCAATGATAGAGCCCGTGTTGTGAAGGGCATGTAATAGCGTGGCGTGAGCGGTTCGGGGCAGGAAACGGTCCAGGTGTGCGTGAAATCGTGATACGACGCCGTCGACTACGGCCTTCTTGGGATTCGAGCCGAGCTTGCCGACCTCTTCTTCGGTCAACAGAGAGCACAAGAGGTTGAAGTGATCGTCGGACCTGTAAGAAGTACGTTAGAAGCGCGGTAGGGCGAAAAACCGTAGAGCGTACAAGGTAAAGTTTTCGTTGTTCATCTTTGAAGTAGATCGTGACCGACGAGGGTATGCGGAACGAGAATATCGCGTGGAAGTCCACTGGAAGGGGGTCTAAAGTAAGAGGGGAAAAGCAAGATACGGTCAGTGAGTGATTCGTGAGGTCCGTTTATTTATACGCACCTAAGATTGTAGTACCTGACTCCAACCCGATTATTCGCGTCGGAAACGCGCCGAGAATCACTGGGAGGCGGAAAAAAAAAAGGCTAGAAAGAAACAACGCGGATGTTAGTTCTCGAGTTACTCAGTAACAGCTATATGACGTACTCGGTAACGGATTCAACACAGGAGGCCGAAGTCGAGGAGAGCGGTGTACGGGGCAATGACAATTTGACCAAGAAAATATAGATGTCGACTGGGGAGTGAAGGAGGTGTGAAGGAGGAGAGAGGAGACAGAGGGAAGACGTGGTGGTTAAAGGGAAAGAAAGTCGCCGAGACTTTCTTTCCCGAATAAGTTTGATCGCCGGAACCGAATCCACGTGGCCGGTTCAGATCGCCGCCGCCATTCTACGTCGTGAAAGGTATGTATCGACTGGCTCTCGTTCTACGAGCCGGTAATTAAATATAAGCAAACTTGTACCAGAACAAAGTATAATATATAACTAATGGGTAAGCCGAAAAAAAACAAAAAAAAAACGGTTAAAAAAGGAAATTTTGTCGTGGGAACTTTACCTGGACAGAGGCTTCAAACTCTGTCCAGATAAAGGACGAGTCTCTCTTCGATCGAACTCGTAACCAACATCAAAAGTTGGTTATTCACACAGATGTTACTTATTGCCTATTTCAATTTTCCCCTTTTGGGTACCCTTCGGATTCCCTAGTCGTGTTGGTGTCGGTCCCTACTTACTTTCTCAAGGGAATGAACGTGCTAGAAGATAAACATCACTTACTGACTATTTCAATTTTCCCCTTTTGGGTAGTACCCTCCGGATTCCCTGGTTATGTTGGTGTTGGTCCCTACTTTCTCAAGGGGGTGAACACGCTAGAAGATAGACATCGATTATCCTAACTCCCCCGATGCAGCTCTTCATAAAGTTCAACAAGTATAGAAATCATTGGAGCGGCACCGGAGCCATAATAAAACGCCACCAACGTCGATAAGTGGTGCAGTGAAAATCTTTTCCAAAACCGAGCCCTCTGCGAAAGGAAATATTTCGTCATTAAATCCCATAGATGCTTGAATTGACGTATTCGAGAATCGACCAGTTCCCAGTAGAACATTGACATCACGACGCCTACGCTTCATTTGATGTCCCATGGCCTTGTAAACGCAAATTGCGCATCTGATCTTCGCCTGGTGGGTTGGGAAATCCTGCCCTATCCTGCCTCGCAATAATGATGAAAAGTGTCATGGTGTACACTAGACCGGATAAGAGAAAGCCTCCGGGTATCCCGTAGGTTTTTTGTAGCGCTGAAGATCAAAAGCCCGATCTGAAGATAGACACGACGGGCTTCAGCGCTTCAGCCAACACAGGATGTACCCCTCTAACTAGACGGCCTTGTAAATCAACCAGGCCGTCTAGCACTGCCTGTCTAACTAGACCGCAAGGCCTACGTACGCCCGCGAAGTCTAGTTAGACGGCCTGCTTGATTTACAGGGCCGTCTAGTTAGAGGCTTACATCCACTCCTCCTTCAGCACCAGCATAAGAACAATGGATCTCCCTTTTCACTCCTTATACTATACATTCTCTTCTCTGGCTTGCTACATCTCCAACAGTCTGCACCAATGCCAGCTTATTCCAGAAATGCACCTTCAGACCTTGCCGGCTTCACCACGGCAATCTTTGAACCTGCCGATGATCGCGTGGTCTTCATCACAGTCACTGCTTTGTTCGCTCTTGCCCTTCTCCGTCTCTACCCATGCCTCACTGTCGTCGAACTCAACAAGGCCGAAACTCTCTTGGACGATACCTTTGATCTCTCTTTCGGAATCTTTTACTTACATTCATACTCTCATACACGACTTCAAACCACTTTATTCTATGCTCTGTCTGTTTTCATAGATGCTTTCGATTCTCGCATCGTTTGTTACCTCTTTGTACTTGTTCTCGAAGCTGCTCTTCCTTTTGCATGTTGTCGTATTGCTTTCTAAACTTGACGGGACTCGTTCCATAGGAATCGTTATGTCTGTCATATCATGTCCTTCTAGCTACGCCTATATGTAGTATCAGCGTTAACTACAGGAACACTGGTGTAAATTAAAACATGTAAACATGTACTTCGTTTGATAAATTCCGGATTTTCCGATGATTTTCCCACCACTACAAAGTTGCTCTGACCGAGAGGTGAGCCATCAACATAACAACTCACTACGTTACTTCTAATAGTCCATCGAGGCTAACGCCGAATATCTCCCGCTGCCCACTGTTTACTCGCATAGTCCAGCCTTCTCCGAAATCACCCTTTTCTCTGACCCGTAAGAATTGCGCTGAATCAAAGGGCGGTGGTCCTTTGAAGCATTCGCGCGGTTCCTTCGCTCCCCATCCCGTTTCCCAAACCACCTTCGAAATCCCATATTATCTCGACAAGGTCGAACAATACATTCAAATCCAAATCCATGTCTACTAGGACGTGAGTTGGAAGACATCGCACAAAGCAGAATTCCGTTCTTGAATATCATCTTTAATCATCCTATTAATAATGTTGCGATTACCTCGGAGAGCGGAACTCGCTTTGGGATAGAGGTTGAACCCGTTCCAGGTATCATGAAGATGCAGTAGAACGTAAGCAAGACATTCTGGTAGGCCCAGGCTCCGAGACAACCATGGCGGCGAGGCTATTGCTGCTGTTCCGAAAGGGGACCTGTGCAGGTTACTTTCGACTTTCATGTGTTTCCGAGTTGGAGATAGCCATCGAACCGACATCGATGGGGCTGCTTGTGAACGGAATAGCGTCCATTGAAGAAGAGTGTCGGTGTGATGGAAGGAGATGAGAGGAGGGAAAGTTTATAACTATCATTATAAACACCCAAACGAAACTGAAGTTACCAGCTTCAAAGATTCGAGGGAACGCACATTATCATGATGACAGCCAATGTGTTGTACCTGAAGTGTACACTCTCTTTAAGTACCTCAATATATATGCCAATAAAAAATAAGTTAGCTCAAAGTTAGCTCACTTGTCTCTTTCTCCGCATTCATTACACGCGGCACGACCAATGTACGACTGTTTGCTCACCACGTCACCGTTCTATTCAGTTGAAGTCAACACCTTTTCTTTAACAGCACCTCGTTTTGACGCATAGACTAGCTTCGTATAAACGCCGAACGGTGTACACGGTGACCGGTGACCAGTGGCGGTACCAGAGAACACGCACACCCTATCAGAGGTACTACAGGTACAGATGAGGCACTTGAATCCGAAACCAATCCTTACCAGCCCAGTCTTCAACCTTGTCGTATCCATTTCGTGGATAACGACGCACGAGACGGAATTGATTGAGCAGTCAAGACGAAAGAAGAGAATCGCGGAGACGGGAGCAGAGTACGAGAACACGAAGGTTTAATTGATGGACTACAGCAATACACGCTTGCGACATGTGGTATCCTGTGCGGACAGAAAGTCGGATTGGTCAAACTGAATGTCTTTTACCATTTCGAGGTGACGAGATCAGAACCTTCCATAAGAATATTTAACACCTGCAATGCTCTCCCAGCCCGAATCACAGTATCCAGCTCATCGTTCCAGTGGACTCCCGGCTCGCGTCTCCGCACAAGAGTGAACCGAAAAGTCCAAGACGCGCCAATATAGCATCGGGTACCAGCATTGGGTACATTCTCTAAAGAGGAACGGACACTAGTACTGAGTTGGACGACAAATCTTAGTGCCATGGTAGTCGAAGGAGTATGCAGGGTACGCGTAGGATTGAAGGTCGCTTGAGTACTTCTGGCGGCCCTTATGCAGGCAGGGAGTGGTGATGTGAGTTTGGACTCGCAACTTCGGACCGGAACGAAACCAATCGTGAAAGAAAGGGTGACGAAAAGCGTCGTACGCACAGGAGTGCCTGGCCGCTCATCCGCTTCGATAACACTTTCTATGCATGCATCACTCTTCTCGTTGTCATCTGGATTAATCGTTGTCGCGCTCTGAATCGCACATTAACGCAGGGTACTTCTTCGACGATAACAACAACGCACCTTTGAGAGATCTCCTTCAATTTCCTGTTGCGTAGAATAGGTAGGGCGTGTCTATTGAGTGAGAAAGGTGTCTGCAAGGGTC
This sequence comes from Paramarasmius palmivorus, assembly GCA_037176845.1. Taxonomy (NCBI): domain Eukaryota; kingdom Fungi; phylum Basidiomycota; class Agaricomycetes; order Agaricales; family Marasmiaceae; genus Paramarasmius; species Paramarasmius palmivorus. The sequence goes on along the minus strand of JAYKXP010000001.1, from coordinate 1,232,882 downwards.
CCGTCAAATATGGCAGGAAGTGAGTAGTTTGAACACAATGCGACAACATGCTCACCGGTCCCAACGGTCTAGTCGTCCTAAGAGCGTTCTTGACAAGGGCAAAGTTGGTTAGAAGGCTTTTAGAGTGATATCAGTTGTACCCACCTTCTACCAGTAAGCCATGGTATCGAGGCCAGCCTTTCCCGCTATTACCATGTCTCACCTCAGAGCCCACATTACATCCAGTCACCTAGTAATACTTTTCCAACCCTGGGTGAATGTCGTGGTGGTTTTAGACGGTGATGTAGATAGTTGCTAATGTTGCTACAAGGGGTGGTGATGATAGAGGTGATAAAGGTGGACCTATTTCTTGGTTGTCGAAAGTAGTTCATGATTGACGCAATGCGAGTATTGCCGGCATCAGGTGAAAGAAGGCGCTGAGCCAGTGTGGTACGGGTGTGTGTGACAGAAGGATCTCGAGTCTGCTCAGGCTAATCGTTCGATAGGCTGATAGCTTAGAGGTATTGGAGGCCGAGAATGGGTACTGGTGAAAGTGCAGGCAGCAGAGTAAATACACTTTGCAGTATTAGGACGGCACTAGGGTAAGACAGGGTAAGTACAGGGTCAAATTGGAGGTAATAACGACGCACATAGAGGGAATATTGACCTCACAGCGGTAGATGCATTTTGGGCAGCGATGACTAGCCAGGTAAAAGTCGAGCACGGTGATTTATCTTTCTTGCTTAGTCAGCGAACGGTTTGGGGTTGCGAGTCCGACCTAGAACCGGTGGGCAACTGCCATATAGTCATGAGTAATTTCACGATCCCTCTACAGAATATAAGCAATGTCCACTCCCTTCTTCACCTCTCAGCCTTCTCATACTCTCCAAGATCCAGCAGCAGCCTCTTCACTTTCGTTGTAGCTTGTAATGCTCAAGTTCGCCAAAGATGTCGACGCCGTTGAACTCGGCTTATCGGCTATTTCCCAGGCACCTGCCCAGAGTCAGATTGGGCTTGTCATCGCCACCTTAGTCATCCCTGGCTCTCTTCTTTACCACTACCTTCGACGATTCTACTACCCTTGCCTCACCATCTCTGAGTTGAACAGCGCCGAAGAACACTTGAAGGACACATTTAACAAGGCCAACTCGACTTCATCTCTATGCGGACGTGATTTGGACGAGATCAACCATGCTAAACTTTGGTATATCATCAATCGTCATTTTATTGGACCGATGTACTGATGTTGGCGATCAGCTAGGCTCGGGTCCAGCCGTTCTCCAAAAGGGGAATGAGGTAAAGGCAGAAGTAGAGCTTCGGTTAGCGAAAAAGACCCGATGTCACAGTGTGACCGAGGACCAAACAACGGCTGCCGAAAGAGGCCGCTGACAAAGTAACAAGCCCGCGGCAGGTGTGATCTTGCAAGAACAAGGGCAGGAATTGGGGAAACGAAGAAATTGCAGCGAGTAGATAGGCCAGAGAGACAGTGTGTTCTGTGTAGGATATAGGCTACTGTACGCGCGGGAGCGCCGGAAAAAATGGTAGATACATCGCGACTTTTTTGGCTCTCGGCAACCCCGGTGAGCTCATATGCCATAACTCATGCACCCATTGACAACGATTAGCGAAGGGACCCCTCCGAAAATGACGAGACGGTCTTTTTATTCATCAAAACGGTCTTTTATGCGCTTCTGAGGTGTCGGAAACCCTTCCAATGAGGGAAAAAGACCGCAAAAGACCCGGATGTTCACTCCGGCTGTTCATCTCTACTGCCGAGTCAAAATCCTTCCAATATCTAATGAGTAAATAATAAAAACTATCATTTTGAATCATTAACTAGAGCACAGTATTGATGAACAGTTGTATGAGAGATTTTGAGAGGGCATAACACCCATAACACTGACGTTGAGGGAAAGAAACCGTGCCGGTAATGTTTGTCTAACCAAACATGACCACCAAAAGACCGCATCACCGACGCCTGCCTAATTAAGCGAGGAAACCGTGACGTGAGCGTGACGATCGGGTCTTTCTCCGGATAGAAGAGGTTCGGAGAACGGCTGGTACCAAGGTCACCAAAATAACCGTGTCACGGAAATGTGACACGGGACTTAGGGCCTGTTCGGTAAAAATGTCCAGAATATTTTGTCCTGGTATATTCGAGAAAATGGCGCTGATTTTCCTTGGTTCCTACTCGGGGCAGGAAAAAATGTCCTTGATAGCTACCAAAATTGGTAGAATATACCAGTACATTTGTGCAGGAAATGTTTACCGAACAGGCCCTTAGTGAAATTTCGTGTATCCTGCTACTGTTCTGCTAGCTACTTCGATGGAAATCTTTATTTCCCGCTCTCCGCTCTTTCCTCTCACCTGAAATGTCACGGAATCCATTCGTCGCCACCCTCAGAGTCCGTATCCCCAAAATCGCTGCCAGATTCATCGTCATCTATGCCAGAAAAGAGTTCAACATCGCTCTCCGAAGTAATAAGCAGTAAAGGTTGGATCATCTGCCCCCAGTCCCCAAACACTTGCCAAACACTTTCCATACCGATTTCCTTTCTTTCCTAGTCGTCGCTCTCACGCCCGCTTTGTTCTCGTCATCAGTTCGTTCATCCGAGTCAACAACAAGCGTTCCGGTCCATTTGACACAACATAGTTGGAGCTTTGTTGGATCCAGAGTTTGGTGCTAGGCTGAAATGGAGAGTTGAAGAGCAAGTTGGGTGTGGATTATGGGGGCTGGGCGGTGGTGGAGAGACCGACGCATTCAGCTGTTAGGTGACCCCGAGATGGCGGATGAATCGATGAAGGATTCAACGCAGTTTCAACCTTGATTATCTTGATCCCAGCCCGCGTAGAGCACAGACCACTCATCCACAGTATCCCAGGAGGCGGCGTTGAATAGTCAAGCTAGTCAATTACTACAACACAGTCCCTATCAGCATCATCAACGGCATGCGCGACCTCATGCTTCATTTGAAGGACTCCCTAAACCTCTATACACACTATTGAATCCCAGCATGCAGAGTCCTTATATTGGCAGCCGCTCGTGACCTCAACAGACGCTACTACATATGTGACATTAAATGCTATTTCTTATTCCTATATCCTTCATTGAGGTCTATTGTATAGTACACAGTCAACTATAACTATAATTATTCATTTCGTCGAATTTTGACACCTTCTGAGGGAGGGAAACAGTTACAATCCAAGCCCGTCTGGTAGCGGAATGCTAACCCAACGCGAAAACGACTAAGTCCTTTGTCACATTTCCGTGACACGGTTTTTGGCCTGAGGTTGATCCCAGTCCTTCTGTCGGTTTGCTGCCCGAATTTCCAACCATCAAAAACCGGACCGACAGAACGGTACTGGCCACGCGAGTCTAGCGATCAGCTTGGAGGAACAAGCCTCGGAAATACGTTCTCAGAGTCTTCAGGGACCCTCTTCATTCTGGAAGATCCGTCTTGGAATCGAGGTTGAGCTCATTCCGAGCATCGTAGAATGGCATGCTGGCGTAGAAGAGCTCAGGCGAAAGATTTTGGTGCGTGCAAGGTATTGTTATCCATTACTACGTTCACCTTTCTTTCTCAGATAATTGTCGAACGTGTTAAACGATCTCGAATCAACGCCGAACGGAAGATCCACGAAGCTACATACACCACCGCTGATGCACAGCCCGCAGCTACTGGCCGCGAAGTGGTTGGCCCAGAAGGTGTGTGTCCACCTGCTTTGCTCCTTCCTCTTCTCATTTAGAGACGGTAGCTCTGAGGCACCGCAACCGTAGGCCGGACGCTCCCATGTTTGGGGCGGCTCCCCCTGTCACCGATAACTGATAGTCTGGTCTTCGATGCCAACGTGCATAACGCCAGGTTCACGCTCCTCATCATCGCACTTTATTAGACCGACCATATTTCCGTTTACGTCTACACTGTCACGACTCACGCATCATCCTACTGTTGTCTTCGAACTGTTGTCTTTGCTCTGTTTTGCTTTCCTACTGCTTCTGTCGTATGCTGAATAGGATACTTACTCATTAAACAAAATAATCTATTTCTACAAGGAACTTGGGCGCCGAAAGTTACCCAACGATATTGTGTGTATGTTGTGATTGCCTTAGCCTCCGAAGGTGTGCAAATCCTCTGAGGCAGGCAATGAAGATGCCGGTGTAGAAACAGGAACTGCTACAAAACGAAGAGATGCTTGGCCGCTACAAAATACGAAAACACTATGACAACACAAAATAAGACCAAACTACAGAGCTATACGTGCGGGATGAAAGCAAGAAGATCATGACGGAACTGCAAGGACGTGTACTAGTACACACCATGCACAAGGGGACTGCGGAGTAAATGCGGTGACCTATAGGGAGAGAGAACGATGGCGACAGACGCGTCCGAATCGAGACAGCTTTTCATCAACACTGCCCTCGTTGGGGAATGGTCCCAACAGCGAGTTCATAATACGCGTCCGACATCAAGAAAGTAGCTCAAACGTTTGTAGCGACCATCGCACGTCTGCCATGCTCGATATTGTATCGGTGGCGTTTCTCGAGCTCGTAAGTCTAATATATCATTCAACTCACTGAAATTTCTCTTGCAAGTGCCTGTGCCCCCCACGCGACAATATTAGAGAACAACCTCTACATCGAGGCATTTCTTCCAGATAGAAGTGGGGCACTCGAGGCTTCGGTTACGGATCTGAAGTTTTGTTCTTCACGCTGAAGAGCAACAGTGAGATCAACAGCAACATGATCGCATGGCACGCACCGAGGACTCTGTTTTTAGTCGACGATACCCTATCCTAATACACGTAGACAATCGTCGCGGACAGCAGCATCAAACGCGTCGTCTAACGACATCTTGGTTTTATTCATTTCGTCGATGGTGATGCATCGGTAGTGTCGACGGAGGTAAGGGTAAGAAATGGGCAAGGCGAAAGCTGTGATGGGTCCATCAAGGCGCTTCGGAGACTGCCGTAGATGGGATTAGCTTCGGTCTGGCTAGCGTTCAACGTTCATCGTTGAAGGGATGTTGTTAGTATCAATTACTGGGAGGTGGGATGGATGGGGAAGCAAAATCCTAGCTACCTATTACTATAAGTATGAGACCAGATTATATTTAGTATGTGATTGATTGATTGCATTGCGTTTACCACATGTTCCACAGCATCTAAGCTTTTCCACATACGTGCTTGCCTTTTGACAGTTGTCCTAGAAGGCCGGGGTACCTTATGCGTTCATCACATCTTGAAAGGTATCTAAGCATCTCGACATTCGTGACAGAGCTGCCCTTCTTGGAACAGACGGCACATGGCATGTCGAATCAAAGAGACCCGTTTCCCTCGAATTCAAAGCACTAATCATCAAAGAAAGTCTTGAGACATGCAGCCGAGTCCTCACTAAACCAATGTCCAATCTCAAGGGCGGTCCCAAAGGTGCAGACTCGGATGCGAGGATGTCAGCATCGATCTTAACACCTTTACAGCACCTTAAAAGAACGGGTCGGATTGTCGTGTTCAATATTGAAAGATATTCTTCTCAGCTTGTGGCGAACAGTACTGTATCATGGTTTCAATTCTGAATTTATCATCCACCACATGTTACCAGTACAACCTAGCTCGGGCCCGTGTCTTGTTTTCCGGTTAGGAACTCGCGGTATGGGATTGTAAGCAAGCAACGCGGAAGGTTCGTAGCTACGGACACGAGAGAAGACGACTGATGTCAATATTCTCGCATACAATATCAAAAATCGCGCTTCCTGAATCCCGCAGAAAGTCCCCTTACCTCAAGCCGTGTGAACCGAGTTGCCTCAAGGCACGCGAAGCCGGTGGTTAAACAGGTACATAAGTATTGGAGAGTCGAAGCCTCGCAGGATTGTCTGTAACAGACTCAAACTCGGGGTAGTTGGGAGATGTGGTATTGATATGACTCGCGAGCACCGAAACGGGAAGACTTGATGAAATTCATAAATGCGAAAGTTTCATCGCCCTGGAATCAAAGAAATGAATATGGTACGCACAAGTTTTCCTGAATCAAAGAGTTTCCTGGTTTCCCGACACGACCTTGCTTTGATATGATCCCCGAGTCGCATGTTCGCATCATCAAACCACCCTCTTCATCTCTTCGCCTAGAGCCCGGTTACTTGTAGTCTGTTCTGCGGTAGCGATAGTCGAGAAGATTTCATTGGGCTTTTGCTTCTTGTTCTTGGGAAGGGACAGTAGTATGCTTCTGAACGCGGATATGGAAACGCTTCGTGGATTTCTTGAATAGGTTCTAAACGAGATGACAGGTAAGCGGGTTGGAGGTCGAATAGGTGTCTATGTTACGCACGAGTGATAAACGAAATCTGCCAGCGAATTGAACGGCTCCCCAGTATTTTCCGACATCTCCAACTGGGAATTATACAGAAACTGTCGTGGTAACGCCTCGTTTTGAAACGCTCTCGTCATTGAAACGGATCCATGAAAGATGGGTAGGGGTGCTCACATCGATTAACTTGAATAACTAACCAAACCAGTGAATTCTTCGAAGTCCTTGTGTCTTCCTAGAGAACCAAATCCAGGCCGAGAATTGCGTGCTTCAGGAATACTTAAGTAAGTGCGTGGTCGATATGTTGAACGCGGATGTGAACGTGAGGTTGCGAAGCATCTTCGGTCAAACGAACGGTAGGGGAGAAGCGTGATGGGGCATGTCGGTAGATGTTTCCAATTGTATCTGGCTTGAAGCTGGCCTCTATGGCTAGTGTAGTCATGAGTAGCGTCTGCGGGGAATAGTGGGTGACACGAGTCACTTAACGGTGATGCCGTCTGAGGTTCAAACCAGGTGTGCAGAAATCCCGAAACAAGTTATAAATTCAACTGGTAGGCCGCAGCCAACGAGGATTGATGTTGGTCAGATGCGAGGACAAGATGCGTAGCCTAAAGAGGAGATGAGGGGATTGATGGGAGATGCCTGGGACAAGATGCGTAGCGCCGTAGCCTAAAGAGGCGGTACATAGGGATACGACGAGTATTCGGCTGATCTATGATGTTATGAAAGAAGCCGAACCAAAAGACAGTTGATAGGATGGGCCGGGCTGTTCTTCAAAGATATAAGAATATGAATACGCATCCTATGTGCGGCCATTATCCCTTACCTCTCCTTCTGTCAAAAGACACCTCTGCAGCTGCTGAGCTCGGCATGTCGGCCATCTCCAAAGCACCTGACCAAACCCAGATCGCACTCATCGCTATCGCCTTAGTCATCACCTTCGGGTTCCTTCTCTACCTCCACCTTCGCAGGCTTTACTACCCATGCCTCACAATCTCTGAACTGAACAAGACCGAGACTCGCCTCAGGGACACGTTTGATGACGCCAACTCGACCGCATCTCTCTGTGGATATGAACTGGAGGAGGTCACTCAGGCAAAACTCCGGTGTGTTATGGGTTGTTTACCTGAAATGCGATCTTGCTGATGCTCATCGCTCGCGATAGTTTGGAAGAGCGCGCCTCGGAAATTCGGTTCAAAAGTCTTCAAGGACCTCCCTCGTTCTGGAAGACTCGCCTTGGGATTGAGATTGAACTCATTCCGACCATTGTAGAATGGTATACCGACGTCGTGCAAGTTGAGAGGAAGATCTTGGTACGTTCAAGGTCTTTTCACCCGCTATCCCTTCACTGACTCTTTCACCACCCAGATCAACGTCGAAACCGTCAAACGATTCCGAATCAACAACGAGCTGAAGATGCGCGAAGCTACATACACTCCGGCAGATGCCCAACCTGTAGCCATTACTGGCCGTGAAGTGCTTAGCCCACAAGGTGCGCATTGATCTTGTTTGTCTCTTTTACCTTGCTCAGTCAATACTTTGAAGCTCTGAGGCACCGTGATCGCAGACCAGGTGCTTCCATATCCGGAACAACTACCGATATCGTCCCTACTGTTGCTGAAGGTTGACAGGCCTTAGTGGTGTTGGCTCTCGCACGGATTGAGTCGTTGGTTTGGTTCTCGTACTCACTTTCGTCGTTCCATGGTTGCTTTCTGTCGATATTGTATTTTGCTTTCGCTTTCTTACTATTGCTCTCGTTCACTAGGTTCTACCTATGCTCATCATAGTATCCTAACCTTCTACTATCAGGAACTTCCTACATGACATTTATCCCATCTTTGCAAAATGTACATACACCTACGCAAGCAAGCTCGTGTTTTACATTGTGGACATTCAAGCCGGACCCGCGAGAATCTCGAGTCGAATGATCTCGATCACTCAATCATCCCATCTATCTCTCCTCAGATGATAGTTGAACGCGTTAAACGATATCGAATCAACACCAACATGAAGATGCGCAAGATTAAGGCTACCTATATGACGTACGAACCGCAAACACTAGGGATCACTCTCTTGACCTTTGTTGATACGAGAGTTAGTTTTGCGACGTCGGAACCATAGGTTATACGGGTTTGATTCCAAGTCGACCCTTCGGGTTACTTTTGGGCTTGGAAGGCCAGCTTTATAGGGGAAAACATGGCGAAAGCGAAGATGTTCTTAGAGAAGAGGTGGCTAAATCTTCATCTTTCCTGATTGATGCTCAGCTAAACAATCTCTGTATAAAGTACAATAACGACATCAATTTAGAGAACGCGATCTATACAATGCTACTAAGGAAGGTCTTGAAGGCAAAACGACGGAGAAGACTATAGAGATTGGAGTGATCAGCGTCCCAACTGCCGCGATGCTCGAAGAGGGACAGAAAACTCTGGCTACTGGTCGTCCCAAAGCAACGTTCAGGAAGCTTACAGAAAAGGAGGTTTGGGGCTACTTAGCCTCACAGATGACTGTGAGTCATGACAGTACTTAAGCTTACAAGTACGTGTTGCTGAGAGACCCTGCCAGTTTTGGCCACTTGTACCATATCATGTGTCAGAACATTTCCGTCTCAATAAACGGAAATCAAAGCGAAATCCGACCGTGTTTTCGAAAGACGTATCTTACAATACAAGAACGCAGCCCTACCCCCACTGATTCATCAACGTATCAAACTGATTCGTGATCTTGTTGGTTGTGGATGCTGGCCACCTTGAACCTAAGTGGAACTCGGCACTCGTCCTCAATTGGATCTTTTTACAGCATGTGGACATCGTTGAGGTCCGTATTCATGTTATTTATGTAAGGTCGTCTTTTCATCGCGATCAATCAAGTCTCAACGTACCCGGAAGAAGCGACCATGCCCGCGCCGGCCTTCACGCCCATGATCATTATCTTCACGCAGTGACGCGTTCACTGCGTGGCATGGACGTTATTTATTTTTCCATATCCGACTCTCACCATATTCGGCTTGGTGATCTTGATGCAGCAAATTGTTCCCTGGTCAATTCAAACTGGCGCCTTCAGCATAGCTCCAGGCGAACCAGTCTGGAGCATATCTAACTGGCTAACGAAAGTACGGTATTGCCGATCCAGCCCCTCAGCAGAATGATTAGAGTGACTCTCCTGCATGTATATAGAGGGCCGACCTTGTGAACACTTGGTTACTACAACTTGACCTCTTCCAGATCCTCAGACACAACTCTATTCCCTTCCAGTTTGCACCAATATCAATGCAACCCACAAGTCAGACCTCGCCGTAATCTCGGAACCTGCCGATGCCAGTGATCGCGTCGTCCTCATAACAATCGCCGCTATATTCGCTCTTGCCCTTTTCCTCCACCGTTTCCTACGTCGTCTCTACCCATGCCTCACCGTCGTTGAACTAAATAAGGCCGAAACTCATTTGGACGATGCCTTCGACGAAGCCATCAAGGATGATTATATACGTGGATCTGAACGGGATGTCATTGAACAGACCCGTATTCGGTGCGCAGCACTGTTTTCTTTGATGTCTATGAGGTGTCAAAGATGTCTAATGCTGATGCCCTCCTTTTAACACAGTGTGAAGAATAGAGCTTCAGAAATCCGCACCCAGAGTCTTGAAGCTCCTGCCTCGATCTGGAAGAAATGCTTCAATGTCGAGGTCGAGCTCTTCTCGGCTATTATCAACTGGCACGCTAGTGCAGAGGCACTTGAACGCGAGATTGCTGTACGTTCCCTCGAATCCTTCGATGTCTTCTCTGCTTACTTTGAGTCTTGATTCTTCAGACCATCGTCGAGCTTGAGAAGCGCTACAGATACAACATCGAGCTTGGCAGACGCACGATGGTCGCAACCAACGTCTGAGCCTCTCGTTCGAGAGACGCGCGCTACGAGTTGTGTCGCATGTGATCGACACGATCCCTAGTCGCGCACACCTTGGTGCTACCAAGACTGTCGACAAGAAGTGTCTCGGGTAGCGGTAGCCTGTTTTCATCCACTGTCCACTACACTTGTGCAACATCCTACGCCATCTCTCTTTCGGAATCTTTTGTTTATCTTCATACTCTCATACACGACTTCAAACCAGGTTATTCCATTCTCTGTCTGTTTTCGTAGATGCTTTCGATTCTCGTATCGTTTGTTACCTCTTTGTACTTGTTCTCAAACCTGCTCTTCCTTTCGCTTGCTGTCGTATTGCTCTGTAAACTTGAAGTTGATGTCTTTTTTAGTGATCATTTCGTCTGTTACCATACAACATGTCCTTCTAGCTACGTCTGTGTGTAGCATTAGCGTCAGCTACAGGAACATTGGTGTAAATAAGTACCTTGTTTGATAAATTCCGGATTTTCCGATGATTTTCCCACCACTCCAAGGTTGCTCTTAACTCCCATGTTCTCATTCAACTTCTCAACAATACCCGCTCATTCTTCCCTCAACAATCTTCCGGCACTCGATACTTCGTCCTGATGTGCTCGTAGGGCTCTGTCTCAAGAGTCACGATAATGCCAGTCCTATCTTCGCCGCTGCCGGAGTAAACTGCAGATTCACCGTCTGCAAGGCCAGCTCACGTCGAGTTTCAATGGGATGCTGAGATTTTCTCTTTGATGAATGTCCTCGGAAAAAGATGGGAACTTGTAGATGATGGTTGGGGAGAGCGAAATCATGGACGTTCAGACGTTTGGGTCGTTAATCGAGGTGAGCACTGTTGCACGCTTTCGTGGACTCAGGGCTCTGACTGGGATCATTTCCAGGCGAGGTTTCAACTACTTTGCTCTTGGTAGTCCATCGCTAGGGTAAAAGCATATCCTCAATACCTGAAAATCGTTTGTGCTGGCAGGACCCTGGTCCTCGTCGTCGTCGCTACTGCATTTTTCAACACCACTTTTGATGGCTCTGCTCCCTTTCATTCGACACTCCTTCAAAACCCCGACACCCTTCTAGACATGCAAATTCTCTTGATGCTCAGACTCCTCTACCAAACTCGGTATAGTAGCCATGCCTGACCGACTGCATTCGTCATCGTTGCTTCTATCTTTGGCTCGTTATCTCTCAACTGAACGGGACTCGAAGAATGCTTTGAGGTCACCTTCAGCCGTGCAAATTCGAACTGATGTCTACATGGACGCGAGTGGGAGCATTCATGCCGGAATATCTTCTTTGACCCTCGTACGAAAGCTAACAATGTTACCATCGGTTTCGAGGAAAGCTTCAACTTGAAGGGTCCCCTCATTCTGGATGACTCGCTTCGGGGGAGAGAGAGAGAAATCTCATTCCGAATATTGCGAGGTAGTATACTAATGTAGGAAAGTGTCTGTGAAAGCTTTTTCGCCGCTTCAGAGCAAAGTCAAATGCGGCAAACGATACCGAATCAACTGGATATGCGCAAGACTATACTCACGGTAGTCGAAACACAACCTTTCACAAGTTCTGTATTGATTTTGATGCTTTCTTGGCCTTTGCCAATATCAGAGTTCTGCGACATCGGAACTGCAGGTACAGTACCCATCACTACATTTAACAGAAGACCGATCGACTTCCCTGATATGTTTGGGTCATGCACATGGTTATCAACCGTCGTCTCGTTGCATCCCTTTTCGAGTTCATAGATGTGTGCGTGACGCGATTTCAGCACTGCCTGGAATCGATTCTGGATAAGGATTCTGGAAGATCTGGGACTAATATATTCGCGTTACCTACAAGTATGATTCACCATCTGACAGTAAGGTTCAGATGCGGCAATAGGCAGCTCATATCGTGGGCACTCGACTCTCGAGCCCCGCAGTGGGCGGGCCGGCGCCATACCGATACAATAACATCAGTAATGATCATACATTCCACAGGGAAGTGATGGATCCCAGGCTAGTCAGGAACTAGATGTAGAGAAATATCCGCGGTGGAGAAATGAAGATCAGGGGGGTATATGTCCATTGTCGATAGGTAGACAGCCAGGACACGAAAAGAGGCAGAGTGGAGTGGATAGAAGAGTTCCAGAAGGATAATGTATGACTCTGGGGCACCGTGGACACCAGGATCCCTTCAATTCATGTAAATGGCTGTTTCAGGAATGGCAGAATAACGAATAACAACACCGACCAAGCCGATTGCTCTACACGAATACACTGATACGCAAGTTTCCGTCAAAGTTATCCGCTTTTGTCCAACCTGTCAAGAGGATAATCCGCAACTTGCAACTCTATGATGTACGTAAGTAAAGTCTGCAGAGCTGAGGCAGACCCGGACGTGTATAAAATGACCTCCACTCTCCTTCAACATTCTTCAGTATTCCTTCTCGAACGCTAGCACACATTCAATACAGCCATCCCCATGCACGCTGAATCTGCAAAAGCTGATACCACCGGCCCCGGCCCCAGCTTGACTGTGGTTTCGGCAATTTCCCAAGCCCCTGTCGGCGATCGGATCGTCATCACCGTCATCCTCGCTTTGTTCGCTTCTACTCTCTTCCTCCACCGCTACCTCCGTCGTCGATATCCATGCCTCACCGTCAAGGAACTCAACAAATCCGAGACTTCGTTAGATGAAATCTTCGATGAGGCCGTCAAGGGCGACTATCTGCGTGGCTATGAATTGGATGTCATGAATCAGGCTCTTTTGCGGTGCGCAGCATTCTCTACCTCTCTGAACGTCAAAGTTGCTAATGTTCTCCAGTATCAAGCATAGAGCAGCTGAAATCCGTATCCAGCGTCTCAGAGCCCCGGCATCCATCTGGAAGAAATGTTTCAACGTCGAGATCGAGCTTTTCTCCGATATCGTCGCGTGGTATGTTCAGGTAGAGGTACTTGAGCGAGAGATTGCCGTATGTTCCTTCGAGCCCTTCATGATTGTCTTTCTGCTCACTGTGTTTCTGTTTCTCCAGACAATCATTGAACTCGAAAAGCGCTACGAATACATGATCGAGCTTGGCAGGCGCACCATGTTCGCCACTAATGTGTGCCAGTGAGCTATTTCCTCCGCGACGCGTACCAGTGCGAGGTGTGCCACATCACTAGTCGTGCACATCTCGATGCTATGGGGGACACTGAATGGGAAGGCTGGTAGCTATATACACGGCGCATCTACAATCCTTTTCGTTTGGTTCATAGCCAACCAGTTCATTTTGTTTTGTTGTAATGCTTTTTATCTATGCTTTCGATTCCTATTAGTATTTCTCTGTACTCTGTCCCTCTCCGATTTGTTTTCCCCTTGGCTGCTATCGTAGTGCTGTGTTGTAACCCTGATAGTTGAACTGTTATGCATCTTTTGGTCACCATACATGATGTCCATGTCCTTGTAGCTACGCCTATACGTAGTAAGCATTAGCGTTGACACTAAGGTAGGGGCACTCCATCTCCCGCAAACGTCACGTGCCATCGGCTAGTGTTAGCGGGCAATCCATATATGGTGAAAATGAACAAGTAGCTCTCTCTGGCAGCTCCCATCCTGTTATGACACAAAGTAAAACCAACAAATTTTTGTTATGACTGTAAGGAATGTCACTTGTAAATTTGGGGGAAAGGAGAGTCCGTTTCGCGGAGTTATTTCCGATTTATCTGTCGGAGACTTCGAGCCGAAATTCAGCTCGGAAATCATCCCCTTTTCACACAATTCTTGTTCGTACTTGAAGATACTCTTGTTCTTGAGAAAATGTTGGTGCTACTTTTTGGGAAACGATCGCGTTTCGCAGTGCAATAGTCCTTGCAGAGCAAAATCACCATATATGGAGCGAGGTGATAATCTAGCCGAGAGCACATGACGTTTGCGGGAGATGGAGTGCCCCTACCTTAGTATAAATATCTCGTTTTATTAAATTCCGGATTTTCCGGTAATTTTACTTTGCCGCCGGCAAGTCTTTTGCCCTTGACCCTCATGTTCTCATTCAAATTCTCGACAACACCAGCGCAATCTTCCCTTCATATCGTCCAGCGCTCACTACTCAACATCGTTTCATCGATAAATAGGACGACGAGATTCGCTCGTCGCTGCCGGAACGAACCGGGGATTCGCGATTTCGATTTCTGTGGCTTGGGCTCGAAGATTGATACTCTAGCATCTACAGGAAAGACAGGAGATGGGCTCGAGCGTAGGAAGTATGGTCTGGGGTGAATATGAATCGATGTGAGCATATCAGTATCTCCTCCGCAAGTCATGGTACTGAGACGTGGCATCGACCAGATGCACTACTCGTCGCAACAGGACAGAAGAAGCTACGAAATCACCAGAAGACTGTTCAATTCGGCATGTCATGGCATATTGCATCCATCGCCCTTCTGCTGTTATCGCCTTTTCCGCACTTTACCACTCCCAACTTGATTGAACTCTGGGAACGCTTGTGGGGCACATTCAACGATAACCCGATGACGGATGGGCCAGACCTGGGTTGGAACACGAAAAACTTTAGGACTACATCCTTGAATCCCCTCAAGTCCAAGCGCTTGGATGAAAGCCCTCGGGAATGTGCTCTCGAGGTCTCCAAGGCCCCGTTTCGTTCCGGAAAGCATTTGGGTTGAGTACTGAGGTCGAGCATCGTAGAGCGGTAAAAGACCTTTCAGCAGGGTGTTTAGGTACAGTACGTGCACAAAGACTTTTAACTTGTCATCTGATTCGCTGATGCCCTTTATCATAGGCAGCTCAAATGACATATATGACGACAGGCACACACGAGGCACACAACAACTTCGCAACCGCAGCCCGTAGGCTTCGGTTCCCAGGTTCATCGCGGGAGAAGGCTGTTTGACTTCCATCTGATGTTTTCGCGATATTTCTGACAGGGATATGATTGGCTGGTTTACTTTCAGAAGCTGCGTTGCTCGCTGGTCGTCCATATGTCTGTGCAAACTTGCCTTCCTGCGTGTCCATACTCCAGTCTTCAGGTTTGCACTCTGCGCTACGTTGCTACCGATGCCCGACCCGCCTCGTAGAACATCATGCTGACTGGGAATGGTCCTGAGGCTAGTAGGACTACTTGCAGCTTGGCACATCCGTCCCAGTCGCAGCGGATCTCGTTTGTGCTTGTTGTGTCCGAGGATGATGCCCTATATTGGGCTAGCACGATTGCACCGGCAGTGCTCAAGTCAAGCGTCACAGCTTTGGATCACTGATGGCTCGTTGCATACGAGTACACGACCACCGAGCCCTATCCCTAAAGGGATGACGCTAAACATACATTGTCTACAGCTTCTCAAACTTGAGTATAAAAACAATGCGCTTCTCGCTCCTCATACTATGCAATCTCTTCTCTGACTTGCTCCGTTACCAAAAGTTTGCACCAATGCCAGCTTATTTCACAAAGGCACCTTCAGACCTCGCCTGCCTCCTCGAGGAAATCCCTGGACCTGCCGGTGATCAGATGATGGTCTCTATCACAATCGCCGCGTTATTCACTCTTGCCCTTTTCCTCTACCGTCTCCTCCGCCGTCTCTACCCATGCCTCACCATCGTTGAACTCAACAAGGCAGAGACATCGTTGGATGTTAGCTTTGATGATGCTGTCAAAAATGACTATCTGCGTGGATCTGAGCGGGAGGTCATTGGCAAGACACGTCTTTGGTGCGTAGCATGTTCTGTTCACTGTAGGTGATGAAGCTGATATCACTTTCTTGTATAGCTTGAAAAACAAGGCCTCACAGATACGTACCCAGAGCCTCGAGGTTCCTGCCTCCATCTGGAAGAAGTGCTTCAACGTCGAGGCCGAACTTTTCTCTGATATCATCGGTTGGTACGTTGGAGCAGAGGCACTTCAACGCGAGATTGCTGTACGTCCCTCGAATTCTCCAGCACTTCCTCTCTGCTTACTTCGAGTTTTGATCCTTCAGACCATCGTCGAACTTGAGAAGCGCTACCGATACAACATCGAGCTCGGTAGGCGCACGATGGTTGCTACCAATGTCTGACTTTAGATATGTGGTACGAGGCGTGCAATTGTAAACCATATAGGAACAGTTTGTGGAAGGCCACCTCGTCTGCTCACTCCCCTTCTCATTGAATATTGTTGTCCCTTTGATCTCTTTATCGTCCATCTCTGAACGTGTTCGTTCTTATCCTTCGAATTCTGTTTTTTTTTCTCTCTATGTGCTTGTATGTACGTCTTTGCTCTAGCCTCTGTAGTTCTCGCATCTCGTCGTAATGTTTTCTATACTTCGTACTGTTCTATGTCCTACCCGCTGTGGAGTTTGGCATGTAGCATTCAGGGTTTTGTCAATCTATACAGTTTCGGACCCGGTTCGGACCTGATCAATGATTTTCGGATGATTTTCGAATTCTCCGACCTTCAAGTTCAAGTTGTTCACAACGCTTATGTTATCATTCAACCATGTCCACAACGCTAGACGTCGTCCGCTGAACTAAAAGTCACCTTTTCCTACTCCACCTGCTGCGACTTCGACACCTTCATTGAGCTTCCAGCCGCAAGATTCACCATAAAAAACGCTAATTTTTGTCCGATACGAACTGAGGATCCACGTTTTCGAGACCAGACTTCCTGTTTGTACCGCAAGAACTCGCGCTACGGGGGAAAAGGAGTGGGCTTTAGTGTTTGAGATGTAGACGAATTTGAGCGAAGGATTCGGAGAGAATTCAGTGTATGTAAATCGATGTGAGTACACTAGCGTGTTTCACCAGTTCATTGCACTGACGACCTCCATTCGGGTTCCGAAACCAGGAATCGTTACTGCTACTCAGTCCAAGCCGTTCCCATGTCCACAAGAAGTGTATGAAATACAGAGAACCTACGTCTGTAGCTGCTCCTCGTCATCGCTGTTTGGGTCATCCTTATCGCCTCTTCCGCCCTTGTCTCCTTCCCTCTCACGATATCAAAGTCCAACTTCTGGCGAGCACTCGAAAGTGCCAGCTCAACGGGGTCATGATCTAGGATACTGCGCAGGTGTGTCATTGGAATCATTTTTCTGCCATTCTCTTGCTGATACTGACAATATTCCGACTAGCTTAAAGTCGAAGCTTTGAAGGACCAAGCCTCAAGAAATAGCTCTCGTTGGGCACTTCAGAAGAATAGGCGTTGAATATATCCCGAGCATCCTGGGTGGCACACCGGTGTGGATATAGACATCTTAGTACGTGTACATCGCTGTTTTGCCTTCGGCTCGCTCACCGATATCGCAGCATCGTCTAGGAACGCTGCGTCAAACGAAACCGTAGCAGCAACGAAATGAAGACATCTATACAGCCACAGAAACACGACTACCAAAGCTCTGAGCTGGCTCTTAGGTCTACCACCGATGAAAGATTGGATGTGATCGACATGTGAATGTGCAGGAAGGTACAAGAAAGTGCTCCTAGCCCAATTTTGGCTGTCAGTTGCGCGACGAAGGATATACGGCTTCATCTGTCTTTGGAGTCGTCATGTCAAAAAGCTTCTCTTTCGGGCCGGAAGCGTGCTACCAGGCGCATGATTGAAGCCATCTACCAATGAACAAAAAGCTATAATAGCTGTAAGCGTCTTGCCCCGCACATCATCTGTATTCGTTCATTCATCTCGCTACCTGTTCGTCCAGGATGTCAAACATGAATTGATTACGCTATCTCAAATCCTCAAGATACACCGACCATTCACACGGCGCGATCACTTTGATCTCTCAAGAAGGTCCTTTGTTCAAGGCCGATGATGTTTTCTCCGCAATTGCTATTGAGCGATGTAGATTCATCGGCCAAAAGACTAGCTCCCCGTGGTCTACGCCACATGGAAGTGGTTCTTGATGACGATCCCTGTCATTACCTTCCCGTGAGCTCCCAACATTGGTTCTCTTTTCCGTCTTGCGTCGCTCGGTTTCACTTGCTGTTTGCCATTTCAGCCCCATCCGGCCATAAATACACAGGACAGGGTCTAGAGCTGGAATAGGATCTGGATAAGTGTCGTCTTATGGCCACGAATGTAACGGGAATAGGTTAGGTTTACCAAGTCTGTATGTGCAAGTGGAAAGAACACTGTTGGTTATCAAATTCCTCTATCGTTTGCCTTCTAGGTTATAATCTAGGGGTGATGGTTCAGTCATGACTATCTAGTACCTGTCAACACATGATTCCGTCATTCAAGTAAAATGCTGTAGCAAATGGTGTTGAATACTTACTTAGTGGATTCCTTTGAAGGCGCGCTTGGTGGGTAAACCGATGCTACAGGCACCACCAACGTTTAACGGTAAATGGTATGCACGCCTCGAAGTCCTCTTCAGTACACGAGCCATTATCATGTTTCCAACTTGCCAAACGTGATACACCATATCAGCGCGGCGAGGGCGTTCTTGTTCCCTGAGAACTCGAGTATGGCGTTATGGCGTAATGCGGGTACACTTCTCATCAAGGCAAACGGTAACATGGGTTCAACGCTGTCATACTATCCTCAATTCGTAGTGTTGTCCCCGGCATCATTCCATTCGTTTTCAATCGAATGTCAGCGCTTATCTGTAGCTGAATGGAGACAAGCAAAGGAACGCGCGTGAATCGACTTCTTCGAAAACACGTTGCGAATTCGCATAGCCTGCGAATATTCGACAGTGCCACTTCGTTAGCCTCTAAATAGTAAATCTATCTCTTGTCCTGCCGCCGAACCATATATAACAATGACTACTTGCACCTGCGTTAAACATATCCTCGGTCTTATTTGTAGCTTTTGGTTCACTACATCCCATCTTCATCAATGCAAGCCAGTTCCACAAGGGCTCCGACGTCTCCCAACGACCTCGGCTTGACCGTGGTTTCGGCAGTTTCGGAAGTGCCTGCCGGTACCGCTGTCATCATTACCATCACACTCTCTGTTGCCATCTTCCTCCACCGTTACCTCCGTCGTCGCTATCCATGCGTCACCGTCGTCGAACTAACCAAAGCCGAGGGATCTTTGGACGACAGCTTCGACGATGCTGTCAAGAACGACTATCTGTGCGAGACCGAACAGGATAATATCAACCAGATGCGTCTTCGGTGAGCAGCATACCCTACCTTCACGAACGTTATCACTGACGCTCCTTCTTCTTTCTAGCTTGAAGCACAGAGCGGCAGAAATCCGCACGCAAAGCATCCAAGCTCCTGCTTCGATCTGGAAGAAATGCATCGGTATTGAGGTCGAACTCTTCACTACTATTATCGCGTGGTATGGTGAAGTGGAGGCACTTGAACGCGAAATTTCGGCGAGTTCCTCTATACCTTTGGTCTTTTATGTGTACTTACTATATCTTTAGGTGATTGTGGAAGCCGAAAAACGCTACCGATACATTATCGAGCTCGGCAGGCGTTCGATGACCGCTGCAATCGTTTGAGGTTGAAGTGAGGCGCGTACGGCGAGATGGATCCAATAGCACATACCTCTTTGCCTCCAGATCCATCGATGTAACACACCGACGTTCCTCTCATCCACACATATATCCATACTACCACAAGTCCCAGTCTTCAAACCAGCCTATCTGATTTTCTGCTTCTTTCTGTTCTTTGTGCTTTTTATGCTCTCCACTTCCTGAATATTGTCGCTTTCGTGCTTTGTAGTAGCTATTGGTGTTGTAAATGTAATGATGTAATCACCATCTCGGCGATGTCAGCTTGGTCGCGACTCTCACTCTCACTCCATGTCAAAGTCGACTCCCCACGACCTGCTACTCACCGCTTTTCCATGCTCAAGCCCCGAAACTCATCTCTAAGAACATTTAGTCTCATCTTCGTCTTCACCGGAAAGAGCCGAGGTGTCTGGTGTCCCATTTCCGAGACCAGACCGTGCTTGCGGCATTGCGCTTCGTTGGGATCAGTGGGATGAAAAAGGGAGATGTTGCTAGGAGAGCAGAGGACTTGAAGAGGTGTCTGAGGGCATGGCAGGGTTGGTTGGATGGCTATCTATCGATGTGTTCTTACCAGCTAGGGCCGGGGGTTGGGGGACAGGAAGCAAAAACTTTGGTCTGTCGTCGAAATCGTCTTAGATCTCACTCGTACTAACGTTGACGATTTCGCAACTACTTGGATCGGAAATATGCGCCTCGGGGATACGCTTCAACTTCAAGGTCCTAGGAGCTTCGCCTGAACACATTCCGGGTCGAGATTCTTGGGACGAGTAGACAACGCCCCTAGCTCATTGCTACCATAATCTATTCGTATCTTGGAAGTGGAACGCGCCAGCAGTCATCGTACGAACAACTGGAGATAGGCGAATTCAGCTATACAATATACAACTATCGACCTGTAGCCGCGAAGTGTGGGGACATAAGGTCTGTATCGATCCTGACTCGGATTATGGATACTATACTCTCGACCCTTTCAACCTGGGATCGTAGCTTTAACGTCGAAACTCGCAGGACAGATGCTTCAGAGCAGTTGCTGCTACTTCTACCAGTACCAAAAGCTGATCTCGATAATATGTTTTTGCCCCGTTGTATATGGAACCTGCTTGCTAGTCTCGTTCAGGCATTGTCTTTGGCTCGCTATCGAAATGGAGTTTACGTTCCGCTGATCTGTTCTCGATGCAGGAACCACGGTTTCTTCTAAATGTGTCAAAATAGAACTGATGCGTGCCAACATGAGAGCGCTCATGCATAGGAACATAGAGCGCGCAACCTCAATGGCATGTACGCCAAATTGCAGACAGGGTAGGCGTGGCCGGGGTCCTGCCCAACGTAATTTAGCACAGCGGCGATGGAAATGCCAAGACATGGTACGGGTTTCATATGGATTTCCCCGAATGATTGCGCTCCTTTATCGGTTACCCTTTCTGTGAAGTCTCGAGTCTAGTATGTTTTCAGCCCTCCTAGATCTCCCAACACTTTCCGAAAGAACTGGTTCGCTCTGCTGCCCCCAAGATCTCTATATTTAAACATCCCAACAGGTCGTGATAATCAAACCAATCCCCAATATCCTCTGCGCCGAGGTCTGTTGTGTCCGACTGATCTCACCTATCAGATCTCTTTCTCAAATCATCCATTGAACATCCAAACAGGTCGTGATAATCAAACCAATCCCCAATATCCTCTGCGCCGAGGTCTGTTGTTGTGTCCGACTGATCTCACCTATCAGATCTCTTTCTCAAATCATCCATTGTCTTCCCTCTTCGTACCAACGAGCTTCTGTGGCAAATGTAACGATTAAATGAATCCCCCGAAGGGAAGCGCAATTTTGATGTAGTCTGGCAATTGCAAGCTGCCTTAGATAGTCGTTCATTCGGACGAAAGCTAGGCGCTGCACGCAAAAACAGCCTTCTGGGGACTTGAACTCTGGACCTGAGTGAGACAAGAAAAGGCAAGGAACTGTGTGCTTCCAACTCAGTTTGGAGGACAATGTCGTTTAATCGTTGTGGGGAACCGTAGGGAACGGGACGCAGATGCTGTAGATCAAAGTATAGCAAGAAGACTGAGGATTAGATTACGGCGCTGGGACCCCAGAAACCGCACTTGTCGGCAGCGTGCTTTTCCATTTCAGATACCAGTATAAAATACATATCCTCATCCTCCTAACATCTCTCAACATTCTCCTCTAGAAGTGCAGCATACAATCCTTCTCAATATTCACAAATGCACGCCGATCCTGCCAGTGCACACACCAACGTCAGCTTGACGGCAATTTCCGAAGGACCTGACAACGTCACGATTGCCTTGATTGTCATCGCTTCCTTCCTTCTTGCCCTCTTCCACCGCAGCCTTCGTCGTCTCTACCCCTGCCTCACCATCGTCGAGCTCAACAAGGCCGAGGTATCTCTGGATGATACCTTTGACGATGCTGTCAAGAACGATTACTTGCGTGGATCCGAACTGGAGATCATCAACCAGTCTCGTCTTCGGTGCGCAGCATGCTCTGCTAACGTGAATGACTGCTAATGTCTTTGTACACACCTAGTGTGAAGAACAGAGCTTCGGAGATCCGTACCCAGAGCCTTGAAGCACCTCTTTCGATCTGGAAGAAATGCCTCAACGTTGAGGTCGAACTCTTCTCTGTTATTGGGGAGTGGTATGCCGGAGCTCAGGCTCTCGAACGAGAGCTTTCCGTATGTTCCTCCACAGTTTCTTGTTCCTTCTGTCTGATAACTCGGCTTTCGATCTTTTTAGACTATCGTCGAACTCGAAAAGCGTTACCGATACAACATCGAGCTCGGTAGACGCGCGATGGTCGCTACCAATGTCTGAGCGTCACATACACCCCGGACGCGTGATAATAGGTGTTTAATCGGGAGGATTTATCATCAAGGACCGTGTCGGTGAAAGATCATCTCGATATCACGCGTTTTATCACGACCATCCTTCATGTTTCCTTTCGTTCACCACATTTAATTCCCGTCCTGATCTGGTTTTGTTGTTATGCTTTCCTTTTGTACGTCGTCTTAACGTTCTCGTGCTTTGTAGTACTTCCTTCTCGCTCGATAGTGTATGGACTGGATGTAGTATTAGCGCTGAATATGAATCCATCGGTCGTTTCAACTTGTACTTCGTCCCACCGGCATGCAAACGTGGTTTGATAGGAGAATAACTCAAATGTTCCTTGTATAATGTTCCTAATAGGAGTCGGTGGATTAGTTTCATGAATAAATCACACTAGGTGTATACGAGCAGCAACGAAAGCAAAATCAGAGCAGATAGAAGAAAAGATACAATCATGGGATAGATGTGATCAAGGATGCGGGAAAACAGAAGAGTGCGATCATCAGGCGATCATTAGGGAAGTGAGTCCGTTATAGGCCTCTGAGTCTGATGCGCGCTGACATCAACACGCCTATCGCCCTTTAAGCATCAGCAACAGTGGAAACGGCACTGGCAATTACTTCGGGGACCGGAGGATCTGGCCTGCGGTTGCGGTGTCTCAAAGCTACGGTGTCTGATTGAGAAAGGCGATTAGATATGTCAAAGTTGATACACACCTTGTGGGCGGTCTACCTCACGGCCAGTAATAGCTACGGGTTGAGCGTCGGCCGGAGCGTACGTAGTTTCACGCATGTTCAGCTCGTGGTTGATTCGAGCACATTTGACACGTTCAACGATACCCTGGGCAACAAAGGGCATTAATGATTGAGATAGCAGGTGCAAAAATCTTGCACATACCAAAATTTTGCGCTCGAGTTCTTCTGTATCGTTATACCAGTCTACGATGCTTGGGATGAGCGCAACATCGATGCCGAGGCGAGTCTTCCAGAAAGAAGCGGGACCTTGGTAGCCTTTAGAGCGAATTGTCGAGGCGCGCTCCTCCAAGCTAATCGCCAGCATCAGTATGATGGTGTTGTAAGTGAAAAATTCTACAACACACCGAAGTTTGGCCTGGGTAATGTCCTCCAAATCGTGTCCGCACAGAGACAAAGCCGAGTAGGCATTGTTGAATGTATCATTCAAGCATTTTTCGGCGTTGGTTAACTCTGATATGGTGAGGCAAGGGTAGAAGAGCCTTCGGAGGTAGTAGCATAGAGGAAAGCCAGCAGTGATGATTAAGGCACCAATGACGAGCTCAGTCTGGGTTTGGTCAGGTGCCTTGGAGATAGCCGTCATGCCGAGCTCGACACCATTTTCTTTGGCAAGCCTGGTAAGCATTGGAAGAAATGAAACTGCTCAAGCTGGTGGGTCGGGGGGTATGAAGATAATGAGAGGTGAGGATGAATGTGAATGGGATGGGCATTCTTATACACATCAATCCCGTACTTGAATATTCGAGGGATTTGAACTGACTTGACGGTGCATGCATACCGTCATGGAGGGAATGTCAAAGCTCGCATACAATCGGGATGCTTGGTCGGTTCATCAAAAATCTGTTAGTCTGTAATTATTTTTGGGTCCGAACCCGTAGTCGAAATATATGTCACATGATACCCATATGGGGCTCTGATTATCCGTTGATAAGACTACCACTAAGATAACAAATCGAACGCGTTGGGCTACTGTGACGCGTTTCGTGGTTGTTTATGGTCGTTCCACCACCCGAAATCCCCTATAATTTCCCTGAAGAACGCCAAATTCTCCTCAAAGCCGTGTAAAACCTTCCCTTCACCCGTCGCAGCCCAGTTCCTTGACCGACAGGATATACTTGTGCGGACAGCCTGCAGTTATACTTCTATCGGAAGCGAACCCTCATCAACTGTAGAGTGGGATGGAACAGAATTTGGGTTCAGGAGGAGTGGTTCGTGAGGTAGAGTCGGAAATGTGAATGTCAGGGTCTAAGCGTGTGTATGTGTCGGGGATGAAGGAATTGGCCAGAAACAATCGAGCTGGTACCGTCCTTGACACTCGTTATGCTTCCGTTTGACACCCCGCTCAGCTGAACATAAATTCGGCAGATTTGATGATATTGGGAGAGTGAGAAACTCAGCCAGTCGGTCAACTGGTTCATGAGCCTTTTTCGGTCGCTTTGACACAGGGTCACCAGGTGTCTTGTATATGAATGAAGTAGAGGGTATAGGAGTGGTGTTAAAGAGGGTTTGGGAGAGATCCGGAAGGAACGAAGGGGTGGAAGGGGTAGAGAGGAAAGGTGAGGTAGATTCCTCATTATTCTGACCACTGCCACCGAAAACATCACCAGTCTCGCGGTTAGCAATGACGATGCGATTCTTCTGGTCCTAGGTTTAATATTAGGCCCGCGACGACGTCGAGGTCTCGATGTATTGGTTGCATGAAATGAATTGTCTGCAGTTTCAATCGGGCTTCTGTCGGATAAGGGAACGCGGATGGAGCTAAATCTCTGGCGTGAAGGTGTCACAGGAGTTTGAGATGAAAAGAGTGTGTTGATTACGGGAGCATAGTATAAATCTATGAGAAGAGGAAAAGATGATAAAGAGAGAACTGAACGCGGTCGCGGTCGTTGAGAGAATTCAACAAAGTCTCAAGCGAAAATTCTACATCACATGACTTATTTTATTGCCATATACGGAATCGCGGAAAGCTCTAGGGAGGGTACGGGTAAGGGACCGAAATTCCTAGCACTGTGCAGACCCTTATCAAGCGAGCTGTCGAGCGCCGATGTCTGCCTAGGGGAGACTAAAAATCTGTGGAGCAATGCAAAAACACAACCAGAGAATCCTTCAGGCAAAGAATCACCTATGGTTCCCAGCCCGACCGGCTAGTTAGTTGACGGATACCCAGTGTATCCGCCAGCTAACTTGTGCCAAGGCCCAAAACCCGTTTATTTACGGTACGCAAATATCTCTGAAATATCTTTTGCAGTACACGAATAATTCCACTCACCTGAAGCTAACTTTTTCCTCTGGCGCTTTCGGCTCTCGCGGCTCTTGTCAAACCGCTCAAGTATCCTTTTGCAGAAAATTCAAAAAAAAAAAAAAATCACGCCATCGCTGTTGGCGTCGTCTCACGCAGAGTGCTCCCAACCACCAACGACGAGCTCGACAACCCACGTACGCTGTGGTTCCCTTCCCCTTCAGTGGTCCTTATAATGGATTCACTTGACCCTGTACCAAGTCCGCCATAACATGCCCGGTTCAGTCAACAATCTACAAGTCAATGTTCCCTAGCAACCTAAGCAAGCACGTACTCCTCGAGGGCTCGGTCCAGGCATTCTGCCGTTAGGCATAGGCGTAGAGACGAGCGGGTTGGTGGGTAGTTTTTGGGATGTTTAGGCCTCAGGTGCGTCACCGTCTCCGAATCTGAAGCTTACTCACAGCTCTTTGTTCAGATACCCAGTAATTCAAAGCACCTCCAGATCAAAGACCACACATCTTCCTCGATCATACATTTCCTGGTCTCTATACACCATGCCAAAGTTACATCAGTTGGTAGGAGTATGGTATCTAGGGCGCATCGACACGTTACCCGAATAATAACGCGCAGCAGTAAGTTATATATTCCCAATACCAGTTCTAAGCCACTGATACTTCGTCTAGGTCAGCCTTCAACACGCTTAGTTCATTTTACCTTTCACAAGAAGCTGGACTCGACTCACAGTAACCGCCGACACCTATTTCCACCTGCAGATGATATGGCGCTCCCTTTTCTCGATTGATGGACGGGCCTCTGGATAAACTTCAGGCGCGCCGAGGTTTCGATTGGGTGACTCGAGAATCCAAAGGATTCTCTGGCAACGCGTACATACATTAACTCATCATGTACCTAGTAATATAAATAAGTATTCACATACCAGAGGTCAACTTGGGTTGAACTGTCCTTGATGTCGTGTTCACGGATAAGAAGCATTAAATCTCAAGCTTCCACATGTTGACATAAGTAGCAAGACTGTTTTCACACTGAACGTACTGAACTCGCTCAAACTTGGCTCAAACAATAGACGCTTCGGCGCTTCATAAGTAAAAACTCTCCACTTGAGGCAAAACAATGATTTATTCTACTTCTTGCTCAGTTCTTCGAGCGTGAATAGCCTAACCATCATCTCGTTTACTCCACTAACACCCACGGAGCAGCGGGTACACGTAAAGCAAGGCTGAAACCAGCTACACGAAATGTATTGAAACTCTCCACGGATACCTAGAAACTCTCCACGCAGAAAGTGATTTATGGTCTCCAGCTTGTCCCGCTGAAGCGATCTTGCTGAAAACACTCGGAATATGCTTCAAGAAGTATTATACTCTGTTTTCATTAGGATCTAAACAGAAGGACTTGTGGTTGTGTTGGAACGTTCATTCGAGCACACTGGTGGCCATCAAAGTACGAAACAAGTGTGATCAAATGTTGTCCTCAAGTTGTCCTTAACACGGATTTTGCACATTTTATAACGTCCACTCACTGTAACCTGTTCAATGTCTTGAAGCGGATAGTAGATCACTATCAAAACTACGTCGCGAGTGCTGTTGTAAAGGTGTTGAACGTTCACAAAACTCACAGAACCTTTGACTTGATGAAGCATTCCCAATCAAGTAAGCACGGTACGTTTGCTTGGGCTCAGTGGTGACAAGTCCAAAAATAAGCATGATGGAAATGTTATCCTAACTATGATATTGACAGGCCGAGGAACTGGGTCGCATTGGCGAAGGCATTAGAAAGCAGAATTCTGACTCCCTTCTACTAACAGCTTTTCGAACTCTCATCCTCGCCGATGATCATGCAAACCAGTTCCAGAACCAGTCGTGATTCCACTGACCATGGTTTCGGCAGCTTCGGAAGCGCCAGCTGGCGTAGTCGCTACTCTCTTCGGTGCCTTTCTCTTGCACCTTTGCCTCTGTCGTCTCTACCCATGCTTCACCGTCATCGAACTCAACAAAGCCGAGACCTCATTCGACGAGGCTGTGAAGAACGACTATTTGCGCAGGTCCGAGTGGGATGTCATTGATCAAGCTCATCTTCGGTGAGCAAGAGCTTGCGAAGATGCTACTTTCATTTTCATGATCGGCACTTTTTAGCGTGAAGGCTAACGCTTCAGACCCGAAGTCTTGAAGGACCTGCGTCGATCTGGAAGAAATGTTTCAATGTCGAGGTTGAGCTTTTTCCTGACATCATCACATGGTATACCGGAGCCCAGGCACCTGAGCGAGAGATCTCGGTGAGTTACCTATGCTCCGGATCCTCGTGCGTGCTTGATATTGATCTTGATACCCAGACCCCATCGTTGAATTGGAGAAGCGTTCCACATACCTGTACCGTTGGTAGAAATATACCTCAACACGACGCGTATATCACCATCATCCTTCTCCTTCTTATTCATTCACCGCATATACTCCGTCTTCTGCTTCTTAATTCTTCTTTTGACTTTCGCGGTACTTGACCGTTTCAGCTTTCGCTTGGTCACTTCCTCCTCTTTACATGCTTTTCTCTTCGGTCCGGTGTTCCTTCATGTTGCTCTCGTGCTTGATAATGACCCATTATCGCTTTGTTCTCGTTGCGTTGAATCGATGTATAACACCTAGGAACACCTGCATGCAGTCAGTGCTCATTACTAGGAACGTTGTTGGAATTCATCGTCAGCACCCGCTCTCACACCTCCTGCAGCCTCTGGAGATCTAAACACCCACGGAAATTCCCTGAATAATATTTTCATGAGTAAAGACCCCAGTAAACGTACACGAGCAGCAGTAACGAAGCAACAGCAAAACAAGAGAGCAAATGATAATACGAAGAGGATAGCAGGACGTTGTGATCCGAGCAAAGATGAAGGGCCTTTAGTTGGTACCGACGGCTGCTTCAGGCATCGGGTCACCTGGTCTGCGGTTTCGGTGCCTCAGAGGAGCTAGGGCATTTAATTGAGAAGAGCAAAAGAACAAGGGAAGGTCAATACACACCCTGCGGAGCCACTTCACGACCAGTATTGGCTACGATCTGTGCGTCGGCCGTCGTGGGCGTTATCTCCGATAACTGGCTATTGATTCGATGGCGTGTGATGCGTTCCACAATAATCTGGGCAAAAGAATACGGTATTAATGAACGAGTCGAAAGGTGAAGACTTCTGTACACATACCTTGATGTCTTTTTTAAGTCTCTCTGCATCGGCATGCCACTCTACAATGCGGGGAATGAGTTCAATCTCAATCCCTAGACGAGTGTTGCAAAAGGAAGGGGGTCGCTGAAGACCATCAAAGCGTATGTCTGAGGCGCGCCCATCCAAGCTGAGAGTAATGGCATTCATCAGTATGAGACGAGTCGAAATATGATAATCTACGCACCAGAGTTTTGCATGAGTGATATCCTCCGATTCACGTCCGTGCAGACACAAAGCTGAGTTTGCAGCGTCAAAGACTTCTTTCAAACTCTTCTGGGCATTGTCCAGTTCAGAGAGGGTGAGGCAAGGGTAGTAGAGCCGTCGAAGGTAGTGATAGAGAAGAAGGCCGGTGACGATGACTAAGGCGATGACGACGAGCCCAGTCCGAGTTTGGCTAGGTGCCTGGGAGATAGCTGACATGCCGAGCTCAGTCGTGTCGTCTTTGGCAAACTTGAGCATAGGAAGAATGGTTAAATGGGTTGGGAGATTAGGAGGGGTATGAAAAGATGGAGGGGAGAGCCATTCTTATATTCTCTGGAGATCGCGAAAAATGGCAAACTTTGGGTCAACCCCAGGAAAAGCCGTTATGTGGCTGTGATTCTTAGAGAGATTTGATCGCCTCGAGTTTTGATGCCAGCCCGAGAGTGTCACTTTTGGATGGATGCCACGGAAAACTCCGGTAAAGTGATACCTTTTACCCAAGAATATATTGACAGAGCTTGTAACAATAGACCGTGTCCGCCTTATCATCTCTAACCCTAACTCATTGGAAGCTCACTTGGGTTGAGCGCCGACTCGGACGTCTAGGTAGCTTACGCTCACGTATACTTATCTTGCTTTCTCTCGTGCTACGTACGACTCCATCTCCCTGTTCGTGGTGTGGTATCCATTCATCCGTTCCATCTATATCCTTTCCCGTCTTTTTCGCGTTTTCCTTACTGATGTCGCCTTGATGCATGTCCGTTACAAAGTACGAATCAAACGTCCGCATGATGAGCCTTTAGACCAACCAGAAGAATCGATGGCAGTTGTAAGAGATAGACTGCCCAACTATTCAGCAGAACATATGGTTCGTCTCGATTAATCTTTCATTCGCCTTGCGTAGCCTCGTCATGAACGAGAATCTGATCTCCGAGCCGCGATGCCAGAACCTCAAGTTCAATGACAGATCGGGTGTGTCGAGGGCGAGGGATGGCGGTGAAAGGCTAGTGCCCCACAGGAGCACCTACACCATTGTTTTCTTATATCATCTGTCGCGCACACATCGCCGTTCTATCTCTGCAAGCGCTTTTCATCGTGCTCGGGAGCTCGTTTCATCTTCTGTGGAACCCATTCACTGTGATGGCCTATGGTCGCGTTTCGTCGGAATCGCGAATTGTATCATCGTACCTTGCACAAAAGTTCCCAACAGGTAACAGGAAGTCACGTTAAAAACCCTAGTTAGTATATGAAAGCAGCAGCAAAGCGAGGCCAAAACCAAAGCAAATAGCACGACGAAGAACGCAGCAATGCGGTAATAGGAAACATGTAGATATGTAATGAGATCCGGTGAGCCAAAGTGAAAAAGGAGTGCGATAATCCGGTGCGTGAACCAAACCGATGATTGAATCAATGTTGTGAGCGTCAGCATCATGGGGAAGTAGCAGTGATGGTGGTATCGACGGCTGCTCCTGGCGTCGAAGCACCTGGTCTGCGGTCGCGGTGCCTTACAGCTACGATTATTTGACTGAGTAAAGTGAAAGAGCATACAAGGGCAAAACGTACCTTGTGGGTCCACCACTTCACGGCCAGTGATAGCTACAACTTGGTCGTCGGCCGGAGTATATGTAGCTTCGCGCATCCTCAGTTCGTTGTTGATTCGAGTTCGTGTTACGCGTTCGACAATGATCTGAATAAGAAGAATCGTCAGTGAGGATAGCGGGTGAGAGGATATTGGACGTACCAAGATCTTTCGCTCAAGTCCCACTAGATCGGTATACCATTCTACAATGGTCGGAATGAGCTCAACCTCGATTCCAAGACGGGTCTTCCAAAACGAGGGAGGCCCTTGAAGACTCTTGTAGCGAATCTCCGAGGCGCGTTCCTCTAAACTGATCGCGAGCATCAGTAGGATGTTATTTCCAGACAACAATCTATAACACACCGAAGCTTTGCCTGAGTAACCTCCTCCAATTCATATCCGCACAGAGAGGAAGTCGAGTTGGCGTTGTTGAATGTGTCCTTGAGGAGTTTTTCGACCCTGACCAGGTCAGAGATAGTGAGGCATGGGTAATAGAGCCTTCGAAGGTAGTGGTAGAGAAGGAACCCGGTTGTGATGACGGTGGCGATTGCCGTGGTCTGGGCTTGGTCAGGTGCTTTGGAGAGCAGTGCTGACATGCCTAGATCGGCGGCGTCGTCTTTGGAGAACCTGAGCATTGGAGGAAATGGAAAGAAACAACAAAATAGCGGGAAGTGCTAGCTCTGGTGAGTTGAGGGTTATGAGAAGGGGAGGTGAGGAAGGATGAATGGGCATTCTTTCTTATATTCTGCGGAAGGAGATTGTCCAGGAGGCATTGCAATTGATCAACTTCAAGCTGCTCCGATTTGATTCAATCTTGCACTAGTCCGGTTTTGGTTGACGGGGGTTTAGAGAAGTTGACGGGGGTTTAGAGAAGCACGACTGACGGCGCTCGATCGCGTCCCCCATCAACCAAAACCGGTTTTAAGGTCCCAATATTGCAAGCTAGAAATTGCATCACATTCCATGTGTCTCAACGTGGTCCTATGTATATATCTTCGTGGAAGAGGCGACAACACTTAGAAGCTCGGATTAGAAACTAGATCATATATATTGAAGAAAAGATAAGTCATCCGTTCCCGCGTCGTGTAGCACCTAAAAAGCATCCAAGCAAGTATCGAAGTCTCGCGTCCCCGGCATGGTAATGATTGGTGTTCAATCTGGAGGGGATACGAGAGACGGACCAATGTAACCTTGAACACCTTTACAACAGCAATGATATCGATGTGTCGTGATGGCCTGTCGAAAGGCAAGGGGGAGGTTCATCATATACAAACAAAACTGCTTGTACAAACCGATGATCTGCACGTTTTTCATTCACCGGATAAGGTCTTGTTGGAAGTACGGGCGCTCTCAAGCGCTCATGTCTTGTAATGTAGGCGGTCCAAGGATGAACCAAAAATGTCATGATCAAGGTGAGTCCGTGTTATACGATACGCGTCAGACATGCATCAACATAGGCAAGGTTATCAGTCTTCATTGATATTGGGCAACTGCTCGAGGCGCTCCAACACCTGACCTGGGGCTTCGATGGCGTAGAGCTGAAATATCTGCATAGGATGAAGGAGCATACAGTGGCCAATACACGCACCTTGTGGACCCACCATTTCACGCCCAGTGCTAGCCACAGCTTGCGTGTCGGCCGTGGTGTATGACGTTTGCCGCATCTTCAATTCATTCTTGACTCAAACGCTTTTGACGCGCTTGACGAGATCTAGAGACGAAGAATGTTAGTGCACGAGATACCTACCAACAATATCTGGGCCGTACCAAGTATCTCTTTTCAACATCTCGACGTCGGCACACCACTCGATGATACTCGGAATGAGTTCGATCTCGATCCCGAGATGGGCCTTCCGAAACGAGGCAGGTCCTCGAAGACTCTTTGACCGTATATCCGAGGCTCGTTCCAGCGTCTGGTCAAGCGCAAACGACTTTGATGACATACCAAAGTGTTGCATTAGTGATATCGGCCGTGCGGATATGCAGTACCACTGGCATTCTTGATAACGTCCAGCATATTTCGGTCTTGTCCAGTTCAGAGATAGTGAGGCATGGGTAGTCGCCTTCGAAGGTAATGGTAGGAACGCAACGGTGCCTGTGATGACTAAGGCGATGACGCGAGCTACAATCTCCGTGCCTTGGAGACGGCCGACATGCCGAACTGAGCAAAGGATCATGATCTTCTGTCTGATCGTGCACGCTTCTCCTCTTCACCACATGTCTCCGCGATTCTCTGCATCATGTTCACACCTCACTTAGCTCTCTAGGCCCTTGATGCATTCATCTCAAATATAAAAATCGTTTCGGCGCTGGACCGAATCTTGCAGCCCACAATTTCCCGGCCAAACTACCAGATATGTTGAAAATCAATGAGATGGCAAAAGATACAGGGCTTTGGCGTTCGGGGGAGGTACTTATAGGGAAGTTGGAGAAAGGGGGTTTTGAGTGTAGTCTAAGTCTCGTCGATGTGAGTACTCATCAACGTCTTTCATGAGTTCACGGCGCCGGCGATTCGGAGACCATTCAAAGCGAGCCATTACCCCAAAAGTTTATTGTACAGCTGGAGATCGCGTCAGATTCTGGGAAACCATTCATTCATTGCTCGTGCGAACCATCAACGTCCGTTCGACCTCCAAGTCATGAAACACTTACAGTTCCGCATTCGCGAGAAGCATGCGCGTCAAGATTCTCTTGATTGTCCTAACCACGCGTATGATCTACTCCAGTACCCTGTTCCAAATTTCATTCACTTACGAAGAATTGACTTCAAGAGATTTTCCGCGACGTCTTCTCACTCTTCAGATCGCTTATTCGTGACAATAATTCCTCCTTCAGATTCGAGAATCAATGGCACGATCTGAAGGCCTAGGGCAAACGGAATGCGTAAGTTAGATGATCTGATTAAAGTATTTAGTTCAAGTTCTTCTTTGCGATGCACACCACACGCCGGGGAGCCCGTTCTTGAAGTTGACATTAGCTGTCATCTTCCCGTTCTTCGATCGCGCCCGAGACAGGGGCTTTGTAAGCGCTTGTAGTTCCATCCAAGCCGATATTACTATTAGGGGCAGGTAAGATCTTAAGCGCTCGAGCTAGGAGCACATTACCTCCAACGATTCCTTATCCGAATCAATTGCGACAACGTTTGCCAGGGTGTAGAAGGGTTGGTTTTACTATATATGATGTGTAGCATGACAAGCTTCCATTCTCAAGGACTTCAAGGTTCTTCAACTTGCAGGTTTACCATCATGCCACCGCATCATTCATGAATGCGACAATCCAATCAATTCAAGCTCTTGGTGTTGCTGAAAAGGTGACCTGTCCGCTTCTTGTGCCTCGAGCTTGAATGCCTGGGCTTGACATGGCGGTAATGCGGGGTTTCCATACTTCAAGGCTGAGTCAGGAACTATACTCCCACAGGATGACAAGTTCTAGCCCGAGCTTCTCAAAGCTACATTCCTTCTGGGGAAGGTACGTATCTCCCCACAGCACAACCAAATGCAATCGACGGAGACTCGGAATTCAAGATCTATCAACAGCACCAACCCCGTGTAACCGACGGAGATTCAAAGTAGAAGATATGGCACCCATCAACTACTTATGGAATTTCAGAAGAGCTAGATACATGTAATAGGGCTACGATTAATGGTTTCCCTCATCCTTCCTTTCCCCTACCAGTCAACATCCCCTACAACAATGTCCTCTAGCCCGACCAACGTCAATACAATCGACGTCAGTTCGACGGCATTACCCGAAGTGTCTGATAGTAATCTGGCCGTCGCAATTTTTGCCTTACTCGCTCTCGCCCTTCTTCTCCACCGATACCTTCGTCGCCTCTACCCGTGCATCACCATCGATGAGATGAACGACGCCGAGACATCGTTGGACGACGCGTTTAACAATGCCGTTCGCAACGATTATCTACGTGGATATGAACGAGATATCATCGACCATAAACGTCTTCGGTGTGTCATGCAATTATATCCGTAGTGCTTGCTGCTAATCTCATCGTTGCTCTTCAGCGTGAAGAACACAGCTTCAGAGATCCGTACTAAAAGCCTCGAGACCTCCAGTTCCATCTGGGAAAAATGCCTCGACGTCGAGGTTGAATTAATCCCTGACATCCTCGCATGGTATGCTGGAGCACAACCACTCGAGAAAGAGATTTTGGTGAGTGATATTATACCTTCCAGGAACTCATACTTACTGACCAATTTTCAGACCATCATCGAGCTCGAGAAACGCCATCGATATAATATCGAGCTTGGTAGGCGTGCGATGATTGCTACCGGCGTCTGAGTTACTTTCTTGAGGTTGGACGCGTTTGCTGAGTGTACTGTTACCGTTCACCAAGTAGGCCGCGTGTTACTGAAAAACAGTCTCAGTTTGACGCGTCTATAGCATACCCTTCTTTCGTTCGCCGCGTCTCCGTGACCCTTTAAATTTACATTCAACTTTAGCCCTTCTATGTAGTTTAGGCACGCTTTCTTGTTTTTGCTCTGATACTGCTGTTCGTTGTCCAGTTTGGTTTTCCCTACGCGGGCCGGCGGAGTGTCGTCATGCTCTGTAGTACCTTCTTCTCGTGTAGCCAGAGCCTTTCACTATTGTGTCGTGACTGTGCCATATACCTTGGCTAGTGTTGTGAATGATCGTGATCATTCGTTTTGAGAGTCTCGGAGGACCGGCTTGAATGTCCATGATGTAAAACACGAACTTGTTTGCGTAGGTGCATGTACACGTCTGAAAGATGGGATAGGTGTCATGTAGGAGGTTCCTCATAGTAGGAAAAGTACAGAATACGTTGACGAATATGATTAAGGAGCCTAGTGGACGAGAGCAGCAGTAAGAAAGCGGAACCAAAACACAACATTGATCGAAAGCAACCACGGGGCGACGAGAGCGAGAACCAAACCAACGAATAAACCCAGATGAGTGTCAACACCATTAAGACCTATTAACCTTCAACAACAGTGGGGCTAATACTGGCGGTTGCTCCAAGCGAGGGAGCACCTGGCCTGCGATCGCGGTGCCTCAGAGCTTCAAAGTATTGACTGAGCCAGGTGAAAGAGACAAGGGCAATACACACCTTGCGGGCTGATCACTTCACGGCCAGCGATAGCTACAGGTTGCGCATCGGCCGGGATGTATGTAGCCTCGCGTATCTTTAGTTCATTGTTGATTCGAAATCGTTTGACGGTTTCGACGTTGATCTAGGTGGTGAAAGAGTCAGTGAAGGGATGGTAGCGGGTGAAAAGACCTTGGACGTACCAAGATCTTTCGCTCAAGTTGTACGACGTCGATGTACCATTCTACAATGATAGGGATGAGTTCAACCTCGATCCCAAGGCGAGTCTTCCAGAAAGAGGCAGGTCCTTGAAGACTTTTAAACCGGATTTCCGAAGCGCGCTCTTCCAAACTAATCGCGAGCGATGAGCATCACCAAGTATCGCCACTCGGGTGAACAACCCGTAACACACCGGAGTTTTGCCTGAGTGACCTCCTCCAGTTCATATCCACAGAGAGATGCCGTCGAGTTGGCGTTATCAAACGTCTCCCTGAGGCGATTCTCGGTCTTGTTCAGGTCAGGGATTGTGAGGCATGGGTAGTAGAGCCTGCGAAGGTGGAGGTAGAGAAGGAACCCGAAGGTGATGACTAAGGCGATAGCGACGAGTGCGATCTGGGTTTGGTCAGGTGCTTTGGAGATGGCCGACATGCCGAGCTCAACAGAGGTGTCTTCGAGCATCGTCCGTGAAAGGCTTTGGAAAGTTTGACAGAAGGAAAGGTAAGGGATAATGGCCGCACATAGGATGTTTTCTTATATCTTGCGGAACAGTAGTTCAGAAAGGGTCTCACATCCCCACATCAAAAAAGAAGTAACACGACGCCACTGCAGTGGCACTGGTGGACTTTAACTTTCGGGCTGACTTCTTTACTGTTGGCTTCTGTGCCGACTTTTGCTTCTTTCTCATATGTATCTCCGTATCCCCTTTAGGCATCTTGTCATACAGCATCTGGTCAACATCAATGCGATCCTGGTTGGCTACCTACCAGTCAAATTAACTCGTTTCGGGATTTCTGCACACCTCTTCTGGTCCTTGGATCTCCCGTTAAGTGAGTCGTATCACCCACTATCCCCCGTAGACACTACTCATGACTATACTAGCCATAGGGACCAACTTCAAGATACGATTGGAATCATCTACCGACAAGCCATCGCATCTCTCACTCTTCTCCCCCTATTCATCCGTCGTTCACTTTACCGAAGATTCTTCGCAACCTCACGTTCACATTCGAGCGTTCAACATATCGACGATGTCAACCACAGCACATCCAGGCTCTTCTTTGCTTTTCGAACCAGTACTGTGGTATTACAATTTTCGGGCTAGATCTTGGTTTTCCGGGAAGAGGGAGAAATTCACTGGTTTGGTTGACTGTTGATCAATGTGAGCATCCCCACGTGTCTTTCAAGGATCCATTTCAGTGATGAAAGCGTTTCAAAGCGACGCATTACCACGACAGCTTGCTGTATAACTCCCAGTTGGAGCAAGGACATCTCGGAAAATACTAGAAAACTGTTCAATCTGGATTTCGCTAGCAAATTTCGTTTACCGCTCGTGCGTAACACCTATTCGACCTCCAACCCGCTTACCTATCATCTCGTTTAGGAGAAATCACGAGGCGCTTCCAGATACGCGTTCGCAAGCATACTGCATCTGGCAGTGTCCCCTTCCCAAGTACCCCGAGTTTAAGTCTGTTACAGCTGACAATCCCATACTTACAATCTCCCGAGGCTCCGACTCTACAATACTCACCTGTTTAGGCATCCAGGCCTTGCGTGCCTGGAGGAACTCGGTCATGATCATTCAATGATCATTGATCTCCTCCATTTATTTTCAATATCTTTGTTCGCTTCCAGTTCGCTTGTAACACTAATCCTTCCTTCAGGTTCAGTAAGCGGTCCCAGAAGTCGTGAAACTAATGTCCATGGTCAAATCCTGTGATCCCTGATGCAGATGGATGCTACCGATTTTTTCCTGTCGTGAAACGAGACAGTCTTAATGTTTATGCAAGTACATATGGGCTGTCGCTTACTTTCCGAATCATATTATATGTGATATTGATACTACCTGCCTTTTTCCTATTCTTTGATCGCATCTGCGCAGTTTCTCGGAGCCTTTTGCGTTACTTGATGTATAGTTCCAGCTCGTGGATTGCTAGCCGAAAACCACAAGAGTACTTTGTCCAGGGAGCGCCAGCATCCGAGTGACGAATTAGTACTGTTCGCCGCGGGTAGTAAAAAAAGAATATGTATGTATGATTCGGAAATCAGGCAATCGAACTTGTCTACAGTCTAAAGGTGTTTAATTGACCATGTATGGTTACATTTTCACATCTGTACCTCTTGTGCCGCCTTCAGACTGGGCATCGATATAGCGAGGATGCATGTATACCAGTGACCTTTTGGACAGTTTAGAGCTTTGGATCTCTGCGCTGCTCGAAGGAAAAGGAACGAGATCCTCTTCGATTCGACATGCATTATCTCTTCTGACCCGTGGACCTGTATGTAGAAAACATTGACCTCTGTCACAATGCAAGCGCGTTAGGATGCCCAGATGCGATGATGCCATTCCAACTACGGAAGAAGTAAAATAATATAGCAACATGGATTCCTACTCAGAGTAAAAGGGAATAATCATGAGTATTGCTCGCACACTCGAACCGTCTGGCGAGCTATACTTATAGTAATGGCTACCTACGAATTTTTTTCTTCCCCATCCACCCCACCTCTCAGTGACTGATACTACCAATTGCAACGACCTCCCTCGAACGATGAACGCTAGCCCGACCAAAACCATCGGTGTCAGTTCTACGGCAGTCTCCGAAGCGCCTACCTTGCTCGTCCTTGCCCTTCTCCTCTGCCGATACCTCCGTCGCCTCTACTACCCATGCATCACCATCGACGAAATGAACAAAGCCGAGACGTCGTTGGACAATGCGTTTAACGATGCGGTTCGCGACAATTACATGCTTGAATTTGAACAAGATATCATCGACCAGAAAGGTCGTGGGTGCGTGCCATGCGATCGTGTTCGTGATTTCACTGTTAAACTCACCGTTAATCTTCAGCGTGAAGAACAAGGCTTCAGAGATCCGTACCCGAAGCCTCGAGTCCCTCACTTCTATCTGGAAAAAATGCTTCAATGTAGAGGTTGAGTTGTTCCCTGATATTGTAGCGTGGAACACCGAAGCTCAGGCACTTGAAAAAGAAATTTCGGTGAGCTGATTCATATCTTCCAAGAACGTATACTCACTGACAAACCGTTTAGACCATCGTCGAGCTCGAGAAACGCTACCGATACAATATCGAGCTTGGCAGACGTGCGATGGTTGCTACGAACGTTTGATCTTCTTTCTTGGTGTCGGACGCGTATTATGAACGCGCAGTGGGACCATTCCCCAACGAGGACGGTGTTGGTGGAAAGCCGTCTCAATGGAGCTCAATGGACGCGGCTTTCACCTTCTCTCCCTATCGGTTACCACATTTACTGTAGTCCTCCTTTCGGCGATGCATTCTACATCTATCCCTTTTTACGCGGTTTATAGACGCCCTTGCAGCGCGTTTCCCCATTCGTCATGATCTTCTCGCT
This sequence comes from Paramarasmius palmivorus, assembly GCA_037176845.1. NCBI lineage: Eukaryota > Fungi > Basidiomycota > Agaricomycetes > Agaricales > Marasmiaceae > Paramarasmius > Paramarasmius palmivorus. Next base: position 1,193,830 of record JAYKXP010000001.1, on the reverse strand, counting down.
TTCCTTTCGCATGCATAGCTCTATAGTTTGGTTTTCCTTCGTGTTGTCGTAATGTTTTCGTATTGGCCAGGTGTCTTGTCGTTCTGTAGTAGTTCTTATTTATACACCGTGCGCTATGGCATCTTCATTGCCTGCTTCAACTCATGGTGTTTGCGCACCTTCAAAGGCTAAGGCAATGACAGCATACATACAATATCGATGGATAACTTTCAGTGCCCAAGGTCCTGGTAGAAATAGATCATTTTGGTTGATAAGTATCCTATTCAACATACAAGAGCAGCAGTAACAAAGCAAGACAAACCCAGAGCAGACAGCAGTTAGAAGGCGACAATAGTAGGATGATGCGTGACAGTGTAGACGCAATCGGAGATGTAGTTGGTCCGAGATGTAGAAAGATGCGACCGGTGAAGTGCGATGATGAGGAGCGTGAACCTGGTGTTATGCGCGTCGGCATCAAATACCGGGCTATCAGCCATCAGCGACAGTGGGGGTGTTATCGACGGCTGCCCCAAACATGGGAGCATCCGGCCTACGGTTGCGGTGCCTCAGAGCTGCAGTCTCTGAATCAGAAAGAGGAGGGAGCAAAGCAGGTGAATACACACCTTGTGGACCGACCACTTCACGGCCAGTAGCTGCAGGCTGTGCATCGACGGTGGCGTACGTAGCTTCGTGCATCTTCCGTTCGGCGTTGATTCGAGATCGTTTAACACGTTCGACGATTATCTAGGCGAGAAAGGACATCGTTGAGGGTGATAATGGGTAAAAAAAAAAGTTATCATGCACGTACCATGATATCCCGCTGAAGTTCCACTACATGAGTATACCACCCAATGATGCTCGGCACGAGCTCGACTACAATCCCAAGATGGGTCTTCAAGAGTGAAGGGGATCCCCGAAGAGCCTCGGAACGTATTTCCGAGGCTCGTTCCTCCAAGCTATTCGTCGACGTTAGCACATCAGTTCGAGAAGAATATTTTAATGACATACCAAAGCTTTGCATGGGTGGTCTCCTCCAATTCACGTCCGCATAGAGATGAAGTCGAGTGAGCCTTGTTAAATGTGTCCTTCAAGTGTTCTTCGGCGTTGTTCAACTCGGAGATGGTGAGGCAAGGGTAGTAGAATCGTCGAAGGTAGTGGTAAAGAAGAGAGCCAGTGATGATGACTAAGGCGGCGATGACAAGCCCAATCTGACTCTGGCCAGGTGCCTGGGAAATAGCCGATAAGCCGAGTTCAACGGCGTCGACATCTTTGGCGAACTTGAGCATAAGTTATATATAATGAAAATGATGAAGATGCTAGTGGATCTTGGAGAGTATGGGGAGGCTGGGGGTGAAGAGTGGCGAGTGGCGAGTGGCGATTTCTTATATTCTGCAGAAGTGCCAGCATTTGCCGCTGAGCGCTGAAATGAAAGTTTGATTCAGTGAATACCACCGATCAATCACACCCACTACGTTTCCGATGCGTTTTTATTTACTCACCTCTCTCTCCGAAGAACATAGCTCTTCCCTTTTCTATCTTCACGTCTCCACGTGTCTCGGTATCCTCCCAACTGAACATTTTCGAGTTCGGTCTCCTGACCTTCCCTTTCCGTAGCTGGCCTCGACACCGTGGCCTACTGGGAGAGAGTGCGCACTACTGATATATATACAGCCTGCTAACCAACTTCGTCTTTGTCGGTAACACTCTTAGATGGTCGGGACTGGTGAGCACGTTGTCGCATTGTGTTCAAACTACTCACTTCCTACCATATTTGACAGGATCCTTGCAGACACCTCTCTCGCTCAATAGATACGCCCTACAAAGCCATTCTATGCAACAGGAATTTGAAGGAGGTATATCAAAGGTGCGTAGTGTTATCGTCGACGAAGCGTCCTGCGTTAAGCCGTGATTCACGAATAATCCAGATGGCGATGAGAAGGGTGGTATCCATCGAGGTGGATACCAGTGGGCGAGCGGCTAGGGACACTGGGCGGCGCACAACGATGCTTTTGGTCAGCCTTTCTCAAATTCATTCGTGACTTCAGACCTCTGAGGTTTCTTTCTTTCAGGCACGTTGCGGGTCCAAAGTCGCGTTACCATTTCAACCTGCCTGCATTCAGCCAGCATAAGGGCCGCCAGAAGTATTCAAGCGACCTTCAATTGTCGCTTATGCGTACCCTACATACTCCTTCCACTACCATGGCATCGAAACATTCCTCTTCAGAGAATTTACCTATGCTTGTACCCGCTGTTATAAGTTTGGCGCGTGGTACAGCATCTTTGGACCTTCAAGCTCACTCTTGGTCGGACCAGGCGCGAAACGACGTGAGCCATTTACTGGAATGATAAGCTGGATACTATGATTCGGCCCACTCGGAAAGGGTTGCAGGCGCTACATACTCTTGTGGGAGGTTAATAGCACTTCTGTGATCACGTGAAAGACATTTAGGCTGACCATCACTGTCAGACTCCCTTCCGCGTATGGATACATGGACAAGCACATATTCCTGTTACCGCTATCAATTGAACCTTTCATCTTCCTGTAATCTGATCCCGTCTCCGCAGTTCTTATCATCCATTTCCTTTCATCTTGCGTGCTCATTCAATCCCGTCTCGTGCATTAAAATTGATACGGCAAGGATGCTAGTCGCGGATTCAAGTTCCTCACCTGTACGACCTATGGTACCGCTGCAATTTCGGAGATAGGATGTGGACGTTTTCTGGTACCGCCACTTGTCATCGTGTGTATTTCTTCGGCGTTTATACGAATTTAGTCTAGAAGTGCTGTTGAACATGAAAAGGTGTTGACTTCGCTTCGACCCAAATAGGATGGTGACGTAGTTGTTGTTATGTCGGTGCCGCGTGTAATGAACGAAGGGAAAAGAAGTGAGCTAATTTCTTATTCTATCGTCATATTGAGGTACTTATAAGGAAGCTGCAGTTAAAGTTTCTCTATCATTATGGTTCTTGCACTTGTCCGATGACATCATATCCATAGCACATTCATATCATAATCTGCACTTCCTCCGAAACCGGTAACTTCAGTCTCGTCTGGGTACTTATAATGACAACCACAAACTTTCCCTCCTCCCATTTCAAGTTCCTCCCATCACACTGACACTCAGGCTTCCTTCTCCAATGTATGCTATTCCGTCAAAAGGTAGCCCTATCGATGTCGGTTCGATGGCCATCTCCGAAGCACCTGACAATAGCCTCACCGCCATGATAGTTGTCGCTTTGTTCGGCCTTGCCCTTCTCCTTCACCGTTACCTTCGCTGCCTATATCCATGCATCACTGTCATCGAAATGAACAAAGCCGAGGCACTTTTGGACGACGCGTTCAGTGATGCTACTCAAAACGATTATTTACGTGGATTTGAGCAGGAACTCATCAACCAGAATCGTCTTCGGTAAGAAGCATACACTATGCAATGCTACTGCCTAATGACATGATGGCTACTTTGCAGCGTCAAGAACACATCTTCGGAGATCCGCACGCAAAGTCTTCAGACCCCTGCGTCGATCTGGAAGAAATGCTTTGATGTCGAGGTCGAGTTGTTCTCTGACATCATCGCGTGGTATGCTCGCATGGACGAGATTCAGCGTGAGATCTCGGTGAGATCTATAGTATATTCTCAGCGCATATCTATGCTTACCGCCCGTACAGACCATTGTTGAACTGGAGAAACGATATCGCTACAATATCCAGCTTGGTGGACGTGTGATGTTGGCGACAAATGTTTAACGTGTTTCATCTCTCGTGGTATGGGGCGTGCACAAACAAACCGCGATTTCTCTAGGTTTAATATGTCGTTGGAGGTCTGGTAACACCAAAACGACTTGGACGCGTTCAACACCTCTCCCCCAAATCGGTCCCTGATAATGCCTATGTATGCTACTATATAATTCCTTCCCGTGTCTTTTGTTGCTCCTTTCGCTTTCTTATGCTTTTTGCTGCCTTTGCTGTTGTCTTGGGTCAAATAGTTCTGATATACCTGCTCTGTGTCCCATTCAAAATAGATAGAACTCGAGTGTCCATCAAAATCTGGCGAAACGGCATTTGCCGATCAGCCAGTTCAACCAGCTAAATAAAAATAAACAAAGATTTCAGAGTCTTGACTGGCTGTCGTAGAGATACGAGGCTCTTTCGCCCCCCACTTCACCCTCTGGCGTGCACAGATGTTTCTAGCCATCGCTCACCCAACGATATGCGCTATAGTGACTGAAACTGGGACCACCGCCGCTGTCGGCATAGCGGCTATCCCCGGACTGCTCAAAGCTATCGACGTCATCGTCGACGTCATCATCATCGCTTTGCTTCCTCTTGCTCTCTTCCTTCACCTTTACCTCCGTCTTCGATATCCATGCATCACCATCGCAGAACTCGATAATACCGAACATATTCTCGATGATGTGTTTGATAGTGCTGCTCGAGACGACTATCTGCTCACGTTTGAGCTAGATGATATTGAACGGGCTCGTTTGCGGTGTGTAAAGTTCAGTGTCTTCGGCGAATGTGGTTACGATTCTTTTCTTCTAGGTTGAAGACTAAGGCTTCAGAGATACGCTCTCACAGTGCATATGCCTCGACACTTACCTGGACGAAACGTCTTGGTGCAGAGGTCAAGGTCATGTCTGATATCGTTGAGTGGTATGGTCGCGTGGAAGAACTTCAGCGGGAGATCTTGGTGAGTTATCAAACGCTTGGTTTCTTTCTGCTGCGTACTTACTGGTCTCTTGGATTCGATAGAATATCGTTGATCTGGAAAAGCGCTATCGTCATGAGGTCGAACAGGGCAAACATGCGATGTTTGCTACGAATGTTTAAACTGTTCTCGCCGGTAGCTGTGCACGCATTGGGTTATTAAGATCTAGGGCACAGATACTTTCTGTGGCCGAGGTTCGCAATTTTGACAAGACATTTCCCCCAGTGTAGATCCTTGATCTTTTCCAGATTCCCGTCTCATATACATGCTTCTCCTTGTTTCATCTTCCTTTTTTGTGCCTGCTTACTTCGCATCAAGTATGCTTCGTTCCACCTATCTATTTCTGCAAACCTTCCTGTCTAGCCAACCTCATATCTCCGCCATTTATCCAGGATGTACCTATATGCCGCTGGTAAAGCAGGATATGTACAGTAAAATGCCCAAGAACGCAGTCACCCATGTCTCCCCCTTGCTTCGAATGCTCTAACTACTGTACATGTATGGCATATGCCAGGATTATCTATTCATATGCAAGTTGTACTGGTAAAACGAAACCAAGGCGGCGACTGTATTTGTCACTATGATGATCTCTGCAGGCAACCACCACCATCAACAAACCTCTCGAAACCAATGACACGGGAACCGGTATGAAAGAAGGATCTAGGTTGGGATTGGGATGTTGGAGTTGGCAGGAAGGTGCATCTCGAGCTAATTGCGGTTAGAATCTGGCTAACTTCGATCCGATTTTTTCTCCATCCAGGGCTCGATGGACAATGTCTCAACCTATGAAATATCTCCCCGAAAACAATATATCTCACCACTTAGCCTCAAAAGTCCATTCCGGTTTCTCAGAATCTACCACTTCTGCCGATCCCGATGATGGAAATCCAGCTTAAGAGGAAAGGCAAATTGCACAGTATTCAAGCACGGTCGAGACTACATCTTCAACCGGCACTTCGCCATGCATACTGACGCTGCTGGTTTCAACGATACTTCTCTCATTGTCGAGCCACTCTATTGATTTGTGCTCATCTGGGTAGTTTGGGTTCGAGGTCTGAGGGTAGCGATGGTGCGGTTATGTGTTGGGAGAGGTTTCGTTGCAGCCGCCAACCCAGAGCTACTCGTCGCTAAGATTCCTAGCGCAAGTTCAAATATCACAACTTTAGCTGTCAATGCAAGGGGAAGCGGCTGTGGTCAAAAAGCCAGAAGAGCACAGGATGAAATGCTCTCTTCTAGCTTCCGAGAGTTTGTAGTTTTCCTTGTTCTTTTCTTTACTGAAACGATTCTCATGTGTTCTCGTTTCTAGGCCTGGATCCAAAGCTTTCCTACCGCAAGTCCACTCATTATTATCAAAAGTTAGATTTTGTACCAGCTGGAGCCAGGACTACAATGGAGGCGCTGGACAAAGGTCACGCTGTTGGAATACTCGTAATTTGCCTGTGTGTGCTATCTCATCAACGTCAAGTCCCCAATAGACGCACAATGGCATGAAGCCCGCGGCCCTTTGCATGGATATGACAGACATATTTGGCATCCGCGTTTTCCGGATCTGGTCCCTGTCCTCACCAGAAGATCACAAAGACGAAGCATCTCTTCTGGCATGGCAGCATAGGGTGAGTCCGTTTACACTTAGCGAGGTTTTGTGTACAGCTGGACTAATCTTCACAGGCCAAGGCCTTTCGATACCTGGACATTCGAGGTGGATGCCGCAAAGTAATGGATTTTCGTTGCCTTTCTATGCGCTAGGCGGCATGAGATCTTTCCGAAATTTTCGGTGCGGCGAAATTAGATGGGAAAGGCACAAGTGAGGTATAGTAAGCTGGATAAATGCCAGGTTCTCTCGCTTCGGGAAGGGCCCGTGTTTATAGGACTAAAACCCACATTACTTGAGAGTGCTGCGAGTCCGTATCTTTAGGAGTCGACAATATGTCTGCAATGCCTAATGGATCAATCGAAGAACACACGCTTAATATCAGGGTATAAGAAAGGCAATGCATTCTTTCTTCCCTCTCTCCCACTTCCTTCTTCCCCACACCTACCTCATATTCCCCTGATGAATGCCAGTTCCACAGACTTGAAGGCTAACACGGTTCCCACTAACCGTGGCCTGGACTCTACAGCAATTCCCCAAGCAACGGACGATGACCAAACGGTGGTTATCGTCGTCGCCGTTTTCTTCGTTCTTGTTCTTGCTCTTCATCGCTACCTCTGGCGTCTGTACCCATGCCTCACTGTCGCTGATCTCAATGGTGCCGAGATGCTGTTGGATGACACGTTTGTTGATGCCATTCAGCATGGCTACTTGCGTGGCTATGAACAAGACGTTATCAACCGAGTTCGCCTTAGGTGCGTAGGATGCTGCGTTCATTGATATATTGATATGTCCTTGCTAATGTGAAATGATGTTCTTAGCACAAAGAACAAGGCATCAGAAATACGCTCTCGACGTCTTCAGTCCCCTGCATCGGTGTGGAGGAAGTGCCTAAACATCGAGGTCGAGCTCTTCGCTGATATGGTATTGTGGTATGGTGAGGTAGAGGAACTGCAAAGGGAAATTTTGGTCAGTCCCTTTCGATATTTTCTCATCTTTATGTGCTTATTGGTGTCTTTGTCTCGATAGACCATCATCGAGTTGGAGAAACGATACCAGTACAACGTTGAACTCGGCAGACATGTGATGTTGGCGACGACCGTTTAAAATGCTGGACGCGTACTACGGCGTGGACTTTCGCGCATATCGACTCTTGACACATGCCAAACTCTTTGCACAGCTCCAGTGCATCCTGATTTCTTGTTTTTTTTTTTTTTCCTTCTCTGTCCTGTCTTGTTTATCTTTCTTGTACAGTAATGCTCCTGGACCTCCTTCATGTTCTTCATGTTCATCCAGACAAGTCCACAATTCTTTTGCTCCTCCGAGTTGACTGTGTTGCTTTTCCTCGTCTTCTGGGGCAACGCAAGAATGTATTATGTAGCTATCGCGATTTCGTACTCCGCCCGAGTAGTATGTGTGCTGAAGTTCCCAAGCTCATGTGATATTCGGTGATATTCGGTTTCAACTTTACTCTACCGCGTAACGGTACTACACGCACTCTCTCTCAAAACGTTCCTTCGACATTCAACGCACCTCATTTGCGATCTCAAAATCCCAGGCTGCCTCGCGCTTGCAGTTCGCCGAATGAGTGAAAGAGGACTCGGAAGGTTTCGCATACCCCGATGTCTACAGGAATCAGTATTTATTCATTAACTGGCGCAAGGAATTAGAAAAGGTGGCTGGATGTGAGTTCTTGGCTTCGTTTACCTTCGCTCAAGCTGGTAATCATTCAGATTCCAAGGTAAAAAAAAAACATGCCGATTACATTTGTATGGGGATACTATCGTTGCTCGAATTCAATCGAGCCTCACGCTTCGGGATCGTGAATCATGATCATCAAGAACCCTGATGCTTTTCATGTATCGGTTCACCCACGATTTCTCAGTTTCTAATCATTCCCCGCGCCCGCGGTGTCGCTAAGACTTGAATCTCTCCCGCCGATACCCGACAACAAGCAATGGCTGGTCTGCAACGACGAGGACTGTCTCTATATCGCGTTGCTGAGGATCATCTGACGTTTTCGAGTATAGTTGTGGGGCCAATTATCATTCTTGGGGTGCGTGAAATGCTTATCTGAATTCTATTCGGTCGCTCATGTATTTAATCAGCTTCAGCTTGCCTTGTATAGTACGTAGCGATACCAGACAGCCTATACCGATTTCCAACTTCAACAAAATAGGCTTCTACTGTGTCCTCATTCGCACCGCCCTCCGCGAACTCAAGAACAAGAACATGAAGCCTCGAGAATACCGTTTTCATCGGGTGTCCCTTTTGACTCTATTCACCCTCGCATCAGTAAATGTCCCAAATAGCATGGTGAAGGTCATTGGGTGGTCTGCGTATGGATTCTATACACTCCAGGGTGCCGAATTCTCGAACAGTGCTGTAGTTGGGAATGTCCTATTGAAGCGAGTTGTTGGTTTCGTTGAGATTTGGACTCCAAAAACTGATTCCTATCTAGCGCGTTCAATTCGATTATATTGTTTTTAGTGAGGTGAGAGTTCGCTTTGTGCCTGCAATGCGTTCGGATGACTTAAACGAGTCCAGCATCTTTGCCGATGCTATTCTGGTGAGCATGGGTAGCCTGACCCTGGTTTCGGAGCCGCGTTATTTAGTCTGGTCTTCTGTTAGATCTTCCGCTGCTACTCGATTTGGGGGTTCCGACTGAAGGTGGTTATTGGGCCAATCATTGGTTGTATTGCTGTTGACGGTCAGTCAATTCTTGAAACTTCGTGAACATGTAATTAACGATAACAAAGTGCTAGGTATTGTCGCGCTGGGACTTCAGATAGCGCAAGGCTCAGATGTACAGTGGTTTATCTACACCCAATTCGGAATCGGGACGTACCTTGTTGGCAATGCGGTTATGAATATCTTGTTGACGTTTATGATCGGTGAGTCTGCTCGCCAACGTCCTTTTATTGTGAGAACTGAACCATTCCGACGAAGCCGGAAGGATCTGGTGGATATCTCGTCGAACTAAAGGTGTGCTGAGTGAGGTGTACCTGCAACGATACAAATTCATAATCTTGTTGACGTGAGTTTGAGAGTTCTGTCTGGATTCGTCGACTTACATGGCAAGGCTATAGGCTTGAATCAGGATTCCTGTTCGCGGCTGTACTGATCTGTGACATCTTTTTCAACGTTGCTCCGTCATTGTATGGCTGGGATTTGACGCCCTTGCTCGTGCAAGTTGCGGTGAGCATTCGAGGTACACTTGCCCTTTGTATATCAGAAGCTAAGCTGGAAGCAGGGAATAGCTCCGACCCTGATAATTGTTCGAGCAGGAAAGAGCACTGGCAGACATGCAACAAATGATGCTGGCGTGGAGGTGGAAAACACGAGCTAGTGAGTACTTATGTTCCATCGCAGATTCGCTCCCTGACTCGAACGATGGACAATAAGTCAATGCGAAAGTCTCCGATAGAGTTCTAGGCTCTAGGTAGCCGCACGTATAGAACAGAGCGGAGGGGACAATGATAGCCGAGTTGCAATCCGTGAAGTCTTTATCGATCAGAACACTCATGAATCTACTCATGAAATCTCGTTTTCGTGATTTCTGCGGGAAGCAAAGCCAATGTTCAAGAGGTTAAGTTACACGTTCAACAAGTCCTCGACCTGGTGTATAGATCATTGGGCCGCTTGGACGCTGTGCGAATTCGGCAGGCATTCGCTCTTTCTACTTACCTTCACCTGTCCACGCGTGCGGTAATCCCTCTCGCTTCCGTACCACTAAGCTCGAAGTTCTCCTCGCTGTAATTCGTACAATGACGCTATTGCCGAGCATCACTGAACGTTGATGCATCAAGAAGTCTCAACAAGTACAAATGCGGACGTGTCATGGGGACACTCATCTCTCCCTGTCGAGACCAAACGATGTTCTTGCAGCCCGATGGCTTGCAGCGGCGTGGTCTCTCTCTTCACGTCGTATCTGAAGATCACTTAACCTTCTCGAGCATAGTTGTGGGGCCAATTATTGTCCTTGGGGTGCGTAATCCAATTACCCAAGTATATCAAGGAACTCATGCGTTTGAGCAGCTCCAATTCCCGCTTTATGGTGCGCAACTACACAATCTGACAGTTGACGGAACTGGATCTCATTCGCCCATCTGCAAAAACAGGCTTTTACTGTGTCCTCGTTCGAATCGCCTTGCGAGAACTCAAGCAGAAAAGGAACATGAAAAAATGGGAATACCGCTTCAATCGAATATCTCTTCTGATTCTATTCATACTCGCATCGATCAACGTACCTACCAATATGGCCAAAGTCATCGTCCGGTCTGCGTATGGGTTTTACACCGTTCAAGGTTACCATGATTTGTCGTTCTCTCGTGTGCCAGAGTAAGATATTCACCCGCATATCCCTGTGTCTCAAGCTGAATCCCCTTTCAGCGTGATATGCGCCCTGATCTTGTTCTCGGTAAAGTGTGTTCAGACCTTATGTATACAACTCCGAAGAAGTAACCGACTTGACCATTTAGCATCTTCGCTGATGCCATACTAGTGAGTATTACTTCAGGTAAGTATCAAAGCTTTGCTTGATCTTTCCGGGATAGATCTTCCGTTGCTATACAATTTGGGGTTTTCGACTAAGAGTAGTCATCGCTCCGATAGTTGGTTGTATTGGGTTTGACGGTAAGACTCCGCTCACTCACGGGTCTATCAATGCTGAACAGTAACGAAGTGATGGGTATTATAATGGCCATACTCCAAATAGTGCATGGTTCGGATGTTCACTGGTTCCTCAAAACTCAGTACGGAATTGGTACATATCTCATTGGAAATGTGTGCATGAATATCTTTTTAACGTCAATGATCGGTGAGCAGTGGCCACTACAGTCACCTTTCTCCCTAATTTGACTTTCATGGTGCTGAAAGCTGGTAGAATTTGGTGGATAGCTAGCAAAGCTGAAGGTGTATTGAATGAGGCACACATACAGCGATACAAATTCCTCGTTTCACTGATGTGAGTCCGTTGTTTATCCCAGCGTAAGCCGTTCATTTTATGTTATTCCAGTCTCGAATCAGGTTGTCTCTTCCCTGCTGTACTAATTTGCGTCCTTTTCTTCAATATGGCTACATCCCTTGTTGGTTGGGATCCTACACCGCTGTTGGTTCAAGCTGCAGTGAGTGCCTCAATGGTTTCTCTTAAAACCCGAAAACTAAGGGTTTGCAATGAAGGGAATAGCTCCAACACTGATAATTGTCAGAGCAGGAAGGAAATTCGGCGGAGACGAATCGAATTCCGTGCACGTTGGAGCGGAAGACTTCCGAGTCTGCCAAACGGAAACGCATGAACTGGTGAGTCTTTCCGTTTACTCCGAGAGCTTACTACGCATACAACGCAATCTACTTAGGCGATCTGGACGACAAGCCGCTGTAAAAGTACAAACAAGCTAGCATTCTAATCTCAGAAGGACATGACTCCTGCATATACCTTACTCGTACCTTATTCTAATATTCAAAGGTAGAATAGAAACTCGCCCGCTGCGAATACAAAAGCTGGCTTCGTGATTGATCAATCGGACAATGTTTAGGAGATAGCCTGTACAACTTGCTGTCTAACTACACCCCAGTCATGAATGGCCGAAGCTAGGTACTACGTAGAGATTTACAGGGTCGACGCGTCATGCATTCAACGATTAACACTATCACTGCTACCATCACCAGGATCACTGAAATTTCCATCAAGTTTCAACCTCGTTTCAACTATACCTAACGACGAACGCATCAACGCGAAGCGGAGGCTGGGCGAGGCTGTTCTTTTTACGGTCTTTCCTTTTTGCTGGCAATCATGGCGAACAAATAAAAGGATCACAACCCGCCATTCTTTTCACATCATCTTGTTTCCTAAACCATCATGGGCGTCTTTGATACTTTCTGCAGTTTCTGGTGAGTTGACGGCGAAGCTCTATACGTGTTTTTATCTTATGGCTTGGGCGATTCATTCAGTGCCGGTCCACTAGAAGACGGTCGAGTTTCTTGGATTAACTTTCTTGATGTCGGCGAGACATGGCCCCCAGAAGACGGCAAATGGCTCAATCCTCCTGGATATCCAGTACCAACCAAGCCGGTTGATGAGATTGTCACCATCACACCTGAAGAGGGCAAAATGTGGGAGGATTGGGTCGTGGTAGGACCGATGTGGGGAAAATCATGGGTATCACCTCCTGCGTGCGTTCTTCGACTCACTACCGTGTTCTGTACTCATTTTCCTCGCTACAGCTGCGACTCCGATGGCTATGGAGGCGTTGAAATTGATGGTAAAGACACGGAAGAGTGGAACCCCCAAGACCAACCGTTTTTGCGTATTCATCGACATTGCCTTTCCTTTGTTTGCCGGCACAACGCGTTGACTCCTCAAGAGCTTTGGGAGTCACTTTATGGCCCTAATGCCGATTATAAGAAATTTGGCGGGCTGGGAAACGGTCTGCTCTATTGCGTCAAGTATCTCGACATGACAGGGAGACCAGAACAATTCTTTGGTTACGCAGCGAAGCGGGCGTACGAAGAATTCAAAGGACCGAAACCAAAGGAAGTCTGTACTTGGTTGGACCCAGATAGCATGGAAGATACAAAGTGGATCCTTTCGAGTCCCAACAGACTCCCTAAACCACAACCTCTCGCTCCGAGTACCATACAGCCACCAGACGTGGCTTCGAAACGTCTTTTCGACGTACCAGAGTTGTTGAACGCCATCCTGGAGGAGCTCGTGTATCTTCCTGTCGAAGTCGCCGTGGAGGAAATAAAAAACAGCACAATGGAGGTGTACGATCCGCCGTCTGCTGTCACCGCTGCTCGCGCCTTGCTTTCTCTTGCCCAAGTCGACCGTTGGTTCTACCGAGCAATCATACGGGAGAGACAAGGTCTGTTCCTGCGAGCAACACACAACTTTGGTTGGATGCTTCCTAGCACGCCAGCTGATTGGTCACAGTGGCCAGAAAATCTCAACCCGCTGTCCTTCACTTTATCACAAGACATTGATTGGCGGGCGTACCTCCTCACGTTTTTGCGGAAAGAGGACGTTCATGTTCGTAGCCGGTGGAGGCTGCACAGGATGGCCGTTCAATTTGCAAAGGGGGTTGATGGGGTATGGGCTGCCAAGTGGCATTGGCATTCAGGTCGATTGGGAGTGAGACCATCGCTCGAAAAGCCTGAACCGGAGGAATGGGAGAAGCAGGATAAGAACTGAAATATCTTGGATGATCTTGAGCATGACCGTTTGCAATGTATGTACTGTATATATTAAAACGATGTTTTCTTGCATCTGTTTTTTGAAGCGCCCGTATCAGCATGTTGACAATTGAAGCGTGCCTGCATATGTACTTACACATTTCTTGGTTACCGACCACCATGCCACCAGTTGATGTCCAGCAACTGTCCTCCTCTCAGGCGTACTTACTAAGTCTCATATTTCCTTCGATATATGTCGGCTCTTTATATGTTTCCAAGAATGCAAGATTGTCATTCAACTCGACCTCAAAGGCGACAGCGCGAGGCCCACGTTTGCGCGATTCCAATGAAAGATGGAGAGACGACCCAGACGTGATTCGGGCTAGACTCGTAGCGGTCTCTTTTGCAACCCTATTATGCTGTCTGATGGTGTGGGTAGTTGTCTGGCAGGTGGTTTATAGAGGAGAGGCACAAGTTGCGTATATCTGTGTTCCTTGGCCTGTTGCTTCCCTGACATTCTTTCAGACATTCCTTGAAGCAGGAACATACTCTTGGACACTCATGGGAATGTCATCTCTGGGATATTGGTCTTATTTGACGCCAGCTGGTATCTGGAACACGCTTGCACCACACCTCCTCGCTCCGTTGCTCTTTCTGGGACCTCTTTACGCGCAATATCTTTATTGGTCACACCCTCGCACAACATGGAGCCTTAAAGGTCATTTTTGGAGGACCTACGCGAATTGGATTGGGCTGAGGAACTACGTTGTGGTAAGAACCAAGTTTTGTACTACGGTCGATATGTTTACATTCTATGACAGGCACCTATTACTGAAGAGGTCGTTTTTCGAGCATGCGTGCTAGCCGTATACCACCTTGGCGGTATATCTCATCTCCGAATGATTTGGCTTGGACCCTTAAACTTCGGCCTTGGTAAGTTACTTCCTCCAACTTCGTTACTCAGTCTGACTACGGAGCGTTAGCTGATTGAATATCTTCCCTTCCAGCTCATGTACATCATGCATGGGATGTATACAACCGCTTTGGGCGCACGAGCGAGGCATTAAAACGAGCAGTTTTGACTACTCGTGAGTTCAGAACCTCTGTGTTCGAATGACTGCTTACAGCTATAACAGTGTTCCAACTTACCTATACAACCCTCTTCGGTGCATTCTGTACCTTTGTATTCCTCCGAACAGCGTCTCTTGCACCAGTCATCAGCGCGCACATATTTTGCAACTTTATGGGAATGCCGGACGTCGGTGGTGATCTCAAAATCGGAACCCAGTACCGGAGGAAGTTTGGTGAGTGTATTTTATGTTGTTGGTCATATGGCGACTAACGAGACCCATTACAGTCGTTCTCGTTGCGTACATTGTGGGCGCGGTAGGATTTGGCTTCGCCCTAGATAGGTGGACGAGAGCGAGCGCAGAGAACAGCTTCCTATGGAGGAAATAATCGTGAGCCCTAGGCTCTTCACAATGTACACAACAGATATTGCAACATCTATAATCCACAGGAAAGGAATGTAGGGCCAGATAAATACAACGATCGTGCTCTACCTGTTCCTGGGTAACGCTCAGAAACCCCAGAAAGGCGAATCCCTACCCAGAAGCTTGGCTATTGACCGTTCGAGCTGGCTGGTGTCATGTTAGCGAAGAGGATCTTGGACGAAGGCGACACTCACTGCCGTATCCGACCCTGTCTTCCATGGTAATTCCGAGTCTGTCCTGAAAGAGGTATTATATTGTGATTCATTGAGTGCCTGCCGTGCGCGGACAATTATCAAGGTGGGTGCGATCCCCTATGAAACAAAGTCAAGTCCACGGCGTGTCGAGGCACACTGAGCAACTTACTGCAATTTGAATCGACAATGGCGTCAGGTCCCAGCCTACGAGCGACGGGGTGACATTGAAGAAGATGTTACAAACCATCGCGACAGGAAACATAAAGCCGGACTCGAGGCTGCGACATGATAAGCCATCGGTCAGCTTGCCAGATACACCGGAACTCACATCAGCGAAACGATAAACTTGTAACGCTGCAGATGGGTCTCGTTTAAGACGTCCCGAGCTTCGCGAGCTAGCCACCAGATTCTACCGGCTAGTTCACGATGTAAGTTTGCGATGCAACATACATATTTAAAGCTCACTAACCAATCATGAGAGTCAGCAGGATGTTGATGCATGCAACACCAGCTAAGTATATGGCAATACCCAGCTGAGATATGAAGAACCATCTGTTATCTAAGCCGTGTTGTAGCTGTAGGCACAACATGATGATACCCAGCACTTCATTGAGGTGTTTGGCGATTAGAACGAGATACCAGTCCAGGTTAATAGACGAACATACCGTCCATAGAGACGAGACCGACAATAGGCCCGACTACAATCTTCCATCGGGAATTCCAGATTGTGTAACATCGAAAGACCTATGGTCATCGCCCTTCATGCATTTCGTGATACCAAGGGGCCAAGATACTACATACCATTATAGCATCCGCAAAGATGCTGAAGAGCATCAACCAAGTCACTTCGAAGTTCATTAAGTGAAGTTTCTGAGGCACTCACCTCACCACGAAGAGGATCACTGCAGTCAATGAGCTGACAAACACGTCTAAATTAGTTATATTCAAGGCTCTCGATGGAAGAATACTTACTCCACGGCTCGACCCAGAGGTGTAGCCCTTGGGACATCGTGACCCTGAAGGGTATGGAAAGCGCGTCCGGAACGCTCCATGACCCTCATCATACTGATAGGGACATTTACCGATGCAAGAACGAAGAGAATCATAAGAGTGACTCGATGAAAGCGGTATTCACGAGCTCTCAGGTTTCTTTTCCTCAGTTCTCGCAAGACAATGCGGAAAAGAACACAGTAGAGGCCTGCCAAGAATATAATACAATTAGGCCCATTCGAATGATCTAGAGCAGAGTACATACCATAGAGGGGAAACTGCAGCTAAATGTTAACGCAGTGAGTATGCACCAGTTGGACCGGATTCTAGTGATTTACGCACCCCGAGGATAATAACCGGTCCCACGACTATGGTAGAAAATGTGAGATGATCTTCAGGTAGGATGTGCAAAGATAATCCGCGTCGTTCAAGGGTAAGAAGGTTGGAGTACCATCTTTCCGCATTGATGTGGGCAAAAGGAAACCCTCAGTGCACGGAGTTATGAGAATATCAAACCGACATTTAACGAAGGGTTCTGCCGACGCGTGACTCGAGTGGATACTATCATTTTTGGCAGTAGATACAAAGTGTCATTGTCCCCTCGACATTTTCGCACACCATTCATGTCATCGATGGGCTTTGAGCATTGAATTCGTACGATGGGTGGAGTCCACACGACGTGAGAGTTAAGTGCAGAAGCCTAAAAGCCTACCCGCTGAGTATGCAGGAGCTCGAGACATTCGTACATATGATACGCCCCTAGAGAACATATCTGAATTCTTTCCTTTGCCAATCCGTCAAATCCTCAAAGTCGAATTGCTCGCTCCCAGAGACCGTCTGAGCATCACTGTCTTTAGACTCTTCCATCGATCTGGGTGTGAGTGGAGTTGCAGCAGAGTCCCGAAGCTTGTTCTCCCGCGACATGATGTGTCGCAGGAGGAAGGATGCACCAACGACAACTAGGTGACCATCAGTCAAACGCCAATCAGTAGCTAGTGGATACTCACAGCTTTGAGAGACGATGATGGCTATCCAAGTAGAACGGTAGTGAATTTGCTTTTCATCAGCAAAGACAACTATAAAGGGTTATATTAGTGCCATGGTTGGTGTATTGAGGTGACCTACTATATCCTCCAACAATGTTGCCAACTAAGAGCTCCTGTCAGATATACATATGTCAAAGAGAAATTTGGAGCATACCATTATACCCGATGAAGATCATGCCATTGCAGATCGCCTTCTTCGTCCCGCCAGCAACATTAGAGGCGGCAATACCAAGAATGAGCACATACGGAGCGCCAAATGTTGGGAGAAGATAGTAACCCCACAGAGGTAGGGCCTTATGCGCCCAAGAACCCTTCCAGATCATGATGGAACCCGCAATGACTGGCAAGCAAGAAGCCGGTAAGATATATGTCCTTGCGTCTTTGAAACGACCCGCCAGGTAGCCAACAATGTAGATCGCGATACAGGTCATGGCGCCTCCTGGAATTTGCAGAAGTATCGCATTAACGGAGCTGTACCCAAATGACTGGATGATTCGAGCGCCGAACTACGCAATCCTCGTCAACATAAAGGCATTTGTGGTATTTCGCAACTTACTGTCGTGACACCGCCATTCGCAATATATATAGCAGCTCCACAGAGCATGAGAATCCACAACTTGACATCTCTCAAGGCTTCGACAACCTGATCCCATTTCCACCCTGTCTGATCTTTTCCCGTCATGTTAGACGCTAAACGTTGCTTCAAGAGCACCTTTTCCTCTTCTGAAAACCACCGACCAGGGTTTGCAGGCGAGGCTGGCACAAAGGCCAATAATACAAAAGCCCAAGCGATTGTCCAAGCTCCGGCGAACAAGTACCTATGTGTGGAATCGTTAGTCATAGTCGGTACGGATGAAATTTGGTCTCGCACATGTACTTCCAAGTGGCTAGCGATCCGCCTGCGTGACCAAGGCCGTAGTTCACGATACCAGAGAACATAGAAAATATGCCGTTAGCGGAATACCAGAATCCCACTCTCGAAGTCTCTGAACTCCGCATTTCAGTAGCTTGCTCAACGATATTCCGAGTGCGACTCACGCTCTTCTTTTGTATACCAAAGGGATGTTAGAAGAACGAATCCCGGAGATACAGAAGACTGAACAATGTGGTCTGTGTCAGTGGCAGGGTGAAAGGAAGCACAGTGTGAGCATACCTCCGTAATTCCTAGGAAAATCCTCTGCACCACTAGACCCTCGTATGAAGTGACTACTACTGTTAGGATACAGACGACCCCCCAGATGAATATCATCGCGGACAATGTCTTCACCAACGGAAGCCGCTGGAGTACCAACGCGATTGGAAGAACCGCGACGATGTACCCATCTATAGGGAGAACCAGCATTAATGGCATTTTCTTCTATAATCCCGGTATGACGACTTGCAATAGAATGCAGCATTCGCGGTAGAGTATCGCTCTGTAGATGTGACACCGTTGACAGTGGTGGAAAGATTCAGATCCTCAATGATACCGAAGACGGAGGCCGATCCCAGGACGGCTTTATCATAGAACTCTGGGGGTGCTTGTCAGCTTCACGACCTTCCTGGAGATTTAGCGATTCACGCACGCAAGCCATAAGAAATGGTCAAGATTGGCATTACTGTAAAAATTCAACATTAGGTACCATGCAAGCAGTTCCGGCGAAGACGAGAACTCACACAGTAGATCAATCTTCCTGACGAGTCGGCGAGTCTGCTTCTCTTTCGCGTCATCCGACATACTTCAACCGCGTGAATTCCTGAAGGAGGCGAAGGTCCAAGAGAAAGAGGGACAAACTCTGGACAAACTTGTCTATCATTTTGGATGGGCTCTAAACGCGCCAACTGTTCTTGGAAAAAATCCTGAGCATCGTGACTCAGAGCGAGTTTGTCTGTGTTTACCAACATCTTTCCGGCCCGGCCACGCTTTTTTTGACATCAACGCGCTGCTCGTGTTCTCGTCTTTGATGCCGACGACGACGAGGCATGTTCTCATCAGGTCAACTCTCAGCTCAAGCTCTCAGCTCAAGACGCATACTCTCTCGGATTCTCTCTTCATTCTCCATTAATGGTCTCGGTTGTCTCTGTCGGGAGCCTTCAAACCTACACATTGGCTGCGTTGAGGTCAAGAATGAATCGCAGCGCACCTCGCATGAACTATTCTTTTCTAGCATAACTACATATATGGCTGACGAGCCGCCGAGGCGTTAACCAAGAAGGGCTCGAGGAATTCGATCTCTTTATTGAGGTTGCGGTCCGTTATCAGCGACCAAGCCAACCCTTATCTCTAACCACCTTCCCCAGGCTCTTTGCAAATACGACAATATCTCATGTGGACTCGAGGATTTTGCGTCCCTCGACCATGCCATTCCTGGAATTCATTTTCAAGATCTATCCAGATTCTGTCGAGGAGCCCTGTCCCTTTGCTGTTTTCTCGACGAATGCACATTACTGGCAGGCACTATGGCTCTAACTTGCTGAGCTCTGAATGACTTGAGATTGTCCTGCTATTGTTCCTGGTCATTGTAAGCCTTGCTCTGTCGATGAGCTCTTGACTTCAACTTCGAGCAGGCATAGACGATCTCTATATCGTGGGTTTTGCAGATCTGGTTTCTTGCTCTTCGGGTTTAACTCTCGGTGTCAATCTCGAAGACTTTCAGGAACTCTCCTTGGCTCGTAGCTTAATACCTCTAAGAGAAAATCTTGATCTTGGATTACCTCGAGATCTTATCAGGATGCATGTGTTCACGAACATTCATATCTTGCGCTTAAGCGTCTTTTTGACAGCTTTGACAGCTACGGGACTCGGGCCTGTGCTACCTTATGGTCCTTTCGCTGGATATACTGGCCATCTGCTACATAGTAGCTGTTAGTGATG
The DNA here is from genome assembly GCA_037176845.1 of Paramarasmius palmivorus. Lineage (NCBI taxonomy): Eukaryota > Fungi > Basidiomycota > Agaricomycetes > Agaricales > Marasmiaceae > Paramarasmius > Paramarasmius palmivorus. Next base: position 1,173,804 of record JAYKXP010000001.1, on the reverse strand, counting down.
TACGCTGCGCTAACGTAGGGCCATCAAAACACTGATGTTTTGGTTTAGCGACGCTCCCAGTGACGTTCTGACTCCAGATGACTTGACTGGTAATGATAACTTCTTCATGGAGCAATAGCTTCAGTAGACCAGTGATGCTACAATGGCAAAAAGTCATACGGATGGTCCGATGCGATGCCGGTCAAGTATGATGTCTGCGATTCCTTCGCTCACCTTCGCGGTTTTACAGGTTTCTCCCCGCACGAGCTTCGGAGGCAGGAACGAGAAGGTTCCGCAGTTGCTTGGCAGTAGAATCCGCTGATCATTTCTACCATTTTCTGTCTTCTGAAGATCGAAAGGGGCGAAGGGCGAGCTCACAAGACTCGGAAACGTGTAATGTCCCATCAGCCCGTAGCCCGGGTTTTCAAGATGATAGATCCTTCCCCACTCCAAATATCCGCAGTCAAGTATCAGCAAGTATCGCAAAATGCAAGCAGTTATCACAACATTTTTACTAAAGCAGCAGGCAACAATTTAAGTCCACTGTAGATAACGATTTTTAAGCGCAGAGTCACTGTTCGCCCGCCGATCGTCCAGGCCAATCAAATGCGTGGAATTCTTCGGTCGCTCATCTTATCGGCCGATGCCATGTGGAGGGTTCAAACTTTTTCCCTTTTTTACTCCCAGCTCAGCCAGCTCCGGGATGCGAGCTCATCGCATTGCTGTCTCGCCGGAACGTTCCAGACTCGATATACATACTTCTCCGACTTGGAGGTGATCGCTTCTCTACAGCAGCGAATTGTTCTCATCAAGTTTCGAGCGCTGGCATGAATGAATGAACGCCCGGAACAAGATCGCAAACGTCCCTTTTTGACGCATTTCAACGTCGGTGTTTCCTTACATCCCCACATTTACGGAAGGATACCGTATCAAGGGCTGATCAGAATATGCGGTTTCCAAACCCGAGATTCAATTTGATTATGGCACTGCGAGATAAAGAATCGCGTGCACCAGGCCGCTCTGCCCGCCGATACATAAAAGAGCTCCCCCTGTCAAAATTTAAACCAATTCCCTTCTCCCCAAATCTCTTCCTCGAGTCCCGTCCCAACGCCGTCCGTGATGGATCCCGCGAAGGAAAAGTTTGAGGACAGCGTCAGCAACGTCTCAGGGGGCGCTCCCATCGAATTCTATGACCCTTCAAAAGAGTCGGTATGGACGCGAATCGGTCTCAGTCTTGAGAGTTTTAAGCGTGCGCCTGGAGCTACGGGGTATGTTCTAGTGCAACGTTACTTCTTCACTATTGACATTCTCTTTCCAGTACCCAGGTCGTCGCCGGTAACCTTACCGATGAAGAGCTACAGAGAATCAAAGCAGATGCCCCGCTGCTGCAACCAAAGATGAAACCGCGTCATTTAGCCATGATCGCTGTCGGTGAGTTTCCGCTTGTCTTTAAGACCCAGTCATTGGGGTTGACAGTTTCCACAAAGGCGGAAGTATCGGTACTGGTCTGTTCGTTGGATCGGGTGGAGCATTACACAAGGGTGGCCCAGCCGGAATCTTGATAGCATGGATTCTCATTGGTGTCATGTTAATCAACGTCACTCAAGCGTTGGGTGAGATGGCTATCGTATACCCGGTCTCTGGTGGTTTCTATACACTGGCACATCGTTTCTTGGACCCTGGTTTCGCATTTGCAATGGGATGGAACTACGTCTTACAATGGCTGGTCACTGTTCCTCTGGAGATCACGGTCGCTGCGAAAACGGTGCAGTATTGGACGGATGCGATACCCGTAGCGGCTCTGATTACCATCTTCTGGTTCGCGCTCAGTACGTACTTCCACGAAATCTGCATGACGCTTGCTAATTTTGGGGTAGTTTTCATATGTCTCTTCGGTACCCTCGGCTTTGCTGAAGAAGAGTTCTGGAGTTCGTGCCTGAAGCTGCTGGTTGTCGTCATGTTCATTTTCATCGGGATAGTCTGCATTTGTGGTGGCGTAGGTCTTTTTCTGCGATTTCCCTTTCAAATTTTTCCTTACTTTCTGGTTTCCAGGGCCCCAGGTAAGACTAGATGCCAGCGTGAATGGTTCGCACGCTCAATAATTCATTGATAGTGACGGCGAGTACAATCACTACATCGGGGGTCTCCACTGGAAAGATCCTGGTGCTTTTGCAAATGGATTCAAAGGTGTATGTGCTGTATTTGTGACTGGTACGCGCTCAATTGCATCAAGATCCGAACGCCTGACTGACATGCACCCTTGTAGCCGCCTTTTCTTTCTGTTAGTACAGAATACATTCGACTACATGCGTGTACTCATACATTTCACAGCTGGAACCGAAATCATTGGCTTGGCTGCCAGTGAAACGCCCAACCCCCGAGCCACGATGCCCGGTGCTGTCAAGGGAACATTCTGGCGTATTGTAAGTATGGTTTTCTTCCCTTCTCACCGTCCGCGAAACTCACGATCCGTTCAGACCGTCATCTACGTGACATCGCTTACAATCATCGGTCTCCTCTTACCATACACTGAGTCTCGACTCATGGGCGGTAGCGGTGCTGGTACGTCGGACCATGTGGATGCATAACAATTCTATTGATACACCTTTTACAGATGCCTCTCCTTTCGTTATTGCACTGGATAGAGCAAAGATCCCGGGTCTAAATCGTGAGTTGGTATGTGATACCCGCATATGTTGTTACTGATCATTGGTGCTGCATGGTGCAGACCTTGTGAATGCCACCATTTGTATCTCGGTACTTTCCATCGGCCTTTCCAGTATCTACGCCGGTTCCCGAACGCTCACCGCGCTGGGCGAGACAGGGTATGCCCCAAGGATTTTCGCCTACGGTTGGTCCAAGAGCTTAAACTATTCGGTTTACTGTATTAACCTTTTGCATCAGTGGACAAATCCAGTCGACCTCTTTTCTCGGTCATCCTCTTCCTCATGACTGCCCCCATTGCCTACATCAACGTTGCAGAGAGTGGCGATGAAGTCTTCGACTGGCTTCTTGCGATTTCTGGTTTGGCAACTGTTGTTACCTGGCTTTCCGTCTGTGTATGCCAGTGAGTAATCCTTTTTTACTCGGTGATCCCACAAAAGTTGACATCATGATTAGCGTCCGATTCAGAAGAGCGTGGAAAGTCCAGGGCCACTCGATTGAGGAGCTCCCATTCCAAGCTATGGGTGGAGTCTACGGGTCATGGTTCGGCATCGTCCTCATGGTTTTGGTTCTTATCGCCCAGTTCTACGTCGTAAGTGTCTTCCCATTCTAGGACGCTTGATCCAACGTTTACCGATCTCAATAGGCTGTTTGGCCCATCGGCTTTAATGGCACCCCTACAGAGCGTGTTCAAAGCTTCTTCAGTAAGTTACTTGCCGTATTTTCCAGCCCCATACTCATCACAACTGTTGTACAGAGGCATACATGGCTATACCAATCATCCTCTGCTTCTGGATCATCGGTTACGCATGGAAACGGACAACACCTCGTAGAGCGCATGAGATTGATCTCGATGTGAGTTCCGGAGACCTCAAATCTTATTTCTTACTGACCGACCGCTCCATAGTCTGGACGAAAAAGCTGGCTTACGGTGGAAGAAATGCGTCAATACCGCTTAGAACGTAGTCAAGCACCCCTTCATATTCGCATCTACCGCATGTTGTTCACCAACTAGTCACTTTGTACACATAGCAATACCATTGTAATTGATGTTTTGTTTTCGGATTAAATTCGTATCCTGTTGGTTATGGTACAACACCCCAACTCGGAAGTTCATTTGTACTTTAAACGATTAAAACGTTCTCTTGACCTTGACCTAGTTTTGCACGCTATGTTGATTTGAACTATGCATTTTATTATGCACGCTATAAGTACTATACGGACGTCGACAAAGACTGCAAGAAGCTGAGGACATCACGAGTCGTGTATCTTCAATAAGTACGACCACACTTCCACGCGGACATTCAAGAAAAGTAGTACTACAGAGCTTGACGTTAGACATAAAAAAAAGCAAATATCGAGAAAACAGCATAGGTATATATAGAAACACTAACTCGGCCATTCATGATCCTACATCACCGACACGGGTCAAAGCTACTCGTCTTTTCTTCTTGGGGGGCTGCTCTGCCACCTTTTCATTGTTTTCTGGAGTACTCTCTTCATCACGCGTCCTCTTGGCACCACTGTCTACATCAGAGATACTTCCTGATGGTGTGGCAGGGGGCTGGTCCATCGCATTAATTCGGGCCTTTACCGCTGTGGGTGCAGGTGACGGCGTTACGCTGCGCACAAATCCAGTGGACGGGGCTACAGGTGCAGGAGGTAGCCCAACATTACCGAATACAGGTGTAGCTGTAGGCGTTCCTGCTCTTGAGGCACCCGATCCACCGTGCTGTGAAGATGAAGAAGGTACCGGTGCGATAGGAACGGAGTGCTGTTGAGCGATAGATTGGAGCTGCAAAGCTTGCTGTTGTTTATGGTACGCCGGGAAGATCTCATCAAAGACGATCAAGGTACAGTAGCCATCTCTGGAAGATAGCATGAGGGATTGGCCATCTGGGGACCTGAAGGGTATGAAGTCAATGACAAGTTCAATATGCAAGAGAAAGGCAGGCACGTACCAGCTAGCATCTGTGAACTCATCGTAATGCAATTTCGTGAGAATGCATATCGGAGTAGATTGCTGAGTATCGTAGATAACCACAGCATCCATAGTAATAACAGCAAACAGCATCCTGTATGGCAAGGCAAATACAGATGCAGTATTTGGTGCAACTGCTGTAGGAGTGGAGTGCTGTTGGCTCGGGGTGTTTGGCTTGGACGCAGCAGGTGTTAGTGGTCGCATCCCTGGATCAGCTGCATTAGCATGACGCGGCGATGGGGAGGCGATAGTCGGCGTAGGTGTTCTTTGGGAAGGCGGCAGGAGCGTCATTCCCATCCCCGTACTCGTGGCTTCGACTTGAGATGACTGCACTTGCAGAGGTCCAGTAACGTCCACGTCTAGCTGAACGACTTCCGTACTTAATGGAGCCGTCTTCGGCATCCTGCTTGTGCTAGATCCTTCCTGACTCGACGCAAGAGCTTCCCTTAGCTCTATCAGAACTGGGTTGAATTTGACAGCCACACTGGCCTTCTTATGACCCGGCAACGTAGCGATAGGCGGTTTCGCAAAGTTGGCCCGTGTGTAAATGTATACACAGGAGGAGCTACTGCCACCTTTCGAAGATCCTCCCGCAGCAGAAGCTTCTTCGGTACGGCTCTTTCGACCCCTTGCAGGAGTGGTACTCCCTTCTTCAGAAGATGGGGTTGGTAGAATAACAACCTCCGGGTCTTCAAATTGGCCGGCTGGGGTCACAAGCAGTGCACCATCAGGGCTAAAGGTTAAACGTCTGAAAAAGTTGGTATAACTTTCGTCCCCGTATAGGCCGATGTTTCTCCACTGATCCGTCCCTGTCCTGGAGCTTGGGGTGGGATATGAATGTGAAGTAGGTATAGCAGTGCGAATAGCGGGAAGAGCCGGCATTGGACTAGGAGAACGTCCGTAGCGTGAAGTGATAGAGTAAGCTGGTGATGCAGGCGCATTTGATGCATTGCTGAACGAGGAGCGACGCGATGAGGGCTGGATATGCCCCTTGTCCTTTTCCACAGGGGTAGAAGGCGGGGGTAACATGGAGCTTGTAGAGCTTGTAGATAGGGATGTGGTTATCGGAGGGACCGTGAGAGGTGGTAACGACGAGGTCCCTGTCATTGGAGGTATGACCGGCGTGCTCGCGACGCTGGTCGAAGGGGTAATAGGTGCGTTCGAAGCATATGTGAGAGGCGTCGGATCTTTGAATTCCTTCTCTCTTGGAATTTCAGGTGTGGTGCTTGAGAACAAAGCGGAGCCTGCTCCTGATTCTTCGAAAACGCTTTCAACATCGCTCGTCATGCTTTCCCGTCTAGAAAAGCGAGGTCTGCTGCTTTCTCGCCTGCCTTCCGTGTGGCTAGTGTTGCTCACAACACTAGACGTCCTCTCATGCTTCCGGCGGTGCCCTCTGCCTTGCGAGCCTGTTTGAAGACTCATGTGACTGTTCTTCCCAACTGCATGGATCTCTAGAGAGCCACCGTGATGGTTATGTGTTATGCGATGCACATGCATCGCCCTATCGCTGGATTGGGTAGCGATGTACTCATTCAAAGGATCCCATGAAACTCCTTGAACGAAGTGTGTATGATCCGCAATTTCATGCAAGCATTTACCTGGCGTTGATGGTGGCGTGAGCAGAAGTGAGCTATAAATGAAAAAGCTTGCGGAGCTCACCATCTGCGGCATGAAAGATACGAGCAGCATTGTCTGTGCTGCCAGCGATGATGTATTCTCCGGTGGGGCTCCAAGCAAGGTCGTAGACTTCCATAGATGTGCACCTGCGGTGACAATGTTATTGAGTTATGAACAGTGGTACATGGTAAGCATACGCACCGAACCATGATCCTTGGTTTCCAGAATTCCTTCTCGTTTGACATTTCGTCGGGGTTCACGTCACTTCCGTAAGCAGAAGCTTGCGGTGTGGAAGAGGGAGCCCAAATAATGATCATACCATCTGGGTGACGATGTAAAACATTAATATGCGTTTGTACACGAGGGTGACGATGTGAAGGAAAGAGGAAAGAATACGAGACTGACCATCTCCAGCAGAGGCTATGGTTTCGCCTGTAGGATAGTGTTAGTGCCGCTTATTACATATAGATTTCCGGACGTGGATACCATTTGGACTCCATCGGACTACATTGACAGGTGCAGAATGTTTGCTCAGGGTAGCGAGGTATTCGATGCGGGGCGGCCTTGGCGCTGTTTGAGTGGTAGACGTAGAAGCTTCTGTAGCGGCTGTAGTAGGGCGTATGTTCGGATGAACCATCCATACCTATAAAGTGTGAAAGCTTCGAGTCAGCGAACTCTGAAGAAGTTCAAAGAGAAGCGAAGAAAGAAACGATGGAAGGTTGACGGGACATAGATCCAGAGAAGGGTGATGTGCGTTCAGAATGATAGATATCGACAACGTACTCTGACGTGGTTATCATCTCCACCCGTAGCCAGTCTATACGACTGGCTAGCCCACTTCTCCGTCCACTCCTGTTGAGATATATCTGACGAGCCAAGGCCAGATGGTCGCGCCTTCTTGAAGACGGGAACTGGTTGAAAATCACACGATGAAATGGCCTTCGAGTCGTGCCACCGAATTTCGAGTGTCTTGAAACGCATTTGGTGGATATGTAGAGGTTCTTGGATGGAGGTCAAAGGAAGTAGGTGCTTGCTGGGTCCAAAGGATGAGCCGGTAATAGGTACCTATCAAAAAAGCTGTTCGAGAATTCTACTAGAGAAACGTCAAACAATTCATACAGAACGATACATTATATTCTTACCTTGTGTTGAATACAATAACACGAAAAAGCGACGCGAAATGAGCCGGCCTCTACGTCGTCGCGCTCTTTTGTGTTGCTACCTGGATGCACAAGTACAAAGAAAGCCTTGCGCAGAATAAAGAGAGGTCTTCTGTGCTGATCTGAGCGGAAATAAGCACTTTTGAATAATCGAAAGAAATTCGGGAGAAATGAGGTGGTGGCAGGGAGCAAAGGGAGAAGGCTGGAGAAGGTTGGCAGAGTCTCACACTAAGCCAGAATTCAAACCCAGGCCATCGCCAAGGTTTGTAATTTCAACGTTCAGTTCAGTGATTAGCGCCCATCTTAACGCACGGCCTTACCCGTAACTCAGGTGCTCAAGTTCTTCATTCTCACAGAGCGGAAAGGGTACATAAAACAGGTCAGGTAGTCTCTCTCGAGGTCTATCCTCAAGTCGGAATAGTCTCCGTGCCCATAATAATAGCCAAATCCCTCAGATCTTTCTGCAGAATCTTGGTCAGATGAGCCAAACCAGCCTGCTGTTCAGCGAGAACCTGAACGGAAGTGTCATGGTCAATTTCAAAAGCGGATATGACAATGCCTCCACCCACCTGCGTGATGCGAGCTAGCCCTTCCTCGTCCACCACCTTCCATTCTCCGCCACCAGTCATCGCATTGAGCCCTTCTTCTCTGGCTTTCAAAGCTCCAATGACGGCCCACAGTTCCCCGAGCTTACTCTTGAGTCGTCCTCCTTTCCTCGCCGACCCATCCCCACTCGACGAAGACCTAGCGATTCCAACTTCGGTAGCAATATCTTCGAGCTGCGCTTTCAGCTCTTCTTCCCCCTCTCCAATAGCCGAGCTCCGAACGCTCGGAATCAGTAAATGTAAATGTTGCACTAGCTTCAACAGGCGGTGCAGTAACTGCGTTTGTAGTGCTGAGTACCGTTGTAATCGAGGTATTGTCACAGTTGTGTGATGCGTTGTGAGTGTTCGTAAACGAGCTTGCAGCTCCGTAAGTTTTTCCCGATGAGCGGTTGATTGTTGCGTTTGAGCATCTACTCGGTCTCGTAGATCGTCGAATCCTAGTGCTAGGACGGGCACGAGACTGTTTCACGAGTGAGAAGACAGTGATACGAATCCTAAAAATGGCTCACCAACTAGGATCGGGGTTTTCTCTAACCGCCTTTTGCCACAAGTCCTCCCTGACAGCGTTCGGTGGTCGAGTATACAAGTTCACTTGAGCTGGGTCGACAAGGTTATAGAAGTAATGCTGTTTCAGGCAGAATATGTTTCTACTGCGCATTTCTAGAAGCACGAGACCTTACCTGGAACCGACATGATTGAGGGTTTTGTGGGTTCCACGCCCCAACTATAGCCTCTATTTTTTCTTGCAGTCTTGCAAACTGTATCTGGGCATCTTGTCCTTGTGTTTGTGTTCCTAGAGCACTTGCTCCTAACGTGCTAACTCCCAGTGTACTGGTTGTAGGTTTGGGTCCAAGAGCACTCGCTCCAAGGGTGCTACTGCCTAAAGTGCTGGTTCCAAAGGCATTCCCCCCTGAGAATAGCTCGTCAGACCTTCAAGATTGTTCATAGTCACCGTCAACGCACCAGTGTTACTAGTGTTCGCAGTGCCGAACAATGATCCACCAGTTGTACTGTTTCCAAACAAAGGATTACCAGATACTGGTGCCGTCGTAGTCGTGTTACTTGCTCCAAACAAGGTCCCCCCACCGGTTGTATTGGTGTTTGTATTCGTATTGGCACCTCCAAAGAGAGGATTCGTCGACGTCGATGCATTTCCAAAAATACTTGGTTTTGCCTGGTTTTGATTCGCGTTTTGTTGTTGCCCAGCTGGTGGTGTCGCAAAAAAGCTACTTGTACCGGTTCCAGCTGCCGTGTTCGCTGCTGGTTGCTGTTGTTGGGTGTTCCCAAAGAGCGAACCGGTGGTGTTGGTATTAGTGCCTTGGTAGAAAAAGGTCAGATCTTCCAAGACATGGCTAGACTGTTGCCAACATACCCGTCGTGCTTCCAAATAATCCAGTTCCAGCGCCAGTTGCTATCGTAGGAGTAGCTGGCTTCCCAAACATACTGCCTCCTCCCGTATTTTGCGTGTTTCCAAACAATGAAGTTCCACCCGTACCAGTATTCCCTTGGTTTTGAGTATTCCCGAATAACGACCCCCCACCAGCATTCCCGCTAGTATTGCTGCCAAATATCGACGACGTTGGCTGTTGTTGTTGCTGCGGCTGAGTGTTCCCGAATATCGATGTCGTTTGGCCTGGCTGCTGGGTGGTGTTGGTGTTGGTGTTGCCAAAGATACCTCCTGTATTGGTGGCTGGCGTCGTTGTCGACGAGCCAAAGATGTTGGTGCCCGCTGCCGTAGAGGCGCCAAAAGACGACATGAGAGCTGGGTACAAAGAGCGTTTGCTTGTGACGCGACTTGTTCAGAATTCGTGATCATGCTCCTGAATCTCGCTCAATCTAAGTCCGCTGAATGAACCTCCAAGAGCTTCAATTGTACCTACTTTCCTCGAAAAAGAAACGAATCAAACTCATAAGTGAATTGGAATCGGCGTGACGCGACTGGGAGTCATCACCATTCGCGACTCTACAATGCATGGAAACTGAATATCAGAAAGGCATACATTATGGTGCTTAAGCTTGTTACGGAGGATACACTTGAAGTCTACTTATGCTACGTGAGGTGGCGAACCGGGCCCTGAAGATTCAAGATTAAGGACAAGGCCTTCAACCCTATCATCGTTCGCCAGTTCTACCGCTTTGCGAATTTTCATTGGAATAGAAGATGTGTTAGTGCGCCAGGGATCCGTATCAGCACTATGATCACCCGAGGAATAGGTCGCTCGCCGCGCCGCCTCGAACGTCGAGACGTGCCGGGCTGTATCACGATCGGAGAACCCCAGACCGATCCTGACAATAATAAGGGTCGGAGCGATGCCCTGTAGGAAGTTACACAATATAGTCAGAATGCAGAAGTGTGAGACACTTACTATGATTTGTGAGAGGGAGTCGAACATCAAAAGCTGCGATGCAATCGAGATTCAGGTTCACAACCACATTGAAACATAGTACAGGCCACATACTGTAGCATTCATTCCGACGACGTAGAGGGCGATTGTGACCAGCATGAAGACAGAGGATATAGCGGCTGATTCTATCCTAGAAGGAAGTTTAGCACGAGGTACCCAGCGAAGAAACGGAATTGCCAACACTATCTCCAGCACTCGATTGTATTTACGGCTGTGCGTCTCGTCGAATGCATTCACAATCCGACGGCTGGCCCACCAGATACGTCCCGCTGCAAATGCTCATTTGGTTACCCCACACCGTATCGAAATCACAAAGCCTACCAATTCAACCCGTCACAGTGACATTGATAGTCAAAGTAAGCGCGAACGAAATGACTACCCAGTGGTAGATAGCAGAGTCATCTTCGCCTGGCTTGATATGACTGAAACCCGCTACTCCAACGTAGCCGCAGACTGTGGGGCAAGTCTTAGCTGGGACCATGGGTTCGACTCCCCCAATGCTTTTACTCACCTATACCAGCCATCAGCATAATCACAGGAAAGACAACGATCTTTCTACTCTTCCCCCACACGACATACAATCGATAGATCTGGGAACACATGTGTGGGCGCTGAACGATGCTGTTCGGGGATGTACTCACCAGTAGCGTATCGGCCACTATGCTAAGTATAGCGAAAACACCTCGTTTTCAGCAAGTCGACGAAGAGAAAGCGACAAAGCCTACGTGAGAGTTGCATATATTGCTTCTCTAAAGATAAGACTGGGCTCCCAAAGTCGGAAGTAGTATCCAGCCACACCACCAGGACCCTCGTATTCAGTAAAGGCAATGAGAACTCGAGCGAAATCAACGCCGACATGTGCAGTGGACAGAAGATACATCAGGATCGCGGTCAGGATGAAGAGCCTTTTCTTTGTGGATAGAAGGATATGGACGCATATAGCGAAAAGGACGGTGTACATGCCTGTAAGAAGGGTTCCAAAGTCAAATTAAAGAATACGGGATAGGCATCTCTATGGCGTACCCCAAAATGTAGTTTCCATCTTTTTTGCATGGTAAGGTAAGTCGAGCGGCGCTACAGAAGCGGGGACTTGCCCATAGTGCGATAAGCTTGTACTATGACAGGCGCTTGTGAGCAAAGTCCATCCTTGGAAAAAGATAGTCTCATACCTTGTCAACTGAGAGGCCCATCTCAGGAATCCTGGGACTGTGTTTGAGGATTGAGAAGCTATGATACCATCCCAGTGTCCATGTCACCGTGGCTTTAAAGAAACCAAGTAATACCACCGAACTTGATGCATGATGGTCCATAGAATGCTCTGATATGTCAGCGCAGCATTGAAGAGACGCTAGAACACCGATATCAATTTCAATCATCTTGGTCTACGAATACTAGCAGCCAAGCCTTGACTCATGTCGACAGTTTTCTTGTGCTAAGAAAAACGGCTTTCAGTGTAAACCTACAATGGCTACTGGAAGGTGCAGATCCGTGATTACAAGCGAATTCCTTACTTGGTAAGCCCGAATAACTGAGCAACACCGATATCTGATAGATTCTAGCCGTGCCTGTGATAAGTAAGCGTCCAGCTCAACGAGACCAGGTGGCAGTAGCAAGAGAATCGAGATAGAGCACACTGTCCAGAGTGTGAGTACCACAACTTTTGAACCGTTACCTAGAAGACGCCCACCAATCAAAAAGGAGGTGTGTCTGCCTCACAATACGCAGACTTAGATGCCAGGGCGTTTACACATGTTTACCATCTCGACTCATGAGCTCGAGGTCATTATATTGGGAAATCCTAGATGACAATTATGGGTGGACCATGCCATCATAACCCTGTGGAGATGAACGACAGTTCCTTCGATTTGGCAAGCATGTGTATCGTTGTGGTGCATAGTGCCATGAGATCATACAAGTGGTACTTTTAGTGGAAGGAACCGCATAACAACCAACACGAAGAAATCAGAACTATAAAAATAATAGCATCAGAAACCAGAAACCAGGATTTATCAACCTCAACGGCACTCACTCTGAGAGGCTGGAAGAACCATCTGTTCTTGCCAGATGTGTATCTCTCCTCCAACAGTTTCTTAATGTTCTTCTTTGCGTCCTCCCTCTGTGATGGCTCCTTGAAAGTGTCGGCGACAACGGCGTTCTTCAAGCCCTCCAACTCAATTTGATAACGCGTAGGGAAAAGATGGGAATAGTTGACAACCTAGAATTCTTTAGACATAGAACCAACGCGCAGTACGCATAGAACACACCTTGATGAAGGGCTTGACCTTACTCCGCGTTGCCAACTTCTTCTGACCCATACGCTTGGTTACTTTCCGGGGGTACCGTTCAACACCAGCGACAATTGCGTGAGGGTAGGGTCTCTCCTTGGTTCCCTCATCGAGTTGCTTGATAACAACGACCTTTTTGCCAGCCTGACGGCCTTGGAGAACGATTGCGACCTGCGATCCCAATGAGTATGATGATTCCTAGTCTACGGCGTGAGCTTGAAAGTACCTTCCCGGGCTTGTAAACTGTCCGAGCAAAGGATCAGCATTCGGGTCAAGAAATTCAGAGTGTTTAGCAACATACCTTTGACCATTTCTTGATGTTGAGGGCGACGCCTTGATACTTTTGCTCGACAGTGTTTGGGAATGGAAACAGAATTCGTTAGGCGGCGATTGCCGGGTGGCTTGCTAGTTGCAAATTAGAGTTCAAACTCCGAGCTATATAGTCGAAATTGCTTATGTAAGTATCTCTCTCTTCCCGAACTGCATCGTGATCAAACACCCTAAACATTTCCTTCTCAAGAATCGAACACTCAGAGAACCACGGGAAGACTATAAACCTATAACTCAAGGTTGTGCTAATTTTTCACAAGGAGGTCGGCGTACAGGAAAACTCCTACTGCCTCACGAAACTTGAAGCTGACAGTAGTTTAGTATCTCTTCCGAGCGGTTACTTTACTCTCTTCCGGCAGCATTGGCCCGGCGTGCTTCCTTGATGCTTCCATTTGGAGAGGACAGCTGGTACCTTACAATCGCTATCTTAGCTGGAATTCTTCCTGTCACTCTAATTTTCATCCAAAGCTGATACTTCTATTCTGAAGCCCAAAGTCCAGCCTCGCACTTGTCCGGATAGCTGAATAGCATCTACCGATAAGCAAAAGTCTGGAACACTCAGTGCTGTGTCTCAGGGACGTGATTTCTCGTGCGTACTTGCAATTGCACTGTCTTCGGAACAGTTGTCAGACCCATCCAGGTACTAATAGACTTGCCGATACGGTTCCGATTGGCGTTTCAATGTGTCTGGACCTCCAACAGGCGGGATGCCGTGTATATCAGCGCTCGCAAGGTTGGTTCCAGCGACTGTTGGTATATCGAAACTGATTCTTACAAACAGTTACCAGCTTGCAAACTTTAGGGGGCGTATCCTTCTGTACCCGTTACGCACGGTATCTTTAATCCGTGCATTTCGTCAGTCAAGAATCTGCTATCAGCCGCACGTCGGCTAACTGTAACCTTCCCTGACTTGCGCGTCCGATAGCTTGGAAGTCTGTCATGGACAAAGTTTGTCTAATCTGTCAACCCGTTACCCAATTGAAGCCCAAAAGCAAGAATGATGTACAGGGGTATTTAATTCCCAAAAAAACAACACATGTAAGTACTCCCGTGTAAAGCGTTCAAATCATCATTAATCAAAGAATGTTAAGAATAGAGAGAGCGACACAATTCAAGGCAGGCGGATGTAAATAGCTAAGGTGGTGAGAAAAGTCCGTGTCCGCATCATGTCTCAAGCTATGATATATCGTCTATTGAATAGCTTAGAGATTGATGTTGACTGTACGTATCGGGTCAGTAACGGGCTGTATTGATATCAAGGCTGACAACTTACTAGGTGTGCAACCGATCGCGATGAGACCGTTGAAGCTGTTGTTCGAGCAACAGACTGGCTGGGACGAGCTACAATGACCATGAGCGCTCCACGAATGGAAGCTAGCTGCCGTATATGACGCACCAAGAGCTGCCTCCAGCACCAATGACGGTGATTGGAGAGCAGGTCAAACCAACTAAGACGTTGAGGTCCTGAACAACGACGCCCAAAAGCTTCAAAATGGCAGCAACTGGGCCGGAGCCAGCCTTCTGCACTGAGTTGCAGCACTGTCAATTCAAGTACAGGTTAGGCATAGCGACATCCAATATGCATGGAATGGTTCCCACCTGGATAGGGCCAGTGTTACATTGGCCAGGAGAGCCAGAAGGCTTTGAATCACGAGCGGCTGAGTACATGTTGGGTGAATAACGGGTGTTGCTATATCCTGCCTTGACACTTACCAACAGTCCCAGTTGAACGACGCGTAGGAGGGAGTGGCGGAAGTCCACGCGCAAGGCGCTCCGCGTTGGTCTCCGGCTTGGGGACAGCTGAGACAGCGGAGGCAGCAGCAAGTGCGAAAGCGAAGGCAGAAGTGACTTTCATGGCTTTTCAGATACTTTTTGGAGCGGCCGCAAGGAAGGACACGAAGCTGGCGGGAGTAAGGGAATGCCTCGCTGGTAAAAACCTAGATCACAACTTTTTATACGTACTCTGGTCAGACTTCCGTTTTTTCTCCGCTTGACCGAAAACGTGTGAATTGTCAATCTAAACGGCTTCGAAAAGTGAATGAAATCAATCGTGATGGACGTCGCTTACGAGTTTCTTGCAATGTCCTCTTGCACATTCCGTGAAGGTCGAATCCGAACCAAACCATGCCGGAATGATTGTACCCGACTTTGAGTATCCTTACATCTGCCCCGAGAAGTCTGTCCCTCCTTCTCCCCAATGTCTGTTTAGAGGAAACACTCTAGTCGTGGTTCTGACGTCGGTGCTCCATTTTTCCGCGTAGCCCTTGTGAGAAAGAATCGACAAGTTCAAGAAACACCGTAGAAAAGCCTCGTGTAGACTGCCTGCCGAGGCGGGCACGCCTTCGGGGGATATCAACGAGCGCCAAGCGCAATCATGTTAAATGATGGTGGCAATTTGTGAGAGAAACGACTCAATCTCCGAAACGCATCAGACAGCGCGCAAGATGGTACGATCTTCGATTCATTGCTCGGCGATTTCTACGGGACAGCAACGGGTGGTCCTTTCTCAAGCTCTTGTCAGCTGTTGACACTATTGACGCGTTGTGGCTGAATTTTTTTGCTGTAAAAAAAGAAACACTTAGAAAGGGTATAAGCACATTACTCAATGTTGTCACACCTTAGGTACCAAGTCCAGGAATAAAACGACTACGCGTGTTCAACGGAATCATAGCCACCCCAGGCCTCTTCATGCCCTGGCCCAGAGGATGCCTCGGCTTCCAAGAAACCCAGGAAGTGACTCTACAATTTAACCAAAACGGGCCGAGAACACTCCTTGAAGAGAGAGACTTCAACGAATAAAAGCTTGAAATTCGGTACTGACAAACCTAAGATGTTGCAGAGAATGATTTCAATAGAGTCCATGTTAAACGTCATCTATTGCACTAGTGTCAACCATGTTGAAGGAGCTCCACAACCATCAGGAATAGGCACGACCCTTTTGTTGCCGAAAAAGAAGACTTGACCGAAGGTCAACGGGTAAAAGGGTTGAAGATGCTTCATAAGTACATTTTGGTCATTCAGTTCTCGGAGATACAGCTCAGATGACTCGAGAGAGGGTGCCTTGAGCGCAAGCCCAATGCCTTTCGAGGATGCCCGAAGAGTATTCAGAGAACGAAAGCGAATCGAGCGCCGATGTGGCGGAAGACAAGCCACACGATTAATTTACGCGACCCTGTATCGACGTGAGGAAAGGCAAAGAGCGATGATAAGATAAGCCCAATTGGGCAAATATTACTACTACAAGGAATTGCCTAACATACGCAAATAAAGACTCTTTCCCCAACCTTTCACTCTCGTTCTCTGACATGGTGTGTACTACTATCTTGAGCGAAGCGCGTCATTGACCTTTCTACTTCCCGACTCTAGGCTTCTTTACAATTTTGCTCGGAATGCAATAATCTTCTCTACCCAAAAGCAGACCAGCAACGACGGATCATGGTTTATGGCTGTCGAATCTGCAACTACGATGAAATCGGCGAAAACAAGTGTGTCTACCGGAATGACTTGTTGACAGTGACCAAGTGAGCGTGAGGGATCTGCCTGGAGAACTGTTGATTGACTCCATGGAAAGGGAACAAGTGGGAGTGACGACGGATTTGGGCTCAGATCCGACACTGGTGAATAATGCAGCTGCCCTTGTCCAACTAATTGAACTAATTGACATGTCACTAGGCCCATTCAAACATACCTTGTCCGCAATGTGGTAATGAAGAGTGGGTATTCCTTTCGGCTCCGCCTCCTTTTCAGCTCATTTGCTCGTCTAGTGCCGTCTTCTACCAAGATCAATCCAAACGCAAAGAGACCCGCATGATCTTGTTCTTCGTCTGTACAAAGTGTAATCACAGCTTCTCAGACCCCACGCTGCCAACAGATAGCAGACCCGAGATGGAATGACGGATGACTGGTGTGCCACCTGTACTTTCTTTGACATTTGTTCCCCATTTTTGTATCTATAGACGGAATACAAGTATAGATTTGCGAGAAACCCGCGCACTGGTACTACAAGACCCGTTGTGGACCCGACGGACGCCCACATATCGAAGACCCTGGTTTATGCTTGTTATGGACGAGCTGCATCGAAGGTTAGACTAACGGCGAGCGCTGGAACGATCCACCACAGATATGGGTGCCCGTCAGCATCGAGTGAAGCTCGAATGTCTTCGCGTGCGCCTCGATTCGGCGTGTAGAGGTAGCCGAGGGGTGTTATATCATCCTATCGACTTAAGGTTACTATCAGATGCAGCCCCTGTATTGTTCTCGTGATGGACGTGGACGTCGAGGGCGACAAACAGCACGCGGAGAAACTACGTTTCCGGCACCTCGTTGTACAGGCTTGCCACCGCTAGACATGATGCATGGAAGTCAGGACGTCAAACCTCACGTTGACCACCTACACTGCCCGGCTTCTATCTTTTCAGGCCGCTCCTAACAGTCAGCTCTCAGGAACTGTTCAGGTACGTGTCTCTGGACGTACGAGCGCCATACAGGTTCGAACATAGGGATAAAAGTCATATAAAACGCCACTGCTCTCATCTACTCCTCATGACACTCAAATTCCGCAGGCACGACGCCTTCTGAACAATGTCCACGGAGAAATGGCGGTGCATATGAGAAAAACATGACAATTAAGTATGTCAGTTCAGTTCGCGAGCTAACTCACTGTGTTACCACAGAATGATATTGGTATTCCGTGGTCCAGATATCTATGTTCAACAAAACAGCTGACTGCGTCTTGATGTCTAGAGCCCCTGGTCTCGACCAGGCCATCAAGGTCGCTGGTTTTCAGGATGTCTAATCACCAATCAGACGTGATGGATGGTGGGGAGGGGCAACCTCGGTTCTTGTTCGTGACGCTTTGTAAGCAAGATGCGCTGCATAGCCACAAAATTACTGGGACCTAACGAGCGTCGAAGAAATGTGGACTCATCTCAAGTGTTATCACCATATGTACATCACTGACACATTACATATGGTAGCCTCAACCTAAGCCATGGATTTGGAGCATCAGAGTTTTGATTTTAATAAGGAGTGGCCAAATTTCTGCCTGATTTAGGTATACAAGGATCCTTGAGGTACTTTAAAACAGTTATTGAAATAGGTAAATTACTGGCAGCGTCTCCCCAGTCAAAACCTAGCGTATCCTGATTGTTCGGGGTATATTCACGCGTAAATGAGTACCGGGGACACTGGTTTAGAGGGGTTCTTGTCCATCGAGGTTCGGTGAAGGTTTCCCACCCGAAATGTTCTCCGAAAGCGTGTGTTGAGTCTGCATGGTATGTTACTAGCCTAATATGCATCATAGGCGATAAAAAGAGAGGAAATCCTCTCGGGGAAGACTGTTTTTGCTTTCCGCGACTCGAGAACCGCGACTTGTCACATCTGTCACACGCGGCAGACGCGCAGAACTCGCTTTAGGGGCTAAAATAGTTTTGCCCCGATTCTCCCTTCTACTCACACTTTACATGGAAATTTTCGCGGAGAGAAATGTTTGTTTCACCAATATCTTGCTTCGCTTGTAAGGGTTTCGTCAGGAAATAAAATTCGATGGAGCTGAGAAAAATAAATTTGCACGCGCTCCATCGTTTCGGGATCTCTTACAAGACAAGCAAGATATTCATAAATAAATTCTATCTAAAATTGTTCGAGCGTGGCTGGACTCCTCTTCGTCTTTTAAACGGGGAGGCCGCATTTTTTGGGGTCTTGCGAAGCCCCTAGCCAATTTTCCCACACTCGGCCCTTAGTGAGCATTGCCCCTCCCCATGGATGGGAAAGGACTCTGTGATTGGTTGACGAAAGCCAATGAGACCTCGAGGAGCAGATTTCCTCCATCTTCTCTCGTCAGCTCGTTGTTGGATTCGGAAAGAGAACACCTCGGTTACGGTTCAGGTCCTCGTCCGAAGATGCGAAGAGAGAGGTCTGTCAGATTGTGGCAAGGTTGAAAAGCATGTATCATCAGATAGAAAAGGTCAATGTGACTCTCGATTAACTTCTGTGTACATTTCATGGCAGAGTTTTCGTAACTGTGCCCGAGAATCAGTGCGAGAGCTGCGGAGACGAACCGATAGCGAGAGCGAGGTAATTATAATCTAATCCTCAGGCTGATCTTTGCGTAATCTAATCGCCGCTTTTCCTGCTCTACTCATCATGTCGTCTGAAAGACTTCTTCATATCATTTACGTTCACGGATTTCAAGGTACTTGAAGCAGAAACTATCACTTCATGTGTTCTCAGAAGATATACTTCAGGAAATGACACAACCTTCCAGGCAAATTCTACCGATTCTTCCACCTGGACAACATATGCTGATTTCATACTATTGTACAGTCATTTCCGACGCACCTACAGAAATATTTGGCCGAAAATGTCCCGAGACGTCTAAATCTCAAGGTCCAATCCAGTCTGTACCCAACATACAGAAGTCGGAAGCCCATATCCCATGCAACGAAGAACTTTTTGGAATGGTCAGTGTTTAGAGGTGCTGCGGATGAAGCCTGTTACCCATCTCTTGTCTTAGGCTTGCTACACAGCCGCCTGGTCCTGTTATACTGGTCGGACATTCAATGGGTGGTCTTCTAGTAGCAGAAGCTACCACTGATCCTTCGATAGTCAACCTTCGGCCTCGTCGTATTGTCGGGATGATCGCGTTTGACTGCCCTTACTTGGGCATGCACCCTCACGTCGTTATCACTGGTATTGCCTCTTTACTCCCGAACAAGAGCGAAGGTGGCCAGACGGAGAAGGAAATGAATGTTGATCCAAACGTGAAAATAGTTGACAATAAGGTTACGGATGACTGGGAGAATTTCAAAAGAAACATGGATCGTGAGTGGCGTTTGAAGGCATCGATGCATAACCTTTGACAAAGGGTTGTACAGGAAATTCATCACGCCCATCTCTCCATTCGCCACAAGGGTCCAGCCTCTCTGATAGCCTATCCGTTCGATCCCCTTCCCCGCTACATTCACGTTCACCGTCACCGTCCCCAAACTCATTCGTCGACCGTACTGTTAATTTTCTCAACTCACATGCAGACGACCCTTTTGTGAAATGGGTTCGGAAACATTCTGATGAACCGTTCAACGCCGGGAAAACCTGGATCGTTGAACACTTCCAGTTCGGTTCGTGCATGTTCGATCCGAGCGGACTCAAGAATCGATATACTCGACTAGTTGAATGGAATGGTCCCTGGGTCAACTATTGGACGATGACGTTACCAAAAGACCCGGCGGCGCCAACTCATTCTCATGAAGGGTCGACGTCTCCATCCCTTGAAAATGGAGAAGAGTTCGTTCAAGAGAACAATCTAGCCCTGATGGGGAATGGTTTTGCTGACAATATGTCTATCGGTGGCACCAGTACACATAGCTCTCAACCGTCATTCACATTTTCGACGTCATCGAATGTGTCCTCCGCGGGTACCAGCGAGGGAGATAAAGCATCGCTGAAGGAGCAGGAGAAAGTCCAAAAGCAGCGCCTCAAGGAGGAGAAAAGGTTACAAAAACAGCGCGAAAAAGAAGCGAAGGCTGCTGCGAAAGCATTCGCCAAGGCAGAAAAGGAGAAAAATAAAGAAAAGATAGGGCATCATTTCGTCGTGCTGCCTACCGGGCTTGGCGCCATTCTTGGGGGTGGAGACAAGTGGGAAAAGGTTGTCATTGGAGGTGTCAATGACGAGGTGGCCGCTCACTGTGGTATGTTCATCCCTGGTCAGAATCTCGATTATGAGGGGTTGGTCGAAAGAGTTGGAAGGAAGGTGCTTGACTGGTGCGAAACACTATAAGGATTGAACAAGTATAGATACCCAGCAAGCTTTACGATACCTACATAGAGCCTAATACAACTTAATGCTATACAGAAAAGCACGAGGTAGTCACCAGTGATAGACTCGGCTGGCTCTCCTGAGCGCCTATCGCGACTGAGTACTGAATTCTCATTTCTTTTTTCGCGGAACGCATGGGGTACTCGACACCACACGGTGACGGGGCCCTACCCTTCACCGGCGCAGTAGGCTTTGGACGATCTTCAAAACTCTGCTGCAGCGAGTGGTTCGAGTCTAGGTAGCTGTACAAGCACACCTCCTTCCGCCAACTAAAGGGCTTCATCAGGCCAACACAGCCGGTTGTACAACTATCCACGTATAGGGGGCGAAGAGACTGGACCTCGCCAGGAGAACTGCTGGGACACCAAACACAAGGAGGAAAGCTTTTAACGCTCGAGCACTTCTGGTGCAGTTGCCTCTCATTCCTCTTTTTCTTGCTCGTTCCTCTCCATCTGTCGGGTTCTCAGCCAGAAACGAAGCTCCAGTAATTTTAGGCGTTTGGATAGGTCACTCGTGACAGTCTCAGACATGGGAATCTGACAAAGGTGAGTTCAGTTCAATTTCAGGGTCGTTACGCGACTTGACTCACTGTGTTCAGCAGGACTTCTTCTCAACAACACTGAACCATGTCGTTCGAGATAACTGAAGACATATTACAGAAGGCCAGCGAAATTGAGGTTTGGGACTCGAGTGGTATCAAGATCAAGTTTGGAAGCATTTTCGCGACTCAAAAGACAATTGTGGTCTTCATTCGTTCGTCCTAGCCAGCTCATCGTACATGGCAAATCCTGACATTCTCCGTGTGATTAGGACACTTCTTCTGCGGGGTAAGGTATCTTCAACACTATCGGGACTGCTAACTAACGTCTGGGTTTATTAGACCTGCCAGGCTAGCTTCGTTCATCTCAGGAAGCGCGGTTTCGATGCTCATCAATAATGCAGAATTATGTCGTGCAGCTGGCAGGTGTCCCTACACTGGCACTACAAGAGGCGGGTACAGAGATCGTTCTTGTGGGCTGTGGGGAATGGCAAGGTATCAAATTCTATGCCGGTGCGTCCCTGCCATGCAGTAATCAGCCGTTATTGTGTGACTAATGTAGTTCAATTTTTGTTGCAGAAAAGACTGGCTTCAAGGGAAGAATGTACGCAGAACCATCCAGAGAGCTCTACCATGCCCTTGGAATGAATATCGAAACGCTCGCCCTCACACCTGCTGGTCAGGAGAAGAGAAGCTACGTTAGCGGCACGATAGCTGGAAATGTCATCAAGGGCACGCTGGTGAGATAACAGCGCTGGGTATGCTGCCCTGAATCATTTGTCAATGTGACTTTCAGGACTTCTTGAAGAATCCTACATTGATAGGAAAGCAAGGGAATGTCTCGCAGATCGGAGGCGACTTTGTTTTTGGACCAGGTAAGGATTTATATCTGGGTTGGTTTTCGCACTAAAGATCTGGCATAGGGAATAAATGTAGCTTCGCACATCTCATGCAACATACTGAGGACCGTGAGTTTGATGACCACGTTTGTATGACTCAGACTGATGGTACTCTAGATGTGGAAGTTGCAGAGCTCATGAAGCATGCCGGTGTACACTACTGATCATACAATTACGTTCTTTTCCGACGAACATTTGACTGGAATCAAAGGCTCAAAGCTTTTTCCATGTTCAATCATCACGCACGTGAACTGACGTTGTGTGGTGCCAGAGCTTCGATATCTGATTTCAAGTCAAAGCATCTCTCAAGTAAACGAACATCCGCTTCTCTTCTCTACCCGTCATGCGCTTCGGACCGCTTCATGTCGATTCGTACCAGCTGAACATGGAGCAGCAATGACTTGCGTCACATCGAAGAGCGTTCAGACAGTATATAAGAAGAGCCATCGGGGCACCGTCCTACCCTTCAGCCAATGATTTGGAAATCTTCGATTTTGGTTGCGGCCGTGACCGCTATACTCACCCTCCGCACAAATGCAGATTACTTTGAACCCAATTCGACCGGTATCAAGTATCAAAACGGCTTTGAGCGCGTGTACATTCAGGTAATGATATGTTATTCGTTTGAGCTCGTACCTCACATGATGATCTTATGCAGCCTTTTGGGAATCATGCATTCCGCGTACGGGCCTCCATCATGCGAGAACCAACTGGACATGAATGGTCTGTCTTGCTCGATCCACCGCTCGAGGGCCCAGGTGGTGGCCAAGGCCTGAACCACGATTTGAACGTTCCGTACAAGGGTTCTGGTACAGTCCGTAATGGAGATCTTATTGCTCAGGTCACAGGAGGCGCTATATCATTCCTACGCGTGGAGAACAACGGTAGCACTACGCTACTGACAAGTGAATATCGCGATATCAAGTCCCTTCCTGCTCGGTACTACACCCAACAGTTCCTCTCGAATAGCTTCGCCGCGGAGTTTTCATTCAGTTCGGATCCAGATGAACAGTTTTATGGTGCTGGGCAACAAGCATGCTGTGAAGATAATTCCGTGAACAAGAAGGGGCAAGTCATTGATTTAATCAATTACAACTCGCATGTTACTCTTCCAGTATACATGTCCAATAAGGTAGACATAACAGCAATGCTTCCGAAGTGTTTGTAAAAAGATGCTCACGGGCGTTTTTCAGGGATATTTGCAATTCTTCAATCTTCCTAGTCAAGGCCGAGTCGGTGGGTCATTCATTCCAACGAACCCAGTTGTCACACCAAGTTCTATATTCAAGAATTTAGCCCCTTGCGAACGAGGTTCACAGCCAGCTCCGCTACTGTCATCGACTATTACATGTGACTAGGTTCCATCGACTGAATTGTTCTCGCTCAAACGTCATCTTGTAGAACCACTGCTCGACCGGGTGATTACGACGCTTTGCAGCGCCAGTTCACTGCTGTCACAGGGCGCCAGCCTACTCCACCAGATTTCATGTTAGGTTACCAGCAATCCAAACTACGCTACTTCAACCAAAGCCAGGTCATCGACATCGCGCAACGTTTCCATGACGAGCAGGTCAATGTCTCGCTCATCGTTGTCGGTAAGCTGTAGCATGCTCAACGAATGATCGTTTCCCTCGTGGTTGACATACATTCCTGCAAGACTTCTTTGCGTGGAAATTTCAGGGCGACTGGTATCCTCATTTCTCCTGGTTCAGCTGCATTGAGAACTGAACTAGAGCAACCTAGGTCGTTTGATCCGGAATACTGGCCCGATCCTGAGGAAATGGCCAGGCAAGTGAAAGAATTGACTGGGGCAGAGATGATGGTGTCTGTATGGCCAAGCGTGGAGGATCTCTCTGTCAACTACAATCAACTTCAGCAACAAGGACTTTTAGCCACTACCAGAGACGGTACTGGTGTACATGACTCGTCCACCGGAGTGTATATCCGCTTATGTTTGTTTCTCGTACCCTTCGGTCCTTTCTCGGTCTAACTCCCAGCTTTTCAGTTGATCCCACTAATCCAGAAGCTCGACAGTTCCTATGTAGGCTGCATCCTTCGCTGAAATGTCTGATCAATCAATCACCAAGTTCGCTCTCTAGGGCGGCGGCTCAACGAAAGCTATTTCTCGAAAGGCATTCATAATTTTTGGATAGACCAGGCGGATGGTAAGAGTGCTTCCTCTGTTTCAAGGTACCCAGACCTAACGAACTTCCGATGCCATGCTAGGCGGAGTGCTGGGCGAGCCTGTCGAAAACAGTGAGATCACCGTCTTTATCCTCAACCATGTGCTCACCCGCCCGCAGTTGGTGATGGCGACGTTTCCAATATTCCATATGCCCGGGCCTTCACGCAATATTACATAGGCCAGCAGGAATCAACAGGGAAGATGTACCCATGGTTCCAACAACAAGCTATCGAAGAAGGTTTCCAGAATCTGACAGGCTCTAATTCTCTTCCTACCTCTTGTCAATATATGTCTTTGACACGAAGCACTTTTATCGGAGGGCAACGATTCTGCTCGTATCTTTGGAGTGGTGATACCCGTTCTCGGCCTGACGTGATGTTGCAGCAAATATCAACTGGTGTATCAGCTGCAGCCTCTGGTATTTCTTCATGGACACTTGATATTGGAGGGTTTGTTGGTCTGAATGTTGAATCTGATCAGGTAAGCCAGGTTCCTTAATTGCGCCATTTAAGTTCTGGCCTCAACATCCACGACTAGGACCGCGAGTTGTTCGTGAGGTGGTTTGCGATGGGAACATTTCTACCATATGTGAGTGGTAATGTTCTTGTCCTTACATTGTTTGACTTGCTGACATGGCCTCTAGATGCGGGTACATGGGTGCGTACTCTACACGATCCTTGACATGAGATGGTCTGATGTCATTATATGTAGTGATCGTGACTGTAGCATTCCAACTCCTCGCCCACCTTCAAATGCGAATGCTTGCCCGAATGAAGTCGGTCGTTTCTCTGTATCAGTCGTCTATCATTAACGACTATTTCCTAGCCATGGGCGTATGGCGAAGACAACTTCCTGGTTCTCAAGAAGGTGAATGTCTATTGCCCATGTCTCGGGGTGAAACCAACAACTTATGCCGCTTCTAGTATATCGCCCTCCGATACCAGCTCATCCCATATGTCAAGAGACTCTTCAGCCAACTGCAAGAAACGGGGAAGTCGATTATGCGCCCCTTGTACTATGACTTTTCTCTGTCAGATCCCTTCGTAGCGAGTGGGACCAAAGCGAATGATCCCATTATCGTCCACCAATATATGTTCGGTATGTTGTCATACACCTGATAAAGTGTCGTCCCACTGATAAGTGGGGTTAAGGCCAGCACCTGCTTATCGCCCCCGTGAATGAGATTGGAGCGATCATAAAGGATGTATACCTACCAATAATCCCTGGCGGTTTCGTTGGAGATAGCTGGAAACATTGGCAAGTCGGACGGTTTTCGTCAATTCGACGCTGAGGACTAATGTGCATGCAGGTGGACGGACGAAGACTTCGGACCTGGTGGGAAAATAGTCACTGTGAATGCTCCTCTCAATTCAATTCCAGTGTTCTATTTGGGCTCAAAGGACGATATCATGACTGGGTTGATTTGACACTGTCCAATAACTGATCTGATGAACTCCAAAGACCTTTGCTCTAAGAAACGTTCAATATATCTCGCTTGAAGTGCATTGGGGACAAGTTGCTCAGCAGTTCACTGCTCAGATTCCAACTTACTATTAAGTTAGCTCCGAGTACTCACTAGAGATGTCATGTGACTACGCTCGCTTTCGTTCGCATTTTCATCACTGTCCTTCGCTCTCCCATCACCATTCCCTGGCTATCATGGCGGAACGTACAATAGGCGAAGGGCGTTCAAACAATGTAAAATTTGACCATCATTCACGGCTCCTGCGCTCATTCTATTTTCTATAGAGAGCAGGAGAAATGGTACTCCAACAAGTTACGAGGCCCGGGGCTGAACAGGGAGTATAAGAGGCATTGAGGCGGGGAAGTGATACATGGAACTTTCGCTATTGAGCTGATAGAGGCATTACCTTTACAGGGGCCACACATTCTCACGTACCCGCACCGGAGACACCTCCTTGAAACGGGCCCCGATTGCCAATTCATCTTATTCAACGCATCGAAAACCTTATAAAAGTCGGTTTGATCAGGAAATTGTCTCCGTACCTTCGCAATGGCCGACAATACTGTGGTCGGGTACACTCTAATAGTGCTCTGCCTTCTTTTCTTATCTTCGAAATTTTTACAATTTCGCGCTCAGAGTAAAAAGGTGTGTGGCAGCCAATTCGTTTCTGGTGTGTTCGGCTCTTGACGCATGTGCCCAGCTCGAAGCAATACCCACCCTTGGTTCATCTGGATTTATCTCTTCTTGGATCTCAGCGATCAAGCATTTTCGTCATGCAAAATCCTTAGTTCAAGAAGGATACGAAAAGGTAAGCTTGCGTGTTTGTCGTCATCCAGATTTTCCAAGCGTTTTGTAGTATCAGGGACGTGTTTTTAAGATACCTCTTTTGGAACACTGGCAAGTAATTGTGACGACACCAAAACTGCTCGATGAATTGAGGAAAGCGCCCGACGATGTGCTATCTTTCACCGAAGCAAACAATGACGTATGGGCTCGAAGTCGTGATTTTTCGAGATCTACTCACAGTGTGCACAGACGATGCAAATGGACCACACACTGGGCGCGCCGATGTATCTTGACCCGTATCACATCGATATTGTGCGAGGGTCCATGACCAGAAATCTCGGCAACAAATTCCCCGACGTGCGAGACGAAATCGAGGCGGCTTTCGATGATCTTGTCCCAAAGACAGACGGTGAGCGCACAAGCTGAATAATTATCGCCTTCACATCTTATCGCCATACAGACTGGACCAAGGTTCATCTGAATAGTAAGATCATGAAGGTGATCGCCAGGACCAGCAATCGTCTTTTCGTTGGGTTACCTCTGTGCCGCCACCCCGAGTTCATGGTAGGAAGATATAGTTTCAGTCACTCCAGCCTACTAATGTTCTTTGGCCAGGACATCAATGTGAAGTTTACCATACAGGTCGTGGTTGCAGCCAGGATAATTAATCTTTTCCCCGAATTCATGAGAGGGCGAGTCCTTCACAAATTATTGAAGTTGAAGGATGCTGAGGTGCTCATGTAACAGACTTGTGGGCAAACTCATCACGCCACTGAACTCGACTATCAAATTGGCCACAAAACATCTACAGCCAATCATCGAGGAGCGCTGGAGGATGATGGACGAATATGGTCATGACTTTCCAGATAAGCCTGTGAGTCAATCCTTCATGATTTTGCATGAAGTGTGATAACAACCGATTACAGAACGATTTCTTGACGTGGCTTATGGAGGAAGCGAACTCTATTGAGCGCAGGACGGTCCATGACCTTGTGATGCGTATATTGACCATCAACTTTGCTGCTATTCATACAACGGTGCGTGCAATTCTGAATGAGTGGTCGGGTCCCTTTTTTTGACGCTATTCACAGACAATGGTAAAGTTGGAGCTCCACATATCAAAGACCTGGGCACAAGCATTGATTCATACTTTTCTAGACATTTTCTCTCTCCCTCTTCTATCTAGCCGCGCATCCCCAATACGTGGACGAGCTTCGTGAAGAAGTCGAGACCATAATTCGAGAGCAAGGTTGGACCAAAGCTGCCATGCAGCAAATGCGTAAATTGGACAGCTTTTTGAAGGAGGCGGCTAGGCATGAGGGTCTCGGCAGCGGTAAGTCTGAACAAATGGTTAGCACCTTATCCCTGCATATTAACTTCCATTTGAGTGTTTGTTGTGAGGAAAGCGCTGAAGGACTTCACGTTCTCGGATGGGACAACGGTGCCGAAGGGTTCGATGGTTGGCGCCGCCGCATGGTCCATTCATCATGACGAGGTGAGCTGTTCCGCGATTTACGCTTTCTTGTCTCCTTGACACACAGCTTCGTAGAAATACTATTCCGAGCCGCACAAGTTCAAACCCTTTAGATTTTCGGAAATGCGCGAAGACGAAGGAGAAGGTATCAAACATCAGATGATCGCAGTCGGAACTGAGTACATGTTCTTTGGTACTGGGTAGGTGCCTTGCAGTTACTGCTAGATACGAGAGATATCTGACACTGTTTACCAGACGACATGCCTGGTAAGCGCAACACCATACCGGGGTCATATTACAACAGCATCTCAAATGATTTTAACAGCCCTGGGCGATTCTTCGCGGTGAACGAGCTGAAAGCGCTAATGTCCCATGTCCTCCTGAATTATGACGTGAGGCTGGAGACCGAAGGTATTGTTCCGGAGAGTGAGTGGTATGGTGTTACTAGTATTCCCAACACCTCCGCAGAGGTTTTCTTCCGCAAGCGCAGGATGTAGCGTACCAAGATATATGGACTAGCTGTCAGGTTGTCTTCTAATATGCCTTATTTCTGCACCAGGTACCAGTCAACTACATATAACAAAAGCGTGCGCAAAGTGATATAACACCGTTGGTGAAGTGGTTATCATGCTTGCCTTCCAATTGATTAGCAAGCGGCTCGGGTTCGATTCCCGAACGGTGTATTTTAAATTTTACCTTTTCTCTGTTTCGGTCTTGCTGGAAAGGCAGTTTCGCAACCACCGTTAATACTGCAGGATGTTACCATACATTATAATCAACTTTAAATTAATGAGCAAGGCTCGTCTAGGTCTATTGTGTGAATTGGAAGGTATCTGATGCTGTCCATGGCCTGTACTTCAATGAGCATGTTGATAGAATAACACTGTAAGATAAGCTTACAGCTGTTCGCTGTTGAATTGATGACTTCCAGTATTGCTTGCGAGCCACGAGTCAGAAGAGCCTAAAAAGGATTAGCATGGACAAAATAAAGACGAAGGTGATTATTGAACCATATAAAAGTGACAAGTATTCATCCGCATAGTGGTTCATGAAAGCCGACTCCTGCGCGCCTACCGTTGGTTGGTCCTCAGCTGCGAAGTTAGGATTCAAAGTGTTAAATGATGCCCAGTCAGAGGAGACCGGACCGTTGGTCAGATAGGAAGTATGATAATCTCCTGTAGGAGTCTGGTTCCCGAGCTCCTCGCTGTACATTGGTAGATAGAGTGAAGGATCGTTGATATGTCCAATATCTGGGACAAAAGCGCTTGAACTTGAGGCCATTGGGGGAGTGCTGGTGCCGGTTGAAGTACGGATGTTCCACCTGAGTCTGAGGGCCTTCGCGAATTATTGTCGCCTTCTCGTGGGCGTTTCAATGATTGTCGGTAGGAGGGCATATCCCGAAACATTTCTGCGAGCAGATCGCTATAACGAGATTCGTAAATCCCGTGGGAAACGTTCTAGTCATGCACAGCATACCGAAAGTAGCCTGCAATCTGAAATCTTTGGGAACTGCTCAGCAACTAAGAGTACACAAGGAACAAGAAGAAAAATTACCTTCTCTCATACATACCTAAGCACTCAAAGCATTCATAACAGTCCCTCAACGCCTTTTCCGAGTCTGGAGGTGGCTTGTTCTCGTTGCATCTCCAGACGTGGAGGAAGAGAATCACCTATAAAAAAAAGTCGGTATTTCTGACAAGATAGAGGGGAGTGTAGCTCACAGCACTGAGATGTCCAGCGTGCTGGGAAACGGTGAATTATAGCGCACTACTATACGTTAGGACAAGGCATGCCTACCAAAGTCACTGGATGAGAAATAACGTCTCTTCGGTGCTGCGCCGCCATGATGTGACAACATGACCGTGCGGCATTAGCGCAAATAGCTTGCGATGGTAAGGGGCTGACAATCTCTTTCTGTATGAGGATGATGAACGGTCTGTGCACTTGCATTTGTACCCAATAATAGGTCATGTTGAGGATGGCCGATTGGTGGAAGAACAGATTATTGACTCGGTTAGGATCCCATTTGACTGGAGGACCATCTCAGAAGTGATTCGTAATGAGCGAGGATGACGTACGGTGTTCGGGTATCGTATCTACCCAAGCGTTCAACCGCGAATCAATCTCCATGACGTTCCTCTCTGTCCATTCGCTATCCGTATCCGACTTGCGCACGATGCACTGACACAAAAAAAATCAGAGAATAAGTCAAGTGGAGCTAGAAGGCTAGCCGGCGCACCATTTTCAGTTGAGAGAATGCGAGGATATCGAACAGCTTTATGAACGAAATCCAAAAGCTTATACTGCTTGGCTTGCCGGGAGGTTGTTTAAAGGCATCCTCCGGGTTGGCAGTTTCCCAATATTCATCATCGCAATCAATCGGCAGAGGAACATCATACCTTGTGTTCGAAATTAGAAATGAGCGGCTATTCAGAGAATCGACATACTCGTCTGGATGGATGGCTCGAGGCCTTCCCACTGCCCCCGTCATGACCACGTCGATGACAAATAGGCACCAGAACGCCCGGTTGAGCAATTGAGACTCCACAGTCGGCTTCGCATGTTTCGGAGGGCTACGGTGTATACCCATGTCCTGCGCACATCGAACAGCATGGCCAAGAAGAGTCCAACACGCTTCAGGAGTTGTAGTCGAATATAAGAATATGCAGGCTAACTTTCACAAGAGTTCAGCCAACGAAGACGAGGTAAGACACAAGACATACGCAATATAGCTGTAGTTCGTAAACTGTCGCCAGAGATACGAATGATGGTCGTAAGAGTCGAACTTGACGAAAGTAATGCCAACCTGCGCTCAGCTCTTCGGTCGGATCTGCCAAGACTTGAGGATTGTTGCTGTACCGTGCTGCGCAGGCACATACGGCAAGAACCGTAGCACCAAACTGGCTGTTCTGCCGATGTAGGTCATCCGCAATGCACTTTTCGAACGTGGGTCGATGTAACAAGGGAAGGTACGCGTTGATTTTCTCGAAGAAGATATCGACGAGCTCGTGCATCAAAGCATTGCTCGGGAAGATATATTCAGGCGGTGGTTCTACTCTCTCTGCTTGCCACTGTGGGGTTGAGGTCTGAATACGAATCTGACAGTATAATTTGATCACGTACGGGGTAGATACTCCAAAATTGAGGCCGTTTCCTAGAAACACGTTCCTTTGTGCCCTTTATGCGTTGTTTCAAGAATAGTACGGAGTGTATAAACTTGACAGTGCTTGACGGCCCGAAATGTCGAGGGGCAGTTTCTTCGAGCGTCAGTAAACCGAAGATGTCCTTGATATTATTCAAGTCTACTTCTTCCGCAGGAGACATCTCAGTGTGGATATAGAATCCGGCAGGGGTTGGTGGTTCATGACCCAAACAAAACGGATCTGCGGGGTCAGACGTATGTTCTGGCGAGGAAGATGCAGAGGGCGAGGCTCTGCGTTCGAGTGATCTTGCATAGTGTGCCAGGTCGACTAAAAGTTGGTGGACTGTTTGTGTATCTCGTGGCACTATGAATGGCTTGGATGTGGAAAGAATGGAATTCACGAGCTGCTGCGCATCTGCGAGCGAGTTCGGAGGTCTGGAAAATACTGTAAGGCAGGCTTCTTTCTTCAAAGATTGAAAACACATGCCGAGCCGGTAATGTTTGCCTCTACGAGAGAACGATGAGATTCGATTTTCCACATAAACTAGGCCACGTACCTTCTTTTCCATGGCAAAGCTATGCGTGCACGGAATTCCAGATCCCAAGCAATTGGAGCAATTATTATCGGGCATTTCTGCGCTGTTGCCTAGATTTCATGCTTCAAGCTCAATATCGTACCGTTCGGAAGCTATAGAAAAGGGAGATACATTTGACTATGAAATTGGTTAGGGTTGAAATTTCTTGAATTTAGGAGTTTTTAATAGCTGACCTTTTCTCTTTCGACACTCATCGCAAGCATTCTGCAGCCGCCTCTTTGCTCTCTTGAACGGCGTTGGGTTATCGTCCTCGTTCATCTTGGATGAGGGTAAGTAGGTGCCAGGCTTACGTTCTCGCGTGGCAGACCGGCATCGGTTCGATAACCAAGCCGTTAGCCGACCCTGACGCGGACGGGCTAGACCGCCACTAATTCCGTCCAGTCCGTCTCGAGGACATTCAAAATTCACAGTGAGGAGAACATAATCGTATTTGAAATGGAAGGGTCAGAGCCCAGATACGGCGGCCATCAAGTTCGACCTTTGCCGTATGGAGTGGAATTTGCTCTGATAAATCTCAAGAACAACTCAAAAAAAGCGCGTTGATTTTGCCTCGTTCGGTATCGATGAAGCATCATGAGATATAACGTTCTAGACTTCGAGCCACAGAATCCGGAAATCCAAATTTGCGTACCACAATCGTAACGCAACCCAGCTACCTCGGCTTTTGTTACTATAAGTGAGTGAAATAGAACGTTTAAGGTGGTGATCGCAATCGAAACGAGGCTAAGGAAGCAAGACATCCCTCTGCTTCCAGTTTCATTGGGGCAAAACCGCGGTACTCGACTCGATCTGTCACCATAGACATCCTCTTAAGCCAAGCATCTGGGGCACAGAATCCTGAAGCAAATTGCTCGTTAGCATACTCATAGGTCCTTGCATAATACATCAAGCCTCAATCTGTGTCAAAACTTTCGAGAGTCAGAATTCAACGTCTCCTCCTACAGAAACACATACTTACAACGTACTTCATGGGAATTCGATTTCAAAGATACACGGGCCATGACCGACGCGGTAGAGGGCAAAATAAACTGAAATAGCACAGCCACCGTTACCCCCTGCCGCGTCCCTTCCACGATCCCCAAACCCAACCCAAACCGGCGCCCTTTCGTTTCAGGATTTCTTCTTCGAACGAGAAGGCAAACGTATCGAAAATATAGCAAATGACGAGAGATGGGTATGTCGTTTGGAATATAGTCTCTCCAAGACATGCTAAGCAACTGATTCCAGCTTATCCAGTACAAATCAAAAATTGAAGTGTTGTCGAGCTTGTTGCAACTCGATTGCAACCTCGCAAGCTTCGTGCTCATGGTGTTCCCCACTCAGCACATTCGCAGAACAAGTTCAGTATTGCTCGTAAGAGCATTGTCTGTTTGCAATGCTGTTGGTTTTAGCCTAGGTGATCGAGGCTATGAAATTGGCGATTTCGATTAGCACCCGCTTCTTCAATTCAATTATGGTGTCAGGAAAGCCGTTCCTGTCAACGCTCCGCCGATTCAACAGAATGTTCGACACGCCTGCCGCTCTAAGCCGTTACACATGACTTTAACGGAATTTCAATTACCTGGTCCAGCGTAGCGCTTAAATGACATCGAACCATTCCCTTTACATCCATCCCAAATGTCGGAACCCTCTACTGCCCATATCCCTTTCAAGAAGGTGTGCCTCTCTCAAAAGTCGCGGTGTCATGTTACCGACTGATAGACTTACTAGCGAAGGCTTCCGAATTCCTGCGATGTGTGCCGCAAACGAAAAGGTAAGGGTAACAACAGTGTCTTGGGAACCAATCAAACTGATCAGTACTTAGTGAAATGTACGCGTGAATTGCACCGACTTACACATCCTCAGGCTGAAGCCCTACAGGCGACAGTGCCAATATGCCGGGGAATATTTGCTCCAACTGCATCGCGTTCCGATCCGAATGTACTCACGACCTCGCGATGACCAAGAAGGTTTGTCTTCTTATTTCGTCACTACTCCCCCGTTTGCTAACTACAATTTTTTCCTCAGAAGCGTGGTCCTCCAAAGGGGTGCGTATCTCGACATTCGAATGCTACTTGTGTTCGCTAATGACCGCGTAGAACACCCCGTGCTACCAAAACTGTTCAATCAATCATCGCGTCTATACTCTCCACCTCCAAACCATACCTACCTCAACACCCTGACGACGTACGCCAGACTTTGCTGGATCTCGCACATCATGCACAGTCTCTTCAGGAACAACTAGATCGCATACGCCATCCTGCTTCAAACAGCTCCTCCCCTTTCTCAAGCCCAGAACTACCCGACTACCCACTACCTGGTACGTCTGTACCTCCACCCGTTGGCTCATACGCATACATGGATCAAGTCGATCTCGTCACATATCAGATCGAAAGCTTCGATATCGATGGGCCCTCTCGTCATTTTGGGGAATCCAGCGGAATGGAGTTGAACGCGTCGATCATTGCTTTAAAATCCGAAGAATGCTCAACGAGACGGCCTAGAAAGCGGCCGCAGTTCTGGAACATACATTCCGTACGTTGCAGCTCTTCATTCTACCAGGCATCCATCTGACGTGTTGTAGTGGCAAAGCGAGAAGGAAGATCCCTATCCTGACGTCGTTTTTCCGGAGGATGATCTTATGAACGAGCTGATTGACCGCTACTTCAAGAACAGCAATGACTTCTTCCCTGTCCTGCACCGTTCCACTTTTCAAAAGTGCGTAGCGGATAACCTACATCGTCGGGACCGCTATTTTGCTTTTACAGTCCTGGCAGTATGTGCAATAGGATCGCGATACTCGGACGATCCTCGTGTCTTTGATGACATTAGGGAGGAGCCAAGTGCAGGCTGGAAATATTTCAGGCAGATTCAACTTCTCAGGTCGACGTTCCTCAAGCCGCCTCCCATCTATGAGTTGCAGATGTATTGCGTAAGTATCCGCTGGATCAGAGAACGTCTTGTGCGCTGACCTGAGGGCAGCTGGCTATCCTATTCCTCATGTATACATCTACCCCTGACGCGTGCTGGACTCTACTTGGTCACGCCGTTCGCTGCGCTCAAGACATCGGCCTTCATAAGAGTCCCGCAGAAGCACAGACACCGTGTGTAGACTCGCAGCTTTGGAATAGAGTGTTTTGGGCATTGGTCAGCATCGATGTCCTTATGGCTGCTGTTATGGGACGCCCGAGGGCTATGCAATCTGACGAGTGAGTGCTATACATTCGCAGTTGACAATGTCTGATTTTCTCTCAGCTTCGATGTGCCTCTCCCTATCGAATGCGATGACGAATACTGGGACACTGCCGACCCGAAGATGGCCTTCAAGCAGCCGGCTGGGAAACCATGCAAAGCTAGTTTCTGGGTGACGTTTTTAAAGCTCATGGATATCTTGGGCTTTGCACAGCGTACACTTGTAAGTTTTGCCCTTTTTTGGAGTCTTCGGTATTATTCACCTTTCCGTCTAGTACGCAGTACGCAAGTCGGAGATGTGGACTAATCTATCCATGTCTGGTCCCGAGTGGAATGAAAAAGTTGTTTCCCAGCTAGATTCTTCTTTGAATGCATGGATAGATGCTATTCCTGATCATCGTGAGTGTCTTTTAGCCTATTCATCGGGAATCAAGTCCTTAATCTCGCTGCAGTGAAGTGGGATCCTGACCGAATAGACACTCACTTCTTCAATCAATCGGCCGTGCTTTATACCGCCTACTATTGGGTCCAGATGTTGGTGCACATACCATTCATCTCACCTACGGACGAGGAACCCGTGCTGACGTTCCCTTCACTGAGTATTTGTGCGAATGCGGCGCGATCTTGTCTTCGTATCATGGAGATCCAAAATCGACGGAGCCCTATGTATCAGCCGACTACCTTGGTATGTCTTACATTTGGGCCTTTCTGCCAGTGCTTACAGCTGTCCCAGAACGCTGTGTACTTTTGTGCTGTAAGTGTACCCAGTAATACAAATTAACCTGGAACTCACTCTTATACAGGTCGTCCTTGTTCTAAATGTTTGGAGAGGTAAAAGAATGAAGACTATCAGTAATGTGAGTAAGGAATTGAGCGATTGCTACAAGTGCTTTGAGATCTTGGCTCCGCACGAGAACAGGTTTGTCTCTATTCGCTTGCCTCGAAGTAAAGGCTCTTACGATATCGCATTTGTATAGGAACCAACTTGCGGGACGGATCCGGTATGTTTTTCCTCGTAGTCACTTTCCCAAGCAAGCTGAATGCTTTTCTAGTGATCTCATTGCTGATATGATCTCAGTCACCGAGCCCCCGAATCATTACGCGTTGAAAAGACGCACATCTCCTTTAGACGAGGACGAGGAAGAATTCGATTTTGTTACTTCAGGAACTTTTCCACAGTCGTCGTCTTCCCCCACTTCGCGCCCGATTGCAGGCTCACGACGCGTTTCTGCACATCTCGGGTCTCTGTCCCCTGTTTCTCTACAGTCCCCCAACAATGCCGTGCTATCTCTTCCTATGAGTAGCGCAGAGCTCGGAAAGCTACCTATCCACAGTATTTTTGAGATGCCAGGTCAGCAGCAACAACAGATACCTGACATGAACGGCACATGGTCCCCAGATTTCGTTGATTGGCTCGAGTGGAATCCTTCAGTGGACCAGTCATCAGATTATGTGAACAGGCTCACAGCGGAAAGTTTCTCTTCAATGTTTGGGCATATTGGTATGTGGTCCTCCAGGAGGAAGTTGTCATAGATATTCATAACTTTACTCAACACTAGGACCTCAAGCTCAAAGCTCAGGTTCCGTAGCCGTCACAAGTCAAGTCTATGAAGGAAATGCAGCTGTATTTCCTAGTGTCGGTGGTGATCAAGATTTGTAAGTTCATCTACATGAATTCCTGGATCTACCGCTGACCTGAATCTGTTAGAAGTAGCTGGATTGATTGGAACATGGCTAGCAGTGGCACATTCAAGTGACGGACAGTTCGAGTTTGATTCTACGATGGACATTGTTGTACCTCTTAGCTGTATTATAGTGCTTTGATAAATTGCTAGTTCTCTTTTCATTGACTTACGATACTGGGTACCCGAAATTTCAGGTTTACTCGACAACAAGCGGTAACTGGTAACTCATTTCGCTTCGAGCGCTGGTGGGAAGAGAGCTGGAAAGTTGACGTAAACGATATGGCCCAAGTCAAGGCTTCTCCTCGTTCTCCAGCATTGCAAGCCAAAATTCCGCTTTCTCAACGACTCGGACCGCCCCCACCCGCTGGGGTGCCCAATCGCCCTCGTCGGACCGTGTCGCCCTTTCGACGTCGTTCTCCTTCACCTCGAAGATTTGGGAATGACCGTGACGGAGGATACAGGTATGCTCCTGGTACAGGAGCTTGGAGGAGAGTAGGCCGTTCTCCAAGCCCTCTCCCTCGAGATAGATATCGAGGATCTTCGTCTGTAGAAAGTTATCAACGTGGTCGTTTCAGGTCTCGTTCACGCTCTCCAAGTCGTCGTTCGAGATCAAGGTCTCCTGTGCGAAGAACACCTCCAAGAATAGCGTCCGGGACACAACCCACTACAGGTACTTCAAACTACAATGTAGGGACGGTACCGAAATCACCAATACGGTTTACTATCGCACCGCAAGCACCGAAGCCGTCGAATACGACCATCACACCCCAAACTGATCCATCGAATACGACGAAACCAATTTTGGACCACCCTACGTTCAATTTTGCAGATGGTACCGTCTGCTTTATCGTACGTCTTTCATAAGTCCTTGTTGACAACTCACTCATCTGGCTATCAGGTTGAGAATCGTCTCAGATTCCGAGTCCACAGCTATTTCTTGCGACGAGACTCTATCGTCTTCAAAGACCTTCTTGCTTCTCCCGGAACGGGACCCGATGGGGGTTACATCATTCAGGGATTGAAATGCGACGAATTTGAAAGCTTGTTAGGTTTCTTCTACGATGGGTGCGTCCTGAGCTGTGTTTGACCTCCTACAAATAACTAACATTCGAAACCAAAGGATGTATATCCCATCGCCGACCGCCATCCCACTACAAGCCTGGATAAACCTCCTTTCCATTTCGACTCAATACAAATTCCAACGAGCTCGAGAACATGCTGTCGCTGCTATAGATGCCCATTTTGCTGCGTCTCAACCATCCTCGACATTGAGCCCGATTGATATGCTCGTTATTGCGGAGAAACACGGAATTGAGAGATGGGCTACGTCGGCGTATAGGCAGCTAAGTGACCGAGAGGAGCCGATAAGCCAAAGCGAAGCGGAGAAGATTGGGCTTACGAGCTTGGTGAAGGTTGCGAGGGATCGAGAGCAGCGTTTGAAGTCACGATGAGAGTGCTGGTGCTGGTGCTAGTGGGACACGAAGTCAGATGTTGGAGTCTGGCTCTGATTCCGATGAGGCGAGACTTGACATGGTTTCATATATACAGTCATCTATAGCCATCTTATAATTACTAGCGTACGGTGCTGATAATAATGTTATACCCCAGTATTAATGTCTTTGTGACAAGTGGTACTAATTTTAAGCTTTGCGTTTGTCCAGTTCAATCGTTTTGTTATTCCAATGCGAATCGAATGGTAGTGTATATTGATGAAAGCTACATTGTACATGCCAAATTTGCTAGATACTAGCTGGCTTTGAGGCTAAGGATCGTCAGTAGGACTCCCGAATCGTGTTAAATATTAGTGCATATCTTCCAGACCTGGCACTACCGTTGTTAATGATATAGGCGAGTCCTTCCCTAATCCTACTTTCTGGTCAATACTTATACACCGTTAGGTCATAATCCAACTCACCGTTCGTGTCATCTTCCGGGCACTGCTCGATGCTTCAGATGGACCTCCGTTTTCTACCTTGCGTTTCTTCCCACCCTGCACAAGTGAGCAACGACTTTTCTTCCTACTACAAAGTAAACAAGCGCTTCCGGAAGTTGTACTCTTCAAGCATATCTCATTGAGTGCGACACACTGCTTACACGGAACTGGTTAATCCATCAGTACA
Source organism: Paramarasmius palmivorus (assembly GCA_037176845.1). Lineage (NCBI taxonomy): Eukaryota > Fungi > Basidiomycota > Agaricomycetes > Agaricales > Marasmiaceae > Paramarasmius > Paramarasmius palmivorus. The sequence goes on along the minus strand of JAYKXP010000001.1, from coordinate 1,134,901 downwards.
CTTGCCAGGGATAGTATTCTGCAACACTTACAGGTGGCCACACTCTGGCCCAATGCTTCCTTACTCAGCCATTGTCCACCTTCTGCTAAGATCTGACGAAGCCTGTCCTTGAGAAGATATCCATCGGCGCCTAACTCAGAGGGGAACAGACTGCACATCTCCCTGACGTATTCATCCCAATTTGATACAAGTGTTGCCTGTACCAGACGCAATGTCTCGGGGGTCCAGATGTTAACACGAACGTTACGACGGTCAGGACCAGGATAAACACCCATTATCCAATGTGATATTTCTTCCGTATCTCTCCACGTCATTGAGAAATCTTCACCAGACGAACCAGAAACTTTGACCAGCTTTTGAAGGTCTCTCATGCTCGATACTTTTATCTGATCCTCCAGGTCTTGTTCGTACTCTTGCGGTGTGCTGGCATATTTGAAGACCTCGCGTGTCAGAGTGCCAAAGCGACTACAGAATGTGTTGATCTGCTGCTCGGTGAGGTCCTTGGCCTGATATTGTTTCCTGATATGAAAATTAGACGGAGTAGGTTGAGAAATCCATCCACATACATTAGGAGCAATTCCTTGCGCGAGGTTGGCTTCATGATCCATTTATAGTGCCATGTACATCCCTTGTAGACCCATTCAAAACAATTGCGTTGTGGAGAGGCAGTTTGAATAATCCGGCAGCTGGAAGATAGGGCTGCCATGGGTGGCTTGGTAACATCCAGATTGGTACTCAAAAGGTACCAGGTGTCTTGGGAGGGGCGCGAACGTCCAAACTTTTGGATGGGTATACTGGTTACTCCGTCCTGGGACCAGTAAGTGACGCTATCGAATTCAAATTGGAAGTATGTGGGCAAATTTCGAAGTAATCGTTCCACAAGAACAAAATAAAGCCATATAGTTTTGCCTCAAGAGGCTATCAGTGACTCCGACAAAATCGAACGGTAGAAAGACTCACCGATGCCAGAAGTCCCCGTCAAAAGGAAACTTCGATGGAATGCAATACATGGCCGAGCCATGATTTCTGCAATCTTCTCTAGGTCATGCTCCTTTTGCTCTTGTTGCTCCTTTTTATCCACCATCGTACCGGTTCCAGAGTCCACGTCCTCGTCGAACCTTCTCCACTCCCAATCTTCTTCTGTATATGTAGTCTTGAAGGTTTCTTGGCCTTGAAAAAATTCTGCTAGGTCTCGTAGCGCCTGAAGGTATTCTGTTCTGATTACCAGATGCTTTGGGTGGTCGATGCCGAAATTGAAGAACCGTTTGAGGATGAGAGCGCCTTGATTGGTATGGTAGAGCTCGTTCCTGGCTTTTCTATACCATGCTGCATTCCAGAGACCACTCATCCGGTCGATGTTCGACATGGTTGTCAGTGTAGTCGTGGCATAGGAAAGGAGAAAAAGGATCGAGCCCTCTTAGCCAGAACCTTCAGCGCTTCCGGCGGCTGGGGATTACCGGGTCCCTCGGGCCGCCTATATATCTATGTATCTATCTTGCTCTTCACTGCAAACGCATCATCGATTCTTCGTTTCGTTACAACCACCACCATCATCATGTCTACCGTTTTCAAAATCGTGCCAACTACCCAGCAATACGATTGGGGAAAGCATGGCTCTTCTTCAAAGGTTGCACAGCTGGCCTCTGCATCTCAAATACCCAATTTCTCATTGGATGAGTCGAAGCCATATGCTGAAGTACGTGATCGATTCTTCTTCATAGGCCAGAGTCAAACTCTGACTATTCTCCCAGTTATGGATGGGTACACATCCGACTTCGCCTTCTCATCTACTAGATCCAGCTTCCGGAAATGCCTCTATCAAGCTCTCAGAATATTTGAAATCCAACCCATCACTTATTGGTGCTAGTGTCGCGAAGCTATTTCCTGATGCAAAGGACGGGAATTTACCCTTCTTGTTCAAAGTAAGCAGTCAAATATCTCAGCTACTACAATTTATTCAGCATAGTCCTTTGCAGGTACTTTCTATTGAGAAAGCCTTGTCAATTCAGACCCACCCAGACAAGCCGACTGCTCAGAAACTTCATGCCGAACAACCCAATATCTATAAAGGTATGGACTGGCTCTCGAATAACGCGCAAATATAGGAAATTCAATCGCTAGATCTTCAGATCCCAACCATAAACCCGAGCTCGCACTTGCGCTCACCCCATTTCGCGCTCTGTGCGGATTCCAACCTCTCACTCGAATCGCCACCAATCTCAAGAACACGCCAGAGTTAGCAACTCTCGTTCCATCCACAATCGTGGAGGCTTTCACAGCCATCTCCCAGACAGGTTGTACACCCGACAGTCCAGCAGCCAAGATCGCGTTACGCGACCTTTTCAGCGCTGTGATCACAGCTTCCAAGGAGCAAGTGAAAGAGCAATTGGAGAAGCTCGTGGCGAGGTATCGTCGGAGCGAAAACAACGTGGACAAAGATAACGTGGATCTGGTGTTACGGCTCAGCGAACAATTCCCGGGAGATATAGGCATTTTCTGTGTGTTCTTATTGAACCACGTCACTCTGAATCCTGGAGAAGCGATATTTCTGGGAGCTGGGGAGCCCCATGCATACGTGGCTGGAGGTACGTGGTCAATTCTAAATAGATCTGCCTTGCACAGCAACTAAAATGGTTGGATACATCAGATATCATCGAATGCATGGCCAATTCGGACAATGTCATACGCGCTGGCCTAACACCGAAACTGATCGATGTACCCAATCTCATTTCTGGACTCACGTATGTTCCGGGTGAACCAGAAAGGCATCAAGTAAAGCCTACGCCGTTCCCGCCGTCTTCGATATCAAATGCATCAAGTTTGTATGATCCTCCGATTCCAGAGTTCTCAGTAGTTGAGGTTAAACTGGCGACGTCGGCTTCCGAAAGCCATCCTGCGATTGGAGGTCCTAGTTTGATTGTTGTGGTTGATGGACAGGGAAGTGTAGAGTCGAAGGAAACGACGCCCATAAAGCGTGGTGACGTTTTATTTGTGGGCGCAGAAACGGACGTGAAGTTCGCGTGTTCAGACGGGGAATTGACGCTCTATCGTGCATTTGTGGAAGTGAAGGAATAGGATGCGTATCTGGAAGAAGAAAAAGGAAGACCTAGTGTATAGTATGTTAAAGGCAGGGACGTTCAACTATTAGACCTCGCGCTCCGGATGTTGATACTCGTACAAAGCAGGCTATTGTTGACTTTATCGATGTTCAATTTGATTGATAAAAACATGGAGGCGTGGCGCGGACCCCTGTTTGCACCGTCGGCAATTATACAGCAGCTGATTAATGCACTTACTCAGCCTGCGCCTATTGCTCATCCACGACCAAGATATCGTTATGGGGACAAGGATAAGAGTACCAGTTAAAAGCCGAATTCATCCAAGGTCTTCTCCGACAGATTAAGATGTCGAACCTTCACCAACCGATCAAGATTGGACCCCTCGAGCTAAAGCACCGAGTCGTTCTCGCACCTTTAACCAGGTTGAGGAGCGATGCCGCTTTGGTTCCACACCTTCCCCTAGTGGAGGAATACTATTCTCAGCGAGCAAGTACTCCCGGTACACTCCTCATCTCAGAGGGAACGGCAGTAGCTCCTCAAGGGGCCTCCTTTCCTAGAGGTCCTGGGATATGGAGTGAAGAGCAGATCGCTGCTTGGAAGGAGGCACGCGTCTATTTTCTTATCGACTCACGCGGAGCTTACCGTTTCTAATAGATAACAAATGCTGTTCATGCAAGAGGCAGCTACATTTTTATCCAGCTCTTCGCATCAGGTCGCGTCACCGTCCCCTCCGTGCTCGCTGAGCTGGGCACCGAACTTGTCGGTCCTTCAGCTATTGCGAATACTGGTGCGGAAACGCCACGACCGCTCACTATCGAGGAAATTCGGGAATACGTGCAGTGGTTCGCGAAAGCAGCCTCTGATTCCATACACAAGGCCGGCTTTGATGGAGTTGAGGTACACTTAGCGAATGGGTACTTGCTGAGTCAGTTCCTAGTTGATACTGCGAACCAGCGGACCGACGAGTACGGCGGGAGTATTGAGAACAGGGCGAGACTCCCGTTAGAGATCATAGATGCAGTGGTGAAGGCGATTGGTGAAGAACGTGTCGGGACGAGAATGTCACCCTGGAGTCCGTTCCAAGGTAAGATCTACGTGTTGCAATCGCTAGAGAAATCAAATGACAAAGGTTGGCTTTAGACGCCCGAATGGATGATCCGATACCTCAACATGCCTATGTGGTCCGAGAGATCAAGGAACGGTATCCCAACTTTGCATATCTATCTGTCATTGAGCCTCGCATATCTGGCTCTCAGGAGATGGACAACCCAGTAGCAGCAAGTGATTCCAATGATTTCCTGCGAGAGATATGGGCCCCAAAACCTCTCATATCGGCTGGTGGATATACCAGAGAGTCGGCAATCCAACAGGCAGATAAACATCCGAACGAGCTCATCTCCTTTGGCAGGCTGTTCATCTCGAATGTGAGTTCGCCGGATGAAGATCCCATTCATAGAGCTGACGGTGTTTTGATAGCCCGATCTACCTATTAGACTGCTGAAAGATCTCCCACTGACGAAGTACAATCGCGATACCTTTTACACGAACGATCACGTGGGATACACCGACTATCCTTTCTACAAGGAAACCAAGGAGGGGAATGGAAGTGCCCACTAACTTAATTTTACATTCCATGTATTCATCCGACTACATGTGGAACCTGTTACTTGATAGATGATTTCCAAGCTCATGTTACCGTGCACTGAGGGAACAAGTCGGCAGCGTTGCCTTGTAGTTCCACATTTTGGCAAACGAACTGAGGTGTACCGCCACTTTCCGGACTAAAACTTTGTCGTCAACATGTGAATGAAAAGCAGCGAATCAGTTGAGTACCTAAGTTCCAAATCGTCAACGTTGATATTGCTGCACCTGCCATCCGGAGAGCACTTGAGCGTAGCGACGGTCGACCCAGAACTTGTGCCCGAGAACCTAAAGAAATCGTCTAGAGCTGTCCCAAGATCAGAGAGCAAGAAACGTACTGATCAAAGTAGATGTCTTCTATGAAAGTGTTGGATGGGTTTGCCGCGCAGGCGTTGGTATCGGTCATGTAGCACTGTTGGGCATCTTTAGAGCGATGTCTCTGGGGTAATGCAGTTAAAAGGACCCACCTGGTCAATCGTGAGTGGGTTATCCACGTTGTCCACAATAAAGTTTGTGAAGGTGATGTTGCGAACGATACCACTTCCGACGTTTGCGCCAGCCCAGGCTTTGATGCGTGCCCCGTTCGAGGCGTCAGTCATATGAATGTCTCTGAGGATTTCGGTTTAGCACTGGGCACAGGACAAAGCGAAAGAATATTACACTGCCGTGACGTTCTCAACAATATCAAAGAATTGTGGATATTGTCCCAGGGACCTGGAAACGCTTTAGAAGACGCCACAAGGGACGGGTCGCAGGCTTCTCACCCAACTGAGATACCACTGGGGATGAGGTCAGGCCAGGCTGCGACACAAATGCTCAAAGCACTTACTGCGAACCAGTACAGTCCAAATTCGATACCAAGATGTTTGTCGAATCTAAGAATAGGTGAGAAAGGAGGCAACTTTGACGTGGTGAACAACGCGCTTACTCGGCTTGAAAGAGACACAGTCATCTCCGTTCACGATGACAGAATCTTTAATGACGACGTTGTCACTACGGTAGGTGTCCCATCCGTCAGTATTCTTGGGATCATTGTCGTTGGTAGATTCAGCGGTAATTGTGATGTTGGAATATGTAACGTTTCGCCCTTCGTTGACCTAAACATGAAAGGTATTGATTTCCCGAGACTATCGAACAGAGTTTTTAGACATACGAGATTGAACCAGTTAGGGCCGTTGATCATGGAGATGTCCTTTACAACAACGTTGGTGGCTTGGTATATTGTCAAGGAGATGGGGCGTTGAAGAGTCGAGTTGGTTGCACTGAGGTGATATTAGCGCCGGTTTGTCGTACAAGATTCTGGTCTACCCACAAACGGTCGTACCAAGCCTAAAATGTTTGTTCAGACGGATGTCAAGATTGGAAAAGCAATAGTGACACACTTGACCAGCACCATCAATAGTTCCTCCACCATCGAGCAAAATGTTCTCGCCTCCAAGTATCCAAAAAGTTGACTGATTTTGGAAGTCGAATTGGAAAGCGTTCTAGAGAACAAAGTCGTTATGGTCTAGTGTAATAGGGAGTATTTCGAAAACTGACAGCAAGCCAATATGAGATATTTGGTTCAAAGCGAATGGTCCCTTGAAGGCTCTAAGATTCGTCAATCAACCTCTTCAATGACCCCTAGTGCAGAATATCACTCACAATATGTGTATCAGACAACCCCGTCATGTTCAGTTTCGTAGCGATGTTCAATGTGGTGCCCTGAGGCACAGTCACCACCGAACAGCTCCGTCCCGCCTCCAGAAATTGAGCAGCATCGTCTCCACTGGCATCGGGTTGCAACGTGCATGAGTCGTCTTGTCGTTTAGTAGATGTGACGGCGGCGAGAGCGCATTGTAGAGGCAGTAAAAGAAGCAACGAGCGAATTGGTGCCATAATGGTGACTACCGTTTTTCCAGGACTTCCGAGTTGTGCATGGGCTGATATTTATGCAGAAGGTTGAGGCATACTGACAAGGCCGGTCCGTTTGCATAACATTCTATACGGACCGCGTTCGAGGAGGTGGAGAAGGGGTCCACATGATGAGAAGCATAAAAATATTCGCATTGACACGAGTCCGAGGTGATGGTCGTTCAAAGTTAAGCTGCCTAAAGCGCGCCTGACATCACTACCGTCAACATTCAGATCACCAGACAAACAGGAATTTCTCCGAAGAACGCTCGTCGTATTTACGTCTATAAGCTAGTTTATTGTTCATTGGCGGAACAGGTACGCGACATAGGTATAAAGTACACCGAGGGGAACATACATACAACAATTTGAGTTCTCTTGTTATTCGACCGAATAATCTTCCAATATCGTCCTTCCGCACCCACACGACAGGTTTCACGTTTGAGTATTTGAATGTTCTTAGACGTGATCGTATTTCCCGGCATCGCGTCTGACTTTGGTCATGGCTGTGGAAAGCAGACAGTGAGTAGAGCGTCATAGTGCGGACATAGAGACAAAACATACCTGCGATGATGGCGCTACCTACACCACTTCCGTCCTCAGCATGGTGGGTTATAATATTGCTGTACAACCGTGAGATGCAGAACAGAGACAGAATAGCGCGACATACCGTCCTTTGTCCCCAAAGATATCTACAAGCCCTTCATGAACTCTATCGGCGAAGCCGGGATATTTCTATATGGGCCTTAGATGAGATATGAAAAGCAGAGCGAGAAATATGAACATACGTTGTACAGAGAACCATCCGCGCCGACGGAACAACCCTCTTCTAGGTATCCCATTTTACTGACAATAGCTGCGATACCGCACGCACTGAGGCGAGCAGCACGTCTTCCAATGAGTTTGGCAAGTGCCCGGAAGAACTGCCTCTCGGCTAACGTCGTCTCAACCGCGAAGAAGTGGGTGAAGATACCAATGATCATGAGTAATTCGTCTGTTGGGTCACTGAAAGTATAGATTAGACTTGAGCGTCTATGAGTCAAAACAATTCATGCGCACCTCTCCATCAGAGACAGGAAAGCAGTTTCGAAGACGTATGGTGTTTCTAGCTTGTAGGTGTTTTGACCAAGGAACAGCACACCCTCATCAATGAGCTCGCAAATCACCAGGCGGAGGATTTCACCCAGATATCGTCCAGAGATCAGTTTCTAAAACATCATCGTAAGCTCATCCACAATCGCGTTAGTAAGTGCTCAATCACCGACCTCGAAGGCTTGCTCTCCTGGCTTGTTTGACGTTTCGTCAACAGTGACATCAAACTTTGTCCTTGGCAAATGTTCATGTTCAAAGGAATCAAAGGCACCCTAAGTCCCCCATTCAATTGCAAAACTCCACAAACATAGAAAGGTCACACACCCATTCACAGTTGATGGCCATCTCGTCATTCGGGTCGATACCCAGCTCTTTAATCTTTTCGATGTTACCGACCTTCTCCATGTATGCGGCGTTGCAGCCAGTACCGAATATAACAGCAATTTTTGTTCGGGGGTTGACGTAGTGGGAAGCTATGAGGGTACCAGTCGTGTCGTTGATCAGAGCAGTCATTTGAACAGGAACTTTCTGCAACCAAAGTCTCGGTGAGACGAGTAACTAAATACGAACACCCTGAGGAGACCACTCACGTATTTCTCTAGAGATTTCCGGAACATTTCTGCTACATCACGTCCCTCTGTGTTGGTGGCACCGAAACCTTTCGTCCATCTGATGAGCTCGCCATGGTCGATCTTATTCTGCGTGCAGGGATAGGAGAAGGTGAAGCCAAGGGGCAGGATCTCTCCTTCCTTTAATGATAGCTCTCCACCATCATCAGAGAAGTTACTCTCAATGAACGTCTTGATGCACTCCGCGCAAAAGTCGAAAAGCTTCTGTCCATCTTCATGCTTCTGTTCTTCGGTCAGACGGTATTTCGTTTGCGTGATCTCAAACTTTCCGTCTCCTTGAACATTCACGAGACAAACGCGGAGATTGGTACCACCTGTCAAAAGACAGAGTCTAGCTATGAATCAGAAGGACAATTTGAGGGATTACCGAGGTCCAAGGCCAAGTAATCGCCCTTCTCGTTCCCAGTTGGCCATCCAAACACGAAAGTGGGAATCATGGGCTGCGGGGAAGGAAATCAGCACAGGAATTGAACGCGATTGATGGCAAACGGGGTATGATGTGAAGGCGCACATACAACGACTTGACCCGGCTTTTGCAACCCCAGCTCTAACGTATCCTTGAATGCTTCAACAATCATACGCATCCTCTGGGGCGTCAAAGTGAACCTTGAAAAGTCGCGTACATCAGCTTCTGAGAGTTTGACGCTGATACTGATACCAACAAGTTTTCGAGCCTCCGCAAATGATCGCCCATCGTCCTAAAGCAAGAATGGTCAACATATCATCCTCGATCGAGCAAAGGATAGCACAAACTTCTTGGTAGCATGGGGCAGACCTTCCTCATCTTGAGTTCGCGTATGGATGGCCATAGTCTGGCCGCTAGGCAGAGTGATGCTGCCACTTCCTCGACGAGATGCAGGCATGCTGGGCGACGATGCTAGAACTGACTATTCAAGTACTGTGAACGTCGGGGACGATGATGGTGGAAGGGAAGAGAGAGATGGTGGAGTCGATTGGAAACGGTCGGGCTCTCGGAGTTCTCCATTTGTCAGTTGTCACTGATCCAGTGACGTTCTGTTTTTACCTCGTCCTCATCCTCGCCCTTTTCTGTTTCTCTTTACCACCACGCGTTCCGGTCAATGATTGGTCTCAAAAGTACTCTCAATGTATGTGGAAATCTTGCTCTATGAAAAATAGTCTTTCATGCAGTCTTTCTCGCAGGTCATAGATAACTCGGGCGCACTAATTGTAGAATGCGTCAACGTCCTCAAAAACAAGGTCAATAACGGCTGGGGTTCGGTTGGCGACGAAATCGTCTGTGTCGTCAAGAGCGCAAGACCAGTTTCAGCAGCTGCTCAGGCTTCAGTTACTGCGGTCAAAGTGCGTCGTGGCGACGTGCGTAGAGCCGTTATTGTCCGAACGAAAAAGCCTGTACGGAGACCAGACGGAAGGTTCATTCGCTTTGATGACAATGCGGCCGTGTTGTTGAATAACAAGAGGGAAATGTTGGGCACGCGTATTGGTGGTGTAGTCAATGCAGACTTGAAGCTCAAGGGTTGGGGTAAAATTGCAGCGGTTGCTCCAAAGGTACGCAGAGCGTTTTCAAATTTGCTGGGGACGCGCTGAGATGAGATATTTCAGGCTATTTGAAACCAGAATACTTGCCTTGAAAACAGCCACACATGCATGTCCATATGGACTCCACCACGGAACTTAGATTTCCTCGCCCTCTAGTAGATGCGACAGCATGTACCCTAGAAGGTCCCCCATCGAGTCTTGGGATACACTATACCGATACGAGCGCATCCAGTACTTCTTCGATTCGAATTGAAACTGTCTCTACTCTTGCCATGCTCCTCAGCATGTATAGATTTTACACTTCAGGTACCCTCGGCGTTGTCCGGCTTCTGGTATCGCTCGTGACGTGGGGATATGGTAACTCCTAGGTGACTCTAGGCGCTACTTATGTGTATTCCGCGAGCTTCGCACAGATTCTTTAACCGAAAAAAACTTCGTTATCAACCGGTCGTTGAATACCCACTTCTTATTATCAATCTCTTTAGGAAGCAAGCTTCACCGTTCTCGAACGACGACCGTCACCAAGGCCAGACGTAGGTAAGTGTAGAGTACGTCCTTGATACGTTCGAGGCCGATTGCTGATACACGATATGTCCAGCATAAGTCCGCGACCTACCTTCATCTTACCCCTCTAAGCAAAAGTATTGCGTACCTCAGCCTGCTTCTTGTGCCCTGGCGGCCTGAAATGGCACTAGAAGCGATCCCGTGAGTATTCCCAAGCTCTTGGACTTGTAATATTTACTCAATTCTGAAATAGGTATTGGATTCCGAGTGCCGATGTATGTCCCTGGTACCAGTGGGCAAGAGAATTCATTAACGACAGTATGGTCCTTACTTCACATGGCCCACGCCATCCCTGCTCCCTATAAGCTTCAAGGGAAATGGACTTACCTACACGACTCCACGGGTGTTACTGGAGTTCGTGTGCACCGTAGCCCCAGAAACAGGTCCTGGCAAGCAGACCTGTGGCTCGTTACTGAAATACCTATATTTCTATTTGTGTTGGATGGCAATCTCATCTCATATGTGACGTCAACTTTACAGGGAACAGGCCTTCTCAACACTCATGCGGATACGTATGTGAAGATTCCTCGGGATTTTCTATCCTACGGGCCCTTCCTACCGTTGTCATAGGTTCTGGTGGTCGTCTTGAACAGGAACTTCGGCGACTGACTGGATCACAAAAAGGCTGGTGGTGTGCGTTCAGGTGACTTGCGAGACCATGGCGACCACTGCCAACCTGCATGCGTGTGCATATGAAAGCATGTACATTCACATTCTGCAGGATGCCGCGAGCCTTGTGCTAAAAGATTTCACACAACAGCTTTCAGTGCGGCATTTGTGATCTGTGACCAGTATACGATTATTGAAGTGCATAACTCAGCCGACCGGGTCACCTTTCAATTTTCGCGTGAATTGATAACGCGAAGACGTCGCTTGTTCTGGATCAATCTTCGGTAGGCGAGACCGTTGAGTAGTCGTTTGCGGAGCGCCGACTTCGACGGTGGAATTCTGTGGATTCGGATTCGGGCTTTGTTCGAAACTTGAAGAGGTTGATAAGTACACTCTCTGTATACAAGAAGAGATAAACTTGGCCAGTGGATTATACAACGTATGCGTGCGGAGTATTCTAGGAAATGACATCGCTAGTACTGTGACGTTCTGGGTTGTCGGCAAACATTCGGAGAAGATAAGGAATCTGGGGCATCTATGCAGTGTCTTGGTAACTGATACAGTTGGTCTCCTCGAGACAATAGGAATGGTCAAAAACTAGGCTGAAAAGAGCAGTAATTCTGGGATTTCTGACGGGAGTTTGGGACCACCACCAAAGCTCACCAAAGATGTGAAATATTCGAGAAAAAATTGACGCTTTTGCCGGTGTGACGTGTGTGAAAAACAAGAAAGGAGTGGAGCACATGGTAGCATCAGGTTAGCTAATCGACGGGGAACACGCTAATTGCCGAGTGGATAAAAAGCAGTGAGAGGAGCCAGCGTGCATTGGTTGTGAAGGACTACGCCGCCCACGGTCTCCTCATCGTCTCACACCACGACCTCGACGTGCTAGGCAGCGTCAAACAGTCCCTCGTCGCCTTCAAGGTCATCGTCGACGCTCGGCTCCCCCGTTCTCGAGCTTCAATTCCTTGGGCATTCACTCCGTCACCATGCATCTCCCGTGCAGCTCCACTGCGGATATGCAGATTATAGGGTTTCCCTCTCGATTCCCTTCCCCATGTTCTCTACTTTTATGCTTTTTCGTCGCTGTTACTCTTATTCTCGCTCTTCGATTCGTTTTGCACCATCGAAGTTCTCGGACATCTGCCGCAACAACGGGAGATAAGGAGAAACGGACAAGCCAGGACACAATACAGCTGGAACAGAAGGCATCGTCATGGCGTCTGTTTACTTGGGAAGGTCTACCACTAAGCCTCCCAGTAACATTGACAGCACCACGGAATACAACGGTTGGCAAAGGTGTTGGCGTTAACACTAGCGTCGCACTCGTTTCTCGGACACCCTCATCACCTCCACCTCCACCCCCAAGAAGCCTTGGAAACCAAGCGCAATCACGGTCAGAACCTGCAATGTCGCAAAGACGTGGGCCATCGTTTGAGCAACCTGGTATGCTCTGTCTCTTATCGTTCGTCCCCTACAAGGTGATTGTTGACCGCCCATACTCTCCGCAGTACCTGCGATATATCAATCACAAGAACCGTTATCTATGGCGAAAATGATAATGTCGCGGCATGTATGTCCTATAGTACCTCTCTTTCACCGCCTTTCTCCTGAACTGTTGCCGTTAACCCTCAGACATTCCGCCGACCCGGCCCAAAGATGCCCCGACGCTCAGCTTCTGCACCTCCCACGTCTTCACGACCACAATCAATGGTCTGAGCATAAACCAAAGATATAAAATAAATCGTTCCTCGCTATACAGCGAATGAAAGGGATAACCATCAACTTACGCTACCACACGCCTTATCTTACGCCCACGATCTAACACGAATGATTTGCATTCACACCTTGCATAAATCCACCCCGTCGATGCCTCCCTTCATCCCTATCGGCTGTGAACAGCGAACAGCGAGTATGCGCTCCTGTCTGTCCGCCCAAGCCGGTTAACACATGTCGCACGCTCGGTGATTCCAGAATTTGCGGAATCATCCAAAGCCTCCGCCATAACCCGCCCGCAACTCCTATATCGCCCTCTTGCCGCCCTCAGGACTTTTCGTTCTGCGTATCATTATTTGCTATAGAGTGCTTTCGTCGTTTGCTTGATAGGAAGGTGGCCGGATTTTTATTGGGTACCTATTTCTCTTCATGTATAGCTACACTTGGACACTCCATATAAATTATTCAACTACAAGTACTGAGGAATTTTCAGCTACAATACTTACTATCACTGGCTCGCTGAATCAGAACACATCTGGAGGCTTGCTCAGGCTGGCATCTGACGTGGGAATACGTGTGAGACTATCATTGGTTGCGTTCGATATCAGCTAATCTCGTTCTTCTTTTCTCTTGTTCTAGACCCATCCTCGAGTCAATGCCCTGCTCACTGGTTTTGCTATACTTAACCTACGTGCTGATATGTAACTGCGTTTCTGATCATCATCATCGTCACTGTGCTCAGGTTGGTCATTCCATCTGCCCAAGTCAATGATGATCTGATGCTCTCAGCCACCACAACTATAATCAAACATATCATTCATACCTTAGGCATCTCCTGTCACCAGATGTCTGAAAACCGGTCCTACAGCCTCTCAACGTCTATCCCGAGCTGCCCTTCCTACTCCGATAGGACTCAGTGTCAACTGCGGCCGAGTTCAACGGCGGAAGACTTGTCTCCTAGTTTCTTCAAAGTTTCTTCGCGCTCTTTCCTCGCTATAACCTCCGGAACGAGATTTTTCCCATTATCATTTCAAGCTTCCATCGAAGCACAGGAAATACAGCAAAATAGATCATGGGGTTATTCTCGTCTGTCATTGCTCGACATACCCAAGGGCCAGTGACGCTGTCCAATCCCATCTAATTCCGTCGGCTTGATTAACGGGAACTACTCGATTCCATGGTTTCAATCTTTTGTGGATGCCGGTGTGATCCACTAAATGATAGTAACAAAGGTACAGACGCTGGGGATACCACGGGAATAGTAGAAGAACGCAGTCTTTCTGGAAGATGGTGTTTCTTCCCTGACAGTGATTTTTGAATCGCGCCCGAGGGTTTGGTTTCTAGCCTGAGTTGTGCTTCCGGGTTGCCTGTCTACAGGGCCGTTGTGGTATTTCTTGCAGAGCTTGACATCCACAGGTCCCTTTTTCGTTCCTTCCCGCCTCTCCTTGGACTTTACGTCTTTTGACCTCTCGTTTTGTTCTTCAAATCGCAACAGCGCCTGGGGCGTTGTTGCCTCATTTTGTGAGCAGCCATGGCTACCCTGGAAATATACACCAGATTCTTCCGACAGTTTGGTCTCGGCTCTGACGTGAGTGTATACGTCTTTGGACATTGAACTCATAATGATATTGTTTCCAGCGATCTGCCAATGGTTAGTTTGTTTTGTCGGATATATGGGTAGCTCACTCAATGGTGCATAGTTCTTGGGTTACATGTCGAGTTTTTTCTTACAAGGCATAATGGTGGTCCAAGTTTGTGAGTTCTGTGTTCGAGTCTTCGTGTCCTGGTATTGACCCGATGAATCGATACTAGTCATATATTACGTTTCATTTCGAAACGATGCACGGTATATCAAGGTCGCAGGTATCTGGGATATTCTTCTGATCGGGCGCGGATGTATTGTAACTTGGACCTTTTCCAGTGTGGACCTTGTTATTTATCGAAATCCTCTCGACGGTATTCGCCACGATTGCAGCGTTGGTGGGCCTGGTAAAAGATGGTTTTTTGATGAATTCCGCGAGTTTGTGGCCATTCGAGGCACTAGCACCTCTCTGCGGTCTGGGTACGTTCTTTGTTATCTAACATTGATGTGTACTAACCAAGCTTCTAACCTAAGTGGCTCTCATCGTTCATATGTTTTACGCTTGGCGTATCCACGTCCTTGGTGGTCATATAGTCGTCGTTCTGGCTATCCTCGTGGTACGACAGGCCAGTTATTTCACAGTGCTCAATTCTTACCATTACCTCTGCTGTAGTTAACATGTGCTCAATGTGGGTCAGTGATATGGGCTGGGTTCAAGGTAAATATACTGCCTACGCGAACTTCTTGCACTTTAACCATTCTATTACCTGCCAGTCAGTACTGGGAGTCGGGATATCAGCAGACCTTCCTCCTAGCTCACTTGCCGTCAACGTTGTAAGTCGAGCTTCCTATAGCGTCTGCCCAACGTACTCACAGTTGGTCGTGTAGTTGTGGTTAGCAAGTAGTGCTTTGGCCGATGTAATTGTCGCAGTTTCCCTCGTTATCCTCGTATGTTCCTTACTTCCCTCCAGAATTTGTCACTGACACAAACTAGCTCCGTCAAGCCACTCTTCAGCTCAGACGTTCCAGAACAAAGTCAAGGGTAGAAAAGGTTATGACAGTCGCCGTCGAAACTGGGGCAATCACGGCTCTTGGAGCGTTGATCGAGCTAGCTTTCTTTCTGGCTTTCAGGAATAGCTTCATCCATTTCATTATGTGCGCTTACCAATTTCCTGCATTTTCTCTGTTGCTAAATATGTACTCTGTCTAGGTTCTACATGCTCCCGAAACTGTGAGCCGGCTCTCATGGCGTCTTCTCTCATCATCAAAACTAAATGAATTCAGATACGCAAATTGCATGCTGGCGACGTTAAATTCACGTCTCGCGGTCCCAGGACGAATGTTTCGCGAAAGTACCATTGAATGGGCAACTCATGCACCTAATGGAGAGATTTTCTTTCGCACATTTCCGAGCGATTCGGAGCATCCCATTATACCAGAACCAGTGTCACCCAAAAGTCACCCTGTCTTAGACATCGAAAAACGCGAAGATAGGGCGGAAAAGGGTTTCTCGTTCTTGACAGTGGTGAGTAGCGTAGCTAATTGTGACTTTCATGCGTTCGTTTCCTTACAAGCTCTGCAGGAAAGGGACATCACCGACGATTGCTCTTTTCAGGTTGAGAAGTTCTGGGGTTCGTACACTTCTCCCAGGTGCAGTCCTTCCAATAGTATATCGAGATAGTACGGCCCATCGGAGTAACGACATCAGGGTTATTTATATGAAAGCCACCTTGTACTTATGTCTCTGTATCTGTAGTCTGTAGCTTTTTACCTGGTTTGTGAAATAAACGAAGGTCTTCAAGTAGTGATACCCAAGCGACAAAACGCGAAACTCAGCCATTATTAAGGTTCATATACACAACGACCGATCTACTGGCTAGCGAGAGGGGAGTCTAGGTACTAAATTACAGAATACATATGCAACACCAGAGGGAAAAGTCTATGTCTATATCTATGTTCGAGGAAAGCAGTGAAGACCAAGAAATCATGACCTAGAGCCTAACGAGCTCATCATATTCATTGCGCCAAATCGTGAGACTAAATCACCATCACTTCGTGTACGTTCCATCCCGCCATTACTTGCACCCGTACCAGTGTTACCTGGTCTAGGGGCCGCCGTGCTACTGTTACTTTCCTCGTAGCTCGGTAGACCTCTCATGCTGCTCAAAGGCGGGACACCCCCGAGGAACCCTCTGCTGGCAGTGCGATAGTCAGGCACAGTGTTCAGATCAGGCGTACGCGGGGAGGATGATAATGGCGGTGTTTGAGCACCAGTGCCTGGCGATATTCGCGGGGATTGCGTACCGGAAGCAGAATGGTTGTTGCCATGCGACGAACCGGGCCTCGAAGATGACATCGATGACCCGCCGGGTGTGTAGTGAGTATATGGCGATGAAGATGACGGAGTTTGATGTGAGACCAATGAAGCCAGGTTTCCGTGCGAACCGCTTCGACTGCCAAAACCAAATGAAGAGCTGATTGAAGTGAATGGTTTCATAGAAGCCTTGAACAGCTGGTGAACGTTCCGAGAAGCCTGAGCCGAATGGACATATGTTCCTCCCCCATCTGCATCGTGAGTATGATGATGTCGCTCAGGTGAAGATCGACGTGAAGTAGGTGTCGAATGTGACCGTGATGAGCGACCACGCGAGGGAGGCCTGGAGTCCGGTGGTGTAAGAACCGGTGAATGAGGGTGTGAGTGGTTTGTGCTACCCGATGGCATGTGTTGGAATGGTGGTTGCGGTGAGGCACCTTCGGGTTCTTCACTCATCGAAAGCAAGAGTTCCGAATTAACCCAATCAAGACTAGTAGAATCCAAGCCACCAGGCCCCTCCATGGGTGAACTAGCACCTGACCTTCCAGCACTCGGACTCCATGCACCTACAGGTACGCGCATGGTAGCACTTTCGGGTAGGTACATGTTCGCTACACGATCTCTGACGTGAGCATTGTAGCTGGGAAGTTCATTCTCTTCATCATCTTCATTCTCGACTTCCTCACCGCCTATGAGAAGACGACGCGTGGCAGCGGTATGGGTTCGTGCTTCGTCAAGTAATCTCCAGTCTAGAAGGTGTAAAGGAAGTGAGCATCGAAGTTCTGAGGTGTGTCCATCGGGATTGAGGATGAGGATGGACCATCGAATGCGGTGAGATACATTGATAGGATCCAGCGCATGCGTTGGCGTTATCGAGTGTGGTGGTAGAGGCGTGGTGATATACGTAACGATATCGTCGTGGGACAACTCAAAACCGGACGGGAGAGGTGGCGTGGATAGTGCGGAAGATGAAGTTGCTGCGCCTGACGAGGGACCTGCTGTAGGCTGATCCCCACGTTGCGACGACGATGAGGCTTGTGCAGTACTTGTAGATGTGGATGGTGCATTCGGATGAGGATTGAAGGTGAAATAACTGCCGCCTGAAGAGGTCGTACCCCGATGAGCAGAAAAGAGCGAAGGCGTATTGGCCGAAGGTGTCTGTGCAGGCGTATGGGACCGACTCCAATTTGGACTTGGTTCCTGCACCTCGACTGCCTTCCCACCGATGATCTCATGTTTGCTACGGGCGACAACACGAGTATGCTCCTGGTAGCCTCCCCCACGTGCATAGATCTTAACCGTCTCGTGGATAGTAGTGTTGATATTAAGAACGCCGACTCCTTTCAGCAAAGGGCTGAACTTGGCCACGGCTGTCAAGGTGTCACCGGCTGCCCAAGCCTTATGCGGAATCATGATGCTGTACATGACCTTTTCAGGCCATGTATTCTCAATTTCGAGAGTTTGCTGGTACTCGAGGGCCTCCGGGACGAATCCACGAATCAAAACAACAGGATGAACAGTGGTGAGGTTATGAGCAAGGCCGGGTCGGACAGCATGTGCACGTAGTTTGTACGCGATACTAGCGCCTCCGTATAACGAAGTCGAAAGGGTGGAGGGCAGGCTTCCGCCAAGCTGAAGCTGAAAAGGAAAGAAATGTTTCCCGGCCTTGAGGGTGTGCGAGTGACCTTTGGAGCCTTCAAGAAAAGACCATTCATGGTTGCATATGATGTACGTCAGGGGCGATGAATTCAAGGACATCCTGCAACCATGGTGAGAGTATTGAAAGAAATTTGACAAGATGAACGCACGTTTCATGGCTAGGTACTGGTAACCTTGCCTTTCCTCTGAATACCAGTGTTATTTCTTTGATACTGGTCGACTCGGAAAGGTGCAATGCGACATGACCAGACAACCACGCAGGTTCTACGTCAATACCAGTGCCCTTAAGTTCGATGCATTCCTTGTCGAGTAGAATTTCTAGCCGAACACGTTCTTTTTCTTTGACCGGAAGATGTAAGTCGATTTCTGGAGGATTTAGGCCTTCATGATGGTCATCTGTGCTCGTGAAACCGGTGTGAAGGACAGAAGACATGCGTGACGCCTAGAAAGAACGTCTAGAGACAGAATAGAGGTCTTGTGGAGGTCGACTCCAGGCTGGCTGAAGACTGCAATCGCAGAGATCGTGATGGTTTCGAGTCAGGATAAAGCATTTTTTGTTTTGGCCGGAAAGCCCTAGAGGGTGATGTATACGCCTGAATGATGTACACCTCTTCAGTAACGCCGAGCAGCAACCGGTCCGGTTTTTCCTAGGGACCTTCTTTCCCTCGAGCCGGCATTTTTTATATTGATGGACAGTTCAATTTTACAGGCTTAGCCGCAATTTTCACTCGAAACTTGACCTCCTTAGACCCACTTGAAAACAGGAATTTGGGGTGGTGAGTGAAAAGTTATCTATCCTTATCAGCACAGGCACACAGCATCCCTCGTAACCATCGTCGGCAATCAACATTGCGCCTCGATCTGTTGTGGAAGAGGAGCTAAGAGGAATAAAAAACTGTCGAGTTCACCCTCGAACGTTCGGCCGGCCAAGTCTGTACACTTATCGTACAGGTACCGAAATTCGCTTCAATGATATGACTGCGAAAATTACTCTATGATAACCTTCTAAAGCCTTCCAGGTTCTTCTCGACAAGAAGGGATCTACTGATACATCAAAAGGAATATACATGAACGTGGATGAGGAGTATGAAAATTTTAGACATCGATACAAAGTGGCGTGGCGGAATCATTGCATATGGCAGCGAACTTTACTTGTGTCGGGGCCTCGGAGGAGGATCCAACGGTCGCATGTAAACGTTCGATCGCTCTGGAGCAGGCGGAGGTGGCGGACCAAGGAAATATCCTGGTCCCTGCTTGCTGTGGGGACCAGTAAGGTACGCGTTGGGAGGAGCGTGAACGCGTCGCTCGCTGTGAGCTGGAGGATGGGGGACCTGACGAGCCGGTGGATCGTGCAATGAGGGAGGTGGACTCATGATTGGTTGTTCGATGTACTGTGGCTATCGAGGGGGATGCGTCAATACCCAGGGAATTAAGATATTGAGAGTCGAAAGATTGGGAATCATACTCACAGCAGGAATGTACTGAACTTTTGGTGGTGGCCGCTGTTGTTGTGAAGGAGCGCCACGAAGCGGCACCGCTGGTGGTGGTGGTACCATTGGAGGCGGCTGAGTGCAGTTAGCACCAGCAAGCACAGCGCGCAGCTTGGGGAACGACCGTGACTTGTGAAGTTTAGACAGCCTCTGGGTCGTCGGCGGAGCTGTACTGTCTGGGTGTACTGCTTGGTGTTTGGAAGAGGATCTGCGGTTATCGCGAGAGGACATCTGGGCTGAGAAGTTTGTCTCTGGGACTCTGGAAGTGGGTTAGTACTCTGGTGGACATATTTATACGGCGAGAGGTGTGGCAGTATGAGGATAATAAAACGCCACGAAAATGAGGTCTCGATATTGCCGGGCTTGGACCTACTAAGAACAATGCCACTGGGGCCACCGAATATACCATCGCAAGTCCTCATCCGGAGAACAATAGCAAGTCCTGAAGGGGCCACCCACAATCTTTCATATTTTCAAACATATTCGATGTACAATCTACATTGAGTTCCCATTCAGACAACAGAAATACAATCTCAGAGAATGAAACGGAAGGACGTGCGTGAAATCAGCTTTGACAAAAGCTAGAGGTATAAGCCTATTGGCTACATATCCACTACATCTTCGAAGCGTTAGGCTGGCAGATGGTGGCGAGCTGATGCTCAGCATGACTGTGAGCTTTGGCGTCGGATACAGCATGATAGCCGTCGATGCAGTCATTTATCTGATTCTCAAAAACTGCGAGCAAAATACATCAGTTGCAATTTTGCATTCGAGCCTTGGAAAACACACCAATGTCTTGACCTGTTAGGCTGGAGCACCTCTTCCAGGTGGCGGCCCACCTCTTCCCCCACGACCACGACCTCTACCTCTACCGCCTCTCACAGGAGGAGGACCTGGAGCAGCTGCACCCTGTTCAGTCACAGCTTTAGCTCCCGACACTTTACCGGCCTGGCTGCTTACAGCGGCCCCATCGCTACGTTGCAAGATACCGGTCACTGGTATCTGGCCTTTACTAGCGCTATCCTTGTCCTTGTGTTTCGTCCTATCTCGCTTGGGAGAGCTAGGTGGTTCCTTGGGCTTGCTCCCAGAAGCTGTATTGGGTTTCTCTTGTGCTGTATCCTTTGCCAAAACCTTATCGGATTCTTTCTCTTTCTCCCTTTCACGTTCCTTCCTAGCCTTCGCACCGACACCAGCCGCGCCAATGAGCGCAGCTTCGAACTGTCGAGAACCCAAACCCAGGATAGGCCTTCCACGTCGGGGAGCTGGTGATGCTGGCGTGGAGGGACTGGGAGCTTCATTACTGTTACTTAGTATCGCAGATGATGTGGCGATAGGTTTCGTAGCAATCGTGGGAGATTGGGCGGGAGTGTCTCGCATGGCTCGAGGTGCTTTGGGCGGTTTGCGAGCGGTAGGTTCGGGAGCGTTCGCATTGGCGGCGGCAGCAGCAGCAGCCGCTTTCTTGGCCTTCTTGCTTGTCGGGGGTGAATCTGTGGGTTTCGATGCCTTCTTCTTTGCTTCTTCCTTTCGGGCCTCTGCTGCATGGTTGCGCATGATGATCATCTTCTCTTTGGTATCCTTTACTGCTGTCTTCTCGGCCTTGAGAGCTTCAAGTAAGGGTGTAGTCTTTGGCTGAGGCGGTGCCTGACTGGCAGCGACTAGATGATACGATCAACGACGGTTGCAAGCTTGAACAGAACCGACATACTAAGAGCCTCGATCGATGTAGGTTCTGAAGCAGCCTGGCTTAGAGACTGAATGAAAGATATGTAATCTTCGTCTACGGGGGGAGCTCAGATATAGGCACGATTTTCAGGTGTCAATGCCGCACCTTGCTCAATAGTTGCATTCCGAGCGTCAGCTCTCTTCTTCTCTGACGGAACCTTCTGATACGGTGCGTATTCGACCACAGCTTGGGATTCGTTGCCTGGCCTAAGATGAGCCTAGGGTTCACATATGAAGGAACCCTACCCACCTGATTTATCCCTGAAGATATGCCCATCATACTCTCGGTGAAACGTTGTCAATAGCTCTTCATTCTTGAACGCGACATAGGCACGACTGGGTACGTTCTCTTTATTCAATCTAGGAGAGTTATATTCCATCATTATCATCTGGTAGTAACTGGGTATAGTACAGAGCATACCGACTACGAAACTTTCCACGATAGTAGACCTTCCAAGTTACTGTGTCATCCGAGATCCAGTTCTGTACACTCTGCCAGAAAATGTCTTCAGGTAAATTTGGGGGCAGCCTTCGGATGACAATCTTGAGCTTCTCGAGGCCTTGCTGTTGCTGAGATTTCTCCTTTCTCTCCTTCTCTTTCTTGGATTTCGCAGGCGAGGCAGATGACATGAGGTGAGAGTCAAGAAGACGGAGCCGAGACGGCACGGAGCAATGGACGGCGGAGTTTCAATGGGGTTATATAAAGGCACTTTGCATCTTTTTTCTTTTTTTCCATGTCGTCCATTCGGTGAGTACTTTTTCCTGTTCTTTCTTTCTTCGCTGTTTTTTTTTTTTCACCATGATGAACAAAATTCACATCAAGCTCAACAGTCATATGGACTTGGTCCAGTTGATGACCCTACTTCTGCAATACTGACTCGTCTTTTCCTTCACTTGTCCATCTATCATCTTCTGTGAACATTTTACTGATATCCATCTTCTCCATCCAGGTTCATAAACTCGTCTCCTATGTTTTCATCATGTATTAGTTTACGAGAAGCAATGTCAAGCACCTCCCAGTTCATTCTAGTTCCCCGTGCGAAGCCGTGTACGATGTCTTTGGGTCGGTGTAGAGATCTCCGACCGCTCTAGAGCGGGAAAAGTCACCGTAGGGCGGTGACCACGGACCCACTTGACAGAAGAGTAACGAAAGCCGCTTCCTTTTCAATTTAGCGTAGCACTCCCGAAAGGCCAAGGCGGGACAGGGATGATGAAAAATGCAAACCAACAGTTCAATCCGCTTCGCGTTTCACATACGCCAATAACCGGTTCCTAGGACGTACGTGACGTTCCCGTCGCTCTGTACAGTATAAAAGAATCGGATATGTCTCGTTACAATCCCAATCCTTTCTGGCCTCTCACCTCCAAGGACATCGGTTAACATGAAGTACACAACGTTCCTCTTCTGTACCTTCCTGTCGGTCGCCTTCGCCAACGCCTTGCCTCAGGATGAGACTCCGTGTTTCTTCCCTTGTGATAGGCAGGCTAACAATGCTGCGGGATGTGCTAGCGAGTGAGCATACCTTCAATCTACCTATGCTAGACGATGAGCTAACAGGGATGTAGTGAGGACTGGGCCTGCATCTGCCAGTCTGTAGCATACCAAGAAACACTCCACACTTGTCTAGAGGGTTGCCCTGCAGATCGGGGACCTATGCTTCAAGCTCAGCAGCTCAACTGCAATGCTGGTATGTTCTTCCCGAGCTCCTTCACACGAAGTGTATGTTGACGTTCCGCTGTGCAGCTGGTGTTCCCGTTGTTGCTTGGCCCTGAGCGCATTATAGCGCCCCGGAGCTATTTTATGTACTCGATTCATTCCTGTAATACTTCACGAAATACAAGATGGGGTTGGCATTGACAGATAGTTCTCCGTTTTATGTGGGTAGATGTCTACCTCATAGCTGGCACGCAGCAGGTGTATTAGGTGTACAAATGATACAATAAATGCCCCTGGAATGTCGACGTAAAGAGGTGCCTCACAAGGCAGTACCACGCTCGAAGCTGGCCCGTATTTCGGCAGTATATTTGTCGTAATAACGAGCAATCTGTGAGAGCACATGTTGTTAGCGACTAGAGTAAGCAGATGTTCTGCAGTACTTGCCTTCTTGTTGAAAACCCGATTGTGTTCGTTGATGTAGGTAATGTCTCCCTCCTCTTCGTTGAGTCTCTTCCTTGAGAATTTGCCTCTCTTGTCGATGCTTGAATAGCCTATGAGTAAACATGTACCGGCAGAACCCAGGAAACGTACTCTTTGTTGATTTTGGACACCACTCGGTCAATGGCTTCCTCAGACGGCTTATTGTCTCCGTAGATGAGTGTGTTGGCATCCCGGTAGAGATTCTCGGCAGCCAGTCGTTGCTCCTGACTAGTCGGTAAAAGCTATTCATACACGGGTAAATAACACCAGTGAGATATTCCGCAATGAGTATACGTACCTCTGACGAGGATGATCCACCTTTGGAATCGAAGGTCGTTAATGAACCAGGTCCTAATCCCATCGCCACTTCTTTCTGTTGTTGATATGCAACCAAATCGGGTTTTATAACATCCAGGTCTTTCTTATACTTGCGATGAGCAGCATGGGCATCGTCTGTCCTGAGGTTAAACCACGAACAGCAAGTCCAACACAACGAGAGACTCACCATGAAATTCAAAGTCTGCACGCCTTGCTTTCCGTGCAAGCTTCTTTTCCCAATTGTCGTTATCCTCTATTGTATACTCCCAGTTCTTCGCCCTCTCAACATCCTCTCCTCGTTCCTCAGCGTCGGCCTTCGTTCTCAACATTTCCGCGAGCTTCCGTTGCCGTTCGAGTCGAGCTGCATCTCTTGCTGTTATTTTCGATTTTGCACTCTCTTCAATAAGTGAAGCCCGGTTTGCTTTTGATGATGCAGCCTATGGTTGAAGGTGAATTTATGAACATGAGCAGTATATACTCATGAATACGCACCATCCTCTTCTTCAGCTGCTCGAGCTTGGCCTTCCTATCTTCCATTGTCATCTTTGAACCCTCTGCTTTTTCGTCCGACTGTTCTTCAGGCTCTTCTGAGCCATTGGTTTCGACGCCGGTCATCTCGTCTTGTGGTGCTTCCTCTTCCTGCTCCACTGCTTCTGTAGCATCATCTTCCCGCTTGCTTCTTTTCTGCGTTCTCGTTGGTGGCATTGCTCGTATAGGAGAAAGAGAGACTGGGGAAAGACTGTTTGGGTACAAGTTGTAGTTTCCCACGGCAGTGCAATGATTTCCGTTCTCATCACTGCCTCATTACCCTGAGGCTTCTCTCCTT
Organism: Paramarasmius palmivorus; assembly: GCA_037176845.1. Taxonomy (NCBI): domain Eukaryota; kingdom Fungi; phylum Basidiomycota; class Agaricomycetes; order Agaricales; family Marasmiaceae; genus Paramarasmius; species Paramarasmius palmivorus. Next base: position 1,110,132 of record JAYKXP010000001.1, on the reverse strand, counting down.
CTTCCTCTCATCTCGCTTCGTCACTCCTTCAAGAAAATGAGCGAGGATGAATCTACTGTAGCCGCACCAGTGCTGGTTAACTGGCCGTGCAGTCCGTACCATCGCCCAGAAAAATCTCCGAAATCGCCAATGTTTCTCTCGAGCCCAGAAATTGTCGCGGACTACACCCATGACCCTTCTTCTGCCTACGTTACTGCATGGGAAATACAGCCTCAAACTAGTCCTACACCTTCGTTTCTCCATGCTGTCGCTCAGTCTACGCCTCTTCTGCCGTTTACGTCGCCATTTAACTGCCCCTCGCCGCCCCTAATATCCGATTTACCCTCTATTTCCGATGAATGTCCAAGTCCTAAATCAGCGTTTTCTCCTCCAAAACCATTGCTCAATCCTTCAATCTCATGCTTTCACCTCATGGGCACTCTTGGCTGTGGAGCCTACGGCAAAGTCTTACTAGGTTACCTTGGGGATGATAATGACACTAGCGGCAATAACCTACACGCTATTAAGGTTCTTCGAAAAGCAGACATGAGCAGGTACGGGGTCGAGGAAGTCAAACGTGAACTGCGAGCACTGCGCTGGATTGCGGATACGGACGGAACCTCCTTCCTGCAGAAAATGACGACAAGTTTTCAGAACGAACGATTCGTCTTTATGGTCCTGGTAAATAGATCTCGCCCTTCTTTATCATGTATTCAAGCTCAAGCATCTTTGCTTCTACTTAAGGAATATCATCCAGTTTCGTTAGCCCATCCAGAAGTCAGCTATCATCTTCGGTTAAAGCCTCAAAGACAAAGCCTTCCTGTGTCCATCTCGCTACCGCTCAAATTTCTGCAACCCTATCAGCAAGATGTTCTAGAGAACTCGATGAACGCGCTCCGCCTCTTGGCCGCAGAGTTGTTTCTGGCTCTTCGATTTTTACATCAGAACGGCATCGTTCACCAAGATGTCAAGCCTGACAACGTCATGCTATCTCAAGCCGGACACGTAGTACTGAGCGATTTTGGCGCTTCTACTACTCTCCCTTTCTCTTTTGAATACGACGACTTCCCTGTCAACTCCTCAGATGGAAAGGTTACTAGAACGTATCATCCGATCGTTTTGCAAGGAGACGATATTGTCACTTTTACTCCACGATATGCGGCGCCGGAACTGTTGCATCGAAATGACGCGAATCTGGTAATCTACGATGAAAAAGTGGACTGGTTCAGCTATGGGGTGCTGTTGTATGAACTCGCTACGGGGCATCTGCCATTTCAAGCGGAAGGGCCAACCGTGGAGCCAAGTAGTCGGAGGAGTGTTGGCGACTTCAGTTTGGCTTTCGGGGAGCTGGAGAAACTCGTGCACGCCGCAAAGCCTGGAACCGATGGTGCCTTGGAGAATAGCCATCTAGAATCATTCATAAAAGCCGTGAGTACTTTATATCATCGCGTAAAGTACCACGCCGCCTTGGTTGGTATAGCTCTTATACAGCCCTCGCTGATTTTGGCTTTCTTAGCTCCTCGTCCACCAAGCGAGTGATCGTCTCACCGGAGACGACGTCAGGCATCATACCTTTTTCGACACTATTTCAGATATTTGGGAAGATATAGAAAGGATGGAACATCCCCCTTTGCCATTTCCCTCGTCTGCTACCTTGGATCCGGACGTATCGCTTTCGATGAGACCTGGAGTCCTTCGTAGAGTGGAAGGCGTTCGGGAGGACGAACATTCCCTTGATGACGATCTCTTTGAAGAAGCCGGTCTTCGGATTACTTGGCCTGTGCCTCCACGAGGCAGAGGTGGTCTCCAGGAAGACCCGTATCTGCGAGACAGCGATGATTCAGGAATTGGATTGTCACTGCGGTCGCTGCGCAAGACTGGAGGTGTGGTCAGGAGTAGAAGCGTACAGCATGATCTATACGAAGAAGATGAGGATGATGACGGTGCCAGCGAAATCCAGCCCTTCCCTTCAACGGCCTCGATTATGTTTCCGGTCCAAGAGACCAGCGGCGTACACCATTCTTCAGGAATTGAAAAGCTTCCAGGTATTCGTCGACTTGCCCCATCGCTCTGTTCGGATGAATCCTTGGTCGATATATCCTGCGAAGCGGATGTTAGCTCATTCTTTGACGGTGACATCAGTACCAACATCGATTTCGAGGAGGAGAAAACATGCGATGCGATTTCGTACGCTAGTCCGGTTTGGTCGTCTCCGGTGACGTCCATAAACGAGGCCATTTTCAGCCCTCGGCCTGGTGTCGAGACGCTGATGATCCCGAGATCACAAAGTCAACGTAGAACCATTTCTGGTCTATCTGCGTCCCATACTGCCGCACCCATGTATGCTGGTCATACAACAACAACCCGAAACGGCATAATACATCCCACCAGATCTCCGTCTCCCCCGAAGCGTCAACGACGAGCTTCAGCGCCTCTCTCCTCCTTACCCCCGAGCTCCAGCCATCGAACCGAAAGAAGGCTCTCCTTCGTCCCCACACACCATCCCAACAAGGCTCGCCTTTCCCTACCGCTCGTTAATGAACGTCCAAAAGCGGATTCACGATCACGTCGTACCTCACTCCCAGCCTGGTCGCCGGGATGTCCGAAGGATGGATACGCCTCTCACCAGAAGTCACCCAGATATAGCGGTCTATATGAAACTCGCTCAAGCAACCAGACAGCGAGTACCTTTGATAGGCGCATGAGGAAGGTATCTGAATCGTGGACCCTCGAAGAGGAACTGACTATATCGGTGCTGGATGCAATGGATCGTCGGGCTAGTTTTGCGGCCTCTACTACATCTGGAGCAGGTTTGAAGCGTGGCCCTAGTCGATCTACAAAGCCCGCGGAATGGGATGCGTGCCTGTCAAAGGGACGTAACGAGGTGTACCGGAAGGCGAGTGGACGACGTCCGCCAACGATGGTTAGCGCCCAGAGCGAGCCTCTTCCAACTAGAAAACGTAGAGCGTCGGTGTTAGTGAAAAGGCCGAGGTCGACACGGACTCCTACACTACCTTTAGCTCCTTCGCCGTCGTCTGAACCTGCTTCGACGGGTAAGCGGTCCCTGGGTAGATTCTGGAAGAAGCTGAGACGATTGTCCGGACTATGAAAACTTTGAACGATATGTTGTATATCTCGATGTGTTTTGTTTTAGTACCTGTCAAACAACCTAGTCATTCGTTTCTATAGAGCATGTAACACAGACATTTATATAGCCTCGTATTTTACCTCTTTGCAGGAGCTCCGAGTTGAAAGGCTGTAAGCGCTGAACAATGTTGACCTCTGACCATCATCATCACTACCGGGAAATTCGTCGTCAGAAACCCTGAATATCCAGGTAAGCAACGAATGTACCTTTTTGTCTGTACCTCTTGATGATTCAGAGTGGAATCACGACCAACCTGTTCACAAAAAGACTAGTTCTGGGTTGAAAAGATGACCAAATTGTTCTAGATACTGCTGAAGCACATTGTTGTTCTCGCTGGTTATTCTTTTTACTCATACGCATTCTTAGGCTACCATGGATCCAAGAAGAGCCCGAGACCCTCGACTGAGCCGTGCCGACCCTCGTCTACAACGCGTCCAGCCCGAAACACTTGTTGCACCACCCGTCTCTCAACCACCCACATACACCAACACCCCGCCTTACACGCCGGCTGATGCAGAAACGTCAGCTCCCGACTCTCAAGGGGCACCAGCGGCCGATGGGGTGGCGCAAGAGGTACCTGTTTACAGACCACGGCCGCTTTTTTGTGTAGTCTGCGCGAGTAACCAAAATCGGTCTATGGAGGGTCATCATGTTTTGTCGTGCGTTATTGGGTTATATTTTTGCCTACATTGCACTGATTTTCAGCTAGAAAAGCGGGCTTTCGTGTCATTTCGTCTGGTACTGGATCCGCTGTCCGATTACCGGGTCCGTCGATAGACAAACCTAACATCTACGCTTTTGGAACCCCCTACAACACCATTTTCGAAGAGCTGAACAGTAAAGATCCTCGACTGTCAGTATCCAATGAATGCACTCCTACCTAGACTAACTGCAAAGCAGATATGCCGCGAATGGCCTACTACAGATGCTAGATCGCAATAGGCGTATAAAGTTGGCTCCGGAACGCTGGCAAGAAAGCAGAACCGTCGCTGATGTGGTTATAACGTGTGAAGAGAGATGTTTTGATGCAGTGTGTGATGGTACGCTGTACACTCAGTTTTGTTCCTGCCAAACATGCTCATGCGCAACCAGATTTGCTGAATCGTGGAGGAGAATTCAACAGACCAGTCCATATCATCAATGTTGAGATCAAGGATAATCATGAAGAAGCGTTGATTGCAGGCAAAGCGATGCTCGATCTTGCTACAGCGGTGAGTGGGTCACGACCTTCACTCCGATTTCGTGCTAAGTACTCGATAGATTGAGGCTGCGAAGGATATTGATGAGGAGATTGATGGGATTTTGGAAGTGCAGCAGCAAAAACATCCTCATAATTTGCTGCATGCGGTGGGTTTCTACTAGGCCTGTAAGACTACTTCAAGCAGATATCTGTATTGAAGTCGTTGACAGTAAACGATCATCTTTACCTTTCCCCTCACGTATGTGACCTTATTATCCTCTCTGTCTTTACGTTTCGTCTAAAAGGCGGGAGGTTGCGCGTCATTCCGAAAGATCTATTATGACCCCAAACGTTGACCAAACTCACTATACGGATACATGCCACTACATTTTTACTCTTACTATCACTTTCCGTGAAAGAATTGAGGATCTCGGAAAGTTGTCGCCCGTCAACAAAAGTGTTAGTTTCGGAAAAGGTGAGTTTCTTGGCCGTCCCGTCTTGGGTCTCAACCCAATAATTCAATTTCGTTCCAGGATGTGTTGCCCTCTGTCTCCTTTTGGTGGTTTCGCAGGCACAAAAGTCAGCAGTATTCGGCCAAGTAATGTTTTATCAACGGGTAATCATTTCTACCCAATGCTCTGCATAAGTGTTACGCCTTGGCTCTACCCCAGCCCTTATTCATCACCCTCAATACCCAAGCAACGCGGAAAATATGACCGTCTGGAACTCTGTTCCATGTTCTCCATGCCTTTTCGTCTGTTTCACAACGCGAAATTCATCCGGTACATCGTTTTCTCTACCAACGGCCAACGACGAGATACAGCTGCGTCGGCGTATTTCCGGGTGTTGAGTTTGGTCCCGTTCCTGAAGGTGCAAATGGTCTGAACATATAAAGATGAGACTTTGGGACTCTAAATCATCGGCTCACAACCCTAGGTGGATCCTCATTAGCCATCGCCATGTTCCACTTGGTTACCTTTGTCTTTCTCGCAATTCTCTCTCGCCAGGCTCTTGCAGTGCCAGCCTGGGGTCAAGTGAGTAGTTTCTTTGCCGATATCGTCAATCATTCGAGTTGCTGATTTTTTTTATCACATAGTGTACGTAGCTGGGATTACTGTCTACACTGCGATCACTGATATTCTATAGGTGGTGGTATTGGATACACTGGTAGCGTGAGTCCTGCATGTTTCTTCTTGTCCGACTTGACTGATCATCTTCACAGACTGTTTGCGATGCCGGATCTACCTGTGTGAAGCAGAACGATTATTACTCTCAGCACGTGACTCCGCCATAGCGACCTTTATACTTACTCAATGAGTCCTCTAGATGCATTCCAGGAGACACTGGCGGCGGCGGAGGCGGCACAACTCCACCACCCACAAACGGCGGAAGTGGACTGAACGCCAAATTTGTTGCTCGCGGGAAGAAGTTCTGGGTGCGTAGCGATTCGTGCCTCCTTACCTCGGCTCTAATATCTTCTATAGGGTTCCTGTGCCGACCCGAACACATTAGGCAATTCGAGTTCGTGATCCTGTTTTTGCAAGGGATCTCTTAGCCCAAGGGTGTCTTCTCCAGATGTCGAAAGAATCTTGAAGGATGTGTTCGGCCAGGTTACGGCTGAGAACTCCATGAAGGTGTGTTGATCTCGGGTTATGCAGAAGATGGGATTTTGACATTTGTGTTTAGTGGGATGCGACTCAAGGTGAATGACATGCACGCATGAATCTTTGTTGCAATGTTGATCGCTCTTTACAGGTCAAAGAGGGGTGTTCACCTTTAACAACGCTGACACGCTCATCAACTGGGCTGTCGCTAATGGCAAGGCCATCCGTGGTCACACTCTAGGTGAGCGTTTGTTTAGGAAGGCAAAAATCTTGACTGAAAACATGTTCCGAATAGTTTGGCATTCGCAATTGCCTCAATGGGTCAAGGACATCAGTGATAGAAACACTCTGGTAATTAAATAAATCCCAGCGGTAACCGCCGACTTCGCTGAGGATCTACTAGACTTCTGTCATACAAACCCACATTTCCACTGTCGCTGGTCGCTATAGAGGCAAGATTTACGGTACGCGGTCCGTTAATCCTGGCATGACTGTCATACTAATATAGATGCAGCTGTAAGCTCACAAGAACATTTCTTCTCCTGTTTGAATGCTTACTTGTGCAATCTTTGACCAGTGGGATGTAGTTAAGTATGTGTCGAACATAAACCACAAGCAGCCCAGTCTAATTGTTCTATTAGCGAAATCCTTAACGAAGACGGAACCTTACGCGACAGTGTCTTTTCTCGCGTTCTTGGCCAAGTACAGGAGTTTCATAAGAGATGCAATTGCATGGGACTGACAACTATCACAGGATTTCGTTGGAATCGCATTCAGGGCAGCAAGACAAGCAGATCCCACAGCCAAGTTCGTGCTACACATCTGAATGATCAACGGGGTTCTTACTTACCCACCGTCTAGACTGTACATCAACGACTACAACCTCGACAATACTGGATGGGCCTCCCGCAAGGTAGAAGGCAAGTAAATAACAAACGCTGCCTCAGTCGTTCGCTGATATAGTGTTAATAGGAATGGTGCGAATTGTCAACCAGGTGAACGCAGGGGGCAAAATCATCGACGGTATTGGTACACAGGCACACTTGGGTGTTCGTATTAGTACACATAACTTGTCTCTTGAACTCACCGTACTCATTTAGTCTGGTGGTGGACCTGGTGTTGCAGCAGCTATGCAACGCCTTGCATCAACTGGCCTTGAAATCGCCATCACCGAGCTCGACATCGGTGGCGCCGCAGCGAGCGATTATTTGGCCGTCGCAAACGCCTGCTTAAACATGGCTCAATGCGTTTCCATCACTTCTTGGGGCGTATCGGACAATGTTTCCTGGCGCGCAAACGACAACCCGTTGCTGTTCGACAGAAACTACCAACCCAAGGCCGCTTACACTGCGCTCCTCGACGCTCTGTAATGTAGCGCGGGGTGCGTGTGTTACTTACTCTTGTGTCTCCTGCTAATCTGGTTTCACTTCAGTCCTTATTACTATTGCTGTAATATATTATCTACTATTCAAATACAGCTCAATCGCTGGTCGTCATGATTGATATCGGCTTTCTCACCAGCATTCCCTAGGGCGGGCCACTTGATCTCTTGCTCATTGTGAACAGGAATTATGCATTCGACACTATGCATTTTGAATGGTGCCGTTCAATCTGTCCAACTACGTATGGCGAGTCCCTGAGAGCCAAGCACAGGCCGAAACGCGTACATGGGCGAACACGTCAGATAGATATCACTTCTCGAAGATGATCAAGAAGATTTACCCACCCCAGCTTCTGACTTCTTTGATAAATGATCTTCGCGTGTGAGTCTGTTCCAACTAACGAGGTCCTATCACCTGCCAAACTTCGAAGCCTACCAATATTTTTGCAGCTTGCCAAAGATTTTTCTCTTCCTTACGGAGAAGAGAACGCACAACCCGATTCAAACGCTAGGCAGGGTCGATGCCGCGGCATCAAGTCATACGAACGCAGGGACATATCCTTGAGATAGGCATTTTGCGGGGACAGTTGAAACTTGATGGAGATTCACGTTATCTAGCGCAGCCATATCAGCATTCAGTCACTCGGGCATTCATACAGGCTTCAGGTTTGTTGCAGGTGCCACCTCAGATGAGTTACCTCCGCATGCGCAACCCGGGCTCGCGAAGGGAGCTTGGGTGGTTTTTACTAGCAGCTGAGGCGGTTTTCGACTTCTTCGAGTTTTCCGAACAGAGTTATGGTGAGTGATCACACTTTAGTCTAGGCCGTATCATCGGGCTGCGGTCCAAATTTCGAGATAGACTGGCACAAAGATGGTCCACAGCCGTCGGATGTTCGCATCCAAACATTTTGACGATGTTCGGGGGTTCGCAGTGGATCGAAGCCGTGCCATTGGCTAGCGACGACGCGCTCTATGGGGCCAAGTAGGTGAAGGCCATTCTGCGTGTGCATAGACAGTCACAGAGTAGTCCTGGATCTACACGCTGGGCCCTGCCATCCTACGTGGCACAAAGCCACGAACAAATTGGAATTTGACGCGCCGCCGATAACGGAGGATGTAAAATGCCATAGACACCTCTTCCAAGCCATGGTTATTGTCAACATTTGAATTTACCAGTGGCGTCTGAGGGTTGGAGATCATTTGCACCCTTCTAACGGGATGATCCCATGGAGAAAGAAAGCTTGCCAGAAGAACCTGCTCCCGATGTCCAAGCTAGCAGAATCCACGTAGAAGGTCTTGCCGCCTAAGTCGTTTCAATTTAACTATACGGAAAAATGTACTCGGGCACACACTTCATATGCGCCCGGTCACGGTGGTTTTGCGGTATTTTATCCGTGGAGGTGTACTGGTAACTGGAGCTCGATGATCTCATGGCGGTCCCGGGCTGTTCCAAGACTCGTATAATCAAGTATAATCGCGTACCAGTATACGTACCTAGAAATCACAAATTTGAACAAGCCAGGAGAGTCATCTCGGTCAGAACAGCCCCCAGGGTTTGATATTGGTGGTGAAGAACAGCGGCGGATATTTGAATGGATCCATTCTTATTCAGCTCCTAGCTGACTCTGGGCTCAGTCGAGCTGAATATAGAATCACTTCAAGGTTTTGCTGACTACGAATTGACCACGAATACTCGTTGAATTACTCGATAGAGTACAAAGGCACGTATCAATATACGGGAAAACAGCATTGAAAGAAGAAAACTCACCAAACTTAGCTATCTCTGTTCGGAACTTGGGTAGCTTTGATCTTGGGGGAAACAATTCAGTGTGGCAGAACATGTTCGGCACCATGGTGGAAAGGGCAAGTCAACAACTGACCAGCACTGGTGGTTCAGGGTCCGACGGCAAATGCCGGATCGATGTGCACGCTGCAATTTTTTTCGACCGCATTCCCATCTTTTTTTTTCTTTACCACCACTGTTTCACCCGTATTACCGTCTGTCGTTTCGTTCCGGCACCTCAAAACTCTACTGTGGTGGTTATATACCCAGTTTTTGGCTGATCTACATCGGTTCGACGCGTTGTAGAACCCTTACGCGTTCGATAGGCGCGTTAGAAGCCTCGGCTACGCTGTCAAGGGGTAAAATATTCTTGGATGTTGTACGTATGTTTTTGATTTATATTATATACTGGAGGCTGCTCTAGCTGATTTCCTTCCTTCCCACCTTCACTCATTCTCTTTTTCATCACGCAGCCTCTTCTGTTCCCCAAGGCTCTGTGACCGTCACTCGTTATCCTGAAGAATACAGACCTCCGTGTCTCTAATTACGACTTCGACACGCCTCAAATACATATATCATATCGCCCGCAGGCGTACTATAATCAGGTTCTCAAGACCACGACTCCTACGACCTACCTCGAAATCAATCATGCAGCGCCGGTCATACTTGGCCAACAACGAGCCATTGGAGTATGTCCTTGTTATCCTTCTGTTTATTCTTGATGAATAACTTTTCGTTGATTTGGCAGTGCCCTGTACAAACACTTCAACGTGTACAACATTTCGTCTACATTCTCGCCTGAGACCCACATACCCTCCTTCATCGACGTGCCTGTACGGCGCGACGCCCACATGCCGACTCACCTACTCGCTCTTTATCCTTCCGACATCTCAGGCACTAACTCACAAACGTCTGTCCAACCAATTGTTGTACCTGTAGACGTTAACTTGTACGGACGCGGTTTTCGCTCTGAAGTCATACCGCCGCCGCCACCTGGCACACTGTCGCCTGTTCCTCACTCAATCCTTCTTGGACAACCTCCAGTCGTCACACTCCCTGTTGTCCCACTATATGTCCCAAATCCCTCATCCGTTCCGCTTTTACTTCTGTTCGGAATGGGGCTTGAGGCGAATCAGAACTTACTGACTATTCGCCTCCTGCCATCCCATGTCATCGAGGAGTTCCCAAACGCCGCAGAGATGGCGCAAGTCTTCGCTGCTCGCGTTAGAGACTCTAGCGAACACACCGAGAGGCTGGACGATGAGGCGATTTTTCAACGTCGCGTCCGATTTATTCAGGGCTTATGGCAGAATATTCTTGCACTTGGCTTCAAGGATACGACTATCGTCGAAGTCGTGAAAACGGCTTGGAATGTTGCCGCCGAGGCCCGTCGACTTCGAGCAAGATACAAGTCGACCGGGGGCCGATGGTAAAGACGGTGTTCGATGAGCTATAACTGGTCGTCTTCATGCTCGGTTTTCGAATGCCGTCGTCGTCATTGCCACCATCTTCGCAACCTACTCCATAAATCATCACTTAAGACTTCACGGACATTCCTTTCACGAATATGCTACGACCGGAAATAGCCCACGACTCGTCACTCAATTTCAAAAGAAGACAGGCAGGTGGTCTTCGTCATTCTTTAATGCTTTCCTCTCTTTACATCCCCCTCCTTGTCTATAGCACGATATATCTTGGATCTACCATACCGCTTTCTGAAATGCACGCTATGCTATCCCTTTTAGCTTGTTCGCTTCTCGCTATCTTCGTCAAAACGCTATCCTACCTCACCGTAGTAATATTGTTCGTACCTATAATAATGCGGTCGGTTGGTCGCATGCTTATACCTATTCTTTTCGAACCGTTGCTTTCGAAGCTTTCAATAACTTTACTGTCCATTCGTTCACACTATTAATATTTTCCTGTAGCGAAAAGCTTTTGGTCAGAGCTGAACATAATAGTATGTCAATTTCACATCAATGGTACCAGCAGACAAACACGTTATAAGCCACAGTCGTACAACCCCCGTATTCGATTATCGGCTTCGACTCGCCGTATCAAATCTTGATATTGAAGTATGCAATGTTCATTGGGGGTTTGGGCTATACATATTGTATACATAAGTGTATCATCAGGGGTAGATCTTGACCAAGTCGACCCGAGACGTCTGCTGGACTCTTGACAGTCTTGACCCTATAGCATCTTCCCTGCATCCGGCCCACCACCTTTGGCTGGATGATCGTAGTGGCATCAGGACTCGGGAGCCTGGCTATGCATCAGGATGACTGGTGGCATCAAAGATCGCGAAGCGACGTTTCAAGAGGTTGATAGGGACTTCTTCAAGTCGCCTGGATGAGGGCACACTCGAGCTTCTAGGTAAATCAAAATGTGGATTATTGCGCCATTACTCGGTAAAAGCATCTTCTAACAACACCTAACTATAAATGGACAAGGAAATGTTACAGGTGGCGTCTGGTTCAATCTCAAAATAATTGAACTTCAAAGTTCTGGTAAGTCACTGGGGCAGAGTACTTACACAGTCCTCGGGTATTGCTCGGGTAGATGCCCGATGCCCGATGACTGTACACGATCATCAGACCAAGCTCGTTCGGATTGTGTTGGAGAGGTACAAAGGCACTTAGAAGGCTGACGAGACAAGATCGATTTGGCACCATCTTCGTCTCCCAAATTACCACGTATCTCGCCCGGAATCGCGAGGACGAAAGTCGAACATTTGGTATGGTGTACCGGCACGGTATTGCCAAGGCCACGCCCTGCCAGCTGCAAGATCGTCAATAAGGGACCATAACTTCTCGACCAAGGAAACTTCGGACACCAACTGCCAGTGCGGGAGTCGTGTGGCAACTTCTCAACAGCCAGTACTAGTAGTGGCCTTGAGAGCGCAATGTAGAGATTCCAATAGGTTAACGACATCGGCGCAATAACTAGAGATGTATTGGTAGTACCAATGATAGCTGCGAAAGGCGACGAGAAGCTCGTGGTCACTTGCCGAGAGTTTGAATTCGCGAGTCGGAGCTAAGAACCTCAGGAAGAGCTTACTGAATCCTGACCTCGTCTGTGCTCCTGAAACCATCAGTGCGAAGAACCTAGTCCCCTAGGCAGAATCTCAACCGCTCGCAAGCTACGAAGAACCCGCTTGAAAAAACTGAATTATGTCAACCAGAAGAGGAAGATATCGATGGACTGTGGTCTTCACTCGAGATATGGTGCTGTTAGAGACGGTTGTGTTGGTATTTTCCAGGATCCTGCGGTAAATGAGTAAATATAGTGTCGATTCAAGTAAAAGGTAGCGCACTTTTCAGCTATGTAGGTGCCCTTTCAAGCTTCTTTCCTGGCACGCAGTCAGCGTGTAATATAGACCTAGCGTCCTTGAACCTGCTATTCAACTCTTTCACGTCCAGAAGAACCAGGGCCCAGCCGGAGCGGCCAGCAGTGTGCCTGGGAGGCTGTATCAACTCCTTGCGCTCCGACTAGTAGTATATCCTGGTTTCACGCGGAGACGAATGATATACTTACCACAAAGATTTCAAGCTTGTTGTAATTGATGAGATAAGTAGAAGAGAGTGACTTTACGTGGGAAAAGGCCTATAGCTGAGCGCTGGTCAGCGCTCATTGTAGAACCTGCTTGCTCCCGTCCTTCTAGTAGTTCAACTATGAATAGCTCCCTGCGCGCGTCAGGGCGGGACAACCATTCTGGTCGGTGTCTCTTCATTCAACATGCTTTATATATTCAAGTGTGGACTGACATTTTTCAGGTACCATTGTGACTGCAGACGATTCGGAACAGTGAACTTAGCATCGGAGAACTCAGGGCATGTTTCATTGAACTGAGCTATCTGCGATACGTGTTCACTACGTATCTAAGGATCATTGACGTGGGTTCAGCCTCTGGACCCACTCAACGTGTAGTACAAAGGCGCGGCTCGGACTCGGAGTTTTTGCCTTCGCGAGAACATACCCTCAGCCCATCTTATCAATCCCTCTTGTTGCGCGCTACATAAGGCTACATACAGGGAGGAATCCTCGGTTATTACCCGTTCGTATCGGCATTTGTAATGCAATAGTCAATATAGGCTGACGCATCTCAAAGCTATTGCACCTTCAGGGATCAGCTTGATCAGCTTCGACGATTTACCGACGACGGCTCGGCTTGATCCCGTATCTGGAACTCTTATAAAGGGTCTATCGCGTTTCGAAAAAACATATTCCGTCCGAGTCGACTCATTTCAATCTCTAGCATTACCAATGGCATCATTCACACCAGCACCACCTCCACCCACCAAACTTGGCGTATATCGTGTGTTTTCACCTCGAGCAGGAGTACATGTATCCCCTTTGGCTCTTGGAGGTGGAGGCATCGGCGACAAATGGTCAAGTTTCGCTGGTGCAACGGACAAGGAATCCAGTTTCAAGCTTTTAGACGCATACTTCGATATGGGTGGTAACTTTATCGACACTGCCAACAATTAGTAAGTTTTCATTTACAATAAAAGCACGATACGCTTATAGTTTATTGCTTCTACCAGTCAAGACGAATCTTCCGAGGAGTTCATAGGAGAGTGGGCGGAAAAGAGAGGGATTCGGGACCAATTGTTTATTGCTACCAAAGTAAGGTGCCCGAAGATTGGCTCCGGGTCCTGTTGAACTATAACTGTTTACAGTATACTTCACCTTTCAAACAAGCGGATCCAAAAGTGATCCAAAAGATTAACTACGTCGGCAACAACGCAAAGAGCTTGTACATCAGCGTGGAGGCCAGTCTAAAGAAGCTTAGGACATCGTATATCGACCTTCTCTATGTACACTGGTGGGACTGGGATACCTCGGTAGAGGAGGTTATGGATGCGTTGCATATTTTGGTGCAAGAACGTAAAGTGCTATATCTCGTACGTGAAGTCTTCCCTATTCAATGATTTTGCGCTGACTTGTTTGCCTAGGGTGTTTCCGATACGTACGTGCCAATGCGTTATACTAAGCAGTAAAAATGATAAGATCCTCAAGGCCCGCATGGGTTGTTTCGTACGCCAACATCTATGCAAGAACTACTGGCAAGACACCATTTGTCGTCTACCAAGGTCGATGGAATGTTATGCGCCGCTCCTTTGAACGAGACATCATCCCAATGGCGCGTTCCCTCGGCTTAGCACTGGCTCCTTGGGATGTCTTAGGTGGCGGCAAATTCCGAACAGATGCTGAGGAGCAGAGAAGACTTGAGAGCGGCGAAGAAGGTAGAAAATGGTTAGGTGCTGACTGGAAGAGAAACGAAGACGAGATCAAGATCAGCCGAGCTTTGGAGAAGGTTGCTCAAGAGGTTGGAGCGAAGAGTATTACCTCTGGTGAGTGATGCGTGTTGCTCTCACGCAGTACTTCTCAGAACTGACCATCGGATGCTGTCCTTGCTTGCAGTTGCAACCGCATACGTGATACAAAAGACGACATACGTTTTCCCGATTCTTGGTGGCCGTAAAGTCGAACATTTGAAGGCTAATCTCGAAGCGCTTGACATCACTCTGTCCGACGAGCAAATCAAGTACCTCGAGAGTCAAGTACCATTCGATCCAGGGTTCCCGTCCGACTTTATTGTCAGTGCTGTTCTTTCGATATGTTCTGTTCATTTGCTAATCTACGGATGTAGGGGGACGGATCTGACACACACTTTTTCATGAAGGTTGCTGGAAGCCACCAGAAAATTCCTTATCCTAAGGCGCTTGGAGCTCCAGCGTTACCATCTCAGTAATGTACTCGTTTCGCAGAAATTGTAACTGTTTTGTATATCAGCAATAAAGTGAAGGTGAAAAGATCAATATGAGTATCTATAGTCGAAGGTAGAGATGAGTTTGTTAGTTTCATTCAATTGGCTGCCTGTAGTCATTCGGCACCTTGAGAAGGCATGGTCTAAATCCACTTGCCTTTTGATTGTGGCTAAGGCCACAATGTATGAGGTGATCAAAACTCATGAAGAGCCCGAAATTTAGCTCCAGGTTCTTCTATGTCGATTTTTTCTGGACAAAAATGTATGGTCGAACAGACTCTTCGAAATTCCATTGGCGGTCCCTATGTAGCTTCCTGGATAATGTCACCCGGAGAGCCACCACGAACATATAGCGTATATTGCGTTTCAGTTCCAAGGAGTGTATGATTCACCCACGAACCGTTGTTTTCAGGTGGATACTGCTTGGTGGCCTCTGGGTTGTCGTACCAATTGTCGTTGAGGCAAGTCAAGGCTCGGATATACTAAAGGCCGGGGAGACCAGGCGTTCAATGAGCACCTCAAGAACACAGAAATATTCCTGGCATTGGCGTGCATGCGTACAATGAATCATAATAGAACAGTGAAGCCACAACAACAAAAGCGCCCACGTGTCCCCTTGTCTTGACACTTGGACCATCGATGAACAAACAACTGCGCCAAACACCCCACCTTGTTGCTCGTCTTCCACCACCTCCCCCATTCCTTATTCCCAATACCTGCATTCTGCTCGAATAACAACGGAGTTCATGGGCGTGGACACTGAGGCATAGTCAACACATCTCGCTTCGTTCGGCAGTTTGTGTTCCTGCGCCTGTCCTCGCCCCATGTTCACCGGCACCTACCAAACACCTCAAACTTTCACTCATCTTCCACACCTCCGTCTTTCTGAACACCTATTTCCTGGTAGACATTAGCGGAGTTCGTTGTGGGCACTGCGGTATGGTAAACAAACCTCGCCTCGTTTGGTGTTTTGTCTGCTACCACCTGTCCTCAACCCACGTTCACTATTACCTACCAAACACCCCAACTTGTTTCTTATCTTCCACCACCCCTTCTTCCGAATACCTATTTCCTGGTAGATATTAGCGCAATTAATCACCATAGGTACTGCGGTACGGTAAACAGACCGCGCTTCGTTTGGTGGTTTGTTCTCTTCACTTGCCCCCGCCTCATGTCCACCAGGACTGCCGACGTCAACCAAACCAGGCCATAGTACACTCTCGCTACTCCATGAGTAATGAAATGTACTGTGCCTGGCGGTCGTTGTACTGGAACTCGGCTCGTCTTGAACCACAGAACGAGTCGAGTCGGGCCCTGGCCACAACACCACAACGACGATGGAACCTCACATCGACTGCAGCACCACCTAATACCCCGTCGTCGAGGAGACTAGTACCAACTACCCAACTTCCAAGCACGACCAGGGCTACAAGACCTGGCGATGAAGGTGTGGAGGTCGGCTGTTTGAGCTCGAGCTCCAGGCCTGTATCGAGGCATCACAGAGCCAACATCCAACGTCAAGATCGTATCCAAATATAGACGCAAGAGTCGGGGGTCGTTAGTATTCAGGTACGAGTGTCCATCAGCATCAACCACGCTCAAAAGAGAACGGTCATCAAGATAGAACTTGTTCTCTATGGCCACATCCAGACATTATTTCCAGGTCATTTAATAAGCCTCAAGCTCAAGGCTGGTTAGCGGCAAGGAACCGTCAGCTGTGGAGGTGTCTTTCTCGACCGACGCCGAATACCTCGACTTCGCGTGGCGATGCATGGAGAAGCTTGTATGCCCAGTGGCGAAAAGGTTCGAGGGTTGCGAGGTCCTGGCTGAGGACTGAAGGTGCATACATTAGTCGGGTTCAAGAGGAAGGAGTTGGAGAGATGGGGACATACCGCTAACAAGAAATGAGGTGATATATCTTTGGTAGAGGGAACAGGTATTTGAGTAGCGAGCTGCAGGACAGGTGAGTGGATATGGTGCATGTTCAATGAGACGCTGCTACTGCAACAGAGCTCCGCACGACTTTACACCATCGATATCGGACCCAGACGGACAAGAGGCTCCTCCGCAAGATGAATCATGGACTTCTATATGCTTGGATTCTGAACTCTGAACTGGCTGCTCTGTTTGATCTGCCAGTGCCACACTTGAAATTGCGCGAGTTAAGTTCGATAGTGCCGGATGACCAACGAGGTCATGAATGGCTCTGGACACTGTTATTTGGCTTCGCTGTTTTCTTGGGCAACACTAGGGATGACCTCAGACGATTCCAGGATATACTGTGCAAGCTGCGACGTACCTTCTCTGGAAATCCTAGCATCTACTCAAGACAGCCCATTTGAACTGTCAGCTACAGGCTCCATCGTATAGGGACTATCGCGGGCTGTTCTTGACGTTCTGGGGGATCCTCATAGGTGCTTCTTAGTGGCCACACAAGGGAAGAGAAGAGGGGGAAAAATGAAAATTCAAGGACCCAGTCGACTTTCAAGGACCAGGATTCGGAACGTCGGAAGGTCTAGCGGGGCCATCAGGCTTTTGGCATGCCCCAAATGGAGCTTTTCTCTCGCGGTCATCACTACCGCTTACCTCTCGTTGGCCGCTTCTCTGGGATTCAGTACAGCACTTGTGCTGAACAGCGAACAATGAGAGCCAGTATGCTTGTCGAAAATTCGAAGCAAAAATCCATGATTTTCCAGAAGCTTCGCCTGCGCTGACTCGAACTCAGTACATTGTTCTGCGTTCTCGTAGTTCCGTTTATCGATTTCTTTGTTCTCGCAGGTGCTGCAGCCATGGTGCAATCCAAATCGGTATTCAAAATCCATGAAACTGTGGCCCATCTATGCTTTACAGGGTTGCAGAAGATCCTATGGTGGCGGATTTTCGCCAGACTAGGCGAACTATGGACGACTTGCGTCCTCGTGAGTGATACCACCTCCTGGTAATGAATTCTGATTTATTGTTCTATTTTCCTGTATAGGTCCAATTGTCGGGTACAGGACAACAGCACGACAGCGCGCCTATAATGGATTCGAGCAATTCGCCTAACACACACCTCAAAATTGCCAAAGCGGGGTAGTTTGTCAACATGTACCAACAGAATCTCGACTAGCTCGGCACCAAACAGGGCAATTCGTGGGCGATTGGTTTACGAAAAAGGCAATGGAAAAGTTGTGGCCTGAAGCAATTGGGATCAACCGAGTTTTGTATTTATACCAAGGTTCAACAATGTTGTCCGTCAGCTCTCAAGCCTTCCCCGCCCCAGTTCAAGACATTCAAGATGTTCCGCAGCCACAACCAATCCAAGCTTCGCATTTCTTCTCATTCAGAGAACCTTCCTCCAACCAAGTCGGTCCGCTATAACCCAATCAGCACTTCCCGTCGTCAACGTCGCTCGAGGACCAACGGTATCACAGCAGTCAATGCCAAATACAACCTCGAGCAAGCAAAGCGACGGGCTCAGAAGAACCCTGTGCGTTTTGATGTGCAGTGTGCTGCAATGCGCACACAAGCACCCGCAGGTGAAACAACCAAGGCCAAATTCACTCCACCGGCCACACGTCCCGTAGTTCTTCCCCGGGGTCTACAGCAACCTGCCTTTGCTGAGGCTCCTGCGGAGAATATCCGGGCTGCATTCGGTGCCTCCGAAAACTGCGCTGGACAACTCCCTGAATTCTGCAGGGACATGTACAAGACCCGAGGCTTAAAGTAAGTCTCTTCTTGCTCATCTCTAATAAAGTTACTTATTCTTCCTTTCTACAGAATGCTTCAAACCGTCATCTCCGTTTCCGCAGAAATACCCAAGAACAAACTCCCTAAGGAAATGGATGTGCTCGTACACGACCAAAACCCCGAGGAGCTCCCTACACACATGCTCGCCGTCTACGGCCAAACACCCGGAGCATCCCCTTCTGCCTCTACCAAAATCGATGTCAAACTCTACCCCGTGCACGCACAACTCTACGCTTCCCATTGTGCTCGCCTCGGTCCGTTCGAGCCTTCGCCCGTCACTTCCAACTCAGAATCGATCCCAATGCCAACCGGAAACGGTCAACCAGTCAAACTTACTCTCCCCGTCCGTTCTATTCGCCTCCCAAGTCCCCAAACGTTCCCCAAGCTTTCCCAATTCTTGTACACCAAACGTGCAGAAATCCTCTACGACGCCTTCCTGCCCACACCTGCAACCAAGTTCCTCTCCGCATTTGCAGAGGCCGGTTCTGCCGAACCTTCAACGAGCCGCGCAGACGAAGAAACTCATTCATTCTTCACGCACCCCCAGAACTTCTCTCGCCAACTCGAGTTTGCAGAGGAGCTCGCCAGGACATATACCGCTCACACATTGCTCGAGAGGCTGGCTGTTGTTCACGGGATGTGGATGAACGTTTGCGCACTGGGTATCTACGACGATACACTTTGGGGCATTATGGATGGGTGCTACGAAGTAATCCTTCGGGCGTTGGCTATGGGTTC
Source organism: Paramarasmius palmivorus (assembly GCA_037176845.1). Lineage (NCBI taxonomy): Eukaryota > Fungi > Basidiomycota > Agaricomycetes > Agaricales > Marasmiaceae > Paramarasmius > Paramarasmius palmivorus. The sequence continues at coordinate 1,090,817 of JAYKXP010000001.1, read as the reverse complement.
CGGGGTGGATCTGGATGCTATGGAGACGGATAGTGCATGAGTTATTCCTGCTTTTGATTTGCTTTCGCATTGCTTTCTTGCTTTCTCATGCTCTCGACATCATATGCTTTAGTATGCTTTCCCATCTCCATGCACACAGACACACATCTTTTCACATTGCCAAACGCGATACCCCCCGCATTTTTCATACCCGCTAGTATTCTCTATTTTACATGCCGAGGAAGACGATGCAGAATAAATATTCAATGTACTTATACAACCTACTTTATCGATAAGTATTGTACCTAGATGTACCTTTATGTTTCTTTTTCTTGCATAGCATACACAATGAAAGGTCAAAAAGACTTGAAAACAGTTTTGGGCGAGCCGTGAAACTCAACCATGAAAGTCTATTTATGGAAAACGTCACAGACGTTGTGCAAAATGCCGCAGCGGCAACTTATCGGCAACTCCCATTGCAGTTCTTCAGTTCTACGCACCGCTGATTTTGACTTTTCGTTTGTATGTACCACTTGCCTCCCGCTCGAGCTAAGTACCTGCACCCACATCCTACTCGTTCACTTGACAGCCCAGTGTGGCTACTGGTAACACCCAGGTATCGACAACATCGTCCTTAGCGAACATCATTACCAACCTCGAAGGCAGCACCACTTGGAAAATCCGCAACGAAAATGAAGGTCACGAGTTATCCATGCATTTCCATCAATACATAAAATGATCTATACAGCCAGGCGGAAAAATATACATTCACTGAGTCGGTAGAGTCGGAGCTCCCAATGGTTTAGGATATGGCATCTTCTGGTGGTGTCCAGGCACTTTCATGAACCACGACGTCTCAGATCCGTCCCCCTGCACCCGTAGATCAGCAAATGAACAAAACATATCGAAAAAAAATAACACTGACAATGAAGTCGGACGGGAACCCTGGATCGAATGGTAGCTGACTCTCGAGGTACTTGATTTGCTCGTCGGACAGAGTGATGTCGAGCGCTTCCAGGTTCGCCTTCAAATGTTCGATTTTACGTCCACCGAGAATCGGGAAAACATATGTTGTCTTTTGCATCACATATGCGGTTGCAACTACACGCACCCAACGGTCAGTTCGGAGGATAACTTCCTGGGAGCAACACGTATCACCCACCAGAAGTAATACTCTTCGCTCCAACCTCTTTCGCAACCTTCTCCAAAGCTCGGCTGATCTTGATCTCGTTCTCATTTCTCTTCCAATCAGCACCCAGCCATTTTCTACCTTCTTCGCCGCTTTCGAGTCTTTTCTGCTCCTCAGCATCTGTTCGGAATTTGCCGCCACCTAGGACATCCCAGGGAGCCAATGCTAAGCCAAGAGAGCGCGCCATTGGGATGATGTCTCGTTCAAAGGAGCGGCGCATAACATTCCATTGACCTTGATATACAACGAACGGCGTCTTTCCGGTAGTTCGTGCGTAGACATTGGCATACGAAACGATCCATGCGGGCCTTGAGAGGTTTTTGTCAGTTTGATGATATACTATTAGGTGCTTCGGGCGTACGTATCGGAAATACCCTGACAAAGAAATCAGGTTGAGATCACCATTGAACGGAAGTGATGTTGTACGTACAAGATATAGCACTTTGCGTTCTTGCACCAAAATGTGCAAAGCGTCCATGACTTCTTCTATCGAAGTGTCCCAATCCCACCAGTGCACGTAGAGTAGGTCGATATACGATGTCCTGAGCTTCTTCAAGCTGGCCTCCACGCTAAGGTACAAGCTCTTGGCGTTGTTGCCGACGTAGTTGATCTTCTGGACTATTTTTGAATCCCCTTGCTTGAACGGTGAAGTATACTACCAGGGCAAGCGTTTAATACGAGCGCATATTGATTTTCTGAATACTCTACCTTCGTAGCAATGAACAATTGGTCCCGAATCCCTCTCTTTTCTGCCCACTCTCCAATGAATTCCTCCGAAGATTCATCTTGACTGATGCGAGCGATGTCTGTGAATACATCATCCTTGAATCGAAGTGGAGAGGCAAGCTTACTAATTGTTAGCAGTGTCGATGAAGTTGCCACCCATGTCGAAATAGGCATCCAAAAGCTTGAAACTAGACTCCTTGTCCATCACCCCAGAAATACTATCCCATTTGTCGCCGATACTTGCAGCACCGAGAGCGATAGGTGAGAGGTGTACTCCTGCTCGGGGCGAGAGCACACGGTATATGCCAAGCTTGGTAGGTGGAGGTGGTGCCGGTGTGAATGATGCCATTGGTAGTAGACTGTGATAGAGAGGTCCGGATTTGAAGGATAGGGTATCCTACACTCAAGAGGCCCCCTTTATATGAAATGCGTGGAACCATGCTTGCTGATAAAGCAGGATTTGAACAATGGAAATGCCTTTAAGACGCGTCAGTGTTTAGTGTGCTAAATTACGATTTCCGGGGCGGACGTAATGACCGTGGAACATTGTGGACCCTTGCTGCAGGCTACTCTGTAGGGAGGAGGATCGATTTGTAAGATAAATGAATATGATTTTTACTCAGCGGGGCGACAACTCTGGCCTGGCAAGTAGCGATTGGTACGTCCACGGTCCAGTGGCGTAAACCAGCCTATCTGATCATAAATGATTGTTAGATTCTCAAGCGCAGAATGGTTCATAATAAGGATAATAATCGATATCGTTCGTACCACCACCAAAGATCTGGTCGAGCCAAATAGACAACCACTCGACAGCATTGTTCAGTGTAGTCAGGCCAAACTGGCTTTCCCGGTCCCACTTGTACCGCCCAAACTAAGGTGCTCCGTCGGAAGTGGCAAGATATCGTCCTCATCTCCTGAATAATACTTTTTGGGGTCTGGAAAAAGGTATGTCTGTGTACCATCCTTCCGGTTGCAAATAGACGGACGATGGTGACATTCGCTAATGCTAACACCAATAGAGAGGTCTTCAAATCCCCTCATACGATCTGGTGAGCGCCCATAGAAAGCTTGAGTGTCTGCACGTTACTATTAGATTAAACGTGTCAAGAACAACATTGAACACCCACCCAGTTTCAATCCCGACGACCTATCCCAAAACCAACTCGAACATAGCACGCCCCACACACCAAAAATGCAACCGGTACCTCGTTAATTCAGTTCGCCCCGCCTACCATAGAAACTGATGGCTTTTCAGAGCGTTCACGATATGCCACGCGAAATAGCCAATGCAAAAAAATTCGCGCCGTCTTGAGTCTTGACAGTCATTGGATGGTGTCACAGTGGTTGGTGTTCACCGAAGTCGTCAGAGAATAGACGCTTTGAATAATCGACACATTGGAGATCCTGAGTAAACGAACGATGGATTATGGGACAAGCCTGAGGACAAGGTGCGCAGACGCAAACAATTTCGGATTCACTTGCCGAAGCTATTTGAACGCATGGACCCGAACGCGGCCGAAAGTCCGATCAACCCCTCAGGACTGTACATTGACAATCATCATCGACCACAATAATTGGTCGTTCTCCTCCTGCTCGAGCTAAGTATGTGCCTGCACCCAAATTCTACTCGTTCACTTGGGAGCCCAGTGTGGTTACTGGTGACGCTCAGGCATCGACACCATCGGTTCTGAGCGAGTATGTATCATTACCAACCTCGAGGGCAGTACGACATGGAAAGTTGGAGGCCACGAGTTACATAAATCGCATGCCAGATCCATACATTTCCATTAACAATACACAAAACGATTTATTCAGCTGCGGCAGGAAAATATACATTCAATGAGTCGGTAGAGTCGGAGCTCCCAATGGTTTAGGATATGGCATCTTCTGGTGGTGTCCTGGCACTTTCAAGAGCCATGACGTTTCCGAGCCGTCCCCCTGCATTCATAGATTAGCAAATGAACAGAACATATCGAAAGAACAACACTGACAATAAAGTCGGACGGGAACCCTGGATCGAATGGTACCTGACTTTCGAGGTACTTGATTTGCTCGTCGGACAGAGTGATGTCAAGCGCTTCGAGATTAGCCTTCAAATGTTCGACTTTACGTCCACCGAGAATCGGGAAAACATATGTCGTCTTTTGCATCACATATGCGGTTGCAACTACACGCATCCAACGGTCAGTTCTGAGGACAACTCCTGGGAGCAATACACATCACCCACCGGAAGTGATACTCTTCGCTCCGACCTCCTTCGCAACCTTCTCCAAAGCTCGGCTGATCTTGATCTCGTCTTCATTTCTCTTCCAGTCAGCACCTAACCATTTTCTACCTTCTTCACCGCTCTCAAGTCTTTTCTGCTCCTCAGCATCTGTTCGGAATTTTCCGCCACCTAGGACATCCCAAGGAGCTAGCGCTAAGCCGAGGGAACGCGCCATTGGGATAATGTCTCGTTCAAAGGAGCGGCGCATAACATTCCATTGACCTTGATAGACAACAAATGGGGTCTTTCCGGTAGTTCGTGCGTAGACGTTGGCATACGAAACAATCCATGCGGGGCTTGAGGCGTTTTATCAGTTCAAATACTGCAAAAAAATGTTTTGGCACATACGTGTCGGAAATACCCTGACAAAGAGGTTAACTTGAGATCGTCAAACAAAGATTAACTTGTACATACGAGATATAGCACTTTGCGTTCTTGCACCAAAATGTGCAATGCGTCCATGACTTCTTCTATCGAAGTGTCCCAATCCCACCAGTGCACGTAGAGTAGGTCGATATACGGTGTCCTGAGCTTCTTCAAGCTGGCCTCCACGCTGAGGTACAAATTCTTCGCGTTGTTGCCGACGTAGTTGATCTTCTGGACTATTTTTGAATCCCCTTGCTTGAACGGCGAAGTATACTGCAAGCATTTAACACGAGCTGAGTCCGATTTTCTGTAGCATCTTACCTTCGTAGCAATGAACAATTGGTCCCGAATCCCTCTCTTTTCTGCCCACTCTCCAATGAATTCCTCCGAAGATTCATCTTGGCTGATGCGAGCGATGCCTGTGAGCACATCATTCTTGACACGAATCGGGGAGGTAGCTCACTAGTTGCTAGCAGTGTCGATGAAGTTGCCACCCATATCAAAATAGGCGTCCAAGAGCTTGAAACTAGATTCCTTGTCCATCGCTCCAGCAAAACTTCCCCATTTGTCGCCGATACTTGCAGCACCGAGCGCGATAGGTGAGAGGTGTACTCCTGCTCGGGGCGAGAGCACACGGTATATGCCAAGCTTGGTAGGTGGAGGTGGTGCTGGTGTGAATGATGCCATTGGTAGTAGACTGTGATAGAGAGGTCTGGATTCGAAAGATAGGGTATTCTACACTCAAGAGGTCCCCTTTATATGAAATGCGTGGAACCATGCTTGCTGATAAAGCAGGATTTGAACAATAGAAATGCCTTCAAGACGTGTCAGAGTTTAGTGTGCTGAATTACGATGTCCAGGGCGAACGGGTAGTAGCCGTGGAACAGTACCGTTCTCTCTGGGGAGGAGAATCGATTTGTAAGATACATGAATCTGATTCTTACTCAGCCTCAGGCCTCAGGGGTGACAACTCTCGCCTAGTAGCGATGGGCGCGTCCAGCAGCGTAAACCAACCTATCTATCGATTAATGATTGTTAGATTCTCAGGCCCAGAATGGTTCATGATGAGCATACCGTTGACCCATATTGCCACCACTACAAAAGAATAAGCATCCACTCAGCAGCGCTGTCCAGTGCAACTGGGCCAGACTAGCGCTCCCGGCTCCGTTTGTACCGCCCAAGATAACTTGACGCACCGTCAGAAGTGACAAGATATCGCCCTCATCTCCTGAATAGTAATTTTCGGGAACTGGAAAAAAAAGTATGTCTGTGCACAGGAGACTGACATCCTTCCGCTTGTAAATAGACGATGGTGACATTCACTGATGCTAATACCAATAGAGAGGTCTTCTAATCCCCTCGTACGAGCTGGAGAGCGCCCATAGAAAGCTTGAGGGTCTGCACGTCAGATTAAACGTGTCAAGAACAATGTTGAACGTTTGAACACCCACCCAGTTTCAATCCTGACGACCTATCCCAAAACCAACTCGAGCACAGCACGTCCCAGGCACCAAAATGCGACCGATACCTCGTTAATCCAGTCCACCCTGCCTAACATAGAACCTTATGACCTTTCAGAGCGTTCACGATATGCCGGATGAAATATCATCTAATGCGAAAAAAAAAAAAAAAGTCGCGCCGTCTTGAGTCCTGACGGTCATTGGATGGTGTCGTGGTTTGGTCGTGGTTTGTGTTCTCCGAAGTCGTCAGAGAATAGACGCTTTGAATTGTCCACACATTGAGGATGCTGAGCAGACGAACGATAGATTGTGGGACAAGGTGCGCGGACGCAAACAATTTCGGATTCACTTGCCGAAGCTATTTGAACGCACGGACCCGAAAATCCGTTCAACCGAGATTCGCGCTATTAAATATTAAACCTCTGCGGCCCTCACGACATCGACAAGACGCTTGGACTGTACCCTCACAGTAACTTATCGTTTTTCTCCTGCTCGAGCTATGTACCTGCACCCAATCTTTACTCGTTCGCTTGGGAGCCCAGTGTGGTTACTACTGGTGACGCTGAGGCATCGACAGCATCGGTTTGGAGCGAGTATCATTACCAACCTCGAGGGCAGTATGACATGGAAAATCCACAACGAAAATGGAGGCCACGAGTTACATGAATCGCATGTCAGATCCACGAATTTCCATTAATTAATAATAATACACAAAACGACCTATACAGCTGCGGCGGGAAAATATATATTCACTGAGTCGGTAGAGTCGGAGCTCCCAATGGTTTAGGATATGGCATCTTCTGGTGGTGTCCAGGCACTTTCAAGAGCCACGACGTCTCAGACCCGTCCCCCTGCATTCGTAGATCAGCAAATGAACAGAACATATCGAAAGAATAACACTGACGATGAAGTCGGACGGGAACCCCGGATCGAATGGTAGCTGACTCTCGAGGTACTTGATTTGCTCGTCGGACAGAGTGATGTCGAGTGCTTCCAGGTTAGCCTTCAAATGTTCGACTTTACGGCCACCGAGAATCGGGAAAACATATGTTGTCTTTTGCATCACGTATGCGGTCGCGACTGTAAGCATCCAGTGGTCAGTTCGGAGAAGTAATGCATGAGAGCAACACGCATCACCCACCAGAGGTAATACTCTTCGCTCCGACCTCCTTCGCGACCTTCTCCAAAGCTCTGCTGATCTTGATCTCATTCTCATTTCTCTTCCAGTCAGCGCCAAACCATTTTCTACCTTCTTCACCGCTCTCAAGTCTTTTCTGCTCCTCAGCATCTGTTCGGAATTTTCCGCCACCTAGGACATCCCAAGGAGCCAGTGCTAAGCCGAGGGAACGCGCCATTGGGATGATGTCTCGTTCAAAGGAGCGGCGCATAACATTCCATCGACCTTGGTAGACGACAAATGGTGTTTTGCCAGTCGTTCTTGCGTAGATGTTGGCGTACGAAACAACCCATGCGGGCCTTGAGGGGTTTTTGTCAGTTTCATTATACACTATACTATCAGATGCTTTGGACGTACGTATCGGAAATACCCTGACAAAGAAATCAGGTTGAGATCACCATTAAACAGAAATGATGTTGTACGTACGAGATATAACACTTTGCGTTCTTGCACCAAAATGTGCAATGCATCCATGACTTCTTCTATCGAAGTGTCCCAATCCCACCAGTGCACGTAGAGTAGGTCGATATACGATGTCCTGAGCTTCTTCAAGCTGGCCTCCACGCTAAGGTACAAACTCTTGGCGTTGTTGCCGATGTAGTTGATCTTCTGGACTATTTTTGAATCCCCTTGCTTGAACGGTGAAGTATACTGCCAGGGCAAGCGTTTAACACGAGCTCATACTGAGTTTCTGAATATCCTACCTTTGTAGCAATGAACAATTGGTCCCGAATCCCTCTCTTTTCTGCCCACTCTCCAATGAATTCCTCCGAAGACTCATCTTGACTGATGCGAGCGATATCTGTGAATACATCATCCTTGAATCGTAGTGGAGAGGCAAGCGTACTAGTTATTAGCAGTGTCGATGAAGTTGCCACCCATGTCGAAATAGGCATCCAAAAGCTTGAAACTAGACTCCTTGTCCATCGCCCCGGAAAAACTATCCCATTTGTCGCCAATACTTGCAGCGCCGAGAGCGATAGGTGAGAGGTGCACCCCTGCTCGGGGCGAGAGCACACGGTATATACCGAGCTTAGTAGGTGGAGGTGGTACTGCTGTGAATGATGCCATTAGGGTTTGGACTCGAATGATAGGGTATTTTACACTCGAAAGGTCCCCTTTATATGCGATAAACCATGCTTTCCCCAATCGAGACACGTCAGTATTTAGTGTGCTGAATTACGAGGTCCAGGGCGAACGGGTAGTAGCCGTGGAACAGTACCGTTCTCTCTGTGGGGAATCGATTTGTAAGATAAATGAATCTGATCCTTATTCAGCCTCAGGGGCGACAACTCTTACTCTTGAAACAATCCATTTTAACGGGACGCTCCAGGTATTCGCTTGTTATAAACTCCAGCCTAGTAGCGATGGGCGCGTCCAGCAGCGTGAACCAACCAATCTATCTATTAATATTGTTAGGTTCTCAAGCCTAGAATGGTTCATACCGAATAAATATCCACTCGGCGGCGCTGTCCAGCGTTCCCGGTCCCATTTGTACCGCCCAAGCTAACTTGATGCACCGTCGGAAGTGACCAGATATCGCCCTCATCTCTTGAATAATACTTTTCGGGATCTGGAAAAAAAAAGTATATCTGTGCACAGGAGACTGTCATCCTTCCGCTCGTAAATAGACATTCGCTGATGCTAACACCAATAGGGAGATCTTCAAACATCCTAAGACAATCTTGAAAGCGCCCATAGAAAGCTTGAGTGTCTGCACGTTAGATTAAACGTGTCAAGAGCAATGTTGAACACCCACCCAGTTTCAATCCCGACGACCTATCCCAAAACCAACTCGAGCACAGCACGCCCCACACACCAAAATGCGACCGATACCTCGTTAATCCAGTCCGCCCTGCCTAACATAGAACCTTATGGCCTTTCAGAGCGTTCATGATATGCCGGATGAAATATCCAATGCAAAAAAAAGTCGAGTCTTGACAATCATTGGATGGTGTCATAGTCGGTGTTCTCCGAAGTCGTCATTGAAGATGCTGAGCAGTGAGCAAATGAACGATGGATCATGGGAGCGTGGACGCAAACGATTTCGGAAAGAGATTTCGGATTCACTGCCGAAGCTATTTGAACGCACGGACCCGAAAATCCGATCAACCAAGATTCGCGCTATGTATTATACATCGAAGGCCACTCGATAATCCTACAATTTTATGCTACTTTGACATTTCTACTTTTATTGCGAAGGTAATTGAGGTGCAGGCAAAGCTTGTGGGAAGGGAGTCTTCTGGAAGTGAGCCGCAGTCTTCATCAAGAAGAAAGGTTCGGTCCCATCGCCCTAAAAGCCGCTCAGCGACGTTATCGGATGTGGAATGTAGGCATAACTCACAATCATGGAGATTGGGAAGCCAATGTCGAAGGGAACCTGGCTTTCTAGGAACTTGATTTGCTCAGGGGTGAGCGTGATATCGAGAGCTTCAAGGTTGTCCTTCAATTGTTCGACTTTTCTGCCACCAATGATAGGGAAGACAAAGGGTGTCTTTTGCATGACATATGCAATAGCAACTATGGTCACAGTTTAGCAGGAGAACTCCAATACCAATTTCAACGCTTACCAGATGAGATGCTCTTGGCCCCAAGCTCCTGAGCGACCTTCTCCAGAGCTCGACTCATCTTAACCTCCTCCTCAGTTCTCTTCCAGTCAGAACCAAGCCTCTTTCTGCCCTCTTCGCCAGTCTCTAAACGTCTCTTCTCCTCAGCATCGGTTCTGAGTTTGCCTCCAGCAAGAACGCCCCAAGGTGCCAAGGCAAGACCGAGGGATCTCGCCATCGGAATGATATCACGCTCAAACGAACGCTGCATAATATTCCATTGGCCTTGGTAGACGACGAAGGGCGTCTTACCGTGATCCTTGGCATATTGGTTTGCTTGCGCGACTACCCATGCCGGTCTTTGCGATGCTTATCAGTTCGAATTTTCTGATAAAAACGTGTTGGTACATACGTGTCAGAGACACCCTGTCGACGCGTTAGTCTTCTTGTGATAACAGAGATGCGTGCGGACATACCAGATAGAGAACTTTGCCTTGAAGGACGAGAACGTGTAGAGCATCCATGACTTCTTCGATGGAGGTGTCCCAGTCCCACCAGTGAACATAGAGCAGGTCGATGTAGGAAGTACGGAGCTTCTTCAGGCTTGCTTCGACGCTGAGGTGTAAACTCTTGGCGTTGTTACCCGTGTAGTTGACCTTTTGAACAATCTTGGGGTCTGCCTTCTTGAACAAAGTCGTGTACTGAGCGAAACTAGTCAGTCATCGAAAGGCTCGGTAATTTATGACAGGCGATGTACACACCTTGGTAGCAATGAATAGTTGATCTCGGATACCTCTCTTCTCAGCCCACTCACCAATGAATAGCTCGGAGGTTTCGTTCTGGCTGTAATATTCATTAGTAATGCCGTTATCGGATAACAACCAGCGACTCACTAGTTGTTGGCGGTGTCGATGAAGTTGCCTCCCATATCAAAGTACGCGTCGAGCAACTTGAAGCTCGATTCCTTGTCCATGGAACCCATGAAATCGTTCCATTGATCTCCAATGCTCATCGCACCGAGACACAAAGGCGAGAGATGGACACCCGCGCGAGGTGATAAGACACGATATATGCCGAGCTTCGTGGGTGGGGGTGGTGCAGGTGCGAAGGCAGACATGATGATGGTGTAGAAGAAAAATAGATCTGGATACTCTGCTGGACTGTCTGGCCTTTTATATATGTCCCAGAAGGTATCTATATCCCAATCAGTCTGGATGTTATGACGTTGATCGGTTGGTCAGCCAATGCATTGCGTAGAATGAGAATTTTCCAGTGAACGTTCCAGTGCGATTCGGACTCGGTAACGATCCGCAGACGTGAGCAAAATTACGAAAGTTGCATTCGGACGGAGAGCGTCCGAGGTCACCAGCTGGTGGAGGTCGAGGAACAAGATAGAAACGGGCGTCAAAATTATTTCTCACTGAAAATGTATAATATTGACCTTGGTCCCGTACATGCATCATCATACTAGCCACTCCAGACCCTAGCCATTTCATAACAAGTGAATACCTGGAGCGTCCCGTTATCAAGGTTTGATTCAAGAGTAGCCATTTCCGTGCAGCAAGACGAAGACTTGAACCAAACGCTATCAGGCGACCTCGGCGAGTTAACAGCGTTCGCAGATGTGGGCTTGATGATTATTGGGTCGATATCAGGTGCGAGGAAAATGGGCAGAGTTTCGTCGGGAGGGAAAAAGAGGTCGCTAGCTAGGACACTTGAATTCAAGAAATGGTGCGTCCTGTCTGGCTGGCTGGAGCACGTTTTCACATGGTTGTAGGAAAGAGACTGAGAAACCATGTTCAATCCGTTGACGCATCATAATTTAAAGCTTCCCAAGTCACTTTTCCCGCGCAAATGACCTGCGCTACGATTCATACCCTCATAATAACTTTCTGAAGGTCCCATGTACAGAACTTGACAGCACGATTTATCCGAGTCGCTTCGCATGAACATTCTCGAGCGGGTATACCCTTCTGCCATCCTATTCGGGCCCTCATCATGCTCAGAAACTGCCGCAAAACAATCCCCGCTCTCTGTTCTCGTGCCTTCGTTATGGCAAACTGCCAGCGTTTTTCCAGGTGTTCCCAATCACACTAGATCACACATGGTCGGTTGTCAAATTTCTACACACCGGACCGTGGTGTACGGGAGATACGGAACAACAGTGCGTTGCACATTAAGTTAGTGGCTTTCACTTGTAGTGACTATGCCCTCTCAGTTGTCTTGACCAGCTTGAGACCATTGCAAACCTGATCGCAGGCTTATTTTCAGCTAGTCGACAGCTTGTTACAGTGAGTACTACAGCCTACGTGCATCCTCCATTCGCGTCAGGCAATCAATAAAACTGATGGTGCCTGTCTAGTACATATGCATATGATCAACCTTCCTTCAATATGTGGCCTACCCTACTCTATCACACTCAACCATTTGCATGCGCGAGTGCTATCCCGGAATTACTCCCAGAAAACGCCCGAGCTATGATGCAGTCGCCCTATAAATGGACTTACCCTTACTAGACACAAGTAGGCAAGGACCCCTGCTGCAGGCTATGCTCGCTCTCTTCAGTTTCGTCTTTCTCGCCGCTTTAGTATCAGCCCAATCCCCTGCATGGGGACAGTGTACGTCTCGTCCACATTTCACAGAATCGGACTCGCGAATCTTTACACAGGCGGTGGTATTGGTTGGACAGGAGCTACTACTTGTGTTTCTGGGTGAGCAATACTTGAGCAATTTGGACGTTTCACAGCTATCCCGACTGAGCACCCTGTGTTAGTTCCACTTGCGTCGTCCAGAATCCTTGTACGCGTATCCTCAAGTCAAGAATGTCTCGTTCAATTGAATCTTGTTTCTCGCAGATTATAGCCAATGTATTCCTGGAAGCTCTGGACCAACGACTACCCAGTCAGGCGGAACCACACAAGCTCCTGCACCGGCAGCCACTACTGTTCGCGTCAGTTCGACAGCTTCTCATCCGATCCCTACGTCCCTTTGTAAGTAGTGTTCTAGGTATGTGTCCGCTACTTTTACTGACGTTGTTCCAAGGGGGTTTGATGTTCGAGGTAAGGCATGCTCGTGCAGTGATTCGCTCGGATAACTCAATGCGGTTCGTGGTTTGTTAATAGGATATCAACGTGAGTTCTTATATCGTATCTCTGGGATAACGGCATTACTAAATAGCGCGTGTTTCTCTAGCATGTGAGTAGATATTTGCTACTAGAGAACGAACGCTGACCATCCACACAGAGTGGTGATGGAGGTCTCTATGGCGAAAGTAGGTCCACTTCATTCTTTCTCGTGCCCCGATTCAAACACCGTGTTACAGTGCTCCAGAACCGGGCGTTCCAGAACGTTCAAGCGGGCACATCAGGTGCTCTAAGTCACTGGACCGCTGTTAATGGTGGTCAAATCTCCGTGGTGGCCGACGCTGTCTCGAGTTCCCTTAAGAATGCACTCTCGTTGACCACTCCAAGCGGAAGAAGTGGAGGTGTCGGGTTCAGTAACGATGGATGGTGGGGTGAGTTTGTGACTTTTCAAAGGTCATTGCACGGCTCGCTTACATTGCTTGGCAGGTATGAAAGTGACCCAGGGATCAACATACAAGACTTCGTTCTACTACCGATTCCCATCATCCACGTCATTTTCCGGTAACGCAGTTGTCAGCTTGCAAACTACTGGAGGACAAGTCCTCGGAAGTGCCAACATTGCATTGTCCGGAAGTCAAACATCTTGGAAGAAGGTTACTGCTTCTATTACCGCCACCACCGGTGCTTCGAATGCACAGAACAAGTTTGTCGTTACCATCGACGGCGGAGCCGCCTCCGGGCAGACCGTTCGGTTTGCTATGCTTTCTCTATTTCCCCCGACATTCAAGAACAGAGAGAATGGCATGAGGGCTGATATCGCTCAAGTAGGCAGCATTTCGCATTTACAGCGTTTGGGATTGACTGACGCGATGTCATTAATAGGCTCTCGCTGACATCAAGCCAGCTTTCTTCCGATTCCCTGGAGGAAACAACTTTGTAAGTGGCTTCTTCTTGACAAGCTCACTACTAAACTGGGCTATATAGGAGGTAAAAGTGCTAGCTCGGTCATCAGTTTACTGTCGACTAAATCAGGCGCTAGGGCGTCTCTGTCGACGGTCGATGGAAATGGCGCCAGACTGTTGGTGAACTCATTGACCGACCAGGCCGTCAAGGAACTTGGGGCTACTTCAACACTGAGTATCTGCCCATCTTTGACAGAGTTCTGAACATGTAGTTCATTTGATTTGACAGTGGCCTTGGTCTTCTCGACTACCTTCTTTGGTGTGAGGATGTGGGTATGGAGCCTATCATGGCAGTTTGGGCAGGTAATTACTGCATACTATGAAGAGATACCTCAGCAATACAAACTAATCTATTCTAGGTCTCGCACTGAGCGGTGGCTCCGGTACTAGCGTTCCAGAAAGTCAGCTAGGTCCCTACGTTCAGGAAGCGATTGACCAGGTACGCGTGTAATCAAACTTATCTCTTTCGCTGACAATGGCGTTTTAGATCAACTTTGTCATTGGCGACCCGTCCCAGAGCTCCGCTGGTAATAATACCTTCGCTGCAGTGCCTTCTCGAATCTCATGGAGTCTCTTCTCTAGCTGCTCTTCGTTCACAGCTGGGCCATCCCCAACCCTTCAAGCTGCAATATGTCGAGATTGGGAATGAAGACTTTGTCAACCCAACAACGTAAGTGTACCGTGAAGATCTCTTAGAGCCAAGTTGAGCCTCTCGTTAGTTATCAGTACCGATGGAGAGTCTTCTACAACGCTCTCAAGGCTGCGTTCCCGCAACTCAGTGCGTCTTTCACGGATCAAAACGTCGCTGTGCTAATAAACCGAGTCTCTTAGCCTTCATTCACACTGACAACTTGGGTACAAGCTATACACCTAAGCCGCCTGCACGGGACCACCACGTCTACCAGAGTCCAAGTACGTTGTACGATTAATTATTTCTACCTCAGCTCATGCTTTTCTTCGTAGCCTGGTTCTCTAAAAACACATTCTTCTATGATGATATTGCTGTAGGTGTCGATGTTCACGATACAAGATGGATTACTCACTGGTACATGTAACAGCGTGATGGTACAAAATACTTCGAGGTGCGGGCATTGGATTCCGAATATGAGGAATAAGCTCACTGACTGACTGGTGCACAGGGTGAATACGCTGTCATTTCTACAGTCGACAGTGACATTTGGGGCAATCGTTTACCTTACCCGGTCATTCAGGGTAGGTTATCATCAGTCTTTGGTGTCTTGCGGTGACTGAAGTAATTTTGACCAGGCGCTGTTGCGGAGGCTGCCTACATGACTGGTATTGAACGTAACAGTGACATCGTGTTTGCTGCATGCTACGCGCCTCTACTTAACGTCAGTCTCTATCTGTCTTCCAGGAGACGAAGCTGATACTGATTATCGCCCTTTTAGCACATCTCCGGTACTCAATGGGTAAATCAACACTTTCTCTTGATGGTCTTTGTACTAACATTCTTGAAAAACAGAGTCCCAACCTGGTTGGCTATGAGTAAGCGTTTTTTTGCTTCGGCATCGGTTTTATTGATGGCTTATTTCCCTGTGACTCTCAGTGCCATGAATGTCATCAAGTCAGCCAGTTACTACGTACAGAAGGTTCTTACATGCTTTTCACCTCCAATTTCCCAATAGCAGTACTAACACTCGTCTACAGCTCTTCGGTAACAACCGCGGAGATCAATATATCCCCAGTACTCTTCCCGCCAGGAGTGGGGCTCTTCAATGGAGCGTAGTCAAATCCGGTTCTAACAACATCATTATCAAGGTAGGACTTACAGTAGCGTATCGTAATCACTGGTTGACTCCTCCTCTCCGCAACAGGTCGCTAACACTGGTACAAGTGCTCAGACTCTCGCTTTCGCTCTTCCGTGGTCCAACGTGGCATCAACCGCGTCTGTCGACGTGTTGGTGGCTAACAGCGGTGCTGCCAACACGCCCACCTCCCCGAACACCGTCGGACCTACCACCAACACAATCAATGTTGGGCAGAACTTCAGCTACTCTGTACCCGGCCTCAGTTTCAGCGTTATCAAGTTCACCGCTTCATAATGGAAAACGAGTACAGACAGACCCAGTCGTTTCATCGTGTAGTTACATATTTGGGGCCAAGAGGAAATACACGAATAGTACATTGGTTCAGCACTCAAGCTAGGGCTACAATCCAGCTACATTCATATTTTGAGGCACGCCTACCTCCCACTGCAACGTCAAGTTTAGTTTTTCCTTTGCAGGCACTTCGCAAAGCCAATTGATCTTTCCGCTCTTCCCGAACGATCCAAGATCCACATCCGGATCATCGGCACCATCCCACACAGCTACTACGCCTTCCTTTACTTTGTGGTTGGGGCCAATGCTAGCAGCAACGACCTCAGCAAGAGATGTATTCTGTGTAACAGCTCCGGCCTTCGTTTTGGGAATTTCAACGGAGACTTCTTGACCGGGTTCTTTGAGTGCGGGGTTGATGAGTTTGACCATGATTTCGGGATGCTCTGGGACCGGAATTTGGTCAACAATCTTGAGGAAAGGGAGAGGGCTGGATTTCATGTTGTTGATGGTCAGACGCTGCTCGTAAGCGTGGGTCGTCGACTTTTGGTAAAAGCCAGAGGTGGTAACTTTTTTGGATACTGGGTGGTAAGTGATGCGAATGGATGGATCAGATCTACACATTCATTATTCATTAGCTCTAGGAAAATTGGGTTTTGAAAGAGGACTTACCCAAGAGAGCATTCGAGCCGTTCGTTTGAACCAAGTTGAGGTATGTCGATCTTCATGGCAAAACTTCCATCGACATAAACGCTAGCCTTGCCGGGAAGGAACGTGTACTCAGAATCGTTCCGGAAACTGGCCTATAGTGGCTTTGTCAGGTGTACGGATCGTGAATATGACTTCAAATACTCGCCTTAAGGTGCGCACGGCTATCAACCTTAGGAATGGAAAACCAGGTAAGGAGAGCATCCAGCTCCAGAGTCGTGATAGTAAAACTGCGCTCCCCTTCGTTAGACGGAACGGTGACGCGACCGGGAACTCTGAATGTGGCTGCGACTCCGCTGCCCTGGGATCCAACCGAGGAGGAGGAGTGTTCCATCGGACGTTGGGGTTCTTCACTCGGCTGAGAGGTTGTCGACGCGACACCAAATGCCGAAGCAAATGCGGTTACAGAGGGGTTCGCTGGGGTTTGCTGAGCTCCAAATAACGCAGGAGTGGCTCTGCTTGAGCTTCCGAATAAGGTGCCTCCGCCTGAGGGGTTGGGTGTTCCGAAGAGCCCACCTGTGGATGCTACACGAGGTTTGATAGTCCACTGTCGAAGTGATGGGAGTTGAAAACCGAATTCTGGTCTTCTAGTTTCCAGAGTCAGCGAGACGTTGTTCCATGACTATTCCAGCTGGCGCGTCAGTTCTAATCGTGAGACGATAAAGAATAGGCATACTTCTCCTGTGGATTGAGAGACGATAGCTTTGTATACCAAGGTAATTGGCTTATCTGGTTTTGAAGTATCTGCACGAAGATCATAGGCAGCTTTCCAAGTTGCATTACGGACAGCTACGGGTGGCAGCGTTAGGAACTGCTGTATGAAGTAGGACAGAGAGCATACCATATCTCAGCGTGAGTTCAACATCTGAGTCAGACTCTGCCACCACCCCTATTGACGCTATCCCTTCTCGTTGGGTGGTTCGCCGCCCAAAGAGAGAGGACTGCCCGCTAAGTTGCTCTTCTCTGTTCGTGTGCTTCTTGATCTCCTGATCGATCTTCTTCAGCTGCTGCTCTAGATCCAAAAGTTTTTCGTCGAGTCGAGCACCCGTAGTTTCGTAATACTCCATGACCGAAGCGTACTCTTCGCATTTAGTATGCTCTGGGGTAGCCGCGCCAATGAAATTTTCCAAAGAGAGAAGTGACTTGTTACATCGAGTACCGGCCTTCTGAATACGAGCTCTCTTTCTTTGGAGTTGTTCAAGTATAGTATTATCGTCAGGTTCTGATGAGTCGGACTTCTTCTCTTTCAGATTGACGTCGTGGATAGTAGCAGGACCGTGTCCTTCTACTCTGTGTCTTGATTGAGCACTGGGATGTCATGGGAAGCAAGATGTACGACGTACCTCAACGAGTCCTTGTCCATGCATGAAGATAGCCCATCGATTTCAACATCGTTCTGCCCCTTCTTCACCGACAACTTGAAGAGCCGAGTGATTTCAGCCCGGTTCTGGTATAGGTTTACGGCTTGCACATCACCGTCTGAGCACGATAGCTTGACCGAATGAATGTCCTGGGGGTCTTGAGCAGTCATCCTGGTTAAGAGAAGAAGGCGCTTTGAAGTCTATTATCAGTGACTCAAAGCGGGACGCTGGGCGTGATGTCGTTGCACTGCCATGAGTTACGAGGATGCTAATTTTCGGTTTTGAGGTATTTCTAGCTTCTCGGAGCTCGAGACAGACATAGCAGGACTTGGCTGAGTATCCTTCAGCGTTCAGAGAATTACTCGAGGAATTCAATGCAGATAACTCGATGCGGATAACCGTGGTCCGTATGCGAAATAAATGCCATTTTTGGAACTACCAGTGACGCGTGATCCACACGGTCACATGGTAAATCAACCACAACCACATCCAGTCAACGACGCCGTCAAGGTTCCGGCGTCGACAATGTCGACGGCAGCGACGACCACCGAAATTCTTTTCAACTCTCCGGCTCTTCACTCTCTTAAACGGGATCAGCTGGTCAAGCTATGCAAGATTCATTCTATCAAAGCATCAGGAAAGAATGTCGAATTGATCGCCAGGTTGAAGCAGGTGGCAGAAACTTTGCCGAAGGATTCGGCTCTGAGTATTGCTGCAAGGAGTGAAGAGACACAAGAAGAGGACGAGGATGATAAGATGGCTGTGGATGAAAAGGAGGACACCCTGGCAGAAATGGGAGAATCGTCGTCACAGGGCACACTAGCCTCGCAGGGAACAATGGCTTCGCATCGTTCCGGCGAATTTGGAACAGCCAACTCAAAGGGAACATTGTCGAGCTCTAGCTCGGTCAGCTCATCCATCAAAGCTTTGGCCTCTTCTTTGGGCTTGAAACGCAGCGTCACAACAAAGTCAACCAATTCCACGGTTTCTACCACCTCTACTCTTCCACCATTACCCGTCTTTCCCAGGTCTCGTATCATTGAAGACGAATTAACGAGATATTCCAAACCCTATTCAGCCTTTCCCCCACCATCGCCGTCGACAATGCCAAAGCATGACAACTTTGCACCAGATAGTCTGCCGACCGCAGCGACCCTTGCAAAGTTTGACTTTCACAATGCCGCCGAACCAGAACCTCTTCCTGGTCATATCTTACGACCTGGTATGCCTGCTCCTCAAAATGCGAGGTTAAGCATGGGGCAGACAGCTGCCACACCAGGTGGTAAGCCCAAGACTGGCCCAACAACCACTATTCGTCTTATATCAAACTCTTCTTCTGGCGATGATGCCTCATCTTTCAGCTGGTCTGCAGAGATCAAGCCTGCTCCAGGGACGCCTCAACTCAAACCATTCAAACCCACGTTTGATTTGGTTATGGGTAGTCCTGGAGGAGCTAACGAACGTATCTACCCCGCTCTTCCTATGGACGATCTCGTATACGATAGCCCTGTGAAGAGAACGGGCATGGGCAAGCAAGTCTCGGAGACACTCCCCGGCGCATTACCTTCCACTTCCTCCACTACTCCCCCAGAAACCTTAGCGCCGCCAACCGAACCCATCATTTTCGGATCTCCTAATCCAAGAAACCGGCCTTCAGTCACCAATGATCAATTTAAAACCAGCATGCTCGAGCTACTGAACCAGAAGCTCGCGCAAGAAGGTACCGAACAGGTCGATGCCAGTCTTATCAGACCAGGTGTCCATACGAAACTCAATGTAGATGGCAGTCCGCGAATGACAAAGCCTCTTCCAAAACCTCGAACTTCCGTCACCAACAGGTTTGACCGGATGCATGAGAAGGAGTTTGCCAAGATGGAGGGTATTGATGCATACATGAACAGGAAGAATGCCGTTAATGGTATTGTGCCTAGCGCTCCGGCACCTGTCGCTGGCAGGAAGCGCAAATCGAGTGTATTGGGTCCTCAGGCTGACGGTGGATCAGTAGCTGCCGTCAAGAAGCCGAAACCGACCGTCCCTGGAGGATTTGGTGATGACGACGACGACGAATCTGAAGAGGAAAGAGGAGGCAAGAAGGCTAGGGTCGAGTTTGCTGAGGGCAAAAAAGGGGACGAGGAGGAGATTGATGACGAGCAGGAACGAGAGCGTCTGCAGAAGGAGCGAGAGGCTATACGCAGAAAGCTCGCCATGAACCGAGAGAAACGCAGGAGTAGCGGCAGAGTTAGTGTAGGAAGGGTTAGCACAGGTGGACCAAGAAAGAGTGGGCTGAGGCTACGTGAGTACTTTCTTAACCGAGTTCGTTTGAAGCGTTTATTGACTGTTTGATCAGAGAAAGCGCCACCAAAGCCAGCGCCGGCTAAATCCCGCTTCGGTTTTGGCTTTGTTTCTTCTGCTGCGAAGACCCTCGTGCGAGGTGTGTGGGGATCCAAGAAAGAGAAACCAGCGACGGAGGTTGCTGTCTCTACCACGACAACTACAACGACCTCTGGTCCTGCTATCGCCACTTCCAGTAGCACTGCTTCTGGCTTGCCGCGATCGCAAGGTAAAGCTTCTCTCACCTCAATTCCGGCTGGTGCAGGCCACCAGCGTAAGCCCTCTTCGGGGCTGAACGTGCCACCAGCTATCAAGCCGCGAGTCGCATCTGGTACCAGTACTGTCAGCTCGATGGGTACACTCGCTTCTACCACTTCACGCAGTAGTGCAATGGGGAGATCTAGGTCGCCTATTCCAGTCAACATGCGAAACGGGACGGCAAGCACACGGAATAGCGTAGTCGGTGCTCCTCCTGCATCCTCCTCCAGGATGTCTAGTTTGGGTACAGGTCGTCCAAGTGGATCAGTGAGAGGTAGCATTGCTTCGAACGCTGGTGCTGTGACGGGGTCGACAAAGTCGAGGTCTTCAGGGACTACCTTCCTGCCCAGCGCTGCTGGTTCGAGATTGTTGGCACCCACAGCTAGTTCATTGGCTAAGGCTCAAAATTCGGTGAACAAGTTGCGGCAAATGGCCCCTGTACCGACCGAGAAGCCTGCTGAAGTTGGGGAATCAACAGACTCGGACACGACAAAGCAAAAGTCGCGAATATTCGGTACTATTACCAACGCTGCCGGTGCCAAATCTCCGCCGCCAGGAACACCCGGAAAGATCTTTAGCAAACCACTGGTCGTTCCACCCGGTTCTGGTATACCAAGTCCAGTACGTAGCGGAAGTATCACTTCCGGTGCTTCAGGTGCTCCTACACGCCAGAAATCACTTGTGACAAGGAAACCGAGGATTTCCCGGTCGAGGGTTATTGCGAAACTGGCTTCTCAAAGGGTGGCATCCAATTCGTCGACTGCGACGTCGTCCTCTCGTACATCTGGTTTGAATGCCGATGGTTCAGCGAACACTCGCTCGAGTCTTGGTCCTCGCGTAGGTGGTGGACCAGCACCTCGTAAGAGTGGCGTTGGTGCACGACGTAGTCATGTCGGTGTTGGTGGTGGGAGAAGGGAAGCGAGGGAGAGTGCGGTGATGTTGAGTGCTAAGAAGAGGGCCAGGCAGAGCGAGTATCAGGCTCGTAGGAGAAGTCGTGCCAGTGGTGTTGGCGCGAGGCTGAATGCAGCGAGTATGGATGTTGATGATGACTAGTATCCGGTTGGATATTTGATTGCTTCTTCCCTTTCTTTTGAGCCCTTCGGTTGTATATTTAAAATCATTATGTCGAGCGGTATAGGCCTTCGACCGTTCTGTCTTCTTCTCGTGTCGATTTATCTTTTCGTTCTGTTTATCTTTCTCATTTTCATGATCTCTCCCTCGATATTTCTTCTCTCCTCGCCTCTATCTCGCGTCGCAGTACTCGAATTTGCTTTCTATACGATATGTATCGCAATGTAAATGTACTGTAGCCGTGTCGACCATCCTGGTCGTCTCGAAATCCAGAACTCGATTTAATTAATCTTCGATTACTTGCAACGTCAATTTCTGAAACACGAACGCGCTGCATAGAGATCATACTTATGCATCTTATGTTTTGTGACGCGTTCTCCAAGAAATGTGTCAACATACGCCATATGCATATGTATGATGCTTGAGCATGCAGAAATCAATTCCAGACCATGAGGTCGGCAACAACGGTTCAAAGGGGACTCGAGTGGATGTGGGTGTCTGATATAGACTTTTTGACGGGAGAAGGTTTGAAAGTATTGATGATAACTATGGCGATCTTCAGCATCGGGTTGAATGGATGGTGTTGGGACTCTTGGATACCAGGGCAGGGCAGGAACAAACGATATAAGAATCACAAGCATTAGTTTAGTGTTCATTATTCGCAGTAGAAAATGACGGTGAATGAAGGGGTTTTTTGTTACAGAAGACTGGGTCGAGTTCCCCTTGTTCCTGTTGAGTGACAGGGCATATTATTGAACATAAGGTTAACCGTTGAACATAAGTTGAAGACAGGTGGAACACAACGAAAATCCTGGGGTATTTCTGGTACTTTGCGAAGGGCGGCCTGAAGTGCGAGGGGTATGCGAGTTCGCATGCAATGAACGGAACTTCTTTGGGATGATCAGCAGCTGCGGAGTTTTTGTATAGTACTGAGTGGGGTCCGGATCGAACCAATAATCAATTGTTGTGGTCCGAGTTTTTGGAGTCGACGTGGGTAAGAGAGGTAACGCTTGGGGAAGCTCTGGGTACATGTGCCCTGATAGGTGCCGTTTATGCGAGTTCATAACTGTGATATGAACGTCGAGCAGGCCAAATGATACAATTTGACCAGTCCTCCTTCCCAGGGCCCAAGAAGCTTGCAGCGAAGTCGATCAGGGAACAATAATTCGTCAAGCTTGATTCTGAGGCTATTAATGTCGCCACAGGACGCCACTGGCAGACTCCCCAAACGGATCAGAATCGATGTAAGATGTAGTTTCTAGAATGACAAGTGACTTGGAGAGGTAAAAAGCGCTAAAAGTGTAATGCGGGCATGCTCGGTGAACCCTGGTCTTGTACGAACAGGTAAACGTGGAAATTGGCCTCGATTTTGAGTTACGGTATTTCCTAAATAGCACTCGAGCAGCATAGCTTCTCGGTTCTTTTGACCAGAAAAGATAGGTTTTGGTATCGAGGAACTCGCTATTCCCGCGTCGTCATGGTTTTGCTGATGGATTCGACCTCGAGCCTCGAGAAGTCCCGCCTGTGAGCGCTTTGGGGTTGAAAGGAGTCGAGACGAGAGGCCAAGGTCCCCGCCGTCAATTCGTATCAGAATGTTGCGACATGCTGCAAAAGTACATATGAATGATTACCAATGATCCAGCTGGCTGATCAGTGATGCCTTGACGAGAGATCATGGCTAGTAGCTTGAGGATCGTCAGCTTGAAGTTTTCCATGACCAAACGATAGGTAGTGCTAGCAGGGAGAGTGTAATCAGAGAGCATCATTTCACGAACCAGGCAGTAGTCGTCCGAGTCGGACATGATTTGGTCCTTTCGGATAAAAAAAATAAGTGTCCAAACTATTGATAAATTTGGGAATCGGAGTAAAATGATTTCCTTGCCTTGGGCACGCCCGGATGATAGGTTCGTAAAAGTGACTACCTTTTGCTTCTTCCCATCACGTCTCACCTTCATTTCTCCCTCGTTTCTTTCACCTCTTCCCCCAGCTGCCCTTGCTATGCCGCAGGCGACCCAAAAGGATCCTGCACTTCAGAGGGCGCAGGACAAGGAGGCTAAGCGCGCAAGAGGTTCGTGTCCGGGAGATCTCTTTCGCGATCGGCTTAAATTTTGATCATATTCATAGGCGCTTTATCCTGTGCCGAATGTCGACGGTCAGTGTCTGGTAGCAATCTGGTAGCTTTCCAGTCGTTCATCCTTTGTTGGTTCCAGGCTCAAGTTAAAATGTGACAAAACCGTCCCATGTTCGAGGTTGGTCAAAAGTGGTATAAACGGTGTCGGAGAGGAACTCAATGACATGTGTCTAGTTGCAAGAGAAGAGGTTGTTCTGCGATATGTCCGAACGGTAGTCTTATCACTGGTCAGGGTACGCGGTGAGTCGCGACATTATGAATCCGGAGGGGGAGCTGCTCAACTGGCTCTGTTCTTAGGTTTGTGTTGGCCGACACTGAAAAGTTGCACGAGAAGATTGCTCAGATGAGCGACCGTATAAGGCTGCTCGAAGATGCACTCACTATTCTTCATTCCTCAACTGGAGCGACAGAGCCTCACCCTCTACTTGATCGTGATGCACTCAAGATAAAGTCCATCATTGAATTACACGCGGCAATTAGCCAAGGTCAAGGACCTGAAAGACCCCAACCTGAAGAAGAGACGGAGGACTCCCAATATATTGATGCATTTGGTACACTTGCAATCAGAGACGACGGAGCAGCAACATTCTATGGTCGCTCAGCAGGTCAAGAGGTACAGTCATGCCATCATCTTAAAATCGAATTCTATTCATCTCTAACTGCTATCTTCTGGTCTATTACAGAGTATTCTCATTGTACGTTTCGGTCCTTCTCACAGGCAACACTATTACAAATATGAACTGACCATTCCTTAACGATCAACAGGGCGAAGTATCTCCTCCCGAGCCCCGTTCGAGCCGCCCGACCCCCACCCTTAATTCAACACCCCATACGAACAACGGTACCGGTTTCGGTATCATTTCCCCGAATTTATCTCAGCACTGGCCCCAACCATTGTTAAGAGCTGAAGGCAGTAACCTTCCTCCTATTCTAACGAACTTGTCACACTCTTTCCCGTTATCAGCCTCTCAAAAGGGGCTCGACCTTGACACCCTCGTCGATACTTACCTGCCCGTTTGGCCCGAAGCTCTACGGCTATGCAACCTATATCTCGAACAGGCACCCTGGTTCTTTGGTGCAGTTACCCAAGCCCAACTCTTCGATGAACTTTTACCGATGTGGTATCATGAAGCACCTAAACCCGCTATAGCACCGGCTGTAATCAGTCCCCATCAGCAGGTCGCTCACAGTTCTACACCACCACTGGGAGGACCCGGGATGGGTGTAGGTACAATGAACGGCGTATCACCACCAGCCATGCACCCGATGCCTCCTGCGGATATAGGTACGGGAGACGCTTCCAACGGTGCTAGTGGAAAAGGCGGCAGTGCACATGATCTTGCCTTGCTTTTTGTGATATTTTGTTTTGGGGCACTCACGGATATGAACTTACCTGCCGCACCGGACAACCATGTCGCCGAACACTACTACGATTTAACCAAGATCGCTTTGACGTTAGATGGAGTTTTGGATAGACCGCCGTCAGTAGCAACAGTGCAGACGCTTTCACTTATGGCTATCTACGAGGGTCTACGAAGTGGGGAGAACAGTATCGAAAGCACTTGGGCGCTCATGGGAATGGCGACGAAATTGGCTCAAAGTGTGAGTAATCTTCACCTTGGATCTATTCCTGTTACTGATTCTTATCCATAGATTGGTCTACGTAAGTACAATTGCACTCCCGCATTTACATTGAATGGCTCAGCAGGTTCGGTGGCTTTTACCAGACCGGGATTGTGCACGCTGGAAATTGACGCCAGCTGAGGTTCAGAAACGACGAGCATTGTTCTGGGAATTGTTTATCACGGACTGTTGGCAGGTGGGACCACTTTATTTCCGTATCTATTCAGTTAAGCCATCTTAAACTCGAACTTTCCGTAGAGTCTCGCCACGGGGAGATTGGCGACATTTTCTCTTCCGTTTGTGGACTGTGAACTACCCTCTGACCCTGATCAGACCATCATGGATGACGGTACCATTCAGCCTAGTTGTAAGTGTCTTGAACCTCTTTGGTATATGTCTTCTCATCAGTTCGTTTTCTGCTCGTCTCTTCACATAACACGTTCCCGCTGATCTCATTAAATCGTTGCTCTACCGAACACGAACGCGAAATACGTCGTGTATACGTCGCAATGACACACTTTCCCCCGGTCTTCAACTTAAAATCACTATCTCGCAACAATCTATGCCCCTCGACATTCAATGGATAATGTCAACGTCCCATGCGGTGTACTTGGGTTTATTTCGCTTCTGCATGACTTGGGATGATATCTTTGGATGTTCAGTCCCTTTCTGGAAAGCAAGATTCGGAGCCGAATGTGTCTCCGCTGTTGTGCAGGGCACTCTAACATCTCGCGCTCCAAAATATTCTATCATCCTGGAACTGGACCGCAAGGTTCGTGATATGGACCTACCCAAGTACGCACAAGGACCACCACCGGAAGGAGTAGGGCTGGGCAAGACCATGAGCCACTTCATGCCCACCAATTATCGTGATTTTAGTAAGTTGTATGGGCGCTCTTGCGAAATGAGAGTTATATTAACCCCGTCCGCTTACAGCTCTTCTATACATCCACCGTTGTTTTTTCACGCATGCAATTCGAAGCAACCCCGTCGATCCCATCAAGAGTCAGTATGCCCCATCTTTCTTGGCTGGATATCGTAGTGCCTGTGACTTGCTTGCTTCTGTGCGGAAGCAATTCACCCTCTTTCCAGAACAGATTGCACGTTTCTGGGTGTTGTGGACCCATGCCTTCTCTGCGACGGTACGTAATATTTCTCAAACTTTGCCTCAAAGTTTGATGTTGAAGCATTGCGATAGATCATGTTATCATCGGTCGTCACGCACGGGTCAAAGTCCAAAGCTGCGCCGGCAGCTCTACTCGAAGTTAAGTCTGCGTGTGAGCTGTTTGAGAAGGCAGCTGTTCACGGCGGCAGAGCAGTAAAGTTCTTGGTATGTGCATCCTTTCAGTTGCGAAAGGCCTACTCACGCTCCTTCAACCATTAGCCCATCATCCAACGCTTGCAAAACAAAGCTCAAAAGGTCTTTTACGAGACTTGCAACGGTGTTCCTCCTGCTATACCCAACGACATCTTCAAGTCGTCCGCAGAGAACGAGATCAACGATGAGATGTCCATATTTGGAGGAAAGACACATACTCTTGCGAGGAAATCCGGTCCAGCTGCACGAGCAAGCTCTGCATCTCGAAGTCAGTCCAGTAATAACAGCCCCAGAGGGTCCCAGTCGCCTTCTTCTGGTTCTCCTCAGCAAAGTTATACGACGACAGATCCCAACTTTGCCGGTGTTCACCCGAGTTTGGTGCATGAGCTCAATGGGTTCGATGGTACAATTAACGCTCAAATTCAAAATGCGTATAAAGCCGATAGTGTCAGATTTACTCAAACACTTATGGGACAGCCACCGTCCATGGAGACCCAGCGTCCGAACCAGGAAGAACAGGAAAGGAAGCAGCGAGAGCACCACGAGCAGCTGGTTCAGCAGCAAGTGAGTTATCAACGCCAACAGGAGGAGAAGGAACGTCAACGTGATCTGGAGGAGCAGCAACGACAACAGGCCTTCGCCGAAGATCAGAGAAGGAATGAAGAAGCGCGGCTTGCTCAAGAGCGGGCTTATGCTACACGGCAGCAGCAGCAGCAGCATTCATACTCACAGGAATACTCGTATGCACCACCACTGCCACCGTCATCACACGCAGACCCTCCAACATATCCGTCTACGAGTGCTCAACCATCGTATGCCGCTCCAACTGGTCAGCCTTCGTATGCAGCGCCACCGCCTGCTCACCACCATGCTGCACCTCCGGTTGAGCGAAGGGCAAGCCTAGCACATTCTCAATCTCATCCGAACCTTCGCCAGGCCGTGGATCAACATTACTCCCCCGAATCCTACCAACAGGAACCGTATACCCCCCATTCCCCAGTCGCTCCATATACCTATCAGCCACCTGAGCAAAGAGACTCACCGCCGACTTCACGACACTATGGTGATCGATCGGCAACTCAAGTTCGTCCTCAGCGTCATACGCATGGACCTCAACCCTATGCTAGGTCGCATCCACAACGCCCGCCACATCCTGCACCTTCGCGGCAACATCCGTCGCAACCACAACAGCCTCCGCAACATGAAATGTATTCTGTACCACCACAACATATCCAACAACAGCAATATCCATCGCATCATTCTGCTACTTCAAGCCCACCTGATTCCACAATGACGTCCCCGATCGCAGCTACGCCCGTTCATCAGTACCCTCCACCCACGTTTGACCACCATCCTCCTCCACCGCAAAGTCATCCACATCATCAACCAGCGAACCAGCCGCATTATTGGCAGAACTCGCCGGATCCAAATGTAGGGTATCAGGAACATCCTCATATGCGGCATATGCAAATGCAGCAGCCATATCAGCAGTACACGCCTGAAGGTGCTATGAGAGGGTATGCTGCCGAAGATCCACGACTGCAGGAGACATGGCAGTCGTATATGAATCAGGTAATTCTCCACAACTATGTCACCAATATGCTAACTTACCGTTCCTTTCAGGTTAGAACTCGTCAAATGCTGGAAGACTGATTTTGCAACAATTTGTATTCCGTCCATGTACTCATGTATCTTCGTTGCTGCTCTCATTTGCTTTAGGATCTTGGCACTTGTCTTGACTACTTTAATGACAGTGATGTCCTCGTCGTTCTCACTCTCTCTCACTTGCTCTCGTTTATATTCCTCTAATCTTGCTCGGTTTCTTGTTTTGCTCTCATATCATGTGCATGAAACACATATATATCGGTCCTCTCGCATTGTACATATAGCACAATCATAATAGAGCGTGTTTGGTCTAGACGGAAGATTTAATACCGGAACTTAAGTACTGTTTTACTGTTTACTACGCTCGGCAAAGACGGAGGAGACACGTTTGGAAGCTCCGGTGTTCCTCTGTGGCAGTGCAGCGACCCTTGTGCGGATAAATGGTGTCTGGCAGGAAATGCCTTCTCCTCATTCCTCCTCCCCGTCATCCTGGATCGAAATGCATCCCAGGCTGACTTCTGCTACTTCCGACTCAGAAACCCCAATAACTGTACACGGTCTTACACTGGCAGCCAGCAGAGCCTCAGACGACATGGATCCTCTCCTACACGACCGGCTCCAGAACTCTTCGAAAGGTGAGAACAGCACCTCAAGCTAGTGTGTCTGTGAATTCTCATTCTTTCTTGTGTTTTATTCTGATACTCTTCTTGCCAGATGACCGGAGCTTGCTGAGGAAACTTGGGTTCTCCTTCTTCCTGTTCGGACTCATCAACAACGGTGCGTGCTCCCAAGTACTTCTAGCATTATTCATGACTTACTCTTGTTGCAGTATTATACGTGATTATACTCTCAGCTGCGCTGGATCTGGTTCCTCCATCGACCCCGAAAGGCATAATCGCATTCTGCAACATCGCTCCTGCCCTGGTTGCCAAAATAGGGTGGCCATATGTCTTGAAGGGCCGGATAAGATACGTGAAGCGTTTGGTAGGGTGTTGTGCACTGAGTTCAATTGGCATGCTTGTGAGCGCATTTTCGCTACTCTCAACGTGGTTTAGAGTTTTTTAATCAATTGACGACCCAGGTTGTTGCCTTCTTCGATTCGTTGTTTGCTCGGCTGCTCGGGATATGCCTCGCTTCTTTCTCTTCGGGTAATTTATAAGAATCTCATTCGATACACAACTTTGTTTCACTCACATTGAGCTGCAGGTCTTGGGGAGCTCACGTTTTTACAATTATCGACGACGTATGCACCGCCGTCAATTGCTGGACATAGTATTGGGTCAGTCACCCGGTCTTATCCCTCGTGTTCATTGCACATTCATCGGGACATGTTCCTTCTAGGTACTTTGCTTCTGGCACCGGTGCGGCGGGATTAGTCGGAGCTTTCCTATGGTGGGAGCTGCGCGGTTTTGGAGTACGTGTTGGAGTGGGGCTGTCCTCAGTATGTCACCGTTCATATCTTACATCTGACGTATTTACATAGTTTACCCCCAGGTTCTACCGTTGGTCATTCCGTTGACCTATTTCTTCCTCCTACCTTCAAACGACGCGTTCCTGTACATATCTTTACCTTCGGATGACGAGCATGGTATCTCCGCGACCACATCCACATTACCGTACACTCCTCTCGCAACCAATGAAGACGAGCTCGGTGAAGAAGGAAGGACGCCCTTCGAACTGAAACATAACGTTGCACTTTCGTTAAACGACAAGTGGCATCTTGTCAAACCACTCCTTGCGAAATACATGCTGCCCCTATGTGAGTTGAACATTCCATGGGACCAAGACACTTGCTGACCTATACCCTAGTCTGCGTATATCTAGTGAGTAGACGCTTGTTTTGCACCGTATTGACATGCTCATGGTCCCCGAGTTCGAGTATACTATAAACCAGGTCAGCTTTATATTAATCCGCCTTCAATGAATGTGCTGACCGGTGCTTAGGGTATTGCGCCGACACTACTATATCCAGTCCCTTCAGCAGATGATTATCCTATATTCAGCAAGATAATACATTCCGTGCGAGATTACTATCCGCTTTGGCAGGTAAGTTTTTAACCTCGCTTATCTATAGTGCTTTTATCAACATTCTGCTAGCTGGTATACCAAACAACGGTCTTTTTCTCTCGTTCCTCTATTTCCCTGGGTCTGCCACCACTCCCAGCAAGACTCTTACCCCTACCAGCGATCGTACAAGGATTCATCCTGTTAACATTAATGTTTGAGTCTGCACGAGGATTCTTCCTTGACGACCATGAAGGCTTAAGCATCACACTCGTATTCTGTTTAATCAGCATCGAAGGCACGTGTGGTGGACTGGCGTAGTGAGTAATTCAACTTCAATTTTGATCGAGCATCTTCTAATCCTCACACTTCCCAGCGTCAATACTTTCTACCGAATCAACCAGGAGCGCCCAGATCCAGGTACAGACACGCACGATCTTGAACGTATCAAACAAGAAAGGGAGTTCAAGATTGGATCTATTGGGTTTGCTGACTCCTCTGGAATATTGTTGGCATCACTGGTATCTGTCCCGACTGAGCTTACGCTTTGTAAAGCTCAGGTAAATCGGGGCAAGTTGTTGTGTAAGGGGCTGTGAAATGGGTTTAGGCTTGTATTTATGAATGTACCGTAGCGCTTTCATCTATTCCGTACACTATATACACCGGTCATGAATAAATTGCAAAGATATTTGGGGAATGAAACTCAAACGGAGTTTGGTGCAATTGGGTATTGCGTGACATTGACACTGACGCGGACGCGACCTGACTCATGCGCCTGGCCTGCACAATAACCTCGACCTCTACATCAACGATGACTATCAATTGACGTTCATGGCCAATGCGCCGAGCAGCAGCAACCACTCTGATTATTTCGAATCTGATGACTCCCAGTTCCTGGATATTTTGGCCAAAACGCGTCTTCCAGGAGATCTTTCGCAGTCCTCTGTCGACAAGGAAGAAGACGCAGAGCCAGAGCCGTCACCTTTACCACCTTCCCAGCCACGAAGACTTCATTATGTTCTCAATGAACATGAACCACCACCTTCGACACAACCCGGGCTAAAACGGAGATACACGGAAGTTGATCAAGATGAAGTCCAAGATGAGAAGGCGGCGGAAGACGACGAGGCCGTCTATGGTGAAGCTCATTTTGGGAATTTTGGAGAGTATATGAGGCGGAAGAGGGCAAAGTTACAGATTCAAAATACTGGAATAGCGAATGATGAGACGTTGAACAAGGAACCTCAAATATTCAAAGGCATAGCGATCTATGTGCGTAGCCGGTCGGAGTCGCAGAACTTGACTTGAACTTTATGTAGGTCAACGGCTGGACAGAGCCTTCACTGCAGGAACTTCGAGAGCTTATCATCCGTTATGGAGGCATATTTCATGCCTACCTCGACAAGAAGGCATTAGTGTAAGTGACCCGTTCATGAAATCACCAAGTAGCAGTTGCTCATCTTTGGTATCAGGACCCATATCATTACCTGTTCCTTGACTCCAGCCAAAGTCCAAGAATTCAAGCACATGAAGGTGGTACGCCCAGAATGGCTGGTCGAAAGCGCCAAACAAGGCGTTCTTTTGCCATGGCACGAGTTCATATTTCGACACGATTCACGTTCAGAAAAGGCACAAGGCAAAAAGGCACTCCAAAATAACCTTCCTTCCACTTTCACGTCCCAGGCACGTCCCAAACCCGCTCCTTCGACCTTGCCCAAGAATGCAGAGGCTAGCTCCAGCAAACTTCCACCTCCCTCGAACTCAACCATCAACCCAATTCATGTAACCGATCCAAAGAATTCGACAGAAGTGTCACAGGTACCTCATTATGCTACACACAAATCTAATCCGAACGCCCAACGCGTTATGAACGACCCCGAATGGCGTAAAGCCCACACGTCTGTCGCACCTGATTTCATCGAAGGGTTCTACAAGAACTCTCGGCTGCACCACCTCTCTACGTGGAAAGCAGAACTTAAATCTCTGCTGAAGGAAGCCCAGGAACGAGCTGAGCGGGGTGAAGATGGTGTTGACGTCGAAGATGCTTCAGGAAAAGTAGCTGCAGAGGATTCAGAGGACCTTCTACCTGGTGGTGTTAGCATGCGTGGTGCAGAGTTTATCCTTCGATCGCCTAGCAAATCAGGCAAGGACAAGGGAAAGAAGAAAACGACAGGGGACGAACGCGTGATCATGCATTGCGATTTCGATAGCTTTTTCGTTTCGGCAGGTTTGGTGAAAAGGCCCGAATTAAAGGGTAAACCTGTCGTGGTCTGTCACTCCCAGGGTGCTCAGGGTGGTACTTCTAGTACAAGCGAGATAGCTTCTGCTAGTTATGAAGCGAGGAAATTCGGGATCAAGAATGGGATGAGGTATGTCTACATGCCTTTTCAGTAAGACTACAGTTAATGAATTGTCCATAGCTTACAACAGGCAAGAAAGCTATGTCCGACGATCACCACGATACCCTACGAGTTTGAATTGTGTGTACCCATCGTTCCGGTAAAATTATGAACTGACCAACACTTATCACCAGATACAAGCAATTCTCCCTCAAATTCTACACAATTCTAATGTCGCATGCCGATGACCTACAAGCTGTTTCTGTCGACGAAGCTCTAATCGAAGTGACGAGTACAGTAGAACGGCTTCGTGCAAAAGCAAATGCGGAAGTTGACCCGTTTTCGGACAAACCATCCTCATTCGATCCTGCAAAGGAGTTAGCAGAGTCCATCAGAGCGCAGGTTAGGAAAGCCACAGGCTGTGAAGGTTAGAGCTCCTTATGCTATTGAACAATAACTGATCTAGATTTCCCTCAGTGAGTATAGGAGTAGCCCACAATATCTCTCTGGCTCGGCTTGCTACCAAGCGAGCCAAACCGGCTGGATCTTTCCATTTACTACCCCAAGACGTCGAGAGCTTCATGCAACCCCTAGACATCGCAGATTTGCACGGGTTTGGGTACCAGACGAAGCAAAAAGCATTGGATAAACTCGGAGTAACGAAGTTGGGGGATCTAGCACTGAAAAGCAAGAGCGTACTCTGCGATGCTTTAGGCAAAACTACGGGCGAAACGCTGTATAACGCAATCCGGGGCATCGACGACCGGAAGCTAGAAAGCGATAAGAAGCGGAAGTCTGTCTCCTGTGATATTAATGTGGGTAGTGGACGTCTCTTCTTCGTTCAATGGTGCTAATGCTTTCGTAGTATGGTATACGATTTGAGACCAACGACCAGGTTGAAACGTTCATTCATCAGATGGCAAATGAAGTTAGCAGAAGAATGAACGAGATACAGGTTTTGGGACGTTCGATTACTCTGAAGATTATGAAAAGAGACCCAACTGCCCCCGTAGAACCACCGAAGGTAGGTGCCTGCTTTTGGTTGACGTCGAACGGAGAGCTCACACCACTCGTCTCAATAGTTCCTTGGCCACGGAATGTGTGAAGTCTTCAATAAACAAATGCCACTAGCGGGACCTAACGGCCGTGCTACGTGTAATCCTAAAGTCATCGGAGAGCATGCGTGGCGGATGTTGAAGGCCTTCAATTTCGAGCCCAAAGAACTTCGTGGGATCGGTATTCAGGTGCAGAAATTAGAGTCCCTTGCCGGGGACGACTCTGCGGAACCAGGTCAGGGTCGACTTCCATTCCAGAAGAAAGTCCAGGAAATCGGTGTTTTGCAGCACGACAAGGGAGGAACCGCAGACCATGAAGTCGAATTTGCAATATCTACGAAGCGGACCACACCGCGAGAGGAGACACCCGATTTACCATCACTATCTCAGCTCGATAGGTCGGTATTTGACGCGCTTCCCGCAGATATTAGGAAGGAATTGGAGGAAGAATACAAAAAGCGATCGGCTTCGCCCTTTTCCATACTGTCAAGGTCCCAGACGCCTGCAATCCGGGCCACGCCGGCACCTGCTGTTGTGCCCGCTCCACCTCGCCCTCGCATACAGTTTCCACCTCCTAAGCCCCGCAACGGACCTGCGTTTCCATTCCCCCGGAAGGACAACCCAGTCAATGCCAAACGCATCACCCAGCAACTTGCACCCCGCAGTAGAGGCGCAACGTGGTCTCCCAACAAAAAGACTATCTTCATGAAGAGGCCAAGCGTCGCAGCCTGGAAGGTTCCCGAACACGAACTTCGCAAACTTGAAATAGACCCTGAGGTCTTCGCTCAGCTTCCTCGAAATGTTCAGCGAGAACAAATCACCGCTGCACGGCTGCTCAAGACCATGGGTACCATTCCAATGAAAGCTAGTCAGCGGATTGTGTTAAAACCACGGGTACTTGATCCTGGAGAAGTGTTCATACAGCCCCCGCCGAAGGCTCATCACGTACAGCCTCCGATGCTCAAACAACAGGGAAAAGGAGGAGAGCGGTTGTATTTCCATGAAACGGATGATGTACAGCGTGTGATAGAGGAGTGGGTTGAGAGGCATCGAAATTGGCCGCCGAATGAGAAGGATGTGGAGTTCTTTGGCAAGTGGCTGGTGAAAAGCTTGGAAGCTACTGATGAAGGACTGTCACGAGCATTGGCGGTTATGAAATGGTGGCTTATCTTGCTCCAAAAGCATTGGAGACAATTCGAGTATGGCTATGACGAGGAAGATGATGACCCGGCCTACCGGCAAAGTGGAAGAGTAGCAGAGGCTTGGTGGAATGCTTTCCGGAATGTAAAAGGTCAAATGGACAGCATAGCGAAGAAGAGGTTTGGAGGTAAATTATCAATAAGATGAACACTCAGCTTAGAAATTGCCTGTTGTACAACATTGTAACATGTAACATACATCAACTAACTATACACAACTAAAACATCCGTAAAATTCGTTACCAACACCAACACCACCATCCACCTCTCACGATCCGGTAGCGCATCGACGTGCGTGGCATCTGATCGGTGCTGTTGGGACCTTCTCCATACACGTAGCAGCGGTGAACCAACAACAGGAAGAGATATCATATCACAAGTCAGGATGATCAACGCTATGCTGTGGGGAGAGGTGGTAGGTCCCGATGCACATCAACACCAGCAAGCCGCTTGGAACGTGTACATTTCTTGCGTGTCGTCGCGTGGGCATTCACTACAGGAGGTACTGGCAGCGGCCGTGGTTTCTTTTTGACCATTGGGGGAGGATCCGGACCGGGAATGGAATCCGAACGTGCGGTAGGAAACAGTAATGTCCCCTTTGTCGTCTCCATCGACGGTGGTGCCGAGTTTGGAATCGGCGGACTTGGGCTTGGTAAAGCTGGGAAAACGAGAGGTGCCAATGTCATTTCAACACCCTTCTCACATCGAATCCGCGTCGCCGAAGTAACGACCATGTCCTTCTCCGTGTCGTCGTCCCGATCGACAACAATCTCGACGTCGACATTGCAAGTAACCGGCGTGACAATTTCAAAATGAGGTTCGGAAGCACTACTGCTGGGTGATCTGCTCTTGACAATGTTCCGAACCACCTGAGTGCAAGGGATTGTGATCCTTGGACAACGGATGGCTTTGGAGAAGTTGTCACAGCTCATAGTGCGTTTACGTGTTCGTGGTGGTGATTGGAGCTGAAAAATCGAGGGTTTTCGTTTGCTATCTGCTGTTTCAAAGTCGACGCGAAAAGTGGACTGGCGTGGTTTCCCTTGGTCTAATATATGATCAACATTGAACGAACGTATAGTTGATCGAAAATGGCGCTAACCCAGTTCCGCGACACTCTTAGAAAACGATTTGAATGTCCCATAACCGCTTGCTGGTTCATAGACAGGTGTAATGTTCGTGTCTTCTGCCTCGTATATCACTCGGCCCGACCCCCTCAGTGGTTGAAATACCTTTATTGGCGAACCCAATGAGCAATACAATAAACGCTTGCAAAAAGCTAGGAAACTCACCACACTGGAATGATCAGGCATCTCCTCGCCAGCGACGAGAACGTCAAGGTCAAGGGCGGAAAAGAAGCGGGCAGAACAACAGACCTTGTGCATTGTCACATCGGTCTGTTTTAAGTATCTGCATCGGGTCACAAAGGCGCCATCAGATAGATATGTGGTAGCAGAAAAACCTCGAGAAAAACCGAAACAGCAACCGATCACCACTGGGACTTAGCAACCACCGAAGGAGCCGAACGATGTGTCAGTGTCAAGGATTCTACGCCACTCTGAGGCTAATGAACTCAGGGGAAGCTAAGTATTGATTTTATCCAGGGTTCAATAAGGTGGCAGTGAGATGGATTATGGGCGTCGGCTACAAAAAAAGCGCGCAGCCAATGGTGAAACATGGGGACGATGGCCAATGGGGACTACAGGCCCGGCAACGCCAAGCAGATCCTTTGGCGGCATCAGTTATTGTGTACAGCGAGGAGATGACGGACGACCGTTCTATTGGAACTGGAGCTCGTCGTTCGTCATTCGGAGGAAGATCCGACCAGCTGTAGATGGATGGGCGCAAATGACTTTCTTCATCAGTTG
Source organism: Paramarasmius palmivorus (assembly GCA_037176845.1). Taxonomy (NCBI): domain Eukaryota; kingdom Fungi; phylum Basidiomycota; class Agaricomycetes; order Agaricales; family Marasmiaceae; genus Paramarasmius; species Paramarasmius palmivorus. The sequence continues at coordinate 1,054,138 of JAYKXP010000001.1, read as the reverse complement.
CTGTTTCTGTATCTTCGGTGATACCGCGGTCAGAGCATACATGACAAGCATGAAGTGTGGATTGCATCTCAAGATTTTGTATAGGGGATAATATATACAAAACCAGATACATTGAGGTCTATGTCCGTCGTAGGACAGCTAGGATGTAGCCACCACTGGCTTTTTCTGTTCGTAGTCGTCAACAGGGTAAAACGGGGTGGTGTTAGGAAGGAGAGCGCTCACATAGGCGACAGCATCGTAACTATACTTGATGCCGGCTGCTTCCAGTTTCTGCTGTTTCTGCTTTTGTCTTTTGATGAGACGTCTGTTAGCTTTCGCTTGTTCCTCTTCTGTCCGAGGCTGTGTTGGAAAGTACAGGTTAGTGGGGAAGGGTGACGAGAACAGATGGATGGTAGATCATTTGCCTTGTTTTGTTCGACGCGAGCAACACGGTCTCGAGGTACGACTCGCCACTTGCGGTTAGCACCGACCCATAACTCTGGGTGAACCTCATCTTTGGGGATGACTTTACAGCGTAGTATGTGCCCCATGAGAAGATAGTTGTCCATTGTTTCCGCGACAATTTGTGCGACAGAGGAAGACTCGAATTCGAGGAAGGCGTAGTGCTTTGAAGCGCCAGTCTGTGCAATTCGGTAAAGAAAGTAATTAAAAAGACACGTATAAAAGACGTACCTTCTTATTCCGAGAAACCCTTAACCGCGTCACATCTCCAAACTGAGAGAAATACGCCTTTAGCTGGTCCTCATAGAACCCGTGCGGTAGACGGCCAAGATATATGACACCGCGGTTCTCTGTCTGAGGACATAATGAACTCGAGTCCAAGAGATATAAAAAGGCACGTACTGGCTGGCGCTTTGCCTTTTCAAGTTTCCTTTTCACCGTCGCATCATCCTTTGCAATAGTTGGAAGTTTTCCTATGTCAATCCCCTCAGGTTCCTCCATATCATCGTCCGAAGAGTCTTCATCGCTAGTAAGACCGTGCAATGGGATCTCATCTTCCTCCTCCTCTTGTTCCTCCTCCTCGTCTACCTTTTCCGGTTCTGATTGCGAAGACTGAGGATCCGGAGAAGGTAACTTTTTCGACTTGGTAGACTTTGCCTTTTTGCTTCGTGTAGCAGTTTCTGAAGGACTTTGATCTTCAGCTAGCTTCCTTTTCGACGACTTTTGAGGCTTTACAGGAGCCATGATTGAGAAGATGGGGGTAGAGAACAGAGCTTACTGAATTATTTTTGCTACTGCAAATAAGCAAAAAAAAACTGGAATGACCACGACTAATGGATGACTCAAAATCGCACACCGTTGGTGAAGTGGTTATCATGCTTGCCTTCCACTGTTTGGTTACAGCAAGCGGCTCGGGTTCGATTCCCGAACGGTGTATATTTTTCTCTGGTACCTGTTGGCTCGAAATACCAGATTCCATTACTTGAGAAGATCTAGAGCCAGAGTCTTTCGCAGATCTTCAAATAGCTTTCTTGCTCATGCCCCGATACTTATGTTTTTTTGTGTCGTGTTTTGCCTGAAAAAGAAAAAAGGAAACGAGGTACCAGCATGGTAATGTACAGCTTTTTCCAAGACCACCATGTTCTAGCACGACATGCAGCTGTTCAGTACAGCTTCAGCACTCGCTATTCATGAATCACCCCTTCAGGATACTTGCATATTGATCTTAGGATGGGATACACGAGTTCCGGGCGTCGATAGCACGAAACTTGATATGTTGTTTCGCTGTGATTCACTATCTGCTAGCGTGCTGTCTGACTTCTACCAGGTGTTCACAGCCGCTCAAAGGTGCTCGAAGGCACCCATCTCGTTTGAATGCACCCCCAGAGGGATCGATGCGTGTCAATGCCACCGTATTCTATCCTTGGAACTGTTTCAAGCGCGGTAAACATACCAGCACCACAGGCTAGGATTCTCGATCTCTGCCATTAATGAATACTGGGTACTGGGTACTATTGAATGCCTGAGGAATGGAAGAGTCATGTTTAACTTCTTTGGCACTCCGCGGAAGATACATCTCAAACCCAGATATATAAATATCCGGATCCTGGAGCAACAATAGCCCATTGTCAACCACTTTTATCAGAACACTCACAATCAGCCATCAGAACCACAGGACAGTCCACGACTTATAACACGACTGCCATCTCTGTCATGTCTCTTTACGACTCCGACTACAACTTTGCTTCATCGTCGACCATGATCATCGAACAAATCACGTCGCTATCCTCCGCACCTTCGATCTCCACGCTTTCCACGCCCGCATCACCCATGAACATGTTACCCCATTCATACTTCACCTCGGGGCCGCCTTCAGGAGCTGCGGTCCCACTTCCGCCTCCAAATAACCACTATCACCTCAACAGAGCTCGATCAAATTCTGGTTCATTCGGAGAGCGAAGAGGATATCAGTTGACGATTGCTTTTGAGGCTGCAAAGCCTATTGGCCGAGTTAAAATACCACCAAAAGGCGACTTGGAGCCCAGAATAGGCGCCTTGCCTCGTCGAAGAAGCCGGAAAAGGGTTCCTGCGCCGGTCAGGGCAGAGTTCAAGGGACGGAGATCATCATTGTCAGATGCCTTGCAGGATGGTTCGGATTAGCTCTCTTCTGTTTTTGGGAGTCGGTATGCGTGGGGCAAGGCTACTTGTTAGACGGGTATAGAGCTTCTGCCTGTATTCCGGCTGTTTTTTCACGAGATTCAAAAAGGGTGTACACCAGTGTGTGTCATGTAGAGGTCTTGGTAGAGGTGGAATTCATGAACCAATGTATATAGCAGTGCTATGTAGTACTCGTACTCATCCATCATTTCCGTGGAGCGCCGTCTGACTACTATCACGGATCCGACTTCCGAGCACCGATGCTTCTCATCTTCCTGTAACTTCGCGTTCTTCATCCCGAGATAGTTTCATATGTAGGCCCACTCAAAACTCTCCAAACAATTCAAGCGAGCCCGACACAGTATGTCTATTGTGGTTCACGAGCTATAACAGGCTCCGTGCGTGTCCGAACGCTAGCAAACCCCTCCGAGTCCTATTCGGAATACCTCTGATCTCATGCTTGGCGCTTCCGTTGACGCTGTAAATGCAGTGCTGCGGATGACCGGTACAAGCCGAAGTCCCTTCATACAAAAGGGCGAGAAGGAGTCGGAGCATCGTCATTTCTTTGAACCTTTTTACCTTTACCGCAATGTCGTATTACCCACCACAACCAATATCCGTGCCTGTGGTATGTACTATTGATTCTGACACCTGAGGGAAATCAAAGCTGATGATATGTTTGATTGTCAACAGTATGCAGTCGGATATCCACCAGCCACAGGCGAGCCGATGGTACTCTCCTCATCTCCTCAGGAACAGTTACCTTTCCCCGAAGCCTACGTTCCCGGAGTAGGTAACTCCAGTTTTCCTGGTTATGGTTCTGCTCCCGTCATGCCCGGAGAACAACCTCCAGGATATTACACTGTCGTTCCGAGACACCACCACCACGGAAGACACCATCATCATCACCATCACCGACATCCAAGTAGCGGAAGCGGGAGGCTCACACCTCGAAGCTACACCTACAGCGGCCGCGAATCTAGCTCAAGTTTGAGTTCTAGCTCTTATGCCCCGCATGATTATAGTCAAGACGGTAGCAATACCTACGACAAAGTCTTTGGTTCCGATTCAGATGATGAAGATTATAATTATGGACGTCCTCACGATTATGACTATCACGATTCGGCTTCTGCAGGACCAGTAGTTCCACTTTCTCATAGCCCAAGCCAGAGCATCTACAGTGGGAGCAGTAGCGCAGGGGGATACCAAGTGCAAGGTCCGAACGGAGAGATAACAGATCTGGCATTCGAAGCGATACGACGCGTTTTGTCCAGATTCATAGACGAGAAATATCTTACTGGAGAAGATAATGGGATTGCTCGGGTGGCGGAGTACATGTTGAAGTATGGCTTGGAGCAAGTATTGAACCATACGTTGGGAGATGGAGAGGAGCATAGGAGGATGGGACGGATAGCGAGGTATATGTTGAAGTATGGGTTACAAGCGGTCACCAACCACATGACTGCTCGTGGAGTCGAAGACGGACCTAGTCACCACCAAGTGGCTGAGGACGCGCTGAGGCGCGGGTTTGATGCTTATTCCTCTGGGCGGTATGGAGCTGAGCGAGGGATGTCATACGATACCGGCGGGAGTCACTATCCTGTATATTCCTATTCTTATTGAGCAGTAGAGTAAAGCGATGAATAATTAATTGTAATACTAGCCGGAATTATACATTCCAGAGAGCATGGAAGCTAACGTCAGCATTGATTTTGCGAGATCCTGAGGAATTCGGTTCAGGTTCACGTTTCCGCCGTACTCGCTCTTGCCACTAGGAGGCGGGCTTCCCTTGAGGTTCTCTTCCTGACACCTCTTGGCGAAGAGCGATACTTCATCCGGATTCGACCCATACTTCTGGTGCCATTCGTAGAGTTCCTTGTTCCCTTCAAAGGTGAACGAAGCCGTCACCTGAGTGAACGCACGCCAAAAATGATCCATTCTGATAATCCGTTGGGGTGGTATAGGCTTCTCTTCGTGATTGGACTTGTCCGCAGCTGCAGCTGCCGTTGACCTTCCATCGAAGTCGAACGCTGAACTTCTGCCAAGACCACCAATGGAGTCTTTAAGGCCTTCCATAGCGGCAGATACACATAGGTCTAGAGCAGATGTTCAGTTAGCATCCAAACATGGCCTTGTCCGGCCCACGGACGTCGTGACTCACTTTTTAAGTCTGAGCCGGAATATCCCTCAGTTTGGGTTGCGATCCTGCTTAGGTCTATGTCGTGCAGGAGCTCCCCTTTAAGGTGACTTTGGAGGATATCTGATAGAGCACTTGAGCATCCTCCCTAGTTAAAATCGTCAGGCACACATACTTTTGCGTTGATGTTCATCTGGCAAATCAACCAGCATTCGGCAAGGCAGTCTCCGCAAGATGGCCGGATCAAGGTCATAAGGCTGGAAAGGCGAGTCAGAACTGGTAACGTCAAGTCAAGTTGCATCGCCTACCCTGTTGGTAGCGCCAATGACTATGATACCCTTATCCTTACTCTGAAGCCCGTCCATGCATTGCATGAATTCGGTGAGCTATGTCTAGAGGTCAGTGCAATGGTCGTCACAAGGGACTTAACAAACTCACCATTGCACGATGGACGTCACGTCCACCAGATTTGCTACATCTAGCTCCGAAGAGAGAATCAACTTCGTCAATAAATACTATGCATGGAGCCAGGCGTTCCGCAAGATTCTGAAACGACGGGTGAGAACTGAACACGACGAATGTGACATTTCCCTTACAAACACCGCTTTGGCATACTTTTCCGACTCTCCAACATACATGTTGAAAACGTCACTAGGCTTAACCAACAGCATTCGAGCTCCACTCTCGCAAGCCAGCGCCCGACAGACCATGGTCTTCCCGGTGCCGGGAGGCCCATAAAGCAGAGCACCTGATAATGACTCTCGGGAAAGGATCCCAGTCTTGAATTGTTGGGGATATAGAAGAGGCAGTGAGACAATAGAACGAAGGTTTTCGATGACGCCCCGATCGAGACAAACATCTTGGAATGCAGTGGACAGTGTTCCTAGTGTTAGGTACGTTACGTGGGTATCCAGAGATTTTAGAAGGTAACTCACGGGGATCCACGACACAGGAAAGCAGTTTCTTTTCGTGTGAGGGTAGCTCCCAAGAATTGCGGACTGCTTCTATCACAGGATCTAGTGTACCCGCCGTTTCGGTTGAAGTGCTGGTTAAGCCAACAGTCGAGTCCCTGTGAAGTGAACGATGAGCAGGCATGTTGAACCAAGTGGCAAAGATCTCATCTTACGGTTGGCTACGTTGATTTTCGCGATTGATCCAACTATCGAGGCGTTCGTAATGTCTATTCCAGGTTCGAACCGCTTCTATGACGACTTTTGCAGAGACGGGAGAAGGTATCTGGCCACCTAGAGACACGACCAAAGTGTCGTAGATAGCTTCAACGGAGGAAGGCGAAAGGAGCGAGTATTCGACCACTCCGTCTCTGTCGATGACAATGTGAATATAGCATAAGAAACAAGGCCGAGAGTTGGAACATACTTTGAACCGTACAAATCATAACCAAAGGCATCAATGATTTCACCGACTACGATGACACCCTTCTGAGAGAGTAAAAGCTTGAGAAGAGCGGCATTGACAGCGGAAGCCCTCGCTTGTATCTCTTCTCGCTGACGATCGACATCAATAGTTTTGGGATATACACTAAAAGCCAGGCTCGTGGCTGCGAGAACCTTGACCTGTTCTTGCCAAAACAGAGGCTCCATCAATAGATCCTGCTCGGTCACATCCTTGCGACCTTTCCTGGGAGTCTGAGGGCAAACGAACAACTCTTTCGTCCGATCAGAGTATGGGGCGAGAATTGGTGCAAAAAACGCAGAACTGAGATTGACCAGGGGCAACTCCTCGGAGACGTAAATTTTGTTGTCGAAATGGGGCATTTCGTCGCGAGGAATGTTGCCTTCCTTGAGCAGTGTCTGGTGGTCAAAGTAAACGCTAGTCAACTGCTGAGTGCTCAAGGAGAAGTTACAAAATCCCTTCTCCATCGAGTATCGATCAGGTCGTCCTGGGTAACCTAAAGGGTGGCAACCACCAATGACGATGACAAATGTAGAAGCACGAGGGGTGGCAAGGCGTAATCGGTTTATGGCTCTGATGAGGTGGATCATCAATGGGAGTGAGGCGCGGGATATGGTACCGAAATCTCTGAGGTAGAGTATTCTTCGAAGCGGAGCCGGAGGCGAGATGTCCAAACCAGTTTCTATGAGATGATCGAGGAATCTCTGTACGTGGGTGTCCTCTAAGAGCGTTTTTATGGGCAAACTGTTGTAAATCTCGTCGATAAGGGCACCTGCTGAAGGCACCGTGAGTTTGAGTCCGCGGACAAGTAGAAATCGACTTACCGTCTCCCAGAGATCCACACTTGCCGGCCGCCAGTTCCAAAGCATCTAAAACTAGTACATCTGCATTCACATTGATAGCTGCAGCCTTGACTACTGCGTCGACCATCGGATTTCCGCCGTGGTAAGGTGCATACAGGGTGACAGTTCTAGCGCAACGGGGGGTATCTGCAGTGTTTATACCGCACGAAAACGCGTAGGAAACGGCCTGATAAACTTCAGAGAGCATGAGTTCATCGAAACCAAAATCGTCCAGGTGGTTTTGCGCCAGGTCAGTCGAGGTCCAGACATGACGTGTAATGAATGCCTCAGACAAGCTTTCCACACATCCTTTCGGGCCAACAGGCACGCATTTAGGCGAGAAGTCGAAGTTGTCGTCTTCGCAAAACGTGTAGGGAAGCGCGTCAGAGAAAATGTTGCGAGTTTCTGTGCGCATTGTAGATGACAGAGGATTGAAAGTCGATTGCGACTAAGGAGACGAGATTTCTGAGTACTTAGACGAGTCATTTCGCAGTTTTTCCTATCTGACTCCGTCGCTGCGCTCGGAGGCGAACCTGGTGAAAAGATCAGCCTGAGCATCAAAATTGAACCCCGAAATTATGCGACCAACATCAAACCAACATGATGTCTACACCTGTCCAGCGCTTCACAGTTCTCTTATCGAGTACTGTGTTCCTTTTCACGATGGTCTACGAGATTTGTTCAAGGATCAAATTGTGTTAGAGAGCAACTCAACCCAGTTTTTATGAGTCGTGACGCACCACTTGAATATCCTAGCTACCATGCTAATTTGACTCCTGTAACTATGAGTCATGATTCGTCCCAATCCTCTCCTAGTATCGGATGTGCGAAAGTAGAAAAATATGCAATAGCGTCTAGAGATTCCGACCACCGTGGTCACGGACAAAGAAGATTGGCGCCCGAATCCGCACTTCTTTCAGTACTCCCACATCTTTTTTCCACCGCCATGCCTCGTGTGCGAACTAAACTACCAAAACCTCGACATCAGCCCCTCCTTGCTGATATTCACGATGATTCAAATCAGGATTGGAGACCCAGGCGTCCGGCCAAGGATAAGCAGCCTTCTGAATTGGACGACGAGGAACTGGCGAGTCGCAGCCTTGTTACATAAATTGATCGAGAATTGACTTTCCTACTACTTGTGTCGGCAATGTACAGGTACTTGACGCGATTTCGTCACAAAAACTATTGCAACTTGCTCGATGGCAACAAGAAGAGCTCGAAACAGGGGAGTCCGATGCGGAAGACGACAATTTTCACAGTGCCAGTGTGGCGAGTGCACGATGGAGGGAAGACTCGGACAGCGAGGTAGACTTTCAAGAGTCAGTCGACACGCCCCCCGAGGAAATTGTACATATGTGCCCGTCCAATCACGTTCTTTCAGGAACTAACTGCAAACCCAACCTTATAGAGCATTAGTGAGGGAGATATGGCCATCCTGGAAACGATGTATCCAACGTCTTCAGACAACCGTCGCACGCTCGCAGACGTCATCCTCTCTAAGCTAGAAAGTAGTGATCTGCCAAAATGTATTTCCTGTTTCTCCTCCATGTTTGGAGCACTGAGGATCGTCTGTAGCCTCCCCCCAGTCTGGTCCTGAAGCTGGAGTTGATCCTCGTGTCGTCGAGCTGTTTGAAAAGTGCGTCTATTCTTGCTGCTCTTTACGAATAGCTTTCTTATTTGTCACTCATAGAGCGGGAACAAGTATGCGTGGGACTGGAGGCATACCAAAGGTTATCAAGATGCTCCCTTCGTTTCCCCAATGGAAGCGTTATCTCGCATTAGCGAACCCAAGTCAATGGAGCCCTTTTGCATTCCGAAAAGTCACGAATATATTCATCTCCAGCATGAAAGCCGTCCAAGTCGTCTTTTTCTTACGCTATGTGCTCCTCCCTGCCGTGCGTGAAAACATCGAAGAGAATGGCAAGCTGAACGTACACTACTACGAAGCCTTGCTGAGAGCGCTCTACAAACCGGCCGCATTCTTTAAAGGTGTTCTTTTCCCGTTGTTAGACGTATGTTCCACTTTTCCTTCCTAAGCTCGACAAGCCGTGAATTAACAGATTTCTGAATAGGAGGGATGTACCTTGAAAGAAGCTGTCATAGTTAGCTCAGTCGTGGCAAAAAAGAGCATTCCCTCGGTACATCTTGGTGCAGCCATCTTGCATATCGCTTCGCAAGATTTCACTGGTCGGTCCCCTCGCCCTTACATCGATGCTCACCCATTAAACGTCATGTCAGGTCCTAGGGCTCTTATCTTACGGGTCCTCCTGGATAAGAAAAAAGACCTTCCATACAAAGTCCTCGACGAGCTCGTCTTCAACTTTGTCCGAGTCTCGAACTGGGCTAAAACCTCTAAACAACCTCTTCCAGTTCTGTGGCATCAAAGTCTCTTGGTGTTAGCGCAAAGGTGAGCCAAATCGGAGCCAGGCTCGTGAGCAGCGCTAATCGCCTCATGTACTAGATATTCCCAACACCTGACCTCTGATCAAAAAGATGCTCTTCTGGACATCGTGCGAGCTAACTACCACCATCAAATTGGCCCCGAAATTCGACGTGAGCTGGCCGCCACACCTGTCAGGGGCCAGACTATGGGCGAAGACTTCAATATGTCATAGACTTATAACTTGTTGAATAGTACTCTGGACTCTACACTCCTGCGACCCAAAACTCGTTTATGACCTGTCTATTTTCACTCTTGAAGGTGACCTTTAGACCACTGCAGATTTACTAGCATTTGGGAAGACCTCCGGAGCCGTCAAATTATGATGAAGTGGACTTAAACAAATGGACTAGTTCAGATTGAACGTCATACTATGTTATTCCTTTCTTCATAATGGTGTAGCGTCAACAGAAGGAGCCTTCACCACCGCTTCGGACAAGGTCCTGGATCTAGTTGGTCCCTCCGCGCGATGTGCACTTAACCTCAAGCCAAAGTCCATAATAGTGATCGTGATCTCGTGAATTAACCATTACTAGCGTAACTACACGTCTAAGTATTATCATGAATTTCTGCGTATAACCGTGTCTAATCGTTAGCGTAAGGTATGTATGAATAATCTCTCATTCTAAGTATTACTCGTGAGTGGAAAATAAATTAGTGACGCCTACTCGTGAAAACCCTTCAATCTACCCATGTAGGCTCGACAGAAAGATTTGCCCGTGGAACGTACTTCTTACCGTCCCACTCGCGAGAAGCCTCCATTCGGGCTTTGACACTACGATGAACCTTCACCCCATTGGATTTCTGTTTTGGAATGAAACGGGGACGTGCAAGGTTCATGCTAGGAAACATCGTTAGTTTACTTTCACGAAATTAGCGACAGAACGACGTACCCAAACCATGATACCCATTCGTTACTCCCTCTTTGATATCTGAAGTGCATAGGAATGAACTCCAATATCCACCAGCCTTTCTTGAGTTTGAGCTGGTCATATATTGGAGACATCGCATCGTGAAGCTCCTCTTCCTCTTCCGTCAAACTGCCAACAGGGTGAGTCTTGACATCAGCAACTTTCGCCTCTTTGGCGTCAGTGTCACGGCGCAAGATACTTGAGATAATTCGCTTTATCAAAGGCTTCTTGGGCGGTGTGGCTGTGCGTACGACGGATGATTGACCGGAAAGAGCTGACGGGCGTGGCGTCACGAAGGGATACAATGTCGTCGGATCGAGCCCAATATCACGAAGTCGATAAGAGTCGAACATGATGCCGGTGTTTGTCTTAAAACATTCTCTGATCATCCATCGGAGAGATATGCGTGCCAAAGAGTGCCTTGTGTTGTTCTTGACCGAACCGCCGCCAACGTCTGTAACACTGTCAATTAATGATCATGCAGGATAACATACTGCTACATACCGCAGTGACAGCCGGCAAACCATACCTCTTCGATATCCGTTGGTTTAGTACTAGGGCTTTGTGCTGAGTACTGGTTTTGGTACTTTGCAAGTTCGACTTCATCTTCATCTAGCCAGGCAAAGGACGAACTCGGTCGATGATCTTTCTTGTCATCTGACCGCTTCTTCATTGACCCTATAGATGAGCGTGGTGTCTGACAATTGAGAGGTGGATGTGTAGGTGCAGTCCCTAACGCAGCTTCTCGAGCTGTGGGACGATTCCATAGATTTGCTTTAAACTTTGCGCGACGTTCGTCCAAGGAAACAGCATGTCGGAATGTTCGGAGTATAGTGTTCGAAGTGGTGAACGGCAGAGTCCTTGGAACTAAGCCAACAGAGTCAACAGTATCCCTAGTCACATAGAAGGGTGAGCTCCGACCTAGACTTCTTTCGAATCATACTCACCAAACCCCCATAAATTCAATGGTGACATCCACAGAAAATGCCTTCTTGAAAGCGTTTGATTGTTCCCATCCCTCCTGATCCGTCTTTGTGTACATCTTATACGCGAATGGAACCTGTTGCCAATTATCCGCGGGAAGGAGCCCCACTTTGTGAATCATTCCCGCTAGGCTTCAATTGAAACACGTTTAACATCCACAGCACATTATGATGTCCAGCTACATACCTTCTCGCAGTGTAAGCTCCCCGGGAAAAACCAAATATACATATCCGATCGCCAGCAATATCTAGGAAGGCGCAGGGGTTAGGAATCTACTATACCATATGGAGTTCGGGGGATGCCGCTCACAATTTTGCATGAGAAATTCATAGCCATCTGATGGTCCTGTTAACGACAACGACAAAGAGCTTCAGACAGCGAGTAACATACCCATTACATGAGCATCTAAGTGAAGGGCTACCATCTCGTCGAGGGTCTGTGGATTGATTAGGTCCTTTTCTGAAATAACGGCGTGTCATGAAATTTACCCTAACTGCTTTCGACATGAGCGGCGTGGCTACTTGTGGCGAGGTGTATGTTCCTATCCCTGACTGAATACTCCCCAATTAGTTCTGTGCCCAAACAGCATGGCATTGAAACGAACGTGCCTGATAGTAGACCATCTGTTTCGACCTGTCATTCTTCTGCAACAGCGAAAAGAATTGAACGATGTTTGAGTTGTCCGAGTCAAACTGATCCCCAGTTCCGTCAAAACACAGAACAAGAGTCCGATTTGAATGTTCAGGAGGAATGGTGGGGGGTACCATCCGAGGATCCAGGGTCTCTGCCTTTCGAATCGGGAGAGGTTTGGAGGTATTGAAAGGCGAACGAGATTTAGGCGGTGTGTTCGGTAAGACTACCTCTTCTCGCGTAGCGCTTTCATCGGTTGAGGCGAGTAAGAGTGTAGGTTGGTTTGATTCTTCAGAGTCGAGGACAGTCTCGGTGAGGGAGAGTACAGTGGGTTCTTGCGCATGTCCAGTCATTATAATCGTATCGAAGGTAGGTTGTCGTAAGAAAAATAAGTCAGGATTCCCGTTTTTATATGATCATGGTTGGTCCTGAAAGGAAACAAGCAATTCGCCGCTGTGCTTCGGGTCGTGGGTCGTGGAAAACCCCGATATCACCATCAGGCAATAAGTACAAGAACGCCATGTCAGCGCTGGCAAAGAAGAATTGATGTATCATGGCGCTAATCAAAAATCACATAAGGGTCGAGATGCGCATGCACCCACAAACATACATACCTGCGATTGCAAAAGTATATGTTCTCCCTATTATTGGACAGCTGCGCAACTTGCCTAAGTCGCTGAACGTTTGAACGATGATGAAGTATGAGAGGATATCTAAAATGAGCGGCGCAAAACAGATCGCGCTTAGGATCCGCCCAGCATCGGAAAAGCTGCAACGTCACTGGAATCTACCTTCTTGGCCCTTGAGATTGGGATGTGGAGATTGAAGCACAACGTTCCGGGGGGAACGGGAGCGCCGATAAATGCGATGACTCTAATCTCTTAGCACTAATACCCAAATTGCGGTTCTCCACTTCCAAAATAGTTGGTCTGAGCCTCGTGGCGTACTGCAACCCAGGATCAGGCCGCCTGGACCTTGTATTGCCTCGAGCCGATCTTTATGTCGCATATCTATATCTTGAAATACAGCGATAATTCAATTTATGGATTGCCTCGTCCTCGGTAACCGTCGGTCAACGACGATGAAATTTAGACTAGGGATTTTTTTTTATTTTTTATTTTTTGCAGTGAAACGTAGGCTTACTGACGATTCAGATCACCCGCCTCCATCTCACCCTTCCGAAGCAGCTACTTAACACGTCAGTGCAGCATTCAGATATTGATTAGTTATACCCGCCCTCACCTCACTACAAAAAAGGGTAGTATAACATCTGCTTACAGGAGATCTTGACGCTCGGCCTTATTTAAACGTCTTGTCCAAATTGCACGTCCAGCCTCGCCTCCGAAGACAGAAGCACTAGGAAGTTTGACAGCAGCTGTTTGCTCGGAGTAGTTTCAGTCGTCTTTCAGGATATTCCGCAAATAAATCATACCGGAACGGAATAGGCTCGGAATGACCACTGCGCGGATTTTTCCGCCGATAAGTAAGTGTAACCCATCAGGAGTCAAACAAAAGGATTGTCCTTGAAGCTGAATTATGGAGTAATATTTTGTGTCTTTTACAGCCGATTTAAGTACGGTGGTGAGGAGAAGAGTTGGGAAAGGTTGGTCGATGGTCGCGTGTGTTTGACGGCTTTGCGGCCCGAGATAAACAAATAAAGAAACCCGGCGCGAAAGCTGCCGCTCCGCCTGTTCTTTTTCTTTTATAGCAGTGATGATTGAAACAGTCTGTTTCCATCCCTCTGCCCACGAAGTTGACCTCTCTATCTGGATCCGAGAAGACGATCATGCCGCGCCCTCTGACCCCAGGAATCTTTGTTCCTTTACCGTGCTTTTTCGACGACAATGAAGATCTAGGTTCGCTGCGTTTTGGAACGGACGATTTACCTCGAAAGCTGACGAATTCACAGACATAGAAGCCTTCAAGAAGCATGTAATATGTTGGTAACAGGCCGGAAATTGACCATATAATGAGCTGACCTCCAATTTTCTACTACTATAGATACCGCTAAAGCAGGCATCAAACCGGTCGTCAGTGGTTCCATGGGAGAAGCTGTCCACCTCGTGAGTGTTTCTGGCGAAACTGGAAAGAGGAAACGCGTTAATCAGATGTACTGTGTGCTGCAGACACATCCTGAGCGCGCAGCACTAGTTCGTGCAACGAGGGAGGCCCTGGACTCTATAGGTTTTCATGATACACCAATCATCGCTGGCGCAGGGGCCTTCAGTACACGCGAAACGATAACCTTCGCGAAAGAGGCTGCTGAGGCTGGTGCTGATCAAGTTATTGTGATACCTCCTGGATATTACGCTGGGGCTTTGAAAGAAGATGCCCACGCGGCCGTGAAACAATTGTGCGTCTTGTTCCGTTTGGGGAGATTCGTATTCAACATTAACCTCGGGGCATAATCGCTGATGCAGCTTCGTGGATGTTGCTGCAGGGTCCCCTGTACCTGTGTACGTATCTTTCGAACACCTTCGTGTGATGTGCTGACCTCGAGATCGTAGTCTCATGTACAATTTCCCTGGCGTAACTGGCGGTATCGATATGGATAGCGATCTCATCTGTGATATCGCGAGGGAGGCGCCGAATATCTGCGGCATCAAATTAACGTTCGTACCTCGTCGAGATCACGTTTACTCTGAATTGATCTGGCTCTACAGCTGCGGTGCAGTTGGCAAGCTGACTAGGGTGACTGCTCTGTCTAGCAGCCCTAGCTTTGCGGAGAAGTATCCACGGAAAGATAAAACAGCACCGTACGCCTTCCTCAGCCTCCTGTGGGTCAACTTTCAATTAACTGACTTCGTTCGAATCAGATTTCTTGTACTGGATGGATTTATCGATATTCTATACCCTTCTGTTGTCGGTGCCGCCAGCGGCTCTATCACGGGATTAGCCAATATTGCTCCTGTTTGTTATTCATTCTCTTCTTCACATCACGATCCTGATGTCGTTTCAAACCCTGACTCGTCAAGAATGTCTGCCGTCGTCTTTGGGAGCTGAGCAACGCCGAACCATCCAAGCAAGGGATAAAGGAAGCCCAGGAACTACAAGGCCTCGTTTCCAGAGCTGATTGGGACACGTCCAAAGTCGGAGTAAGTCGAGGTCCATCTACACTACCACCGATCACATTCGTACTATATTCTCCTTCATTCCAATCAATTCATGGATTCGGACTAACTGATAACGCGTTCTTCTCCCTTGATAGGTTCCTGGTACGAAATACATTTTGAATCAGCTGTTCGGGTACAACCCAAGACCGCGACGACCACTTCTGCCCACCGCCGAGACTCGAGGAATCAAGCTCATGCAGGAAGCGTCTGTGGCTGAGATCATTGCGTTGGAGAAGCAGCTGGCCTCTCAGTGATCAGATGAGGAACGATATAGTATCTCGATGGAGCTATGGATGTCAGATATTTGCGACAGATCATCAGTCAACTTGTCCAAAGGTCTGCTTTGGCATCTGCACAACATTCACCTGACATTCTACCGCTTTGTATCGTTATATCCCCAAGTATACACGCATCACGAAGTTAACGCTGCTAAATTCCTTGCATTAAATGTTGGAGTAGAGAAACAAAGGTATGTGAAATTCGGTTTTGGTATCACAAAATTGTCGTCAGACTGCCATGTAAGAATTTACGACCTAATATATTGTAAACATCGGCGAAAGCTTGACACGGACGACAGACGTCCATCATTTTTTTACAACGAAGTACATACTAGCGGCCATTGTATGATGTTGATTTTCTCTAGCCCCACACAATCATGTGAGACCCAGAGATACAAGTGACAATGAAGATTCATGAATGGTATCCAAAATATCTACAATCTTCGCGGTCGTAAGTACCCGGTCATGAGGCAAGAACAATTGAGTCTGTGTGTATAGAGGCACCCAACTATAGCAAACAATGCGCCTTCACACCGTATGAACCAACCAAAAAAGAGCCCGAGCATATGTATCGCAATTCAGTATAGGCCTTGTTTTACATTCCGATCGTATCCATGACTCGATGGGAGACCCGACCGTTGAGCAGGCACAGGCGTACTCAGGCTGACACCAGAACGTGGACGGAAACTCGACCTAGCTTGAGCCGCGCTCTGACCAAAAGGCCGGGCGGTCACGCCGCCTGAAGGAGTGAAACGTTCATGATCGGCAGCCTGTTGGAAAGCTGAAGGACCAGCCTGTGAAATCGAAGGAGGCGAGGGCTCTGGTGCCAGTTCGCCCGTGATTCTTTGGTAGGAGCGGAGTGTTTGCCTCTTCTCTGGGACTGCTAAGGACTCCAAGGACTTTCGCTTTTTGTTTGCGTCAACCGGAGCAGAGGTCTTGGGTCGGAATCGTATCCCCATGGTATATGCAAGTCTCGGTGGTGCCTCTTCATCCATCTCGTCGTCATCATCGGTCTGGTTTGTCTCGGGCTCACTGGACAATTCCCAGTCGCTACTAAGCTCCGATACCGGTGTAGATCTGCCACGAGAGCCATCCCCCTCGGGCAGAACTTGCATTCGGTCATCTACTTCTGCTCGGAGGGTTGCCAACTCCTCCTCTTTTGCGGCGACTATTTTTTGTAGCTGAATGGTTTTGCTTTGTTCGAGCATTGTGGTCGAAAGCGATGCATTCAGATGGGCCGTCGTTCGGGCAAGAACTCGTTCAAGGTGTTTGACATGAGCTAATAGATGCCGTGGTCAGAATTCACGAGCCATAAATTCAGATATTACTGACCTTGTAATGCTTGTACGGTTGGGGTGTTGTCTGAGGCTGTCAGTCGTTCATTGTCGCTATTGCAGATGTCAGTGAGGGTATTCTTGTGAAGCGGTATAAACAAGTTACTTGAGACGCATATTTCGTATTTGCATCGAGCGAATAAGTGGGAAATGTTGCTCAGAATAAGGATCAAGTCGCGGTTAAATATGTAGTTTGGGATAGCAGGTTATGCGTGTTCAGGTCGTCTTCTCTCCGAGATCTTCGACATAGAATAGGCTAGACCTCACCGGTGAGCACTTGTCACATAAATTTCACATACGGAATCCAACTTCCATTTCCTGCTTTCCACACAGAGTCGGCAGAACTATGTACCGTAGTTTCCATAACAAAGAGTGTGATATGCGTCTTGAGGATCGATTGACCGCATTTGAACGATTGCTAGCCGTCTTTGGTGTGACCTTGTGAAGAGTCAGCGCCAAAGAATTCCCAAGAGAAGTTTGTGTAGACAACGTTGATCGAGTAACAATGTCTGCGAATCATCTCTCGGGTTGAATGTGAACCGAGCCTGAATGCTGAATATATGAGCTCTACCGTGAAGCGGTTGGCCGAGTTTCTGGATTTATCATGCCAAGCAGGTTCTGGTTCTTTGAGGTGTCTGTGATCTGGATTCAACTGCATGAATTTGGAAATGAAGATAAGTAACTCGTAACGGGTATTGGACCACGCACCTGTGATCTGTCCAGATGTCTCTGAAAGCTCGTCCTGGTGTTGGTTCACCTTTGTTTGTCGGTTCTTGACAAGGTCTTCCACTTCTTGACAAGTCATTCATTCATTGGCACGCGTAGCCTGGTTGCTTTTATTTGGTGTACTGACCGCAAGAAGGGAACGGATAGTGGAACGTAGGAAGCATTTGTGTTGTACATGTGGGGAATGGAGTCCAACGCCAAGTTTCTGGCGCTTATTCTTAATTTCTAGTCCTGTGACCGTCACTCAAGCTGTCACACCAATGAGTGACAGGGCTTTAACAGTATACAGATTTCGGGATTGGTAGAGATAGATCTTGAACAACAGCCTATATTTTACTTTACATGGTGAGATACGGATAGACTTGTACACCATAGTGAATTCCAGTGATTTTCATAGCGCAAATAACTTGTACTTGTGTTTGAATCTAGAAGCGCGCAGCTTTCTACAGCTTAGCTTGAACGGTGGCATCTAGTTTTGACTGGAGCTTGTCCTGAGTATCCGAAAGGTCAAACCTGCACACCTCAAAGTACACTTGCTAACTTACCTTCACTTTATCCATGTAAACGTCGGTGATGACCCAGTGTTCTCTCTTCATCTCCTTGCCATAAATAGCCAGAGCAAGATCCTTCGTCATAACACCATCCTGATCAATAACCTCGACACAAGCGGCCTCAAGCTCCTCGCAGAACTTCCGCAGTGGTGCATTCTCATCGAGCTTGGCACGGTGCAAAAGACCACGGGTCCATGCGAAGATAGATGCTACGGGGTTGGTCGAGGTTTCGTTCCCTTTCTGGTACTCGCGGTAGTGACGGGTTACAGTCCCTGCCAACCAGTATTAAGGTTAAATAAACAACAATAGAACGTACGACAAGCTACTCACCATGAGCGGCTTCACTCTCGAGGGTCTTGCCATCGGGGGTAATCAGTTCACTGGTCATCATACCTAAGGAACCGAATCCTTGCGCAAGGATGTCACTCTGGACATCACCATCATAGTTCTTGGTTGCCCAGACGAATCCTCCCGACGATTTGATAGCTTGTGCGACCATGTCATCGATGAGTCGGTGTTCGTAGTAGATGCCGGCTTGTTCGAAAAGTGCTTGGTACTCCCTGAATACCGATATTAGAATCGTGGGTGTAACAAAAGTAATAACAGACGGACTTTTCATAAATCTCTTGGAAGATATCCTTGAAGCGGCCATCGTACTTCTTCATAATGGTGTTCTTGGTTGACATGAACTATTCGGAAGGCGTCAGGAGTGTACCGCTTGAGGGACGAACTATGAATTCACCAGAGGCATCTTCTTAGCTAAAGCCATCTTGAACGAGGAATGCGCGAACCCTGTAATTGACTGAGAAGAAGTGTGTTGAGCGTCGGATAAAAGAGTTCAACTATAAAGACGTACCTCATCCGTATTATACATGCTCATGGCAACACCAGGACCCTTGAAATCGTAAACGTCCAGCGTCGTCGCAGGAGAGCCATCTTTGGGAGTATAGACAAGTTGGAGTTTTCCAGGTCCAGGAGCGACAAAGTCTGTCGAACGGTACTGTGAAAGAGAGCGTAAGCGCGTCGACTTCAAAAAGAATTGCAGAAGAACATACCTGGTCACCAAACGCGTGTCTTCCGATCACGATTGGTTTCACCCAGCCAGGGATGGGTTTTGGGATACGAGAAAGAATGATAGGTTCACGGAAGACAGTTCCACCAATCAAGTTACGAATCTATGCGAGTGTCAGGGCAGAGGACAATTTGGAGCGCCGAGACTATGGACTGACAGTGCCGTTCGGGCTTTTCCACATCTGCTTGAGGTTAAACTCCTTTACACGAGCTTCATCGGGCGTAATAGTCGCACACTTGATTCCGACACCGTACTTCTGAATAGCCTGGGCTGCTTCTATCGTGACCTCGTCATTGGTCTAACAGTGGGAAGTTGACTCGTCAGGTAGTTGAATTTATGGAGGAGCGGGTGTGAACGCACCTGGTCTCGATATTCCAGACCAAGGTCGTAGTATTTGATGTCCAGTTGGAGATATGGAAGAATGAGCTGCGGTGAATTGAATGCGGCAGGAATGGATATAAGTCGGTTAGCAAAATCGAATGATTCTCCAAGGGTAACCTTTACCTCTTCCCTGATTTTCTTCCATATTATCCTTGTCATTTCATCGCCATCTAGCTCAACGACGGGGTTTTGAACGACAATCTTGCCCATGCTGCTCTCTGCACGGAGTCGGGTAAGCATCCGTTGACCATTCTACTTGCTTTGGCTCACCTATCCTGAAAGAGCGACTGAAGTGTCTCCTAGATACTACTGCAGAGCTTCGTAGACGAAGTCCTAGCAGCTGAGAAGATTGTCTCGCCCACATGATGTGCTACGCTGTAGAAAGACTGAGAGAGTTGGAGATACGTGTGAAAAGCGGCGTCAACGTTTCTGGTAAGACTTTCAGCCTGGATGAACCCTCTTCCCACTGATGTGGATTACGCGGTGGTTGCTAGTGGTGGTTGGTAGAGAAGATTTGGAGAAGATGGAACAGAGCTCTCTGCCAGCTATTTGTGAAGCTAGGCGTCGATACGGTAGACTTCGGCCGTAGTCACCAGGTCCTGCTTTCTATTCATTCTCATCGACCGACCATATGCCGAACGACACCGGCCACGCAGGTCTCCAAAATAAGCGATCGTGATGCATATGGCATCAACGTCCCGCAGCGAAGGGAAAGCCCTGGGCAGGCCGAGGCAACGAGTCATATGTGGTAAAGTTGTGGTAAAGAGTCTTGGTCTCAGCGCTAGTATTTATTCGTCTGACTCTCAGTACATATCCCAATCCAGTGTTGATACCTTTTGCCTCTACTATTAATGCAATCATATCCGGATCTTTTCGTCATTCCTGGAGGAAACTTCGGAATTCTCAACATCTTCCTCTTCCAATTCTTGTCCCTTGTCGTTCTCTACCCCGAGGAATGGTTGATTGAAGAGCTGTTCGTGTCTGTTCCGCCGTTAATTTCACTTACGTCGACAACAAATGGAGAAACACTCGCTTTTCGAAGTAAATCTTCATGACCAACATCGTGATGATACTGCCTACTGCAAATGCAAGCGAAAGAGGAAATCCAACGCTATGTGATACAGTGTGAATGCTACCAAGTCAATTAACACGATTTTGAAGACGTACGGATATCGTGGGCTATCGGATACTCGGAAAGCCCGAAGAGGTATCGTTGCATGGCCCACGTAAACGAGTGTCACGGCCGTTCCAATCTGCTCGAATTCCCGTGTTTGAACCCAATTCTGCGAAAGTCGGAAATAAAAAGACATACTGAGATAGCACGGGCTTCGGGTTCACGTCTGTATATGTCCGAGAGCCATGTCACTAAGCAGTAGCTAAAGGTGCGAGAGTGCGAAGGTGCGAGATGCGAAGGTTAAGAAGTGTGTGTATGTCGCATGATTGATGACTTACCCCCAGGCAGCCGTGAGATAAGTGAAGAAGTAGAAGGCGTATTGTACTTTATACCCAGAAGGCCATACACAGAGTGGTATAAGTGCGATGACCTGAATTGCCTAAGGTCCCAATCAGAATGTGTTGTATTGGTGGGACGGTATATGCAATACCGACCGCTACGAAGATAGCCATCTGCCATCTCCACTGTTTCCAATCCGAAATTGCGTTGAAGCCTATGTTGGCCACAATTGACAAGGCATACCCACCTAACGGTATCAGGTAAGAACCATGATCATAAGTCTCTGTAGCGAGGACCCTTACCAAGGGGTAGCAAGTTGACCTGATACGTTGAATACAACGAAGAACCATCAGGTTTGGTCAACCCCTGTTTGGATCGTCAGCTGTTTCGCCGCTAGTGAGTAGTTGAGGTTCAACGAACCTTGAGAAATAGGAGGAAATACGAATTCGCTCTCTGACTCCAAGCAAACTGTAGATATGCAACAACGAATAGCCATGTAATCGGGTGCGTGAAGGTGCCTATGGTCTTTCGTTTGATGGTTTTTAAAGGTAATTTGCGTGCTACTGTCCGCCCGGATTGTTCCATACGCTCTCGTGCAAGGTCTTTCTCCTCCCGAGTCAGCCACATGGCACGCGTATTCAGTGGAGAATCCGGGACCGCCACGAAACCAATGAGTCCCCAGACAATAGTAATGCAACCACTGATGATAAACCTGTTAGGGATTCCTACTCAAAATCTGCATGTAGTTCAAGCACGGAAGGGTACTCGCAGCCACTGCCATCCTGCAAGACCATGATGTCCGTTCAGATTCTTATAAAGCGCTGCCTGGAGTATCCCTACGATGAAGATACATCAGACTGGGAAAACGTTCAAATCAAACAAGTTCTCACCGAGAAACATGCTTCCAGCAACTCCACTGACACCAAATATCGCAATCCGCTTACCACATTCGGCGGGGGTATACCAATTCAAGATACAAGTCACTAGACCAGGCCAGGCTGACTAGAATGAAAAGGTTGAGTGACAAAGTACGATACAGTCTTGGAAGGAATCAATACCGACCGCTTCGGCCATACCAGTGAGAAAACGAAGGGCGTATATTGTCTTCGCGTTGGGCGCAAGGAATGTCCTACAATGAGAAGCGGTTCTTGAGTTTCACTCTCGAAAGAAAAGAAATGGTCCATACACCAGAGTAAATATGCCCCACAGCACTTCACATAGAGGTAACCAAATCGACGGTCGAAGTTTGGTTTGGAGAAGTTGGGAAGGAACGATCGTTAGAGCGTAGCCGATTGAGTAGAACGTTGTGAATTCGACGAGTTCATTGCCGTTTAGATTGAGAGCTTCCTTCATTCCACTAACATAGGCTTGTGTTGTATTGCTCTACCAGATTATATCGTGAATTCATTCGCACAAGAATTAGGCAAAAAAGTTTACCTGATCCATATCTTTCACCAGCCCAGTTATGAAACTCCATACCAGCAAAATAACATCCAGCTTCAGCACCAGCTGGCGTTCCTTCGATCCCAACTCGTCCCAGAAGCCCATTTTGAGGAGGAGGATAGTAGGTACGAGGTCTTCAGAAATTCGGCTGGGCAAAAACCTATATACACTCCACCTGATTCGCCATTTGACGAGGAATCGGGTACGAATTGCGCGAAACTAGTCTGGAAGCCTATACGGGAACTTCTGCAATCTAGGATTGGGCCGAGCCGGTTTGGATTTGAGATCCCTGACATCCGGGACAAGACGATGAATCATGATCATGGTGGTCAAGAGCTCGGATTTGTGGATTTCAGGTGACGCGACCTCTTTTATTACCACCATGTTTGTTTGTACGCCTACGTCTTTCCACTCCCAAGCTGGTCCTTTTGCAATGGACCGGAATATTCTCCAAGGTATTCTACGCTAAGCAATACCGAAGAAATTTCAAAGTGGTTTCGCAATTCGAATTCCATCAGATACACTCACAGCTTGGCGAAGCACGCCATTATCTCTGTTTAATAGCCAGTCGTTGTAAACCATTAGTTGATTGTATCGCTTTATTTGAGTTTGGGTATCAAGGTGCGTACCTGTCCAGTTATCTGCGACTAGGAATTCCTCTGACAATATCTTCAGCTTCTACTATGACTTCGGCACCTCTGTATCCAGCCTACTTACCAACGAGACCCGAAGGTCACAGTGCCAGTGTCCCACATCCGTCTTTTGATGCCGTAGAACCAGGAACTCGCGCAGAACCTTCCAAACCGAATCTGTTTGCACACAAGGAGCTCCGCCACAAAAATCTCACTCCGAGGATAGGAACAGAGATACGAGGAATCCAGCTTACCGCGCTAAATGAGAAAGAGCTAGACGAGGTTGCTCTACTTGCTGCAGAGCGCGGTGTCCTTGTCTTCGTGAGTCTTTAAGGCGTGCCATAACGAACGGTCGACTAAATGACTGACTTCCACTTCAGCGTGACCAGGATTTCAAGGATGCGGGATTCGAGAAACAGCGGGAACTTGCTAGGTATGGTGTAGTGTTACCTGTAGTGATCGATTAATTTGTTTTTGTAGGCATTTCGGTCCGCTACATAGACACGCATCCATGGGATATCCTGCAGGGACATCACCCGAGTTTCACGTTATATATGCAGATGAACAAGTGTACGTCTACGCCGCACACAAAACACAAGTAATTGATGGTCGTACGAATTCATATCTTACACAGTGGGAACATCAGGGATCTTCTCGGACCACACACAAGTTACGATCTTTGGCACGTCGAGTATGTCATCTGCCGCCACATTTCCGCCTCCCTCCGTGTTAACCGAAGTGTAGCCAGACCTGGGAAATCCATACGCCATCTACGACCTTCTTCTGGGTCCTAGAAATTCCCGGGAGCGGAGGCGGTGACACTGCTTTTTCGTCTTTGGTACGTCTTGGTCTGTCAATGCTGCAGACTCTCATGCTCTCGAAGACGCATGCGTATCAAGCTTTGTCTCCCGCGTTTCGAAAAACTTTGGAGGGTCTAACCCTGAGACACTCTTCCGCATCCATCGGGGAAATTAAGCGTATGGGTTACGAAAAGGCGACAGCCACTGCGGCAGTCACTGAACATCCCCTAGTCATAAAGCATCCGGCACGTACCTTTCAAGGCTTAGTCCGCTGCATGTCCTCAAGAAAGAAATCCATTTAGGTCACAGGAGAGCCTACACTGTACGTGAGCCCCACCATTGCACGGGAAGTTGTTGGGTTCAAACCTGAAGAGAGTGACAACTTACTGAACTTCCTCCACCAACACATACGATCCCTTGATTTCCAGTGTCGAGCATCATGGGAACCTGGAACGGTTGTCGTTTGGGACCAGGTAGGTGTCAATTTCTGCATTAGTCTTCCAATCAAGCTGTTGACGGTCCACTCAGCGTACTACGGCCCATACGGCGATTCCGGATTATGCAGACGGTGAACGAAGACACATGATTCGTATTTCACCTCTTGGTGCTAAACCCCAACCGTACGGTGAGATTCCGGGTTGGAGAGGCAGATTTTGAGAAGACCGATATTATCACAGACCGGGAGTTTTTTGGCGACCTCGGGACGAAGTCTGATTTTATAGCACCTAGACGGAATTTCTAGAACTATTCAGATTCAGGAATTCCCGCCAGGTGAACTGTGTTGAGCATACAGAGCTAGATAGAAATCAGGGCGAATGACATAGTATCAAACACGTGTAAACCCCGCTGAGCGAAGCTGATGCGAGTATGCGAGCTTGAGCGAGATTTCCTAATCCCTTCTCGTTCGATTCACATTACACTTACCCTTGTTATTCGACCTCTATAAATCCCTATCGCCAACCATGCAAGATGACAGCAGACTCAGAACCATTCGTTCGCCCATTGATTCTACCCCTAGTACCCCCAAGATACAAAGGCCTGCTAATATGCAGGCCTACGAACGGTCCACCGAGCTCTGGTTCGAGGACGGAACTCTGATCGTTCTCGCTGGGAGAGTCTCATTTCGGGTCTACAGGGGAATAGTTGCTCAGAACTCGCCCATATTCGAGGATATGCTGAGCATTCCTCAGCCTGTGGATGTCGAGCTTTATGAAGGGTGTCCAGTGGTGGAGTTGCTCGATGCACCGGAAGATGTGCTCCCCTTTTTGAAGGCATTACACTCAGTTGGGTGCGTGGCTACCTCTCTTAACGTAGATTTCCTGCTGATTTTTAGTGATGCAAGGTACTTTGACGTCTCTCAGCCCATACAATGGTCTGTCTTATCCGGGATACTTCGACTTAGCACCAAATATCAAGTTGATTTTCTACGACAACGAACCTACGAAGTTCTCCATCGATTATACCCAACGACGCTAGAGGAATGGGATGCCCGTGATGCCTATGTCAATCTTGAAACCTTCGAAGCAAGGCCATTCGCTGTCTATCTTCTCGCCAAAGAGACCAACCTGCCTACTCTCCTACCAGCGGCACTATATCTTTGTGCTGACAGCCAGGATATAAACTTTATCTTGGATGGTCTGGATTCCTTTGATAGGAGACACATCGAACTGGACTGGCCAGACAAGAAGGCATGCATTCGTGCGCGCGAAACCCTCAGTATTGCACTTCGTACGAGGCTCTTTGCCTTCCTTACTGGTCAAATGGACTTTCCGGGATGTCATAGAACATCAGTGTGTAACAACACTCGGTGGAAGTGGTTACAAGGTGTTGAGGCATCACTCGGGAGCGGTGTCTTCTCCGTCTCGTTCCCCTGGGCACAGTATCAGAACGGAGTCTGTGACAACTGCCATAGGTTATCGCGGGAGCATTATGCTGCTGAGAGGCAGAAGCTATGGAACGAGCTCCCTGTGCTCTTTGGGTTACCACCATGGGATGAGTTGCGGAGGGCAGTGGATGTCGGCAGCAGAACGCTGTGAGTGGTGTCTTCTTGGCAGTAGCATGATCCTGTGTATCTATAGCTATCCTGTATCTTTACGATTCATCGGACTCTAGAGAGAACCGTCGCAATGATTAACAATCATTTGTCCAGCATGCCCTGACTCAGACTGTATGCTACTGTGTGGCAAGCGGCAGGCAATGTCATTGGCAAGAGCCGCCCATCGTCTCCGACTCCTCCAGTTCCCATCTTCCACGGCATCATGCATCAATTGGCATTCTACATTCATTGTCGAGGTTCTTTCGGGTTCTGGGCTCTGCAATACCATAGCTCATCAAACGAATTTCTCCTGCCAACTACTTAAACATGATCCGGACCTGTCATCCAAGCCTTCGTACTGCAGGCATCACACCCTCTTCTTTCGAGGGCCATCATTCAAGACATGGCGTGGACGGTGCGAGTTCACCAAACAACACAAGTGTCCCCATTTTGACTGAAGGTACAGGAACGGCGCCAACTTTCTGTTGAATCACCTTTAATAAATCTGCCAAACTTGCTATTTCGATCAGTGCCTATGGGCGTAAGGACCGAATGACTCCTCGAATGTGCGTCAGAACACGGACTTCAAGGCGTATTCGACTCCGATCGACGTACCTTTGTCGTGCCTGCCCATGAGGAACTCCTAAATTCCAAGCCAAACGAAGAGGCTCTCTAAAGTGTATAAAAGCTACTCAGTCTTTACCTGTACTCTCCAGGCTTCGGGTCTTTTGACAGATATCTCTCAGCTTCTCTTACTAGCACTCAACTACTCCCACCTCTACTTCGAACATGAAGTTCCTCTCTGTGAGTTCTTCGTCCAATCTTCACAGGATCGAATCCATTGACTCCCCCAATAAAGTTGTTGTCTGTTCTGGGTGCTGCTGGCGTTGCCATTGCAGGCCCTGTTCTTCAGCCCAACGCCTACGCAGTAGCTCCTCTATCTACCGTCGCGGGTGTCCAATCTGCCAACGGAGATTCGAGGATGTTCTACCAACGTACTGATAACAGTATTTGGATGACCTGTGTTTCTGGACATTGGGAATCAGGTGGAAAGACGACTTGTGACACCCAAGTCGTCGCCAGAACCGAGGTTATTGGCAGTACGCCTTTGGCCGTTGTCGGAGACGCCACTTTGAACGAAGTAAGCCTGACATCTCAAATACTGCGATGAATGACGATCTCACGACCTTAATCCTAGTGGCACTTATTCTTCGTCTCGTCTACCAACACTCTCAGCGAGTACATTTATCAGGCTTCTTCCATTTCGGCGACAAACCCAAGCGGCATTCGCGGTGGTGCCAGTTGTAGCGACTGTATCACTTCGGAGCTCTTCAACGTCGTCTCCACCAAAAACAAAGCCTTGTGGGCGATGATGCAAAACGACAATGATGTTCGCAAGCTTCGGGTGTGGTTCGTTAGTGCAGGACAGCCCAACACAGTTACCGAAGCCGGAAAGCGAGGAGAGGAGGTCTGGAAGCTCATCGGTATGCCCAATGGCACCAGTAACTAAACAATAGTACTAAAGCATTTTTGGTGACTGATTGGGCATAGGATACTTGACTTAGTGTAATGGAACTCGTAATTACGATTCAAGAAAATCAACACCTCTTTTTTTTCCTACATTAACCAAGCTCGATATGTACTGATACGAATAAACGCAAAATAAGGTATCCCGATAAGTAAAATGACGATTACAAGGAGCGGAGCTCAGAACGGAATCGTTAGTAGAGTAAATGACAAAGACTGGATGGGAGTTGGAGCATTAAATAGACCGTGGAGTAAAGGCAACGAAAGCGTAGAGATGAATGTTGTGCCGTGAGTTTGGTTTCCGTTAGCAAATGCAAGATATGTTGTTAATCTATAGCAACGTAAAATGATAGAGGTGAATGCGAGAGTGAGATGCGTGCCGTGTTCCAAACCCGATTGGTTGAATGCGTGAAAGAAAGCCAAGTGCGTACGATATTTGAGAAGGAAAGAAATGTGCCGTAACATAACCATAGGTTCTTCATATTGCGATACCAACTACCTGCGCGGAGGTTTCACTACCTGGCCCAATCCCCGGTATAGAGGTTGTTGTGTTCATTCCAACAGGTTTGCAGTGATTCTGATTCGTGACCGGCGTGAAATCAGGGTGATCAAACGTAGCTGAAGGAGTGGATGAAGTGGGCGATGGAGGAGATGAAGATACATGTACAGGTGAGGTCGGTGACCGTGGGGAATGTCGTGAACTTGTGGAAGAAGTCGATAGATGAGGGCTTGGTGAACGGGGCGAAGTAGGTGATGATGGAGGAGAAACTTCCACACCACGAGGGATATCTAGCCCGAGCTCGCTCGTCGCCAATGGCTTCAGGGGCTTCATGCTGTCCTTCCTGGTTCTTGCTCGTGGAGGGACGGGTGGCTTAGATGATTTATCCAATGCGTCGGCTGGGCTGATGGCGTACACGTCGAACTTGATGCTGACATCCACATCCTCTTGGTGAGCAACGACCCCTTCAGAATCCTCCTCTTCGGTGACAGGGAAGAACAACTTCATGTCGTTGATGTTCCCCGCAGAGACTTTGCGAGATCTAGAAAGTTTTGACCCTTTCTTGTGGGGCCGACCAAGCGCTGGAGCCGAACGCCTCCGTGGCATGAGCTGCTGAGGTTCCAAGTCAGGGTCTCTTTCCATTTCGACTTCAGGTTCTGTATGACGTCGAGGTATAGGTTGCGAGAATTCGAAAAACTGTTCTGTAATGCCACTCGCCTCCTCTCCTTCTCCTTCAAATGGATTAGGGTAGCATTCCATCAACAGCGAGCCGTCTTCCCCAGTTAGGGCGTTCGCGGAATTCTCCAACGCAATATCCACCATATCATCCATACCCAGTCTCATTTCTACTTCCATCGCTGTGGGACCACCAACTTCCAGGCCATCCGTTTGCGTGACTGCGAGTTCGTATAGATCGGGACCATATGGGTTAGGTAGATATCCATCCTCTATCGGAGACAGAGAACGCGTGGTATTAAGAGTCTCAGGATACATCTCGTCATATAAAGTGAGAGAGGATTCATCCAGTGACCTTCGGAACCTGGCGTGTGGAGAATAACTCGTGGAGGAGTGCGAAGATTCCTCGTATGGTACACCCGATTGCTGGTACTGATATCCATATCCCGCGAAGCTGGATGTCGTGGAAGCACTATCGTCGTCTTCGAGATCGTCGTAATAGTTATCCATACTTCTCGAGAACGAGTGGTAGCGTTGATGCCTATGTCCATGGGGATCTGGACAATACTCTGGGAAGCAATACCATGGATCGTACTCCCACTCCTCTGCCGTCCACGAATGTCTTCCTAATCCACTGGGTTTGAAAGGCATCGCAAGACCGTTTCCGTTGCCACGATTCGAAACTTTCCAAGATGCAGGTGGAGGAGATACAGATCCCATGCCTTTTGTAGTCACCGTGGGATTGTTAAGCCCCCAGCCTCTACCCAACCAAGCCCGACGCCTGCACCTTACTTCAAGTATTTCCTCTCTGCCGCGAGCCTCGTCGAGTGCTTCACGCTCTCTCTCCTTTGACATCGCCAACAAACTACTCAAGTGCACGTGAAGTTGCACGAAGGCATTGTAAGTCGTGAAAAGCGCCTCTAGCACTGAATTCACTGGGTTAGGAATCGGTGCTTGGGCAGTATAGGACGGGAAGATAGGGACGGCTTCCTGACCGGGATGTGCAGGAGAAACAGTGTACGCTGGTGGATCCTCCGGAGGCGACTCCTGGGGGACAGAGGTTGGCATCTGATCGTGTGCAGTTATTGTGGTAGACTGCAACATCATATCCACGACTTCAAGCTCGCCTTGTTTCACCCCAAGATAACCCACTGCGCCCGTTCCACCGAGGATAGGCGAAGATGGTGCCGGCGTATGCAAGGAGCTGCCATCAGTATCCGTATCGGTATCAGAGGCAGAACTATCCTCGTGTTCATCGAATGATTCATAGGTCGTTGATGAAAAGTTCGAAACGACAGTTCTGGTCTCCTCTGTAGCAGTCATGAAAACCGATACAGAAGCAGATCCGTTCAGGGTACCTCCCTCGGAGTGGACAGATGCAGTATTCTGATCCGAGTCTGAAGAGACGCTGAAGTCCAATCCCGCATCTTTGTAGCACTCCTCTGCTTCCTCGACAACTTCTGCCAATCGTTTCTCTACACGCTTCATCATACTACTAACGGCCCAATTATAGTAGGTCGTTGTACCAGTGATGGTGCTTCTCCATCCGGGCGATTCAACGAGCAACGACGAAGGGCGGCGAGTTGGAGGTATTGATGGAGTATCGCGTACCCTTCGACCAAGTTCAGGGAGAACACACAGCCGGAACGTATCCACCAGGGTGGATCTAGCACGCCTCCTGAGTGCGCGTGCACTTAGTCTTGGCAGAGGTGGTGGAGCAATAATTATCGGCGTGTCATCTTCACTGGCAGAGGAGACCGGCAACGCGGGCAAGGAGCACATCGAGACCGGTCTCGGCTTCAGAGGTCGGAGACGACGTTCGTTAGGCGGAGAAATGGAGGTGGGCGATGAAACAAGGGGTATTGTGTTATCTGCCTCGTCACCCTCAGGAGTGGATTCGGCGTTGTGCATGAGAGACCCAGAAACAGACTTTGATTTGAACTTGTGTCCATATCTGTTTTTTCTACCCCATGAGGCTTTCCGAGATATAGGATTAGAGACGGAACGGGTGAGAGAAGACCACGAAGACGACCACGACGAGGTCGATGGTGTATCCTCTGCTGGTGATGATTCGCCTAAGGTATCGGCCGCTGCTGGATCGACTGAATGTTCTGAAGAGGGGGACGGAGAACGAGTGTTCGGGAGTGACGCAGAACGTTTTTGTGAACGAGACCGGCGCTGAACAATTTCAGGCACATTTGAAGAGGGCAGTAAAGACCTAAAAGCGAATGAGATTGAGACTACTGGGAATTGATAAAACACTCACGCGACCAAGTTCATGAGTAGAGATCTGTGCTTTTTCAGCGAACCTTTCACACTCCCTGGTGGAGAATTCAAGGATAAAGTCTTGTCAGAAAGCATAGAATGCCCCTCCGTCTTGATTTGTTCGTGATCCCTTTCTGCTTCATCTTCCTCTTCACGCTGTCTTTCTGCCTCGTCCAATTGCTTCTCTCTCTCTGCTTCCTTTGCACTCTCGTTGACGTCGTCCAAAACGCTCTCGAGTCTTTCGGTAAGAGTAGCGAAACGGCGGCATGTTCCACATCCTAGCGCTCCAGATATCTTTTCGCCACCGCAATCACAACCCCTCTCGCTACTGCTCCCGATATCTATCGACCATTCCTCTATGTCGCCGTCTATAAAGAGACATCTAACCTTGCCCTTGACTAGATCAAAGACAACTTCCTCCAAAATAGATTGCAGACCGACAGCCTTGTCGAAAGCATGAAGTAAGTTGGGTACCTCAAGGTCGTCAAGTGCGAGTGCCGAAAGTTGGTTGGCCCAAGCTGCAGGTATTTGAAGAGAGTCGGAAAAGTTCTCGAAACTGAGTTTGAAAAGAACGGTAGGTTGACTGGGTGCAGGTAATAGCCGAATAAGCATGTTCCTCCAGGTGTTCCTTTGAGGGTGATAATTCTAAACAAAACCCCTCGAACCAAACCTGCGCCCATAACGTCAGTGTATGAAAACTAAGGGAGCCAACTACAAGGTAATACTTACCACCCAGAATGAGAATTCAGGCAACCAGATTCCGCCAATTTCGAGGACAAAGGAGCGTAAGTGAGCAGAGATTGCTCAAGGTGGAAAGGTGCCAGCGGGAGACAACCGATAGGGGGTATCGGAGGGAAATTATTCAATTTTTCTGTGATAACCGCCGGCTATCCCTTTAGTCATTGAGCTATCCCTAATGTTACAGGGGCTTTTACTCACTCGAGGCAGGCATTTTTGATCACTCTTCCTCGATTCTCAGCAAGAATGAGCGAATAAATGAGGTTCATAGGGTCAGCGTGATGAAGGTAAGGAGCAAAAGAATTACTCCAGCGGAAATGCCCGAACTGATATTGAGCGCTTATTTGCTTCTCCAGAAATCTGATGCGCATTCTGACTCGAGCTCAACTTCGCCATGGGCTTCTCAGGGCCCCAGGGCTCTCAGTAACCTTTCCCAATCAACATCCCCGCGCCCGATTTATCGTCTTTCAGCTACAACAGGTCCCGGACCTCGCACTGATCGTTGACAAGGATCAGCGAATTGCGGAAGCATTTCCAGAATCTCTCTCTACGATTGTGCGAGAAGAAATCCACCTTAAAACGTCCCAGCATTGATAATTTGAGCCTAAACTTGATGCTTGGGGCATGGGGCGTGGATCTGAGGCTGAGGCCTGAATGCTGATCATTAGAAAGGCCCAGGTGTCGGGAGGTGTTAGGGCAGGTCCGTGACGCTGTCAAGTGTCGGTGACTTTGAAACATTGTGCTGACATCCTTCCAAGGTGGTTCAGCCGGCGTTTTCGTGAATTCAGAGTGTCTGGGTTACGATCTGTTACGATTTTGAGGAACGTATGTACGGGACCTGGAACAAATTTTACGAGAGGGCTTGAACTCATCCACGTGCAACGATTGCGGCAACTGCCGACGACCCTTGCACTCAAACCACGACCATTGAATCTCAAATATAAGCAGTTTTTTGCTTTGAAACTAACAATCACAACTCAGTGACATCTCATAATGTCATCTTCAGGCACTTCAACTAGAAAAAGAAAGTCTAGGCTGCCTTTCACCCATAAAAAACACCACAAGCCAAAGCAGGTTGAACCCGGAGACTACCCTGTACCTACTGAAGAGGACTGGAAGAAAATGACGGTCTTCGCGAGACTTCAAGTGTATGATGAAGATGATAATGTTTATGTCTTCAAGGTTGGGGATTGGTGAGTGGCTTTATACAAGCAAGTTTATTTAATCTGATCCGTTGACGAATATTGGCA
Organism: Paramarasmius palmivorus; assembly: GCA_037176845.1. NCBI lineage: Eukaryota > Fungi > Basidiomycota > Agaricomycetes > Agaricales > Marasmiaceae > Paramarasmius > Paramarasmius palmivorus. The sequence goes on along the minus strand of JAYKXP010000001.1, from coordinate 1,021,408 downwards.
GCGTTACAATATTGCCACCAAACCTACCGCGATCCGAGGGGAACTTATCACCACCGCTCTTGGATATGTGGATGGCGCGCATAGAAGGAATTAGGCAACGAGGCGACGATGGAGAGGAAGTGTGGCTGAAAGCCCGTTGGTTCTACACGCCAGAAGACGTCAACAAAATCGTTCCAAACTTGTGCGTGTCTGATTTCCCAAAGGCCAGGGCTCGAGTTACTTGAATAACACGTTTCATCAGCGATATCACCCTGTGTGGACTCTACGAACGAATACTTTCCAGTCACATGGATTTTGTTCACAGCTCAACTCTCAACGAGATCATAGACATCAAGCATCTAGTCATGAGCGGAAACGCTTTATTGAAGCAGCCACGTATTAGTACAGGTGATGTGTATTATCGCTACAATCTTGATCTATCAAAAAGGCAAGTAAAGGTGATTAAAGTTTAGACTCCCAAGGTTCCTTTTGCCTGCAACTAACTATATCTGCAGCCCAAGCTTTTTGAAAGCTGTGGTATTTGTCGCAAGTCTCATGCACCTCTGGACTCACAATATGCTGTCGGCGAATCTAACGACCCAAACCTAACCGAAATGCGTATATGCCCTCGGGCATCTTGTCTCAAAGGATTTCATACATCGTGTCTCCTCGACAAGGGATATGGTAAGCCCTTGCAGGCCGAAAACGATGTGGAACTCGACGGGCACATCCTAGCCACGCATCGCGCATTGAGTGTACTTGGAGCTCACTCTCGGAACGCAGAAGGTGATGACCGAGACGATTACAAGTATATCCTTCGTTTGCTGAACGCTCTCAGCCGGCCGGAGCACCACGAAATCAAGCAGGAATCGAATGAAAAGGACGATGGGACACATGAAACAGCAGAATTTGACTCCACAGTTCAAACTCCTAGTACTTCAACTAGTGCCGAACTGCCACCTTCTCCCCCAATCCCGAGATTCCCATTTCGGCAGTTACCTCGGACGCTTCTCGCGTTGGCAGCTCAGCCTCTCTCTCGAGGAAGCACTCCCACAGAATCCAAGTCTACCATGGTCAATCGACTAGGACAGGCGCTGTGGGGCTTCAATGAAGAGGAAGCACCAGGAAACTCCCAGGCTAGCTCATCAATGTCTGCGCGAAATGCACGCGGAAGCAAATCGAACATCGCGGGGAACGTCGGCGTCGTCTTTCGTGCCCGAAGAGAAGTTTGTGATATTCTTGAGCACGCGGTTGTGAAAGCAGAGCAATTTGATGTCGATTTAGGGACGGCTACTGTTCCGATGAAGAGGAAGCACGATTCGACTGATGATGAAACAAAACCGGGGGCCGATGAAATGGAAGAAACATGGATTTCAAGAGTCCTTCAAGAAACTCCAGGTTCTGGGCAACGAAGAGAGGGTGCCGATGAGAACGAGTCTGCCATCGAAGCCGATCTACGGCTTATCGTTCCGTACATATTACATGTTCCGCCAAGTGGGCTTTTCTCTATTCTAGGGCACGAGGACCAGCTGGTCGATATGAAAGGTCTTGTAGATGGTGACCGGAGAAATTCTTGGAGACAGTTATTCAACAGCTCTGGCTGCAATATTGATTCTGGCATGTCTTCTGAAAATACTTGGCTGAACTGCCCGTCGTGTAGCGGACTGATTTGACACATTGATTCGGAGGATTGTTCTGGTCCAAGCATATTACCCCTGTACCTACTCCGTTCTTATATCACGAAACACTCGGGCTAGTTCCACATAATTCGTTAGATTCACATTTAACGCGAACTTTGCGCTGGGGAGTGGTACATTACACACATATATAACTTTACTTAATCCACTCAGTGTTCAACTCAGCCGATTCTTATCCGAGCGACGCTTCAAGGGCAGAACGTCAAGGTGTAGTCAGCCTTAGCGGTCGCCGGGCAAGTGAATAGGGCTGTCCCGCTGCTCTCGTCGTAAGCGTAGGCATAAGAGTTGGGGCAGTTACTCTCTGTGGCAAAATGAATGATTGGACAAATGGAGATCAAAGAGCCGACACGTACTGAAGTAATCATAGTACTGAACGCCGCTGGGAGGACAAGTCTGTGGCGTGTTGAATTGCCCAGAGCAGCAGTTGGGGGAGTTTGCTTGGTTTCCATCCAAATTAGCGAACTGTAGGTTGTCAGTCTTCGTTTTTTTACCGTAGCTAGAAATACTTACGCATGCAGATTTACAGCCTACAGGGAAGCCGGAAGCATCGAAAGGACCTTTCAAGGGCGCTGGACCTGCAAAAATTAGATCAATTTTAGCGCCAGCTGAATGGAGATGTTGAATACGCACAGTTAGGACCCAAGTCGACTGGGCAGTCAGCCACGGGGCATCCCTTGTTGTTGGTAATCCTGCCACGATATCAACGCTAAATCCAGGACTGTAAACTATTTCACATACCTCATGGGAAGGTTGTATCCGTCGACAAGAGAGACGTCATAGTGATCCGGGATGTTAGGATCGGCAGAGAGCGTCCACTCAGCCAGGGACACTGGAGGAACACCCTTTCGGAGGAATAAACTCAGTAAGAGTCAAAGAATCGATTTGATCGTACACATACGGTACCGGTACGCTGGTCACAAAGGAGACCACCATTGCATCCTCCAGAGAGGCAAGAGTCGGGACCGGACCTGCTGAAATCGCAGTTCCTCCTTCCCTGTAGATACATTAACTCGGCGTCCATCTTCAGACATAAATCGACACCAACCCAAATACGACCAGCGGTCCAGTTATCTGGGACATAGAAGGTCCTTACACTCCAAGCCGGAGCTTCCCATCTGTATGAACTCAGTACAAGCAGGGAGCATGTCAAAGACCCCCACTTACCCAGTTGGAACGTCGGGAACAGCGGAGCCCACATTGAGGTCAGTGAAAACCTGGTTTCTAAGTTTCAGCAAATCACATTAGTCTGGGGAGTACTTGAAGTATTCACCGCGGGCCTAGAAGTCGTCAGCCTTTACCAACAAGCATCGTCGGTCGGACTCACCAGATTGTGAAGGGACACGCGTTGTATACAGTAAAGGTACGAGCAGCAACGCTAGTAAAGAGGGCGGAGCCTGTGAGTGAGGCAGCGAACAACTTCATGGCGTTCAAGAGCTTGAGACGGTTATACTTCCACTGGGGAGAAGTGAGGAAGCAAAGACCTCATCGGTCCTCTTTTAAACTATCCTAGGCGAATTATTACCATAATTGTTTCCGCATTGTAGTTGCCTACGAGCGACAACATACCAAGACCATGCATGACGGCTATTCCAAGCAGACTATTTTCTCCGCACCGATCTCCCAGAGATCACACGGTTCGGGGTTGTGTGCGTATGATGCACATGTTGAGATCAGTTGGTAGATACTCGCCGCACAAACGTGTTCTGGAATCCACGGGAAGGTGAAAAGCACATAGCTATCGGCAAACTGGGGTTCCTTCCTATTCTGCTGATCATTTTCGAAATCGTCGCATGATCGCTGAGAAGATCGCTATGTTCCTTGGAATGACCATGCGCAACGGTGGTGATCAACAAATAGAGTTGATATTCATTGATGACGTCCGCTACGATTCTCGGCGGCACATAACAAGAACTAGAATCCCTGAGAACGAAAGATTGCTATGCAAATCCACATGCTCAGTAAATGGGCACGCCTGATTGCACATATTTCGAGTACCTATTATATCACCATTGAAGTCATGTAGGGGTTTGAGAGCACAGGGAATGACAATAATGACCGATGCTCTCCATGCTCGACTTTCTGGATTAATTGCAACGCTGATTTATACAGAGGAGAGTGAGCGTTCTTGGAAGGAGTTGTCTTTCGACGAAAGACGGAGAGGTGATGGATCATAGTGGCTTGCTGACTAGATGACAAGAAGTCATCCTAGAATGTGGTTGTATGGTCACTAAGAGCTGTTGACGACGATTCAGTGAAGGAACACGAAGTATCATTGAACGTACCACCCCCAAATCGCGAATCTAGACCTCTAACACATCTACTTGACGAGTTCCAGCGCCCATACCCTTCTCTTCCATGAAACGTCAAGCTGGAAGCGATATTGGGTTTCGCTTGACTTCGTCTTGGGTCCGCGTGTTCCGACCATAACAAGAGCATTTTCTCAATCTGAAAAGATGTCAACTATTGGGAGAATCCAGACTAACCCACAGAACTAACCGATAGACATCTTGGACACGAATGGATTTGTGCGGGCGTTCACCATGTTCGAAACCTAACGGGCCTGCCAGTGATCCGTAGAATCAAAGCATGTGCTTGCAGAAAACATGTGGTATCACGGTAAGTGTGGGTTGTCCGCTGTTGTCCGCTAGTGTCGAGGGTTGCATCAGCTTGTGGAGTCTGGTGATATGGGAGAGGAAAGCAAGGTGACAGCAAGCTGGGCGTTTTAGCGCTGGGATTGGGCGCTCAGTACTGAGTTCCGAAAATTACAAGCGCATTTTCACTTCTGTATTGTCTTTCTGAACAGTACATTCATTTCATACACTAGTCAAAACTTCTCGGCAGGAACGCTGCAGGAACCTGCTACAAAATTATCCTAGTAACTGTAGATTTAAGGGCAGAAGGTCAAGGTGTAGTCGGCCTTGAGCTTGGAATCGCAAGTGAACAGGGCGGTTCCGCTACCTTCGTCATATGCGTAAGCATAGGACCTTGGGCAATTGTTCTCTGTCAGATGGACGTCAGACATATTCTTGGAAGAAGAAAAAAAAAAGGCGCGGCGTACTGAAGTAGCTGTAATATTGCACACCACTGGCAGGGCACGTTTGAGGGGTGTTGTGGCTTCCCGAGCAGCAGTTGGCCGAATCTTGGGGGTGTCCATCCAAGTTGGCAAACTGGCAAGACCATCAAGTTTTGATCATATGTCATATAACAACAGGTCACTCACGCAGGCGCTCTTGCAGCCCACGGGGAATCCAGTCGAGTCGAACGGGCCTTTCAATGGAGCAGGGCCTAAAAGCAAGATGTAAGATTGTAGCATCGATTATCTGAATGGGATGTCTCGTACAGTCTGGTCCCAGGTCCTTTGCACACTCGGCAACGGGACATCCCTTGTTGTTTGAAATCCTAAAAATGAAGGTCAGAAAGAGCGGATCGAATTAATGACTTTACGGGTACCTGGCGGGGAGGTTGTAGCCATCGACAAGGGAAACTTTATAAGTGTTATCAGTATTTCTGTCTACATGGACTCCAAACCTTCACACACCATCATAGTGATCGGGAATGTTGGGGTTGCTTGACAGAGTCCATTCAGCCACTGTGGCAGGCGGTACACCCTGCGAGAGATCAGATAGTGTTTAGAGCGAAGAGGGGATAAACAGGAACTCACGGTGCCGGTGTTTCTGTCACATTCAAGACCTCCATTGCAGCCACCTGTGAGGCACTGCTCGGTAGGAGCAGGCCTGGAGAAGTCACCGCAGTTACGTCGAGCCTAAGGGATCGCCATTTTAATAATTTATCATTCAGACTCTTGGATAATTGAGGAATACCCAAATACGACCAGCAGTCCAGTTATCGGGAACGGAGAATGTTACTTTAGACCATGCGGGAGCTTCCCAGCTATTACCACGGTCAGAGATAAGCCTAATAGCCTATTGTCACGATGAAGCGTACCCAGTCTTGAAGTTGGGGACCGCAGAGCCGGCATGAAGGTCAGTGAACATCTAGACAAAGGTGAACAATATGCAAAGAATAGGAAGGAACGTAATTACAGCAGGCCTGTAACGCATCGGATAAGGAATTAGGACATCACTAGCACTGCGAGTAAGTGGAGACACACCAGACGGTGAATGGGCATGCGTTATACACCTAAGAATTGCCAAGTGTTAGGAAGATTGGCGATGACTACGAGGCTTAGCGTACCGTGAAGGTGCGAGCCGAGGCGGTCGAAAAGGCTGCGAGAGATGCAGTTGCGAAGAGAAGCTTCATATCTGAGAAGTGCGAGTGCGAGGGCTCGTGCTGAGAAGACAAACGCTGCTGGTGAACCTTTTTATACCTAGTCTCCCTCGGTTCTGGAATAAATAGCGAAGTCTCGCCATATGTTCTCTGATAGGTACCAAATTCGAGCCATACGAATCCCGTGGCAGATGGTTTGGGACTTCCTGAGCGATCCGTGTGCTATACGCGCATCAATTCAATAGCTTTGAAACGCGCGATTGCAAAAAAGACAGAACCAGTCAAGTAGCCTTGAAAGAGACATCGTTCCTGATCACCTTGTGCTCGAGATCGCTACCGCCAATTCGCTCTGTCCAGATTCACTCGGCCTCAGTCACATTGCGGTCATCGATGTTTATCATCAACCGTGATTTTAGCCGCTGAATTTAACAAATGTGGTTATAGAGGCATCTGCGAGGGTCAAATTCGATGACAAGGAAGATCTCGGGCCGATGTTCTGAATCTCGAAAGAGTCCGGTGCTTGCTGGGGAGACCAATGAGATACTGCTTGGGCATCGAAGACAAAATCACACACCGTGTGCCCGAAACCTTCCGGAATATCACTTCAATTTCTAACGGGATAAAGTTCATGGGAGAGCAAGAAGACCCAGCACCTTCGAGAATTGAACCGAGATGATGGCAACTCTTTGCAGAGTTCAAGTCAACAAATTATTTGAACAATCAAAGGCAAGCATGCCCATGCGTTGTATGTTCTTGACCGGTGATTCCACGGAAGATCCTACTACTACCGTACTCATGATCTCGATGAACGTTATAGATTTTGAGATTAGTCCAGCGCCAGCACACTCAATGTAGCAGGAGGGGCAACGAAGCTCAAGGGTGTTTATGCCCGTAGAGACAGAGGATACCTACGCAGGTCTAGACATCAACACGCGAACACCGGAGCACGGCAAAAATCAAATACCTTCTAAACGTCCTGTCACCTATAATAGAAGCGAATACGACTGTGGCGAAACATACCTCGAGGGTACGGTCTCGTGCTGATGTCAGTCCGCAGGAAAGCATATGGAACGTGAATCGAAAGGTTTCAGCGATATCAATGGAATTGGTATCAATGGTAGACGTACACTAACTAAAAAGTCCATGACATAGTTTATAAGTTTCATCCACAGAGGTGGGCGAGTAAAGAAGTAAACGTCCACTGCATACCAGCACCGGTATGAAAAGAACCAAACATCAATACAAGGATAGAAAGGAAAGATCTAAAGTGATGTGTGTACTGTCGTGACAGAATCATAGTAGTCCATTAAAGATTGTTGCAAAGTTCACAGTTCAGATGCATGGTAGTACGGAAGATGGCGGCTATGAAACGGCAAGTTAGTCACGAACAAGACCCGGAATGGTGCTCAGAGTACTCACGAATAGCTATTAATGCTGCGAAGACGGCTATGACGATTACATATATGGTTCCGTATTTTATTATCTAGGAAAAGATATTAGACCATCAAAGATGGAGATGCAAATAGATACCAACCATCCAGCGGCGCCGCTGCTTTTGCTTGATGGAATAAAGAGGTGCACGAATTTGCTTTGATGGGCGCAGCCAGACTAGGAGAGGAAAACCAAAAGTTCAGCGATAGGAAGATTCAATCATGGAAAACAAACTTACACAAAATGGTAGCGTGGAAGCGATCGAAGTAAGGGATGAGTGTGGGAGGCGTGAGCATGAACAGTAGAATGTGTCCAATAATGAGGTCAGAACTCCAGAGCGAGAGTTCAATGATCTTTACGACGAATTCACGTGCTGGCTGTGACATGGCATGGGTTCCAAGACCGCGACCGTACCATCGACCTGACCACCACGCCCTGTTCGTCTCGTCGTGTTTGAATTCTCGAGAAAGGAAGACGGCAATCAGGACTTTGTGAATTGCGCGCTGAATGGCAACGACTGCAATCAGACCAAGGACCGCATGAGAAACTTCCCACAATTCGAGGAACCACTATATCCATTGTCAGCATTGCAAGGTATCATTCCACCGTGATTGACAGACATACCAAGAATTCAAAGAACCCGATCATACCAACCGCAGCGAGCGTATGTGCAATGAATGCCATGATAGATCCGAATAGCGGGAAGACAGGATCAAGCATTGGGCCGAGGAACAGCGAAAAGATGAAGAGAACCAGTAGGACAGCGGCATTCCATACAATAGGACCCAAAGAAATGACCGCAATTCGAATTAACGGACTCGGTGGTTGCCTGCCATCAACGGGGAAAGACTTGACGAACATGTAGGCGATGACAAACAGTACCGCCATGACGATAGGGAAGAAAACTTCGGAGAAAAGCACGGCCCTCCATGTAGCTCGAGGTACATCTCCCGATAACTTTTCTGAAGGATGTCCGAGTTTCTTCTTCTTGTACCCGGTAATCATGGTCCTTGACAAACGACAGTATCCAATCCATGAGTTGGTGTGTGACCGCGAGTTGCCTCGACACATCCATCTCAAAAATTCCCTATGAAAATGATCAGTAGTAATTCGGCACGTGAAAGCCTGTGAACGTACCTGTAGTCGATGATAAAGTCCGAGAAGACGAACTGGTGCGGATTGAACAAAAACGGCGCGATACACAACGAGATGATAGACACCCAAAAGTAGATGATCCATGGCGTCCACAAAGTCAACGTCACATAGAGTAACATCAACAGTGTACGCATGCCAAGGTAGATACTAGGCCCAGCGAAACGAGAGAAAAGGATATTGAAGTATATCCTGCTAGTGGCAAATCCACGACCTGTAGCGATGTAACGGGCACCACCAAACGTCAAGTTGCTGAGGATGGAGTGCGTGTAGATCTGTGTGGAGAAGACTTCAAAGGCAGGAGACATAGATCCGAATTGTTTCCCGAGACGAAGAATGGCCTTCCAACTACCACGTTCGATCAATTCTACAGAGCAAGATGGTTAGCTGGAGCATGGTGGCAACCAAAGGTGGTGAACTCACCCTGAAGGAACAACGGCAAGAATGCAATCATAAATACCAAGAAGATACTGATGATACATCTCTCGATCCACTCGAAGACAGGGACGAGGTTGTAGCAGCCTGCTTGACCACCAATGAACTGTCCAGCGTCCGTGTACTGACATATATCTAGCTGCGCATTGAGAGTACCCAAGAAGACCACTGTGGTACACCATCAGTACTCAACACCAGGACAAGAGAGACAAGGTACTCACTAGTGAACACGAAGACCTGTACGGACAAGATGACCAACATGTTGTTGATCTGGAACCCGGGATGACCATAGTAGAACGTCAAGAACCGATCAATGGGTAGTTGTGTTCCCAAGTAATAATATTCTCGACTCAGCATTTGTTCACCCATACCAGTGCCCAGCTTGGTCTGGAAATTGAGGATAGTCCCAAACCCAAGATCTCGACCCTTTCCGCACTGATAATATTCCGTATGTTTGATTCTTCCACCCCTTCCGAATGCATTCATACCGGCGTAAATATCCTCGTTGAGATGTAAACCCTTTTGGGCTTTGGACACACCTCCACGCGTGTTCATGAACAATCCGTTCAAGAAATCAGGGTGTCCATAATGCAACTTTCCTCCAATCCATGCCATGGTCCTGGCAGCCAGGGTACCGAAGGTCTGTTCCTTACCAGCAGCGACGTCACCCAAAATACCGATGTTCTCCGAGAAGATGTACTCTCTGGCACCAACGATGGCGACCGGAGTCTTCTTGAAATCCTTCTCGCCCCACTGAGCGTATGGGCTTTGGCTAGACACACCGCACTCCTCAAACTCGGCGAGCACATTACGGATCTTGAGACATTCCTCGAGGTAGTTGTCCTGGTTGGCATCAATGAGTTGCAGATACTCTCCACGATAGAAGATGATCGCATGGTTCTGGTTATCCGACTTGCCGTCACCCAAAATCGGGTTGCCCGGAAGCTCAATCCTAAACTTGGGTCTCCGCTTTCCGGTCTCAGGGACGAATTCACTGTGGCCGTCGATGAGCGCTGAGAAGATCCTGGGGTCACCACCCTCCTTACGAGGAGGCTCCTCTTCCAAGTACGCAATTTGCAAATCGGGATAGGCGCGAAGAAGGAATTCTGCGTTTTCATGCTCCTCCTTGTTGAACTTGGAGTACCGCTGCATGGAGACCACAAACTTGAACTTGCGACGCGACATGCGCTCGAGCTCGCGTTCGAGTCTGTCGGTGTTACCTCCAAAGAGCTGAACGACCTCGGGGTTCTCGACACGGTATAGAAGCTTGATGGCCTTGGAATAGTTCATCATTCCGGATACTGTTCGGTAGAGAGTCTGTGCGCGAAGAGAAGCCCAAATTCGTGTACGGAGGGTAAACTCGGGTGCAGCGCTCTTGAAACCGATAAAGTAGAATGGAAGATCGTCGGTCTTGGATTGACCCTTCTCATCACCGAATGGACTGGGACCATTGAACATTGCAGATTCCTCCGCCAAGATCTTAGTGTCCTTGACAAAGTTCTCCCACTCGACAGGGTGCAGCTGCTTGAGATACTCGAGAAGAGTGACACGCGTCTGCTTGTCTTCCTCACGAATGATTTCCCTGAGTGATAAGAGAATCTAGAAGGTGAAACAAGTAAGCATCTGCAAAAGCCTATGGAGTGTTCAACCTCACCTTCTCACTGTAGTGGGGAGTCAAAACCGTGAACGTTGGCATAGCATCGACTGGCAGAGGTGGTGGCATGTTCGTCGTCAGCGATTGAGCGAAGAACGAGATACGTCTCTCGGCTTCACTACCCCTAGGGAAGAACTCCCCCTTGAAGGCCTTGTCCCTCTGCGAAATGAAGAAAGGTGGAGCCCGCAAGCTACGCCTGCCACCTTCACCAGTGTCTACCTGATGGTATAGCAATTTCTGAACATGGTCGATGGACAACAAGTGCTCGCGATACATAGAGATGATGACGGCATTCCAGATTTGCGAGACCAGAACCTGGCGGAGGCGTCAACATACAGCGACAGTTATAATGAAGAGGACAACTGACCTTTGGCTTGTACTTGACCTCAATATCCTGACTAGCCAACAGCTTGGAGTAGATCCTCTTGGGCAATCTAGTAAAGATATCCTTCCACGGCGTCCAGATGCTCAAACCCAAACTGAAACTGCGTCCAATACTGAACACGGTATTCCAGATGATGAACCAAAGGAAGGTGTCCAAGAAGAACAGAACCAAATCCATGAGGTACATGATCGTCAACGTAAATGCAGCCTGATTGGTGCAAAGCGCGTTCCCGAACAGCCTGTCGTTACAACCCTGAATCTTCATTCCGACCATGACCTGGATGGGGTCCTTGAACGACAAGGTAAGGAAGAAATAGGATTCAGTGAATTTGAAACCAAAGACCAGCATCCAAAGGAGAATGGACGCCAACCGTGAACCCTTGTCCAAAGCGGGGTAAGAAGCAGTGAAGGTCTGGCTAGCGAGGTACTTCCTTGACTTCCCTGCAACCCTATCACCGAACATTCTCCCTGACGGCATGATAGCGAATAATAGAGTCGCGACGACGGATATGAAGAACTGGACGATACCGAGGATTAACGCTAGTTGCCCATCATCACCATTTCGGACTACGATGGCGACATAGACAGTGGGACCGCAAGTAAGACCTAACGTGACGAGTAAAAATAGAAGCCGGCGAGTCAAGTGGGACGTATTGTTCCATGTGGTGGGAATGTACGAAAACTCCATGAGAGTGGCGAGAATCATGATAATAGTGGCGACCGCACCACCAAGCGCAGTCGCACTCCAAGTCATGGCAGGTGTTGATTGGCCATTGACAGCGTATACCGCGGGGGAGTTGTAAGCCGTGTAGAACCAGTACATGGATATGTGAATGACCCATATCCGGTTGAAGTTGACCAGAAGATGACCGAAAGAACGCTTCTCGTAGTAAGTCTTGAAGAAGGCTCTATTCCAGTCGATCCGGTCAAACTTCATAAAACGCTGAGCCGGTGGGAGGTCGACCAATCTCGTCTTGTCGTTAAGGACGATCCTGGCGATACCCTCAGGATACCAAAACAGTTGGTTGACGTCATCATAACCGATGATCTGGTCGTGATCCCTTTCTCTTCGTACAAACTTTCCGTCCTGAACTTCGTACCCTTGATCCCTGATGAACCTATACAAAGGCTTAATCACCGCTCTAAGATATAAGCCTTCTGGCACGGGCTCTACCCGGTTCTGACACTCAGGCGACCGGTAATAGTCGTCGGCGCACTTGAAGATGAAGCACAAGCACTCTGGCACGAAGCGAACCTGAGCTGCTTCACCCCAGCAGAGGAGGTAGAGGGCGATTTGGCGAAGGCGGTCATACTGCGACATGTTGTTCATCGCTTGGCGCCAGCGCTCCATAGCCGTCGAAAGGGACTTTTCGTGGGGAGGACGCTTGCCGCCGCCGCGCTTGGACTTGAGACGGTTGAGACCTGGGTTCTGCATCTGGCCGATGGCGTCGTCGAGGTCAAGCTGTGCAGCGAAATACCACTTTCGGTAGTTGGCGTTTTGTCCGCCGATATAGTCGGCATGTAAGGTTAGCAGAGCTTGATTAGGCGACATCCGGGAGGCTCTGCTATCGAGCAATTGCATCAAAAAGTCGAACTGTCAGGTTAGGACTAGTGTTAGCGAGATAATATCGCAGAAGAGGCAAAGGCCAGGCTGAAGAGGACGCTCACCATATTTCGCATAGAATCCCTCTGAAATCCAAACTTTTGCGTAAGATCCAAGAAGATGTCCTCTATTTCTTCCTTTGAGAGCGGAATTTGGCGTTCTGAGGACCAAGCTGGGTAGACGTCGCGGGTGCCATTTGCTGAGCCGTACTCTGTATAGGCTGATTCCGAGACACCTCCATGGTGCTGGCCTAATGATTCTGCAGAAGTTGCATATCTTTGTCCATAGACGTCGGCTTCAGACTCATTGTCGTGAGGAGCTGCGCAAATGAACCAAGTGTGAGAAAAAAGGTTGCAAGAGAAAACTGACGAGCAGCAAAAGATTCAAGGGAAAGAATACGCACTGTAGGGGTCGTAAGGAGCGTTCTGGTCATAGTACTGCTGGTCGTGATGAAGATTGTGGTGTCCAGTTGCATCTGCAGGATAAGCGTCTCTACGACCGTAATAGCTGTCGAACTGGGCTGCCTGGGGCGGTGGGCTGAAAGGATCGTTATGATGGGCGTCGACCGAAGGGGGCGACGAGGAGGAAGGATAGCCCTCCTGGCTCCCAGGCGCAGGTCTGGCGGGCATAGATGGTGGTAGGAAGAAAGAGCGTGGGACAAGACTTTGCGACTTGCAAAATGACGATCGCTCGCTCCTCCCAGGCGTGGCAACCGGCCACTGCCTCAATTGGTAAACAAACCAAACATTCATTTTCTTCTCGTTTTTCTCCTCCATTTTCTTGCATTTTCCCTTGGAATTACGCTTTCGCGATGCTCTCGTCGTGTCACTGAAGAATATCTAGAAAATGACTTCGAAAACTCTGAAAAGAGCTCTTTCGAACCATATCAAAGTTGCCGCTAAACTCTCCGTCGACGTAAGTCTATGATGTCGAGGATCATATGGCTTTCCCGAAAACCCTGCTCTCAATCCTTTGCACATTCTCTGTCTATGGACGTCTTGGATCCCTTGGACTTTCTGCAAAGCCTACCACAAGGCCCTTACACTGACCACTCGATCAAAACGGCGTCCTTTCTCCGTCGCCGTCGTTACAAAAAGTGTATGACAATTTCAGGGTTCTACCTATTCTCGGTGCCCTGCGAGCGTTCTCAGCTAAATCTGGTCTTCTCTGGTCTTCTCAGGCACTCCACACCTCGCACCGCGTCTACGACTTTTTTCCCACCAGTGACACCATCAATTGAACACGGCGAAAACAAGCCTCGAAAGGTACCGGTCTAGCCCAGTCTTTGATTTTGAGTTGGCGCGAGAGAACGTCCTAGAGTGACACGAAACGGTGTCTTCAACGCTTGTTGTTCCTACTGTGTATGTTTCCTACCCTTTCAAATGGTAATAATCGTATCGTTCCAACAGTCTTGGTTCTCGTTATCGAGAACCAAGCTTTCCTTGTCCGTGATGTCACTTATTCACGTCAATAGTCTGAGACGAAACTCACAGTTTGCTGTTACCTTCCGACTCGTACCATGCAGGCCTTACCGGCACCTGTCTCCGCATCCCCTAAAACACGGTAAATCGTGGCCTCACTATCTCCTACTCCCGGACCCTTCGGCGCCGTCTTCAATTATCTTATGGTGGCGACATCACGTTTCAGACACGCGTCTGGCATGAGTACGGGGCGCTCATCTGATATCCTCAGATCCTCAAAGATAGAGTTCAATATCTTCTGCGCCACTGTGGACAGACATGCGTGCTAAAGTCAGGCGTATGTATCTATTCCGTCCAGAGTCGTGTGCGGGGCATGTTACATGAGGACCTCTGGCGATTTTCTCCCAAAGGTGTAGTAATTGATGTAAGTATGTAAAAACTTTAGTGAATCACTTGTGTCCTCCTAAGTGCTCCAGATTCCGGAATCGACGTCCTTTGAATTCATTAGTAGTGTAATGCGAAAATGTGTAGTGCGGAAACGTCTAACCTGAATGTTCCCATAGCGCGTACGGCGCTTATGCCATCGAATTCTTCCTTCGAAGCTCACATGAATGACAACACCTTCTACACTGGAGTCTGCTTAACATTTCCTGCTAAGCCTCCCGGCCGCCTCTGTTTCTATGTACTCGTATACACGGTCTTCCTTCTCGCAATGACTCAGAATCACTGGCCGCCGCCCTAGAATTTCATATGACCCTTACGACGTACAAATACAACCCCGAACAAGCAATGAGCAATCTAATTCTTAGCCCCGACACGACAGCATCCAACAAGACCAATGACCACAAAAAACGGATTCAGCACTAGAGCAATCACTTTCGACGAGGCGGAGAAAGTCTCCAAAGTTCTTGCACTTAACTTTTTGGACGACCGATTTACTTCGTATATTACTGGTGCAACCACTGTGAGTGAAGTAGCTTGTCTCAAAGTTCCCTGTCACTTACAGAGTAACCATATCCAATTTACAATAAGAAACCACCTCGAACGGTTGACTCACCCGAAGGTCAAGCCCTGGCTTTTCAATTCAAGCTTTTCATCCAATCAACAGTCCTCGATGGTGGAAGAACTGTCATTGCATTCAAGCATACGGAAGACGGGGAAGAAATTATCGGAGGAATTGCAGTGTGGTTTCCGCCTGGGAAGAGAGTGGATGTGTTTAGTTGGTGGAGAATGATTTGGTGGGGGTCTTGGTGGTTAATATTTAGATGGGGATGGGATCTTTTGAAGGTGTGTACCCTTAGTGGACTCCCCAATGACTCGGTATTGATTGACAGATATGCATAGCGTGCTGAAGAGTTCCATCATGATACAGACAAAGTTTTCGTCCAGGCCTTTGGGGAACGGTTCAAGGCGACAGGAGTGAAGCTTGACCCGAGTGATACATGGCATTTGCAGCTCATTACAGCCGTGAAAGAGTTCGAGGGCAAAGGTATGTCCTCCGATCGATTCCTCAAGCTTTTGTGATTGAGGAAAGTTCATAGGACTGATGTCACTACTGCAGCGGGAAGGCTTCCGACATGCGGTAGAAACAGCTGCGGCCAAGGGAGAGAAACCAAAGCCAATCTGCCTCGAGGCGACGTCTGAACGTGCGAGGGATCGTTATGCTTTTCTTGGGTATGAGGTATGTGTCCAAGTATAATCCGTATTAGCCGTAGTCGCTCACTTGGATATATACGTCTTGTTCAGCTTGCGCCTAACCAACCTCTTGTCGTTGGAAAAGGACAAGTTGATGAGAATGGCTTAAAGACTTCGAATGAAGCAGGAGCGACTGGCATCAAAGTGTATTGTATGGTGAATGTAAGTACTGCGGTGGTTGTCTTATTATTTGGTCTAATTGTGCACTGGCTGTAGTGGGAACCAAACCCGGACTATAAAAGGCCTCAATGAGGTTCTGTTTATCGACTAGAGACGAGGTTCAGTATATCACCGGATGCATGGTTGTTTATAGCGCATCTCTCCCGAGGCTGTGGGGTAAAGAATGATGAATCAAACCGACCCCGCTATTCCGCTCTCCAGCAATCTAGGCTCGAGCAGTTTTGTTGTACCATAACGTCTGACACTCGTGAAACCAACTTGATACAACCAAGTGCCCTGTCTTGAGAGATTGAAAATTCACCCCATATCCTTCGTTTTTTTATGGCATCATCTGTGTTTCGATTGTTACCCGCTTGTTACCCTCGCTTCAGTGAAGCCGAGGAGTTGCTATTAATGCAGCTAAGATATCTTTAGTAACTCAGCTCGCAGTCGTCTTCAAGGTGGTGCTATAAGCTTAAAGTATTGTCCAGGACACAGTACCCTTAGTGAATACTAGTGCCCACAGTGCCCGCAGATTAACCGTCAAACCTGTGCGCCACAGCCCAAACAGGCCCAAGGGCAATTTTCGGCAAATTATTTTGGGACTGACGAGTTGCCAAATTGGTCAACTATAATGCCGGCCTTATGCACCGATCAGGATTATTTGTGAAGTGGTACCATCTTATTCTCCTCTCCACTCATCATCGTGCTCGACAACGTCCCCGACATCAACTTCCTTCCTTCTCCACGTCGAGCACGATGCCTTCTGTTCCCTCAATATCACCGGCAACGGGGAACCCTACAAACTCATCATACATCCACACTCTTGACTGTAATTTCGTCGACAATGCCGGTAGAACCTTGTTACTAAGGGGTGTCAACCTCTCTGGATCGTCAAAGGCCCCAGTTGGCAAACCTTCATATGTTCTGGAGGATTTTTGGGAAGCGGCAGAGAATGGAGGAGAAAGTTTCGTTGGGAGGCCACTAAACTTGGATGACGGGTCTGCAGACATCCATCTCGCTCGCCTTCAGGGATGGGGTTTTAACATGCTACGGTTTCCTATAACTTGGGAAGCTCTGGAGCATGGAGGACCGTAAGTTCATGCACAGCACTCGTGAGGTCGGTTTGCTCACTGTGTTTCAGTGGAGTGTACGATTACGAGTACATGGACTACACCATACGAGTACTTCGTAAATGCAAGGAGTACGGCTTCAAAGTTTTTCTCGACCCACATCAGGATGTGGTGCGTCTTTTTCTCTTTTGCTTCTACTGCGTAGTTCTAATACTATCTTCAGTGGTCTCGCTTCTCGGGCGGCTCTGGCGCTCCTTACTGGACTCTGGTTGCATGCGGTTTCAACCCAAGAAATATCACCGCTACACAAGCAGCCATCATTCACTGTGAATATCCCCTAGCACATGAACCTGACCCGGCTTCATTACCGGCAATGATTTGGTCTACCAATTATGGTCGTCTCCTCTCCCAAACTATCTTCACCCTCTTCTTTGCCGGCAAAGACTTTGCACCCAAATGCATCATTGATGGCAAGAACATCCAAGAATACCTACAAGAACACTACGTTGAGGCTGTAGGCCAGCTTGCAGACCGAATAAGGGATACCGCGAGCGATTTGCTGGACGATTGCGTCATAGGGTGGGATAGCATGAACGAGCCATTCGAGGGTCTGTGTGGATGGGAGGACCTCAACGTGAACCCTACTGCGCAGGGCTCCACCTTGAAAAAAGGTACATACCCCACGCCAGCTCAATCTTTTCGTCTCGGTATGGGCCAAGCGCAAACAGTTGAGCACTGGACTTTCGGGATGTTCGGCCCGCGACGTGATGGTTCGGTGACCATTGACCCAAAAGGCCACAAGATCTGGGCAGAACCAGATATCGAGGACGCAGACGGTGTTCACCCCAAGTGGGGCTGGCGTCGTAGTAAAGAGTGGCAATTGGGTACGTGCATATGGGCACAACACGGAGTATGGGATATCGAAACGGGATTTGTTATGGCGCCAGACTATTTCCGTTATCTTCCTCAACAAACGTTATCTCCCGACAATACCGCTCCAGTTGTGGAGTTTGTCGCGGACTATTGGCGCACCCATTGGAATCCTTTCAGCCAACGGATACGACGTGCCCATCCAGAAGCCATCATGTTCATTGAGCCTCCTGTGTTTGCGATTCCAGCACCTCTTGACGAAGCTTATGTCAAAGGCCGCTGTTGCTATTCACCCCATTATTACGACGGCTTGACGCTCATCACTCGGCATTGGAATTGGTTCAACGCCGACGCACTCGGCGTCCTTCGAGGCAAATATTCCTCTCCAATTCAGGCCGTGAAGTTCGGCGAAACGGCTATTCGCAAGTCCTTACAGGAGCAGCTAGCCGTCTTCAGAGATGACGTCAAACTTCTTGGTAGCTATCCTACTCTTATTGGGGAGATTGGGACGCCGTTCGACATGGATGGTAAACGCAGTTATGGCTGGACAGATGGTGGCAAATACCAAGGAGACTATAGTCGTCAAGAGCGTGCATTAGATGCCAGTTTGAATGGAGCTGACGGTATCAATGCCCTCAACTATACGATCTGGACGTACTGCCCTGATAGTTGTCACGATTGGGGTGATGGTTGGAATATGGAGGACCTCAGTTTATGGAGCGAGGATGATCTCGGTGTTACGGGTGGAGGTGTACTGCGGAGAAGATTGTACAGCAGCGACAAGAACCGTTCCAGTGCAACTATGTATGGTGCCGGCAATGACGGGTCCCAGGCAGTGTTACTCAAAAAGAAGGGGATGGTTGATCCCTCCAAACGACCTAATGCGGCGGCATCGTCGTTCTCACTCGCCACGTTAAATGGACCTGGTGTTGCCGATATGCTTTCGGGGTGGCACGAAAATCCGTACGACTTCCTTACCGACGGTGCTAGAGCGGTCAGGGCGTTTTCTCGACCTTTCCCTATGAAGGTCATCGGTCGTACACAAGATATCCAATTCGACATTGGGAAAGCCCATGTGAAGTTGGTGATTAATGTGCGAGCTGAGGACAAGCTCAAGCCTGGAGGTATAGGAGAAGAGGATCCAGCCACGGAGATCTTCGTTCCTCTTGTTCATTTTGCGCATAGCCGTCTCTTGCCGTCTTCATCTGAAGCGCACAATGCAGCCATCCGGAAGGAGAATGTGCTAGACGGTCCTAATGGGTTTTCTTCTGAGCCAATCAGTCGGATAGAATCAAGGAATGCGTCCACTATCAACGTTTCCGATACGTCAAACCTTCCCGATAGATCCAGCAAAGTCAATTCGTCGTCATCGGACAATAGTGTTAGCTCGACACCGACGATGACTGTAGCTGCTCTAAACTGGCATCACGTTACGACTGAAAAAGACTTGCTTGATATCGATGTCACTGTCAGTGGCGGGCGCTGGTCAGTTCATGGGCAGATTTTGAAGTGGTGGTATGAAGTACCTGCAGCGGGAGAGCCCGAACGGACATACACGATCGAGATAAAGAGGACTGGTGGTATAATAAAGATGCAAGATGATGAAGCGTGTAGTTGGGTGGAACAATTATGTCCAACGGACAACGCATGTCGGATAATGTGAACGATGACATTCACCCTCAATTCACCCTTTGATTTGATTTTTTTCCACGAACACTTGATGATCTCGCATTCTACTTTTTAGGCGCAGCAGTTGTAAACTTATTGGATATGCATTTGTACTTTAGATATATACGCAATGCACTCTGGCTAATGAAGCGAATTTCTTTGTGGACTGAGTATAACACTTTGAGCGCTTGCAGAAAGGCGCCAAATGTGAGTCACCGTGTCAGGTGGTATTTGCTTCCTTCCTCAACCCTGCATTCACCATGACCCTTACTTCCACTAGCGCCAGCCCTTCAGCCAATGACTACGCCTCGAAGCGCTCATTTCGCGTGTCTCTTGACTCAGGCAGTGGGGAAAGGGAGTCATTGCCAGATGACAATAAGTAGTATCCGAGGCGCCATTATTTCTTGTCACAGCCCGGTTTTTTTCTACATCCAGTTCACAGAAGACATATTCCAAGCGCCCATCTCAGTTCATAAAGGGGTACAGTCCTTTGATATCAAGGCATCATACACACCTTTCAAACCCCACAATGCAGACCGACTCAATTATCGATAACGAGGTCGGACATGGAGACCCAACTCCTCAAATTCCTCAATCCTTTATTGATACGTGCGTCTGGACACACTCTCAGCTAGATGGCATGAAATCCCCTTGGCATCCTTGGGTATTCAATGATGACATGTTGTCTGATGCCCATAGCGTCGTCGCTGACGCGTTCCAGTGTGCCAAATCCACCCGCCAGGACAAGGGCCATCGCGAGCAGGCTACCACTTTGTTTTCCCCTTATCACGGTGGGCATGCTGTTGTAGATGCCATCGTGAAGATTGTTGCACAAAAAGCGGGTGCAGATGTGCTAGTTCTCGACGGCTTAGATCTGGCCTCTGGACGATTTGGACCTCTTGGTGATGGTGAGCAACTTTGAAGCACTACTAGATGTCACTGATTATTCACGTCCTTTCAGGCGCCTCTGTTATCAACTCTCTGTACGAAAAGTTGCCGATTAAAACTTTTGACGATGCTGGCGACACCGAGAGGTTCTTCGACCGTCTCGTCTCAGTAGGAACAGATGCATCCACGAAACGTCGTATCATTTATATGAAGGAATTCGAATCGATCGCGCAGGCTGCTGTGCCACTTATGATATACCTGCTCCGAGCCATCGATCGACTTCGAGCTACTACTTCGGTCATCTTGGTATTGGGTGCATCACGAAGGCTTGGTCGTGCAGGAGATCCCAGCGACTACGATCATTTGCCGCCGGTGTACCAGTATACTGTATACATGGTATTACAGACACACCGGTATACCACAAAGCTATTCCAACGAGTTGCGGAAGGGGGATATACCGTGTGTCGTCATGCCCGACATATGCGCTGAAGTTGGCCGGTGTCGTGGCCTTCCATCTATATCTCTATCAGCGCACTTCTTCGGGTCTGTGTTCTACTCGCGTCCCGATTACGATGCCCTCACTGTTAGTGAGGATCCACCTCCAGCCAACTTTGATGGTGTTTCAGGTGATGCGAACAAGACAAACGACGAGGGAAAGACTCCAGATGGAACGCCCAGCGCATCGAGTTTACCTATCTCAAAAGATTTGGACGAAGTTAAGGACCCCGACGATCAGATGTTGGGAAGCGCCACCCCCGGCAATGAGGACTCCAACCTGGAAGTCGAAGCTTATAGCTTAAATTTCCAGCAAGAGGAAGTCCCTAGTTGGTGGCAGAAACGTGTACAATCTCTTATGCAAAACCAAAAACTGCGCTTAGCAGTCTATCCTGAAGACATCCAGCTGCAGCATCAACGGGCCGCAATTGATGAACGCATTGCTGTTGCCAGCGACGTTCTTTGTAACTTGATCTTGAAGGAGAGAGGTATTGTCTTGAAAGGCGAACGTGCATCTTTCCTCGAGCTGGCGAAACCGAAAGGCCAGTACGTACACGGCATTTTCTGTGGTTATATGACTTCCTTATGACCTTCAATAGCTCTGCAACGATTACTGAAAACCACTCACTTGTATATTCACTTGCTTCGCCGTGGTTCTTCGACGACGATTTCTTCAAGTTTCTCGACTGCGACTCCGAATGCAAGGAACCCGTAGCGTTTACGTTGAGGGAATTGTATGATTCTATTGAGGCTCATACTAAGCGCGGGGAACGCGTAAAAAAATGGGTCGATAGGGAGCTTCAGCGCCTTTCCAGTCCGCCTAAGAGCTCCAACGACAAGGTTGAAGACAAAGTGGAAGAAGAGGCTCCAGAAACCGACCGTGTTATCGACCAAGTACGCAAATGTGATGACTTGACCGAACATGAAGAGCGGCTGTTACCCTGCATTGTCGATGCCAGTAAGTCACGCTTCTGCAGTCGTGAACTACGCTCATTCTCCAGCAGATTCGCTCTCGACGTCATTTGAAGATGTCATTCTTGACAAAAGGATCGTCCAAGGCTTACGCTCGATGGTATCACTCCCTCTTCACCATCCTCAACACTTCAGGACAGGAATCCTTTCCCGAGAGGCGCTGACTGGAGCCCTATTATATGGCCCTCCCGGTACTGGCAAAACGATGGTTTGCCGCGCATTGGCACGCGAAAGTGGCGCCCGAATGATTCTAATCAAACCCAGCGACGTTTTCGACATGTGGCTTGGAGAATCTGAGAAACTCGCTAAAGCGGTGTTTGTTAGTAGATTAATGTTCGCGACTGTATTTGGCTGCTTATTCCCTTGGTTGTAGAGTCTCGCACATCGGTTGGCCCCCTGTGTTGTTTTCATTGATGAAGTAGATGCAATATTCGGAGCTCGGTCTTCGTCACAAAATGGTCGGACAGATGTGCATCGTGCTATGGTATGGAAACCACGCTGTCGTTTATGTCTGACTCTGACCCTCATTACCAGCTCACAGAGTTCATGCAGGTAAGTCTTGGCTCAGAGTCTAGGTGGTTGGTGTGTTGATGTGCTGTTGTCCAGTGCATGGATGGCCTCTATTCTGGACCAAGCAACGAAGATAAGGGTGTCGTAGTAATTGGGGCTACGAATAGGGTCAGTAGAGCTTGTTGACTGTCGATCCTTTGTGTTGATTTGGCACAGCCCTATGACCTTGATCAGGCCATTCTGCGTCGATTACCTTGCCGTATGCTGGTCGATCTCCCAGCCGAAGCGGAGCGTGAAAGTAAGCGTCATTCTTGCTGTTCCGTCCGTGAACTTACTGAACATCCGACAGGCATTTTGAAAAGCCATCTCAAAGGTGAAGAGCTCGACGGATTAGACTTGCAAGAGGTAGCGGCGAACACGGAGAGCTATTCCGGCTCTGATTTGAAGAGTGAGTCGCCAGTCTACTATATAGTTCATGTCCCTTACCTTCATTAGATCTGTGTGTATCGGCGGCGATGGAAGCGCTGAGAGATAGTCTCGGTGATCTAGTGTTTGAGCTGACCCAAGTGGAAAATGAAAAGCCAGAAATGTCTACTGAAAATTCCGGTTCCTTGAATGATGGTCAGCAGACGGAGAGCTCAACGCGGTCATCCGAGGGCGAAAGACAGGTCGGGAGCACCAAGAAGGCAACTATACCCAAGCGAATCATAAAGATGGAACACTTTTCCCGTGCCTATACCCAAGTTACTGCCTCCTTCACGTTTGAGGGTAACAAGCAGTTGTATGATTGGCATGAAAAGCATGGCTCCAATGCAGAAGTGTCGACCAGTGCCCGGAATCGTAGCAAAGTGGCACAGGATCGTGGCGCGGAGTTGAGAATCAGGAAAGACGTAGAGCCCGTGGCGATTCTAGAGCAGCCACTTGGCGTACAAGAATTGGGTAAAATCATCATGGGACTAGCAGCTGTCTTTGGGGGCGTTCGTCCAAGTTGTGTCTTTATCTTGAATCTATAGAAGTATGGACCGCGGGTTCGCCAATTTGTATGCTACGAAGTCAATCTGATTCAGGGGTTCGGAATACTTAGCACATAAGATTAACCTACATTGACGTGTTACTGCCAAAGCACAGAACAGTGCGACGATGTTAGTCGTCCACTGTAAAACCGAATCGGCTCCGGCTGGATAGGTACTACTTGCCTGACATTGGAGATTAGGAACAGAAAAACGTGGCGAAGATTCCGGCTTCGATCCTTCTTTAATACTCTCAGCCGTGAAGAAAACGAATTGTAATGAAGCTATCCAGACAAGGTATTGCCTTCTTCGATGTCGATCCCAGAACAGTGGAAAAAGAGCCGGTGATGGTAAAAGTGATGGGATCAGCGAAAACTGCCCAGCAACGAGGCGCGATATTACCTGATCAGATACGGCCATCTTTCCAGGAATTTGAACTCGACCATCCCTTTCCTCGACTCGGTATTGCTCAACTATAAAGTATGCGCCAATAGTTATGAAAATTCGGAATGGCATACCAGTATCGTCTTCCTCACCACTCTTCTCAAAGTTATGGTCCTTTTGGCCTCGTTAACCCTGCAACAAGCAGCACCGAGACGTCAAGTAATACCAATATTGAAAACGATACGCGTAATTTTGCCCAAAATTTGGGACACGGTGGCTCTCACGCGGGGCTCATCGGTCAGCCAATCCCATTTGTGACGGGCCAGTTTGCTGGAAATACCATCCGGGCAGAACTTGTCGAGATTCAAAAAGCAAATCTCGGGAGAAAGTGAGTCATTCATCCTTATGATTCATGTCGACAATCTGACGAAGAACATCTAGATACGCCCGAGTTGATAGAAGACCGCTAGATCCTCCCCCGGTGGTGTCGTTGAAGCTTTTCCATGTAACAGACGAGGCAGAGGAGCGTGAGCTATCCAACGAGTGCGGTCTAAAATTCTTTCATCTCTTCTCGTTTGCTAACATGTCCTTCTTTTCATCAGGGGAGTCCAAGCGCTTGGCCTTGTATGCACTGTTGATCTTTTTCCTGTCCCAGGAACTGTACCATTTCAATCGCAGAATCATTCGCGTATAGGCCCAATTGTTCGACCCAGAAATACCTCCCCGTATCATAGAAGAACAGGAAGTGGTTCAATTTCGTCATCACCACCTTCCCCTACCCCATCCCGTAACCCAAGCCAACATTCATCGACGTTTGTGTACCAGAATGTCGGACAGGACGGCTATCACCAGCAAATTACTTCCTCCGAGTCCCGGGGCGTAGAATACCAGCAGCCCCGTATTATACCTGGCATGGGCATTGGTCTCGGCAATGATTACGCCGAACTCAGTGTTGCAACCACCACTGACCGTCATGACGCAAACCAGGGCTTTTCATACCCAGAACAACACCCCACAACTTCCCACTATTACACACAGTCGCCCACAGAATTCCGTTCTCCCTACTACACAGCTTCATCAACAGCTGATGTGTACTCCCCGCAGCAATCACTGCGGTCAACACAGCAGTCCCCTCAAACTACGAGTGCCACCATATCTCCCACTAGGAGTACTCACTCAAGGGAGCCTTCATTCGAAAAACCGGCGTCTCCGACTGCCAAAGTTGTCCATCACGTCGAGGGCCAGTGCATCATTGAGGGCACTCAGTTAACAAACGCGCTGGTGGGAGCAACCTTCGTACAACCGACAGTGGTTGATTGGCATGGGAAGAAGACGTTAATGTTTGTTTTCGCGGTAGGTCATCCGTCCAGCCTTCCGTCATAGGGGCTAACCCATGCATAGGACCTAGCCGTTAAGACAGAAGGGAGCTTCATCCTCCGATATCGAGTCTTTGACATCTTTTCACGCGCGGAAGGGACGGATGACCTCGTCATTCAAGCCGAATGCTACGGTGGTCCGTTTCGTGTGTATTCAACAAAAGAATTCCCTGGACTTCAGGCGAGTACTGAACTGACAAAGGTGTGGTCTTTTTTATACTTCCTGTCTACGTGGCTAATGTGTATCCATTGTTTAGCTTATATCTCGGTATGGAGTCCGCATAAATATACGCGAAACAGAACGAAAACGTCGGAAAAAGGGTGAGCTTGAACTTGAATCTGGGCTGACCGCACGGGGCAAAAGGAAGCATCACTCTGACGACGAGGAAGACCAAGAGGAAGACTGAACTTGGGCTGGACATCTGAACTCTTAGCTATGTAACACTCACATATTATTTCGTGCTGAACGTTGACGTTGATCCCTGCTTTCAAACGGAGCGCTCGTTCATTCCATCCATTTGCCTGCATTGTACGAACATTCGTCTGCATTGCATCCGTATTATGTTTATGATTATTGCTAGCATATTATACACGCCGACTGCTATGTTTCTCGAACTTGCTTTGTGCTATTTGTACTGCTGATATCGATAGTCGGGATTTTGTACGTAGAAGAATCTGTCTCTGTGTAGCTCCCTCCCAAGCGCTCCTTCTCGGCAATATTATTTCTGCCGCGATTACGATTGCCCTCGGCACTTTGTTCATAAGTCCGAATCCTCCACGAGCAAATCCGGAGTTGCATCTACACACCTTCCTTCCTCTCCCAAACCACATTCTCAATCAATGGCTTCTGCAAAGATTGCAACTCTAGTAATTCGAGTGAGTAGACAGTCTTCTCGGTCTCATCAAACCACGAAAGACTCACATAGGAATTCTCCGGAGACTCTAGCCAAGCCAATTTCTACTCGACTCAAGAATCAAGCAAAGCAGTATGTGCTGGGAAGCTTCAGCCTGCCTATACCTCCCTAATGTCACTTTTGCCTTTAGACATGAAACATTCCGATCCTTTTGCGTCGGTCTTGCCCAGCAGATGCATCGCACAGAAATACGACTCAGAACTGGTATTTTGGGGGAACCGGCCAAGCATATTAGGCCACTTTCGGAGACGCGGTATGTCGCATTCCGTTTTCATCTGCTCACGTAGTCATCTTTTATTTTCAGAGCAATAGAGAGCGGAGCCAACGCCCTAGCAGAAGGATTCCTATTCGCCGTTGCTGCTGGACTCATCATTGGTGAAGCATGGCGTTCCTCAAGAAATCAGTCCAAACGAAGAGACGACGTGGATGATAGACTGGAAGATTTGGACTCGAGAGTTACGGAGCTCACTACGCGTTTTAATGGTTTGGCTTCACAGATCGAGGATAGGTTGGATGAAGAAAGACGACGGTGTGTTGATTATTTTGTGTTCCGAGCTTCCGGCGTTTTCATGTTGCTTTTTAGGAACGACGAGTTATCTCGAATATTGGAACGAATGGTGGAAATTGGGCTGCGTGGTGGATGGGCAGAGTTTGAGGAGACACCACTTCGAATACCACGAATAGGTCTATCACGGTCACCGCCGGTGGTAGACCAGGACATGCCAGAAGACCAAAGGCATTCAATAGCAAAGCCGGATGATTCGGACGATTCAACGGATACCAAGCCCTAGAATGTTCTTCACGCGTTACGAAAGTTAACAACGAAGACTAGAGTGTCTAATGTACATATTCTAATACTACTTTAGTCTTTATTTGACAAGCGGTCATACAAAACCTAGTAAAGAGGTATGAGGAGAGCGAGAACATGTTTGTGCATCTAGGCTACAAGTCAGACCGTCTCTGTAGTCGTAAGTGTGCCAAAACTGCAAAACGATTGTGTCGAAGGGGAAACGGCGCAATGAAACAAAGGCAGAAAACACAAAACAAAGTCAACAAAAGCGATAGGGCAAGACTTTGCGTCTCGTAGATATATACCATCAAACCCAGAATGAATGCAATCAGCCCTATTACCACGAGATACGGCCCAAAAACAAGGGAGAGGTATACCCAGCGATCCACGAATCCCAACTTACTGGATTGGGCTTCGAGCGTGCGCTGAGGCGTATCGCATCGGCATTCGTGCCAGAATGTATTCTCTTGGTCTGTGAGCATTTCAAACCAACGGGAGGAGGCAAAGCTGACGATAGCCCCAAAGACACTCGCAAAAAGTCCAAGGAAGAACAGACCAGTGATAATGTCGGATTGCATGGTATTCTCGCCTGCACTTAGGGCAATGACTTGGCTTTGTACTGCAGCCAAAAAAGTAGCCTAAACGCTCTGTTTGAGATAGCGTCAAGAATGCTAGATATGCAATACTCACGCAGATCGAGAGCGTTTGATAGCCTTCTTTTGAAAGCTGTCTATGGTCCTGACCACCCCAGTCGACTGTCATTGTATCTTTGTTTTCGTGGCTCTTGCTACAGTTAATAGTGACCATTTTGAGGTCTCCTGAAGTCGTAGACGAGGCTGATACGTGCGAAGGTGGTCTGCCTGTGTCGGGGAGGACATCGTGAGCCTAAGCCGAAGCTGAGCTCAAGGAACACTCACTTTGCGTTTCCATGGGAAGTGCTGCGCGTTGAAGTGTACACCGTGCATTTCAAGCTTTTTATTGAGTGAAATACACGCCTCTTCCACGTTGTGATAAACTTTGAGGTCAGTGGAATTAGAACATGATGGTGGCGAGAAAGAAACCGTCAAAACCGGCGTAAAAAACGCCGAGCGCTAAATATTGGTGTTGGCAGCGCTTATTCTTTTCGTCCAGAACGTCCACGACGACGGTGCTACACACGTTCTTCAATGATCAATTCCCCTCGCACATCAATTCAATGCTTTCGACGGTATCATAACTCTCGTCAGTCTCAGGAACTAGCCGCCATCTCGAGAAGCACGTTCCTCATTCGCCCTGATACCAGCATAATCACACGACTCGCCTAGGAATGGACCGTATGGCTCACGGAAATCGTAGCTTTCTCCCGGCCTTATAAAAAGATTTTCTTCTGGAATTAACGAAAACAAAGGCACGATGCACTTCCGTATCGCTTTTCTGCTAGGTCTTGTTCAGGCAGCAGTATTGGCGCAGAATGCCCTCTTTAATCCCCTCCAACATTCAGGTCCTGCCTCACCCTATTTTGACGCGCCTTCACAGTCTGGAGTAGTAAATGAGGTGCCAGAGGGGTGTGTAGTCGATCAGGCAGCATATATCGCTCGACATGGCGCGTGCGTACTCGCTTTTTTGTCTTCTAGCCTATCGCTAACTGACCCCTTCCAGTCGGTATCCAGAACCAGGCTCATTCAATGGCTGGAAGAATCTCTTTTCCAAGTTTCAGAATGCAACCTATACAGCCAAAGGACCTTTGAGCTTCATTCCTTCCTGGGAGCTTCCGGTCGATGATGAACCTCACCAGCCTTTGTTTTTATCCTCGACGGGTGCCGGTGAGGCATTTGCGCTAGGTGTAAGACTTCGCAAGAGATATGGCCTCACTGAGGGAGGCACTAATTTCACAGTCTGGTTGGTCAAACACAACACATCCTCTCTATCGTTACTAATGTGATATTATATAGGGCAGCCGGCCAGCAAAGGGTTGTTGATACTGCAACCTTCTTCCTCCGCGGATACCTCTCTCAAGGGAATTATCTCTCGACTCCAGATTTAAACCGAGGACACGTTATCACACTTGTTGATTCCGCCACCAATACGACCTTTGCGGACTCCCTTACACCGTCGTCCAGCTGCCCTGTGTACCAAAACTTTAGTGGTGCAGGTTCAATCAACTCTGATGCATTCAGAGCTACTTTCCGTCCAGCCATTGCTGATCGGTTGAATCAGTTCTTGGACGGACTTGTTCTCGACTCCACCGATATCGGAGTTATGCAAGATCTATGCGGGTTCGGGTTTGAAGTCAGTGGAGAGAGAAGGTTCTGCCAGGTATTTGAAGGTCAGTTTCCGTTTGAGGTAGCCTCCAAATTCCGACTTACCTTGATTGTAGATTCTGAGTGGCTTGATTATGAATACGCTCATGATTTGAACTACTACTATGGCTCCGGACCCGGGAACCCGATATCTGCTGCCACTGGCTACCCTTGGGTCAAAGCGGTAACCGACTTGTTCGTTGCTGGACCTGGAAATACTGTCAAAAATGGTACACTAACGCCTCCTCCACTGATCATGACGTTCACGGTACGTTATTCCAGCCTTCAAGCAACTATCAACTAATGTAGTATCGGATAGCACGACAACAACATACCCCCAATAATTTCCGCTCTAGGACTATGGAATTCTACCACGACACGCGAAGATGAGGAGGACATGATATATCCCCTACAGGTCACAGAGCGCGTCACCGACCCCAGACGTCACTTCCATTCTTCATACCTTGTGTCTTTTCTCGGCAATGTTGCTCTGGAAAGGATGACTTGCTCAATCGGCGGACCTACCCTTGCTGAGCAACAAGACCAAGGTGTATTCCATCAGGCAAATGTTCTTGGCGGTGTCGTCAATGGCACTTCCGCAGGAGAGAAGCAGACGTTTGTTAGAGTGAAGGCGAACGATGCGCCGATTCCTATACCTACTTGTAACTCGGGACCTGGTGAGAGCTGTCCCTTGGACGAGTTTGTAGAGCATGTGGACGGGGAGAGGAAGGTTGCGTCTGGTGATTTCGTCGAGATGTGTGGGTTGCAGGATGTCGAAGGGGCTGTGAGCGAGATGAAGTTCTTAACGACTGAGGGAGATGGGGAGGTTGTACTAGTGGGGATTGACTAGTTAGTTGAGCAACATGCTTGTCGACAGCAAAGAGATTAGGTCTATGATAATCACTCTCTGTTCAAACAACATGGCTTCCTGGCGCAATGGTAGCGCGTTTGGCTTCGATTACCAAGCGTACCAAAAGGTTGCAGGTTCGAGTCCTGCGGTGGTCACGTTTGGATTTTTTTTGGCTTTACTTCCTTACAACTTGCAAACTTCCACTAATGCTCAGGTTACTATTTGGCTCTTGCAAACCAAGTTCCGGATTGAAAAACATGGTGGGAAGATGGCTTAAAATCCGTGCACTCGTGAGTAATCAGATATCAAAAATTCTGTTTACAGATTGTCAATGTTTCTCACAGACCACCTCGTCAGCGCGAAGAGATGATCCCAGCAGTGCGAGGCTCGCAATTTTCCAGTCAGCCATACAAGGACTACTACGCGTAATGCCTCGACTGCAAACCTAAAATGAGGGGAAATCGGGCACTAACCGGCAGATGTAAGAGGCGGATTTCAACAGTGAGTTAACTCCTGGTCTCGTGAAGAATTTTTGACTGATGAGATTCATAAGTTGGTGAATACAGCCCTGTTCAAATTCACGCACATCCTCTGCTTCTCAACCCCATATACGAAGCACAAAGTGGGTTTGCACAGGAATTTGGCCTTCAAGAACAAGAACGGGGACCGAAATCGTCGCTCCTCGTGTTGGTTCAAGTTTGGGGTCATATAAATAAGAGAACATGTGCACACTGCTGTCAAGGGTGCCACCACAAAGACAGGGCTGGACATGTGCACTGCAGGCTTGTACATGCTCGTAAAGGGCGCAGATGTTGGTTATCGATTTACATCAGGTAAATTTCAAAAATGTTCAAGTTGCTCGGCTCGACCTGTATCACAGGCCAGCTTGACAATCGGAATTCGGGAGAACTATTGGATGCTCTCGCTCATTTTACTGGCATGTGTTGTGGCGCTATGTCCTGCTACTAATGCTTGGTGCCTCTTGCGGCTAAAGAGATCAAATACTGTCGGAGTCGTGCTGGGTTCTCATTGGGATACACGCACGTAGGAATGCTGGCATCCAGATACATAGGGCAATGAACACCTCGTTAGCTGACTTTAGGGACCTCTTAGTAAGTCCTAGATCGCCGCTAATGACAGTCTTTTCATTGACGCCGCACAGGAGGCTCAGGACTGAATGCAACAGTGAAGGTGCACCCAGATTCATGCCTTGCAAATCGTTGTGCCGGTAGGATGCAATCGCCCCTGATAGGTTCTGCCATGGGCCTTGACACCTATTGAGTTTCCAGTACGAGGTGGTGTCTGGACTAACATGGACCCATTTCTCACGACGGGCTAGATTCAAACGGATAGCATACTCTTTCCTCAGTGGTTATAAGAGACCCTGGCAGGCTCGCTATACTGGCTCTTTGCTATTTCTTCACATAGGAAGGGTGGCGTAGGTGAAATTTTAATAACCGAACAGGTGTCTTGTTGCCAGTCGGTGCGTCTCACGTATCGCTTTCATGTACTAATACATTGACACGTTGTCAGTGAATTCACGCCCACACTAACTCTCCGGCTCAAATTTATTTCTGTGTCTTCATGTGACATCGAGCCACCTGCATCTAAAGGCAGTCAATTAAGGGAGTATGCGCGGACTTAGGAATAGTTCTGGCTCAGGATTTGAAAGCTGACTTTCAATGTTCCATATGGAGGAGGTCCACACAAAGTAGACACCAAATAACTGACTGATCAGTGTGGCCAGGAATATATAACAAGTCTCTTCAAGAACGGCTTCTATCATAGGGCAAGGGTTTCTAGCTGCCCACTACGAACCAAGTATGCATGTGAGGAAGCTTCCTGAGTTACGAGATCGGCCGGCTCGACTCATTAACATCCTTTCACAGGCTCCGCGAGTGTATGTATGCCTACCATGATCGTGACAGTGCCCACTGGTCAGGGACATGGGCACACCCTACAAGCTCCCCTCAGGGCCCTCAGGGATTCCTGGACGGCTCCGCCTCGCTCTATGTTCGATGAGTACAGTGTTTAACTGCTAAGCAGTTTCTTACTGCAGTGTTTGGGGCTTATGTCGCTAATTAGTTGTCTTTTTCGCAGGACCTCATGCTCAAACACTCTTTCACAGCTCATTGGCCCTGGCATCTTCTTAAGTCTGAGTTCGAAGTGCAATTCCAACTTGAACCCGAATGTCTTCATTCCCGGACTTAAAGAATCGTGATCTCTATCCCGATCACCGGCAGTAGAGTGCTGCAATAATTTCCCCGGCAAGCTAGCATGCTTCCACCATATGTATGTACCAAGCTCAATAAAGCGAGATTGTCCGAGCATTCTTTACTTACCTCGTTTAATCATTTAGATCCCGTATTTTCCGGTCACTATCACTATGGCATGTCTCCTTCTCTTCATTGCTGCTTCATTCTCTCAGCCGATGCTTCCTAGGCTCTCGGACAGGAAAACTCTGCATAATTAATCAATACATAAGCACGGGGCTCGGCGAAGAAGAAATTGCGAGAACCGCAGACATAACGCCCGCGAAGGACGGTCTAAATTTGTCGAATGCAGCTGACAGTATGTATGTTCTATCATTTGGAAACTTTCCGGTTACTAAGGTTAAAACGCACATATCAGCTGGTGTTTTCTACCATT
Organism: Paramarasmius palmivorus; assembly: GCA_037176845.1. Taxonomy (NCBI): domain Eukaryota; kingdom Fungi; phylum Basidiomycota; class Agaricomycetes; order Agaricales; family Marasmiaceae; genus Paramarasmius; species Paramarasmius palmivorus. The sequence goes on along the minus strand of JAYKXP010000001.1, from coordinate 988,843 downwards.
TCTCAGCGTCTATTGGGTTCTGCGCAGCTTCACAACGGTGGCTTGAGATAGTTTCCGACCTAGATCAAGAATTGTGCTCCACTCACACACTTGTACTGAAATATGTTACTCGTGTTGGAAGTCAGTGCCTGGACCACATCATATTCGGTCACTTGATTATGTGCTTCCTGCCGAGCATTCTGGATGCCACCGACAATCGGTTTGCTATTGAATCGCCTCATCAAGAATAACTTCCGAGTTCGGCCAGATTGAGGGTCCCAACTTGTACACGACAGGTAACCTTATGCTTGCTGCTCTTACGTCCTGGGGTATATAAGTATACTGCTATCCCCCATGGCACCATTGACAAGCCAGGAAGCAGGATGTCTCTCGTCAAAATACCCTTTCTCCTGCTATCAACTATATCTCTTCATGTCGGAATGACGCCGCCCAACCGACCACCGCCTACTAAGGAGCAATACATCCCTCACAAAGGCGTTGCACATACCGGAGAGGTCGTCTTGAGACGTATCCTCACCGCTGGCGGGCCGGTCACTTATTTCAAAGTGAGTTGTCCAGTTGACTACTCCAAGGCCATGACTGACTTTCACGCAGATGCTTTTCTGGGTCGTTTGTTTCGTAGAGACAGCGCTCATATTATCACTCGTCTACCGCCCCACTTCCCCAGTGGCTTCTTCTCTACTCGTCTCGCCGACAACGGTCTCGGGGGATCTCATCAACCGTATGGCAGAGATAAAGCCGTCCTTCATCCTCTGCTCGCTTCTGGTTGCGCTGGGAGGCATCATTCGTGCCCACTGCTTCCGGGCGCTGGGAGCATCTTTTACATTCGAGCTCAGCGTGCAAAAGGATCACAAGCTTGTCACCTCTGGACTATACTCGGTAGTCCGCCACCCATCATACACGGGGGCTGTCATCAGTCTGTCCTTCGGCATGCTTCAACATCTCATATCAGGATCATGGGTTAGAGAGAGCGGAATTCTTGAGACATTATGGGGTAGAATGGCGGTGATTGGCTGGTTCGGCGGAATCACTGTCATGGTTGCGACGCTGATGATGCGGATAAAATCTGAAGAGGAGATTCTTGCGAAGGAATTCGGGGATAAATGGGAAAATTGGAGACGGGACGTGCCTTACAAGTTATTCCCCGGTGTATATTGATGTTCATAATTAAGTGTGGAATCTGAAACCTGAATAGATGCTTTGTACACTTACAACTGCTACCGAAGATTTAAGTACAGAGTTTTGATCAACACGCTTCGAACCGGCGTCTAATCATTAATGAGCTCCTCACAACTGCGACCGGGGAAATTTTGTTATCAACCTTCTCTCACGGCCTCGCGCAAAGCTTCGGCGAAGATTGCGCATCCTTTTTGCATATCTTGTTCCGAAATGGTGAGCGGAGGAATGAATCTCACGACCTCGTAGGCACTGGTGGTTAACAAGAGCATCCCCTTTTCAATGCACTTCTTGGCAACTCGGCTAGCCATGCCCTTCTTGACTTTCAGTGCTTGGTCTTGTACAGTGATTGGATCGTAGGCAGCTCCAACAGACTCAGAAGAAGCAAACTCCATGGCGACCATTAGACCACGACCACGAATGTCAAGGATATACGGCGCGAGGGTTGCATCATCTTTGAGTGAGTGCAGGAAAGAAAAGAGTTGTTCTGATCTATCGGGAGAGAGCATTGAGATCTCAGTAAGGATCGGAATGGAAGAATACTAACCGAGCTTGAACATTCGCCAAAACATTTTCTTCCTTGATCACGTCTGCAACAGCACATGCAGCAGCGCACGAGACAACATTTCCGGCATAGGTGCCTCCCTGTGAGTGAGGCTTATTAAAGGATCTCAATCGGTAGTTTCGGTGAGCCTACCATGCTTCCAGGTTTAAGCTTGTCGGTAAGCTCTTTTCGACTAACAACTCCACTCAACGGGAAGCCGTTGGCCAGCCCCTATGTAGATAACGGAGTCAATCAGAATCCAGAAGTTTACAACAGATAAATTCGTCTACCTTTGCCATAATCAAGATATCAGGCCTAACTCCGCTTTCCTCAATAGAGAAAAACCTTCCAGTACGAGCAAAGCCGCTCTGAACTTCATCAATGATCAAGAGAATGTTGTGCTTGTCACAAATGTCCCGAAGACCCTGCAAGAACTCCTTTGGCGCTGGGACGTAACCTCCTTCTCCGAGAACAGGTTCAATGATGATAGCGGCAGTATCCGAGGGTGCAGTCTGCTGAGCGAGAAGAAGGTGCAGCTGATAGAGTGACTGAGAGACGAGAACTGAAGGAGAAGCGGAAGGAGGAAGAGCATGTTGATGCCAGTAAGGGTACGGTATTGGGAAGGTTCCGGGCTATAGAAAAGGTCAAAGGAGAATTCACAGAAAGATTCCGATAACGTACCATCAACGGAGCAACGCCCTCGGAGTAGATAGTCTTGCTCTTCGTAACGCCCATGGCGCCAAATGTTCGTCCGTGATATGCACCTAGACGCCCAGTATAAGCTTCAGCATCTCAGCACTGAATAGATAACAGAGACACCTGCCTTGCATGCAAATAATATTTTGCTTGCCGGTAATAATCCTAGCCATCTTCAGCGCGGCTTCAACGGCCTCCGATCCAGAGTTCCAGAAGAAGAATGAGTCAAGCGACTTATCGGGCATGACCGGGAGCAGCTTTTCGATGAGGCGAAGATAGGGTTCGTGGAACGCAATGCTACACTATGAAAAAGGTTAAAATGTAACTTGTATCGCCCGTGGACGTTTCGGCACACCTGAGCATGATTGAGGTTGAGACACTGCTCAGCAGCAGCCTGGCTAACTTTAGGATGACAATGGCCTAAATTGACTCTAGCATTGAGATATACTTCCCGGTACTACGAGCTTCAATGACTCACCCAAATTCGTGACACCAATCCCACAAGTGAAATCTAGCATATTTCTACCATCCTGGAACTGCACATATGACCCTTGTGCTTTGGACATGATCCCCTTTGTGATCCGTCCAAGGCCTCCGTTTACATGGTACTCTCCAAACTCCTGAAGATTCTCAGATGCGGTCGCCATAGTACGCCTTGCACCAAGTTCGCTCCTCGGACTAATCGAAAGGTATGAGCAAGCGTGCTTCGTGAAGCAGGAAGGATAAGGGAAACTTACGGATACCTGAGCTTTATACATCGTTTAAGAATGTTCCTGCTTGTCGCCTGCATGGAGGGCCGTGGTAGAGATTGAAGGAAATTTGAATTGTGTCATGGTCGACGTGCGAAGGCCAGGTTGGCGTGGGACTGTTATCTTATCTGGGAAAGCATTCTGCCGTCTCGACCCCTCTTGGTTTTGTCGATGATTTTGAAAGACCTTATCTCGTCCGTGTGTCGGATTCATACATCGGAATTTGCACGCAACACGACTACATACTATGAACAAGGGACATACAGCTATTATGGGATATAAGTTACTTACAGGGAAGAATTAGTAGTAGTACAAAGGTCAACAAGGGTATCATGCAACACTAATTGGTATCGACGTCGAAGTCATAATTTTGCTAGCCTTTCTGTTATAGAAGACTGGTGATTCATATGAGGCTCAATCACAATCAAAGATGAGCGGCTTACCTTCTTGGAAGTCACAGCTTTCATCCCAAATCCTCATCTCAAAACGGCAAATCTCCCAAAGTGCTGGGCATCCAAAGTCTTCTGGCCTCGGTAACTTTGCTCCAGGACGGACGTCAAAGGTTTGATTGCAGTCGCAGTCGTGGAACTCAGTCTGATCAAAATCAATGAGGCGAATGTCATTGTTATATTTTAGCACGTTTCTTTCGGCGAACTGGAATGAGCATCAGACATCAGACATTGACCGAAAGTTCACGAATGGACGCTCAACTTACGTCGCCATGATGAACTCCGCATTTGTGGAGCTCGTACAATCGTTCCAAAATCCGCATTCTTGCCCAGAAGGGAAAGATTGAGGGTTAGATCAACGTAAACGGAAATGAAGATACAGGCAGACGTACCGCACGTCAAGTGGAAGCAGACAGAATGGTTGGTCAAGACTCTCGCCACAGTATTCCAACACCAGACATGCAATTTCCTGCCCCTCCTCTCCTTCCCCGGTGAATAGCCCATAGCATCGTGGAATTGCACTCCCCTGTAGAGGCTCCAGCGCATTTCTGTAGACTTCGGCTTCTTGAGCGAGGTCATCCACGAAATCTTCTCTGAAGGCAAACTTCAGCACCACCTGCGTACCGTCTTGACGTTGCAAAGTGTCTTTGATATACGCGCGGAACACAGGGGAGTCTGAACAATAGTCTGAGTCTGTTTTGGGATCAACTTGGACCGTAATGGCGGAAGACGAAGAGGGCAGCAAAGATGTCTGGTCCGTAGAGGTAAGGGTTAACTCGGGTATGTGCCATCCAGGCCATTGTGTCACAGGAAATTGAACGCGTAGAGTGGTCATTCGAGGATTGAAAGAAGATTTCGAGACGCGTGAGGGTATTCTCCAAAATATGGGGGTAACAAAGGCGAATTTCCTGGCCCTACCACATCGTATTTATAAGGGTACTCTTCTCCGGCGGAGATGGATCTTGCGTCAGGGCTGTAAAAGGAAACGTTCAAAAAGAGGGGGGCGAACAAAGGCTTGTTGATCGGTAGTAGCTCCAAGCCGCCAAATCCCTCAATCCAAGGTCGTTTCTTGAGGTGTTTTGACGAAAAAGGAAGCATCCCAGCGCAAGATATATCCGAACTTGATGGTGATACGCGTTCCGGTGACTAGACTTCGGCGACGGAAATGTGACGAATTTCGGGAAGACCCTGGAAAACGGTCCTTGTACTAGTATGTCCTCGTGTGTCCTCCAAAATATATTGGCAGTTCTAGGACTCGATTACCCTCGGTCTGAGGCGTAAAAAAAAGGAAATTTACTGGCCTAAACGCCAGGCAGGTTCGGAAGCTTGAATAGGATCCGAACATTCGGGACGAGGTGGTGGATACTTGCTGTGAGAACTCCGCTCTCCGAGGTAAGCAAATGCCGAAAGGCAGTGTTTCCTTTGTTCACATTGCTTGGACACATGCAGATACCCTCAACAATTCGTTCCTTGGTTCTTTAATGTGCTATAGCAGAGCAGCATGTGCCTAAAAATCGCTCGAAAATTCATGCTCTCTATTGGACCCTTATCATGCGCTGCGTGAATTTATGAATTGTCGCTTCCAGCCGCTACTAGTTCCATCAGTACTACCGTACTACGCCCTGGCGAACCACCCACGCCATGCGGAATTAATAAGTCACAAGTTAACGTCCCTACTCCACTGTCAGTGTCATACAGATAAGTAACAAAGCTAATTACGCTTCCGGTGACGAGGGGATTTTGCTGCTGGGAATCCTTATGAGCTCTCCCGCGAGCTCCTCTCCACTATCCGCTTCTTGCGGCAGTAGTGGATACTTTGCGATGTCATATAAGGCACTAGCTGTTTGTGACAGACCTTTCGCAGAGATAAGACCAGATAGGAAACAGGGAGGACTCTTGCTGAAATAGCGCAAAGTAAATAGCAAAGCGTAGGATATGGAGTAACAACAAAAATAAGACTCGGACCACAGGCGGTAGAGTACGTGCAATTCATCGAAAACTCCGATGAATAGAACCAAGCATAGAACGGAAGTCCTTAGGGCCTGTTCGGTAAAAATGTCCAGGATATTTTGTCCTGGTATATTCGAGAAAATGGCGCTGATTTTCCTTGGTTCCTACTCGGGGCAGGAAAAAATGTCCTTGATAGTTACCAAAATTGGTAGAATATACCGGTACATTTGTGCAGGAAATGTTTACCGAACAGGCCCTTAAATAAATCTACCCGCAAAACCTGCATGATCTTTGTTGGGATGTTGCGCATTAAGGAGATGCATCCTCATCAACCACGTATCCTCCCTCGAACAAGTGAAAGAAAGCAATTCCCCTTTTGCATCTTGTTCTAACTCCCCTTCCTCCACGTATACGGACAAGAAATGTCGCTTTAATCCGTCCATATCTTTGAGCCCGTGGATCTTTAAGCAAATATCCGCAAGTTTTGAGAGTGCGCGATCAAAATCGCAGTCACTCCCATCGAAGACCGCGAACTCAAGACAATCCTTCAATGGCATCCCATTCGTGAAGAAGTCCTGACAATCAGAAAGTCCGCCGTGCGATGCACTCTCCTTTGTCCAAGCAGCCTTGTCGAGCTCGGTGAAGGTCCTAGCTTGTCTAGATTGACGGCTCCATATGTCCTCCGGAAAATTGACAGCTTGACCATTGAGACCTCGGCGAATCCGAATCATCAGGTCGGGATGTCGTGTGCATTCAGCAACAAAATGATCAATTATCGGCTCTTTGAGTGGGATAGCTCCGCGAATGACAATCGCTCCTCTTGTTTCCACCCAATACATTCTGCCATCGGTCCCTGTAGACTTTTCAACGGAGTGTCGAAGCCCACCAGGGTCGAGATAGGCGAGGTGAATGCCGCAGAGATCGAGGATTTGTACACTTTCACGTATCGCGGCGTCGTATTGCGACAAGCAGCGGATCTGCAATCCGTAAAGTTGCATGTACCTTGACGAGATGGAGATGTCATGAGCCTGTACAAGCGCATAAGAGCAGTTCGATGGAAAGAACTAGAATTACAAAGCTACAACATACCTTGGGAAAACCTTTCTTTGTAGCACATAGACAACGCGACGGAAAGAAAGCAGCCCAATGTCCCCATGCATGGAATGGAAACGATGCTGGACTGAGCTTGTGGTGTAGCGTTACACCCAGAAACGTGTACTTTTCACCTTCAACATCTGAGGGACATAGAACGTCGTCGATAGCCGCACGAACACGATGAACATCATGCTGCGACAGGATGCTCATCAACCTTTCCAGCACGGGTACCTCGAGTTCAAGATCTTGTAGAAATTCCTCGACCGTGTGGTATTTCCATGCAGCGACAAACAGCGTAGCGTCGAAACATATACACCGAGCAATAAGAGCGTAGATGACGTTTAAGCGTTCTTGAAAGAACTGTGATTCGGGTGGAGTACACAGCCTAGCGATATAGTTCCAGATTCCAATCACCAATCCAAAGCGCTTTCTTCTCGAGGCTTCTCCAACAGGGTCGAACTCCAGCCTCTGTTTGCCCTTGTCCTTTGGTGCTGGGAGCCGTGCTTCCTCGAGAGTGATTTCTGGGTGTTCGCAGCATGCTTCGAGGAATTGCGATGGTACTCCGGAAGGTTTAATGTCTTCGAACAACCAAAGTGCATCCTCGGAAAGAAGTATGAGCTCTCGGTATCGCTCTTCCACCGCGGTGATTACTGTCTCCAGTTCATCCAACCTCGTCGTGAGATGCCAAACGTTGTCCGGGGTGCCGAAGTCCTAAGGACAGCACAAAATAAATGGAACAGTATTAATCTCATAGTGAGTTGACACATACCAGGTCCTCTCTAATGGTCCGGGTTGTCAGAATCGAAACTAATGACGCGGCAGGATACAAGCTACTCACCCAAAGAACCTCTCGTAAAAACACTCCTGTGCGTCGATACATCTAGAGTAGAAACGTTTGGGACTGGATGTTTCATATAATTGGCTTTCGAACCGACTGACCCCTTCAAGAAACGACGTTTGGTCTTCAAAATGTCGTGCAATCGCTGGACACGTCCAAGTGGCAGTTTCTTGACTTCTCTGACACGCTTTTCGACCTTCTCTTCTGAGAACCTTTCGACAGCAGCTTTACACGCCTTGTAGTTCTTGTATAGCACCTCTCGTTGCTAATTCAAAACCGATGTTAACTAAAACAAAACTCGAACAAGGAATATAGCGTGCTCACCTCTCGATGCCATGAACACCATTGCTCCCCTTTGCCAGCCTTTTCGTTGCAGCGGGTTCGGTCCACTCCTTCTGCGGCGCAGGTACCTCTCACTTGCTTGTTGGGCATTCCACAGGGACATCTTGGGCAGATAGAGCGAATTTAAGGGGAACGCAAGATTGTGGCATAGTGGAAAGCGGCGGGCCTTTGACAAACACGTTGCCTGGACAAAAACGATGACTCCCCAATACCCTCGCATATCGCAAGCCACCATAAGTCCACATATTGTGTAGATTTGCAAGATTGGGTCATGTTGGAAATTGACTAAGCGCAAGCGGCGAGCGCTACGCTGCGAATGCAGGGAACTGGGTCATGATGTTCGGAAGAGGCAAGATGAAAACGACAAGATACGTACTATTGCTACTCATACAATGAATGCAAATGATATGATACACATAATGAAGGGATGTGTAAGTATGCGAAGAAAGTCATGACTGAAAAAAGTGGGAAGGAGAGAACTACGAAAGCTTGCATTGCAAGTAGATGATCGGTAGAGTATCAGAGCACAACGTCCGGACGAATTATTAACAAAATCCGCTTCCTAATCCGTTGGTAAAGTAGGCATTATCTATACTCCGCTCCAAATGTTCATTAAGATATGCGACGAGCAAGTGAAATAGATTGGTTTCATCCAGCGCTCGCACTTGACTTGATGGTTGTGAAAGTTACGCCCCCGTTACTCCCGTTTGCATTTGCACGAACAGGGATAGCAGGTGGCTTTCGTCTTTTCGGCGGTCCCGGTGGTGCAGGTGCACTCCTGCGTTGCTTAGGAGGATCGTGGTCTTTTGCTGATAGACTACGCGTGTCGGGGAGATTGGAAGTGGAATAGTGCTGAGGAGTAGGTTCAGAGCCTGTCGACCCCTTCCGTAGTGGTGTGGGTGCTTTAATACCTGGGCCTAATGGTGATGTCGGGGAGTGAAGGGGCTCTGTTGTGACAGGCATCCCTTCAATCATTGAACCAGGAACACTAGCGTTCGCTACCCCCTGTAGACTGACTGCACTGGAAGTGCTATACATACTCGAATTGCTCGGCCGACGCTGTGTTGCGTTGGAGGCAGCGATATACGTTAACGGTGATCTCGGCGGCATAGGAGACCTAGGCGAATGGGGTTGAGGCGAATAGGTGGAGCGTACGGGAGCTGCCTGCTGTTGCGCAAATGTCGAGGTAGGATGTGCAGTTGCTGCACTAGGTGAGCTGACCGTCCCATTCTTTGATTTCTGGAACTCCATACTCTTACTGGATTTGAGACCCTTGGACCTTTTCCTCGAATCCAAGTCTGCGGAGGAAGGGAGCCCCAAATGGGACTTTGCTTGCGAAGTTTCCGAAGAAGCATCGTCGTCTTTGGCGGCAACAATCCGCCTTAGCTGCACACACCACTCCCCTCCTAAGCACCGCTCAACCAACCTCTTGGTAGTCGGATTGATTTCTTGTCTGCCGCTATAGCCCGACCTCGCATCTCTGATGCCTCCGATGCTTTCGAGTGCGTAGAGGATTTGAGGGCGTTTGTATGGCACATCACGTAGTTGAGTCTTGGTGAGTAGGGGATGAAGAACGCGAAGATATGTGTGTCGTAGCTAATAGGTGCAATATGAGAATATATGTTGCATGGAACGTTATCACGATGCTTACCGATTCACTATCCTCATCCAAATCGACGATTTCGCGCAGGAACACATCGACCAATACACATAGATCGTTAGTATAGAAGTATTCGGATGTCCCTTTAGTCGTAAACAGCAGATATAAGAGTTTGAGCACAAGAAGCTGCATGCACAAGTCCTCGGGTGTACGTTCTAAGCAAATGAGGTGAGTAACACGTGTAGAAGGACATCTGTAGGAGTACACACGGGCTCTGTTCAGCATAAAGATCATGTTTTCTCCAAATGTCTTCGTCGTATTTAGCCGACGCATAAGAACGCGGAGTATGCGATTGCTGGAGGCTGCGTCCGATTCGTGTTTATGCTGTATGCCATTGCCACCGTCATGTGCGGACAATCCATTGGGGATAGCGGCCACCATAAACTGCTCGTTGAGGGCGACCTTGGCGGGGATCAGAGGATGTACTGGGAAAGGAAAATCGGGAACCCACAATGAGTTTGATAACCGAATAGTTGAAGGAGTCGTCTTGCATGTGGCGAGTCTGCTCCACCAGGTCAAATAAGTAATCGATGAACCCGTCGTCGAATATTCCTAGTTAATGAAGACGGAGTCAGTTTCGGTTAGACGAGTATGCTGGAGGTGCTCACGGAGATCCGATACACTAAACTTCTGCACTCGGCACACCTCATACAATAGCCTAACGCTCAGACTCCTCAGCTTCGCTTCGATTGGTACCGGGACATTTACACCTCCACTGGAGTTTCCTGATATCCCAAAATATGTGTCTTCGATGTCCGAATCAATCTCAACGAGAACATGGTCCATGAGAAGAGGTAGAAGAGAGTGCCATCGTTTGTGGGACCTGAAGAAATCATTGCGTCGTGTTCCATAGAATAGTAGGATGTAGTAGCTGATTAATTGGAAGTGAGGATTCGTGTTCTGCGTCGTGATACCGGTGTTAGCTTCTGGAAGCTGTACTAATACAGGAAGCTGCACCCACCGACTGAGCCTCGTTCGTTAAAATGTCGCACATGCGTTCAGAGTGAAATGCAAAGAGCTCCGAGTCCAAAATCATATTACAAGCATGCTCCAATTGAAGAGGACTCTGTAAATATTGTTCTGGATAGGAGATCAGTCAAGAATCTCTTAACCTCAGAGGCCTGACACGCACCATGATAACAGGCACAAAAACCAACATATCTCTTCAATGTTCCGTCCAGCTGCTCAAGAGTCGGAATATGGTTCTTGGGTAATGTGAGCAAATCCTCCAGTTCTAAAGCAAGCACCAAAATGTCAATTGATGGAATACCTGGATGAATAGAGAAACTGACCCGACCAAAACTGCTGAGCGTTTTCAACGAGATAGACGATACCCAGCTCGTCCTCCATGCTGACGCCATTCATGAGAATGCTTTCTCGGTGGTTTGGCATACTGGGCAGTGATGACCATAGATGACCACGAGGGTCGTGGAGAGAAAACTTTAACGGAGCTGGGTGGGATATATAAGACCTTAGCGAGTAGCCACATTTTTGCACTGGGAAGAGCATGCTTACTTGGGTTGCAAGGCGCTATAGCCAAGTGGTTACGGCGACAGATTAGAAATCTGTTCCTCTTTGAGGGCGCAGGTTCGAATCCTGCTGGCGTCGGTGAAGTGATATGTTCTTGGACTCGTTTACACTTCCGTTCGGCATTCACTATTACTATTCTACATAGCTCGTATATAACTTTGTATGACTACAATGTTGGCAGCTGCGGGATTTTTGACAACAAGCCGCTGTCCACGTCTCCGCTGTACTTCACCAATTTTGCTGGTTTTGTCGGAGGAGTCGCTACATGCAATGATAAGAGGTCAGGACGTGAGCTGTGAATACAGGTCAGACAGGACACGGGACCCGAGAGGCTCAGAAACATACTAGTGGCCCACAGGGTCAACCAACAATTTTGCCGTTCTGATCTGGTCTAGATCAAGATCAGCATAGAGAATCGTCTCTTCTCCGGGATTGACGGGGGGTGTTAGCTGCCTGCCATCCGGGCCATATATCGCTGCAAATCCACCACCTTTAGCTGGATTAAGTGGTACTCCCTCAAGCCTGCATGTAGAGTTTCAAATAAAGGTATTGATCACGGAGACGACCACGTACCCACACAAAGCCGCGTTCTCTGGTCGAAGAATCTGAGTGCTCGAAATTACAAACATGGGGCCCTCCATTGCTGCAAACTTTGACGCTGTGGTCTGGAAGTCCGAAGACAACTGGGGGAACCCTCCATCGGCAATCGAGTCGCAGAAAGGCCAGGATGCTACATGTATCTGCACCCCTTGACTGTAATGATGAAATCGCAGTAAGGGCTGAAGATGTTCCCTAGATCCAGATCAACAAAAGATAGATAGATAGATAGATATTACCCTGCAGTGGTCCCATTTCGGAACGACAGGGGGTCCGTACTACACGTACATGATGAGTGTATACTAAGTAACTACGTGCTACGGCCAATTATGCTCCCCACCGGTTCGTATGATAGTTCACCTCACGGCACTGAGAACATAACCAGGAACTTTGTGGAAGTGCTCAGATCGGCAGATGACCAGAAACGTCACGAGTTACGTCATAGTAACCCATGACCAGGACTGGTGATCAAAAATTCGAGAACGTTTGTCGGTCGACGACGCAGCGTCGTGTTGCAGCTACCGCTGCTGGGTAGAATAGAGTATAATGGGCGACACAACGATGAAATGATGTGTACCGCAAGGAGTGCATGTGTCATGATATGGATCTGGGATGAGTTTCGAGACCATGAAGATGTCTCAGCTCACTACCAGCCCTGATGGACAATGAGCATCGTGGTGCCATAACCACCATGCGGAGGAATAGATGGGTTTGTGATGAGTTTGGAGGCCACGAAGACACCTCTCTGCATCACCATCAACCCCAATACTGATGAGGAAAAGGGCATTGTGGTGCCATAAGAGATAAGTGTCAGCTGGTAGTGAATGCGAACCAGCAATTCAGACAGCCAATAGTAACACCATCGGGGCCCTCTACAGCAGACTTCAGCGAGTCAGCTGAACAAGACGATTAGCCCGAACGGATACAGTATGCCATCTTACTCACACGGAGCATCACCCCATAGTGTACGCTCATGGCCTGTCGGTTTGAGCTTCCTCCGATGCAAGACAACCTCCCCATTAGCGTTGATAATACTTTGCGCTGCGTACATACTACACCCATCAAGTTCCACGAATCCTAAGACAACCCTATCGAGCCTGTCAGACCAGCCAACGCCAACAGATACCAATGCTTACCATAAACCAGCATCCTTCACGGCCTGTAAGATACGTTGATATTGGGGCGAAGTAACGCTGAGTGAGTTCTTCTGATACTCGGTAAAGAAGGTGGGATTATAGGCCTCGGTCCAGACGCGCATGGGATATCCGGGAATAAAGACTTCTGGGAACCCTACAAGTTGTACACCGTTCGCAGCTGCCTCCTTGACGATAGATATTACTTTGTCAACTCCAGCCTCAAGGTTAAACCAAGCAGGCTCGGCTTGAACTGCAGCAACTCTATTACAACTTCGTCAGGCGAAGGCTACCAAGACAAGGTTCTTGACGTACTTCATGATGATAATACAAGTGGGAGATGTGTTTGTGGGAACCTGGCTCGAGAGCAGAGTAGCTTGAAGTCTTATACCTGTGTCTACGACGAGTACGAAATCCCGCTACGTTCAGCTGACTGCACTGTGAGCCATTGCGATCGATATCTGGTATGAATTTCATCTTATCGTTCGCTTCGAGCGCCCAACCGCAATGATAAGTCCATCCACAAAAGTCGGATGGACAAAATATTTCAAATTCTGATCGAGGATAGATTACAGTTGCAGAGCTGTAGGTGATATTGCCGTATCTGACTGGAGATAATCGTACAACAATACTTTGTCTCCGGAGCTGAACAGTAAAAGTACTCTTTGGTAATTAGGGCAGAAGTATGGTGGATTTGCGCAGCGAAGGGATTCAATGATACTTGAGCTAGCAGTGGAGGGCGATGAACAGTCATATCGACGGTGGTACAGTGGAAGGAAATTTGCGACAGGCTACCGTACGAGAAAGTTGCTGCGTAGACTTGTGACACGAGATGGCAGCTCGCATTCCGTAGAATGCTAATTGCTTGACGAGATGGTACCCAGTGGGAAGTGAGTCAAGCTGAGTGTCGTAGGGTCCGGTTCCCAATTTCAGGTATGCAGTGAACCTCAGAGAATACGGAAAGAGTAATAAATTTCTGGTGTGGTGTCGTTTATAGTGCTGTGATAATGAATACGAGAAAAATAGAAATGCCAACGGGATACGACACCTAAAATGCCCAACACCATCTAGAACTCTCCCCAAGAACGCTCAAAGTCGATTTATGTGCTTGTAGGTCAATTCGGAAGCGACGCATTCTGTGCCATTGGACAAAGGGTGGTGTGCGATGTTGGTGAGGGAAGGAAGACGCGGCAGGTCACCGGTCTGCGCGATGGTCTCAATACTACTAATAGTCTCACGATGCTGCTAAGGCCCACAAAGCGTCCGTATCAACCGACTTATTTAAATCTTTAATTGCACACAAAAGTAAATCTAGCCCAATCTTCAAAATTATCACTATGTACTTTCAGGTAACTGCGAAACCCGTGAAAGTAAAGTACCATCCACCTCTCCGTTATATCTAACCAACGTAGCTGGATTTGTCGGAGGTATAGTGACGTGCAGGGATAAGAGGTCGGGACGCGAGCTATGTGTTGTCGTCAGTTTCATCGCACAAAGGTCGGACAGAACTCGAATACATACTAGTGGCCGACAGGATCTACCAGTAATTTTGCCATCCTGATCTGGTCTAGGTCAATGTCCGCGTACAGTATCTTCTCTTCTCCGGGGTCGACAGGTGGTGTCAATTGTGCACCATCTGGTCCGTAGATTGCTGCAAATCCACCGCCTTTCGTGGCATTGAGTGGTGTCCCGTCGAGCCTGTAGGTAGAGTTCGAAATATATCACAGACCTGGTGAGAGGAGCACGTACCCGCATAAGGACACATTTTCTGGTCGAAGGATCTGGGTACTCGATATCACGAACATGGGGCCTTCCATGGCAGAAAACCGTGTCACCATGACCTGGAAGTCTGAGGAGAAATGGGGTGTCGCCCCGTCGGCAGCCGAGTTGAAAAAGGGCCAGGACGCTACATGTATCTGGACTCCTTGACTGTAATGATGAAACCGAAGCAAGGGTTGCATATGCTCCCTAGATCCAAAGGGTTCAGCAGGCTAGAATACGTGAGGTGGCCATAGACCAACCAGCAATTGAGACATCCTACAATCACGCCATCAGGTCCCTCTACCGCAGACTTCAGCGAATCCGCTTTCAAAGAAGTTGACGTGTCAGCCTCACTCCCAGTCATTAGCGAGTGAGGGAGTCAACATACCAGGCGCATCACCCCATATCGTTCGCTCATGTCCGGTTGGCTTAAGCTTCCTGCGATGTAAGACAACCTCCCCAGTCGCGCTGATGACGCTTTGTGCAGCGTACATGCTATTACCATCTAGTTCAACAAATCCTAGAACAACCCTGTGTTTGGGTCTTATCAGACCGATGGGGCATAAATGTACATTTTGAAACGTGCCATATATTAGCTTCTTTTGTTGCCTGCAGAATCCGCCGATACTGGGGTGATCTGACACCCAGTGAAGCCTTTTGATATTCTGTGAAGAAGTCAGGATTGAAGGCCTCGGTCCATACCCGCGTGGGATATCCAGGAATAAAAGCTTCTGGGAATCCTACAAGCCGAGCACCATTCGCCGCCGCTTCTTTGATGATGGATATAGTTTTGTCAATACCAGCCTCAAGGTCAAACCAAGCTGGTTCAGCTTGAACTGCAGCAACTCTGTCGAGATATTGTTAGATTGATATAACCGGAAATAGGTACAACTGCGTACTTCATGGTAGTATGAGGCGAAGATGGTGTGGGAGAGTAGAGTAATACGAAGCCTTCTTATATCCTCATGCTTGGTTGAGAAACTCCGCCAGTCGTTCAGCTGATTGAGCTGCTGTCATTGACATTGTGATACACGTCATGTGACGTCGCAACCGCGCTCAACAAAAGTCACGAACAGGATCGCAGTCGAATCTTCCTGACAGGCAGGTGGGAGGAAAAACACTGGAAGACGGATATGGCCATTTGACGACTTGGTAGGACGTGACTCGATGTATGGGGCAGTCTAGTGGTTGAACACAAGAAAATATTAGATGGATATTTTGGTGTAATGTGGATAAGAAAGGCATACTAATCATGAAGCGTCCGTACATACTCCCATCAGGATGAATTCAATGTCTCAAGTATCAAGTTCGAAGTTGGTTGTCCAGTCTGTCTGGCTAAATTCATTCTCTCCTTTCCGGGATGCTAGTTGTATTCATTTGGGTTCGCGGGCGCGATGCGAAAGGCTGAGGGAAGTCGGAGAAGGTGAATAGATGCCAAATGACATGTCTATCTGTCTATTGATGCAAGAGTCAGAACGCAAGTATGCAAAACAAATACTCGAATACGACACCTCGACTGAGAATACCTGAACGACTCAGATACTATCATTGAACCCTCACTTTAGCTGATACTTCGCGGATGTTCGTTGGCTACGCGCCCGGTGACACCATGGATAGAGCGATATTGACCAATCTTCAGGTCGCCGGCAAGACCGGAATGCTTGGGAGAATTGAGAGTGGAGTTTCAGTTAAGTTCCAGAGATACTCTTGGGTAGTAAATTTCGGGATGTAGGCTGTAGCTGCATTGTCATGGGTGTGAAGAAAAACTTTGGGCTGTCAAGGACTCTCACGCTCTCTTTCCAGAATCTTTCTCACAGTTCACTGCGCACTGAAGTACTCAGTACTGAGTACTCAACTACAGTACCTGTTTCATTGTCATCCCCACAAAAGGACCGCCATCAGCCTTGGGAACATAGGGCACTTTCGTTTATTCGAGGTCCGGAACAAGGAATCATACATCGATCATCGCGAAACCCTTCACACTTCAACAATACAGTCTTCCATTAAGATAAGTAGTTGGTTCTACTCATGAAGCCGCGGGACACGCGATAACAAGCTTTTGTCAGTATCGCCGCTGTATGTTACCAGAGTCGCTGGGTTTGTTGGAGGTATGAAGACATGCAGTGACAAGAGGTCAGGGCGTGAGCTACCGTGGCGTAAGTCATTGAGTCACCCCACACGAAGAGAACGGAAAAGCATACTAATGCCCGACAGGATCTACCAGCAACTTTGCCATCCTAATCTGGTCTAGATCAACGTCCGCATACAAAATCTTCTCTTCTCCCGGGTCGATAGGTGGTGTCAGTTGTCTGCCATCTGGTCCGTATATTGCTGCAAATCCACCTCCTTTTGTTGCATTGAGTGGTGTTCCCTCTAGCCTACGAGCACAGCTCATACAGATTGAGAAATCACCCGAAAAGAACACCTACCCGCATAACGCCGCGTTCTCTGGTCGAAGTATCTGAGTACTCGATATCACGAACATGGGCCCCTCCATTGCGGTAAACCTTGTTGCTGTAACTTGGAAATCCGAAGAAAATTGGGGAATCGCCCCGTCGACCTTCGAATCAAAGTTAAAAGGCCATGATGCTACGTGGATCTGTACCCCTTGGCTATAATGGTGGAATCGCAGTAAAGGCTGCAGGTGCTCCCTGCCATGATGTTTAATGTTTAGTTATAGAATCAGAGAAACTCGCGGTGTGTACAGACCAGCAATTCAGACATCCAATGATTGCACCATCAGGGCCTTCTACCGCAGATTTCAACGAATCAGCTGAACGGTTCGTCAGGGTCTGCCGATATCTATACTGTGAATAAGCTGAACTGCATACCAGGAGCATCTCCCCATAGTGTACGCTCGTGTCCTGTTGCCTTTAGCTTCCTACGATGTAAGACAACCTCCCCACTTGCGCTAATGACGCTCTGAGCAGCGTACATGCTATTACCATCAAGTTCGACGAAACCTAAAACGACCCTGATTGGAATCATCAAACCGGAAGAACGTGCACGTGAATTCAGGGAAACTATACCATATACCAGCATCCTTTGCGGCTTGTAGAATACGCTGATATTGGGGCGAAGTAACACTGAGGGAATTCTTTTGGTACTTCGTGAAGAAGATGGGATCGAAAGCCTCAGACCAGACACGCATGGGGTATCCAGGAATAAAAGCCTCTGGAAATCCTACAAGCCGTGCCCCATTCGCAGCCGCCTCCCTAAGGATAGAAATCACTTTCTCCACCCCGGCCTCGAGATCGAACCAAGCAGGCTCGGCTTGTACAGCGGCAATCCTGATGAAGGGTGTGTTAACTGGAGGTAGCTAAAAAATGGTCGGCAACGCACTTCATCGCCATAGGACTCGGAGGCGTACGATGTACCTGTAAAAGAGGAAGTAGATCAACGCTCTTCTGGAATTTACTGAGTCTTCGTCTTATGCCTTCGAACATCCACTCGGGGCAGTCAGCTACTCGTTCAGCTGATGGTGATTAGAATCAGGGAACTCAAGCGATATCTTCTCGTACTTATTGCACTCGGCAAACGTGCCCAGACACGGGATTATGGATAGACATGACGATAAGAACTTGAAAAGGGCCGAGTGCAACTCAGAAGCATTTCAATATCAAATATAGAGTACAGATTAGTTGAGGAGCTATAAATGAAGCCATTGCATCTCAGAAATTCTCTGCAAGTAGAGAATTAGTCGGGGGTGATGATGTCTAGCAGTGACGCTCACCTTTCCTGAAGTAGAACTTGGTGCCTCGGAAGTCAGGATCCGAGTACTTATTGCTCATCGCGTGGAGTTCCTTCGATAAGGCCTTTGGACCACAATAGAAGACGCCCACGTCCTCCGAGGGATGTTTCTCGACTATACTTCCAAAAACTCTATCCCAGCTTGGCCTGCCAAAGTGGGTCGGCGACTTGAGAGTAGTGATCGTGTCTTTTTCAGCCCCGACGTCGTGTACCATAATGTTGTTTATGTCGTTTTCCTCGACTTTCGAAGTCAGGTAGATGTTAATTTCGATCCTGTTTTGACTATCCTGTTCTTCAATCGCTGCAAGTAAAGAATGGAACCACTCGGCCGAATCGTAGTCGCGGATGACCCATGTGAAGTAAACCTTTGATAGTCGTGTAGGTTTCGAGTAGTTGAACCCGTTCATGCGATACCAGATCGTTTTGAGAATCCTTGATGATATGGGGTGTCAGATTCATTATGTGTAGTTTTGTAAGGACTCACGAAGCAAAGGGTGTGACGCCAATTCCTGCACCGACCAGAAGGACCGTCTCGAAGTTGAGGAAATTTTCGGAGGCACTTCCAAATGGACCGTCTATCATGACACGGGGAAGCACCCGATTCAGGATGGGTTTGTCTCCGGAGCCGACGACATATCCTCCAGCAGGTATCTCGTTTTCAGGTCCTTCGAAATCACAGCCTACGGATTTGGCAAGTGCCCGCGTAAAGTCCCCAACAACACGAACATGCACAGAAAGGTAATCTTCCTCTGGAGCACTGGTGAGAGTGAAGGGATGCCATTGGAAGTACGAGACTTCTGGACACGAAAGAAATATGTATTGTCCAGCACGAGCTTTCGTCTTCTCTTTCTTGATTTGAAGTTCCATGACGTTCGATGGATGTTGAATGACCTTCGAGATATAGGTGATGTGTCGAGAACGAACCTCTCGGAGAATCCGTTCATATACCCAGACGAGACCTCCGACGAGCCAGTATTTCTGCGACATATTCTCAGCGTGAGACCATCACTTTGAACATCGATGTGCTTACCCAGAATACGCCAGTGGAGTTGACGGAGCAGAATGGTGGCCTATCGGGCCTGATCATGCAGAACATGCCATGGAGCTGCCAGTTGATGAAAAACAGGACGAAGAGGTGATGGGAGTACCAAAACCATTCGAAGTGAAGATTTCGTCTCTTCTCCGTCGCAAAGAACGCCATAATCGCAAGACACATTGTCATTATCCAGCCTGTTGCACCAGGCCCAGTGGTGAAGTTGGCTGCAAGAAATGCCACTACTCGTTGCTGAGTTGTCTTAGCATTAACATCGGACAACGCGAGTCGAATGAAGTTGACCATGTGGGCGAGAATATGAACAATTGTCCACACTACGATAGACCACCCGGCGGCCTTGTGAAATGTGATGCTCTTGTCAAAGGGGATGATGTTGTTCAACGGCGTACGCCGCAGGAGGGAGATGAGGTTACGACAAACTGGAAGAAGAATAAAGATGACGTTGACATGGAGAACGAGCGCTGCTGTCCGGGCGACAGCTCACGAACGAGACCGTTAGTCAAGGCTTCTCAGGAAGGTTAAAGTTACTCACCATACGAAGATCCGAAGACCCTGTGTGCGTTCTCGAGATTATCCTTCAACTGGTAGTTTACGAAGCCGAGCGCTGCCACCAAAACCTGGAGAAAGATCCAAATTGCAAAGAACAATTGTCGACCGCCGTCATTAATCATCCATAACTCGAGCCTCTCGCCGATATTCCTTGCTTCCACTGGTCCGACTACCCCCTTTGCCCTTCTTTGCAATGTTTGAATCCTCCATCGCTCGGACTTGTTCCTCTGTAGATGCGGCTTGATGGAATCTCCGCTATAAATCTCCGCAAGATCTGGATGGTCTCCTGGAGATACAATCCTATCCACGAAGTGAAGGCCGGATTCGCGTTTGCCGAAAATCTTCACTGTGCCTGAGGACACGCGACGTACAAATGGCTTCATGAAAGGGTCGTAATGTGTGAGAGATGGGGGGAAAAGAGAAGGGTGGAGAAAGGGTGGCAATGAGACATGGTCTCCTGAAGCGATAAATGTGATGAACAAAAGATCGAATCCATTCCTGATTTAGGTTTACACAGCAAATACAAAAAGTGACACATTCAATGTTGAAGCGCTCAAGCTTGACCAGTTTCATTGCAGGGAGCTATTTGGACGGTCATGATGAGTAGCGTGTTAAACATTCGTGTTGGCTGAATTCCCTTACCTCCAAGACCTGAAAGTTCCGATACATTCTGACAGATATATCGTGGCAGCTGGTTCACTGGCCCAGTAACATTAAAGTCTTTGAAGCTGATGTCAGAACACCCTACTGCAGGACTACATTCAATGTCAACGACTAGAGTCAGACTCAATTGTTAGCGTCGCATGGATTGTGGTAAAACAACACACTCTTGTTAGTCAGCGCAGTTCCAGTCCAGTTTTCGAAGTATAAGTCGCTAAACATCAGCTGCGAGGGAAGGTCGCCGCTGAAAAAAATCGCGTGCTTAGTCTATCGTAAGCATGCGAGGGAAATCTTTCATACGAATGTCCACCGTTAGTCTGGTACAGATGGATGGGAGTATTGACACGGTCCAAGACTAAACTCCTAGCGGTTACGTTGCGCACAAACCCTGCATGAGACGAGCTGTGAGTATGAATCAGTCTCAACCAACTCAACAGTCTCACCGGCACCACCTCCCCCACCCGTTGGGGGCTGGCCGCTAACGGAACCAGTCCAACTCTTGAAATAGACCTGTCGAATTTGAGTGTCAGTACCAACAGGTACTGAAGAATGGGTCCGATTTTACCCCGTTTCCCATATTTGGTTGAATATCGGAGTCAATTCGTTGAAGCTAACGTTGCGATGGGTGAGACACTATCTGAACTGAGGTCATCATGCTGCCTACAGTAACGTTTTCCAGTACAACGTTCTCTACGAGGTCGCTCTACCACAATTCAATGAATAGGTGGGCTATTTGTCTGGCTGTGTCCTCACTAGATTTGAGTATTGACCCAGTGATCCGAAGGCAATTCCGTTTCCCCCACGACAGATAACATTTTTTGCAAAGATATTTGAAGAGTTCTGCACAAAGAATGAGCTTAACGTATTTCCCAAGGGTACAAACTAGACTTACCCCCTTGATAGCCAAGCAGTCATCACCGCAAGTTATATCCCAGTTCAGCATTGTGACCTCGTCGCTTCTGTATGTGTTAATCCCTCAAAGCTTGAGATCAGACACTTCTGATACATCCAATGATCATCTTGGGTTACCATCGGTATTGGGGACAATGCTGTAAGATGTGACTGAGCCGAAGAACAGAAAGGACAAGGAGAGCGTGCGAACTTCTTTCCGACATACAAGGGATCTTGGTTGGTCGCATTGCAAAGCATCCCGTCGTAGGTCACATTTCGGGAATGCGAGACCGTGTTACACCAGAAAGGTGGAGCCTGGACGCGTACATCTTGAATCTTTCCGTTGGTGACATTGTTGAGCGTCAATGATATAGGTCTCCCATCCCCGTCTTGACGTGTCCTGTTTGCGAAATATGACCACCAAGTCTGTACAGACATGAGAGAAATGCCGGAATCATAACTGAAAATTTTCACACCTGACCATTCCCATCAAGGCCACCAGTACCATGTCCATCGACAACAAAGTTCTTTCCGGTGATAACGAACCAGGATGCCTGACTCTGTAGTAATGGTCAAGTTGACATGACAGATAAGAGTCAGAAAAATTGCAAAGGTCCTTGAAAGGTGCTTTGCTTTGTCATCGCAAGCGCCTAGCTAGCAAGCGCTCTTGCCGGCGAACCTCGCTTCAACCACCACCGTCACCTTCTTCCACCGTCTTCTTTCGGCCGTATTCGCTCGAAGCACATAACGGGAAAGATCAGGACCTACTTGAATGAAAACAACCCGATAAGTGTTCTCTGAATTTAGCCAGTACTGGACGTCTGGCTTGAACTAAAGGTCAGACTGAATATCAGCGCAGTAATGCTCGACTTGTTCGGAAGCTGACTTTCAAGAGGCCGTAAAGGTCGACGCGGGCATCTTGGAGCTCCCATATCATTTTTCTTTTATCATTATCAATATATTAAACCATTCTTTCTACAACACTCACCTGGTTATATTGTATGTTCCAGGTCCAAATGTCGTTGAACCAGATTGTCCACACTGTGCTACCGCAGCCTCGACCTAATACAGCTGTCAATCACGATTCCGCTAAATTGTCTCCAACGAAAAGCGACTAACCTGATCTGTATCATCAAGGCCCTCTCCCAATGGTGTTAGAACGCAGTTGCTCCTGAAGGTAGTTTCGGATTTCTGGTTGCCGGATTTGATTTTGAAAGCATGAGACGAGAGATGTGTCCAACAGGCTACCAGCACATTGGCAGCTAAAAAGATCTTAGACTTCATCGTGATGCAGGTAGGAAAGAAATGCGAATCTCTTTACAAGTGGTCTAAATATCGTTCAATCCAGGACTATCACGGGGCTCTACTCCAACGGACCGCTCATCTCTGTCCGGTTCACAACGCTGACGCTGAGTGGGACTCCCTTCTGTTCTATTATCACGGGTACCACTTATGAAATGCTGCAGACGTCATTGGAATGCTCGACAACTTCAAGGAACGACTCTGCTCGGTCCGTTTTTTGCGGTCGTTGTGCGGCCGAAATAGTTATGCACATTTGACAGACGACAGATGGCTCGCTCCTGGGCATAATTACATGGGATACGTTGTTATGCGGACTGAAACCGACGGCATGGGTTGCGCAATGCACTCACACGCAATCTCTCAACTGTCCTAGTTTCATGAAATCCGTAGGTACGATCAATCCTCGGGAAGACGTCTTTCATTGTTTGTATAGCAGGCTCGACATAAGGAGAGGAGAAAGAGAAGATATTGATCGCATTGACGGAACTTCATTGAATTCTGCCCGCTGAAACGCCCGCGTTCACTATATGAACCGTGTGGTCCTCTCTTGGTTTACGCGAACTTTCTGTTTACCGTGCGAGGTAACTGCTGATGCCTGTCTTGATTTCAGGCAATGCCAAGTGTGTCTCCTGTACAATTATTCGCTAGCTAACTGCAGTTCATCTGGCTACACGTGTAGTACATCGTAGGAGGTCGGAGTTGCAACTCAGCGAACTCATATCAGTTCGATCGCCCTTCCGTTGGAGACTGATATCCGCGCATTGGTGAGCAAGCCTTTTGTGGCGCTAATTTATGCCGTCTGGAAATGCCTCACATTTGACACGAATCGTCAAACTACATCAATATCAAAACACTAGTACGTACGTTCCCGTTCTCATTCCGCTGAGAGCGAATTCTGAATTACACTGCAGAAAGTACACATATACAAAACGTGCCTTCCGATGGCCATATAAAAAGTAGCTTGGGGCGCAGGTGAATCTACAAGGCAGTTTCTCGCCTACTAGTCATTCTTTACTACAATGCGTCTCTCTTTCGCAAGTCCTTCGTTCATCTCTCTCGTCCTTGCCGCTCCGGCACTGTGCGCCACCATTCCCAGGGCATCGCTCGAGTCTCGCGCGTTCGTCTCTGGTCAGTGGTCTTTAGCCCAGCAAGGGTGTGTATTACCAGTTGGCTGCCTCATGTTTTATGCTCACAAGTGTTTTTTCCCCGTCGCAGTAACACAGGTGTCAGCGCACAGCAACTCGCCGTCGTCTCCGAAACGACAGTCATAATTTTCGACAAGGTGTAAGTATAGTAATTGATGTTGTTCGTTCGAGACCGAACTAACGCGGACAACAGTGAACGCAACCCAATGATGGTCAATGGCCATGTCGCTTGGGCATCTGAGTTCAATCTTGAAACAAAGCAAGCTCGGCCATTAAACCCTATAAGTAATACATGGTGTGCTACTGGTGGCTTCATCGGAAACGGAACCTTCATAAGCTCAGGAGGAAACCCTCGCGAGGGTCCAGGTGTGTGCTGTGCGCTCTTTTCATCTCGTTGCGGAAGTTGATGACGATGCTGCCAGGCACGGACGGCCTGCAAGGTCTTCGTTTGTTCAATCCTTGCACAGACTCAACTTGTGATCTCCTTGAAAATCCAAGTCGGATCAGGCTAACCTCTAAGAGATGGTATCCTTCGTCGGTCAGTTTCACGTTGTCGATTGTTTGTCGAAGGCTGACATCAGCCTACGCAGGTTCGAATTGAAGATGGATCTGTCATTATTTGGGGGTAAGTCAGTATGAATTTATGATCTGTCGATTTACTGACGATGGGCACATCAGTGGTTCCGTCAGCGGCGGGTGAGCATTCGAATCATCAACTCATCTGATAGATAAGCGCACTGACAGATATCAATCTCAAGCTTCATCAACGGCGCGGGAATCAACAATCCTACCTATGAGTTTTATCCTCCCAAGAACATCAACGGTAGCCAGATTTCTAAGGACCCCGGGCCGACTTGTTATTCTAACTGTCCTTCATAGGTTTCAACGGCCTCCAAATACGCAGCCAATTTATGGTGGATACTCTGAACGGCAACCACTTCCCAATCCTCATTCAGCTACCCGATGGAAACATCTTCGTTGCGGCGAACCAAGCAGCCATGATCTTCAACTGGAGGACCAACACTGAAACGCGTCTCCCTGGAATCCCAAATGGCGTTCGCATCAGGTAAGGAGTACGTCTGACCGAGAGCCGCTTTTGCTCATAAATCCCAGCTCTCCATTCTCCGCTGGCGCCGTCTTGCTACCTCTGACACCCGAAAACAACTACACTCCAGAAGTCATGATCTGCGGGGGTTCCACTGTCAGCGACAGAGTTAGCGCGTCCTCATTATCTTCGCAAACCCCTGCCTCCGCCCAATGCTCAAGAATGGTCTTGAACTCGGCAGGAATAGCAGCAGGGTGGAAAGTCGAGACCATGCCGGTTCCTCGAATCATGCCAGAGCTCATTCTTCTTCCTGACCAAAGAGTCCTGATTGTTAACGGAGCCCAGTCAGGTGTTGCGGGTTATGGCAATGTATGCGAATTCTTCGGAAATGTGCACGATGGGAACTAATCATGTCATTACAGGTCGGCGACCAGATTGGTCAAAGCAATGCTGATCATCCAGCGCTGACACCCGTCATTTACGACCCTGCTGCGGCGGCAGGAAGTCGATTCTCATCTGCAGGTGTACCTGCTTCTACAATCCCGCGAATGTATCACTCTACTGCGAGTCTAACTCCAAATGGTACAATCATGCTAGGTAAGGTTTACATCGATATGGGCGTGCAAATGCTGAGATGCATCATCAAGCGGGATCAAACCCTAACAACGATGTGACTACGGTCAAATATCCAACAGAATACCGGTATGTGGTTCCTGTCAAAGCTGAATTCCGAATGTCCGAATTGATGATCTCCCGTTGTACAGGGTGGAGTTTTACTCGCC
Organism: Paramarasmius palmivorus; assembly: GCA_037176845.1. Lineage (NCBI taxonomy): Eukaryota > Fungi > Basidiomycota > Agaricomycetes > Agaricales > Marasmiaceae > Paramarasmius > Paramarasmius palmivorus. The sequence goes on along the minus strand of JAYKXP010000001.1, from coordinate 963,145 downwards.
TCCATACATGTCACAGCCACGTCCTACTTACACCGGTTTGCCTGCAACTATCAACTTTGGGTCCACATTTACCTTGTCGGTCACACTCCCAAGCGGAGTAAACGGTGTTTCTGGTGGGTTGTTCTTCAGAAAAGTTCACCAACGTTCAAATATTTACTTCCCAACTAGTCTACGCTATCGATCTTGGATTTGCAACCCACGGCGTGCACATGGATCACCGGTCCGTGAAGCTCGTTTCTAGTCTGTCTTCGGACAAGAGGACTTTGACGGTTACGGGACCACCATCTGGAAGACATTATCCTCCTGGACCGGCTTTCATCTATGTGGTCACTGATGCAGGCGTTCCGAGCTTTGGACACAAGACCATCATTGGAACTGGTGCTTCACCCCCTGTTGACCAAGGTGCTATCAACAAGTGAGTGGTCAACTTCTTATGTTTGCTTCTTCGACTAAATACGCTCGCAGCATGCTCCGATCCACTTCAGGGTCATCGCTTCTCGATAATTCACTCGTGCCAACTGAAGGAGAAGGTAGCCCTCTCGCTGACCCGATTGATACAGCGTAACTTGACTAAATCGACATCTCGGACTTTACTCAAATTCAACTCGTTCTTTCATTTCATATTCGTCACTCATTTCTGTCTTGTACCACAAAAAAAAACCAAAATGTAACAGTCGAGTAGCCGTGCTTATACCTTGCTCTTTGGAGCTATCATGCGACCTTAACACTATCAGGGAGGAGTTCGATCACCCTTTCTACCAACTTCCTCATCAGCTCGCCCTTCTGCTTGCCCAGAGCCAATACCTCTTCATGCGATACCACTTCTTGGGGCGGTGGTTCAACCTTCTGACCAGCAAGCTATTCACCGTGCCCCAGATCAGCATCTCAGATAGCGTCAATACGCAGTGAATACATACCTCAGCCTTTACTTCCTCCTTGATACTCCTATACTTCTCTGGAATCACTACCGCATTTGTGACCAAACTGAGCACCATAACTTCCATCCCTTCCTCCCTTGCAGCAACGACTTCAGGAACCGTACTCATCCCAACGACATCTGCGCCGATTTTACGGAGGAAACGTCCTTCTGCAGGTGTTTCGTATGTTGGGCCACTGACCCAGGCGTAAACCCCCTCGCCCAAGGCTGATTCTTCGAATTGAAGCTGATTGGAAGCGATAAAGGCTAATCGTCGTAATGCGGGTGAATAGGCATCCGAAAGAGGGATAAATCGTGGACGATCTGTGTTGACTTGTGGTCCAAGTAAAGGATTCATTCCGGTAAGATTGGGTAGAGCAAGATGATCTTGAACGACGACAATGGTGCCGACGGCGAGATTGGGATTGAGAGCACCTGCCGCGTTTGTAACTGTTCATAACAAAAGGAACGGGTTGGTGAATTGGGATGATGTACGAGATAGAATGGGGGCGCCGTACTGATCATGGTATTCACGCCCAAACGTGCCATGACACGAACAGGGTACACAACCGAAGAGAGCGGATAACCTTCATAGGGATGAAACTGACTGGTATTGTTGAACAGTTAGCTTTGCCCGTCTTTATGTGTGATAACGAGTAACACTGACCCTTCCGAGCATGGCAACTACTGGTATTTCATTTGCACCCATCAACCCAAAAGCTAGAGCACTTTTGTGTCCCGGGACTGGACCATCGTCAAGCTGAGCATTTTCAAATGAGAGGTAGCAACTTACCAGTGCTCTTTGCAAATCCCGGCAATGTGTCGTAGGGTACAAGTACAGTTTCCTTCAATGAAGCCGCAAGCCCACTCAAACCTGAGCCACAGATAATTCCAACACGAGGCTTCTGCAGTTTCTGAGGTACGGCCTTTTGAATAGCCTCGATGGTTTTACTGAAGGTTGCAGCAATTTCGGCCATGGTGGTGGTACAGAAGAGAGATCTAGAGAGATGTAATGATAGATAGCCGATGGGCCGATAATGTCGCATTCCAAATATTGCCAAGATAACACACACTGGCAGCCCTTCACATCTACTACATAAAATCAACCTCTGCGTAAGTCTTCGCGAACTCCAAACTGAACACCCCGTAAGTGATTAGCATCGAGGTGCAGCAAGACATCTGTACGATGGGACGACCAAAGGTCGGGAATAGGACGCGTTTCTGCGATTCCAACATGGCATTTAACGTTTAACCCCCGTGCAACGTCGATATAAAAACAATCTCATCATTGTTCTTCAACTCATACTCTCCCTCTCCTTCCAGCTCCCAGTCCGTATCATTAATCAAGACCAGGATACCCGGGCGCCTGAGGATGCAATCATGTCAGACGGTGAACTCACAAAAGAACAATTACACCACTTACACAGTACCGTTCTCCATGAACAGTTCTGCCCTCTCTTTCAGTAGATGATCTCGTAGATAGTGGATCAAATAATCCACATCGGCTGGCTTCGTGTCTCCGTTCAACTGAGATTTCGTGTCATTGTTTTTGGGAACCTGCGTGGGTAAAGTAACATTGTGGCGCTTTTCGTTAGAGAAGAGCAATTCGAGACCGCCGCCAAATTCAACACGAACAGAGATGGAAGACATGGTGAAAACAACGCGCCAATCCCAATCGCCATTTTCAGAGCCAATTTGGGTAAGATGTTCTCATGAGTCCCGTGACGAGGTCTGGACTCGGGGTCCATCAAGGACTTTGCGCGGAGCTCCCGGCTTGACATCCCCCACCACCATCTCATTTGGCAGCGATGTCAGACTTTGACGATGAACTTTTGGAGCTCGTAGAGGCCGGATCTGAAAAGGAGAGAAAGCGCAAGAGAAACAAGTCAAAGTCCAGCTCTTCGAAACGACGCAAGGCTAGGCAAGTTATTCTAACCAATACTCTGCATTTTACTTATTCTGCACAGTGTTTCCGATGACGAACCCGAAAGCGAAGAGGAGGAAGAGATTCCCTACCCTCTGGAAGGGAAGTACGTTGACGAGACTGACAGGAATCGGTCAGTATACATACATATACGCTGGAGAAGAACCTCTCGTTGAAACGTGGTCTACGACTTGGTCAGTCTTTTGCAAATGTCCGAAGTGGAAAGAGAAGAAATTCTAGCGCAAAGGGCGGAGGAGATGCAACGTATACATGATAAACGGGCGCTTTCACAAATGGTTAAAGACCAACGGGCGGATGGTGACAGTGTTGCGAAAGCAGCTAAAAGTGAGTAGCCAAAGGTTCAGTTGAGTAGTAGCCTAGGTGCTTAACCATCCTTATTCAGGACAGCATACAGCTCGCGGCGCTACCAAGGAGAAGAGTAGAAAGCTTGACGAACTAAAGGCCAAACGAAAGGCCAAAGACGAAAAGAGCAAGGTCTGTACATTGCAAACTCTACTACACCCCTCAATTAATCTATTCCCAGAACCGAACTGGCTCACCGAAGCGCGACCGTTCATCTTCGCCAATGGACATGGACATGGAAACCTCCGACGAAGAAGAGGAAGGCATGATCAGCAAAGCGGAACAGGAGGAAGAATCATTAGACCGCAAGTTGGGCAATCTGGACCAAGAGCTACCCGTAACAATGTCCGACTTTGAGAAGTGCCGGCTAAATCGTACCAAACTGTCAAAACATTGCATGGCACCCTGGTTTGACAAATATGTCGAAGGTGAACTAGATGCCTTACCCAGAAGCACTCGTCTAATTCCTCATGCTAGGCGCCTATGTTCGATATCTCATCGGCAATGATGATAGAGATGGTACACCAGTCTATCGTATCTGCCGCATAGAGCGTTTGTCTTAGCCAATCGATGTTGATACTTTCGGCTAACCGTTCACTTTTCTTAGGCCTTCTGGAAGAACCTGTCAAACCATACAAGATTGACGGCGTGTCGTTTGACAGAAATGTGGAGCTTGCATTTGGAGGTTCGAGAAAGGCGTTCCCGTTGGACAAGGTGTCGAACGGACCATTCCAACAGGTAGACTTTTCATACCTCATACCTACAGTCTTATCTTTACTAACGATGTAATTCAGAGAGAATTTGATCATATGACAAAGGCATATGAGAAAGACAAGGTCAAGATACCAACAAGAAGTGCTCTACATAACAAAAGGGCTCGTATGGAACATCTAGTCTCACAGCCAATGACGGAGGTGAGTTTACCACTACTCGTTGGTCTTCGGTACTGAGGGCAATCAAATTCAGAGTGACATTGCAGCCATGTTACAAAGGAAGAGTCAACTCCATGCTAATCGTTCGTCCAATTGGTCGACCTTGGAGCGTTCCAAGCTTATGCAAGAAAGAACTCTTGCTCAACGGCGACAAGACTTCAAAGAAGTTGCAGAGATTGACGCCAAGTTGGCTCAGTTTGACGCTCAGAACACTTCTCGGGAAGGAACACCTAGTGCCAATGGTAGTGTCAAGGAGGACAAGAATGTTCTCGCTATGCTCAGCGAGAAGAATCGTAGGGCAAACGCGGAAGCTGTGCGAAGGGCCGAGATTATGGAGGCCGAAAAGAGACGCAGGGAGAGAAAGCTGGCATTGGCGGGAAAAAGTGGAACTGCTACACCCACAGATCCCAGTGCAAGGTTGAGAACGATACCAAAAACGTTCAATGCGGCGACACCGGCGTCGAGGTGTGTTGATTTTTATACAGCGCTCTGAACCTATCTTGATCAACTACCATTAATCTAGACCAGGAACACCTTCTATTGGGGCGTCACCAGACGGTAAAACTGAAGCTCCGCTGCTTGCGACTCCCTCACCTGGCTCTTCACAAACGAACGGCAAGGCGAAGACGTTTGAAGCGTCGGTCATCGATTCGGTAGAAATTGATTTGGGTGACTTTTAAGAAGGTTCATTCCTTCTCGGCCATTGAATGCTGAACGTTGAACCACCGTATCCAACTACGGTAGCCAAGTGGCTTTGTATGATATAGTTCAAAATTCTCCGTTCTCTGTGGAGGAAATCCTGTAAATGTTTAACTTAACTAAGTATGTCAGTAATGGAAAACTGGAATGGGACTCCGTAGAATGATATACCCTTCGTGTAATAGTAGACTCAAATGTAGCATACATCCCGAATTCATGTCGAATTTTGTGTAGAGTTTGCGAGAACAAGCGGGAATCTCGAAGAAGATCATGGAAGAAAAACCTTGGTTGATTTCATCACTCACGCTCTCCATCCATGTCATCTGCAACTCTGTCGTTCCCCCTCATCAAACCTCCAGATCTAAACGATCTAAACGATGTTTGGCTGTTGCGTTGCTGGACGTCTTCTCCAGACCAACCTGCAACAGGTTGACGAAACTCATGCACTATTCGAGTTACCGAACGCCAGTACAATCAACCATGTTTGCGTATTCTTATTGGGCACGATCCCCTTTCCAGATGGATACGGAGCCACTGTTCATTTTCATTGGCCTGGGAAAGGGTTCCAATTGCTTGGAATGTGCGTATCTGTGGTTCATTTGCAAAGCTTCTTGACGCATATCGAGTACAGGTTATCAAACGAGAAACCATCCGCCATTTTTCGCCTTCGCGGGTCATTTTCATCGTCCACGAGTTATGGCGCGTTTAGCACTTCAAACACGCCCATAGTGGACAATGCTGCAGACGTGACTGCTATTCTCGGTCTATCTATCGAACCTTTACCGCAGATCCAAGCACAAGTTGCTGCCCTTCCTTCGACGTTAGCAAGACCTCAGGCCGACATAGCGAAAAACCCTACATTACTTGCCGAGAGGATTGTGAAGCACTTATTCAACTATCTCTCGAGCTTCTCTGGAGGTGGGGCCCTGTCGCCTGAGGTGCCTGTTCCAATGGGCGTCATCCTGAAGTGGTACGAGAACTTCATGAGCAAGATAAGGAATAGTGGGGTCGGTTTTTTGGAGAGAGAGGAATAGACTCGACACCTTTGGTCGTGAATGTAATAATATATATGTCGTTCGACGTCAGCTCTTCCTTACTCTGATGGTTTTGATCGCTGACCATGAGCTCGCTTTAGGTTTCAATTTTTGCGCAATGCATTTGGATACTTGGCTGTGTCTGCTAGGCGCAGCACTGGAACTGTCCGTCTTCGCACGTTCATAATCTTGATTCGATTGAGGTTTAGATTGACTGCCGAGTACTTTGCTATTAGTCACAGATAATCGGAAGGTAGAGGAAATTGTCGGTGAAGGGTAATAGCGCTACATGATACAACAAACGAAGTGAACAATAGTGATGAGGGGAGCAACAAGCAGAACACGAATATCGATAAGTAGACAACAAGAGTTCTACCAGTGCGAGACAAATACAGAATCTGCAGAAATATTAAAACATTAGACGTCGCGCACTTGATTATCTGTAGCAGGATCAGTCAGAGCATCCCTGAAGCGGGATAAGATACTCACTGTAAATATTATAAGGCTCGTGTAGGTATACTTGAGGTGATGAGTGTGTAGCTTGGACGGGTGCGTGTTCAGACGCGGGGGTATAGTTATTATGTCCGAGTTGTGAATACGCGGAATAGTCGTTCCAGTACTGAGGATATCGATGATCAGCAGACGAGCCTTGGTGTCCCGCTGAGGGCGAGTGGAGAGCACCGCGATGAGCTTGACCACTAGCCATTGTGCGGTCGTCGACCAAACCAGTGCTATATGTTTGAGGTAACACAGAAGTAGTCAACGCTCCCGCGTACTGTACGTTTTCAAAATGATGTTCTGGATTCCATCGTTGCTCTGTTCGATAGTATGAAGTGGGAGGAGGGGAGTGAACAGATTGTAGATCTGTGGCGAGGGAAGAGGTCGAGATATACTGGCCTGGTTGATGTTGGGGATTATGTTGGTGCTCGTTATAATGAGGGGTATTCTCGTAGTTGTCGTGGTGGTGAGCAGGCAGATGCTCCGAGTATCCTAGACCAACGGTCGGTAACTCATGCGAGTGACTGTCTAAGGGCCGTTTGCGCCGGTCCATTGACTCCTTCCCTTGGGTTGGAATAACAGGAATCTGATCGTTGACTTTTGAACCTCGCAAAAGCTCAAGAGCACGACCCGCGCTGGGCCAGACAATCTGCATAACTCGTAGAATCTCCATGCACTTGTTGAGACCAACACGGGCTTGAGGGTCGGCGGGGAACGCAGTTACTAGGATGGTAAGGTTAGTCTACATAATTCAGTTGGAACGTGTGCAACATACGTGAAGTAACATGCATAACGCTCGCGGTAAAGACATAGTAACACAAGAAAGGAGGGCAAAACTTGAGCGGGTAGTTTTCCGTGTACAACGTGGCTAAAAATGGTGAGACATTTGAGATAATGGAATGATATGAATGACTCACCAATGGTTGTGATGTGATTGGCAGCACCAGCTGAGAGCTCGTAATTCTTCTCGGCCTGGGCTCGAGCGTCGCCATCTTCATTCCTTTCTGGGCTGCTTGAACTGGAATGTCAATGAGGATCATCTCCTGAAGATTAAATCTCGGACCTTTTAATCCTCGCCTGGTACATGTTCCGAATGCTGGGAAGGTGATTCAGTAAGCGATTACGCTCCATCAGTGCCAATACTCACAAAGGTCGGTGTAGAAGTAGAACAGCACACCAATATTGCATATGCAACGTGAGTATGTGAGGTAACGGTACCCTCTTCGATGATGAGGGCTCATATTGCAGATGCTCGGGCAATTCATGATACCATTTATCAAGGATTCCTTCCAAGAATACTGATTCCCCATGACGGCTGCAAACAGGTCGAACGGCATATATTGCCTGCACGATCATGCTTAGGATTCCGGCTATAGATATCCACGTTCAGTTCCGTCGCACATCACATAAGGTTGGCATTCTTACAGAGAACTGCTGCGGCGTTGAAGCAGGTGATTATTTTTCCAGGTACAGAGGGAACCTGGCTTTGGCCTGCAACATGCGGTATCCAATCGTCAAACTCTTCAGCCTGAAAGGAATCAATAAGAGTTCACCATAACATAGAGAAACTCACATCGTCTTCGTTGGGAAGTAACGTGTCAAAGTCTCGTTCGAATATCATCAACGGGCGACCTAAAAAGTGGGTTTTAGAACAGCCGCAACTTTCTAACAAGAAAGAAAAACTAACCGATATATGATGAAACGTATTTGTCCATCACCACGCATGCAAACCAAATTCTTCTCCGCTCTTGCAACTCCCAGTCTCCAAAGAGCCTGCCGAAGCCCGCCCTAGCCCACCCATCAGCGCGCCGGTGCATCCCTAAATCTTGTGCCATACGAATGGCCATTCCCACATAGGTCCACGCCTGAGCCATCGCTCCTATCCCAATCTCGCGATAGCCCATTAAAAGGAGTGCCTGGCACGTCTCAGGCTTCGAGCTGGCATACGAACGGTCTAGAATTCGCTGAGCTTGCTCGAGATATTCGTCGCCTGCGTCCCACATTGGCGGTGTCGCCCCTGAGCCTAGTGGCAGGACAGAAGGCGAGTTCGAGTATCGTGCCGCGACAGCGAACATTGCAAATAATAATAACGGCGAGACCAGTCGGTGTCGATTGACGAGCGGTGAACCAGGGGTAGATGATGAACGATCCGATCCTACAGCCTGCGGAGAGGTGGCCCGCGAGGAATTAGAAAATGCTCGAAAGTTCTCCAAGAATGCGCGCTTGTACAGTATTGGTAGCACAGGGTGCACATACGTGAAGTAAAGGTCCACCAATTGTTCTTGGACCTCTGGCGGGGGCAGCCGACCGGTGAAGTCCGGCTCATCGCCATTCTGGACTGCGACGGATTTGGAAGGTAAGGGCGGCCACACTCTTGCTTTTGGGAAACGCCTGAAATGAAATACTGTGAGTAAAATGTTGTGACATATGAGAATACCTACCATATGCCACCCTCATTTCGCTGATCGATCCTGTCCTTCGTGCCGAGAAGGTATAAGCCACTAGCTTTTCCATGGTACCTGACTTGCTCTTCCTCGTTCAAGCTCAGCTGACCTAGTGCACCGGGTAACTCGTCCTCGTCCTCAGAGGCGTAGCCGTCGGAACTAGCGCCAGTAGGCGGCTCTTTCCCGGAAGTCTGTGAGGATGCAGTATTGCGGCGCACCACTCGAGGCAATGGGCTTAGGGCTGGCGCCGATTGTTGCGAAACTGATCGCAAAACAGGGGACGCAAATGACCGAGTAGTTGGCGAGTGAGAAAGGCGGGAAGAATCGGGAGGCACTGTTGGACTGATCATAGAAGCAGGTGCAGCTGAAGTTTGGCTCTCGCTCTGCTCTGAAACAGAGTCATAGGATCCATCGTCAATCCTGCGCCGTTGTCTGCGGCCCGGAGATGTCGAGTCAACGTCTTCGTGGTCAGTTACGGAAGAGTCGCGAGCACTTGATGACGCTGTTACAATGGCGGGAAGGTCTTCTCTGTGCTGTCTGTTCTGTGCGGATGGACCGGGTTCATCATCCGATATATTCATAGTTGGAAGTCGTGGTGTGTCGAGTTTTCCACCTCGTGCAACAACTGCTTTCCGAAGCATAGCCGTGACAGTGTCTTGCCACTCATTAGAAGGACTGATTTTATCATCAGTGGATTAGTTTTGGCAGTTCATCGCGATATTAACTTACTGTGTAGATGCCAGCTCATTCGTGGCCTGATCATCCTTCGGTTGGGCATGCTTGCCTTTCCCGCTCTCCCGGCCCCGACCCTTCACTCCATAGGGAGAATTATCCACACGATTAATTATCGCTTTTGCAAGTGGATCCTATGAACATAGTCAGTTACGTCCTAAGAATGAATAGAAAACGATTAAAAACATCCGCGCAAAAAGAACCGCGGGATGGCAGAAGATTCTCATATCGACCTTGTGATTATTATGCAGAATAGACGCGATGATGCACCAATCCAACATGATGACGAAGAGAAAACCCCATCAACGATGTATTGACATACCTGAGAAATATCCTCCAGAAGTGTAGTGGCCCTGTCGTCGCCGGAAAGGAGCATTATTCCGATGAGAGCTTCCATCTGATGGAGACGAGCTTCAATTGCATCAATATAGCCTTTTGGAGGACCTCTTTTTCGCGACGGCCCCAAAAAGGTGCACTCTAACGAAGAGATCTCGGATGAGCAGGGAAGTATCGGCAGGGAGCAATAATGTAACATACGAGTGCCCAGCATGACGCAGTTCCTACAGGACTCATTCGGGGAGGCGCGCTCGCACTTGCATTTGGATTTCCGGCACTGATCACAAGCTACAGAATGACGAATTGGTGAGCGGAATGCAACATGATAGCTAACGCGACGCACCTTTGCTACTTCGACGCCTAACCAACCTTTCCCCTGTAACAAATCAGAAAAGTAGGAGACGCGTCGGAAGGTGAATTACCGGGGTTAGTGTCTGCCAAATCCGCCGAGTCCTCATATTCGTCTGAGAAAGACATTGCATACGGTAGATTGAGGTCGTATCGGTTCACGCTGCTTGCACTGCCTGAGGAACCTGGAGGTTCATGGTGTCCTGAAGACCAGTGTCCATGAGAAGGCATAGAGTGAAACGCAGTTGTCTGCCCGGTCCCAAAACGAAATATGGGGTGTTGAGGAAAGACAATTTGTGGGGGAGATGGTTGACGTGATGAGTGATGAGAACCGTGAGAGGCTGGACGATGAGAGTTATAAGCAAAATGGTGATAGTGTTGTTGCAGAGAATTCGAGTTCGCAGGTAATAAATCCGGAGACGGAGAAGACTCGGTCTTCACTGAGACGTGCTGGGGTGTGACGTGAAGATGTTCTGTAGAGAAATAGGAAGGTTCAGTCAAGGAATACGAGCCCATCGTGAAATATAGGGTACTCGTTGCATGAAATAACGAGCAGCGAAGTAAGGAGCGTTGGGGTGTTGGTGGTGGTAGCTAGTGGAAAAAGTTGGAAAAACCAAACTCACATTTTTGGATCCCCATAAATTGAAAATAGAAAATCGATCTACTACTACAGAGTAAAACAAATGACTGTCCCCCAGTCGGTGAGTAAACCTGAAAATCGTACAAACCTTGGCGGAACAAGTTGGGATCGGCCCGAATTTTGATAGAGCCGTATTTTGTTTGCACATGGTGATCCTTTCCTTATCTGGCATGCCCGCCCAATTCGTGGGTACTATCGCCACCGACTGGCCACCGCAATTCATTGGCAATCCGCTCGTTTTCTTCTGCGAATAAATGGCTGCATGTACGCACATGTCAGTACAAAAAACCTCGATTTTCTGATGCTCACCCAGGCTCACCCCTACCTCTAGCGGCTTTCAGTGGAGTCTCTTCCTCGATCCCTTCCGTCGTCTTCCGCTGTCGGTTTCTCAACTTGGCAAATACCTCCCAAAATTCAAATGCCCTTCCGTACTCCTTCTGGCACAATGTCCCGTTGATAGGCTTACCACAGACGCGAAATGCGAGACCCAAGGTGCCAACCTCCGACCAACATTCTTTGCCATTACAGCTTTGAAACATGTCCCAACGAAACATGCAAATGGATAACCTTGGATAACTCGTTGATCAGGCAAGAGCACACAGGCTTCACGTCCTCGCCGTGTATGAAATTCATGGATTGTGGTAAGGTAGCCTCGTGCCCTATTTCCAATTTCGCAAGCTAGCGATCGAAATGAGGTCGATCTTGGAGATTTGGTATAGATTCTAGGCTCTGGATACCTTGGGCCGTGCTCGAGGAAAGAACGTTGAAGGAACTCTCTTCGAAACAACTGAATTGAACGCATCATCTGGTCGTCAAGGTACTCGGGTACCTCCCAGATATTTGAGTTTCCTTGCTCCTTCTCGCACGCGTAGCGGAAATTCGGACGAACAAAAACAACACTTTTGCAACATTAACTCTTTAGGCCTTTAGGGGGTCTGGTTTCGAGGACCTGCACAGCGGACGCATCTCAGACAAACTTTGGCGCAGTGCATACTCAGGAGACTCACCATGATCGGCGCGAGTAGCATCACCTAATTTTGAAGAATTTATCAATTTCCAATCTTCGTTCGCAGGTTCCCACAAAATGAACATTTGTGGCGTTCCTGTACATACCAGGCAAAAGCTCCGATCGTCGCATCCAGACCCCTCAAGGCCTCATCCATCCCTATAGCGGAGGGAGTTCTCATGAGCCTCCGAGACATAATTACGGTCGCGTGGCTTCGCATCCACGCAGAGGAGGTGAAAGAGGAGTCGAATACTTGCAACAACTGTCGGATGCGCATCCCGAAACGTGGCCTTGTGAATCTCCATACAGGGTCTTGGAAAATAACATTTCAAAGTCGGAGTGCGGTGATTAGCCCGTGCTCCGACGAACTGTGACGCACGAGTCTTGTCCGAGTCGATAAGTTCTATGACTGATACCGCTTTCTTATTTCAGTCAAACTGCGATATGTAGCCAACAGTAGCTACACATGCGAGATAGACACCATGCGGGCAGGTCCTTTAGCACACGGAGATTCAGTATTGAGCGCTGAGCACTGAACACTTGCCTGCCGCATCTGCATGCGTTTAGCTGTCACGCTAAAAGCGAGAAGTTACAACACCGCTTGGAGAAGAGAAAGAGACGCGTATGAGCCTACAGCACTCCCATACAGTCATGACACGTCAAATCAAAGCCATTGAATACCGCAGACCATAATGGGATGTGGTCAGTGGTATGTTCCTCGATTCTCGGTATCCTCGTCGAGTCCTTAATAGCGTTAATTGCAATGTTGGTCGAAGCGTTTCTCGAGTTCTCTATGAATAGTACATCAATAGTCAGGACATCAAGGGCGCCAGCCAAATACCGCGATCCATAACAGGATATTGTTGTACGTCCTCGATGTACGCGCCCACGGGCCACCCCGTGACATTATCAAACCTTCGACCTTTTTTGTCAATGAAAGTTTGTTCGAGTTCCGACCCTTCACAACTTCCATCCGCCGAGATCTGAACGACGCGCATTTAGTCAACATTTAGGCACTCACGGTCTTCGAACCCGCACCTGTGACCTGGGAGCGGAAACTTTGGAAAAGAAAGCCACCAAACGCCGATTCGATGCACCAATTTACACGGTTGTCCCTCACGTCCTTTCTTCCAACAGAATCTAACTGCTATTGATGAACCCTGCAACGATGACGACTAGTCCATTACATGGGCGTAGATTTCTAGTCGACGAGGGTTGAAGTTATCTGGGCCCGCTCGAAAGGGTGTTTGAGATCTGTCTACATTACTGCATGCATTACCATTCGTTTAGAGTTCCGGAAGGTAGAATGCATACCAAAACGAACGCAGGGTCCGGCGTCATCTTGATTTCAATAAGGCCGGAGAAGTATCGAGTATCACGGCGAGCATGAAGGCGGTGAAGTTCTCAACAGCCGTAATTGAGGAAGGGACTGAAAGAGACGATAACAGACGATAACATGGCTCCAGATCCGAGACTGAGGTGGACGTCTGTGTCAAAGCGTTGTTCAAGTCCGTGGGAACGAGATGGCACAGCCTAATGACGTCAGGTTTGAAATTTGTGTTCCAAGATGGCAATGGCATTCAAAACGCACACTACAGAGTAAACAAGTATGTTGAGAATATGAAGTAAAAGTCAGGTATATCGGGTAGTGATCCTATTAGAGTTCCGGAGGTAGAGAAAATACAAGAGCGAAGCAATTCAGTGTTACGAGTCCAATATCTGAGGAACGCTCATTCTTGTAAGACGAGGACTTTCCGAAATCGGTTTTGTTGTACCGTGAGGAAATGCAGGGGATGGTAGAGAGCCACCGTATGCACCCTTAACTGGGAAATCATCGTCTCTCATATTGACCTTCAGCGTGTCGGGAGGATCTGGAGCGGATAGGTTCAGCATATCGGGGGGTGCCTTGTTTATAAGACCCTTTTGGGATAGTCCAAGAGGAGGTGAACGTTCTCGGAGCAGAGTTGGGGAGTGTGTCCTCGAGTTACTACCGGAGGCAGTCATACTTCTAGGGCTAGCTACCTGTGGGATCGGTGGTATTCGGGGAGGTGGAGATTTCGGGAGAGATGAGGTAGGAGGTGGTGGACCAAAGCCCGAAAGTGCTGGTGTTGCACCGCCGCTTTTCGAGCTGAGGTATTCATCAGACGCTCTGCTCTTGGGTGGTGGTGGAGGAGGGGTTCCCCATGACGGACGAGGTGACGAAACTTGACTACCAGGGTGTGCTGAAGCAGATCCAGGCGGGATCTTAGCGTATTGGGAGGCACCAAGCGCAAATGGAGTTGCAACAGGACGATCACGTTCCTTCTCTCGCTCTCTTTCCCGATCTTTATCCTCCGTCACAGATGGTGGACGACTTCCCGTCATGGATGGCCCTTTAGATGTAACTTCGCCTCTGGACATGTTGGGGCTGGTCATTGGACCACCTGGTTGGGGATGCGAGTGCGAATGAGTCGGTGAAGAAGAGGGACTACCGTGCATGTGATGATGATGGTGTAGTACATGGTGGTGATGCGGTTTTCCATGGTGATGATGATGAGGTGGAAACGCTGGTGAATGTGAAGTTCCTGGAGCGCCAGGCTGGTTCATGCCGGGACCTCCTGGCAATGCAAGGCCATTGTCAGATATCCTGGGCGGACCATTCAAGCTTGAATGGCGTGATGGTGGTTGCCTGTCTCGGTCTCGCTCCATCTCGCGAAACTCCCTGTCTCTCTTTTCTCTCCGAAAACGTTCTCTCTCATCATCCTCGGCTGTCCAGCGAGGGCCTTTCATGCCAGGGAACGATGGTCCGTGTCCCATGGCCCCCATACCGAAGTTTCCCATGCCCATTCCTGCACCCATCCATTGTCCACTCTCTTTCGATGCTGAAGGTGCGTTTACAGGAGACATCGATCGACGATAAGCCATACTTGTCATATGCTTCTCACGTTCGCGCTCATGTTCACGTTCACGCTCGCGATCTCTTTCCCTTTCCCTCTCTCGATCTCTCGGGGGCGGAGGATGCCCAATCATATCATCTATCATACCAGGAAACACGTGTCCGTGGTGTGCTGAACTTCCAGGGGTTGTAGACGGCGGCGGACGAGACGAAATATGATGCATTCGGCTGCCGGCAGAACTGGTTGGAGGTAATCCAGAGCTTGACCCTGGTCTGGGTCCTAGTGACATGCCATTGTTGTAGGGAGGTCCGGGATATCCCATGGGACCTTGGCCTGCATGTTTGCCAATACCAGAAGGATATGGTTCATTTACCATTGGTCCTGGAGGGGGAGCAGAATGTGGCGGATACGATAATGGAACATGTTGACTTGGACCATCGAATCCGTTAGGGCCTGGGGGTACAGGGTGGAAATTTCCAGTGGAAGTTGGCAATAGTGGATGCGCTTGTTGCTGGTGTTGACGGCTAGAGGTACCTAGACGTTGAGGGTTATGGCCATATCCAATAGGATCTCTTTGGTTATGGAGGGATGAATGCGGGTGAAGGACAGGACCGACATGCCCATGATGGTCAAATACGGGCCCAGATTTGCGTGCTGAAAGCGATAGCAGATAATCCAGGTCATGATTCACGTCTGCTGAGCTGAGTGTAGGGAGTTCTGGATAGGCCAGAGGTACGAGGGACCCCGCTGAGTTAGTACCCATGTCTCTTTTCCCACTAATGGCATTGACGACATGGGTGTCTCGACTCCGGTGTTTGTTCTTTGATCGCGGTTGCATTTCACGGCTGCCGAATGGTGGATTGTTGATTAGCTGTCGCAAGGTAGGAGGCGAAGTCAGTATGTCCGGTGGCAGGCCTGGTATGGTTCGGACTAGTAGCATGGTGAGAAGAGGATGTAAACGGGAAAAGAAGAGCCTCGTACTGGGTATCGGACGCTCCATCTGTCTACGATCTCTCTCTAATCTCCGTTTCTTACGATTTGTCTCCGCGATCATGTCAATTTGAAGTTCATCTTTCGCAAGCTGCGTAGCTGAGTTCAGATGCGCTCTTTTGTTAATAGCAGACACATACTTTCCACCAAGACCAAGTAGCATCTTCTTCAAGTTTCCTTTTGCGAGAAACATGAGAAAACTCATAGGTTCGTTTACGAGCAGCAAGTTCCAGACGTTTGTCCTTGCGACGCTCGAGCTCGTTTTGAAGATATATGAACTCCGGATGGGTACCTATAGACTTATCAATTAATATGTATACGATCAAGTGTCCCTGGACATACCGTTTTCCACCAACGATTCCTCCCAAGCGAGACTCTGCATCTTTTCAACGTACAGCTTCTCTCTCACTAACGCGAATCTGAGTTCGATGGATGCCAACACCTCTAGAGCCTCGATGCGATGCGCGGGCTGAAGGTCCAATTCTTCTTCGTCGTCTTCCTCGGCTGCTTCACCTTCATCGATATCCTCGACATCTTCGGGCTCTTCTCTTTCATCGCGCTCCTCTTCTTCGGGCTCCTCTGGCTCCTCTTCCTCAACGTCCACGTCCATCTCTTCTTCCTCGGCAGCGGGTTCTGCTGGAGCATCAGCGTCAGGTTCAGCATCTCCCTCTTCTTCACCAGGCTCAGCATCTGCAACCACCGCCACCTCCGCTTCGACTTCTATTTCGACTTCTACCAATTTATCGCCGATTGTGGCAACAGTAGTAGTGATATCCTTGGTTATGTCTGGGATGGTGATGGGAGAAGGTTTAGGCTTGCCTCGACCTTTGACTCTACGCCTAGATTTCGATTTGCCTTTCATGTTCCTCGGTTTGCGAGTAATAGTTTTAGGACCATCATCTTCTGGATCCTCTGCATTTTCCTCGTCCTCGCCGTCTTCTTCGGGCTCAGGCTCGACAGCAGTCGGGTCATTAACGGTTGGCTTGAGCTTTAAGGACGCAGAACCATTGGAGCGCGACGAGTTCGCCGACGGAGAAGCGCGTAACTTTCCCGTAGAGTTTCCCATGATAGAAGACGCTGACGCGGCGGCAACAATGGGGCCGATAGTGCTGAGAGGTGGTGCAGTAATATCGACATCTGCTTCTATTTCGGATTCGACCTCTGGCTGATCGTCAGATTCAGAGTCTGACTGGGGATTGGAATTAGGGTTGGTGTCGGGTTGGTTCACTTCGTCGTCCCCGACTTCTGCGTCGGTCTCGTCGTCGTCCTTGGTTTGCTCGACATCTTCATTTCGAGCTGTTTCGACAACGATGGCCGCAGAGCTGAGAACATCTAGGGGAGAGATTTCGGGTTCGTCTGGCACGACGAGAGCAGATTGCGGCTGGTCTTCCTCTTCTTCTTCCTCGACCTGCTCTGCGACTACCTCCTCCGGTAATTCCTTCTCCTCATCCACACTCTCCTCCCGTTGTTTGGTGGCCTTGGGAGCCTTTACAACCGAATCCTGGTCTTCAGAATCCGACCCTTTGGTTGGGACCCATCCCCACATCGGTGCAGGGACAAGCGTACTACGTTTCCGCCTTCCCCCTCGACGAGGATGTTTAGATCCGCGCCCATTCACATTGGCCTGAGACCTTCGTGCATTTGTCGACTTGGAATTCGACTCTGCCGCCTCCTGCTCTTCTTCGGTGAGCTCTGAGAGTTCTGAATCACTGCCCAGATGAGCCATTCTGCTCGAGCTGGCTCCCGAATCCTGCGATGATTTTTTCGAATCGTCTGCTGGTGCCGGCGAAGGCGAAGGCGAAGGTGAGGATAAGGATTCAAGGGAGGCCTGCCTGGGCGGCATGGAGGGCAATGACAACAAAGGTTTGATGGTGAGCCGTGCGCGAGAAAATTAGGTTTTCGGGCTCAGATTGATGAATCTTATCTATTTCCTTTTTAGTCTTATCAACTGGTCCAGGTCCAGGTCTCGGAGCTTTGAGAGCCTTTGAGCCGAGACGAAACGAGGAGGTGGCCTGTTCAATGCTCGTATTGACTTTGTATCCTTGATACAATGCATAGCACAGATACTATTGCTGATGATGGCCTTGAGCTTCCCAATACATAATCTGCGTCACTCAAGTAGCCAGGTCTATCATTTCAAATGGAAGCGCGACGTGCGCGGGCTGCACAGTTCGGACTAATAACGGCCCAGTGAACGTTATCTGTGATCATTTTGGGGTGGTGGATAACAAAAGGCAGCTACAAAGAACCTTGCGAGTTCCATGACTAGAGACTAATGGTGGCGTACTTAGCAGATCCCAAAGACGGACCGATATCCGAAATGAGGACCATGTCAAAGATCTGCAATGCCAGAGTTGGAAGATGGCGCAGAACATAAGAACTTGTAGAAGAACTTCTGCGGGACCCGTAATTAAGAGGCGAGAAGTTTTGTACCGTTCTTCGTGTCGGTATTCTCCGGTCTTGACAGCGGTCTTGATCCCCGAACATGTTTTTCCAGTGATCTCTCGAGCTTGTCAAGATACAGTTTGTGGGGTAGTCAAGGCACAAGTATCCGAGGACTGTACCGAGAAACATCCTCATCTGAGGCACAAATGAGAAAATATATCTCGGGAGGTGAGGTATGACCTGACGTTTGTGAGCCATACCCCTACACCAGGGAGCGGACCGCTGCTAGTCACCAGTCCAAAGACGAAGATCTTGCATATGGAACGGAGAAATGGCTTTATACCAACATGGAGCATAGTAGCTCCTCGCCGCTGCTGTATCTACCATGAAATAATTGAAGAATGTCTAAGAAGTATAACGACTCGCCGGATATCTCCTTGCTTCTCAAAATGCCCTGACATAGTACTTTCCTGTATCTTCCGGATAAGATTGTATCTTTGGTGAAAAGCCGAGAGTGACCAAACTGGTGTTAGTAAACACGTACCGCCTTCAAGCTTCAATAATGGGTAATCTTCAAGTGACACACATGAACCCTGCTAACAATAGTCCACAGAAGACCGCAATGTTGACCACGACCATATGCGCACGTAACGATCCGAGGGCTTTGGATGAGCTTGCTCCTTGCAAAACTGGAGGTCAAGACCGCGGAGAGGGCCATCATGAGAAATAACCTTCATTGAAGTCCAACTCGGCGTACTAGTTTCTGAGCCTGGCCCCAAGTAATTCGAGGCTGCTCGTCGAGTCGTCCTAGGTGTGTCCCAAGGACACTAGGCTGTATTCGAGAGTGAAGGAGACTGCAAGTTACAAGTACAAAGTAGAGAACGATGACGGTCCGGCAAAGGGATTGGCTGAAATGCAAGAGTCCTGATTGGCTTATCCGTTTTTCTGGCCGGCGCCTAATCTTTATGCATGTCATTTTCCCCTGAAAGGGCTCCACCGTTTCTTTCTCTTACCACCACCTTCTCCCTTTCCTCGCTACGTCTATTCGACGTCCTTTCTAACCAGAAATCCTCTTTACTCGATATACAATGTCGACGAGCTCGTCATCAACCGTTAACGAACATTCCGCACCCCAAGTCGCACTTCCCAGGCGGCAACATGATTCAGTATCGAAATCGACAAAGCCTCCAGTCTGGCCTATCGACAATGCAGTCGGCTCAGAAACCGCGCCCCTTAATGCCAAATGTGCTCAAAGCCAGATGCCGGATGGAGTATGTTGCAAACAATTGAAGGAGGACGAAAGGCAGCTCATCGACCCAGATGTCGTTCGTGATGTGTATGTGCCAGCAATCTATTATTGGGTACATGGTCTATATTAATACTAAACCATACAGTATTATTGGTCTATCCGATGGATTGACTGTACCATTCGCTCTCACCGCCGGATTATCTTCTCTCGGCACATCACGAATTGTCGTTTTGGGTGGTGTGGCGGAGCTTATCGCTGGTGCCATTTCCATGGGAATTGGTGGGTTCCTGGCTTCCCAAGCAGAACGAGATCATTACAGATACCTCAAAAAGCAAACAGCTCATAGGGTGGTTCGTAGTTGTGCTGGAGAGATGGAAAGAGAGGTAGAGCAGGTGCTGGGTCCAATCGGTGTCGATCAAGCTACCTGCAGGGCGGTCGCGAAGAGCCTTAGAGCCGCAGGCGGAGAAGAGGATGCTGCTCCCGAGGCCAGAGCGTCCAATGACGAAGAAAGCGGTTCATTGCGGTGGAGCAAAGACGTAGGTCTTACAGCATTCCTGTTGAAGTTTGGCGAAGGAATGGGTACGTGTTTAAACTCAAATGATATCTAGTCCAGCAACTCATCATGTTATAGAGGAGGTTCCTACGAAACGATTGTACATCTCCGCCTTCACGATCGGAATGGGATACCTCATTGGGGGTCTTATTCCTCTCAGCCCGTACTTCTTCATTTCAAATGCCCAGGTTGCCCTCATGTATTCCTGCATCGTCACGGGTGTTGTTCTCTTGATTTTCGGTGCAATCAAGGCCCAAGTCACCGGTGCGTCGAACAATATTGGCGGCATTGTGTGGGGTGCGGTTTCGACGTTGCTTGTTGGTGGACTTGCAGCTGGTGCCGCTTTTGGTATTGTTCGAGCACTCGAAGGCCAAGAGTAAACAGCGTTTTAGTCCTTTACACTTTATTCTCTCGTGACATGGCTTGTATCCATTCTTGGGCCCTACATTCCATTCTACTTCTCACATACAAGCCTACTTGTACCATTTTTTGCTTGTTTCAGTACTGGTATTATATCGCAGCAAATATATCTGTATAGCTTTTGTGTAATATCGATACGTCAAAGCAATTTACACGACTGCCGAAATAGAAAAAAGGTGTACAGAGGGCATGAAAGAAAGACGATAGGGAATAATCAAGCCAAGAATCCACATGCAGAAATGTATGGGTTATGAGGAGGAAGAAGTTCAAGACATCTACAAGCACTTGTATCTTCGCTTTCAAGCCTTGTCCTTGCTGTCGTCATGCAATGCAGCCTTGGCCATCTGGTTCTCCAAATGATCCAACTTTGCATCACCGCTCATTCTGGGTTCCTTGCCATCCTCGATACTCAGATCATCTTGTTCTTTGAGCTCACGTTTACTTGTCTGTCTACCCTTAACCAAGGTCGAATGAGTGATGCGATGCATGGAATTGGATGGACACTAACCGACTCAGAGCTCCCCGTGGAACCAGTAGTATCGTGATGATGTATAATGGACGCGTCCTCCAACGCTTCCTGTAAAGTAAGGTAATCACGCGTCAGCGCTCCCATCAAGTCTCTCACAAGCTCAAAACCAACCTTTTCACTCTCTTCCTTATACTTCAGCACATTCTCACTCAACTTCTGTGCCTCAGTGTGAGGCAGCTGCCCTCCAGCAAGCGCCGACATGCGGTTAACAGCACGAATGCTGAATGCTGCTTTACGCCCTGAACACATAAGACAGATATCAACACCATCATCAACGGCGTGTACCGAATATTGAAAGACTTACACAACTTCTTCGCATTGAACGCCTTCTTGACATGCGGCAACAGATCCGTGGGACCACCATTGGGGCTGTCAGGATCTGGGACAAAGTGAGGTTGCGAGTCCGCCAACCACTTGTGGTTGAGAGCTTCTTCGGCAGTGGGTCTGCTGGCTGGGTCGATGGTGAGACATTCTCGGACAAAGTCTCTCGCGGTCTCTGATACGTTGGCCCAGTATTCCACAGGTTCGAATTTGTAATCCTAGTCATACGTGAGCATTCATTTCCCGAGATGACAGACACACATGGACACTGACTCCTGCAATGATAGCCTCCATTTCGGCTTGTTGGCTGTCTCGATCGAATGGCGTGTATCCAGCAAGTAAGAAGTATGTGATGACACCCATAGCCCAGATGTCCACGGGCTTTCCGTGACCGGCTACCAAAATGTGGCTGTCAGTAATCTAACCGAAACAGATCCCTACTCGAAAAACACGTACTCTTCTTGAAGATCTCTGGCGCCATGTAACCAGGAGTACCACAGATCTCAGTCAACATGCTGAATTTCTCTTCCTCCATGATTCGACTGAGACCAAAATCAGCGATCATGATATCAGCCTCTTCGGCGGGGGTGCGGAATAACAAATTTTCAGGCTTCAGGTCTAGAGTTCTTGCGCTTAGGAGTCAATCACCCTGATCCGCGTTTGAAACTCACCGCGGTGAACAATGCCAGCGTTGTGAATATACTTGACTGCGCGCATGATTGTTCGTACGAGATCTGCAGCATCGGCTTCATAGTAATTGCCCTTGGCGCATATGCGGTCGAATAGTTCACCACCTGTGCAGAGATCGAAGCAGAGGTAGAGGTTGTGGGCGGTCTAAGGGTCGCGTACTTAATTGACGTATCAGACAGCATGCTCAGCGCGCACCTCGAAATAGTCGTGTAGGGTGACAATGTTGGGGTATCCACTCGAGATCCTTTTCAGTACAGCGATTTCGTTACGAACCTTGCATGATAGACTTATCAACTGGGAAGCGAAGAAGTGGTGAATGGAACGTACCATATACTCTCGCCCCTCCATCAGCTTCTTGTTGATGACTTTGCAGGCATAGTACTTGCCCGTCTTGATGTGAATAGCCTCCTTGACGATAGCGTAGGTTCCACTTCCCAAGGTTTTCCCAGTACGATACTATGAGAAACCAGGCCACCATGAGCGATCACTAGATTGGTTGCGACCACCGCCCACATACCTGGCAAGGGACAGTCGCGTTGGCTGGCATGATAAACTGAGATTTGAGTATCGAACTGGGTGCACTGATTCCTGGTGGTGAAGTGGGTTTATCAAATGTGTCCTGCGTAGATTCTGCTGTTTTTGAAGGCGGTTCCGGTGGTGAATCAGATACACTATTCTCCGCAGCAGAGTCTTGGGTTCCTGCTGCTGAACTAGCTGTGACTGGGCGCTCCCCTTGGGCTTTGTCTTGCTTGGTATTCGCGTCGGGGGTCTACAGAGAATAAGCGATGGTATTCACAGTTGAGAAGGGGGATGGTGAAGGTTCAAGTTAAAGATAACTCTTCAGTCCAGAATATGGGACGACCCTGAACATCTGATAGTAGCACAGCCACGAATCGCTACTTGGATTCGACCGATTTGATGGAAAGCAGTACTGTGCAGACTGGTACTCACAGTGCCCGAAAAACTCTCGGTATTTCCAACTCTATGGTCTGAATCTTCGTCTTCCTCGAATTTCTGGCTGGAAGAGGATGAATTGGAAATAGGGTTCGATGATTTGGGATGGCCTTTTAAGCGGGAAAGAGACATGCGATTCAGCAGTCTTTCTGTTCGGTGTGTACCATGACGGCTGCCTGTCGTCGCTGCTGGCTCCAGGGTCGACGTCGACGTCGGGTTCGACTTGCTGTGATTGCTGCCCATGAAGAACGGAAGTGAGTGGACACCTGTGGACACCTGAAACCTTTTAGCCTTTCGAGTAGCTTCCGCTTATCGGCTGCAGGTTTGCTGGCTGTGCTGGGCTTTGCAAGCTTCCTCTTCTTCTTCACTCTTTCACAATGCGGTGGTGGTCGCTGCGGATGACGAAGGTATATGGAACGTAAGTAAGTCTTGTCCTTGTCCTTGTTTCTCGCCAAACTATTTATCGTCACCCCGTAGACGTCAATCACATCGCCACACCGACTCTGCGTGGCAGTGGCCTGGAGTCTCTGCTTCCGTGCTCACTTTATTCTTCCTTGTGTTGAGCATGTTGAGCGTATCTCTGTGGCCTGGCGAAATTCTCGTCTAGCATCGCTGGCTACAGCTCGGCTACAGCTTACACCACGATTTCATATACGGAGAACCGACGGAAAGCTCTTACACAGGTCCGAAAACATGTCATGAATCGGGTCTATTCGGCATATACCCCTCGATACACGTTGTTAAGGATGGTTGTATACAGCTCAGCTGCCAGCAGTTTTCATCAGCAATACATATCAATAGAAAGCTATAGTTAAACAGCAGTCCAGTAGCATATATATCTCGAGAAGAGCGAAAACGTATAAGAACCAGGGCTTCTCAGCCAGCGCATAAGTACCAAGCGGAAGCAAAGCCAGCAAGCACTCATTCTCGCAAATCGTCAGATTTTCGGGGACAGGAAGTTTGCTACTTCGCGTTCCTTCGGAACCCCACAACGCGTTAAAACCCGTGTTGCCAACGAGTTGCCAGCCTACCATTGGTCTACCTCCTCATTCCGGCCGGAAGTCACACGTCCCAATATGAGTGCACTGCGTGTTCTTCATCGTAGTGCATCTTCTTCATTGACCGCCATCTGTTCTCGATCCATTTCATCCAAGGCAACCACCATGCGACCTCTCACCGCTGATTCTCTCAACCCAGCCATCCTCAACGTCGAATACGCAGTCAGAGGCGAACTGGCAATCAAGGCAGAGGAATATCGCAACAAGCTCGCTGAACCGGACCATGGCTTGCCATTTGACCGAGTCATTTCATCAAACATCGGGAACCCTCAACAGAAAGGGCTGGATCAACCACCAATCACTTTCACTCGACAGGTGAGTAGCATACTTTCCTTGGCATTGTGTGAGGACACACAAGGAGCATCTGGGTCAAGGTGTGTGCATGGTACACTTCAAGAATCTGTGTGGAATTCGCTGATCGTCTCTTTAGCACTTTGGCATGCGGCTTGAGGCCGTCAGCTACCTCCCCGAGATCTTCGTTCCTTGCCAAAACCTGAACAGCGCCAGCTCATCTAATCATGACGCGTTGACCGTTCCCATCGCAATCTACATACCATATTGCCTTGGAGTGTCCCAGTATCATGGGCTGACTTGGTCTACGGCATGCACGGTGTAGGATCTCGTTACTAGGGCTATGCATTCTCTAGTCTTGGGAAGGCAACTCGACGCGACGTTCCCGATTCTTTCATCTGTCTCTTGTGTTCGTGTTCAAGTTCCGCTACTGATAACATGGTTCATTCCAGGTTGCTGCACTGATGGAATACCCCGAGCTTGCCAAGCTTGCACCAAACGCTTTCCCTCAAGATGTCATTGCTCGTGCAGAAGAGCTCAGAAAGGAGATTGGTTCCATCGGTGCATACTCGCACAGTCAAGGTGTACCCTACATCCGTAAAAACGTTGCCAAGTTTATCGAAGGTATGCTAGATCCGGTTTAGCAGAACTTTCGGCTTACGTTGCTGTGTAGAACGAGATGGATTCCCTTCGGATCCCAACTACATCTTCCTCACAGCTGGCGCTTCCTCCGGCGTGTCGCTCCTCATCTCCATGCTCATCTCTGATGCCAAATCTGGCATTCTTATCCCTATTCCTCAATATCCACTCTACACCGCGACCATCGCACAATACAGTGGTACTCCGATCCCATACTACCTCGACGGCTCCGCCGCCTGGTCTACCTCCCTAGACGAAATCAAGTCTGCGCTAGCTAACGCCGAAAACGATGGAACGACACCCAAAGCTCTCGTCGTCATCAACCCCGGTAACCCCACAGGTGCTCTCTTGGAGGAAAACACCCAAGAGGAACTCGTCCGTCTCTGCGAGGAACACTCCCTTGTTCTCCTCGCCGACGAAGTCTACCAAGACAACCTCCACAGCCGGTCCACTCATCCCTTTACCTCATTCAAAAAGATCGTCTCTAGGATGAAATCACCCATTCCCCTCGTATCATTCCACTCTATCTCAAAGGGTGTTATGGGCGAGTGTGGTAGACGCGGTGGATACTTTGAGTGTACCAATATCTCACCCGAGATTATGGCGCTCATTTATAAGATGGTTTCAGTGGGGTTGTGCCCTCCGCTTCAAGGGCAGATCTGTGTGGACACGTTGGTGAGGCCGCCGAAAGAAGGCGAGGAGAGTTATCCATTGTGGAAAAAGGAGACGGATACGACACACGAGGCCCTTGCGGCTCGTACGAAGACGATGTCGTCGAGGTTGAATGAGCTTCCGGGTGTTAATTGTGTCGATTCGCCGGGTGCGCTTTACTTGTACCCTCGCATCTCGCTTAGCGATAAGGCTATTGAGGCTGCGCGCAAGGCTGGCAAGGAACCCGACACCTTCTACGCCCTTGGGTTGTTGGATGAGACTGGCATCTGTGTCGTTCCCGGTAGTGGATTCGGGCAAAAGGAAGGCCACTGGCATTATAGATTGACGTGCTTGTGTCCTGGAGTGGATGAGTACGTCGGAAAACTAGAGAAGTACCACAAGAACTGGATTGAAAAATACGGGTCTGGTATTTGAATAGATCATAGATACCGGTGTTTAGATCTTTTGGGTTGTGCTTCGGAAAACATATGTTCTGGTGCTATTTGATGTAATTGTACACAGTATTCATTACATTCGAGTTTTGGCTATTCTATAGCGGAAGTAGCAAGGTGCAGTAAGTAAACTAAGGAGGCTCATGGAGTCAACGTGAAGAACAAACAAACATAACTCGTAAATGATCAGTCAATAAAGAATAAATATCAAAAATTATCGTGTTGAATACTCAAAATTTCTGTTGCCGTTCCCCGGCGGGATTGGAAAAGGACGACCTCGCAGAGCTCATAGAGAGCCGAGACATCTGAGGCATACTGATGCGGCTGGAACCCGACGCGGAAGAGGATGATGATGATGACGAGCGGCTTCGACCGATCTCCAGAGCGGATAGGGCCTCATCCGTGACAGGTACAGATATGTATCCACTATGCTGGTCGTACAAGGCGTTGGAGGCATAATCAGGCGTGGGACTCTGTTCGAATGGCGACGTACGACGTTCAGCACCATCACTGCTGACCGAAGATCCTCTGTCTTCCGATGTGGCAAAGGTCAAGTTGGACCTCGAGAAGTCGTTTATCCCCGCAGTGCCCGACTGCATGAAGTACATGTCTAGCTGGTTGAAATCCGGAGGGAGACCATCGTATGGCGACGACAACAATGGCTGAATTTCGCTAGGAGTATCCTGAGATTGGAAGAAAGCCATCTGTCTTGCCCAGTCGTTGACGATATTGTCGCGATTGGGATAGGGACGAGCTGCGTCGCCGCTTGGTATTGACGGTGCCGTATTGGGTGGAAGGGGATCTGGGTATCCTAGAGGCATGCAGTCAATGCAGCCAGAGCAATCACTATTTGTGGGACAGGTACCGCTTCTGGTATTCGGCGTGTACAAGATCGACCTTCCGATATCCCCGCTCGCCTGAAAAGTGCTCCAATCAACGAGCGACTCGACCATAAATTGGTCGGGGGGTTGAGGCACCTGAGGCCTGATATCAGAGGACGACAATGGAATGATATTATTGTCAGGAAAAATGGGTGGTAGACCGATGGCGCGAGTGTTCACATAGGCTTTATGTGTGTGGTCGTACGCACGGCCATAGGGACTGAAGAGTGTGCTGTCGTGGATGTGGTGGCGGCTAGGGCCATGGCTGTGGTGACTGCTGGACGACGGCTCATGAACTGGCCCTTCGTGATCAAACCTTCGGGGATTGGGTCTGGGAAGGATTGGTGGCAGCTCTTGAACACGGGCTAGTGTAGCATGCGATGCAGAAGGGCCCGGGAGGGTATTTGGAGGAGGCGTCACACCAGAAGCGTCGCTAGAACTGGAAGGCTCCTTTTTCTTGCGTTTGGATGCGCTCTTCCGCAACACGGCGCAATCACAGTCGCCACCATGATGACAAGAACAGCCACTACCTGTAATGAGAAGTGAGCTCGGTTGCGACATATCGGTGAGGGAAATGCTAACCATGGTCGGAGTCAGATGACGTTCCTTCTGATAAGAGTTGCAGTGCAACCGACGCCTCCAATGCTTCAGGCAAACCATTGGGAAACGCGGCGCTCTCCAACGTCTTATTCAAACCTAAACAGAAGAGAACAAGAAGGGAGGGAGAGACCTTATGGCTAAGCTAACCGTAGAGGACGTAGGAGGCGATGATGAGACACACCTTTGGGGGTCGTTTCTGATTTTGCACATACACATTTGACATGCACTTGTTTTGTCTTGCGCAGTTCTCGACAGTGTTCGCACTGTGTGACTGGTCTTCCCTTCTTCTTGATTTCAAATAGAGGCCTATCCGTGTGTTTACACGAGCTGGATCGATGCCCCTTGATACATGTTTCGCTGATAGTAGATGTGAGTAACGTAACAAACTGTAGAAACAAGAAGCTTACCATGCATATTTGGTTCCATTAATGAGAACCTACATGAAAATCAGTACGAGCTAGTCGATAACATGAACAGTGCTGCTCACCATCTTGTTATGATTGGTATGATTGGTATGAAATGTTACTGTTACTTTGAAACTGTGCAATGATATGATGATGATGTCGAGTTCGAATTCGATGAAGTAGCGACGCTGGGCGAGCAGGCCCGCCAGCGACAAAAGCCGCTCTTGTTATTGGGAGACAAGCACTAAGGCAAGTAGGGTAGAGTTGTCTATCAGCATCTGGCGGTCTAAAAGAGAGGGAAATGTTTGGACGAGTTGACACCCTGCCCGCACTTTAAATTTGCGCACGGACCACGGGCCGCATGACAACAAACTCAAACAACGGCGGACATCTTGGAAAAACGTGGCTGGGTTGCGGTTTGCAATCAACCTTATCCTCAAGGTACTCTAGTCTGAAAAAGTTTATTTCAAGGACCCTGTTCAAGTGGAATCTGCGTGATCTGGTCGTTTGTTGACTATCCTGGCGATTCAACCTATCCTGCTGCTATCCTGCTTCCAAGGCTTCCCGGTCACACGTTGATACCATAACTCTCAAGACATTCGGCCAGTACACCTGATTCCTCTTGGAAATAAACTGACATGATCAGAATATCACCCGCCACATTCTCCCAGCCACCTCGACCAATCGTATTTTTTCTTGAGCGTTTTTCGCCGGCTTTTATTTCCATCCGGTTTCTGTTGCCTTCGTTCTTCTTCGTTGCACAGCTCCAAATTCTCAAGATATTCCGATTTACTGGGAGTCTAGGGCTAGCACGACACCATCTCCTTGGACCTTGATCTTCGCAGTCCTGCTCGAACTTTCCTAGCGCCCACAATTTCCTATTCAAAGTTGAACAGCTTCCCGTTGGAGATCTGCACACGATGTCAGGCCACCCTGAGGTAGGCAGCTTGTTCGCCACGGACCATCAGATTTCAGATACCCCATCCAAATCGTAGCGGCGATTCTATTCCTGTTGGCATACGATTCTGAATTGATGCCAGGTTCGTGGTTTCCGGTCAACTCTCATGCCAGCATACACTGCTGTGGACCCCAGGCCTTTCGAAGAAGTATCTTCTCCATCAAAGGACTTGCACCATACCGCTGTCATGAATGCATAGGCCGCTCTCTTTCCGCGCCATTCCAACTCAGATTCTAACCCATTCTGACTCCCCTAAACTAGTCCCCCGTCGTCCCCGCTTTACCACCTACAATATTTACGGCGCCGTGGGATGGATTCTATTCGCTCGAAGTTATCCACCTACGAGTGATTTAGTCCGTATGTCTGGATCATTTCCATTTCACGATCCTACAGCTGATCAGACTTCTTCTCCCGCGGCTTGGTCGTTACGCCTCTAGGAGCGAGCCTTGAAGTAGTGGTGTATTTATAGATCCACGGAGGCACATCTCACCCGCGATCTGTTACCCTTGCGATTAGAGGCAGCTCAGCACTTTATGGACAACCCCCTCGAGTTCGTGTCGTTGCTTCCGTTCATTGCTGTTTTTTTCGCATTTTCTTTCCGTGGTTTCATGTCAATAAACTCACACCAAATCTTCTTTCCGACACGGGAAGTTTAGGTCCTCCATCTGGAATAGTCCCGGCCTGAATCCTGGTCACGGCCGAAAAAGTTACTCTTTCATGTGCTATAGAACGACGTGATAATCGAATTTGCCTATCAAGCAAGGCTCAAGCACTCATCAACCGACGTACGAGGAGGATGACCATCAGAGAATTACTACCGAGTAACCGAAGTGTGATGACAGGAGTACTAGGTCGCTAAGTGTAATCGACTATTCCAGTACGCTCCTTGATCGAATACCGACATTTTGGCTTTGGGTGGCTCTTTGCTAATCCATATCGAAGCCGCGGGACGTTTTGAAGCATGTACATACCTTGTCAGGAGTGAAACGAAGAGAAGTAGAAGCCTCCTTGCTGAGTCCGTTTCTCGGTAAATAAGGTGATGGTACTGTAAGTTGTAGTGATCTTCTGTGGCTGAGACTCAGCGTCACCGGCCGAACGAGCATGCAATTTACAAAAGGGATCTGAATAGGGTGCTAAGTTTGTAATGAGCTTCACATCACTTCTAGGTGCATTTCGTTTACTTCGGCATCAAGAGTAGAACCAAGTGGGACCTATCACATATTCTACGTGCTACGTCCTTTTTCTCATATCTTCCGGACGCTCCAAAGCGCAGAAGCTGGTAGGACTTGACAATGATGATGGTTTGCATTCACGCCAGTCACCTGACAGGTAAATTTTCCATCGTGAGAAAATAATGCCAGCCACCCGCGAGCAGCTGTACAGTTGCTTACTCCTTTCTTCCCACCGTCCCTTTACTGTCACTCCCTATACTCTTCAACGGTGAGTAATACCAGTACTCGTTCGGAAGGTTCTCTAATCTTTCTCTTCAAGATGCAAATCTTCGTCAAGACCCTCACGGGGAAGACGATCACCCTCGAGGTGGAATCGTCTGACACTATCGACAATGTCAAAGCCAAGATCCAAGACAAGGAGGGGTGCGACTTACATGGCGTTGTTTTGGAGTGGTGCAAGAACTTATCGGATTTCTGTTTTTAGTATCCCACCCGACCAACAGCGTCTCATCTTTGCCGGCAAACAACTCGAGGATGGCCGCACTTTGAGCGACTACAACATCCAGAAGGAGTCCACCCTTCATTTGGTTCTCCGGTGTGTAATTCTTATCTTGTTTCCCGAAATGTCTGCTCAATCTGCGTACAGTCTTCGTGGTGGAATCATCGAGCCCTCTCTGAAGGTGCTCGCCTCAAAATACAACTGCGACAAGCAGATCTGCCGCAAGTGCTACGCTCGTCTCCCTCCTCGTGCCACCAACTGCAGGAAACGGTCATGTGGACACTCATCCCAGCTCCGCCCGTGAGTAAATTAAACACCCTGTTGAAATATGAAAACTGACAATTACATGCCGTTCCCAGTAAGAAGAAGCTCAAGTAGTCCTTAGGCGCCCCTTCTATCTTGGTGAAGCTGGGATTAGCCATGAAACGTCGTGTTGGAGGTATACGAGTCGCGGATGCCCTATGTCTTATCCCTCCCATGATCTACGTCTTTTGGTACCACATGCAATTGTATCTTATGTTCTCCGGCTGATTCCAGAACCATGTTCAATCACATCCACTTTTCCCGCGACGTAATTCCTGTAAAAGCCCATTAATAGTGAACGGTGTCTTTGGGGACCTAATTTCTAATCACCCTTGTCTTCGGAATCACTAGCGTTCGATCTGATTCCATTCTCTCAAATTCGGTGAGTGTATTTTGGCGACGCTTCTTTGACAATGGCTACAATGCTTGTTTCTCCAGGCAACGTGCAAACTACTCAGGTCTAAGAAGCTTATGGTTGAATGACATTGGTTGAACGTGCTGCGTTCATATCGATTCTCTGACAATCTTGCCTGTTTGTCCGGCAGGGTGATATAGCTTTGGACTGTGCCACAGCTGCATGCAGGGCACGATACAGATCATCGTATGGTCGTTTGCGTTCGTCACAACCTGGCACGGTCCATTGCATCGTTCAAATGACCAACACGTAGATGTCAAGTTAACGCTTCTATCTCCATTGAAGGCGCATCTCCCGTATACTTTACCATGAACGCCACAGTCAGGAATAGCTCAGGACTACAACTTTCAGGTAGCAGCAGAAGCAAAAGCAGCGCAGTTTGGCATGTATTTCTCATGTTATTGCTCTTCACCGGAACCTCTACTGACTTCTGGCCCTCATAGACCGTGTCCTTCGTCGTACAGGCAAGATAAATCGATGGAGCCATTGATTGCAAAGGAAGGCGGTCCTAGGACTATATCGGTCCGACAGAATCAATTAGGGTTGTATCTGGTCAGAGTCAGATGTTACTCATCGGTGTCATGATACTCTCACAAGGAAAGAACTGTACCTAGGCGAAAAATTGTCGGCTGCGCGCTCTGGCGACAGAATAAAAACAAATATTATGTTAACGGTGTGGGGCTGCAGTGGGTCTTTCGTAGCCACTCTTGATTGCTGGCAATTATTCAAACTATTCTCCACAGCGGATAATTGTATTCCATCAGCACTTTGATTATTAAAGGTCATCGGAGCAGATATTCGCCTCGTGTTGGATTCCGGTCTACGTTGATTAGTTCTTGATGTGCCCCAAATCGCTCAGCCTCCAGTGTGTTTAGATGCTAGACAAGCAGTACTCCAAGAACATCGAAAACCTGTAGCTTGGTGCGTTATAATGGTTTCGCTGTCTGAAGAATGTTCGCTCAACTCAAGACATTTAGAATGCTTGCGGCAGCCATGAGGCTAACAGTCGTCATGTGGTCAGCCCTCGCTAGGGAATCGACGTAAAAAGTCAATAAAAGGTGGATCAGGTCGTCATTCCTCAGCAATGAGGTTATTCCCGCTCTTTCTGTCTCTGTTGGTGCCCTTTGTCGCGCGAGCGGCTGCAAATCCTGTTGTAACTCTCCTTCCCTCTCGCCGCGCACCTGAGGATGCTTCCAAGCCCATCGTGAACAACCTTGTCTCACTTTCTATTGCAATCCATTGGTTCCAGGATTACACCAGACAGGGCTCCGATGCATCCCAACCCAACACCTTTACTCGAAACCTTCTTGACTCGCTCACCGAATCCACATCGATGGCTCCTCAGATTCGTGTTGGTGGTACTTCCGCCGACCGGACGACGTATATCCCTGAACAGGAAGAAACCATTAAGACCGTAACGGGGGATAATGGAATTCCACTCAATGTGACTCTGAACGAGAGATGGTTCCGCCAATGCTTCGATGACAACACATTTCCGCCAGGAACGGAGTTCATCTTCGACTTGCCTCTCGTGCGTAATGATTCCGGTGCAATAAACAATACTCTTTTGGGTGCTCAGTGGGCTTTGGCTGCGATTGGAGAAGAAAGGTTCTTTGCGTTTGAGATTGGGAATGAAGAGGATACGTATTCCAGTCAAGGCGAGGTGCCCCAGAATTGGACGATTGTGGATTACGTTGAACGGTGGAAACGATTTGCAAATGCCGTTCTGGAGAACGTGATTAAACCTTCGAGACTGGATTTGGCAAAGAAATGGTTCCAAGGGTTGGTTTTCGTTGGATTAGGTTTCAATCCAGACTGGACAACGTAAGTCGTAACTACGCGCTACGAGACGTCGGCTAATGAGGTGTCTAGGGAGAAAGCATTTGCTGCAGGTGTTAATGAAGATGCTTTGCTAAAAAGCGTTTCATTGCATAAGTACGGCTCCGACATCATTCAATGTCTTGTGGCTCACTACTTCCTTGATAGTTATCCTGTCGGTGATGCCCCATGGGTCTCGTTAGGCAGTGAGTGACCTTGGTACTCCGATTAACTGCGGTGTATATTGACGCTATGATTGCCCAGGAACCTTCATGAACCATGATACTATTGTTGCAAACATCTCACAGGTAGACGATGATTTGGCATTTCTGCAGTCGTCTCCAGAAACTCGCGATATAGACTTTGTCCTCGGAGAGACCAACTCGGACTTCGTAAACTTGAACATGGATCAATTTGGTGTGTTAACCACGACTCTCTAACTGGTCAGGTAACTGATTTTTCCAGAGGGCGTTTTGGGTTCGGCGCTTTGGACGATAGACTACGTACTCTATGCAGCGTTTTCAGTGCATTCCATTCATTCTCAGCACCTATCAACTTTTGTTCTTACGATTGGTATAGAACGTAAAACGGGTATTCCTTCACCAAGGGACCACCTTCGGTTACGTACGTCGCTCACTCTCAATCTTGATCAAGCTATGTGATAACACGATATGTAGGCTGCATGGCAACCTATCCCAGTAAACGGCGCCCAACCCAAAGTTCGTGCACCTTGGTATGGCATCAAGTTTGCAGCTGAAACAATCGGTTCACATCATGGTCCCATCCAAATCGCTACACTCGCACCTACCCCAAACAATTCGCCAGAGAAGCTGAGCGCATATGCAATCTACGAATCATTCATTCTCACGATTGGTATAGAACGTAAAACGGGTATTCCTTCACCAAGGGACCACCTTCGGTTACGTACGTCGCTCACTCTCAATCTTGATCAAGCTATGTGATAACACGATATGTAGGCTGCATGGCAACCTATCCCAGTAAACGGCGCCCAACCCAAAGTTCGTGCACCTTGGTATGGCATCAAGTTTGCAGCTGAAACAATCGGTTCACATCATGGTCCCATCCAAATCGCTACACTCGCACCTACCCCAAACAATTCGCCAGAGAAGCTGAGCGCATATGCAATCTACGAATCATTCATTCTCACCCGTATTGCAATTATCAACTTTCATGAATGGAATGCCACGACACCGGATCCCCGTCCTGGCATTACCTTTAGGATTCCTCTCGGCGTACAGGATACTCGCGTGACAGGAAGGAGGTTGACCGCTCCAGGAGGAGCCACGGCAGACAGTAACATCTCGTTTGGTGGACTCGCATGGAACTACTCTACAAATGGCCTCCCCGAGATGGTGAACACCCAAGGTCGTGTATCACTCGAGACGGACAACGGAGGAGTATTGGAAGCGAGGGTGGCATCCAGCGAGGCCCTGCTGATCGATTTGCGCACCTAGCCAATGTATTCATTACGTTATGATGCCACTCAAGGCACTATAGCCAAGTGGTTACGGCGACAGATTCGAATCCAACGATATCTGTTCCTCTTTGAGGGCGCAGGTTCAAATCCTGCTGGTGTCGATTGGGAGATACTATATATATCTCGTGGATTTTGTTTTTATCGCAATAATGATGCTCAATGATGCTACAGTCCGTCGTGATTGCCGAGGTTAAATATATATTCTTATCGCTGACGTCGAGGAACCTTTTATGCGTTGGCTGAGGCATGATGCATGTGCATGAGGCCCGAGGCTTGGCTCTGAGTCTCGTCAGGCCCTTTTCCTCTCTCTCCCATGTCGTCTCTTTTTCTGAGTGTTTC
The DNA here is from genome assembly GCA_037176845.1 of Paramarasmius palmivorus. NCBI lineage: Eukaryota > Fungi > Basidiomycota > Agaricomycetes > Agaricales > Marasmiaceae > Paramarasmius > Paramarasmius palmivorus. The sequence goes on along the minus strand of JAYKXP010000001.1, from coordinate 928,328 downwards.
CTGGACTAGTTCTTCCAGGTGCTTATCGGTATCCACCTTTTGATGAAACGGCGCCGAAAATATCAGGGTCAACACATCCCGCATGCTCACAAATCAACAAATGACTCTAAAGCGGGACCGTGTCGCCGCCTTTTGATTCTGCTCTCCAATTTATACCCAGAAACTGCGCCAGGGTATCATCCCCACAACAACTTCTCTTTCGAAAGTCATGGCCAGTCAAGTAGTCATGACAGGGAGCACTTGGATGGAAGAAGAGCGAATGTGAGTTCTTCCTGTAAATTGACCACGTATAGGTCTCACCATAATTATAGTTGGACATCAGAGCTCATTTTTCCATTCTATGCATCCATTCTCTCTGCTTTTTCCCTGCTTTTTCACCTTGCGGTCGTGAAGGTCAATACGAAATGGAAAGGAACTAGGAACGCAGAAGTTATGTCTTCCAACAGTAGACAACGGCTCTCGTTCAGTGAACACGTCTCTGCTCACGGTGGACGCGTAATCTTCGCGTTCAATGTGGCTAGATTGGGCTGCACGCTGGTCCTTTTCGTTCTATCCCTTACTTCCTTGTTCGTCCCCATGAACAGCAACAGGACCTTTGGAGATGTTAGGCAAGGCCTCTTCGGGATTTGCTTCACGTTTGTACGTATCATGATCGATTTCCAATCAGTTGAGAGAGAGAGAGAAGTTGACACATGCTAGGCATACGGATCTTTCCTCGCGCTTGCATCTGTTTTCATGAACCCCGGATGGAGTCGTATTATTATTCGGCATTTGAACATAGTCTTGCTAGTCTCATTTGCAGTCTATGCATATCGGGATCTCTACCCTCTTGGAACTTTCAACAGAGTGCCATTAGATGATAGTCCCCTGATCTGGTCGCAAATCGTCTTGCTCGCCATTGTTTCAATTTTGATCCCGTTACTGGTGCCGAGGCAGTACACGCCCGTGGATCCTAAGGTTGATATCTTTTTATGTCGATTGTATTCGAGCTAAACAAGGACTTCATAGAATCCTGCGGCAGTACCGAACCCTGAACAGACCGCATCGTTGCTCTCATTTGCTCTCTGTGCCTTCATGGACCACGTTATACTTAAGGCGCGGCAAGGGGAGCATCTGCCCTACGACGAATTGCCACCTCTTGCGGATTACGATAACGCAGAAAATTTGTGGAAACATGCCTTTCGTCACATCGATCCCACATCACAACCCAAACGAAGGCTTATTTTGTTCCCATTGCTACGAATCTTTTCCAAGGAGATCATCATAATAACAGTGGCGATGACCGTCGAAGCCTTGGCCGGCTTCGGATCACCAATTGCAGTCAATAAGCTGCTCAGGTAAGTCACCTTCGGATATTTATTCATTTACATCTTTGATACTTGGTGTTCCAGCTTCGTGCAAACCGGTGGTGAAGGGCACGACATTCGGCCCTGGGCGTGGATTCTCCTTCTCTTCCTTGGTCCCGCGATAAACACGATTGCGGTTGAGCAGTATGTTTTCAACGTTGTGAGTGTGCTTTTATTTCGCATTACACCTTGATTCTACAAAAACTATGCAGACGAGGTTGGGAGTAAACATGGAAAGCATTCTCACCCAGCTTATCTTTGAACATGCTCTACGGATTCGCTTGAAGTCAAGCACCGACAACAAGGCAGCCGGCATGGCTAAAGGTGAACCATCCACACCAACGTCCAGTGCTTCAACGTCTACTTCTCAAAGACCGGCATCTGTCTCTTCCGATGTTACCGTAACTCCAGCACAAGAAGAGGCTTCCTCTTCCCAATCTTCTGATACGGTCAAAACTGGCCAAAAAGCAGCGGAACCGAAGCCTTCTGATTCAGAAGCCAACAAGAATCTCATCGGGAAACTTAACAACCTCGTCAGCACCGATTTGCAGGCACTAGTGGATGCGAAAGATGTTGGTCGAGTGGTAGTGCATGCTCCAATCAAGATAGCACTTTCGGTAACCTTCCTGTACTGGGTACTTGGTTGGAGGTCAGTCTCAATGCTGGAATCCATCTCAAGCCCTCGAGTTTACCCTTTCGCGTAGTGCGTTTATCGGTTTGGCGGCAATGATTATAACTCTCCCCATTCCTGGATTCATCGGCAAGTTCATCGGCAAGTTCCAAGCAGGCCGCATGAAGCAAACAGATGCTCGTGTTCAGGCCGTTTCCGAAGGTGCGTTGTTTTCTTCTTCTTCCTCAATCGTTCCGATTCATCATTGTTGCAGTGATGGGCGTCTTGAGGATGATCAAGATGTTCGGCTGGGAAAAAAAGATGTATGAACGCATCTCGGACAAACGGGAACAAGAATTGGCATATATTTGGAAGATGAGAATGTTGAATGTTTTCACTATTATCACCAAGTACGTCGTCCTTCGCGTTGCGTTGCATTGTCTGTTCTCAAGCCGTGGCTTTTTTCATAGTTATGTCATCCCAATCTGTACCATGTTGGCCACCTAGTGCGTATCCGGCTTTCTACCGCAATCATTAATCACTCATACAACTCATGGTCCCATCTGCTATCAAAAGTGGATCATAGTATGTGTTTTTCTCTTTTCAAAGATTCCGCCCCTGATTATCCTTACCATAGTGTCAGTACTTCCTTCACGTGCACACGGAACTAGCGCTAAATACGTATATTTCCATAGACTCTCATCATGAAGGAACAGCTGAGTGCGGCAAAGGTCTTCAGCAGCATGGTGGTCTTTGACCAATTTGAGAAGTCTGCTGTCCATTACTCGCTTTCAGGGCATCTGCTAACAAATGCGTAGTCAACTTCGAACAGTTCTCCAATGCTTGAACAGTTCGGCAGCTGCTAAGGTATCTCTGGACCGAATAACAGCCTTTTTGTACGAGGTATGCACACAAACATTCGATGACGACATTTACCTATTTTCGTTTTAGACAGAGCTCTTGGATCAATATTCGAGAAGCCTGGAGACTGAAGACAACCCTTTGGCACGGCCAGACGACGAAAACTCGAAAATCGGGTTCCGGAACGTCACTTTCTCGTGGTCTTCGTATACTGGTTACGAAACTCCCAACAGTCGGCAATTTTTGCTCAGAATAGAAAATGAATTGCTATTCAAGAAGGGAGTCATCAATTTGATCATAGGACCGACTGGTAGCGGGAAGACTTCCCTTCTTATGGCGCTCTTGTCAGAGATGCACTTTATTCCAAACAGCCTGGATTCGTGGTACAACCTCCCGAGAGAAGGAGGTGTGGCTTATGCTGCCCAGGAATCTTGGGTGCAAAATGCAACTATCAGGGTGTGCCCCATCTCATGGCAGATTCTTCCTGGTATTGATGTATTCTGCAGGATAACATCGTATTCGGGTCAGCTTTTGACGAAGTACGCTACAAAAAAGTTCTGCATCAATGCTGCCTGGAACGTGATTTGTCGTTGTTTGCGGCTGGGGATGATACAGAGGTCGGCGAGAAAGGCCTTACCCTTAGCGGCGGGCAGAAAGCTCGCGTGACTCTCGCGAGGGCGGTATACTCGCAAGCCGATATACTCATCCTGGATGACGTTTTGGCAGCGCTTGAGTATGTGTTCCTTTGCTTATTTTGTAACTATCCACTGATTAATCGACATTGACAGTGTGCATACTGCAAAGTGGATCATTCAAAAATGCTTCCAGGGCGACCTTCTCAAGGGCCGAACGGTAATCTTAGTGGCAAGTCAGACCTTATAGTACCGTCTCTTCATGCTCAAACAGCGATCCAGACCCATAATGTGGTCATGATGCAACCTCTGGCCGGTTTCGTGATCTCCATGAAGGATGGGAAGGTCTCTAGTCAAGGGACCGTGAACGACGCTCTTGTGGAGGACGAAGTCCTCGCTGCTGAAGTCGAGAAAGAAAAGGAGATCGAAGAACGTGAAGAAGAGCTAGTTGATGATGCGCCAAAAGACATCCCAAAAGACGGGAAGCTCATACTCCCTGAGGAGGTCGAGATCGGACGTCTTAGCTGGCCAGCACGTGAGTTTATCAACAGTCCATTTACAACAATCATACTGATGGTCCAACTTTCTTCTAGTGAAGCTCTTCTTGACGGGTTTAGGAGGCGAACACTTTATTCTCTTTTTCGCCGTATTCTCCGGATTATATTTTGTGGCAGACATAGCTGAATCAAGCCAGACTTGGTACCTTGGGTACTGGGCACATCAATATGATGAACGCCCTCCTGAAGATGTCAATGCAGTCCAGTGAGTACTGATCACATCGTCACTGTCTCTACATCCTGAACATCCTTGAACAGTTATATTGGCTTCTATTGTAAATTCAACCATATGTTTGAAGTATATCTCACTCATCTGTCACACTAGCCTTGTTCCTTTTGGTGGTCATTGTGGGCAATGTCGCCGGTCTGATTTTCTATACTTATGGCTCTTTGCGAGCTTCGCGATCAATACATCAGCAACTCGTCCAGTCCATTCTTGGTTCTACGATGAGGTGAATGGATATATTTCTTGAGTATTCATCAATGCTGACAGCTCTGTAGATGGCTGGATCAAACTCCCACTTCACGAGTCATAACACGCGTGACCCAAGATATCCGCGATGGTGTGTTAGCAGATCTTGACTATTCGCAACTGCTCAATGGTTTACAGTGGATGACCCTGTGTCTCAGACCCTTGCAGGGTTGGTTGGGTATACCACTACAATGATCATCAAATTCTGCGCCGTCATCCTTTTCACGCCAGTGTTCCTATTGCCAGCATTATTCATCACAACCGTAGGGGGATTGCTTGGTCGACTTTATATCAGAGCCCAAATGGCAGTCAAGCGTGAAGTTGCGAATGCGAAGGCTCCCGTGCTCGGACAGTACGTACGAGATTGATTCGCCAATGTCATTACTAACAAACCACAGCTTTGGGGCGGCTATCACTGGCCTTGGTGAGTCGGGGGCCCTGAGCTATATACTAATTCTGACGCTTGTGTTAAAGTATCTATACGTGCATATGGTGTCCAGGAGTCATTCAGAAGGGAGTCTAGGGCTCGTATCGATCACTATTCACGACCAGCACGGACTTTCTGGAACCTCAACAGATGGGTAAACATTCGCATCGACCTCATCGCAAATATTTTTACCACGTCTCTTGCCACTTACCTTGTCTACCTTGGACATCAAAATCCCTCAAACACTGGATACACATTAAATATGGCAGGTGTGTAGGTTCACCCTTTGTCCATCAATAACACGGGCTCATTGGTCATTAGTTGGATTTAGCGGAAGGATTCTTTGGTGGATTCGGATATTGAACCTCTTCGAGACTCGAGGTACGTCGTGTCGCACTCTGTCTATTCTTACCTTGTCACAACACTGATTTCTCGTTTAGCAAATAGGTACGCAACTTCAACGAATAGCACTGTTCGCAGTTACTCAACGCAGGATGATGCAGTCTCGAACGAATCAATCGCTATCTTCACATAGAACAAGAACCCAAGCCCACACCAGAAGGCAAACCTCCAGCTTATTGGCCTTCCAGCGGAGATCTCAGAGTGGAAGAACTTTCTGCGCGGTACTCGCCTGAAGGGCCCAAGGTTCTCAAGGATATAACTTTCCACGTGAAGTCGGGTGAGCGTATTGGAGTGGGTGAGTTGTTGTTTTTCACCTCCCAGCTTTCTGCTCATTTCCTTGCCATAGTTGGACGTACCGGATCTGGAAAGGTATACCAAGTATTTGACTACTTCTTGACGGTACGACTGAACAAAAATTTCTCAGAGCTCATTGATGTTGTCTCTGCTCCGTTGTATCCCCACTGAAGGCAACGTTTATTATGATGGTTTACTGACAAACAGTATAAACCTTGAAGACCTTCGTTCCCAGATCACAATCATCCCTCAAATGGTGAGCTGACATTCACCCCTTGATGTCGCCTCCCTCACAAAGTCCTCCTGTCATAGCCGGAACTTCTCACCGGTACTGTCCGAGAAAACCTGGACCCCTTCGACCAACACGACGACGCGGCTCTGAACGATGCTCTACGTGCCGCTGGCCTTTTCTCGTTACAAGAGGAGAGTGAGGAAGATAGGATCACGTTGGATAGCCCGATAGCTAGCGGAGGAGGTAATTTATCAGTGGGTCAACGCCAGATATTGGCACTAGCAAGAGCAATGGTTAGAGGTAGCAAGTTGTTTATCCTCGACGAAGGTCAGTCAAATGCAGCGCCTTCGAAAGGCTATCTTGAATGCTGATTCGGGCTACTCAACATAGCTACATCGGCCATTGGTGAGGACGACTACTTCACTTTGTTACAACACTAACCAACGAAACAGACTACAAAACGGATGCTGTCATTCAAAAGGCTTTGCGCCAAGAACTTGGCAAGGACGTTACCCTAATCACAGTCGCTCATAGACTGCAAACCATTATGGACGCCGATAGAATTGTGAGTTGCCATTCTCTACAAGGAGCCAGGCTTTGACAACGCTCTTTCTGCAGATGGTTTTGGATGCAGGTTCGATTGTAAGTCAAGTTCAACTACCTGTCGTTCGTGGATCTGACACGGCCTATAAGGTCGAATTCGACAGTCCCCAAGAACTACTCAAGATACCGGGTGGAAAGCTACGTGCTTTAGTGGACGAGTCTGCTGACAAGGAACATTTATACTCGATGGTTCAACCTTCTGGATAGTTTGGATGATGGAATACATCTTAAAAATTATCTCTTCGTGTCCGTTACTAATGCATATTCTATTCCTCATGTTCACCTCGGTTGCTCGTAGGCAGGCGGACTAGATTGCATGGCCAACCGCTTGTTTTCCTCCGTCAACTGCTCGACCTGTCTTTGAAGACGAGAAACCTCGTCGCCGTCCTTTCGATCGCCTTCGGAAGAGATAGAGCTTAGGTGTGAACTGGTAGTCGGAGAGAGATGTGAAGCGGTGCTCCGGATAGTTGAACGTCTCTTCGCCGACAGATAACCTTCCTGACTCTCAGAAGGCGCCGCATTCGTGACGTGAAGATAATGAGGAGGGCTGATACCATCACTTGGCGCTCTCTCGGCCGATTCGTCCAAAGCAGGCGCTACAAAAGGCTGGATTCGAGTTGCTTCGGGTGGCATCTGAGCCGGTTGATGCTGAATTGGTAGATCTGGATATCATTCACACCCGTCAGCTCAAAGTTGACCGAGGACACGGACATCACTGAAAGCCGGCCTACCGGTATCACTGTGCATCTCGGGATCGAGTTCTTTGGGCTTGGCTCGTGCTCTGGATAGAGCTCGACGTTTTCTGTACCACCAGAACAATGCCCCAAGTAGAATGAGTCCAACAACTCCTCCAACGACACCGCCTGCTATGGCTCCGGCGTTTGGTCCATGCGAATCATCGCTACCTCTGCCTCTCTCCTTGCTGAACGCCAAAGCATCTTCTGTGGATGAATTCTGAGGCGTCCTGGAGACCAATTGCAAGTGCTGGTTGATCATGGGTAAGTGTCTCCGTATACGCTGGCGAGTATAGTCGGGGCTTTGGAGGTGCGCAAAAAGCTGTATGAAAGGACGATTCTCATGAGAGGACACCTGATGGGTTTTATACTTCTACATCAACGCTTGCTCTCGTTTCCAGAAAGAATTACTATATGGTGTTAATATAACTGAAGCGGTGCATCAGAACCTTCATAGCAGCGATGGATTTGACTATAATAAGGCGATTTATGGTGTTATCGGCTGCGCATGCGCAGCTCGGGAAAGGGCAAAAACATACTAATCCACCGACGCCAGCAGGATTCGAACCTGCGCCCTCAAAGAGGAACAGATTTCTAATCTGTCGCCGTAACCACTTGGCTATAGCGCCTATGGTTGAATGCCAGACTAGATCATCATGTTCGCTTGTTGTCGGTCGAATCGGCCGAAGCGATACCTGTTTCCCCAGATTCCCCAGCGGAGATTCCTCAAATACCACATCATTGCTCCGACCCCAGTTGATGTAACTCACCTTCTTACCTCCCACCATGTTCCCTCAATCCCCAAGACCCTTCATACGACCATTACTCACAACAAGGTCCCGAATTCATACGGTCAAACCTCAGCTTCAACACCGTAGATATGCATCTGAAGCCAAACGAAATCTAGTGAACATCGTCGAAGTCGGTCCTCGAGATGGCTTGCAGAACGAGAAGGGTGTAATACCTGTCAGTGTCAAGGTCGAGCTCATTAATCGACTTGGATTGGCCGGGTGCCAAAACATCGAGGCTGGTAGCTTCGTCAGTCCGAAGTGGGTTCCGCAGGTGGGTATCATAGTCACGATCCTATTCAGTCAACTAACAGTTCCTCTCTATCTATAGATGGCAGGTACAGCAGAAGTCATCACAGAAATGGAACGTCTCCCCGACGTCCATTACGCGGTTCTAGTTCCGAACCAGAAAGGCCTCGACAACCTCACCTCTCTTCTAGCAGACTACAACGCTTCATCACTCGAAGAACCTACCCTTCCTCCCACGGATGAAATATCGATATTCACAGCTGCAACAGATGCGTTCGCGCGCGCAAACACCAATAGTTCAGTACGCGAGTCTTTAGCACGACTTGCACCTGTTGCTAGGTCAGCCTTGGATTTAGGGCTTCGTGTACGGGGGTATGTCAGTGTGGTCATCGCATGCCCGTATTCTGGCGCGGTAGATCCGGTCAAGGTCCGAGAAGTCGCGAAAGAGTTAATTGAGATGGGATGTTATGAAGTCAGTCTTGGAGATACCGTGGGTATGGGAGCACCTCACCAGATCTCAGAGATGTTGGAGGAAGTCAAGAAGGACATCCCCGTGGACAGAATTGCTGTGAGTGCTTCCGTGTTTGTTCTAGATTTGTACTGATGCCTTCATGTCGCGTTCTAGGGTCACGTATGTTCTTCCTTGGTCCCTACATTAAGCTAAACGCGTCACTAACACCTGTTTCCTTCAGTTCCACGACACATATGGCACAGCAATCGCGAACGTTTTTACTGCGCTCTCTCACGGTGTGCGCACCATCGATTCCTCCGTAGGTGGATTAGGCGGCTGTCCTTATTCACCGGGTGCTACCGGCAATGTCGCGACAGAAGACGTAGTTTACGCGCTCAAGGGTTCTCAATACAGTGTCGCCGGCTCGGAGTACGGTAATGGAACACTTGACCTTGAAAAACTCGTGGAGATAGGCTGGTGGATCAGCAAGAAGCTAGGTAGAGAGAGCACGAGTCGAGCTGGGAGAGCACTGAGAGCAAAGAAATCAAGAGAGGCTGCTATGAATAAAGATGGTGATACTAGAGCAAAACTTTGAATCAATGGAGCTATCGGATATCAGGAAATGTCTTATCTCTTCCGAATTGTAGTATTATATGCGTACGATCCTTGCTACGACCCTGGCACGACCTTGGTAACTCTCAATTCTCGTATGTAGTCACTCGTACCGCCAGTGCAAACGGCCCACGGGCCGCTGTAGACCTGTCTGTAACCGAGGGCCGCTGCAGTGTACTCACGGCATTCCCTGCTCTACGATGTCATGTCCTTCAATAACCCCCGGAATTTCAACGTTCAAGGGAATGTCCAAAATATTGTCTATGGGGATCAAGTGAACCAGACAACCAGGACAACGAACTACGTTGGGAACCTAGGTGAGTTTCGTGTCAACGGTTAACCTTTCCATTCATTGATTTGCCTTAGATACAAGCTTCCAAAATCTCGCTGAAAAGGTCGCAGTAAATGCCTTGCATTCCTCAGAGCAGCGTGCACCACCCCCCAACTGTCTTCCTTGTACTCGTACCGAACCACTGAACACCCTGAGTCAATGGATCGAAGGCAATGCGAGACGTGCCCGAGTGTGTTGGCTTTATGGCTCCGCAGGCGTTGGAAAATCGGCGATTGCCCAAAACTTGTCGGAAAAGTACGCTGGTAGCAGGTTGGGTGCAAGCTTCTTTTTCTCTAGAAACGATCCCAGTCGCAACCACATAGATTTGTTCGTTGCTATACAACAGATTGCTTGAAGGATCTCATTGGCACCACCATCATCGAGACTATACACAACAACCCAAACATCTTTCACTCCTCACTCGAGAATCAGTTTCATGGGCTCATACAGGAGCCGGCCTCGAAAACGGATGTTTCAAAGCGGGAGAATCACCCTTGGCTCATCGTCATCGACGGACTTGATGAATGTGTCGACATTTTATCCCAAGAACGACTCGTGGCTGTCATCCGCAAGGCCGCGACTTCTCTCACCTTTTCCGTTCCATTCATTTTCCTGTTTTGCAGCCGTCCTGAACCTCGAATTCGCTATGCCTTCGACCATGGGGCATTCAAATCAGTCCTTAGACGTATCGCCATCGGTGCATCACCCGACTCGGACAGAGATATCGAGCTGTTTCTCCGCACGATATTTACACGTCTACGGGAGAAGCATGCCCACTCTTTGCGTCATACAGGCAAAGATTGGCCAGGCGATGACGTGGTTCGTCGACTGGTCCACAGAGCCAGCGGGCAGTTCATATTCGTGGCTACTGTCCTCAAGTACTTGGATTGCGAGGACGATGTACCGTCCGAGCGCTTGAACACGATCATGAGGGGCAGTGCATCCAATATTCCAAACTCTCCTTACCCAGACCTGGACCAGCTCTACAATCAGCTCCTCTCTCGTTGCTCCGACTGGCAGGCAACTTTTCGAATTCTTCAGATCCTCATCACCCCGCATAAAAACAAGTCGGCAACCACGGCTGAACGGATTGCATGGCGATCCTCTCGGGTTATCGAGGGTATCCTCAAACTCAAACCAGGCCAGTTGGGTATCCACTTGGTGCATTTGCACTCAGTACTCTACATACCAGAAGATGAGGATTCTGACATCCATATCTTCCATGCATCCTTCACAGAATTCTTGACGGAACACAGCCGTTCGGGATTGTACCATGTGGAGCCATTGCAGTCCAACCAGTACTGGGACTTGTTTGCTCAATTCTTACTTCACATGCAATCCCTTTTACCATTTCCCCCGTATTCCAGGTGAGAGACTTTCAACGAAGCGCTGTCATCATGGGATACTCTATTATCTAGCAAGTCCGGCCTGTCTCAATTGATCGTCTTTTCGTGCCTTTATTGGCATAGATTCTGCTGCAGCGAGAATCCGAGCCATGATTTAGTTGACATGCTGGATACCTTTGATCCCTATCCCGTTTTCACTGCAATCCTGCATCGCCAAGTTCCTATTAAATCTTTCTTTGTCAAGTGGAGATACACAGAATGGGAACAATGCCTAGCCTGGGCTAAAGTACGTCCTATTCCTTGAAGATTGCTCTTTCTCCGTCTTACCAGGTCTATAGTCTCTTGGACCTCGAACTCCTCGAAAATTTGTCCAAGTCTTGGAATCCTTCTATCACGGATTCAGCATCGTTCTTCCTCCTGGTTCGTCACCGTACTGGGCCTATGTCAGCTCACTTTTGGAACTGCATCTCTCTTTTGAATCCCATCGTCCTCGAAACTACTTTTACGACGAGTTGTATCTGAAAAAGATGTCCGCATCACATTCAGACACCGTTGATGTATACCTCAAACCTTTCCCATTTATAATACCTGCAAGCAGGTTACCAGTAATTCCACAAGACTGGGGTAAGGTTGATATCACTGGTACCGAGGCCAAGGAGTTCCACACTCTTATGAATCGCTTCGTGCCCAGGAATGATTCCGAGACCACGCAGAGATTGGTTCAGGATGTGTTGAATAACACCCAGAATACAACTAGCACGGATTCGAACAGGGTGAGTTCTGTTCTCGGTGCCATGGTTGACTGCTACTCACGGTGACTTAGCGAAATGAGTTGGAACGACTCAAGAGGATTGTCCTAAAACATTGGCAGGTATTCAAGCCAGTGCGGTGATTGATCAATCGACTACTCAGCCCATTGGATAGTATCCCTAGTGAATGGATCGCTAGCCCAATCTGATTCACGTAGACGTGGTTGACACGAGGTTGACATGCATTCAGTGCTCTTCCTCTTGCATGCTCAAAGTGGCTCCCGTTTACCCGTGTGCGCTAAAGGCCGTACACAAAATCTCCCAAATTTGTAACGGTAGCTGATCAAGACCCGCGCTCTATCGCCTTTCTCTATATGCTGATATAGTATTAGATTCCTACAGTCAGCCGCATCTGTCAGGCAGAAGTCGTTGCCTCGTGATCAGCGATGCACCATGAATTGGAGATCCACTTCGCCGGGGCTTGCCAGTTCCAACTCGGGGCTTTTGGTATATATATACCTACGAAATAGCAACGTCACGAACAAATGGCAGAATACGCAAAGTACTCTCAGCTCGATCCAGAGCTCGCAAGCCTTCCTGGAGTTGCAGAATTCCTCAAGCCAGACAATGCCACAAATGTAGAAGCTCGGCGCCAAAGATACGAGAATGCGATGGATGCCAGGTCCTCTCAAATCAACCAGGATCTTCTACCTGACAGTAAGCAACCATCTTTCCACTCACTTACAGAATCTGATACTCTCCCTCTAAGGCTCCGAATACAGCGTTGTCGATCGCTATATCGATGTTGCTCCAGGAGTTCGGGTTCGGGCACGATGTGTCACTCCCACTGTACGCGAAGGCGAAGATGGCTCTTTCCCACTGCTATTCTGGATACATGGCGGGGGCTGGCTCACTGGAGACGTGCGTATGGATGATAATAATTTGAGAATCACTAGTGTCGAACTTCGGCTTTCTGTCGTAAACTGCGAGTACAGGTGCGCAGGAATCTTCACGGCAGTGGAATGTCTCATCATCTCAATTCCTAGAACAGATTAGCACCTGAACATCCATTCCCAACTGGGCTCAACGATCTCTATGCGGCCCTTAAATACGTGCGTGCATTCTCACCTCGTTCTGTCAAGTTTCTGAAATATATTCCGTTCACAGGTCGCCGCAAATCCCAGGGTTTTTGCCGCCTCGTTGAAGAAAGGCTTCATAGTCGGAGGTGTCTCAGCAGGAGGCAATCTGACCGCTGTCATCACTCATCGCGCGCGTGATGATTCCGACTTTCAAAACACCCCGCTCACTGGGCAGCTTTTGCGCATCCCATGTGTGATTCATCCAGATGCATATCCGGAAGAGTGAGGCCACGCGTTCTCAGACTAGTCTATACTTTCCCACTAATTGCATTATTCAGGTACAAATCATCGCTACTGTCCATGGAACAAAACAAGGACGCACCGTTCCTATCTAAAGCGGCAATCGACCTGATACTTAGTGTGTTTTCTACTTGTTTCTTTGTATCCATACCAACAACAGAGGTGCAGACAATTACCATGCGCCGCCAACAGATCCGAACATGTCACCCCTTCTATTCCAGTCGCATAAAGCTCTTCCTCCCGCCTTTATCCAGGTCTGCGGTCTGGACCCCTTGCGCGACGAAGCATTCCTGTATCAGAAGGTGCTGGAGGAAGCAGGCGTGGAAGCTAAGCTGGAAATGTAAGCTGTTTCTTGGAACGCTTGCAGATAACTCGCTGAAACGAGAAAAATAGATATCCCGGTGTTCCTCACATATTTGACTTGTTCTTTCCCTCGTTGAAACAATCAAAGAAGTTCCTTGAAGACTTTATACAAGGTCTTCGTTGGTTACTCTACGAGCAGAAGGTTATCTAGATACATTAGTCGGACTGAAACTACAATGTCCTTCACACCTGCAATCAAGCTGATCCAATGACGTCCTTTATCTGTGTTCGCGGAACAGCAAACGGACATGCCTTCCTGCTCAACCTCGCCTTGGTCTTTTGCTCAAAGGCATAAGCGAATCCAAGCAAGTCGTATTCCGAATACGCCGACCCAATGAAGTTCAGACCAATTGGTAGCCCGGGTGCTGGGTAAACAGTCTTGGGGCCCACTTGTGTTACTGGTGTGTCGTCGGGGTAGAACGACATTGGAACTACGGCATCATGTCAGTCATACCGGTGTCAGAAGGAATGACCTTTCTTACCAGTGACGATAGGGTATCCTGCTAGTGCTATGATCGAAACAATATCATCAGTAAACTTCAAAAGTCGGGGGCTAGATAACACACCTGCGTGACCGGCTGAATCGATTCCCGGAAGAACGAGGGCATCCAAATTGTGTTCCTTGAAAACGGCGTCGATACCTCTAATCGCACCGAGTTCTAGGTTTCGTGCCAGTGCCTTGCCGTATACATGATCCCTTCCAGTCGTTGCTTCACTGACGATGAGTCTATGTCGCTCGTGAGCGAGTAGCAAAATGCTGGTATATCACAGTGACTTGCTAACCTAGACTGATCTTCATAGTTCTCTGGAAGTTCCAAGTCTGCATGATTCCGGTTGAACTTGATCAAGTCTGCCAAAGTTCGCACACCAGTAGGTACGTGTTCGAGCCATTCCAGATATTCGTTAAGTTCAATCTTGTCGGGGTATCAGACAGCCTTTTGAAGCGAGATGTAGTTGTAGCGCTTACCTTGAAATCGACATTAAGAACGTGATTATCCTCCTTCCACATCTCTTCTGCTGACGGCAAATCAGCAGGATCAATAATCGTCGCACCAAGTTCCTCAATAACCCTAATCGCCTCTTCGAACGCGTCCCACATACGCGGATCATGTACCAAATGCCTACTTAATGTATTCTTCCGTGGAACACCTATCCGTTTTCCACGTAAAGCACGCGTATCCAATGCACGAATATAGTCTGGCACGGGTATAGGCTGCGACAATGTTCTCCCGTCATTCTCATCCTCGCCTGCAATGATCGACAACACAATTGCTGCATCTTCAACTGAACGAGCCATAGGTCCCACCGTATCCTGTACGCCCGAGATGGGAATGACTACACAGCAAAACTGCGCATGAGTGGGAACACCCAACTATCAAGTCAATTGCTCTTACCTCCAGCGCGGGAAGTCAACCCCACAGTAGGCTTAACACCGACCACGTTATTGTTCGAAGATGGGAAACAGATACTTCCGCTTGTTTCGGTTCCAATTGTGACTGTGGCAAGTCCAATGGATGCTGCGACTCCAGAACCAGATGAGGAACCGCATGGGTCACCTTGGGGGTGGTAAGCGCTGATACATTGCCCGCCACGGGCTGACCAGCCGCAAGGGACGTTTCCACGAAAGTGAGCGAGCTCGGACATGTTGGTTTTTCCTAGGTGTTTGAGTGTTGTATGAGCTGTGTGGTTTGGGAGGTGTATAGTTTGATGTGTTACCTAGAATGATTGCGCCTGCGTCGCGAAGGCGTTCGACGACGCCAGCATCACCAGGAACGACGGCGTTTAGGAGGGCCAGTGAGCCAGCAGTAGTTTGCATTCCTGGGGGACCATGAGCAAGAAGAACTCGGACACAAAACGATGCGGACCTTCTGAAGATATGGTAGCAATGTTATCCTGGATGGACGCTCAGCAGTTCCTTTGAGCAACACCCAAATCGACTCCATACCTTCAACAAAACCGGTATTCCATGCATCTCTGTCCGTTTCCCTTTCTCCCGTCTTTCCGCGTCAAGAGCCTCTGCTTGCTCTAAAACTATCGGATTCGTTTCCAATACTGCTCGTACACTGCCATTGACCTCTTGGATACGCGCAAGATATGCCTAGACGGTCATCAGCTTGGGTCGTCATTGAGATAACAACGATAAAATACATACTTTGACAAGGTCTACACTGATAAACCGACCGTTATCAAGAGCTTCTTGAAGTTCAAAAATCCCGGCCTCATAAAGATCAGGGAAATCTTGCGCCATTCCTTATCGTTCGAGAATAAGTTGAGATTCCGTATCCATGTTTGATGTGGGTAAGGAAACAATGCGGTTACATATCTCGGAATCTATTTGCAGTTCAGACAGACAAGCGCCCGGTTGGTGCGCACGTGCGCAAAAAAATTGAACGCCGAAACGGTTACCTGCAGTTGTAATAGTATACACTCTGAGCAGAAACGACTGGATGCTATGCCCTGTCAAAGAGGGGGATAAAAAAGATACTGTTCATCCTTCAACTTATGACCACCGCAGGACTCGAACCTGCAACCTTTTGGTACCGTTTGGTAATCGAAGCCAAACGCGCTACCATTGCGCCAGGTAGCCATGAAGAAAGGGTTCGCCCATAGCATATACAAGGCTTTCCAGTAGGGTCGGAGATACAGATGCTCCAACAACTGCAGCTCTCAGTATACGCGACACGACGTCCATGCAGTTTTGTGTTATAGATATCTTTGTTACTGTTTCTAGAGGAAGAAGTGTCTGCCACATTCGCTGGAGTGCCCAGTGGAGGAGATTTAGCAGCCGGCAAATCACTGTATTGCCGACTCTTCCATCAACCACCACCACCGACATTCCAGATGGCCTCGTTAATCGCCATCCTCGACCTCAAAGGAAAACCTCTCATCCAGAGATCATACCGGGATGATGTACCACCGTCTTATATCGAAAAATTCTTACCCATTCATTCTCGACATTGAGGAAGAAGGTCAACAAGTCACACCATGTTTCTCTAGAGAGGGCGTGAATTTCATGCACATTAGACATTCAAACTTGTATCGTGAGTCATTATAATTCCCAGTCTTAACAACCCCTGCTGAGCTCTGCTTCGTGGATGTCAGTGTTGGCTCTGTCAAGAAGAAACTCGAATGTAGCAGAAACAATCATCTTTTTACATCGGCTCAGCCAGGTGCTGGTAAGTCGTACCAATCACTGCTCCAGGAAACGCGGCACGAAACGTCTATCAGGTCGAATACTTCAAAGAACTGGAAGAAGAATCTATTCGAGACAATTTCGTGATCATATACGAGTTGATGGATGAGATGATGGACTTTGGATACCCCCAGACAACGGAGAGCAAGATTCTCCAAGAGTGAGCTCAAAGTCACCGCCTCTGTCTCGTCTACTCACTCGGTTTCATGGCTAGGTACATCACTCAAGAATCGCACAAGCTCGAAGTCCAAGCCCGACCACCGATGGCAGTCACGAATGCGGTTTCCTGGCGAACAGAGGGTATACGGTACAGGAAGAATGAGGTGTTCCTGGATGTCATTGAGAGTGTTAACATGCTGGTGTGTACCAAGTTCAGGGTACCTCATTCACACTACTCACGTCTTCTCACACGACAGGTGAACTCCTCAGGCTCAGTCGTCCGTTCAGAAATCCTTGGTGCAGTCAAGATGAAATGCTACCTCTCTGGAATGCCCGAGTTACGATTGGGGTTGAACGACAAGGTCATGTTTGAGAGTACAGGCAGAAGTGCGTATCACTTTCTTCTCCTGGCGTCTTGTCACTCATCACCTTTTCACTATACGTAGCGGCCCGTGGAAAATCAATAGAAATGGAAGATGTCAAGTTTCATCAATGTGTGCGACTTTCGCGATTCGAAAACGACAGGACGATATCGTTTATTCCACCTGATGGAGAATTTGAGCTTATGAGCTATCGTATGTCCGCATTCTGGGCTATGACTACGACTCACACTTTCGCCCCCAGGTCTGTCGACGCCGGTGAAACCTCTCGTTTGGGTAGAAGCCGCTGTTGAGTCACACAAAGGATCGAGGGTATGAGCCGACCCTGTTTTTCATGCGGAATATAATCCTAATCCTCGTATCTTCAGGTCGAGTACATGGTAAAAGTGATCGCTCAATTCAAACGGCGCTCCCAAGCAAACAATGTCGAGATATACGTTCCCGTACCCGACGACGCAGATAGTCCCAAATTCAGAGTAGGTCTTGATAACTTCCGTCTCATCCCTGTCATTCATACCTCTCCACAGGCGTCAACAGGTTCAGTCCAATATGCCCCGGACAAATCCGCATTTGTGTGGAAGATCAAATCGTTAGGAGGTGGACGAGAGTTCTTGATGAGAGCGCATTTTGGGTTGCCTAGTGTTAAGAATGGTCAGGTTTCCATCTCTTATGAAGTAGGCATCTTGAGCTCATACACATCCCCTGCACAGAATCGGAGCCCCCAGCAAGGGCGCCAATCACAGTCAAGTTCGAGATCCCATACTTCACAGTTTCCGGCATTCAGGTACATATGGTTTTCTTCATCATACAAAATGCTAAGGATTTCTTGGTGCAGGTCCGATATCTCAAGATTGTCGAGAAGAGTGGTTATCAGGCACTACCGTGGGTGAGATACATCACTCAAAATGGTGATGACTACAGGTATGTCTATTTACTATACCTTAAGCCGACGCTATCTGAACCATCGTCTTTTATAGTCTAAGGACGGCGTCCGAGAAGGGCACCACGCCCATCCGGCCGATGTAAACCAGTCACTTATTCGGAAACTTCTGAGGCTTGTGAAAATAATGTCTTGTATTTTAAAATCCCTTTACTGCATCCATAGATAAACACTATGTTCAAAACGTTGAAGCCTGAACGTCTACATGATCCGATTCATTTATGTTAATGTAAAAGAGCGACTGGTATGTAAAATGAAAGTGAAGTTTTAGAGTTGGTATACTGTATAGATATTCGCAACGATAAATCACCAGTGAGGCAGAAGCAGAAGTTTTTAACCCATTCCAAAAGCAGACTGTAACCAATCATGTTTTCTTTACCCGAACACTGCGTTTCTCCCCGCCATTTCCATTTGCACCACCTGTGAGCGCTTTCCAAAATTTCTTGACACCACCTTTCGACAATGTATCCTTCTTGATCGACTCTCCGTCCTCCGCCTTGGGCATTCGCCTAGTAGAGCTACTAACTGACGATCTCCGAGCCATTGATTCCATCTCAACTCCCAATATACTCTTAACTTTAGCCGAAGACGCTTTGCTCATCGTAGCCGACTTGGTCGACACAACATCATCTTCGTCTACGCTCAAAAAGCTCCCCACTTGTGTTTGTCCCGAATCGTCCAAGCCCAGTCCGAGGAGTCTATGAGCCTTCGAGGAGGATCCAGTAGAATGGACGATCGAATTCCATGGTGTTCCTGAAGCGCTTGGATTGGGATTTTCCAAGTGGTGGAGACGGGAAATCCTGGGCGGTGGGTGCAACAGGCGTCGGGGTATATAGCGCACCGTTGAGTCCGAGTAACACCATTGCATCGTCAACTTTGCTTCGAGATCGAGGTCTCGTGGGCGTTGGCAACGCAGGCAATTGAACATTAGGGGTCACCGGAGAAGCGGGGGAGGTAGGAGACACCGGGGACGACGCTGAAGGAGATGAGGGCGGAGAAGGGAGTGTAGAAGATGGCGGGGGTGCAATTACAGATGGGGGCCAAAAGCTGCGGGCTTTCTCTGACCTTGACCTCGTTGGCTTTGGTGTGGTGATAAGCTCTGATTGGGCCGGAAGATTGTACCCATTGCCGGGAAGGGGAATAAAGGTAGGACGTGGCTTGCGGACAGGGTTCGTTGGGGCAAGGACATCCATCAGCAGTTCCTCGGCGTCCCTCAGTTCGTCAGAGCAGACACTAAAAGTGTCGATGCTGCGTTTATGAGCGTGAATATACTCGGGTATAGCTGGTACGGGAGGTATGTCGTCTTCGAGGATATCATGCTCCGATCCGTCCGAACTGAGCGACAAGAAGCTCAGCCCTTTCGTATGCTTTCCTCGTGTAATCGGAATGGATGCAAAGAGGACAGAATCTGCATTTGATACCATGCGTTCATGTGCTTTGACCGATGTTGTGGACTTCGACGGGCGTATTACCTTTTTGTGTCGCGATGCAGCACTGTTTTTCCTGGCTCGGACCGCAGATACGCTGCGAACCGAAGATTCTGACAATGAGCGACTATGGCGGCTCTCCACTAAAGGAGTATCGAGATCCACGTCGACAGGGACTGAAGGAATTGTGATGGAAGCAAGCTGGGCGCCTTCCAGTTGGAAACGATCTCTCGGAACGTGGCGAAACCAGTATAATCCCCTTGTCCTCGCCTTCCTCCGTAATGATCCCAAATTCAAGCTCCATACTCCCAGGGCTAAGCAGGGAGGTGATTCGACCATGAGACATGACGTATTGGGCCCCTTCCTCGTCGAAGTAGCCAGATTGTCGCACGTCCGGAAATGTGAGTGCTTCTGGCTTTGGCACCTGCTCCAATACGGCCTTCTCGGGATACTCCTCAGACCCATCGGAGCTGCCTTCGCGAGTGGCAGGCCGAATGGTGGAGATAGTGGCATCGGACACTCGTTTTCTATTGACCGGAAACAGTACATGCAAGGCAGACGACTGTGAGCGGCTCTCTGTTTGCGAACACTGGAGCGAATTTCCCCTTTTGTGTGCCTTCTTCGCGGACATCGGTAAGACAACATGGGGAGCGGACAAGCCAAGTCTAGTGAACCGTGGCACTTCATCGAAAGTGTTCGATGTCAGCCAATTCACTGAAGGGACTGACTTAGAGGGACGATGACGAGGACGAGAGAACTGTGGCGGATCGGCTGCAGGGCTCGGGATGACTATCGTTCTTGTGCTGTCGCGAAACTTGGACCGAGGTGGTCGAGTAGGTGGGTTGACAGATGACGGCATAGCGACAGGTATGAAAGCGGGAGGAGCTGATTGCTTTCTCGGTGGTTTGGGTTTGGGTTTCGCTTTCATGGCTAATTCTTGGGATTGTACTTTTGAATTTGCGAAGAGAGGGGGAATGTCCGACGAATTTGACACAGAAGAGCGAAGATTGGGAGTGGAAGATATCCGCAGTGGCCTTGGTCGCTCGCTACCTTCCTGTATAGCCCCTTCACTTGAGATAGAGGGCCCTGCTAGGGGTGAAGAACGAAGAGGTCGACTAGCGTTCATGGAAATTAGGTGTGCTAATATTATACGGTTGCGGAGACCGTTGGCCTGAACTCGGAAACGACGGCTGTTCAACGACCCTGAATTAATGATTTATGGATGACCTATATGAAGGTGAATAGAGGGAGCTCACCAGGTAGAGTCAGTGAAAAGCCAGCGTAAGGAGGAAAGGAAAGGAGTTGTGGCTACAGGAGCTTCTCGATCTTAAATTCGAGAAAGCAACACCTGCCAGGAACGGCAATGGTGATCGAAACTTCATGCAGAGTTAGCGGCATTCTTTGCCAGAGCGCCGCCGCAATAAGCATCGATGATATCCGGGTCCAGCTCGATCTAGAATCCAAAAAGTTAGTCTGATTTTCTTATAAGCTCGAGGAGGTACACCTTGCCTTAGACAGACCGTTCTTACCACATAGGAGCTAAGCCGGTAGAACAGTCGCTAGCGAGCACATGCCTGCGACATCGTGAGCTTGTATCGAGCCTCGGAAAAACCAATGCGACTATGAATGTGATTTTGGTGAAGGGAAAGTGTTTCGTGGATAACGTTCGATTTACCTTAGTTAACGTTACTTTGGGTGTTCAACGTTCAAAGTCCATCTTCACGTCAAGAGAGGTAGTTTTGCAGACAGAATTCGCGCTGACGCCGCTGTAATCAAGAGATAGAATGGCGAAAGTAGACATACTTTTGACAAACAGCAAGATCCTTTCGATGACATTGGTGAATACTGAACGTCGAAGGTTCCGGTTAAGTTCGAAGCGAAATGGAGCGTGAGAACTCCGATTCTTAGCCGATGCACATGTGAGCGCCTAAAGATCGCGACAGCGTATGTGTTATCACGAATTTACACTACAAGTACAACGAGCAACTCATACATTTGAATACTACGGAAGCTTTCTTACCCAGACTCAAATGGGCCAATGTTTTCCCTAGAGCTTTTGTAATCTAGCATTGAGTGCTAAGCCAGACCTGGGAACCGAAGCACTGTTCAAATGAATGCGTCAGATGTCACCCAAAAGGTTATTAACAACGACAAGCGTACGTTGTAGTTGTCTGCGTTGCGGAGCTGGTTCGAGGCCGAGAGGGATCTGTTTGGCCACTTAGAATTTTGTGACGGCTGCTACTACCTGTGACTTACTGATCAGCACTGCAGCCGTATGTAACCTGGGCGGTAGCTGTCAGTCAGTGGGTGAAGTCAATCAAAAGTCGAACATTGCTTACATCGACTGTGCTTGCGACGGCGTGAGTGAGCTAATGCACGAAATTGGAAGTCAGACTCAATTTTACCGCCGAAATAACATGTAAACGTACCTCGTGAAGGACAGTGGCACCACGGAATGTTTCGAGCCGCAACAGTGGTCTGACCAGAGCAGAGCGCACTCTGAGAGACTTCGTTGAAGAAGATGGAGCAGAAGTAGATCTAGAAGGACAAGACCGATAAATACCATGAAGCGGCTGATTTTTTTAGGAAAAAAAAAAACAGCTTACGTTCGTAGTTGCAGTAGCAGTGTATGCAATAACACCGCTGGAGCAGGCACCCAAGGAGTCGGTGCAGCTCAGACTGAAGCCGAGCTGTTAGCCTGTGGTGTGAATACGGTCAAGTGTGAAACTCACGTTCGGGAGCTAGAGTTTTCAGAGGCAACTGCGCTAAACTTGCTCCTGACGGTGGAAGCACTGTTGGTCTTGAAGTAGGCAGTATAGGTGGTGCTTCCGCTGTTGCTAGAAATGAACGATGCAGCTGCAGAGGCCATGCTCTTGCCTTCGGAGTAGCTACGGGTAAACTGAAATGAGTGATGCCGATCAAGGTCAAGTCAATATACACACGCACGCAGCATCGATGAAGCTCTTTCTCGAAGCGTTAGTGCAATGTCGGTTGCACGCTTGTTGTGGACGAGGTCGCGCTTCTCGAGTTTGTCAGTGACGTTGACCTCGACAGCACTGGAGGTGACGTCGATCTGCTGAACTTGGGCAAAGTCGGAAACTGCTCGTCGGAGCCGGCGACATGGAAAGTGGTCACGGGTTCAAACTTGATGGTACCAGCTCCGGCAGATGCAAAATCGAAGAGAGCAGCAACTTTGCGATGATTATAGATGTCAGCAAAAGATGTGTTTTAATCAAGGACAATCTTACCATCGTGGTTCACTGTGACGCTCTCGCCAGCTGGGATGAAGACGTACGCAGAATCGTCAGCCTCTTGGAGGGAAACTTGGAGCTAAAAATACATCCATTCAGTACGCATAGCAACCACTAAACCAAACAGGGTTTTGAGCACCTTAACACCGGTGAATGGAACTTCTTCGCCATCTTTAGTGACCGTGAAAGAGCGGGTTGGTAGGTTCTCGTCGAGGATGGTGCCGTATTTCAAGATCTTAACG
The DNA here is from genome assembly GCA_037176845.1 of Paramarasmius palmivorus. NCBI lineage: Eukaryota > Fungi > Basidiomycota > Agaricomycetes > Agaricales > Marasmiaceae > Paramarasmius > Paramarasmius palmivorus. The sequence continues at coordinate 905,298 of JAYKXP010000001.1, read as the reverse complement.
TCCTCAGAGCCAGTGTTCTTGACTGTCGCCGTGAACTTGAGGTCATCAACATTGCTGACGCTCCCAGTAGGCCCAGCAACGTCAACGATGATACCACCGAACCTCTTCATGGGGCTTGCGAGCGCAGCGCTGGCAAGGACGAAAGCGACGAAAGCAGAGCGGAACATGACTTTGGAGGTGAGGAGAGACCTTGAGCTGAGTACTGTGGTACTGGCTTGAAGGATGCCAATTCCTCTCCATTATTTTTATACATTTCCATCTCCTGCGTTTGCGAAGTGTTCGTCCAAACGAAGCCAAATCGTTATCGGCCAAATTGCACCCTAGAACGGGGCGAATAAACAATATCGCAGTGGAACATATGGACGATGTACAAATGAGGACGGAGATTGCTTCATTCCACAAGTCACCAACGCCTTCTGGAATGAGGAAGCATGTTGAAACTCCTGTCGTGACACAGCTGCCGCTAAATTTGACGCCCTGAAATGTTGCCATCACATATGGTAGTGCAACGAGGAGGTGCCGATTATCGTCCTACATTAGGACCACGCGTAAACCCAACAAGTCGGTGTCCACAAACTGAGCAGCATGACTAGAGCTATTTCAGCGAATTTGAATACTAACACGAAGGACTGATATAGATACTCACGAAGCAACGTTGTTTCGACCGTCATATGAGCGCGGAACACGGTCAAAAGGCTACTAACAACCATGAAGAAGATCATCAACAGAGTAGTGATGTGCTTCTTTCGGACATTGCGAAGGGAGCGAAGAAATGTGGTCACTACCCACGGAATTGGGCGTTGTCTGGCATTTCGACCGAAGTTGATCCAACCACCGTGTAGACAAACCCGTGGCGGTTGTGGGCCATACGCAGGGCCGTTCTGTTGACCTGTGACGCAGGAAAGAAAAAATAAATGGATGCCTGTGACGCCGATGAGGGGATCATTGTGGTCCACAAGGAGATCTTGCACAGTGACTTCCATACTTTGATTTTGCCGTCAGGCATATTTTAGGGGAGCACGACGCGTCTTCTCTGCGGTACCGTATGATCGCATACCCAGCCCCGCTTTTGATATAGAAGATAGTGACTTTGAGCATCATATGGCGTTTAATGTTTCTTTGAATGAAGGAAATAGTGCGATAAAAAAAGTTTATTCAGTGCTCCATACTGCTGATAACTGATAAGTGCTCACGATACAAGATCCGTGTGGTTGGAATCCTCGATGGCGTGCCAAAGAGCTGCGTGTTGCATGCTGGAGGTATTGCTTCCCTTCAAGTCCCTGCTGTTAACCCCCTGGACCTAGCCTAGCTACTGACTGGAACCCTTGATCCCAGAGTCCTGGATCTCGTCGTTGGATGTACCCCAGCAGAGTCTTATCGCTGAGTTGACATCGGGGATGCCGGAAACAATTTTTGCAAGGAGTTGGAAGTGGTGATGACGATAGGTATCCCAAATCGAGCAAAGTGAATTTAAGCCGTGTAATCAATGGCTAGGGTCTGCCTCTTCTTGATATCACGATTTTGGAGACCAGCTTGCATGAGAAGGCCGTGCAGCCTGAGATCCACGAGCGCATGAGATAACTGGAACCTCAACGTTGAGGGTTCAGGAAAAGTCCGCTTGTCGTGGGTGTTGATTGAAAACGCCAGTCACGCGACTTCCAGCTTGCCGAGGTCAAGCCTGGCCTAAGGACTGACAGCGAGCGCTAGTGAGTTGTAAAACGAGTTTGAAGCAAGAACATATTTGACACATCGGTAGAATTCAACATATATACTGTACAGACTATCGATGCGGTACTTAGAGAAAAAGAGCAACTGACTGTTGAGGTAGCGACAAAGATCACATGCAACGAAACCCCAGCTACTTATCACCGACGATCACCTCACGCCCACTAGCAATCACTTTTTAATAGACAAAAATCCAGCTTGACACGATAAATTTCTACCGAAAATACAGCCGACGTTTTCCGATCCTCAAGAAACCCTTCGGCAACGAATCCGATTGGCTGGCAATGCGTTTTTTGAGGATAAAAGCGCTTCGGAAAACGTCGGCTGTCTTTTTGGTAGAAATTTATCGTGTCAACCTAGATATCTTTCTATCAAAAAGCGATTGTTAATGGGTGTGCCTAGTACAAATGATAACCAGCCATTCGAGTATGATATCAGGTACATAAATGGTACACTCATGTGGTACACGGGCTAAACGAAACAGAAACACGCAGCCCATCGTCCTTGAAACCATCCAACGCAAGTAAATCACTCCGTAAATCACTCGACTCTCCAAGCAGCCTGATAGAAACCGACTTGAGGCTACTGACGCCTGTGTCAAAGCCACGAACGGTAAGCCACCTAGATGTGATAGCTTTCAACAAGGCCATCGTATCCAACTGGAAACAGTGAACGATTAACGTAAGATGTGCTAATCGTGGAAGGAAGGGCGACGTTTCTAATGAACCAGCATGGTCGACTAGAAGGGTTTGCAGAAATAGAGAAGTGACAATCTTGTTGGAAAAGTCACAATCCCGGGTCATTTCGTGGATATGAAGGCTTTCTAGGGATGGCATCCGGTTTAGGAGTGCAATGGCTTGCTCGTCAACCATGGGTATGCATTGAAGCTGAAGCGTTGTGATAGTGCAGGATGAACGGCGGAAGAAGGTTTCTAAAGGCGCTTCAAGCTCATCCCAACGCGTCCAGTCCTCGGATAAACCCGACTTCAAGCCGGATATTGACATGGACGCCAGCTGGGGAAAGGTGGAATGACGGAGGATACATGCAACATCATCTTGTGCTTCGGCTTCGATGACCAAATCCTTTATGTTGCACGTAACGATAGGGCCCATGTAGGAATCTCCGCCGCCAACGCGGAATAGTTCTAATCTTTGCACATTGGGGCACAATGGCAGGAATTCGAGGGAATTGATGGCGTATGAATCGTGGAGCTTCAAGGCTTTAACCTGCTCCAGGGGAAGGACGAAGTCGACTACATGGAAATCGGGTTTGAACGCAAGGTGTGATAGACTGGGGGCGAACTCGAAAATGTTCAGCTTGTCGATCCAGTCATCGACCGTCTCGGGCGTGCTCTCTGGAATCGGGACCTCGTTGAAATAAAGCCACTTGAGTAACGGCAAGCACCCCCTAATCGGGGTGAATACCGGATGTCGTATGATGGATGTCAACACCCGAAGTTCGAGATCGAACCAACGATTCGAGTGTTGTACAAGTGCATTCAAAGTATCGAGTACAGGTTCGACACTTCCAATGGCATGGGAAAAGTCTAGTTCCAGCTTCAGCGGCGAGTTTTTAGAGCGTTCTAAAAACGTTCGCGTCATACGCGCTAGCTTGGTTTCGTTCGACTTCCAGTAGGAAAACTCGATGGATATTGCCGACCAAAGACTGGGTGCTGCAAAAGCAACGTCACGCCACCGTCCACATACCATGGAAATGGAGGCGGCAGGAGGAATACGTGAGGGGTACATTTCGTTCTGTTCGCAAGCGAAGGTGAAGATATTCAATAGAATTTCTGGTGGCATTTTGTGGATTGGCGAGAGGAGTGAACGGTATCTCTCCATCGACTTTTTCAGCCCCTCTCTGCGGCTTTCCAGGGTGATAATGGCCATCTTGAGTCTGTTTATTTCCGCTTGGCATTCTTTGAGGTCCCTTTCAGCGTCCCAAAGGTACTGGGTTATCACAAGTCGGTCTCCAGGCGATACTGTGTTGCGAAATAGCCGTTTCATGGCTGAAGAGCGGCTAGCCGAAAGGGATTTGGATAACGAAATACCCTGTTTTGATGGACTCTCCATTGAAATAAGTAGATACTGCAAGTGCTAGCATGAGAGATGTAAGGGTAAAACTGGGCAATAAACGCACCAATGCAACCTAAACCCAACCTAATCAACAAAAGTTCACAATAGAATATGAACAGGGCGAAGTGAATATTCGATATCTAAGAATCTCCAGTCAGTTTATGCACTATACACTAGAGGCAAAAGGTACTTGCACTGGCAGTCGCTGTTAGTGATGGAGTTTAGACCGCTCTGAGCGTCTAATTTTTGTTGAACTGCACGTGATTGTGGAAATCAAACATTCGATTTAGGAAGTTGCTTCTTTCAAGTTGCTTCTACACCACGGTGTAGAAAAGTCGAAGAGCCAACACTTTCAATGGCAAGTCTGTCTGTTTACTTAGAATTGACACAGCTAATAATCCATGCGACCTAGTCAAAGCTGGCATCACAACTCTTGACACCTTTATCTTCTTCCCAATAAATAAAAGTACTCAGCCAAGTAGCAAGGGCCGAGTCGGGGACGTCATCTCAGGCTTCAGCTCAAGAAGATGCATTGAAAAATGAACGCTACAACTACAGTCCCGACATAAACCAAAAATGAAACAAAAAAATGTCCATCAATCGACGGTGATACAATCCACAAGTCCCTCTAGTTCGTGACAAAATTGAAGGTTTGGGCCTTCTTCGCCACACTATCGGTACTGCAAGCCTCAACTAAACCCAAATTGTTCTTCGTACTAGTTGTCAAACAAGAAGAGTCTTTCCCATTAGGTTTGATGGTACACTTTGAAGCTGGTGTCTTGGAGTCAACTGTGCATTCTTCGCACTTGATTTTCCATGATTGTCCTCTGCAACAAGGTAAGTTGTCCAACTCAATTACGAAGAATATGCATGAAGACTTACGTTCCAGAATTACCATTCACAAGAGGTGAAAAGCCGGTAGATGTAGTGCCAGTGGGATCTAGCGTGAGGCCGTTTGCAGTCGCAGCTGCGTTCCTGAACCACGACATTCGATCAGCATTTTCTGGATGGGACAAAAGAAGATGCTCACTTGATAATGAACGAGCCTGGGAACTTTCCATCGTTTTGGACAAGGAAAAGTTGTGGATTCTTTCCATCGGCGAGGAGAGGTTTGCCATCGAGGTCCGTTATTGTCATGGTTTTCCCAGAAAAGCTGGGAGTCCCGTTATTCTGGCATGCTGCCCTGATCATAAGCCTAGGGCTGGCCGAAACGCTAGCGGAAAGGGCGACAAGAGCGACAGTGGCGATAGAGATGATGGAAGGCATCGTAGCTAGTGGAGCAAAAAGGCTGGGAGGTCGTCGTAAGCTTAGAGAGAACGAGTTGGCGAGTGAAGCCTAACTAAGGCTGCCACCTTTTATACTGCTCCAAGTTCTCAATACCAGTGCGCGTCAGTCTCACCTGGATAGCCAAGCGTGCTCACATCGTTTGCGGGGGTCTCCTCCGCATATCTGTCCCAGTGTACGAGATCGTATCGATAGGTGAGTAGATCAGGGTCTAACCGTCGAAGACTCTTTTGCAGGCAGACACGGGCTTGATGTTGGCTTGAACCTTGAAATTTCGAAAACTTGATCGATGACAAGGTGTTGGGCGTCGGCGATGGTTCTGAACCAGAAATATTGACAATCAATGTCATAGATATTGGAATGCTCTTGGTGTCTTGATATACCGTAAGGTGTTTAGGAGCACCCAAGTTTGAAAGTGGCAAGCAAGGCTGGTGAATTCAAGAACTTGGCGCCCATGGACGCACGTGTGTGTGACATAGCGCGTCCACCAATCACTGGTTTCTTCATCTCTTCCATATGCTCGCCGTGCCTGCGAGTCGGTTCTGAAGCGTACTATCGAGTTTTGATCTTCTGTGAGTATATATATCGACTCGTGCCAGCACTGTAATCATTGACCACCATGAAGTCCTCTCCCCTAGCGTTTTTAGTATCTCTTCCCTGGCTCGTTACGAGTTCGATGGTTTCCCGAACTTACACAGTCAGTACTGTTCGAATTCTTCGCTTCGTTCATTGAAGGACATTTAGGCAGTACCTGGATTCTTCATTCAAGACAACGCAACCACTGCTGATGCTGCAAGTAGCCTTGTTTTCGTACAAGAACCATCTAATGACTTGTCGAATTTGAATTAGATCCCTCCTCGTTTTGGGCTATTGGATGATAGTGATAACCATTGGGATGAACTTCTAGCGAAAGTCGATCGGCTCAACTGCGAAGCCGAGAAGGGTACATCGTATAAGGTGGTGATATTCGGAAGACACGGTCAAGGATTTCGTGAGTCATATGCTCCATCACAAGGAATTCATAGCTGAGAATGGGCCCTAGACAACGTTGCAGAAGCCAAATATGGGACAGAAGCTTGGGATGAGTGAGCGAACAAATGCGTATTCAATCGAATAGTATCCCAATACCCTTTCTACAGTTACTGGTCGAAACTCGATGGGGATGGCGAGCTAGTTTGGGGACGTGAGTGTATCCAAATTCTAGATCCAGCATGTGGGCTCACATTCTATCAAAGCTGACGCCGAACTCACGCCACTGGGCGAAGATCAAGCTCGAGCTGTCAACCAGGCCTGGAAGACCGAACTCGCATTCAACATTCCACTCCCGAAGCGACGCTATTCTAGCCCAATGACTCGCGCTCTGAACACGTACCTTCTCACTTTCGAGGATATTCCCCTTGTTGGTCGACCCCTCGTGCTCGAGGTGCATCCTTCTCCCCTTTAGCGCATGTTCCTGTACTGACTCATCCTCATTTGGTGTAGAACTTGAGGGAACAATACGGTGAACACACATGCGATAAGCGCCGTTCTCGAACATACATCGCTACAACCTTCCCTCAATTCGACATCGAACAAGGCTTTACCGAAGAGGATGAACTATGGACCGCTGACGAACGCGAGTCCAGCGTGCACGTTGCTTCGAGAGCCAAGGCAGTCCTGGATGTCATTTTTGAGAATGATGTTGATGAGACTGTAAGTCGTGGTGATTTCTCTCACCAACAGCTATTTCTTGACTGGCTGTAGTTATTTCTGTCACTGCGCATAGTGGTATCATCAACGGGTTCCTGGCGGCTGTTGGGAGGCCATCGTTTTCGCTCCAAACTGGAGGTACGTGTGGCATGATGTGGCCTTCCATGGATAGTACTGACCTATGTTGGCAGGTGTGCTACCTATGGTCATCAAAGCAGTGGAGAATTGACGACATATCGAGCCGATGCACTGTGCCTCGGATCTCCTGCACTGTCTTTTAGCTGCTGGAAAGTATGTTCATGCTATGTGCTGGATACATGTTATATCTACCTTATAATACAAGTGTTAGCATTATCTCGCTCATAAGATCTAAGTATCGTAGGCATCAGGTCCCCACCGTTACCTCACAACCGCTTCCAACCTTCCCCCGCCTCTACCGGCCACTTCAGATTATCCTGCCCTGAAGATAGCCATGGATCCCCCGTAGCACCCTGCCCCTTCATACCATTCTGTCCTGCTATCCAGCTACGACTCTGGCTGTTAGGTACAGCCTCGTCGTCACTACTGCTGTCGCTATAAACTACATTGTCCTCCCATCTAGAAACACCACTGTCACTCATGGCTTTCGTCCTATCTCCATGTCGTACCCTCGAGTACTCGCTTCCCATCGAATTCCTGCATCAGACCTTCTTGGTCTTCTCTTCTCTTCCCAGAGTTGGGGTTGACCATGAACCCTCGCCTACTCAATCCCGCTTCTGCTTTGAACCTCGCCTTATCAAGCTTTGGCTGAATTTGCTGGAACTGCGGTTGCAACGAAGCTGCCAAAGATTTCAAATTCAAAGGATCGTGAGCGTGTTTCGATGAATCGTGGTTCGGAAAAGTTATTTCTCTTCGATGTGCGTCGAACTGCTGTTTGAATGACTGCGATGGAGATCCAAACGAACTACTAGCGCCACTAGTTGACATACTCATATGTCGCGTCGCTCCAGATCCACCAGGTGAATTTCCAAGTCCCAAACCTGGTGATCCCGGTAAAACTTGTACGCTTTCCGGACGTTTCTTTCGAACTGGCGGTGGTGGCGCGTTACGATTGGAAGAATCTTCTACCGGAGAGAAAGGCGATGCGCTAGAAGTGGGGCTAGGATGATGCAGTGATTTCGATCGAAACAATCTAGCGGTAGGACTTTCCTCGCCGGACATTCCTCTTCGCATTGGTGTGCCTGTCGGTGTGGTATCCGTGGAATCTGACGTCATACGATCGAATGCCGAAATGTACGGGCTTGCAGACTTGGAACCCATGGTGGTGGTAGTATCTGCGAGTTCGAATGGGCCCGATGTAGCCGTAGTTGCACTGCGGAGTGCTTGCGGTCGGGAGTATGAAGGTGTTCGTTTGTGTCTCTGACTGTCTGATGACTCCATCTCCAGACCGGTAGGTATCGGAGGTGGTGGCTTTCGGTAGCTCTGATCAGGATGCTTAGGCGGCGGGAGATTGGGTGTGTTTGGGGTAACGGGTAACGGTGCATTCTTGCGAGTAGGCGATGTTGATGGTGAATCCGTAACCATCGGATACTTCACATCCTGAGAAGAGATGAACGGACTGCGGATGAAGGGGTTTGAACTCGAGGTAGTGCCTGCTAGAGCTACTTGTTGGAACGAGCTTGTAGATGTAGGGGGAGAAGGCTTTCGTCTTGATGGCAACGGTGGTGCTTGGCTGTAGTCTCTTTCCGACCCTGACGCAGACGAGGTAGACGCTGACGATGCTAAGCGCTTGCCGGGGCTGATGCTCCGACTGGTCGAAGAGGAAGCTTGGGAAAATGGTGACGAGGACGTGGATGCAGAACTTTTGAGCACTTGCAGCACGCGCTCACGTTCTAACTGCTCCTCTGCCTTCTTCATCGTCTGGCCTGTTTTGGATGCCTGCAGGCTCTGCTTCATGAGCGTGGACGTGATCATGTGCCATATGAGAAGGTTTGGGTGGGACTGCAGGTGGAGGACTTGTTTGGTGCGGTCCTGACTTGGATGTGATGAGTGTAGGGCTTGTTGATGCCAGCGAACTATGACGGGGCGGCGGTAACGTAGTTGAGGATGCAGGCTTTCGTGGCGGTAAAGGCGGCAATTTCGAAGATGTAGACTCGACAGCGCCATCATGAGATTTCGATGACGGTGGAACGCCCGGATTGGATTTAGCACGTCCAACAGTGAACGGATTGTTTGATGATGGATGTTGTGGAGGGGCTGTGAATGGATTCTGCAGCGCGCTTTCAGGGTTAGCAGAGGTCGGCAGAACACCATCGGTCGACCTTCGAGAAGGTGTGGGTGGTAGATTGCGTTTGAATGGAGATGCAGGGCGTGCTACTGGTCCTGTTGACGGATGAGCTAACGAGAACGTTAGCGAGAGCTCATGCGTATTCTTCCGAAATGTATTACCTTGAACAAAAGCAAGACCTCTGTCGACTTCTTTTCCAGATTCCGCATGTACGATCAACCGAAGGGCAGCGAAAAACTGGCCACCTGATAGAATGTCTGTTTGCGAGAGATTGGGTGAGAAGAAACGTAGAATCTATTTGAGGTTCAGACAGCTTCGGGAGATGAGCCAGATGAACCACGTACATTATCAATGACCGCAGCGGGGACATGGGAATATCTCCCCTTCAACCATGCCCTAGCTTCGCGCAAGCTAAGAGTCATTTCCTCGTAGAACGCATCATCCTGCCCTTTGGCATCTTGTTCATCTGTGAGAGTAATATCGGCCAGACTTGAGGTATAGAGGGAGTATTCAGCATCGTTGAGAGCAGATACATGAAGATCGAGGCGGCGCAGTGTCATGAAAGTATGAAGACAAGTCGAGTGACTGCCTGCCGTTGCCGAGAACTAAAGAAGCACGTGGCAAGGCAATACTAGGCGTGTGCCCAGCGAACTGCGATAAACAACGGAATGCTACGGATAACTTTGCAAATGGTTTTGGCGATGAAAAGCAGTGGTAGAGATGTACATGGTAAAGTCTAAACATCCAAACGTCAATTCCGGTTGATATATCTTCAGGTCGCGACGCCCGATGTCGCGTCCGAAATCTCCGTCACGCTAAAACATGCAACTCCACCTGCCCAATGCCACGGGATTGCACTAGAAATCGGTCCGTTCGTCCACATTGAGAATCAGGGTTGAGAAGAAACGGATCATCTCTAGGAAGGAATCTGCGGGATCGCTGCAAGAATACTCGTTAATGTCCTCTCATATAGTTGCGACAGTACTCACATTCATTTACCGTATGAGCACCAGCTAGAGGATTCGTGCCTTTACCCGAGTTGTGGTGATTGTATCTAAACACATGTTCCGTCAGGTCCCAATAAAACCGTGTATCTGATAGGCAAGATCTTAGTTGGGAACAAAGAGCTATAGTTAATCACACACGCACCTGTGTTACCACTAGGCATTCCAGGTCCAACAGCAATATTGTCACCAGAAAGTGAGCGATGCGCATTGTATGTAGCTTTGATCGTTCCCGACAAAACTTGGTAAGGTGCAGAATGTGGTCCTTTGGTAGGCGTGATCGGTGCAGGTTCCAAGTAATGAGGCGCAACCAAAGTTTGCTAGGGACATCGCTAACTGATACTTGTTCCCCAAAGGCGACGTAGGTCAAATTGAACTTATCGGCGAGAGGTTTGAGGAGATCCCTGTCGTGGTCCTGAGTCGCCTTCCCAGAGCTGTCAATGTCATGCATGAGATCTCGAAGACAACAAAACCATGGGTCTCACCTGGTGGTAGCGATACGATGATTCACGACAGCAAAGGCTTGTTCAGGAAGCGCGTTCGACTTGACTCCGCCCTGAATGATGTCAATAGCTTGTGTGGTTCCAACGAGGCTTTTGAACACCGGATCCTCGAACAAGTACTTCTCAACACTCCTCAAGAGCCTTGTCTGAGGTAACGGACTCCCTAATAGCTTTGCGAAGAGAGGCTGGAATATCTTTCGCATGGCAGCAAAGCATTGAAAGAGCTCATACATCGGGGTTTCTCTTTCCTGTAAAGCCATGCGTTTAGATGCTTTGAGATGTTTGTTCAACAGTTTGAAACATACAATATTAACATTAAATGGGTTGTCCTCGATGTGGACCAGAAGAGAGGAAAGAATGCCGATGCTCTGAGTATGACATCAGTGCAAGATATTTCGAAACACGGTGAAAGCTGACAGTATGTTTGGGGGAGGAACACTAGAATGACCTCCTGCTGTGGCAACTTCAATGTTGACATTCATGGATCCCTTCTCTGCGACTCCGGGAGTCGCAAAAGCGGTGCCGAACTGCTCCATAAATCCGCCTGTAGATAGATTTATCAAAATAGAAATCTAAAGTGGAACTTTTCCCAACATACCGCCTTCATCTATTATGAACGCAAAGGAATGTTCACCGTAGATATCCAGCAAGTACTTTGCTAGTTCTCCCGCTCCCTGAAGTGGCCTTAAGTATTCGGATGCCCGATCAATAGCTATTATCAGACTCGCCTGCCTTCCTCCGCCTTCTTCGTCAAAACCAAATGGCAGTATCATCGTTCGTGCTGGCTGGAAACCGGCTTCGATCAGGATTTCAATAGCAGATCTGGATGCTTCAAGATTAGCAAAGTTACTGTCAGCGCATGACTCAACAACTTACAGGATACCAACAAGTCCACTCTTGTCATCACTAGAGCCTCGGCCCCATATCCTCTCCCCATCGAAATGGCCAGAGTAAGGTGGATGTGCCCACTGATCAATGGTCTCGGGATTGACGGGGACAACATCTAGAAGCGACAGTGTTTGGTGAGCTGACTGAGCTGGAAAATTGGGAGATTGAGGTACCTTGATGGGCCGCAAAGAGGGTGGGCTTCAAGGTAGCATCATACCCTTTCCACGTGTAAAGTAGTCCATACGTATTGACTTTGGTGAGCTGTAAGTTCGAATGGCTAGAGTCATTGTCAATGGATCTTCGACAAGCAAGACAGAGATCCACGTACACCAAAGGGAAAGCATTTGCCAAATAGTCATGGAACGCGCCTCTGTTCTCCCACCGAGGGTCTTCGCCGACCGGGCCCATGTCATCGAAGGTTTCAGTCCTAGAAAGTCAGTAAATGGCCATCATTGAGCGAAGATATATAGCTCACTGTACACGAACTGCGCCTCCCAGCCAATTTCACAGCTCTTGCTTTGAACTCTTTCCGTTGCCAGCGTGTCTCCCAACGCCGTCCAAAAATACAGGTTCTGTTCAGGAATTAACGCGTCTGGTTGTGCACAGAGAGCCTCTGGTTCCTTGGTATACGGGGTGCTATCTTTCTGATACTGAATCCAAACCCATGCGCAACCAAGGAGGACCCAGACGATAGAGAGCCTCCGTCGTGTTCCGTTGCGTTGAGAAGTTGATTCCAGATGAGGTGGGGGTGTCTTGTCGTCCGACATTGCTGATAATGTTCAACAAGGGTATATCGTCAAACTGTGAACATGGAAATGAAGGTGAAATTGCGACATTCCCTATCAATATTGTCATTATCGAGGCGAATTTTGGTGGTGAGAAAAACATAAGTCGTCGGCCATTCCTTTGCCGGACAATCGCCGATGTCGGCGGATTTGAAGGTTTGCTTCACGTGCACGTTCCCCTTCCCATCATCTCGCATTTCCTCGCACTTGGGCAATTTCCCTCTTTCTCGAGCCTGATAACTCATACATACACCGTAGGATTCGCCTACCTTAAAAAACACCGTCGGATCTTCCACAATTCTCCTTTTGACCGTATAAGATATTCAACTTTGGACCCTCGTACTTCGGTTCTATGTTTTTGAACGTCAACAAAGGTGTTACTAAGGTGCGCAAAGATTTTGAATTGATTTTCTCCATTCTCTGGTGGCTATGGTTAGACTTTCCAGCTTCTTTGTAATGTTCAGAAGGACGAATGCCTGCATCCCGAGCGAGGCCTGTCCCATGTTCGGAGTTGAGTGACATTGGTATTCATGAATCATACTTAGCATGCACCCGACATCCGTTACTTTGATTACCGGCTCTTTCTAAGTTTCCTGGAACCTCGTCACAACTCGCAATTTTGTCTTTTCCGTGTGCTCAGGAACAACCTTGTTCTTCTACACCTAACGGCTACAACCGATAAGAATCATCCGCATCTTGCTCTATTCGTGGTCAGTTTGTCAGACTCTCAGACCCTCAGCTACTAAGCACTTTGCAGCGCAGGGTTTTCACTCATCCATTGCAAGCTTTAATGTGATATTCACCTTCCTGATTGAATCTTTGGCTGGCACCGACGGCGCAGGGGGTTCAGAACCCAATCATCACCCCTTGAAAAGATTTGAATCGCATTGATTATTGTCTGATGGAAGAGATCAGTTCAAGTGCGTGATCCATGTACAACTATTCAGGGTGTACAAGGGTGTACACTGATGTAGAATTTTCTGATTAGCGATGACGCATCAATCATGACGGTAAAACACCGACGGAGGCGTTCGCGCTCGGATGTCCTGAATTGTAGCTCCCAACAGGTCTGAGCTCGTATACAAGATGTAATTTGGACGATTCGTCATTATATTTCAATCCCAAATGATTTCCGCACCGAAATTACTCTATTATCACCGGATGATGCTGGGGTGGTTGCCGGTCGCGTTCGTTTCTATACACAAGAGCAGTGCGGCGACGATGGTGTATAAAGGTCAGCCATTGACGCGCTATAATGGTCACTCATGTCTTCTTCCAACCTCTCAAGTTCCTTGCACAAAGGAAAAGCATGCGCGAACTGCAGGTAAGGTTTCTTTTTCTCTAAGTGTTCTTGGCCATGGTGTCTCACTCTTACTAGGCGTCGCAAGATTGTACGAATCAATATCTTTCGATAAAGAAAACCCAAACTGAAATCAGGTTCTATCCAGAGATGCGACGGTGCGCGACCGATATGTCGTTCATGTCGGTCAAAACCCGAACAATACGGAGATTGCGAGTATACCGATTCAGGATTTACCGCGACACAGATTCTGGAAGAGAAGATAGGCTTACTGGAAGCTCGTCTGGAAGAACTTCAGCGAGCGGAGCCTACTAGCTCCTTAGTATTGCATAATCCATACAGCACACCTGCTGGCTCTGCAGGGCCGTCAAATTTGGAGGTAAACTCCTTGCTTTTGCGTGGGATTCCATTGCTTATGATTACCGTGTACAGGATGCGTCAAGCTCCCTTCGTCATGAACTGTAAGCTCCTTCGAGTGATATAGCTGCATGTGCTGATGTAACACCCTCAAGATTGCAGGTATTCATGAGCCACGCATCAGTAGTGGGGTTGTTCTTGGAGAAAGACAGATTCTTGACGGCAGCTTCGCGCAATCAGCTATCACCCTCGCTTGTGCACGTCATCAATCTATGGGGCGCTACTTTGTCTACACATACTCGTTACGATGAGGAACCGTTATTGTATCAGGCCGTCCAAAGTATTTCGCTAGCTCTGTCGAATCCGGAAAGACAAGGTGATGCATACACTCATCGAATTATGGAAACGATACAAGCCGAGCATCTACTCTCACAATACTTCTTCTACAAAGGCCGGGTTTTAGAGGGCAATTTGCATATGATCACGGCCATATCTTTGGTTGTGAGCACCAGGATGCATCAAATAGGCTCTCCCAGCATGGCGGGATTGCGTAGCTCGCTTTTAGAGCCTCCAAAAGACGCCGTTGAAGAAGGCGAAAGGGTCCATGCATTTTGGGCGGTTTTGGCCCTCAATAATTGCTGGACAAGTATTATCGGGTCGACTTCGAATTTCGACTGCACTACAAACGAAGGAAACAGGGTTGATACTCCTTGGCCGATGGACATGGAACTCTACACCCAGGTGAATGATCTGTGATGTATCCAGTGTTTTTCATACTCATCCTTGTACTTAGGAGGGCTATCGGCATCCCCCAAGTAGCCGCACTGTGCTCAACTTCGCTGAAGGTGTACCAGATAGTGGCACTTCCCTTCGTTCTCTCTATGCCAAAGCTGCGTTAACCTTTGAGCACGCAACTACGGTAGGAAGTAAACATATCCATCGTGAGTTCTTATTTTTATTCTATCGACATTCAAAACAAGCTGATCTATTTGTAGATGTAAGGAATCAAGGTGATGTTCGCCGAACAGCGCGCTGTTTCGATTTGATGGACGGTGTCACACTACGTCTCACAAGTGAACTCTATCTGTTATCCGGAAGTTTTCGGGGCAAAGACGCTCAATTGTACCTCACCATCATTGTTCTAGCCCACGCCGCAACAATGCAGCTACATAAACATTTTACCGACATATACCGCACCTCTCGGGAGAAAGTTGTCACCTCCGTGAAGCAAGTTATGGTGGCATTGCGTTCATTAGATCCGTCAAGTTTTAGATTCGTGGATCCTATAATGGCGGTCAGTTGGCGTTTATCACCCTTGCGAGCGATCCTGACCATCTTGAACTTACAGCCTCTTTCCTCGATGTCATACCAGCTCACAATTGCTGAGGTTGATAGACTCCGAAGCGGTTCACATTCGAGTGAAGTACTTCAGGAAATGCTACAGCTAGCTGAAGGATTACTCAACATTATGACGCCTTTGGCTTCGTCCTCTCCTCTATTTGGTGAGTTTCGTGGTAATTTTCAGTGAGAATTACGCTGATCATGATACAGCTACACATTTAGCCCACATGCGTTCGCTGAACGTCTAGATTCCAGGTTAGATTAGGTTGGATGACACTCGTCATGTATCATGATTATATTCGATATCCCACCCTAGAATTAGAATTACTGTAAATGTCATATAATCTTTTTTTGCATACACCGCCTCATTCATGTCGAAGCGCAAAACCGATCTGGTTAAAACCTTCACATGCTTCGTGATGGGTGATTGCTCTCCTTGACGTCCGCATACCTTAATGTAAATATATGCGACAAGAAACTGTACTACTCGTAGCTCCCTGCCTTCTACACCCTCTACTTACGTTGTGGTGTAGCCCGGACCACCACCGCCCTCGGGGGGTGTCCAGGTAATGTCTTGAGTTGGGACCTTGACGTCACAAAGCTTGCAGTGTATACAATTCTGAACCAGTAATCAATATCTAGCCTCAGATATCATACAAGTCACGCACCTGAGCGTTGATGACTAGCTTTTTGCCGTTCCAGCTTCCAGGAGAATTTGACTTACCAAGTCACAGATAAGTAGTTGATTCACCAAGAGCAGTAGACATAACGTACCTCATCATCGACATATTCATATACGCCTGCAGGACACGCCCGGCCCAGTAGTCCAGCGTATTCTTCGACATTTTTCTGAACGTGCTCTTTCCGTCTGGTCTGCTTATCTTTCAGTTCTGCGCTTTGGCCTTGAACTGCTCCACCCAGAACATTAGATTCATCACCGTACCACTCCTGGACGTATTCCCGTAGTGTAGCAACTCTCAGGTGTTCCGGTTGATCTTCTTCGTGATTTGTGTTCGTAAGAGAGACACTAGTCATGAGATCCGTAGAAAGGGGAGGCTCAAAAGGGGGATAGTCGATGGGTTTATGTCTTGCAGCCTTCTCTGTATGCTTAGAGTCCATAGAAGGCGTTGAGGTCTGCAGTCGTAGCGTCAGTTGTCGATAACGAAATGACACTGATCATACTCACAAGGTACTTCTCCCTGTCTTCTGGTTTAGTGTGTCTGAACGTCCATGGCGTCCTTCCTTTGAGGAATAGCGAGTCAATTCCAGAGTACACGACACCACCAAACACGCCCAAGCCGGTGTTGAACGCTGGGCGCATATTGCGAACTTCATGGAGATCTTTATAGACCCATGATTTAGTGAATGCTTCCGTGTAAGACGATAAGTTGGCCGGTTTTGTTGAACATTCCTCTAATGGCATTATTAGTCTTCCCTTATACCAACCAGAACCTACAAGCATGTAATCACCTTCACTTTCGAGAATGGCTTTAAACGCTCCTTCACCACCAAGCATGCCCGTTTTCATCGAATTGTGGACGCCTTTGATCTTCGCAATATTTACGAATCCGGCGGAGTCACCGATGAGTGCACCTCCTGGGAAATGTAGGAGTGGGACAGATTGAAGTCCACCTTCTACAAGTACCCTAGCACCATAAGCAATACGAGAAGGAGTATACGTATTGGGGGATGACGAAGGGGTCAAGAGGCTGCGAAGATATGGATGATGTTTCATTTTCTAATGAGCTGTTAAATAAGCGTTTTACGGTCTCTTTGTGAATCACTCACTTGGAAATCCCGATATGGGCTTCGGTAGGGGTTAGCCCAGTCAGCTCCTACAACAAGGCCGATACTGACGAGCCCCTTATCCATGTGATAGACCCATCCGCCACCATAAGTGACATTGTCGAGTGGCCATCCCATAGTATGGACAACCTCACCAGGTTTGTATCTACCGTCTCCTTCGGAACCATCTGCCATGCATGAGAGATATGTATGACAAGATTGGAACCCAACATACCATCCGGGGCCACCCTCCAGACTTCTTTGAGACCAAAGCCGTAAGTTGGACCCTCGCTTTCGTTTCTCAGGCCGTATTTACCCAGTACTATCTTGCTCAGGCTCCCGTGTGCTCCTTCCGCTAGTAATGTGACCTTTGAGCGGAATAGCATTCCGGGTTCAAAGCTATCCTTCTGAAACCCTGACTTTGAAATGCCTACGTCGTTGGTGATTACACCGAGGACGCTGTTGACGTTCTTCGCTGCGATGAGATCATTGAGTGACTCGAAGTAAAATGAACACTGGAAAACGCACGCGTCGACGACGTTGTGGAAGAACCAATCTTGGTTACTTCGTTGCCCCATTTGCCTTCCCATCCATTCCAGGGATTTTCAGCATCTGCCTCTTCACTAAATAACAGCCCAGCGCCTGCAAAACCAGGATATATTTCAACTCCATAATGCTCTTCCGCAACCGACGCTAGCCATCGAGTGAACTGGGACAGAGATATAATATGATTGCCTGAAACAAAACTTCGTAAGTACAAAGAATAAGGTGAAACCCTCACACGCACCGTCGTTGTTCATCTGGGGAGGATGCGGCATTGGCAGAGCCATCTTCTCGGTCAATAAAATCATCTTGGAACTAGTCGCAGGCTGTCCCAAGGGTGCAGGAGAACCATACTTCTCAGCGTAAGTGGACGGGGAACCTAGGAGCTCTTCGAGAGCACGGGGCTCGAGAACACAGCCAGAAAGAATATGCGAGCCTGTTGAGCTTTCGTCAGAGCGAGTTTAAATCCACAGATGAAGAGTGCAATCCGGATCCTCAGATGTATCGACACTCACCTACTTCTCCGCCCTTCTCTAGCACCACGACACGTACTTCCTTTCCCTTTTCACGTTCCAATTGCTTGATTCGAATCGCAGCACTCAGGCCTGCAGGCCCGGCCCCAACTATGCAAACGTCGACTTCATCTTCAGGTCGTTCGACTGACCGCGGATCATACCGCTGTTCTTCCTCCCTCCTTAGACGAGAAACATGAAGTCTTTTGGAACTTTTTGGCCTTCTATTGACGAGAGACTTGTTGAAACTCCGGAGAGCAAGAGTCTGCCTGCACCGGAGCATGAAGAGAAGTTTCAGGAGTGTGGAGAAGTAGAGCTTCGGTTAGCGAAAAAGACCCGATGTCACAGTGTGACCAAGGACCAAACAACAGCTGCCGAAAGAGGCCGTTTACAAAGTGATGATCCCGCGGCAGGTGCGATCTTGCAAGAACAAGGGCAGGAATTGGGGAAAAGCAAAAAATTACAACAAGTAGATAGGTCAGAGAGACACTGTGTTCTGTGTGGGATATAGGCTACTGTACGCGCGGGAGCGCCGGAAAAAATAGTATATACATTGCGACTTTTTTGGCTCTCGGCAACTCCGGTGAGCTCATATGCCATAACTTATGCACCCATTGACAACGATTGGCGACGGGACCCCTCCGAAAATGACGAGACGGTCTTTTTATTCATCAAAACGGTCTTTTATGCGCTTCTGAGGTGTCGGAAACCCTTCCAATGAGGGAAAAAGACCGTAAAAGACCCGGATGTTCACTCCGGCTGTTCCCTCTACTGCCGAGTCAAAATCCTTCCAATATCCAACTAGCAAATTATTAAAACTATCATTTTGAATCATTAACTAGGGCATAGTATTGATAAACGGCTGTATGAGAGATTTGAGAGGGCACAACACCCATAACACTGATGTTGAGGGAAAGAAACCATGCCGGTTATGTTTGTCTAGACAAACATTACCACCAAAAGACCGCATCACCGACGCCTGCCTAATTAAGCGAGGAGACCGTGACGTGAGCGTGACGATCGGGTCTTTCTCCGGATAGAAGACTCAGAGAAATCGGGGCGATTTCATTGGTGGTCCCATGTGATTCATATTTCACGTGTCTAGTACGTCACGGACCTCCGACGCGTCCAACGAGGACGCGTTAACTTGGAAGTGTACATACATGAGTAGAGGCCATACACAAATACCAGACTACATATTTGGGCGGTAGTTGTAGAAGTTTCTCTACGCAGGGCCATCAATCCCAGTACAGTTCATAGAACTTTGGCCGACGCGCTTTCCTCCCACAACAGTGAGAATGAGATCCGGGCTAATAAGGAAAAGCTGAGCAGACAAGACAAGCAGAATGAAGGTTATCCATAACTTACTGCATCCCGATGGTATCTTCGTCTATTCCGGCATCATTGACGTCGGCATTCTCGAGAAGGTTATCCATGTCACTGGCATCCTATCAACCAATCGCGTTCATTGACTATTTTTTCTCAAAATGCGACCAGAATGAGCGTACCCAGATGATGAGCGTAGATTGATTGCTAGCTTGATTGAATTTGTGGATCTTGTTGTGAACGCACTCGTCATTAGATTCTTCCCCAGTCCCGCTAATACAGAGCATAAGCGTATGCATTAGATGTAAGTATGAAACCGGAAAGCGCTAACCATAGGGTAATGTTCAAACCGAGCAAACTTGCGAGCGGAGTGGCAGTTTCGACTGCAGCGGGGCACCCGAGACCTTCTTCTCCATCTCTGTCGACAGAGCAAGATATGATGAGTCCAATATTGAACTGGGTAAACACCTTTGAAACTGGGCTTCAATTCAACAGGCTAGGACAGGATCTATGGTGAATAGTACCTCAGGTACACAGGTGCTAGCCCGACGTTGGCCTACGGGAGTCAGACCGGGTCGGTTGAATGACGGAGTTTCGGCGTTTGTGATGATGTAGTAAGGAATTTTGGCTGCAGCAGCAACGTAGCCAGCCAAAAGAACGAGCGTAGTGAGCGAATATAGAAAAGAAAGCATTGTGGGTAAGGATCGACTGTGAACGACAAGAAGCCTATGAACAAGGAAAGAGGAATAACTCGGGGAGAGCCTGCTCACCAAACCGAGACTGTCGATTAATATGGGATCCATTTACCCTTCTCTGTCCCCATATTGGCCACTTCTTTCAGCATCTGAGCCTCATGTTTCTCCGACGAGAGGGATCCGGACCTGCGGCGTTACACCAGTAAACTGTGGGATTTGCGGTGCGAGAAGCACAAAAGCTGTTATTTTGAATGTAGGTGCCTGCTTCGATGATTCCAGCAGGTATCGGGGTCGCCTTTGTTCGTCATATGAGGTGTAGAGGTACCTGAAACGGGAGGGCGACGGAAATAAGAATCATCTAGTCTTCCTCAGCAGTTCCCTGGACGAAGATGGCTACACAACTCACCGGGAATATTAATTGAAGATCCAAAATATCTGTCTCTGATCTAAATCCCGTTCCGAGCAGCCTCCAACACCTCCGACACCTCCAACTTGCTTCATTGTGATGACTACAAATCCAAACTCCAAGATCGACAGTGGTGATTTTCGTGGCGGGAGACCGAGTTCTAGCTCGAGGGAGTTTGTGCGGACTGCTACTGCTCAGATGAATGCGAATGAGTAACCCGCTAATTGAAGGACCAGGGAAGAACTGTCAGATGTCGAGTGTGGGGTAAGAAGAAGAAAGTGGAATATTACCGTTTCTCGTACTCGCGACACACGCGGCTGGCTGACATCCAAATTCATCATGTCGCTTTTACCTTTCCAGAGATTCTGATTGTCCGATATCGGCTAACCAAATTCACAAGTTCACTTGAAGATACTATACACGAACTGTCTACTGCGCAGTACTACGTTAGACCGCTTCTGGATCTCAATGAGCGGTTCATTTATCATTGACTGTAACCTGTGTGGCAAGTTTTGGCGTGTTGCCTGTGGCGAGCGCTGGGGAAGCGCCGAGAATGCCCGCAGGCCCGTCTATGCCAGTACAGTTCATGGAGGTCTGAGATAGGACCTTGGTCTTCCTGGCGGTGACGATAACGTCGAGGTGCGGGGTCCCCTCATCTTCGTCATCGGAACCGGGGCGATCAATATCGATGTTTTCGAAAAGATCTTCCATTTCGAGAGGATCCTATCAAGTAATATTAATTCAGAGTTGACGAGATTTCCGAAAGAGCCTCACCCAGACGAGGAGCACCGAACGGGTGCTATTGGTCGCAAAGTCTCTTATCTTATTACTAACGCAATTCTCGTTTGCATCTTCACCTGCTTTACTAAAGGTTGTACGCCTAGCGTCAATCAAACAAAAGATAGAGAGCAATTATAGGAACTCACCAGGTCGTGATGTTCAGTCCGAGTTGCGTCGCAAGTGGAGTAGCGGACAACACTGCCGCAGGGCATCCGGAACCGCCTCCATGACCATCTTCGGTGCAGGAGACAATAAGCCCGATGTCAAAGGTTCGGAATACCTGTTAGTCGGCGTCAGCTGTTGCTAAAAGAGGGTCGCCTGCTAAACATACATTTGGAATACAATCTTGAGCTCGCTGCTGTCCGATTGGTGTTAACCCAGGACGACCAAGCGAAGGTGTCTCGGCACTGTTGATGATATAGACCGTATTGTTGGCGCGAAGGCCCGCGCAGAGCTTGACTGACAAAAGAATGACGATATGGACAAAGAGTGACAACATACTGTAGTTGGGATTGAAGAAGGTAAAGAACGTCGGCGCTCTACCCTTGACTCAGATGAGCAACCGCTTTTAAACTCCTGCTTCCAGTTCCGTAGGTGGAGTTAAGGCGGAAAACAGCCTTGAAGCACCTGCGAAGTAGCGGATGATCCAATCCCAAGGTGTAACTGAATGGTCCCTGAAAATTTGCAAATAAGGCGAATGTCCTTTGACACGGCGAAGAGTCAGTCTGACTTTGAGGCGAATTGTGGACAATAGTACCGGGCCTTGGGGCTTGTAGTGCCTAGCAACGAAGCGATATATGTTCTTCAGACCGTTCCTGTGGGTAAATGATAGCAGATTTATCTCCCAGTACTCTTGAAACAACGGTGTAAAGGACAGATCTGTCATTGTGATATAGCATTGAGTATGTAATTTTAGAGCAGCTGTTGAAACACCAACATATAAGTCTTCAGTGTCAGGCAGAATTACACTGGAGCATGTATTATTGGTTGGTTGAGGACTTGCGTGTTAGATACTGTGATGATGCAGCTGGGAAGAGAAAGACGATGCGGGTGGGAAAAAATCGGGAACGCGCAAGGCGCTCCTTTCGAGCGCCAGGTCGGAATGCACGTGGTGGAATCGTACTTTGAAGTATCGTCAAATACCTGATAGTATCTGTGATAGGAAATTATGTATTATGTTGCGAGGTGCCATGTAGCTACGACCTAATTAATTAATGAAGTAACAGTATTTCCATATTTGTGTAAAGTAGAGAACTCATCCCCTGCGACAGGTCATGCACGGGGAGGCACAGAGATCTGTCCTTCCTGTAACGGGAGGGCGTTTCCTGCCATAGATGGTTAAACCTAAATCTACACGAGACACGTTCCGAGAAGGCTCACCATTTTGTACAGGTCGTCTGGCAATTGATGCAAGATCCCTTCAACGCGTGCTCTTGACTGTAGACACAGTTTGACTTGTGACAATCGACCTAGACATCACTATATCGGTATGGTCGAGATTAGAAGATGTCTGATAGCCTACCTGTATTCCTCCGTTTGCGGGGAGTGTGTGTCCACACGAATACTGGATGTAGTCAACGACGCGGTGACACATGGTGAACGAGTTGTGATGTTTGTCGGATGTAGCAAAGTAAATCTCGAGTGAAAAGCCTGGAAGTCTGCGTTGAGGAATGAGAAGGATAAGATTTTATGCCGCATATTTATGGTTTATAGAATATACGCCACATAAACCCCCGGTGAAACTCGAAAGAGACGCTGTAGAGTAGTCTAGAACTCATGTAATGCAAAACATCATAATAATGAAAAGGTTGATGTTGTTTCGGCAGGGATGACTCTGTGTTGTTTGGTTGCACTGGCATCGGTAGTAAGAAAATGTTTTGGAAATCGACGCCCGAAATTTGGTGCTGGTCGTACGTGACCGACGGTCTTGATGCTAAAGAAGGAAAGAGATCCAAATGAAGCACTCCCGATTGCTAGAAAGAGAACCGACGTGATAGCGGGTGGAGTCGCGTCGAATAAAGGTACAGCAAGGACCATTCATACCTCACCAAATTTTCTGCGGAAACGAAGAATGAATCAAGTGTCGGAAGGTAGCCCCTTGACCTCACACAGATACGCGAACGCGATCCACATCTGAGTCGTTGCGTCATTTGTTCTCGTGTGCAACATAGCTCGTAAGATATGCGGCGGTTTGTTTGACTGTCCGATTCCGTCTTTTCGGAAAGAAGAGGCCTTGACACGCCAACGACTTCTAGTTGACGCTAAAGAACTTACCGTTTAGAAAGACAATACTCCGCGGTTAATGCCATCATGTGGCGGCTCGAAAAGAAGCCACGCGATAGTTTCTTGGATTAGATGTTGGGTGTCGCGACTGACTCATACTGACATTTCTACTAGTTCAGGTTTCATCTAAAATACAAGGCCTTGATCACATCGTCAGGTCAAGTTCGCGATCGGCATTGCTTGAGTAAAAAAAACCCACTTGTGTAGATCTCAACTCGTGATAATGTCATCTTTCATTCCAGAAAACATGCTGGTTCCAACCAGGGGACCTTGACAGGCTGAACGAATCGACCGGCGATAGTGGGATGATCAGCTCGTTGGAGGAACCACAGGTCGCTAATGCCTTGGTCCTTGAGGTAGTGTCCCATCCGTTGGTAATTGAGGCCAACTGCATGTGGCCCGTGGCTATCATCGGACAGCGCAAATTTTCCTGCGTGGTTGACAATCATCTAGATTCATCTATCAGTGAAACTGATGTCAAGAGTTGAGAAGACGCGCCTGAAGGACATCATCTTTCGGGTATGGGGTGGCCCAATCTTTCCTCAGTGCAGCTGAATTCACTTCGAATAGAGCACCGTATTCAACACCAAATTTCACGTTGCGCTCTAACGATGCCCAGGCGCGGGGATAGTCTGAGAGCTGCAAATTGGGTGTATACAAGCGACAAAGATCGATGTGACCGACAATCTCGGGTTTGAATCTTCTTAGCAGCATGTATTGTGCATCGAAGTAGGCGCATAGAAAATTTTCCATCGTCTCGGCTTCCGTTCCCGCGTCATGTGCATGTAGGGATTTGTGATATGTGGTCGCGTCGAAGTCAATGGGAATTTCCTTGACATGATGTACCGAGCCGACTAAGTATTCGATACGACCCTCGTAACGGCGAAGAAGGTTATCCAAGCCATCCAAATCGGCTTCCGTGATGAATTCGGTTTCAAGGCCTACGAGCAAAGTGATCCGGGACGCATAGAATGTTTTGAGGCGATGAGCTTCTTGAATAAAACGTTCAAACTGTTCCAAGAGCGCTTGAGGGTCCAATCCCTCCTAGATGAACAAAAATTAAATGATGAATGTAGAATACTCCGACCTGAGTCAAAACGCGTACTCACCTCTTCTGGATAGAGATCCTGAAATCTGTATCTCGGGACATGCTCTGTAAGTCCGTATACCTCAAAGCCCTGGCGTATTGCCTCGAGAACCACCTCTTCTAATGTCCCACTAGCGTGCTTGCAGAATTGTCCCGAATGGGAATGATGACTGTAAGGCATCAGGCGAAGATAGATAGATAGATATACACCTCTTCCAGAAACCATCATCTCTGACCGCATTTGCTCACTTGCCGCTACATACGGTTCCTTTCATCAGGATTGCTCCAGGGGTTCTGATTTGATTTGGATACAACGGGTGCAGTGGTCATTCTGGGAGTTGTGGTTGCAATTGGCGGAAAGTGTGTTATTTTTTTCTCCTGCTGTTGTGACTCATAACTCCGCAGAATTACCAGCTATTACCAGTGAGATACCAAGGCGCTAATGATTGGTTTCCTGGCAGCGACAAACGACTTGATGGTTTCCGTCCAAACCTGACGGTTACTATAGGTTATTATGTATAACCTGGCCCGTGATGCGTATTTCCTTGAAGATATCCACCACAAGTAGCGAACTCAAGACTACTTACTCAAGACTGGAGCGTCTGGGAACATCTCAACGTCGACCTTTCAGGGCTCCATAACTGACGTCATTGAAACTCCATGACCATCCTGTCGCAAACCTACGATGAAGCGAAAGCTGGAATTCATTTCCCTGGGATTACAGACACTCGAACCACCAGTACGAGTCGGAATTGTACCTCAAAACAGCACACCGGTTTTTGTCTTGATGCGGTGGCGTCTATATGTCGAGTGTGGAAGCACATTTTATCCGGAGGTTCAAGTCGTCGACCGTCAACTTCTCGCGAGCGAGGAGACGGACATTTCTACGTAATAATTTCTATAAACCTACCCAGGCCTTGTTACGACCTCCATTTCTCCTCATACCACACTTGAACCATACATTGCTCATTCGTAGCACTAGCATGCTGTTGTAGTGATCTATCCGTAGTGCGAGCGTCCCTGTTTCCTTTCATTGAATGCGATGCATGTAGTCTCTTGTTCCTTCCTTGGTATATATTGCCGAATATTTCCGTGAATAATGTGTGAGATACCCGCTGAAGCCTGCCCATGGAGATGTTTAACTGCAGCTGTACTTAGACTAGGAACCTACTTGGTGCTGTAACCTGAGCGGACTCGATATGACTATGGCAAGCATGGAGTGCTGTAGCGGGCTCTGGTCTTTGCTGTAGTTCTGTTATCTAATCTCTACTCCTGGCAATATCATTCAATCAAACCCTCTGTCGTCTACCATCATGAATCTCACTGCCGAAATCCCCCTCGAGCAAAAGGCTGCCTACCTAAGAACATTGCCAGCAATTCGCGAACGATGCAGCAAGGTCTTCGAACTTGCAAAAGAAGGAAAGCTTGAATACTTTGACTATCATCCAGAGAAGGAATCTGTTGTAGCGGATTTCTGTGCAGGCATCATCACGGTGAGTGTCCATTCTTGAATTGATTATGGTATACTCACATCTAGATTGATACCAGCGAGATTTCGGGACCAACTTCCATACTGTCAGTTCAATTCCCCCTCTCACGTTGATATTGCAGATACCGACCCTTTCAATCGTCAGATCCCGCCTCATGGTCGTTGGCGCCATTTCGAACCAGGAGGATCAAGGATTAGCCCTCTGCTTTCCAAGTGGGATTCGGGATCCGTCGATGCAATCGAACAAGGGAAACGCTTAGTGGATCTCTTCATCGTGTCTGTACTCTTGGATGCAGGTGCTGGCAAGGACTGGGCATTCTACGAGAAGGAAACCGACTCGAGATATGGTCGTTCTGAAGGTCTGGCCATTGCCAGCGTTCACATGTTCAACGCCGGATACTTCTCTAGCGATCCCAAGCAGCCTCACCGGGTCGATGGTGAGTGTTAACTTTCGAAAATCTTGAGGTGTTCCCGGATGCTAGACTTAACATTGCCTACCTAGCCGAAGCATTGTCCAAGATTAACTCGGATTCTCTGGCATCGGGTATGCAAGTCTCCTCAAATAACCCCTTGGTTGGACTGGATGGGCGAGCATCTCTCTTGAAGAACCTAGGATCTGCTCTACTAGCCAGTCCCGAGTTATTTGGCAAAGAAGGGCGACTAGGAAATCTGCTCGGTGAGTCTATGCAGATTGTAATCTTGTCTGCATCCTCATCACTCTTACAGATTTCCTGGAGAAGGAGTCCAAGGAAGAAGGCTCAACCCGAACAGTGCACATCTCTGCTCTTTGGCATGTCTTGGTCGACGGGCTGAACCCCATCTGGCCAGCATCCCGAACCAAACTCGGTGGTATTTCGTTAGGAGACGTTTGGCCTTGTACTGCTCTCAAACCCAGCGCTCGTGGGGAAGGCGACGACCTCGTTCCATTTCACAAACTCACACAATGGATGACGTACAGTGTAGTCGAGGCTATCCAGCATGCAACAAAATGGCGCTTTGCAGGAATGGAGGACATGACTGGGTTACCGGAGTACCGAAATGGTATGTCTTGTTGTATGTCTAGCGCCGAAAGCTTACTCCGTTATAGGCGGTCTCCTACTGGATTTGGGTGTTCTTTCTCTGAAACCCGGTGCACTCCCAATTGATTCGCTCTCGGGCTTGCCACGCGCTTCTGCGTCAGATCCCGCCATCGTAGAATGGCGGGCACTGACAGTTATCTTGCTGTATGTCGGCTACGTTCGCCTTATACTGAATGGAACTGATTTTGCTTCTTAGTGATAGAATTGCGGATGCCATCCGAGGAAAGTTCCAGTTGTCTGCAGAACAGCTGTCTCTGGTACAGGTCCTTGAGAGCGCGACTTGGAAAGGAGGCAGAGAAATTGCAAAGCAGAAGCGACCAGAGACCGGAGGACCACCGATTGAACTGGAAAGCGATGGAACTATCTTTTGATACTAAAATGTAACAACTAAGTACATACAGTAAGAAGCAGTGAAGGCACAACTCGCAAAAATGACCACCGCAGGACTCGAACCTGCAACCTTTTGGTACCGTTTGGTAATCGAAGCCAAACGCGCTACCATTGCGCCAGGTAGCCTTGATAGGAATAGAAAGTTTAAGTATCTCGGATGCCGGTGGCTGGGGCCAAGCGCACGGCGTTGGTGCCCGTGTTCTCCGCTCCCGTGTAGTGACATCGTGTCTGCCATTAAGGATGATGTATATCAAGATCCAGTGTTCCATTCCACCCATAATTCCCTTTCCCGTCGCCGAATTAACATTTGAAGAATGGCTCTCGCTGCCCTGAAAAAGGAGTTTGAGGTTTGGGAAACCGCTCTCAAATCTCTAGAGGACAACCATGTTGACGAGGCTCTGTCTGCATTCGAGGTGAGTTTGCTGTAACAGAATGCCTAGCGACAAAGCTTTGACGTTGGACAGTCCATGGAGCAGAACACTCAAATTATCATGAACATGGGACTAATATCCACGATGAAAGGGAGTTGGGAGACTGCGATAAAAGAATACACTCGGGCGATCGCTCAGAACTCGTACCTTGCTCTAGCGTATGTCACTGCCGCCTTTCAGTCCGTTGTTCATTCTCAATGTGGTTTCTTATACAGCTATTTCCAGCGTGGATATTGTTACTACCGCCTTGAAAGATATCAGGAGGCAGAGGCAGACTTTTGTACTGCAGAAGTTATGCTACGAGCCATGTCATCTGTGTAAGTGTATGAAGATCCAGACCCATGGAGAAACATGGCTAATCCCTTCAATATCAGGGTATATAACGAGCAGGGTCTCGATTTTACTCTGTACAAGGCGGAAGTCCTGTTCAACAAGGCCGCTACCTTGTTCCAAGTTGGTCGCGAGCAGGAGGGTACAGCGACGCTCAAGAAGGCCAGAAATATCAGTTTAGACGACAAACAACACCATCAGTTGATCACAGAGGCTCTGAACGGCGGGCGAGATCTCATACTTTGCTCTGTAGTAAGTCGTTTACAGCGCTGTAACGCCCATTTTACCGTTTGTTCACATGCACCCTTGTTACGATATATATATAGCCTTCGGGTGTCTTATACCGTCCAACGTCAACAAGGATGAAGTTCCTCGAGAAGTACGAAACTAAGGCAACACCACTCCCTACCAATACCCTTCACACTACCAAGAGCATCCCAGATTTGTCTCTGCGTACAACCCACGAGCATACAACGGACGATGATTCGAGCACATGTGCGGGGTCCTCCGACAGCCTTCCTCTGGAAAAGACCAAAGAGAACCTCTTCTCTAGTACTCGCGCTAGTTTTTCCTCGGCTTTTGCATCCAGTTCGGGCTCAGGTAGCTCATGTAAGGCCCCTTCTTGTTGCTTGACGTCCTTCGCCGCAAACTGAAAGGTTTTCCAGCCCGGCCTCTTCGCTCTGACCTCTCCAAAGCCATGGGCATCGATATCCTCACCCCCACTACCGAGATCTCCTCCATTCCCTGTGCAGGCGTTCGCATCGTTCACGGTAGACTCACCGGACTCATGGCCTGGAGGTTTGTGGTCTCTCTCGAAGACCAAGAAAAACTTACGACAAGAAGACAACAAATGAAACAACGACATTGGCAAGATGTAGCGTTAGGAAAGGCGGTTGTGGTGAATTTCCTGCTGGATACGGGCTGTGCGAATAGTCCGGTACCGCAGGAGGCGCTTAGGGCACTTGGTTATCGAGGGAGTTACAAACGTGAGATTGACATAT
The DNA here is from genome assembly GCA_037176845.1 of Paramarasmius palmivorus. Classification (NCBI taxonomy): domain Eukaryota; kingdom Fungi; phylum Basidiomycota; class Agaricomycetes; order Agaricales; family Marasmiaceae; genus Paramarasmius; species Paramarasmius palmivorus. The sequence goes on along the minus strand of JAYKXP010000001.1, from coordinate 875,944 downwards.
GGACTGGTTGACTGATCGGTATACTGACTCGTAAGCCTCGGTATACAGCCGGAACTGAGGTGATACTCCGCGTACAGGGAGTACGCACGAAATGTACAGTCGGACACCTGGGTGAAGCAGGGAGACTTGGATCGCAATTCATGACTGCGGGGTCATTAACGTTCTATTTCGATACTAAACTGGATGCACCTGTGCTTTACGGTATGTCGTCTTCTGAGGGTATGCAACGAGGTCTTATCGGAATCCCAGTTACGGACGAGCTGAACGACAGGCCATCCGATATCCCACGTACAGTTGAGCCTGACAAGAAATTACGTCGACGTTCGTTCAAAGATGGTGTTACGGCTCTCATGAACTCATTGAGCCTTCGAGGGAGATCAGGATCGACCGAGATTTGAGGGGTGTGATGATCGGGATATGAATGGTCGTTTTCTTCTCGTTTTTGCTTCTAAAATCTGGGACTTGGATTATTGTAACTCTGGAATTTACATATTTCTATTACGCTAACTACTTACTATGGACTCGTTCAAGTCAATGCTACACTTCCTTGGAATTCGAAGTTTGACCGCGTGCAATTCAATTTCATCACTTTCGTTCCCACACCAAATACATCTATCCACTCGACCACATGCCTCTGCCTTCCCGCCTCCCTCGTTATCATTCCTGAAATATGGTATAAATCATTTGTTTTTGCCTTGAGGTTTCTCTGCCTTCCTTCCCAACTCACCTATGGTCAATTTACGCGTCGGAGTCTCCGTCATCCTTAGCTTGAGCTTGGTGTCTGCGTTTACCGTCACAGACATCAAGAGGACTCAGGATGTACGCAAAACAGTCACCTTCCCAGACCTATACGAAGCATCGGTAGTGGAACTTCAAGAAGGCTTGGATGCAGGTGACTTCAGCAGCGTTGATTTGGTCAAAGTGAGTCCTATGGTTTGGGTTCGTGTTCGTTGACGGTTGATCAACTCAACTCTAGGCCTATTTCGCCCGCATCAATGAAACGAGCTTCCTCAATGCTGTAATCGAGACCAACCCATCTGCTTTGGAGCAAGCTGCGGCACTGGATGAAGAAAGAGAGTGCTCAGGAAAGCGCGGGATGCTACATGGAATTCCTATTTTGTTGAAGGTCCGTCCATCAAGTATTCTTGCGTGCTTTGTTAGACGTGCTAAATTGGTGGACTGCAGGATAATATCGCGACGATTGCTTCAGAAGGTTCGCGACAAGTGTCTTTACGCTGAACGGCGCAAGAGTATTAAAGCAAGGATCTAGGAATGAATACCACTGCGGGTTCATTCAGCCTCTTGGGCTCTATAGTCCCAGAAGACGCAGGCGTAGTCAAACGACTCCGGAAGGCGGGAGCGATTATTCTTGGCACGTCCACATTCCTGTTCCGTAGTATTGATGCTCACACCAGTTACGAACTCTACTAGGTAAGGCCAACCTCTCGGAGTTTGCTCACTTCCGTGGTAACCTCGCTTCTGGATGGTCCGGTCGAGGTGGACAAAACACCAATGCCTATTTTCCTAATGCCGACCCATGTGGTTCTTCCTCTGGCTCAGGAGTTGCTGCTTCCATTGGTTTGGCGGCAGTTACACTGGGCTCCGAGACTGATGGGAGTATCACCTGCCCGTCAAGTCATAACAATGCAGTGGGAATCAAGCCTACGGTTGGCTTAACTTCACGAGCTGGAGGTGGGTGCCTGTTGCTCCAGAGTCATGTCTTTATCGTTCAGAGTGTTTGTTTGCAGTGATACCTATATCTGCAAACCAAGATACCATAGGCCCTATTACACGCTCGGTCTCCGATGCTGCAATAGTCCTATCTGTTATCGCAGGCAAAGACCCCAACGACAACTTTACGCTCGCGCAACCCGACACTGTTCCCGACTTTACGCTAGCTCTCGATGCCAACGCTCTACAAGGAAAAGGATAGGCGTTCCGCGTAAATTTGTAGGCCGAGACCCTGCGGTGGCTGCTGCGTTCGAGAAGGCTTTGAAGGTGATTGAAGGGCTAGGAGCGACGATTGTAGACCCTGCGGACTTGCCTTCTGCAGATGAAATGAGAAGGTCGGGCAACGAGTCTATAGTTACGGCCGTTGATTTTAAGGTGATTTGTTCTTCGTTCTGTGTCCAACATGGGTACTCAACTTGCAATTCAGGTTCAGCTGAATGAATACTACGAGGCTCTTATCGAAAACCCTTCTGGCGTAAGGAGTCTTGCCGATCTAATAGCGTTCAACGACGCGAATCCTGAGCTCGAGGAACCAACCAACTTTACGGACCAGTCCGAGTTTGTGATTTTCCGGTTCGGGACTTGGTAATATGACTGATTGGGTGGTCTTAGGCTCATTGAAGCAGAAGGAACAGACGGATTCGACGCCCAATATACTCAGGCTTTAGCCTTCGACCATGACCTGGGAAGAACGAGGGGTATTGATGCCGCGTTGCAAGAGAATGATTTGGACGCGTTGTTGTTACCAGCTACTGGGTTTACAACAACTCCGGCAGGTAAATACATCTGTCAACAATGGTGAAAAGGACTCACAAATTTCGGTAGCGATTGCGGGATATCCGATTGTAACTGGTGAGGCTCCAATGCTTGCGCATGATTCTCGTAAACCCTGACCTTCACATTCTAGTTCCACTCGGTTTCTTCCCTGACAATACGACCATCGAAAGTGCGGGTCCGCTAACTGTTTATCCAGCACCTGGCGTTCCATTTGGCTTGTCATTCCTCGGAACGGCTTTCTCAGAAGTCGATCTTATTTCTTTCGCGTTTGCATACGAGCAGAAAACTCAAACAAGGTTGGCCAGGAAGGCGTTCGATGCTGCGATCCCAAAAACTCAGCTGGTTGATGTCGTTGGGGTGTAAGCATTGGTATTTATCCTGGACAGTGTCAAATGAAATTATGTCCTGAGGAAGTTAATAAAAATAAAATATTGTGTACCATACACGAAACCTCGAACGACACCAGCAGGATTTGAACCTGCGCCCTCAAAGAGGAACAGATAAGCATTTCGAAGTTCGAATCTGTCGCCGTAACCACTTGGCTATAGTGCCTTGGTGTTGAACGACGTCTTATGCTTCATCATCGTTGTTGCCTCTTGATTTGCATCAATTCTATCTCTCATCCCTCTCTTCCACCACAACACATTGGAATCCAACCTGTGCACAACGCATACACCTCTTGCGGTTCCGAAAACCTCACAATCCGCTCGCCAAGATTTGACATATCAAGCAGAACGACAGCTGCTATCATTCATTGTCAAAAGAGCACACCGCCTCCTCCACCCGTCTTAGCCTTATAGGCAACCATGTAACATCTCTAGCCCAATCTCTTCATTTGCATTTGCATGGAATTCTCCCTTTCTCGGCGCGATATCACTAATAGTATCGTTCATACCCCTGGCGGTCCTACATTTTATACGTCTATAACCGGGAATACAATTAGTATAACCAAGACTCCTGCGTCTGGCTCGGGACTTGGTTGGCATTATCTTGTCAAAGAACCTGAAGATCTTCGCGATTATCAAGCTCAGGTTTGGTTTTGGAGTTGGTACAAGAGGAGATGAAGTCGTTGTAGGTGGAAAGAAGGTCGAAATGGGCAAATCGTTCTTTGGGTCGTATGTCCAAGTTTTGTGCCAGTGCAGTTCCAGAACTCACAAATTCATATCCAACAGGGACTTCACATTCACAGCTTCAAACGCAAAGACGTATAAATGGGTGCGAGGCGAGGATTTCAAGTCCTGTTGTATGTGTTTCTATAGAGGTGCTGAATAGGAATCTAAACTTCCTTCAGCTCTATGCAACCCCTCACCCACCACGAGATACACCACCACATGTCATAGCCTACTTTGACGATGGTCGTGTAGGGCATTACACGCGGGGTCCTGCCAGTATTTTCGTTGAACGTGCCGCTGTAGGCGAAGGTTTACTCGATGAGATCATCGCGACGTTGGTGTATGTCCAAAGACGATATGGAAAACAGCCTCCACCTTCGGGTAGCGTACCTAGGAGGCGCGGCGGTGCAGGCGGAGGTGGTGCTGTGGGTTATGATGGTGGTGGCGCGGGATTCGGGGGTAGCGATGGAGGCGGATGTGGTGGTGATGGTGGAGGTGGAGGTGGTGATGGAGGTGGATGTTAAGGTCGGTGGAGGTATTCACCATTGAACAGTGCGGGAAAGCTCACGGTTGTTCACTTGCAGGTTTAAGACTTTTGGTTTCAGGCCAGAACTCAGTCATGTAATTTCTATCGATGCTAATCTTATCTTTTCAACAAATCCTATCAGCACACAATCATACCCCTTGATGGGATGTACCTGTAGCATCGCAGTCTGCGGTTCTTTAATAAGATCAGTACCTTTGACGTTCATTCATCATGAATGTTACTTTTGCTGACCATCTATGGCTGACTGATCGTATAGTGCGCGATTCCCCATGACAGACATCTACCAATTGATGATCGGTTCCTGCACCTTTTCGCTCGTCGCTCGATCTGCATCCAACGTCTATATTGTTAAGATCATGTAAGTCCCGCACTCCGCAGAGCTGCCACTGTGGCTCTGATGGTACGCTTTCGATGTCTTGCAGGTGTTGCGATCTATCGTACATTGCACCTGGTTAGACATGTGAAACTCACGGGTCATAAACCACTCTCGAAGAGACGCTCATCCCCTTACTTTCAGCCTCCTCTTCCCCGGAGATTCATCGATATTCATCATCGAGGCACTCAAATGGAACTGTGGTTAGACTGGGTTTCCCTGCCAACTTTGCACTGATGTGCACCGGAAACGAGAATACAGATATATTCTTGTCTAGGTGCCCACTGGATCCATTCTTCCAGTGCTGTAGCGCTGTAGCAAGACTCGGTACAGCTTACTACTTCAAGTCGGCCCTGATCATTCACGGATTCCGCAAGCTTGATCCCCGGCGATCTCTGTCATACCTACTGCCAGTTGCTACACTGTGGAGTTCGTTGTTTCGTTCTCCTAACAGCATGAGATCCATGACATACGCAGGCCCTGTTGTATAGTCTCCTGTGCTATGTGCATAAAACGCTTGATGAGAAGCATTTCGTGGGCCATCTTTCTTGAGATCTTCTGGTCCAGCATGCTCATCAAGTTCCCAGCGCCGGGCTACCAAGTTCTCAGTTGTTTGGTGTATCTTTTCGGTAAGCACACCCACCCATCATTGGTTGTGATACTTCCTCACAGCTGCTTCAGGACTTTCTATTCTAGCTCACTGTCTTTCACGTCGGGTTCTCTCAGAGGGTGTCACTGGATTCAGATCTTTAACTCAAATTTCATGGCCACGTCTCTGCATCATTCTGGTTTTCTTTGATTCTTGGTTGTACTTGTTCTCCAGTGAGCACCGTATCCACCGATTTGGGCGTGAGCGTGGTAGCTGACATGTCTGTTTTATAGGTTCATTGATTATTTTTGGTATCGGTCTTGAAACTTCCCTCTTCGTTTGCGCTACTGGGATTTACCTTTGCGCCGTCTTCTACTGCTCATCCAAGGTTCTCATCTATCTTTTCCTTTGTAAGTGTCACCATAATGCCATTCACGGTTGTTCTGACCGTGTTGGTATTATCAGTGGAAAAGGTACACTTGGTATGGACGCCAGCTGGCAAAACCAAGCGGCTTCGCTCTCCGCTTTATATATTCTGCCTCACATCGGTGCTCGTCTATGTTGCGGTGGTAATCGTCATGTTCATCGGTAAGTCTATTGAGCTATATACATGAAACCAGCTGACTTCTGGTTGACAGGTCGTGTACATCACCTGCGTCAACCAGATGGCGCATGTATTATCGGACTGAAAGTTTTCTCCTCGATTTTCCTTCTTTCATACGACTTGTAAGTTTACTGCTAGGTCGATGTGCATGTCCAGCGATGACATCTCTTACCATAGATATATCAATGTTCTCCTCACGTCCTTGTTCCTGTTCCCCTTGCTGGCATCAAGCTATCCAATCCTCGGGTCAAAGGCGTCGCCATTCGTACCGTATTGTAAGTCCTAAAGATTGACTTCACACCTCTCCTCTGACGGCGAACAAAGCGCTGCGGGTGTTGCTTTGACCACCTCCACCGTCAATGTCGCGGTTTTGACTCACCTCCACGGAGAGGAACTCGGCTGGCTCTGTCTCGGCTCGTGTGCTGTCGATGTAGGTCACATACCCAATCTACAGGTCTAGCCGCCTAGCTGACTTGACAGGTCATCGTTAATGCCGTCGCCATTTTCTGGGTGACCCGTGGTGCTGGCGATAGCGAACTCAACACCTCGGCAGAAGCTGAATCACACCATGGCCCTGCTGTCGTGGTGCAGGGTATTTCCGCATCGAAAGGTGTGAGGGGCCTTTTCCAGGATCACACTCGCAGCCACGTAGAGGAGTTCCCTTTGCAGGTATGTTCTGCTATTGTATACTTGGGCATTGTGTTCATTAGAGTTCTTTCTAGGTTTCTGTCACGACTGAGCGACACACCAAAATTTCTGGGGTAGTCGACAAGATTAAGGACATTGAGTCAAGTAGCAGCGAGTATGATAGAAAGTGAAATGTGACTGTCTGTATAGGATAATTGGATGCTGTCGAAGCAATTTAGTACCACCAGTCTTTCTTGTAGCCTCTCTTTCTCCCACTTATAGATTAGGTATTACTAGACGAAAGAACGACCAAGGTTGTGTAAGGGACTGTCGCGGCTGATGGCGGTACGCGTCTAAGCTGATTGCCTTACTCAGCTCTTTCTTCACGACAACCACCATGAAATCCGATTCCCAAGATATTGAAGCAGCGACCACAGCCGTCAAATCTCTAGAGTAAGGTTCCCAAACAGCGGAATCGTTTCTTCATCTCACTCATCTATTCACTTAGAGGACAGCCAGATAACAAAACTCGTCGATACGATCGTCAACTTCGGTGAGGCACGACCTTCGTCTTCGGGGTGGTATCCACAGTAGCTGACTTGATATTATACAGTCTCTGGGCATCAAGTGGTCAAACGGCCCTCGAAAACGCGCGTATCCTCGTCATCTCTGCGTCTGCCACTTCCACATCCATCCTCAAAAACCTCGTTCTCCCCGGTATTGGCCACTTTACCATCCTTGACCACACAGTTGCCAGTGGCTCAGATGCAGGGAACAACTTCTTCCTAGACGGACCTGCGAGTATAGGGAAACCTCGGGCTGAGGAAGCCGTGAGATTGTTGTTAGAGTTGAATGAAGGTGTCGATGGGAAGGCCGATTTAAGGGATGTCAATGAGATCCTAGAGAGCGAGGAAGGAAGACAGTGGGTGAAAGGTTTTACCTTGGTCATTGCGGTCAATGTAGATCCTGTGTTGGTAGACAAGCTCGGGGCATTACTTTGGGGAGACGAAGAAGGAAAAGATATACCCTTGATGGTAGTCAACTCTGCAGGATTCTTGGCAGAGTTTTATATCCAATATCGAGAGCATCCTAGTGAGTATCTATGTAGTGATTGCATTCTGCCCCATCTAACACTAACACGCCACTAGTCATCGAAAGCCACACCGAAACGGCACCTTCTCTACGCCTCGACAAACCTTTCCCCGCTCTCTTCTCCTACGCAACCTCTCTTGACTTTGATTCCATGGATCCCACAGATCACGGACACGTCCCATACGTGTATATCCTCGTTCATCTCATGGACAAGTGGAAGAAGGAGCACGATGGATCTCCGCCTAAAACATACGAAGAGAAGAAACAATTCAAATCCTCCATCCTCGCCATGAAGAAAAAGATTGACGAGGAGAACTTTGACGAAGCCGAAGCACAGGCATATCGTAGCTGGACGGACAGCAATGTTCCTTCCGAGGTCGCTGCCTTACTCAAAGACCCACGCCTAGACGCACTCACCCCCGACTCACCTACATTCTTCCACCTCTTGTACGCGCTCAAAAAATTCGTCGAAGAACAGGGTGTTTTCCCCTTGACGAGCACGCTGCCGGATATGAAAGCCAACACGTCAAGTTACATCGAGTTACAAAAGCTATACAAAGCTCGCGCGGAAGAGGAGAAAGCCCAGTTCAAGAAATACCTACAAGTTAGCGTAGCTGACGACGTAGTCGATCTGTTTGTGAAGAACGTGCATGGTATCAAGTTACTCAAAGGGAGAAAGTGGGCAGATTTCTTGGGTGCTGGGGCGGAGCTGGGTGTGTCCTCCCTTCTTGTCTTCCTTGTCTGCTCGGGCTGATGACTCCATTGCAGCGGAGAAGCTCACAACCAACCCCAAAGAAACCTCGACACACCTCGCATTGACGGCGTCACGCAAATACCAGGGTAAACCCACAGGCGCCGAGGTTCTTACACAAGAAGCGCAGGGCTGTTGCCTACCGGAACAGAACTACCAGAGGAGTTTGGGAATGCTGTCGGTGAACTGTACGTCTGTCTTCTTGGGTTTCGGTATACTAGCTGACCTGTAAACATCGAAACAGAGCTCGTGCACCCAATGCTGATCTCCCCAACACGGCTGCTTTCTTAGGTGGTCTTGTAGCTCAGGAGGCTATCAAGATGATCACAAAGCAGTATGTGCCCATTAACGGATGTTGCGTGGTCGATTTGATCGAGAGTTGGACGGGTGTTATGTGAGTTGAGAAGTGGGGTCCTCTGAGGACGTTTCTTGATGAGGTTGAGATGCATTGTACACTATATAGAATAACATGCTGTGCTTTCGTTGTAAACGCTTCAGAAGCGCGAACCCGGTTGCGACGCAAAGGAACGGCTGGGAGTCGGGACGAGGAGCTGTCATCACGACTCGGCACATTTGGGTGTACCTGAAGGATATCATGGGTATCTAACATGACGGCTCACAAAGTAGCCTCATTTGATCCCCCAAAGTCGTTTAACCCCTTTCTTGAATTTCTTTCCGTACGAATCAGTGACTCGGTTTCTCTACGAGGCGCGTTAGCACGCGTTGGCCGCTCAAGACGGAGATGCAAAGAAATACCTGGGCCTTCAACAATCTCTTCAAACCGACTCTCTTCTCGCTTTGGGAGGATGATATCCAACTCTGGGTGGCCCAATTCTCGTGCCCAGTCAGAGGTACCAAGGTCGAAGCCTCGTGCAGTTTGCCATTCATGGAGTTTTGTAAATGTGCATTGGCCAAGAACGTACTCTGATTCCATTCGAATAACAAAATATTTGTGGAAGGCCCAAACGCTTGAATTGGTCCTCCGGCAATGGAGTTTGTCCTTTCTCGTCGTAGGACCAGAAAGCTTGAGGTGTCGAGTCCTTACACCATGATATGTATTCTGCTATGGTCATAGGAGGAGGCTTAATGAAGAGGTAAATGGACGGCCCTGTTTCAGGTTCTGCGATGAAATCGCATTCAACCGAGATATCGCTGTATATGATGCCCAAAGCCGATTTTTATGAATTATCTCGCCCATATAAAACTATACAAGTCTTTTTCACACCACTTTATTAACCATCTTCTTAAGACATCATTTTCTGTTTGACACTATCAAGGATTAAACCAATCTTTACCGACAACATCAACCAGCTGAGTTGTTGGGATCGCAGCATCGAACGCCTTCCTGGCCAATCTTGTTTGAGTTTTCTGCTCATATGCGAACGCGAAAGAAATAAGATCGACTTCTGAGAAAGCCGTTCCAAGGAATGACAAGCCAAATGGAACGCCAGGCGCTGGATAAACAGTCAGCGGCCCCGCACTTTTGATGGTCGTATTGTCAGGGAAGAAACCGAGTGGAACTAGAATATTGAGGTCAGGGTTTACGAGAATCATCCGTGAGCATTGGAGACTCACCAGTTACAATTGGATATCCCGCAATTGCTATCGAAATTTGTGAGTCCCTTTTCGCCATCATCGACAGACGTATTTACCTGCCGGAGTCGTTGTAAACCCAGTAGCTGGTAACACCAAAGCGTCCAAGTCATTCTCTTGTAACGCCGCATCAATACCCCTCGTTCTTCCCAGGTCATGGTCGAAGGCTAAGGCCTGAGTATATTGGGCATCAAATCCGTCTGTTCCTTCTGCTTCAATGAGCCTAAGACCACCCAATGAGTCGCATCCCAAAGTCACGAACCGGAAAAATCACAAACCCTGACTGGTCCGTAAAGTTGGTTGGTTCTTCGAGCTCAGGATTCGCGTCGTTGAACGCTATTAGATCGGCGAGACTCCTTACGCCAGAAGGATTTTCGATAAGAGCCTCGTAGTATTTATTCAGCTGAACCTGAATTGCACAAAATAAGTACCCATTTTTGACGTAAAAAAAGCACAGATTACCTTAAAATCAACGTTCAAAACTATAGTCTCATTGCCCGACCTCCTTATCTCATCTGCAGAAGGCAGGTCTGCGGGATCTACAATCGTCGCTCCTAGCCTTTCGATTACCTTCAAAGCCTCCTCGAACGCAGCGGCTACCGCTGGGTCTCGATCCACAAACTTACGCGGAACGCCAATCCTTTTTCCTTGTAGAGCGTTTGCATCGAGAGCTAGCGTAAAGTCGGGAACAGTGTCGGGTTGCGCGAGAGTAAAATTATCGTTGGGGTCTTTGCCTGCTATAACAGATAGGACTATTGCAGCGTCAGAGACCGAGCGTGTAATAGGGCCTATGGCATCTTGGTTTGCAGACGCAGGTATCACTGCAAACATGCTCTTTGATCAATAAGGATGCAGATCTAATGTGGCAACAGGTACTCACCTCCAGCTCTTGAAGTTAAGCCGACCGTAGGCTTGATCCCCACGACATTATTATTACTTGACGGACAAGTGATACTCCCATCAGCCTCAGTGCCCAGTGTAACTGCCGCCAAACCAATGGAAGCAGCGACTCCGGAGCCAGAGGAAGAACCACATGGGTCTGCATTAGGGAAATAGGCATTGGTGTTTTGTCCACCTCGACCGGACCATCCAGAAGCGAGGTTATTACCACGCAAGTGACCAAATTCCGAGAGATTGGCTTTACCTAAGTAGTAGGTTTCGCAACAATATGTTGGAACAATAATGAGGTTGGACGTACCAAGGATGATCGCACCTGCCTTCCGGAGTCGTTTGACTATGCCTGCATCTTCTGGTACTATAGAGCCCAAAAGGCTGAATGAACCCGCAGTGGTGTTCATTCCTAGATCTTTGCTTTAGTACTTTTGCACCGTTCAGCGTAAAGACACTTGTCGCGAACCTTCTGAAGCAATCGTCCCCATGCTATCCTGCGTACCACCAATTTAGCACATCAACAGACAAGAATACTTGATGGACGAACCTTCAACAAAACAGGAATTCCATGTAGCATCCCGCGCTTTCCTGAGCACTCTCTTTCTTCATCCAGCGCTGCAGCTTGCTCCAAAGCAGATGGGTTCATTTCGATTACAGCATTGAGGAAGCTCGTTTCGTTAATGCGGGCAAAGTAGGCCTAGAGTTGAGTTGATCAATCGTCAATGAACACGACCCATCTTTTATGACGAAGGACTCACTTTGACCAAATCAACGCTGCTAAAGTGACCTGCATCCAAGCCTTCTTGTAGTTCCACCACTGATGCTTCGTAGAGGTCTGGGAAGGTAACTGTTACACCCTGGGTCCTCTTGACGTCTGTGACGGTAAACGCAGACACCAGGCCAAAGCTAAAGACGATGGAGACTCCGACGCGTAAATTGACCATGGTTGAGTTTGGAAGAAAGTCAGAGAGGCCTCAAGGCAGAAGCAAATGGTTTATACCATAGTACAGGCATATTGACGAGGGAGGCGGGAAGGCAGAGGCATGTGGTCGAGTGAAGGATGTGGGAATGGAAGGGATGAAACTGAATTGCGTGCGGTGGCCGGTCAAACTTCGAATTCCAAGCAAGTGTAGCATTGACTTGAACGAGTCTATAGCAAGTCGTGAGCATTTTAGAAATTTGCAAATTCCAGGGTATTGACGTGACACCTGCACAGAAACGCCCTCATTGCAGTGAGTACGCTCCACGACTGAATGGACCCCAGGAGTGCTTGGTCAGCTAACCTGTTTTCGAAAGCGGCCTGCGATTATTAGAATAGCTGTAAGTAGAAGCAAAAATGAGGAGAAAATGTACATTCGCAGTCCAAACCTCACACCCCTCAAATATCAGTCGATCCTGATCTTCAAGTTCCTCGAAGGCTCACTGAGTTTACAAGGGCCGTAACCCCATCACCGAACGAACGTCGACATAATTTCTTGTCAGGTTCAATTGTACATGAGATATCCGATGGCCTGTCGTTCCGATAAGCCCTCGTTGCATACCCTCAGAAGAAGACATACTGTAAGCACAGGTGCAGCCATTTCAGTATCGAAATAGGACGCTAATGACCCCGCAGTCTGAGTCATGAACTGTGATCCAAGCCTCTCTGCTTCATCTAGGTGTCCTGTACGCGGAGTATCACCTTCGTTCCAGCTGTATACCGAGGTACCGAGGCGTACAAGTCAGTATACCAACCAGTCCATATGTCAACCTCACGTTTGAAACATGATCCTCTTCCGACCACCTCGCAATAGCTCCAACCGAACGCGAATGAACAGTATCCAGACGAAGCGACGCCATTCCATTCGTACCACCGCAAAACCGACTCTGCTACTTATCCCCATTTCCCAAGGTAATCCGAATACCACCCATGTTCATCATTGACATCCACCGCACCCTCATTGATTCCGAAAAACCTATCAATCCCAACCCACTCCAAACGAAACCTCTCCGCAACTCTCAACAAAAGCCGTTCCGTATCCTTTAAGTTCGGGTACTAGTGAAAAACCTCGCCGAGATTTCGTCTTGTAGCTAAAAGCTAACCTCGAGAGCATTGTGACTCGAGTGAAGGACTTGCGGTCTGACGCAAAAAGTGTTCGTTTTGGTGTTCATCCATAATTCGAGTCCTTTATGTGAATGGCGAAGAGCAACGCGCGTGAACACCACTTGGGCGCTCAAGCATCGCATCTTTCCCAACACAAACCTAATTTCGGAAGACATCGCCTTTCCGCAGTGCTACCACCATGTCCCTCTACAACTGCTCTGGTTTCACTATCAACGATGGACACTTCACGAAAGCCAACCGTGTATACAATAACTTCAATATCCGCAAGAGTGTTGGGACTACCCAGAAGAAAGAGAAAAAGCGGACTATGTGGGACGATGCGAGTTTATTCTGTCCTGTCACTTCATGCTACGGGCTGATCCCCTCGATTATGGCTCAGTACAACCATGTTAGAACAGGCGACATATACATCGAGAGGACCATTGCTACGCCGTCTTCGGTCAGAAGGGAATATCGCCACGATGAGGAAGGAAGGATGCAGTATCGACTTTGGCGAAATGTCGACGCTCAGCGTAGCTTCAGCATCGCCAGGCTAGAAGGCAGGAATAGGGAACGCAAATTTCTATATGTCACGTACGATGGGCCCGATGCTCTCAAGGTCAGTTGCACCTATACCCCAGCTCTCATGTCACTGACATTATGCTCCGATAGGCTTTCAAGCAAGACTTTCAACAGTTCGCTCACATCAAGTATGTCAATTACCTTCGCCTGGGCATCAAGCTTACCAAACATCCTTAGGAACGCTAATGTCGCACAAATCTTTGGCTACAACGATAACGAACGAGGTTTACCAGCGTTAGTATTCTACGACGGTACGGTATCCTTTCTGGATCTATATCTATAGTGCTCACATGTCTTCCGGATAGCTCTTATTCCCCTTGGACGTATTATCATCGATGGGGGTCGGTTGACGCCTCTCTTGTACTCGTACTTTTCCCACCAAGTACGTTCCTATATGAAACCTATACTGAACAACGTCTCATTATGGCTCTATAGTTCGGTAGAATGCAGAGAGAACTATCAGTGGGCCGACTTGTAATACGTCTCCTCATACCCATCACCATAATATGTGTTAACAGGGACGACAGCTCGTAGGTGAACTATGGGTCGACCCAAGAACCGGCGCACTTCAGAAAGGACTGTACCTCAAGCTACCCTCCTTCCAGTCCTGGGTCATGAGCACCACCGGCGAGCACACAATGCCCAACACCTATTCCAACCATCTACCCATCCAAACATACAGCAACAACGACGCTGTCTTTGAATATCTCACAAGAACATTTACCGCTCGGACTATCCTCACAGGAATTGGCTTGGCTTTCTCGGGATTCATACAAACCCTGACCAATGAACAAGTCATACCTGTCCTGTCATCCCTCTCTGGTGCGGTATACGATCGTCGCTCGCGAGATGTCATTGCTAGATTGCCGGGTGCCAGGGAAAGATGGCATTATGAATTTTGGGGGGTGGAGAGTAGGATTCCTGATGGAATGAGGGAGAGTCAGGTTGTGATGGATGACGGCTCGGTGCGGTATGTATGCAAAAGCTGGATGTTAGATGTCACTGACTGACCAGGGGTATAGGTTTACTGTCACGTCGATGGACATGCAAAACCTTCAAGAGATAACCATAGAGTATTTGTTGTATCCTGGGGAAGAATGGAGGATTCTGGCGGAATCATGGCTCGCTAAGGCACACAGTGTGTTCAGCCAGTTTGGGATTCATGAAGATGATTGGGGCGATTATAGTAGGTTTTAATGTTGTCATGTTTCACCTGTCCATTGACTTGGACTAGGTATACTTTACAGCTTCACTCTTCACCTTGAACGCACTTCACCGCACCAGGAACCCAATATCCCTTCGAATGCCTATCTATTCATACGACCTGTTCCCCGTCCATCTGACGACGACGCTATCTGGAGATCGTGGTTGGAGGATGAGAAGCACTTCTGGTCCTTTGATCCGCTTGGGCGAGAAATAGTGCCCGAGCTTGTACGAGCACATTCAGGGTTGCCATCTTTTACTTCTGGGATAGATGCCTGGCCCCTCTCTTGGTCTGTGGGTCACTACAACGCTGTTCAGAAACTCCACATCTCAGAAGGCTTTGACCCTACCACGACGGACTTTGCGCTTTCACTCGGCTTTCCCGTTCTCAAAGTCATCGGGGACCAGCATCGATTTGAAGACCTCGGAGAATCGAATTCCAATTCATTGAGGCGATTTGTAGATAAACTCAAAACCAGAGGTTCGTTTAAATTATCTCACCTCCTCAATTCTATATCCTGACTAGATGAACAGGTGCACGTTTCATTACTAAGGCTAAAGTTGGTTTTGGTGCAAAGAAAGACCTGGGGTACATATCTTTCGAGGAAACCACATCTTCAAAAGGATTTGCTCGACGACTCGAGGATGTGTTTCATATTCGTAGAAGGACTGGAAAAGCTTGAAAAGATGTTTCTTTACCAACGTGCTTTGAAGTAATAATACTATGGTTACAGTCTTTAGTCCTGCGTAGATTTGACGATTCACGCAGTCGTCTGAATTTGTACCTGCTCTAAAAGATTCCACCGTTGTTCAATTCATGTTTACGACGTGTATCGTCTGGGGTGATCATTGTCAACTAGAAAAGCCTGTGTATCTTCAATCAAAGTTCAAACACGCGAGATAAACATACCAACCAGCTATCTAGGGGCACCTTAAGCCGCTCGTGTGCACCATAAGATTAAAAAAATTTTCCCTGTCACTGATCGTGTGTGTATTGACGGATAGGGACCAGAGATCACAACGTTGCACTGCGTCTGCATACAAAAGCCGCGTTGTCACCGCCCTTTTTTTCTCCTTCTCCCTTTTAACTACCCTTCTCTTTCTCTTCCATCTTTCACCGGTACCGTCGCAGGAGAATCACACGCTGACGAACATCCCATTTGTCACTCTCACCCGAACAGAGCAGAACGCAGCCGAATAACAAACCGAACCAAACACAGCATTGCCATTGTTGAACCTCCTTTCCTAGGCTTGGAGTACTACCCAAAATCGGCTTATTACGCCTTATCTCTACGTCTCTCCTCACGAACAACTAACGAAAGGGCTAAATGTCCTCTGCAGCGGCACCCCGCACACAACAACAACAACAAAATAAGCTACCACCGCCTCCTCCACGTCGGCGGGTTACTTATTCCCATACCTATTCCAACACCACTACGACGACTACCACCACCACCACAACAACGAACGCGAAAGACAAGGATAGGCGCAGTCCACAAGGTGTACAGCTGATCACTCGGAAGGTTATACGTAAACTTGAAGAGTTGGGCGGACATTCGGATTCTGAGGAGATGGAGACGGAGAGTGATAGGAGTGAGGATGATGTTGCCCCGGTGAAGGGGAATGGGGTGGTTAAAGCTAATGGGAACGGGAATGGGGTAAGTAGGAGTGGGAGTGTGAGTGAGAGGAGTAGGAAGGTCGAGGGCGTAGTTATCCGCGAAGTGAACGGCGCAGTTAATAAAGTGGAAAAGATTGATTGGGAGATTCCTAGGAAGGTGTTACATTCGTCTATCGGTGTGTTTTCTTCTTTTCAGTGGGCGACGGGCGGCGAGCTAACGCACACGACGCAGGCTTCTTCACGATATACCTCTACACCTCAAACGGTTCACCCAAAACCGTCGTTTATGTCCTATGGAGCGCGTTATGTATAATTGCCCCAGCGGATTTTATACGTCTGCGGTGGACTGGGTTTGAGAGGTTTTATGAGAGGATGTTGGGGTTTTTGATGCGTGAGAGTGAGAAGGTGCCTTTGCTTTTCCTTTCCTTTTTTTTTTGGGTGGCTGATGCGTTGGGTGCAGCACACGACAAACGGTGTAATATGGTACATCATAGGAGTCAACTTTGCGTTGATGTTTTATCCTTTGGATGTTGCTACCGTAGCTATATTGATGTACGTTCCTCTCCTCTCCCCTTCACCTCACACTCACTCGCTTGCCAGACTATCCTGGGCCGACACCGCAGCATCCACAATAGGCCGTCTCTGGGGTCGTTACACCCCAAAACTACCATCTCACCTACCTATCCTCGGTCTACCCCTCGCACCTCGAAAGAGTCTAGCAGGGTTCGTGGCGGCGTTTTTCACAGGCGCTGCTATCGCGTTTGGGTTCTGGGGTTGGATGGCTGGTGTTCGACGGGATGTTACGTGGTCGTTTGATGGACCAACTGGGGGATGGGCAGGGCTAAGTGCGATTGCGGTTGTGGCGGGGGTTGTTAGTGCGGTTGCTGAGGCGTTAGGTGGGTGTTTCTCTTGGCTTTTTTTTTTTGATTGAAAAAGATGCTAATGGGACGTAGATCTGGGCTCGTTAGATGATAACCTGACATTACCGATTATTTCTGGTGGATGTTTGTTTGGGTTTTTCAAGTTTTTGGGATGGGTAGGTGAGCGGTGGTTGTCGCGTTAGGCGTTGGTGTTTTTTGGAGTTACCTGCAACTAGAGATACCTTACACCCTTACTCCTGATAGACTATGCTTGGTTCCTTTTTACGATACGCTCAATTTCTTTGTTTTGGATATACCTGTAATACACCTAGTTGTAAATAACGCCTCGAGGCAGAGATGCCCCTAAATGGTTCATTACGTCCATTACGCGCCCAATCGACTCGTGCCACCCCCACGACCTCAAGCCTCGGACCATACCACCATGTCGTCGTCGCTGTCGTCGCCGTCGTCGTTGGACTCGACGTGTAAACCACACCATGACTGGTTCACTGCAGCGTTAACGTTTGGTCTATGTTGTGGTTTGGTTATATCTTATGTTCCTCAGGTGTGTCTTTACTTCCCTGTTACACTCCCTATGCCCCCATTCCCCGCACCACACCACACACCCACACGCTAACAACACCCACACCGCCCACAGCACTACCGCATAATCTCAACACGCTCCTCCGAAGGCCTCAGCCCCTGGTTCCTCCTCCTCGGAACAACCTCCTCCGCAGCAGGCATGCTCAACATGTTCACCATGCAATGGGGTATCATCCGTTGTTGTCGTGTTCTCTCTTTCGGTAGTTGTCTAGAGATGACTGCTGGGGTTGTTCAGGTTGGGTTGCAGTGGGTTATGTTTACGCTTATGTGCGTCTCCTTTCTTTCTTTCCTTTCTTTGTGTGTTAACGAGGAATAGATTCGTGCTATATATCGTATATTACCCCCCACATCTCAAATACCTACGAAGAGATGTGGATGATCCTATGGTGGGTATTAAGAAGGGTAAACGAACGAAAGAGTGGAAGACGTCGGTTGTGTTGAGTGGTGTTGCTATTGTTCATTTGTACGTTCTCCTTTCTTCACTAACCATTCACTCACACACTAACCACACCAACAGCTTCATATCCCTCCTAACAACCCTATTCCTCCTACTCACCTTCCCACCTTCACCTTCACCTACACCGTCTCCTTCACCCGAACCTATACCTTTCCCCAGCCCCGAAGGCCCAGAACACATATCGCACTCCGTCCAACAATGGGCTACCTTCCTAGGCGTCAGCTCAGCTATCCTCGCCGCTATCCAATACGTTCCGCAGATTGCTCATACGGCAAGACATAAAGTCGTAGGAGCACTCAGTATACCGATGATGTGTATACAAACACCTGGTGCGGTGTTGATGGTTTTGAGTATCGCTTTGAGGTGTGTCTCCTCCTTCCTCCTTCTCCTGGGTGAGGTTGGCATTGGGGCTAACGGTGGAATTGGTATAGACCGAGTACAAACTGGACATCATGGATAACATTCGCAGTTGCTGGGATAATGCAAGGGACGTTATTGGTCATGTGTATTTGTTGGAAGGTTAGGCAGTCGAGGCTTGGTTTAGACGACTTCGGTCATCCTTTGCACGGACACGGACACCCCGATTCTGGCGCAACGTACGACGCAACAACGCAAGTGGCACCAATCCCAGCCCATCCAGCAGCTGAAATCGACGTCCCAGGTCTACGCCTCTCCTCATCCCCTGCCTCTTCATCTGTATCCATCTCGACGGCATCGACGGAAGAAGAAGAACAGAAAGCGAAAAGAAAAGCAACACAGATTGCGTTGGCGAATGCGTTGGAGTCTGCTGTTGAGAGTGATATTCTTTCTGTTGGGGAAGGTGTTGGGGAAGCGAGGGAGATACCGATTGAGGTTGATGAGGCTGGGACAGAGGAGAGGACGCCGCTTTTGAGAGATGGGAGGAGGATGAGGAGGAGTGTTGTTGGTGGCCAGGGTGATGATGGGAAGGCCGAGAGTAGTGGGTGGTGGTGGTTGGTTTGGTTGGAGGCGGTAGTAGTATACGTACAGTCAATTGTCTTTATTGGTAATAGCAAGTTCTGGCTTCATTCACGTCGATTACGAGTAAGAGTACAATAATAAAGAATAAAGAAGCCACAGTAGGCAAGATACAAGCTTGATAGTAGAGTAAACAGTGATGAAATACAACAAAAAGTCCGAGTCATTCTAAGTTAAAGTTCAATTTACATCGCGTACCAAGTCAGGTCTTCCTATCGCAACTCAGGATTCGCCTCTTGCGAGTAACAGCTGATCCTGGGGTTTCTTGATTAGGATAGTACCCACGAAAATATCCATATGTCTGGGGTGTGGAAAGTGCCATAATGTCTCCTATTGTGCGAAGAGGAGGTAGGTTGACCATCTATGTGTCAAGTCAATATTCAATATCTGGATACCATGACCATTGCTAACCGCGTTACGGGGTCCACGAGCTTGACTATCCCAAGGAAAAGTCCCATCTGGAAATGGTACCTCTTCAAAATCTTCGAGGTTGCCCTTGCGCAAGTTTTTGTCCTGGCATCCACAACCGTTCAGCTCGAGGCGGTGAAAAGATACAACATTGTACACCTTGATATTCATGGTAAGCGCAGTTACCGAGATATCTCCTTGATGGCTCGAAGTTCATCGCGAACTTCATTGAAGCGCGCGTCGATAGTGGCTTCAAGAACGCCTACGCGGGCATTCACCGCTTCGATGCGGTCAACCAAGCCCTGTACCCAAGGGGCTGGATATAAAACAGTCAAAAAGAGTAAGTATAAAAGCAAAAGCAAAGGATATACACTTACGGAACGGAGCTTCTTCAATGCTCGCCTTTAAAACTCGAAATTCATACTTCTTCGCTTCCGCCACCTCCTCCGCTGTTAGATCTACAATCTGTCCTGTTTTATAAACGGCGAGTCAGTACTCAGTATTCAAGTTGAATTTGTCGAGACGAGTCGTACCCAGTTGGTAAATAACAGCGCGAGAGAATTCCTCTGCTTGAGCGATATCACTCGCAGTGGGTGGATTTGTAGTGATGGGGTCAGGTAGAGGAACACCGCCGTAGTGGAGATGTGCGGGAGGCGGAGCGACCATGGATGGTGGTGGTGAGGGAGAGAGAGAATAATGTTGGGCGCTCGTTTGTATTGTGACTAGAATATCATGACTTTGTCACACCGTGACTTTGTCTGTCTTCCTGGTCCAAAACTTCGTAGAGGCCCCTTCCCGAATACTTGAGTTGATCGTCCAGCACCAATCCCCCGACCTTGCCTGATACCTCCAACGCCTTGGAATTTTTGCAGAGGCATTCAAATACGAGCTCAGAGTTCAGAGTGCTGAGTGCGAGCACAGCTGGTGCTGGTGGTGCTCGTACGTATCACCCCGCTTTGCTTTGATTTTCTTGACTTCATCTCCGTGTGCGCAGACTCTGATGGACCGATGGATGGTACATTACAGGTTACAAAGAATATTAATAAAGAATAAAGAAGCTACAGCATAGGCAAGACACAGACGAAGCGTTCATATTTACACCGATTGCAACCAAAATCTGCTTCTTACGGTTCGGGACTGAAGGTGTATTATCTTGTCCAGGATAGTAGCCATGATAATACCCATAGGCTTGTGGTGCAGAGAGGCCGAGTATGTCGTTGATTGAACGAAGGGGCGGTAGAGTGACCATCTGCCGAGTCCCGACTCCCAGTCACGAAAAGACGGAGAGAAAGAAAGAAAGGGGAGCGTACGGTATTATTCGGCCCACGAACCAAAGTATCCCAGGGGAAAAGAACCATCTGGAAACGGTACTTGTTGGAGGTCTCCGAGTCCCATGGCAACACGGTTTTCGTTCTAAGTATGAGAATGAAATTGAGATTTCCACTCAAGCGTTTAGATATGATGTAGGCGTACTTTTACAGTGATAATAAACAGCCTCGTGTTAATAGACTTGAGCGTGTCGAGTCTGGCGTCGATAGAATCAAGACGGGGTATCAATAGAATCGAATTTGGCGTCAATAGAGTCAAAGCGAGCGTCGAGTCGGTTGAGGAAGGTGTGGACCCATGGGGCTGAAGAGGCGATATAAGTTATCGGGATTCAGTGGAGCCTAGGGCAATGACATACGAGCGCCATCTAGGCTCTTTTCCTCGTGGTTCGTGCGTGCGCCGGGAGCTACCATTGGAATTTTGGCGTTAGGGGTGCAGAGGTTGTGGTGGCAATAGGAGAGTCCGAGGATGTTACATAGTGACCACCGTGACATACGCGTGGCTTGGCACGTGCTGGTTTGTTCTCGTCACATTACCATTACGGAATACGGTTTCTTGAAGTTGTTTAAATTTTGCCTCTTGAATTTGGACTGGAACCATGATTCACCGCGGAAAATGGCTACTTCGACAAATGGTGATCTCCCGAGGTGCTTAAAGGCTTCTCGACCCCTTCTTATGAGATTGACTGATAGGTAAGCGCACATACCTTTACTGAAATGGGCTACATATTTGTATTCATCAAACCTAATATACAGCAGACATCCCTGGTGCCGCTGTAACAGTTGCCCAAGTCACAAATCCTCACCCCTCTTGACCGGTGACCTAGGATGAACACCCCGAGCTCGAGCTTATCACAATCCAACTTGGGACCAGACCAACCCACTCGAATGGCTCGAGATGAAGATGAAGTGAGCGTGCCTACATTCGGGTCTTCGAGTCTTCCATCCTAACAACATATCAGCCCAAAAACATTAAACGCGGTCACGTCTACGGAACCAAAGAACTCCACAACGAAGACGTCTTTGATGTCTACTGGAAATGGGAAGCCCTAAGTTGGTATGGTCATCGGACGGCACAAAATCCGAAAAACGGTATGTACGGTGGCCCTACCCATGTTTTCAAAGGACAAGTTCACCGTTATCGAATACGAAGGTGAAGATGCGAGATGGTATTGGGAGAAGGAGATTAAAGATGTCGAGTGGAGGTGCGTTTTTCTTTTCAAGCTCAGGGTTGCTGGTGATTAACGAGGCAGCTGCTACTAGAAAGTCGGGTCTGGTACAGCTATTTGGAATCAACCGATCAGAGGTCCCAATGTTGATTTTTTGTGACGGTGCGTAGTTCTAGTTACCTTAAGCCTTACACTAAAACAACGTATCGTTTACAGAACTCATCCCTCTAAAGCACCTCTACCCAGGCGGTTTCCCCATCGATATTGATGTGTCTCTACATCGAGTGTTTATCAGCGAGTACCTATCTCTCCACTCCGCTTCCCATCTAACTCGAACGAACCATCTCAGGATCAACTAGGCGATTCACATAAAGGACTCAAACTATGGATGAACACAAAAACAAACACGTTTTGCGTCGGACCGCAAATCCCTCATTCGAGTCACAACGCTCTCGAGGTTAGCTTATCCACAGAGGTACCTTCGACGCTAGACATGCTGCAAGACGAAATCTCTGCGAGGTTTTTTGCTAGTACCCGAACTCAAAGTCGACTGGAGGATATGGAACGGCTTTTGTTGAGAGTTGCGGAGAGGTTTCGTTTGGAGTGGGTTGCGGTTGATAGGTTTTTTGGGGTTGCAGTTGCGGTGGATAATGAGGAACAACGAAGTGGCCATGGGTGGTATTCGGATGGCGTCGGGAAATGGGGATGGCAGAACCGGCTTTGCAGTGATACGAATGGAGTGGCGTCGCTTCGTCTGGATACTGTTTATTCACGTTCGACTGGAGCTGTTGCGAGGTGGCCGGAGGAGGATCGTAGGTACAGTTGGTGTGCTGGCAAGAGCTCGATGGTAGTGAAACTCTCGGAGAAGACGGCGATATCCAATAGTGGATTGACGCGGTGAGGTTCGGTTTCTTTTTATCGACTATGCCCCTGTTGATCAGGATGTAGCTTCAAACTACCCCAGAAATCTCGTAGCTGCCGGATTGTGATCGAACATGATGCTGAACGACTCTCCTCTGCGTGGTTTACCCAATTCTCGCGGGTGGATGGTGCATTGGAAGATCGTTTTGGTAGGCACGATACTCTCATATACCTACACACCGCTCATGATTCCTTCCTTCATCATCTAGTCATTATTTCGACTACCATGGAGCTCTACGGAGATATCATGCCTTGGTGTCCTGCTCTATACTACGACACAACACCGCCCATCTTCCTCTTCGTCTCTCCTCCTCCTACGACATTAGCGCAACTTGAATCTTGGGGAGATTGTCAGTCCAAGCCCTAGCTTCTGGTCTCTCGACGAAACAGGTCAAACTCGAATGTCAGATGGTGAACGTGAGTGGTGGGGCCTTCCGGTGCTTGGTACTAGGAAGTATATAAGGGGTATAGAGTCGTGGCCGGTTCATGTGTACAAGTCTTTGTACGCGTGGCAGAGAGCTCGAGGCTTTAACCTCGGTAGCCCTGATTGGGCGAGAGAGCTTGGGTATCCGGAATTGGAGATCGTTGGATCCGGGACAGAGGAGGAAAGCCGTTTTGAGGAGGTCGAAGAAGTTCCAGGTGAGTGATAATGCCCTGCTGGTATAGCCTGCTGACGCGTGTAGAAGTTTTCAGCTGGTATGGCAAGAAATTCAAGGAAGGATTGAAGCGTCTTTGGAGGTCCAAGTGATACCTTTTTGCAGGTGTACAGTACAACGATGTAGTGGTAATATCGCAGAATTCGTGGTTGGTCTCGGTCTATGCGTCTTCTTTGTCCATTGTCTATCGGTAGCGTCATGGCTGTTACTTGTATTCTGAAGTCGGGCTGAAGCAATAGGTGTCTTCTAGCAATATTAATCAATTTTTGGGTGGGATGAGGTGCACTGCTCACCTGATTGAAAAAGTAAACGTTCCAGATCTGCTTCTTACGGTTCCGTTGGTCGAACGAAGGGGCGGTAGGAGTCAGGGATCAATCCTAGCAATAGTAGCGAGTCACGGTTGTGCTTCTACGTTAAAGTTGCGATAATAATAGCGTTCGAGTCAGTTGAGGAACACAGAAGTACTTGAATGATGAATTCTATGGTCATGTTACCAAGTCTGTCCAATAGCAACCAGAATCTGGCCGTGTATGACTCGGTGCCGATGAGTCTACAGCGTACACGATGTTGTCGGGCCCGACGGCGCATCAAAGAGATACCCCAATAGGTAAACGGCGGGAGGCCGCACCTTCCATCTTGATCATTGCTTTATTCGAGCTTCGTTCAACTTGATTGGATCCAATTCCTTCAAAATGCAAGAACACCAGCACTCACTTTCTTCACAACTCTCTTCCAATGTCCCAACAGACACCAGAAGCTCGAGCCTTCATAGACCGACTCCAGGCTTTACCCAAAGACCCTGGTGTATCTCTAGACGCTGTCCTCCAACCATCCCTGGACGACGAAGCAGAGCTCCGCAAATTATTCGCTACGGACAAGGATAATGCGCGATTGAAAGATATCCATGTCGGCCTTGTGGATGTATTCGACGCACCGCCTGCCCTGAGGACTGTACACGCCCGAGTTGTCAAGGATGAGAAGGATTTGACGGCCAAATATGTGATGCCTTTGACGGAAGAAAACAGGAAGAAGGATGGTGAACTTGCTATAGTCGAAGACTTGGAGGGATTCAAGAAGAACTGGGGTGTATTCACGGAAGGATCACTCTCTCAGCTTTTGGATTGGAACAACGTCGTGGCGGCTGGAGGATCTGTGCTGGCATGCCTGATGCCTCTACACGAGTCTGCCAAGGTCTCAAAGAGAGCAATGAGGAAGTTCTATCATTCTGCAGCATATCCAACCTCGGATGTGGATCTGTTCTTGTGGGGAATGACACCTCAAGAGGTGAGTCCAGAATGAGCTGTTCTTGATCGTACACTCTGACCGAATCTTTTGTCATAGGCCGAGGTTAAGATAACGAAGATTTATGAAGCTGTAAGGGACTCCGTTCCGTGGGAGGTGACCTGTGTTCGTACCAAGCACACAGTTTCTATCCACTGCAAGTTCATCCACCTTCTGGCACTCGCAAAAACCCTTTAACCATATCCACTAGCACAATACCCATATCGTTCAGTACAAATCGTTCTCCGTCTTTATAAATCTCCTGCCGAGATCCTCGCCGGCTTTGATATCGACTCTGCTTGTTGTGCATACGACGGCAGTCGTGTCTGGGCCAATCCCCGTGCCATAACCGCAATGATGAGACAATGCAACACGGTCGACATGACTCGGAGGTCTCCCTCTTACGAAGTCAGACTCGCAAAGTACTCTTCCCGTGCGTTCGAAGTATATGTCCCAACTTTGTCACGAGAGGATGTTGACCCTACTGTAAGTACTAAGCCAACATGGTCTCTTTTGAAAGGAGTATAACGGCTGAAAATGTTTGACTTTTTGGTAGATCTTCGAGCGCTCTATCGTTCGTGTTGAAGGGTTAGCACGGCTATTGGCGTTCGAAAAGCTCAAGGATACGGATAGTCGGAACCAATTCCTGGAAGCGCGGCGTAAGCTCAGAGGTCGTCCTAATGCTCTGGACCATTACAATAGGCGAAAGAAGGCGTACAAGGGTGACCTAAAGGGTGATACTTCTATCGGAGGATTGGAGATGAACGACTACGACGTGGTCTCCTTGCATATCCCATATGGACCAAGATGGAATGCAAGGAGGATTGAAAAGTTGGTATACTCGACAGACCTCGGCATGAATTGTGAGTACGGCATTTCATCTCTGAGAGTCTCTTTAACCACGTTCCATAGCTCCTTTCAACCCGAAGAACAAGGGTCGAAGACTTCACCGTCATCCAGCATTCTTTGGA
Organism: Paramarasmius palmivorus; assembly: GCA_037176845.1. Lineage (NCBI taxonomy): Eukaryota > Fungi > Basidiomycota > Agaricomycetes > Agaricales > Marasmiaceae > Paramarasmius > Paramarasmius palmivorus. The sequence goes on along the minus strand of JAYKXP010000001.1, from coordinate 850,124 downwards.
ACAGGCCCAGAGTGTCTCGAGGACTGTTGCGAGGTGTGTTCAGTATCACCCCTCTCTTAGAATGACAAACCGAATATTCTCTGCTTTTAGTGCTGCCCAGATCCCATCGATGAAGACGAGAACAAGTTGCAGAAAAAAGAAGATGAGCAATGCATTCGTGGTCGTATTTCGTGAGTTTTGGGTTCCACATCTCTTATTGCACCAATCTCACAAACATGGTTTCTAGTTTCATTGAGGAAGACCCAGGTCGTCAAAGCATGTCGGGAAGCTTCAATCCCATCGACGTCGGTGAATGGAGCGAGCATGTCTATATTGGACCAACTGAAAAGTTCTTTGCCGCTATTGTGGCAGATGACCGTGCCTCTGTGGCAAAGATGATTGAAGAAGGAATCGACGTTACCAAACGTGACCACGTAGGTCGGATGCCATTGCATGTTGCTATTATGGCCAAACGCGGAGAAGTTGCGTGTCATTTGATCGACAATGGCGCAAGGATTACTTCTAGGCTAGTGGATGGGAGGACTGCCTTACACTTGGCGGCCAGGCAGGATATGGTAGACGTGGTGAAGAAGTTGTTGGAGAAGAGCAAAGTTAACGAAGAATTGCTGAAGAAGGACAGTGACAGTGACGGAGATGGAGATGTGAAAATGAAAGATGCGGCACCAGAGCGTCCCTCGTCAGAAGATGATTGGAGCTCGGACGATAACGGTGTTATCTCTATGGATGAGGACGGCACAGGTGATGGCGACAATGAAGAGGAAGATGTTGATGAAGATAAGAGCGTGGATGGGGATAGCGATGACGACGAAGAGGAAGAAGATGAGGACGATGACGATGAAGAGGGTGGACCAAAGACCGAAGAACCTCTCCAAACACCGGACGAATCTGGTGCTTTACCAGAAGACAAGAATGATGAACCGGACGTCTTTGATATTAACGCACCAGACTGGGATCTCACCTTCACTCCTCTTGCTTATGCCATCTTTTTTGCTTCCGTGTCCGTTGTCGAGGTCCTCATTGACGCAGGTGCCGATGTCACTCTGGAAACCCGAGCCAAGTATCGCCATGCGCCTGTATTGTTTCCTCTCACCTTAACGACGTATCGGGCAGACGACGAGGAGACCTCGAAGGTCGCTGAGCGCTTGATATCAGCAGGGGCGTCCTCTTTTACTCTAGATTGTGACACGCGAACCACGTTCTTGCAGACGATAGATGCCGGAAGCACCAACCTCCTATTAACGTTGCTCCGTGCGGACCCAGATGTCTGGATTGCCATCAGGTTCCCGGCCATAGTACATGATCGCTACAGCATAGGTTCTAGGTGGCAAGCCAGATTCCCCCTTGTTGCTACAATCCAGCACGGCCAGTATGCAATGCTGGCCGCCCTTCTTGCATATGGAGCAAATGTTGTTTTCAAAGAGAAATACGTGTCACTGGCGCGCGAATGGTAAGCCATCTCACAACTCTGCTTGATATACGAAACTAGATAACAGTCAAATAGGCACAATCGCCAAACCGATAACAGTCTCGATTGGGTGGTCACTGTGCTGGAGGCAGCCTTTGCTTGCTATGACGATGTTTTTCAACTTTTGGTTCCTCTGCATGCCACTATCAATGCCCCAATCAAGGCTAGTAAAGGCAGATATGATGAGAGCGTCGACAAGATGACTTTACTTGACTGGGCGCGGTATGGAATCAGGCACATTAACCGGGAACTGAAAAAGATTGACGAGGAAACGGACAACATTGGCCCCCTCCAAGAGGTGCAAACGCAACCAGGCTTGAAAGGGTACTACGCCAAGTACCTGAACGATAATGGCGACAGCCCACGTATTTACACTGATCAGGAGATTGAAGAGCGCAAAGAGGAGCGCGAGGAACGACGCTTGAAGTGGAGCCAGCTGAAGACCTACTTTTCCGACATCGAGCGGCTTTTGGTCTCTCGGGAAGCTAAGACCTACGCGGAGTTGTTCCCATTAGAGAAGTCGGACAAGAATAGAGACGATTTCGACGATGAGAAGAGCGAGCCGGTGGGTAATGACGAGAGCGCCAAGGAGGAATCCGAGAAACAGCCTACGCGATATAGATACATCACCGAGGCACAGTATGGTACTGGGAACTTGGTACCCTCACATCTATCCGAGGCCTACGATGAACTCTTTGAGGCCTGCATGAAGGGAGATAATGCCACTGTACAAAGATTGTGCTTGCCTGCCGAAGAAACCCAGACAAACCAAACACCACTCCAAATTACCGTTCAGCTCTCTCATCCTACGAACGGAAGTAATACAGGTAAGTCCGTTTGTTACCCATTTCTGATGTCGTACTTACGATACCTTGTGAAGGAATTACGCCACTGGCTATGGCCATACACCATCGTCACTGGAACACTGCTCGACTGGTCTTTACGATCTCTGCTGCTCAGTATGAACCTAAAGAGAATGACCACAAGTTCACCATCAACCTCGGTATGTTCTGTACAGCCCGAAGCGAGCTGGAATCTGATTATTTCACCATAGAGGGTTTCCACAAAGACGAAGACTCTGACGACAGGTCCGTTAACTCCGACGACTCCAGCGACACCGTCAACAAAGCGCCCATCAACTTTGTCGACGTCGCTAATCGTCCCTCTAAAGTGTCCTGCCATGTTGCGCCCTCGAAGATGTTACGTGACTTGAGATGTTATTGGCATGAGAACGTCTTGTCACGTAGCGCCAACAACTTACTTGAAGCAGCAATCGGTGATGACAATACCGATGCCTTCTCGAATATTTTCGGGTTGTACAAGCTCTCGGAACCACCGATAGAGCTGAAGCGAAGTGACTTGGACAGCATGTTGGAGATTATCCTCAGCCGTAGTGAACCAAAGATGCTCGATGAATTCATTCGCAAGACGGGGTATGGTATCAAGGTGCGGGTTCCTGGCAAGGAAGGCGCCAAGGATGAAGACATCACGTATGCAACCAACGATAAGAATCACGTGTATTTGGGGTTGAACGTGCATGGAAAGAAGAGAAAGGATTTAGTCAAGCAGAACGATCCAAACGCAAACGACGACGAAGACGACGGTATACCACTTGTCTGGAAGGCCGCCGAGAAGTCAGCCGAGAGCATCCTGGACTATCTGAGTGGCAATGGTCCATACGAGGCGTACAAGTACTATGCGATGTGCAACAACAACGAGCACGCTATTGCGTTGCGACGTACTGCAAACTTGGAGACCGTGTTGCCGAAATGGCTGGGATGGGATATCAATGTTTTGGGTGAATCACCTCTCACGGCGGCTGTGTTGGGCGGTAGGCTGTCGACTGTCAAGCACTTGTTTGCCAAGCACCCCCGGTTAATGTCGTTGGCGTTGAAGGAGACGTGAGTTCCGCAGACCTTGAATGTCCGTCTAGTACTGACCTTCAGTTCTATCGTAGCATCAAGTTCACTGGATACAATATACTTATGGTTGCTGTCGACACCGGCTGCTCGAAGCAAATGGTCGACTACCTCCTTGCAAATGGACAGTCTGCGGTGGAGAATGATTCAGTTCGAGGGTAAGCACCTTAAATCTTTCTTACACATCATGCTAACCTTTATACCCAGGTGGAATATTTACCACATCCTTGCCTCTGGAGACGCAAAGCTCTTTGAACACTTCCTCGAGAAGCTCCCTCAAGAGGTCAGCGAGAGTTTACTACTCCAACAATCCAAACGCGACCTTGAAACAGTAAATTCTTCGCTCTTCCAACCCTAAACGTGTCTAACTGATCCATCCCGTAGCCACTTCACCTCGCCGTCAACCGTGGGCGTAATGACATCGTCAAGCTCATTGTCAACTTCACAAAGTCAGGTCTTCTTATCCGAAACGTTATCGGTTCTATGCCTCTTCACATCGCTGTCCTGAACGGATATGCAAAAGTCTCCAAGATCCTGCTGGATGCTTCATCAACAGAGGCATTACACGCGGAAAATGGCGTTGGGGATACACCGCTGGAGATCGCGACAGTGCAGATGCTGTTGCGTCGCGTGACTGAGTACTCAAGCGTTTGTCCAGAGTTGGGGAGGAGCAAAGTTAACTGGGATAGGATGCCAAGGAGGCTTGATGTCGAGAGGTTGGAGCAGGCGACATCAGAGTTGAGGGAGATGATCAGGGTGTTACAGGAGGATGGTAAGTTGACGCAGGGGTCAAAACTTAATGAAGAACTGTCGGCGTTTGCGAGGTATTTGGAGACTCAGCTCGCGAATGCCAGGGTGGAGGATGCAGCCAAGAAGAAGAGGGAGAAGGCAAAGAAGGAAAGAAAGGAAAAAGAGGAGCAGGAGAGGCAAGAGCATTGGGCAGTGCCAGGGCTAATGGATGAGGAGGACCACGAAAGATCCACTTCATATGATTGTCAAACTCGTGGGGGAACCTTCAATTATGTGCTGAACGCGGTCATGGCGCGGCCTGGGGATCGTAGCTTGGTCCATCTTGTTGACGTGCAAAAATCAGCGAGCGGCGATCTGGACAAGGTGCAACGCACAACTACCAAGGCAGACTATGATGACGAGGGGTTTGCGCCAGAGGAAGATCCAGAATCGAAACTCCGTTCAAACAGCATGTTATTCCGCCGCATTCGAGTGAAGGCATGAAGACACGGTATTGACACAACACTGTAATTTACCATTGAACATGAAATGACATGAATGACCATCTGGGTTTGAGTCAAGAAAAGTAAGGAAAGACGGAGAGAAAAGAAAGGAAGGGGTGCGTACGCTGTTATTCGGCCCACGAACCAAAGTGTTCAAAGGAAAAGTACCATCTGGAAACGGTACTTGTTGCAGGTCTCCCATGGCAATTCTCCCGCGGTCACGGTTTTCGTTCTGCGAGAACGAAATTGAGATTTTACTTCCCCTCAGGCGTTTAGAGACGGTGATAAAAAAAACAACCTCATATGAATCGACTTGAGCGTTTCGAGTCTGACGTCGATAGAGTCGAATTTGACATCGATAGAGTAAAAGCGGGCGTCGAGTCGGTCGAGGAAGGTGTGGACCCAGGGGCTAAAGACAAGTCTAGGATTCAGCTTGAATTCAGCAGAGACCTAGGGCAATGTCATACGAGCGCCGTCTAGGCTCTTCGCCTCATCTTTTGGGACGTGGTGAATAGGTGCGCCGGGAGCTACCATTGGAGTTTGGCGTTAGGGGTGCAGAGGTTGTGGTGGCAATAATCGATGTTACATAGTGACAACCGTGATGGTGACATACGCGTCGGAATATGTAACTGGGCACGTGCTGGCTTGTTCTTGTTCTTCCCATCCAACTCAAAACAAACCAACTAGGCGATTTACATAAAGGACCCAGCCTGAGAGTCATTGTCAAACTATGGATGAACGCAAAAACAAACACGGACCGCAAATCCCTCACGTTAGGTACCTTCGACGCTCAAGACGAATTTTTTTGGCTAGTACCCGAAGTGGTACTCGGGAGATGGAACGGCTTTTGTTGAGAGTTGCGGAGATGTTTCGTTTAGAGTGGGTTGGGATTGATAGGGTTTTCGGCGGTTAGAGGTGCAGTGGATGTTGATGATGACCGTGAAATGGGTGGTAATAGGTATTGGCAGAACCGGTTTTGCAGTGATACGAATGCTGGCGGAATGGCGTTGCTTCGTCTGGATACTATTTATTCGCGTTCGGTTGGAGGTGGCCGGAAGAGGATCGTAGATACGCTGGCAAGAGCTCGATGGTAGTCAAACTCTTGAAGAAGGCGGCGACACCTAATAGTGGATTGACGCAGTGAGTTTCTTGTATGTATACTGTACCCCTGCTGATAAGGATGCAGTTTCAAACTACCACATAAATCTCGAAGCTGCCAGATTGTGATCGAATGACAAAATTGGACGAAATTGGACTATTGGTTCACGGGCGGTTACTGGAAGCGCCGAGAGTTGGCTTCCCGGCAACTCCCGGCACTTGTGTGCGCTGATGGAAACGGTGACGGCGTGAAAATAAATTTTGACACTTTCACACCCCAAGTACCTTGACACGGAACGCCAGTCTCTCGGTCCTAGATATGAATGTCTTTAGCACGAAGTTGATGTCACCATCAAACCTAATATACAGCAATCCATACAAACGCCTCAGTCCTGAGGTCGTCTTACAATGGCGCTCGTGACACCCACAACTCGGAGTCAGTTCCCTCAGAGTCATTCGCCTTCCTCACCCAAACACGTTGCACAATCCTCACCCTTGCCAGGACTGAGGAATCAAGATGGACACCCCCAGCTCATTGCGGTTTACTGGTACCTTGCAAGGCAGAGACTCTGATACATTGAACAACATCGCAGACCAGACGTTTTTCGCTGGAGTACCTCATGGAATAAACTTTACGCAACCTAGAGTAAGGTTCACTCATACGTAAAGTATATCGTTCCTAATCACACTCCCCTACAGCTCAAGAACGTCAAACGTGGCCACGTCTACAGTATCAAGGAATTGCACAATGATGACATTCATGAGTATGACTGGGAATGGCATGAAGATGACAACTTCATCCTTGGGAAACACAACAGCTCGGAGAACGATATGCACTGCAAAGCTGCCAATGCTTTCTCGGTGTGATGAAGATAGGTTCACTATCATTGAATATGAAGGGGAAGACGCATTGCGTATATGGGAAGAGAACTTGAAGACCCATACGCTCTGTGACGAGTCTGTTTCTCTTTATTGTTGTATCTCAACGTCGCTGACGAGGGATATAGACATTCAAACTTATTTCGGCTCTTCAGAGTCAATCAGTCAAAGGTCCCAATGCTGATCTTTCATCACGGTGCGGACCATCTCTGCTAGTACCTTCAATAAATTCCCGTTGATTCAGGTTGTCTAGAGCTCATCCCCCTGCGCCATATCGTCGATGATGACTCCCAGAAATTTTCGTCAATACTACAGGAGTTAGTATTTCAAATATCTGACGGTTCTTTTTTTTTGTACAGTATTTATCTTGTTTGATCGATTTGCATGAATACGAGTACATTGTTCCTCTCAATCAGGTGCAGCTAGGTTCATACCACAGAATATGGACTTTATGGATGAACATGAAGAAGGGTGTTTTTTGCGTCGGGCCAAAGATATACCCTTCGGGTCCTTTGACTGTCCCAGATAAACCATCGTACGATGTACCTCCGACCTTTGGACATGCTACACGACAAAACATCCATTCGTTTTTTCACTGGCAAAGTTCCGAGTCGGTTTGGTGTGGAGTCGCTTCTCTTGAAGATTGCAGTCGGTCGGGAGAATACTTCTAGGATTCAGCTGTCGGAGGATATGACAATTGACATGCCAGAGTATGACTCGGACTGGTATTGTAACCATTTCGAATGGCCTTGGCAGAATCGACTTTGTCGACTCCCGGAGGAGATAGCTTCATTGCGTCTGGATACTGTCTATTCACGATCGCGTGGGGCTGTTGCAATATGGCCTGAAGAATATCAGTTGTCGTGTTGGGAAATCTCAGGCATGGTTTCAAAAGAAGTGAGGAACCATGGTACACTAACACGGTAAGAAGGTTTGCTGTTGAGTGGATGGTGCTAATTCTCCCGACAGTTTCCAGTTAGAACCTAGTCCTGACGAGCCTTGGATTAGTATCACATACGACGCAAACTCTGCACTTCTAAATGCGTGGATGTCCCAATTTCCGCGGATTTGTGATGGTTTGGGTACTAACGAGGAAAGGGAAAATTTTGGTATGCTTGCCACTCTTGCTATAGGAGAAACAGTGAAAAAATGCTGATTATCTGTCCTTCCAGTCATTATGCGTGTACATGCGGACTTTCTACGCAAACATCGAGATAACTCGGAACCCGGCATTCCTGGATGAGACAGCACCGCCCATCTTCCTTTTCGTTTGTACACCTCCCATGGCAATCGGAAAATTCGCGTCATGGGTGAAAGGTAGCCCGAGTTTCTGGTCTTTTGACGAAAGTGGTCGAACACGGATGTCAGAGGACGAATGCGAGTGCTGGGCTCTTCCGGTGCTGTATCCAAACGAGGGCAATGCTCAAGTCATTTCGTGGACAGGTCATGTGTATAGGTCTCTTCGTGCATGGCAAGTCGCTCGAGGGCTTTGACCTTGGTAGTCCTGATTGGGCGAGAGAGCTTGGGTATCCGGAATTGGAGATTGTTGGATCGACAGAGGAGGAAAGCCATTTTGAGGTCCTTGATGTTCCAGGTGGGTGATAACGCCCCCGCCGGTATAGCCTGCTGCTGACGCGTGTAGAAGTTTTCAGCTGGTATGGGAAGAAATTCAAAGAAGGTTTGAAGCGTCTTTGGAGGTCCAAGTGATATCTTTTCCGAAAATGTACAGTGCAGCAGCAATGTAGTGGTAATATCGCAGAATTCGTAGTTGAGCCCGTTTCATGCTTCTTGTCTGTCGGTAAAGCGTCTGGAACAACTTGACATTGTACTTTGAAGCTAGCCTTCGTGTGTGGTATAACAAATTTCTGGGAAGTACCAGGTTCCTTTTGTCTGTCGTGTATTACCTATTCGATGCGTGCACCTAATCAATTTGGGAGCGAGATGTAGATGGATCGAAAAGGTGCTCACCTAATTAAAAAAAACGTTTCCGCTTCCATACCTCTCCTTGCTAAAACATCATCAAAGGTTCAAGAATTCTCCGTCCAATTTGCGTCCAATCTCCAGCTCAGCTTTGAGCTGTCGTATGAATCGTGCGCCCCAACGGTTTACTGCCACATACTTGACTGTCTTGTAAGACTGGAATGCAAGCTATCCGTTGTCAGGGTACAGTCGAAATTGCGGTCTAACGGTGAGACTGCAGGCGCGCTGATGTGACGGCTTGCCGGGCCGCTTCCGTTCCGTGTTCGTTTACCACCATGATCAACGGGTTCGGGCGAAAAAAAAACACTCGTCCAAGTTGAATGTTGAAGAAAGTACGTACAAGTCCTGAGCTCTTAAGATTTGAGCTAACATTACTTTTTCTAGACTTTTGTGCTAAGGTACCCCGAAGTCATTACGAAAATTGCAGCCGTGTTTCGTCTATCGAGGAACAATCCCATGATACCCTTCCTAGACGTATTCAATTCAATTTGAATGCCTTTCAAGCCCTTTGTAGCTGATCATGACACCGTTGTTCAACGCTCATGGCTTGAACTGTACTGGGTTCTGGCAGGCGATATCTAGGAAGACCATCGTGACCGACACAAGAACTACAATATCCTCTTCAAGCTCCTGATACTCAGGATGCTAGTCTTGAATCCCCAAAATCACCTCAGGCGCTCAGGCGTTTCTTCTGTTCCCTGAGCGCACATTGTGTAGGTCCTTTAAACGCTCGTGTTGATGATCGGTACGTACACAAACATTTTCTACCACCTGAAAGCGCACTGACTCTGAAAACGACTAGGGCTATATGTAAGTTACGAGTGAGGATTTCAGTGACGCCTCCTCGTGAGCTAGCTTTTTCGATTTGCACTGGATGTGCTAGGGCTTTCTCTGACTCAACCAGAGTTTAAATAGTGATGCGCCGAAAGAAGGTTTTTGGGTGACAGGTAAGCGCACGTCCATATCTCTTCTAATAATATTAATGTTCTGACAGAACTCTATAGTCTGCCGTGGTCTCTAACGTCAGAGAGCCACTAGCTAGTGGATATGATATTCAGAATAGCACCCCCGCAGTGACCCGGAAGATTTCTTGGTTGACAATGTCGTCACTTCAGGCCTACGACCCTTTTATCGAGTCAAGGACACTATAATTGCGCGCCAATATATGGCAATGTAGCTCTGTCATCTATGGTGCTGTACATGTTGCTTCCCACGACTTGAATCGAATCCCTTTCACCGCTATCCTTCCCCCAGCCAGATTACACCCAATCCCTGGGCCATCCCTCAATGAGTTTCTCAAACTCGGGGCAACTTACTATCCAAGACAATGCTACACTCAACAATATTCAAGGCGACCAGTTCAACCAGACATCTTTAGCTCACGGCCATGGCTATCATGTCGGCAGCTCTACACGGAACAACGTCAGGGCAACCAAGTTAACCAGACGTTTTCTGCAGAGGTGATTCATTACCACGAAGGGGTGATGCAAGTGGCTTCTACCGTCTACGACGAGGTGAGCTCGATATATACCTGTGGCAGTTTCTAGTGGCTGATGGTGGGCTGTAGTTCGACCATATAAACCGTGGTGGTGTCTATGGAGTCAAACATTATGAAGAGATATGCAACTACGATTCGAAATGGGAAGTTGGCGGGTCAGGGCGGTATAGAGTTCGGAAGACGATAATCGGTGTAGAGTTGCCGAAGCTTCCCACTCGGCATAGCAAGTTCACCATTATTGAATACGAAGGTGACGATGCTCAGACTTACTGGGAAAGAGACTTTCGGAGCGTTGCGCATACCAGCAGGTCAGACCTCCTGAACTGTGTGTCTGTGGCGACTGACGAGATAGACAGAAAGCCGAGCTTGGTTCAGCTGTTTGCAATAAATCGGTCAAAGGTCCCAATGTTGATCTTCTATGATGGTGCGTGCTCTTTATCTTTTGGTTATCGGTTGTTCATGCTAACTGAGAACAAAAGAGCTCATCCCTCTTAGGAATCTTTCCGACGACCGTGGATTTCCGTCGATACTCATGGAACTATATATTCAATACCTTTCGGTCAGTTCGGTCACTACAAGCCGGGCGTCGTGACACTTAATGTGCGACGCAGAAACAACTAGGCGACAAATGGAGACTGTGGATGAATCCAAGTACGGGAATCTTCTGCATAGGACCACGAGTCTCCCCCATAGGTGTGAACCATTGGACCAGCGGTCCCCTCATCGAGGTGCCTTCAGATTTGGAAATGCTAAAGGACGACATCTCTGCAAGGTTTTTCACCAGCAAGCCCCAGTTTAGCTCTTCAGAATCCAAAATCCTCGCCATGGCCCGAAATCGAAGCAGACACTCCAGGATTGAAGGTTTTTTCGCACATCCAGGAGTTACAGCGAAGAGACGTGGATGGTACTCGGACTATGAGGGATGGCCTTGGCAGAAGCGACTTTGTCACCTGCCGGATGAGGTAGGCGCATTGCGTTTGGATACTGTCTACTCGCGTTCGGTCGGAGCTGTTGCGGCATGGCCCGAAGAGGATCGTCAATTTTTGTGTAGCTGGCGAGATTGGTCTGGGAATCTCATAGAGAAAACGATGATGCCCGGTAGTATGTTGACACGGTGAGTGAGAGTCTGCCTACAGTCGTTGGATGGTGTTGATAAGAGCAGTTTCAAGTTCCACTTGACTCGTACTTTTGATCGCCACCAGTGGCTCAGTGTCGAAGATAGTACTGCAAAGCTTGCAGAGGCGTGGTTTGCACAGTTTCCATGGATCTGTTCTACTCTGGATGGTCCTATCAGAAGAGGAGAGCTTTAGTGAGTGCTCATTACGTGAGAGACACCCGAGAACACTAATTAGAAACTGCCTCTTCGAGTCATCTTCTGGACACATATGGAGCTCCACGGGGAAGTCGAGAGTTGGTGTCCTGAACTCCGCGAGGAAACATTACCGAACATCTACCTCTTCGTCCGTCCTCCTCCAATGACAATAGCCGAACTCAGATCTTGGAGGAATGTAAACCCAACCTTCTGGTCCTTTGACCAGACAGGTCATACCCAGATGTCAGACGACGAACGCAGGCGTTTGGGTCTTCCAGTATTTACTCCAAGCAAGGAACCCGCTGTTTTTGTACGATCATGGCCCGCGCATGTGTACAAGTCCCTTCTACAGTGGCAGAGTGCTCGAGGTTTTGATCCTGTTACCTCCGATTGGGCACGAGAGATGGGGTATCCGGAACTGAAGATTGTTGGACAGAGGAAGGGTTTGGTTGACCAGCTACAGGGTGTCACGGATCCAACAAGGACAGGTGAGCTCCGCCTCATTAGCCTGTAGTATATCTGACTCACGGTGACCCCGAGCTATCACTTGGTATGCAAAGGGATTTCATAAAAGGATCAGACGTCTTTGGACGCCCAAATGATGTCTCGGACATTGGCTATAGTAGTACGTGGTCTGGACGCCCACGTTGGTATACCTGCCCGCGAGTAGTAGAGCGTCACTGAGTTTGTAGTTTTAGCAGAGGCGTGAAGGGTCTTGTGTGGTCGCTGAGCATGATAGTTTACCAAGAGCAAGTCTAAATTTTTAGAAAGAGTCGAAAGTCTTTGTACATAATAGCTCCGATAACGGGCGCGTGACGCGTCTTCATCGGCAATCGGCTTCTTTTACCGCAACCACGACCATTATTTTTCGAGGTGTGTCCAGCTCAGCAAACACGTCCATGCGAATCTACTCGCTATTGCTTCTCCCGGTCGCCTGTTCCGATGTATTAGCCCGCCGAAATGCTCCAATTCCTACTCGTTTCAAGAGCACGATTCCATTATACCCACGATGAGCTTCACACAGCTGAGGAAGAGATCAGCATCAGCGGCACGCCGAACAGAAACCTTAGGCTTAGGGTTGACAAGTACGTAGTATGTTCATCTGTCGATGCCTTACCTGATACAAAGATGTTCGTACAGTGTTGGATCTCCCCGTTTTTCACCGCTATTCTTCTTGAGTCATAGTAGGGACGAAGAGACGTCTCATACGAATACCGACATTTCGATTGGGGCTAGGATGGCTCTTTAAGGCTCTTTCTCCGAGTGAGTGGCCATGGTATCACTCCTGCATCAAAACCTAATCCAATACATACATAGCAATTTCTCCAATCACATCACCTTGCTTCCTACAGTCATATTACATGGCACGTTGCTGAAGATCCTGTTTCTTGCGACCTAGCCTCCTTCCTGCGCTTTCCTTGCCACCTGAACGAAACAAGGTCGACGGAAGAATGAGTGTCCCAAACTCGCAAGTTATCGTAGGAGATGGCGATACACTCAATAACACTGAGGGTGATCAGGTCAACCAGACGCTCTCTAGCACGGTTGTTCATTACCATAAAGCAACCTCACAATCTGCACCGCAAACAGCATATGATGGGGTGAGCATTATGCCTATTTGTCGTATCTGTTCACTGATTGTAGTCTGTAGTTCAGGCACATAAAACGCGGCCATGTTTACGGTACCAAGGAGCTATGTCCCAAGGACCTTCATGAATACTATTGGACATGGAGGGAGGGGACAGTGCTCGGATGGCACAAAACTCGGGACACGATATGCAACGTGGAGTTGCCAGTGCGTTCTGTCGACCAAGACACGTTCACCGTCATTGAATACGAGGGTGCTGATGCACGGCTTCGCTGGGTAGAAAATCTTCAAGACGTGGCACATAACAGCGGGTTCGTATGTACTGTGGATTGAACCATTTCTAAGTTTACCTGATTAAGTACGCAGATGGCCGAGTTCGGTCCAGCTGTTTGGAATTAATCGATCAAATATCCCAATGTTGATCTTTCATGACGGTGTGGCTTGTCTTTACCTTCAGCGGGATTTCGGTGCTAATCAGAAGTGAACAGAACTCATCCCGATAAAGCACCTTGTCCCTGAGGGTCGACGCTTCCAGTCAATATTGATGGAACTATACTTCGTCAGTTACAATATTCATCTGTTTAAAAATTCGCACTGAAAGCTATCGTTTGATATCCAGGGGCAAGTAGGTGACGACTGGACATTATGGGGTCTCTGGATGAACATGAAACGAGGTGTCTTTTGCAGAGGACCGGAAATATACCCTGACACTGTGACGCTCAACGGAGAGAGCCATATACTGTCGTCAATCGAGGTGCCTCATACTCTGGAGATGTTACAAGATGATACCTCTGCAAGATTTTTCAGCAGCAGACTTCAATTTGGCGTGGAGAGGGATATTTTGAACCTTGCCTGGCGTTACCAGAATATCACTACAATCGCAAATTTCTTGCACGATCCAGCAGCTACGGCAGAGATACGTGGCAGACATTCAGATTACCCCCTAGAGCTTTGGAAGAGGTGTACGCCCCTTCCGAATGATGTCGCCTCTTTGCGTTTCGATACCATCTACTCAGGCTCGCGAGCTATTGCAGTGTGGCCAGAAGAAAACCCTGAACTGTCCAGTTGGCAACATTCGTCAAATCTTGTCGGGAAAACAGCAATGCCTGGCGGTGTATTGACACGGTGAGTCGATGCCTAGTCATGCTCACGGACTTCAGTTAATAAAAGCGGTAGCTTCCAACTGCAAGTGGACGGTGGTGATTCTCAGAATCATCGGTTGGCGGTGGAGAATGATTTTATGGCTATCAAGCTCTCCGAAGCGTGGCTTTCCCAATTCCCGCGAATCTGTGCTACTTTAGATAGGGCGACAGATGATATCTTTGGTACGTCTGTCACTTATCGCTTGTGGTCGAGATTATTCATCAACTGTTCTTACAGGCATTCTGAGTCCACACCATGTACTTCTTTGCGCTGACTACTGGTACCCTGCACCGAACATCAAGAGAGCACTGCCCATCTTTCTCTTCGTCTATACCCCTCCAATGACAGTAGCGGAATATATATCGTGGATAGACTGCATTCCATACTTCTGGTCCTTTGACGAGACAGGACAAACCGCAATGTCAGAAGACGAGCGTCAGCATTGGGGTCTTCCAATACTTACTCCGGACAAGCATCCTAATGCCATACCCAAAATAATTTCGTGGCCAGCGCACGTATATGAGTCGCTCCGCACATGGCAAAAGGCTCGAGGCTTTGACCTCACTACTTCTGATTGGGCACGAGAGCTGCATTTTCCGGAGTTAAGGGTCATCCAACCGAGAAAGGAGGACGTTCGTTTTGAGGTCGTCGAAGTCACAGGTGATTAGTTTGTTATCTAACTGTTCATGTACAAACAATACTAACGCGTTAACCTACTTACCAGAGAAAACGAAAGCCACTAGTTTCTACGAAAGGAGAATCAGGAAAGCGATGAAGCTCCTCTGGGCATTCAAATGAAATTTCTCGCCATAGATACCATTGATTAGAAAGAATAAATAGTTACTCATCCATTTCGATAAACGCTAATTTTGAATACGATGAGAATGTTGCGTAGACCGCTCGGCTCAAGGAGCGAAAGTCACTCTTACTCTGGTTCCATCTCCGCAACCGCGATGACTGAATCTCATCTTCCCAATGACAATAACCAAACTTCTTGCTCTTTTCAAAAACGAATTCAAGCCCTTCAATAATGCATTCATATACTCGGAGGACTGTTCGATCTGGAACCTGGGATAAGTACGTGACGAGATGTGCAGTGCAGACTTATTCTGGTATGACATCCCATACCTAGTACCGTATCAGCATATTGAATACTGATTGTTTTAGCAGAGTTACTGCAAGATTTTTTTTTTAGCTTGAACGCGCTTAGCTCTGTTGCTAATTGAGTGGACCTAACGGAAACCCAATGCTGGCTTTTTCTTTGCAGTCTAGCCTGATCAATTTACCACCCTTGCTCTTTTCTCCACGAGCTGTAGATTCTATTGGCGTCGAATACTCGTCCACGAAAACTGTCGGGGCTTTTCTACCATTGCGACTCAGGTCAATTTTCGATCAGAAGGAACTGAAGGGACCAGTAAGTGCATCAGTACATGGAGTACAAGACTTCGTTCAAAAACGGCCTTGGGTTAGAACCAGGTAGTGAGCCTTTCAGTATTCAACAAAATCATTACATTCGGGACCAATTTATGCAAGAGAAGATCAGAACGAGCGAGACGCTGGTGGAGAAACTCGAGGTGATTGTACGTGTACATGTTCGTATTCCGCGAGCGCCTCAACTGACGACTGAATGTAGCGCGGAACCCCTCTCCGTTTTTGATTGTCATCCTTTCCAAGTTACGATGTCCCAGGGTTGCCCGGTACGAACCGTCGTATTCAACAAGGAACTTTCTTTCGTGCAAACGCTCGTCACATCACCTTTGTATCAAACCTAGTTTCTCTAATCACATTGCCTCCTTGCTTCCCATGGTCATATTATACATGACTCGATAGCCGAAGATGCTGTTATTGCAACTCAGTTCCTTTCTATCACCATCGCCGCATTATTGAAGTAACGGTAGTCGTCCACACTGAAATGAGCAATACAAACTCGTTGCAGGCCGTTACGGGAGATAGCGACACACTCAACAACGTAGAAGGCGACCAGGGCGACCAGACACTCTCCGTCTCAGTGCTTCATCGCCACAACGTAGCAGTCACACAGTCAACATGCTCGTCACGGTGTACCACGGATACTGAAGTACGACCATAAATGCTTCATTTCTACCTCCTGACCGTGATTTACAGTTTCAAATCATTAAACGCGGCCATGTCTATGGTCTAAAGGAGATAGCCTCAGAGGAGTGTTGTCATTACAATTGGGAGTGGGAGGCGAATGACTTCGTTTTTGGTCGTCACAAAGCTCAGAAGACAATATGCACCGTAGCGTTACCGATTCTCCCTAATCAACACGGCAAGTACACGATCATCGAATACGAGGGTGAGGACGCGCAGATTTCATGGGAAAAGGACTTTCAGGAAGTTTCCTATACTGACCGGTGAGTTCATCGCTATTCATGATTGTCAAGCTGATTGGCAAGGCGTATAGGAAGCCAGGTTTGGTTCGACTATTTGGGATCAACCGATCGGAAGTTCCGATGCTAATCTTTCATGATGGTGCGCAGTCGTTCCTCCAAGAATGATCTGTACTTACCCCCAGCTCGTAGAAATCATTCCAATAAAACATCTTTCCCCTGATGGTTACTACCTTCCGTCCGTTTTGATGGAACTGTATATCGGGTTTTTGGCTGTAAGTACAGTGTCCGATTAACCCGCTCACGCCGCTCAGAGAACCTAGAAACATCTAGGGCTGGCCTCCAAAAGATGGAGCTTATGGATGGACACAAAACGGAGTGCTGTCTGCGTAGGGCCAGAAACCTTCCCCACTTTCAACACCACATTCGATGTTCAAAGAACCAGTGGAGGTGCCTTCGGCACTGGAAATGTTTCAAGATGACACCTGCGCAAGATTCTTCGTAAACAAGCTTGGAAACGGGATGGAACAGCTCCTTTTGCGGATCGCTTGGGACAACCTCCACCAATCTAATATCGAAGCTTTTTTTACTGATTCAGGTGCCGAGGCAAAGCGTCGCTGGCAACCAGACTACCTCAAATGGCGATGGCAGAACCAACTTTGCCACCTTCCAGACGAGGTAGCATCGCTGCGTTTCAGTACTCTGTATTCAAGATCAATCGGTGCAGTTGCAATGTGGCCGGACTCGGGATTGGTATACAGTTGGCGCAATGTGACTAGTAACCTGGTAGAGAGAACAGCTATACTCAGTAATGGGCTGACACGGTAATTAGACGTTGTCTATAGTCGATGTCTCTTACTAATCGGAACAGTTTTACTTTACAGTCTAGTGACGATCCTGCTCTCCGTGACTCGGAACTGGTTATCGAAAACGACATCTACATGCTCATGGCACAGGCGTGGTTTCTGCAATCTTCACGGATCTGCAATGCTACAGTAGATGAGGATACCATAGGTGCGTCTGTTGCTCGCAAAGGAAGTATCATCTCTTAGATCTTACTCTTCCAGTCACTATTGCCATGTTACTGTCTTTAAGAGGAACAATTGAGGGTTGGTGTCCTGCACTGGATGAAAGTGTACCGCCCATATTCCTCTTCGTTTACCCACCTCCGATGACTGTAGCAGAATATGGTCTGTGGGATGAGGTACCCCCATACTTCTGGTCTTTTGACGAGACAGGTCAATACCAGATGTCGGAGGATGAACACAAGCTCTGGGGGCTCCCAGTCCTCAAACCAAAAAAGAGCGGTATCAGGGTGCAATCATGGCCAGCCCACGTATACAAATCTCTTCGCGCGTGGCAAACTGCTCGAGGCTTTGATCCTACCACCTCGTATTGGGCACAGACGTTAGGATACCCAGAACTCACTATCGTAGAGCCTGAGGACCAAGCATGTGTCGAAGTTTCAGGTGATTTCGCCTTGACGTCTCTTGGTTTACTTAATTGCTGATCCACCACTTAGAGGAGACAAACGTCGTCGACTCGTACGGAAAGAAGTTCAAGAAAGGGCTTAGGCGACTCTGGGGGTTCAAGTGACGTCTCCCCGGGGGATATTCCACGAATTCCCGCAGTTATGGCGCGGCATGCAGCACCACAGAGCTGAAGAAGTAGTAGTAGTAGCTATAAGTCCCTGTTCGTAGACACAGTCTTGTATACAAAGGAAGGAAATATCGGTCTCAACCAACTGACTCCGTACGGTTCGATAGGCGCTCGTCCACCTCGACCTTACCATCACCAACGTTTGTAGTTTTTCACCGCTCCAACTTGCTGGTATGTCCAAGCGACCTCAGCCTGTGCAACGACATACAGAAAGGCCAAGACTATCCCGAGGTGGCATCTGGACAGCTGCCAATCGTGTATAGCCCAACCCGTCTTACCCCATGACACCTCTCCTCACTTGAATGTCATGGATTCCGCTTTCTCAAGCTTCACCATTCGTAACACGTCCAATAATACTCTCACAGTAACGAGAAGCCTCATCCAGGAATCAGGATCAGAGCGGATTGCACACGTAGAGCTCAACAAATCCAAGGTTTATATATATGGACGAAAGGTACCGGTAGTGGTAAAGAAGTCGTTGTTTAGATCGTGCGTATCAGATTCTTCAGTCGAGATCGCTCAAGTTTTCGAGATAGCATACTACAGAAGCTATACATTCAGCGCGTCGAACAAAGGAACATACAAATGGGTTCGAGGAGAAGACTTCAAGCTGGTTGTGCGTTCCTTTCTGCTGTACCTCCTACCACAAGACTCACATCTTCACAGCTCTACTCAGCATCTACCCCGACACCGCTTGCGCACTTTACCGACGGCAAAATTGGAGGATATACGCTTTGTCCTGCTGCGCTCTTCATCGAAAATCCAGCGTTAGCACAAGTGGAAGTAAATGAAATCGTTGCGACGTTGGCTTATGTCCAGTGGAAGTGTGGTCTGAACGTCGGTTGTGGTAGTGGATTTCAGTTCAGCATTATCGAAGGACGTGAAGAACAACTCCCCAGTTTTCTCAGCGAGATTTATGCGATGATAGAGCGTACCCAACGAGAGTATGCAAAGACGTCGAGGAGAAGAGGCAATGATAGCAGAGTTAGAAGCGGTGGAGGCGAGGGAGGCAGTGGAGGCGGTGGAGACAGCGGTGGATGCAGTGGTGGGGGAGATGGCGGTGGAGATGGCGGTGGAGGCGGAGGCGAGTGAAGCAAAATCATGGCTGGAGTTACGCACTTGTATGGACAAGTCACTTGAAAGCCATTCCATTGCCATCCTTCAGGAAGCCTGTAACAACTGGGAATGAAGGTGATAGCACTGTAACTTCTGTGCACCATGCGCTGCCAATCCGTCAGCCCGTCAACTACGAGACGCATTTGAATTTTGCACTTATGGAACAGCCAGGACCCGCGCTGTCCATCCTCAACTCTGATGTTTGTCGTTCGGTCTTAGCTTTTGCGTCTTACGGCGGCAACCTGTGCGATGTGCGAGTTCGAAGTTGGTAGGTAAGGCGGAACGTCTGGTGAACCAACCTGCGAACCAAGTCGGTAATATCAAGACCACCGAATACTGTACGAAACTCTCAGCTTCCGTGACTCACTGATACTGTACATAAGTGCGATTCAATAGCCGTGAGGACGAAGGATACGCATTTGGTCAGTTCCAATAAATTCATATGGGTTCAGCCCAGAACACACCAGCTAGCGAATAACAGCACATCTTTAGCTCGCATTAGCCTGCCCGCGTATGCAAGCACAACCAAGGCAGGTTGAACGCAGACTATTCCAAGGGTACTTTCTAGGAGGTATCTTTTAAGCAGCTTCCTTCCGAGTCGGATAATCGATCGAGCCCTCGACAAGTATCCGAGAAGCCCGACTGTCGTTAGTCGTTAGTAGACAGCAGACCGCGGATGTCAGCCCCGCAAGCAGGTGCGCTTCCGAACAGAATGACAATGTCCCCATGATCGCCTACACGGTTCTGTTTATTCGCGTCCAACATCACATCGGGCCTGAAAGCGAATTTAATGTTATCATTTCAAGATATCATATCAATATGCGTCATAATACACCCGCAACAAACTTTGTGTCCAGCTTGTCGATTAGCTTTAATATCACGTTGATCTGTTCTATTGCAGTTGGTATGTCGAGTTTACTCCATCCTCCGTCAACCATAGATGCCCATAGGTAATCGGGTTGAGGAATAATGCTAGTCAGAACGGTCAGTTCTTGCCCGAAACGAGTGATTTTCGAGCAACGTACCCGATTGTCGGAGTCTTGGAATGCCCAAAATGCGCAGCTCCTCCAACGCCATACCTGTAGACAGTAAGCAAAGGTCTAGATGTAATTCCATATTATGTACTTACCACTTTGAGAGTTTGCCTTTTATTCTCTGAGGTGCCACAAGTGCCATCCTTACAGAATCAGATGTATCTTCGAATGATTCCAAGTATAGCTCGTGGAGTAAGTCGCTCAGTGCAGAGTCATTTCTATAATTTTAAACAAAGGTCAATTACTGCTTTGGTTCGTGATGTCTTGCCACAACTCACGCCATAGTCCACATAGGTTCCATCAGCCCAGTCGGTTTATAGACTGGCTTTCCATCATCTAAGTCATCTTTCCACTCAATTGCACCGAAATGCTCGCATGCAACGATGGCCTTTGCGTTCGCGATCATGGACGACTCTTCATCCATCCAAAGTGATTCGTTGAGATGTCCGCCGGAAACGTGCCCTGTAGTGATGACGAAACTAAGTTCGAATTAGTCTTGGTATGAGTGAGGTTGCATGAAGACTCACTCGATATTAATATTGGGTCTATGTTGAGCGAGTACCTCTGCCATAGTCAGGAGTAGAATGGGACCTTGAGAGGCCATCGTCAGCGTCAAATAAAGTTATAACAAATGAATTCCTACCATTCTCTTCGATGATAGACGGGCCGTCACCTTGAGTAGATCAAGTATTAATCAGTGTTTGACTGGAGCTCTAGTCACTTACTATGCGTGTATAGGATGATCGTATGCTCCGTATTACCCGTACCCTTCAAGTGACCTATGACTGTGGAACTGTTCGACTTGTAGCTCGGTGCATCGAGTACAACAGTCGCGGTATCCACCTCGCCATCCTTGACAAGACCACGTATCAACTCGCCTGTAGAATTCCCAACATACAGGGCTGGCACATCGTAATGATTCCCGTTACCTGGTGCGCCTCTGTTGGGAAGATATTGAAGCGCGGCATCCTCATCTGAGGTGTCCACCCAGGAAGCGATAACAGCATCGACGCCTTTCGCTTTTAGGTCGGTGAAATTTAGTGCCTTTGCTGATTGCCAATGGGGATTGGTTAGATTTCCTAGCTATAACAGGGCCAATCAGTCATGTGGCGGGAGGAAGAGTGACGGTTTCTTCACCTCTGGTATTGAAGAAGCAGGAATGTCGCGCGATGTTCTACAAGCATGTCAGAGAACGCACCACAAAGAGTGAATCTACTCAGTGCTCACCCAAGAAGTCGATACTCTGGCAGGGAATAGTTCCTTGTTGGACTGGGGTTATCAAAGAAAACAATTGCGCCACCACTCGATAGATGACTCAAATCGAGTGAATCTACATCCGCCGTACGAGCGAGATCATCGATCACTTTAAAACTTCCAGCATCATGCACAGGTTTAGTTACGCCTCCAAGTCCGCTATCTCCGCTATACGGCCAGTAACCCGTCGTCGGGAGTCCTAAAACCGTGCCATTCTTCAACTTGAGGGTCAAAGACCACCATCGAGGATCCCAGCTACCGCACGATTGAATACTAATTACCATGGCAGAGGTGGATAAATCGTACCGATCAAGTTCATAGGTCAAAGTCTTCACCTCAAGACCAGCAACTCGCATCGATCCAGCTACGAGCTCAGTGAGCGTGTTTTGGTTGTCATTTCCCGCTACAGACGTTTAGAATAAGATCTCTGAGTGATGTTCGCACTTACTCCATCGTGGGCCCCGTAAATTCGTTTGAAATAAGCGATCGTGGAGCAATTGTTGTTGATGCTGTGAAAGGGAAAGGGATTCAGCAAATGCGATCCCGATCCAAAGCGCAACAATGGGAAGGTTGAGGACCATATTGCCATGTCTGGACCCAACCCGTCTAGGTTAAATACTGGCCGCACAGGTCTCAAAAAGGGGGCATGTCTCGTGGAAGCTTCCCGTAACGGGCTGCTTGTTTCAACGAATAATGTTGGGCACGGAGTTGGTCCGAAGGAGACGTAGTGCCTCATTTCTAGTCAAATGATCGGAACGAAGACGAGGCGAGAGATAACACCTCTGCGCCAGTGCGCAAGGACCAATGATTTGAGAAGACACTTGCTTCGTCACCCAGTACCGCCGAATACAGGACTCCAAAAGGTGCGAGCTAGCCAGAGCAGAGTATGTACTCCGCGCGAAGATAGGTCCGTCGGGTGGAGGTGTTGATTTCCCTTTTGGTAAAAACATTGGGCGTTGACCCGCCACACCTATGGGAGACCATGTGTAGCGGTTATTTTGAGAAAATTGAAGCAAGATGATTGGACCAGGATGAGCAGTCAAGGTGGTTTGTTCGCATCTATCATCAGCGCAATTGCAGCGGGAGAGGTTCCAACTCTTTCTTCCGTCAATGTCGCAACTATGATGGTCATACATTCGGCAACAGCGGCAGAGTTGGTTACTGTAACCTGAAACTCATCGTCCTTGAGCATGTGAGCTTGCAAAGAGCTGATTTAGTTTGTTGCAGGAGATTTGAACGAACAGATCAGAAAAGACGACTACAAAGGGTAGTATACATACCGTCAGCTTCAACGTCGAAGTCGGGTTCTTTCGTGCCTCAACTCTGATGCATGGGTGCGTTCGATAACAGTAAAAGACGTGCCAGACGCGGGGTCCTAGGAATGGAATGTGATGGTAGAAAGACAAGCCCGAGTCACATTGTGACAACCCGACATTGGGCCGGTGCGGCCCGCGCCACAACTCCAACTGATCAAAAATGCTTTCATCAAGTATGTATGTACATGAGAATAAATAATCTATGCTGATACCCACTGAATACTTTTAGGTGCGATCTTCACATGCTGCAGTATTTACACTGAAGGCTCCCAGCGAAAAACGAGAACATAATAGTTACGGCTATGAGCATCAAGATTTAATTA
This sequence comes from Paramarasmius palmivorus, assembly GCA_037176845.1. Classification (NCBI taxonomy): domain Eukaryota; kingdom Fungi; phylum Basidiomycota; class Agaricomycetes; order Agaricales; family Marasmiaceae; genus Paramarasmius; species Paramarasmius palmivorus. The sequence continues at coordinate 826,957 of JAYKXP010000001.1, read as the reverse complement.
GCTTAAAAGTGCGAGCCACACCGCCGAAGCTAGGCAACGTTAGTCGGCTTTACGAGCAGCGGGGCGTCGCACGGCCTCTCCTTTCTTGTTCCTATAGAACAAGATGTCACCTAGAGCAAGGCCTATCATTAGACCAATCAACGTTACGTGGAACCTAGGATGCTTACCATCGTCTTCCACGAACTGGCAGTCGTTATACGTATCCCAGAGCGCTTTGAAGACCGGCTTATCCGAGTAAGCATAGTGTTCGCCGATGAAATTTCTCAAATATTGTGTTGCTTCCTCGCCGTGATCTGAAAGTTATCCAGAGTGAGATTTACTAAAGTAGGAGGAAGCGCTTCGACTTACAAAACGGCATTTTGGGGAAGAACTATGTTAGAAAAGTTAGCCACTTGTGGATCTGCAGAGCTAGAGAGTACTTTACATGATGAATAACGTGGTAGTGTGCAACGTCGTGTAAAAATGTTCTTCCTATTTCGATGTTAGTTGCTTGAAGGAGAATAGCTGCAAGAAAAAAACGACCTTGCCACCCCAAGAAATTCCTGTCCACCGTAGCAGCGGCACCACGTTGGTAGCTCCACTCTTTTCCGCGGTAGTGAGGAAGAGTAGCGTCCGTGTGATGTAGGTATGTAATCATTATGACTGCATGGCGAGGGCTGTTGAGCAAAGGTAATGAACAATGTAAAGAGAGTCTATGCTCACACCAGTGAGTGACGGCTAGCCACGGAATTCCATAAAATTTGATAACCTCGAAGACACCATACACTGTGCTAGCATATGTGACGGCCCAGACCATTGCTGCGATACCAATGTTTGAGAGTATGACGGCGTTGCGCTGTTCCTTGGTGAATAAAATGGAGCTTGCTGAGAATAGCCAGATAGAGAAGTTAACTTCTGACAAGGAGCATCTTCTTTGTGACTCACGATCAAAATGATTCGTCCATTTGGGATACCCTTTTTGTCCGGAGACGTTAAACACTGGTGAAGCTTAAGGTTAATGGCTCGTAACCGACCTGCAATTGACACTCACTCAGGTACGCAGGGAAGGCGAGTAATTGCTGCCTGATGAGCATCAACAATGTGTAAAGAGGCGTATCCCCGAAAATTTCGTCCCAGTCGATCGGTCCTTCCTTTGGAATACCAAGGTCACTTCGAGTCTTGGGAACATAGACCTCATCGCGTTCCATTGAGGCATGGTTACTGTGATGTCGATGATGTGATATCTTCCAGCTGAAGTACGGGGTCCAAAGTGCAGTGTGTGTTATCTATATCGGTTCAGTCAGCATTGTCGGAATTTATTGACTCATACGGTACTCACAAAACCAACCATGTTGTTGACGAGCTTGTAGTCCGAAAAAGCGCCGTGTCCACACTAGATACTATGGTTTAGTACCCCGTTTATCCAACGAACGTAAGAAAAATTAATCTACCTCATGGCCAATGACCCATATTCCGGTGAATGTTAAGCCCTGGAACCACCAGCTTAAAACGGAAACGGTGTTTAGCACTGTTACAGCAACACAGTCATCGTAGACGTACTAGATAAGCCAGGCAGTCCAACGAATGGCCGCGGCCCCAATGGAGCCGAAAGTCTTGATAACGAAGTCATTCCTTGAAAAAGGATCGATCTTCGATGCAGCAAACCAAAGGAAGCTTGCAACAATGATATCCCGCAGAAGGTATGTGAGGCCAAGCGCAGTATTTCGAACGAAAAGTCGGGCAGGAATTGCGGCCTTGATCTCCTTCAAGGTCCTATGATATAGGTAATCTCGTGGTCATTATCAACTATGACGATGGAAAAAAGAGGAGACCAACCAAGGCATGGGGGTGAAGGCTGGAAGATCGCCTTCATTGTAGGAACTGGGTGGAACTCGACTCTTGGTAGACATCCGGGAATACGAGGTTGTTGATGGAGAAAGTAAGGAAACTCGAGCTCCAACCTACGCTTTTAAGAGCCTTATCCAGGTCACACTCCGTGCTATACCTAGGATGCAGTGAGGTGAGATGTATTCCGAGGGTCGGAAAAATGGATGATTGTCACCCACAATGTTTGATGTACAACGGATCCTACAAACCACTTGACGCCACCGCATTGACCCTCGACAATCACCCGTACTATCACAAAGCTATCCTTAATTTAGCCTCGTACATCGTGCTAAACAGATAACGCAAATTGCGTTGGCCATGTCAAGTTGCCAAAGTCTATCACGATCAGGTTCATTAGCGTACAAGGTATCTGTAGCGATGCTGGCCAAAGAAAACACTTACCGAGCGACATCGAGCCTGAATGATAAAACAATAATTGCATTGCGATGCAGACATGTATTCCTATGTAGTCATCTGCCGGAACTAAGCACGAGAACTCAGTTACTTTCATTTGTTCGATGGTGCATCGGTATTTTCGACTTGTGTTCCCGACTTGCTCCTTATGCCAAGCGACGCCAAAGGATAGAGCCGTGAGCAGGTCCAATTCTTGAACAATATGTCCTTTGCGCCTAGTTGGAAAATTTAGCATGTCGTACAGGAAGAGAAAATTTTCCGACGAACGGGACGACGTGGAATGAGAAGGCGGGCGGTGTCATCCGATCATTGCCGGCATGGTCCGGACCCACAATTGGCGCTTAAACTTACTGACACCATTTTTGTCCCAAACGTCCACTGTTTGATTGAAGGTTTTGCCACTGAGAACTGGAATAAGCGCATTCATCTCAGAATGGAACTGGCAACTGTCAATACGCGCAAACGAAAGTTGCAAGGAGCGACATAAAAGGACCTAATTCTGCTTCGGTACAAAGCATCCTCTCACCTCTCAACCACGTTCGCCATGGACACATTATACAGAGTCTTCGCAGATAGCCCTGAATATCTAGCCCGCAAAAACACCCCTTTCTCGCCAACAAAGGTCTGATATTATCGCTCCTTGTGTCTCGTTATGCTGACGCCAAACCAGGTCACCCATTCCGAATTGCGAGCTGTGATCCCTCAGGCGCTATTCGAAAAGAACACACTGAAAGGCTTGTTGTACGTTGCACGGGACGTAATATGTGCTGTTCTCGTGTACAAGCTTGGTGTTCTCATCGACCCCACGACTGCCTTGTTAATTTCACGATTCGGTGTTTCTCCTCTGATAAGCATTGTCTTCAAATGGACCTCGTGGGCCGTGTACTGGTACTGCCAAAGCGTAATACTTGCTGGATGGTGGTGTATGGCGCACGAAGCTGGGCACGGGAACATCTCTCCTCACGAATGGGTGAACCATCTTGTTGGTTTCAGTCTTCACACAGTGGGCCTTCTACTCGATGCAGTGTAGCCGCAGTTTACTAACGACGAGCTAGTTCGTTCTGGCGCCTTACTATGCGTGGCGTGCCTCTCATCATGCTCATCATCGTGCCACTGTGTCGATTGAGCGAGACGAAAACTATGTACCTCGTACTCGGTCGGACTTCGGGCTCCCTCCAGAATCGCAGGCATCCGCGAGAGATTACCACGAAATATTCGAAGAGACGCCCATCTACACTCTATGCCGCATGATTTTTATGCAGCTTCTCGGTTGGCAAGTCTACCTGCTCACAGACATATCTGGTTCGCCTCGGCACCCTTCTGGCACAAACGTCGGCTTTTTGTTGCGTTTCAAGAGATAGTTGCTAATCTGGTTATGCTTTAGCATTTTCTGCCCTCTTCCCCTCTCTTCAAGTCCAAGGATCGCAACGGGATTATAGCCTCTAACATCGGACTCATTTTCATGTCATACATGCTATACCTGTGGACAAAGCAAGTCGGCATATCGTCATTCCTCAAACTGTACTTCATTCCGTACCTTGTACGCAGGCTACGATTTGATCTCTATTGAATCATCGCTAACTCCCTGGAAATAGCTTTTGAACCATTGGATAGTCATGTTGACATATTTGCACCACTCCGACCCAACCGTGCCCATGTATCGCAAGAACCAGTGGTCATATGTCAGGGGTGCTGTTTCCACCGTTGATCGCCCTCTGCTTGGATGGATAGGTCGAGCATTTTTTTTTGTTTAGTCTTAACAGAAGCTGATACATCAAAATTAAGGCGAAGTATTTTTCCACCAGGTTTCGCACAACCATGTAAATTTCCTATTACAGAAACCTCAAGGAGTTACTCATTTCATCCTCTTAGATTTCACATCATCTCTTCTCCACTATTCCATTTTGTAAGTATGTCATCAGAAGGACATGGATCCTTACTTATCATTTCTACCCAGACAATCAGCCACTCGCTACTGAGCTGATTAAGGAAGTCCTTAAAGAAGATTACAATTACGACTCCACGGTGGGTGGCTATGGTTTTTCTCGGGGCACGTAAACTGACAAGGAATCAGAATTCGTTCCGTGCGCTGTACAGAACCTTTACCCAATGCTGTTTTATTGAAGACGACGGTGACATCGTCTTCTACAAGAACAAGGAGGGTAAAGCGGCCAGGGTACTGGCAAAAGGGGCACTGGATCATCCCACAAAACTCGATTGATTCCCCTCTAGATACTTTTACGCTTTACTTCTCCCGCTACATGTTAATCCAAAATTTATTTGGCTATCTTCTTACTTTGTAGACTCTGTAAATCGTTATTTACTTTCCCTGTAATAAGCTTTGACCGAGGATCGTATAAATTTGCCAATGTACATAATCCACCTTCTCAGTAAAAATCATGCTCACGATCGTATCAATCTAAATTACATGTACTTCCGACTACAAGCTCATCATGCATTAGTTCTGAAAGAATGCACGTCCAGCCCAAGGATACGAACCTATGCTGTACAAGTGGCAGCGTGTAGGCGCGTTGTTTAGCAAGAATGAATGAGATCTAGCCGCGGCGACGAAACCTCTTTCCATTGCCACCGACTGATGGATAAGTCTAAATGGGCGTCGTCATACGACACACAGCCTTGTTGATACTCCTCGACTCGCGGTGGGGTAGGAATCACAATCAAAACTATTCCTATATCCCGTCGTCGGGATATGGGTATGACAGGAAACACAGAGACACCAAAAGTTACACATCATGCACAGGTACAGTGGAAAGATCGGATCTTTTCGAGATTGACCGGTCAACAAGCTTCTGGTCAAAGCCACCAGCTCGATCCGCGAGCCTGGCTCATCTCTAACTTATCTCCAATATCAAGGGCCCATTCGCCACGCACAAACGGACGCTCGCAATATCCCCTTCGTGAAGCGTTACATACCAGCCTCGGATTCCAGGCTTAAGTCAATTCCATACCAGTGACAGTTAACAAACTGGAATTATGCACGTTGAAGCTGCGCATCCTACGCGTTTCAAGTAGATTGCATACTAGCACACAGTCGTGATTCACATTTGTCTCAATAAGGCAGAAAGGGAAGACGCTATTTCAGGACACGCACATCACCTTCCCGACAACACCGAGAAGTCCAAGTCTAAATTCCATTGAGACAGGCAGATCAAGCACCCTCAGCTTCTGCCGCTCTTTGCTGTCGCCTGGCCTTCTTGGCTGCATTTGCAGCAGCGGCTTTCGCCTTTTTCGCCTCCGCCTTAGCGGCCTATTTTGCCCAAGTTGAGACTCCAAACGTAAAAAAAAGAATCATCAAATTCACCTTTTCCTCCTCCTCCTTCTTTCTCTTCTCTTCCTCTTCCTCAGTTTTGGATTTCTTCGGCGTATTAGCACCGGTGTTGGTGCCAGATGCAGGCTGAGAACGAGCAAGCTTTTTAGCCTCACGTGCTTGCTTTTCTTCCTCCTTGATACGCTTGATGCGGGGATCGAGACTTGAAGCCACTACCATTAGAGGCCAATCCTGTAGATATAAAACCGATCGTACCTCAATACAAGGTCGACCATCTGACGGACACGAGCAGTGTCTTCCTTCTTTCTGCGTGCTCGTTCACTTTTGTTCTTCTTTTCCGTGTAGCGCTTATCATCTCGGCTAAGGATAATATAGATTAATTCATGGAATATGTCAATGGAATCTCTCACTTACTTGTCACTACCTTCGTTAACCTCCTTGTCCAACCACTCAAAGCTTCTCCAGCTATCAAAGTTATACCAAAAGTCATAGAACTCCTCGACGTGCTCTTTGCTAGCGCCATAGTCTCCCAACATGGGAACAGGTTGCTTACGTGAAAACCTCGCCTCCCTTTCAAACACGGGAGCCCAGGTCTTAAAGAAGTCCATTTTCTTCGCTTGGGTGGCAGATGGAATATTCTCTGTGGCTTCAATGAAATCTGGGTCAACCGAGTCGAATTGGCGGCGTTTTTCTGGGTGCGTCAACACTTCGTGAGCTTTCTGGATGCATTTGAAGAAAGCGTCATCGTTTGTGTTCAAGTTGAGTCCAAGTAGAGATGAAGTCGACTGAGGTTCGGAGGTGGCAGTGACCTTTTTGTCAGGGTGATGTTTGAGCACCTTCTTGCGGTCTACACGTGCAAAAAAAAGTTCAACAAAGGGTCTCGGATGAAGTGAGTATAACATACGCGCAATTTTGATTTGTTCCGGAGTTGCTTTGAACCTCAGATGAGACAGGCCAAGTACGGCATAATAGTCGTGTTTCTAGTCGAAGACAACCGTCATTAGATTGAATACTATATCAAACATATCAATACGCACCTTCCACTCCTTGGGATCAAGGGACAACAGGTCCTCGGTTTCTGGCTCATCACCGACACCTAAATCATCCTCTCCATTCGCAGAAGAGCCCTGCAGTTCTTCCAGTCTCTTCTTCTCTTTTTCGTAAAAAGCGTCCTGTTCCTCGAACGAATTGTTGTGGTGCAGAGTAAGACGAAGATGAGATAGATAAGCTGGACCCGCAGAAAGCAATGTTCTAGTCACTGGAGTGGAGATTTTGGAGCCAGAGGCCTGCGGGAGAGCGTAAGATTTGGGCAGAGGCTTTACTTCTATCGATGCCATTGCTGAAGTTGAAGAAAAAAAAATCTGATGCTTATGTCATTGTCACCGCAAGGAGAGTGAGCCTTGTAAGCGCTCAAGAGGTCTCTTCCTCCCACACTCACAACGCCTCTAAACTTGCTAAAGCTTTGAAGCCAAAACTCAGAAGTGCTCTCTGGAAAAGGGTACACCCCTCTGTCTCACCGGCACCGACACATGATTGAAAGATTGGAACGAAAGCAACAAAGATAGGCTATTGTGGACTCTTTGGAATGGAAGTATGGAATGTCAAATGCGGGGCCGTCTATTCAGTCCAGAACCTGTCGCTGTCCAGTTTAAACATCGGCAGACTAGTTGAGCGAACCGGCACAGCTAGCAGACTGACTAGCGTCATGGAAGAAGAGACTTGCTTCGACCTCCTATACGATGCATCCAGGCCCTCTGACCTACATTCTACGACTGCAACTCAAATGGCTTAATGGCTGCTAGCGAATCACTTGGCAACATAGACGCACACAAGGTTCTTTCTTACCTTGCTCGACACGTCAGGGCTAGACCCCCCAAACTACGTAGCTATAGCACGGAAACCTGCATCCAATACAATGACCTTGGTTCGTTCCTCGGGTCCCCTAAGTTTCCATAGATCTTTGTACCCGTCTGACGATGTCGCCTCTTCATTTCCTGCTCGTTCAATTGCGTGAAAGCTGTTCCGGGAGCCCCAAACTACCGATCTCATCTTGTATGTATTGATCCTACACCACCAGATATCTTTTTGCGTGGAGGCCTAGTTTCACTCTGGTTCAATTTCGTCAGCCACCTGTCATATCTCCTATCATTCTGGTCCCTGGAACTGAGGAGGGTCAGGCATTGGTGCCTAAATCAAGCCCTGCTATAGCCTATCACCGGGCGAAATGTTGGAAATTTGTGGTGCTACATCTCGAAGAGCATATGATTCTGACAGTGTGGGACAGCATATGTATGTTACTTTCTACGTGTCTGATGCTTATGTCTTGAACTTGGACAGTTTGCATGGTACCCGTAGAGTTTCCGTCCCTTCCCGCGATGATGAGATGACGCGGTATGAATCCTTTGCCAAGATTGGAGTCGATTAATCAGTTCTGCTGAATTATGCGCCACGATTTGCGAACGATTGGCAGAAATAGCATGACCCGCCGGCACGCTATTCAAGGGGTGCAATGATCACGACAAATGCTCGCTAGAGCCTGAGCCAATGCTAGGAAGCTTATTGGACTATTTCGGCCTGTCCCTGTACGTGCACCCTGCTGAACAGTGGGAAAGAATACACCACTCGGTAAATTCGGATGAAATAAAAGGTGGGGTAACATATTAGATTGGGTATAGTACGGTCTTACAACTACAGGGCATGTTCTACGTGGGCATAAACGTCTCGACATGAGAAAGGAATACACGGTTCTATGATACAAGGTTTGAATTGTGCTGTCCGCAAGTTGGTTCCGGCCGACTCCCGAGTTTTCATCACTGTCAGCATCTAATTTTTTTGCGTTTCGAGACCCGTGATCCCTATAGCTTGGGCATTGTGGGTTGCATCTTATTCAAGAATGCGCTCGCGACCGCTCGGCCGGTTTTTTTGTCGATGATCTACGGAGATAGAGCGCTGGTATCAGTAACAGTCAAAGAGTTGACAAAGAGGAGCTCACCTCGCATCTCGACGTCATGACGCGACCACCTAGTGAAACAGATGTGCTGACTATACTCAGTCTCGTGCCTCTGTTGGTACGAAGGGAGATATGTGAATCAAAGGACGGGAACGGATGATGGACAGGAATTGAATGGAAAAGATACGGGGTCAGTAAATCGTGGAGGCTATTAGGAACGGGAGTACTAACATGGGTGCGGGAGCGTGGAACAATACATTCATAGCTTGTGTCACACCAACACCATTCACGTTCTGTGCGAGGCCCAGAACAATCAACGGTGTACTGCAGCAGCTAAGGGTAAAGCTGTCAGACTCGGGAGGGCTCGAAAAGGTGACGAAAGTGACTTACTTATCAATGAGGTACGCTATGCAGCCACCGTGCAACATTCCTGCACCATTGAGCATATCTGGAAGTGGGGTGAGTTGACCAGTCGTCGTCAAGGCGAGGTATTGATACGTACGTTTGTTCACGGTGACTTCTGCCACCGTTGTGGCTTCTAAGCGCCCTTGACGTTCCAGCTTTTCGGTCGATGTTAATATCGACAAACTGGACCTCTTTTCCGACCTGATATCCGAAACAGTTTTCGTTTCCTACTCCATATGAGAAGAAGGTGTTGTTATTGAGCTGTTTGATGTAGTCGGGTGCGTTGCCGTGAATGGTGGAAATGTCACCAGCATCAGGCAATGAAGCCGGGTCCACCCAGACTTTGGGTTTGGAACTCTTCGAGGGTTGGCTTGACGAAGGGACAGAAGAACGGGAATATGAGCTGGTGGACATGGTAAATGGAGAGGCTCAGGGATGTCGCGTCGAAATGCAAGTAGTAAAGTGGAGCTGTCCCAAGAAGGGGAGGAGACAATCAGGGCGATGTTTGGACGGCAATGATTCATAGCCATCTTATATACTTTAACTTGGGGAAATTGAATGTGGGTAAGAATGTCAAAGAAGAATAAGATCTCCCACGCGTACCTAGATGTTCTGCAATCGAAGTATCACTGTTACTCCGCGAAGCTGCCGCGTCGATGGTTTACGAAGAAGGAAAGCTTGCATGTGCCAGCGTACATAATTCCATGAGCGCACGGGGTTTTTGCGGATCGTTGCCAGATAATTCGAAACACGCCTCGGCGGCGGGATAGTGGAAGCTTGTTCCTAGGCGACTCTGGCCCGCACTTGAGTTGCATGACTGCGGGCAGCCAAAGATAATCGTCCCCGAGTTCGAAAAAACCGGAAAGCGGCGACATCCCTCGGAGAATGTCGTCGACATAGTCGACTATAGTGAACTATCCATCAACAAATCATCAGTAAGTTGATAGAAGTGTCAGCGTTCTGTGATTAGCCAATTAGCTTGACATGGTGCCACGAAGATAAACTTTACCTATTCTACTGACTAGCAAGATTTGCATGCTCACTTTCTTCGGGAGGCACATTATCCTCTTTGAATCCTGAGCGCTATAGCAGTGGTGAAATCGCGGGACGAGCAAGAGACAAGCAGTGTCGTGGCAGGGTTTGAGTAAGGTTCGGAGTTGACCGTCTCAGGCCGCGATCATGACGGCCGGCCATCAACCAAATACGGCGATCCGCGGATGTCTTGCGGTAGCTCGATTTTCTGTAAATCCTCTAAGCGTTACCGACCACGAACTCAAACGCTTTGAATCTTGACACCGAATCGCCGACTCTTTCGGATACAGTGGCAGCTGGAAACAACCATCCGGATCGCTACTCACGATACTCGCGGTACGTGAATCTTTCGGGATCCCGCACCGTGTCCAGCTGCCCAAGGTAGGAAGGGTGTTCCTTCTCAGTTCCCTGATTCTCGTCCATCTTCCTGCGTATCGTAGCCGTAGCATCGACCACCAGTCCACATATTTCATCTTAGAGATTTTATCGTCCAATGATAACTCAATGGGCTTCTAATTCTACCGAACAACGAAGCCACCTTCATTTATTTCAAGGTGCTTCTTTCTGCTGACGATCACAAGGTTCTGCACAGGACAATTCACGACCTGTCAAAAACGTCCTAGCATCGACCTCCAAGTCCGAAGTCGATAGCACAAGCCCGGATAGATCGTCATTGAAATTGCCAAACATGTAGGTCCACTATCTGCGATACGCCGGACCGTTGGAGCTCCTTTCACTGAGCATTCTACAAGGAAGTAGCCCAATCCAACGTTGCATCCTAGTATATTTTTGCAGATCGATTCAAGAATCACCTTTGAATTTAATGAACACCGTTGTCCACTGTTGTCTCGATTTGAAAAGCACAAAGCAACGCTAGAGCATAACGGTTTCAAATTCATTGCCGCTGCATAGGTCTGAACACTTGACGATGAGCCATCCCAACCGAGACGAGCGTCATCACAGTGCAATATCCGATGTGTCCGCGAGTCCGCGCTCTTGTTGCTTTTCGGAGTTAACAATCCGCAATATCATGTCGACGACATGCAGGCAATTTTGTCCGCCCCGACTTGGCTGGAGGTTGAGTAGATATGTTCAATACCCGCGGGTCAGAGGATGCCGCAGTTGTCACCGATGATCACTTTTGCTATGTCAGATTTTCGGACTTATGGAAATCATGTGGTAAATCCCCTCGTCATTGACGAAAATGTTACTGGATGGAATACAGATAATGAAATGTGTCGGGAAGTCAGAGTCGGGGAAAGCATCGCTATTCTACACAACCAGTGCTCCCTTCATTTCGGAGTTCAAGAACCGCGCCACCGTATCTGTTTTTGAAGAACAAGACATCCCCTTCATCTTCAACAAACACGCACTGGGTGAATGATCGCCATAACGCGTACAGAACTCCCTACAGGCAAGGGTTGTCAGTATATGATTGATTATCAGTCAATTGAACGGAATCACCGTGGAGTCGTAGTTATAGTAGTCCCCGAGGACTGGCTTGATTGCCTCTGTTACCTGCGGTAGATTATCTGATGCGAGGTCGTCGGTGGTCAGGCGGGGGCGCGAGTCGTTGAGCGCGACAGTAAGGGGAACTTACAGAACGGGATACCGGAAAAGAAATGATGGGCCAAATGGTCAGTACTGATCTGCGCAAAGTTGAGTTTTTGACAGTCTTCCAACGTTGAATCCGAGGAATTGCTCACGCCGTATAAGAGCGCCCGACCGACCCAGCCAAACAGAGGTCGGTCCACGGTTGCCAAGGCACCTCTTGCAAATGTCCATTCTTTCTGCAGATTGTAGCATCAGTGATAGTTGAACATTGTCCTCGGAGAGTGCAAACTTACCCGGCGGTAGTATGGAATGGTCGGATCACTATGCTGGAGATAAGTGAACATGACCATCCTGTAGATATATATATAAGTAACGATACAAAGAGTTCTCATTAAGATATACTGACCAGTTATGTTGGAACTGTGGCGAGGAGAATGGCGAATCTCAGTCAACTAGGCTTTCAGCATGGGGTTGCACTCACTAGCCAAGGCATGAAGTAAAACTTGAGAACAGCATTCCAGCCGTTGCACTGAATGTATATCCCTAGCAAGGAAAGCATACATGCAATCCCGATATTGGAAACGATGATTGAGCGACCTTGTTGTGAGGCAACTTGAGACAAATCGTTATGTTTCCGGTAGAGGAATGTGACACTCACGTTCACTGGGCTTGAATAATAAGGACGAAGGGAGGTAGTGCTGCTACTGAGTTAGTATCTGCATTCATAGCTAAGAAAAGAACTTTGATAGCTCACACTGGTGAATGGCGGGTATTTGGGGTTTCCTTTGCGATTATGGCTTTCAAGTAGAGGTTATAATTCCGACGTGACGCGATCTCATGATAGGATTCTTACAATAAATAGAGTTGAAATCCACTATAAACAGAATGATAAACAAACATTCAAGTAGGGGATTGATTTACTTACAAGAACTGCCGAACGAATAACTTGAATAACGTGAATGCCGGCGTTTCTTCGAGTACGGAGGCGTAATCCATTTGGACAGCTACCTTTCCATCTGGAAGTCGAAAATCTTTCCGAGTAGGAGGTATATAGGTTTCGTCACGTTCCAAACTGTTAGTAGCTTTCTGTAGTCATTATTCAGATCCACCTCGGTGCGCAAGAGTAAGACAAGTTACTTACGTGGTGCGTTCGGTGGGTAGCTCGCCATGAATAGAATGGCGTTAAGACAAAAGAATGTAACAACATTCCTGTGCCTGCATTTGCAAGCGGATAAGGGAATAACGCGTCATGACCTGCCTACATTCAAGCCGAGCTGGTAAACGAAGTTTTGGGGACAATGTTGGGTAACAACGTACATCGTGACCTATCTCGACCCATTATTATCAGCCACATATTCCAAGAATCGAGGCGAACTACGCACCTAGACACCAAATACCGGCGAAAGCGAAACCTTGCCAGGCCCAGTATTGGACCCACAAAATGGGGATTAATGTAGCCTTGACTGTGGTGGACAATTCCAGGGACTCGGAGGCTAGCCATTGGCTTGCTTTAGAGGCGATGAGATCGATATTGGACGCCAGGTAATAAAACAAATATGTGACCAGCAAGTGCCTGATAATATAGTACAAGCTCTTCGGAGTCGATTTCACAAAGAGGTGTTTGGGGATAGCGGCGTGGAGGTCCTTGATCGAGACGTTAGGAGGTGTGAATACACCTTTTGCTCGCCGTCTTTCGTATTCGGGGCCATCTCTAAAGACTTGGTACCACGGCATAGCGGATATGATAGAGATGAAGAAGAGTGCGAACGAAAATTATAGTTCTGTCCCGTTGAGGATGCCTTTTTGAACTGTAAGACCTATAATGACGGCAGAATGATTCCTCAAAGGATCTTACTTTGACGACAATCGGAACAGTCTGGTTTCGCTATTACCACTGATATCCGATAATTGAACAGCCATAACCTATCCAACGTGCCTTAATATATAGCGGTACATGAAATGGTGTGGAAAGTTCGGCGCATTTGGTGACTGAGGTCAAACCCTCTGGAATGCTGAGAGACGAAACTTGGCGCTAGCGAGAACCACACCATTCCAAAACTGATCAAGGATTGATGAGACAGCCAGTATGATATTTCTCTTGAGGCGATGGCCAAGCTCTGGTATGTTATTCCGAACAGACTGCAAGCTGCAATGAGTCATGAAATGATGTCCAGTGTAATTGTGAGGTACGAGTACTGAATTTTCCACTATGAATCCGTTAGCGTTGGAAACATGAATCACTGCAAGCGGTCCTCTGACAAATGACAGTTTTGGCGAGTGAGAATTGCGGGGCCTTGAATTGCGCGGGTCGAAAGTCAACAACACTGCCCCTTTGGAAAGTCAGACTAGCGGTGAGCAAAGACACCGACTAGAGTATAGGCGAGAGGCTTACTCGGAGCTTCATTCCAGTCCTCTGGACCAACCGTACAAGGTAAATGCTGGGAGTAATGGGTCCCCCGGTGTCCTGGGGGCCAACATTACGAGCTCGAGTAACATGAGGAATGGAGCAAAATGTTCTGCCAGAGGACGAAAGGGATGGGTGAAAGCCTAAAAATCCCAATAGCACGTCCCAGTAGGGTATATCCAGTTACTGTGAATGAATACCGGTGCTTGAGGATTTTGACGAGCATGGAGTGTTCAGCGGTCATCATGGACGTGTAAGAAGATACCGGGGGAATCATCGGATTCGAATGGATGCCGGAGCCGTCGCTGCCGGTGCACGCAAGCTGCACGCCTTCGTAGCCAACGCATATGTTGGCTATGTTGCCTCCTGAAATTCTCTTGCAAGTATTCCAGCATCTTTGCGACTCTCACAGAAATATACTAAAACTTCGCGGCCAATCTCCATCTCTCATCCTTACACACGTTTGCCAAAGCTGGCGAGCACTGACACGCACTACACCCTCTCTTTGGACTAATTTCGAGGTCGAATGTCCATGCTCACATCTCAATTCGCCCAAAATCCTCTCCCAGTTCATCTCGAACAGCTCCGATGCCCTTTTGACCTTCTGTCTCGTTCATCCGAACGACATTGTTTCCGCACAATGCCTTGAAAATTTTGTCGTCCAGCAGCTGGTTCACAACGCTCAACGTTGGAAGGAAGCTTGTTTCAAGCTTCCGTGGACCATACTTTCTCCACTTTTTTATCAAATAACCAAAGAACACGACCTTTCGGCACTCCAGAGTCTCAGAATTGAGAACACCAGAGAAAGGGCTGAATGGGTTCTTACTACCTCCGCGCAATTCCCCTCGCTCAAACACCTAGCCATCGACGGCATACGACTCGGGCATTTACGCTCTCAGGTGTCCTTCAGCCGCTTGGAGAGCTTACAAGCTGATCCAATCGAAGTCCAGGACGTTCTGGAGGCTATCAACGAATCCCCCCATCTATGCCATGTCGAGGTGGCACCTGATACACCTTTTGCTTGGGGGAGAGTTGTGCTCAGAAAAGCCGTGACATCATTTTCCATAACCTCATTCTCTATTCACCAAGCCGGAACAGTTGTCGAAGATCTATTTGCCCGCTTAACATTGCCCTCTCTCACCTTTCTCCAACTTGTGGCCATAGCGGGCACTACATTCCCAATGATCAGCACCGATGTTCTGGTGGCATTTTTGACGCGCTCCGCATGTCGCTTGACCCACCTCACATTGAAGTACACTCAATTTGAGGACTTATTGGCGATTTTCTCCCACACGGAGACCATTACACACTTATCTCTCCATGAATCCCGCACCCCGTATACTCCAATCTTGAGGAATAATATCTTAGACAGTATTGGGACTCTTAACGAAAATCAGAGCTCCCTACTGCCAAAATTACGCCGTCTGGAACTTGTACTCGTCCCAGCCTGTTCGCAGATGGTTTTTCTGAGGGTTATTCGATCGCGATGGCGCATCGAGGAACTGCAGGGCTCTGAGAGGCTAGAGAGGCTCTCATTGAAAGTCTTGCTGGGTGGTTGGTTGACCGACGAGTTAATAGATGGTCTGGGTGTCATGAGGAATGAAGGACTGGACATCACTGTCGTTTGAGCTTTGTCATTATTCCCTGTAAGTCGTAATCTCAATTCAATCCACTTATGGCCCTCCGGGTAAAGTAACATCCGCGTTCAGCTTCCGCTCATGACTTGCTTGGTATAGTGTTGTAGGAACCTCGAGCTTTACCGGAAGAAGACAACCATCTCAGAACATCATACATGATTGATGGGGCGACCCAAGCTCCGTTATCGGTTCACGAAGGCACTGGCAGTGTTCACGGAGTAAAGCAATTCAATCGTACATCACGAATACGAGGAGAAGTTGGTTAGTCGTGGTCTAAACTCGATCTGGAAACTGATACTTACCGAATTGCTTTTGTAAAGGTATTCGCGCGATAGCACTCGCGTTACGTGCCATATTCCGCTCCAGCTCTCACCACGTCCAGTAGTGATTTCGGCCAGCCTAGCGGCATGGTATCAAACTTGATCTCATCCAATACGAGGCATTACTTGAAATCCCAATTCTACTTTCTACTTCTTCGTGTGCCTGTCATCATTTGCTGTTTCGCAGACTAGACGTTGGACCCAGACTCGTTACAGTGCGGGCCTACAAGTTACTAGGATGGGCACATATCTGTCATTGACGAAGATGCTTCACAGAGTCCACTAAGCATTTCGCTTCCGTCTACTCCCAATACCCGAATAAACAAGTATGTATTGCCTGAAATTCGATTGCGTATCAGAAACTGTTGTCTACCCAGGACGCATAATCCGACCCTAAAACTTGCTCATGGGTAATCAGCGCCGTCTGCTTCGTGAACGTCACTCGTTGTGAAGTGTCTGCACCATCACCAGTATTCTGATACTCCATGAAGATCCTTGAAAGACTATTAGCACCGTCATCGGCGCGAAAAAGGACAGTAACATACGGTGTTGCATTGTCCGCCAAGGTTGTGTATCCTTTAGGGTTGATAAGATTCGGAAGTTTTGAGCGCTGAAACGAGACCCGTGCCAGCGCTCTCCAAGGTCGCCCAAGGTAGACTTTCTGCTTCAGGTCTTCGGAGGCGGAGCTGGTAATCGTTGAGCTGTCGATCACGTAGTATCCAGGATCACTACTGGATTCTCTTGAGTTGGCTGTGATAGCTCCAGGGCCGTTTGATGAGAGAGTACACTCTCCAAACCACGCAGAAGCTTTGCCGTATATGTAGTCGACTGCTCCTTCGATATAGCAATTCGAATAGTATTGGTAGCCAGGGCCGTCGGCTAGGAGGGTGTCCTATCAAGAGAATCAATATTTGGAGATACCCTGCAACTATCTGTTTCCCCACACCTGGTATCCCGTTATCTTGCAACCGTAGTAACCTTGGTTAGAGTTTTTGGCCGACAATGCGGTAGCTTGCTTTCCTTTGCCGTACGTATTGGCGATGTTTACATTGTACATCTTGAAGGACTTGCTGTGAGCTCGAACGGTAGCGCAAGGATCGTTACCCCCATTGTCTTGTGCGTTCAAGTTGTTGGTAATCGTGACTTCGTTCTTCTTGTACGATGTACCACTACGAGGGAAATCAGATCGGAGGAACTTCAATGAAATCGGGGGTCTCACTCGGTGGAGTATCCGTATATCGTCAATGGGCCGCCTGATCACTTTGAGTTTCGGCTATACATCAAATTTTTGGGAAGACCAACCATAGTTGATGTACACCTGTTCTTTGTAAGTACCTGTAAGACGAGCCTGTCAGCACGACATCAAACGATGACGGTGTCAAGCAACGAGTACCTGGATAAATGAAAATCGTTTTGCTACTAGTGCCAGATCCCAACGCAGCTACAGCAGCACTGACAGTACTGGAGAGCGAGGGGTATTAGTAGTTGGTTCATGAGCGATGTACAACATTGCTCACTTGTATTCACCCGATTGTGTGCCAGATTGTCGCACAACCAGACTACCAGATGGCGGTGAGGTGAGGGCGAAAGACAGCGAGAAGAGGAGTGGTATGAAAGTCCAGTAGAGTAATGCCATGTTTGCGGACAGGTACTGGGTTTATCGCCATCTTTAAATAGATGCAACAACCGGAATCGCAGGAGAGGCTGAAAATCTTCGGATGTGTTGCGAGTGTAATTTGCCGTCCAACGTGTCCGGTTCTTCAGGTACATATCATCATAAACTCGTTAGCATGTGTATCGTTGTCCAGCTGATGGGCAGAAATCCTGTTTCCTGGCAAAGGAGACTCGGGAGTCGGACGACGATAAGAGCTCTTTCGCCATTATGAAGTGGATTTTTCATCACTCGATGTAGACTGTAACTTGAGGATCGAGACCAAAAACACCAAACTGGCCGACCCAGACTGAGGGGAAAGAAGAGAAATGTAACATCTATCTATCTATTCATCGCATTCGCTTTGACGGACATTTACAGCCAAGCGGGCTACGGCCCTCTTGTTCCCGTACGACCACCAGACCACTGCTACCACATCCGACACAGGAAAAATCAAGGAAGATTGGAGAATTCTGAAGGGGCGGAAATACATATGATGGGTTAAATTATGTATAAAGGTGCGTTCTTACTCGCATGGTCCCAGTTCAGCAAGCTCAAAACGATGTATCACCTCAGTCTGCTCACGACTGTCACTGTCTTGTCATTGCTCTTCCTCTCTTCCGCGTCCCTACCTTCGCTCGGGAAACGAGCGACATGCACGGTCGCGTCTGCTGGCAATGCTGGTACCGATGATGTTCCAGCTATCGAAACAGCCATCAAATCATGCGGGAGCGGCGGAATCATCGTGTTGTCTGCCGGGAAGACCTACATGATTCGGTCGACCTTGGACTTCACTGGGTGCGCTGGCTGTGAAATTCAGATTGAAGGCACATTGAAATTATCAGACGACACCAATTTCTGGAACGGTGTCAGGGCGGCGATACTTCTGACGAACGTGAAAGGCGCAACCATCCACTCCAAAACTGGCACCGGTGTCGTCGATGGAAATGGGGTACCCTTTTGGCAGAGTTCGTATACTTTTTTTGTATAAGGCTTCATACTGACATCTCATTGCAGAGTTCGCTTCGGACAGCTCTTTTAAACGGCCAACCTTGATGTATATCTCGGGTGGTTTTAACATAGTTGTGGAGAAGCCTCTCCTTCAAAAACGCTCCGAACGTCTTCCATTCCGTCACGGATGGTGCCACGAATGTTATATATCGAGGTCTCAAATTGAACGCTACTCCCAAAGACGGCGTTACTCCCAAGAACACAGATGGTTTCGACGTCGGAAAGTCCACCTACGTGACGATTAGCAACACTAATGTTGTCAACCAAGATGACTGCGTTGCTTTCAAGCCCGGCTCCAACTATGTGACTGTCACTGACATCACTTGTACTGGTTCTCATGGCCTTTCAGTTGGCAGCCTCGCGAAAGGCAGCGATGATATTGTATGTGGTTTCATCAGGGATTACTTGCACCACATCCCTAATTCAGGATTCTCGTAGGTTACAAATGTGATTGTGAAAGGTGCTACCATGATCGACTCGACCAAAGCTACTGGTATCAAGCTTTACGACGGAGCTTCTGGCCACGGCGTAGCCACAGTACGAAATGTCACCTTTCAGGATGTGACTGTGCAAAATTGCGAGTACGCCGCCCAGATACAGTCCTGCTATGGTTCGGATGGGCCTTGTGTCGCGAGTAGACATACGGTTGACCAGATTTATTGGAAAAACATCAGGGGCACGACGTAAGTGGCACACCTCTCTTTTCATCCCTTTCTTTCTCTTGACGTCGTATTATTTCCAGTGCGAAGAAGTTCGACCCAACAGTTGCGAACATGAATTGTCCTAGCTCCGGAACGTGCAATATCTTTTTCCAGGATTTTACTGTGAAGGCACCCTCTGGCAACGCAAATGTATTGTGTTCAGCAGTTGATAGTAATCTTGGGGTGAGCTGTAGTGGTAGTGCGTCAGGGTAATGAATATAACATATACATATAACGATAAGGAGTATTACGCCGAGTCGTCTTGCAAGTTCCTACGCATTTCACTGAAACTTGAAGATGGTTCTCGGTCCCTAGTCCATAGTGATCACGTGTAGACTGCCGTAAGTCTCAGGTCCAAAATTTTGCTTTCCTTCCTCCATTATCAATTTGCAGCGCGTAAGGTCGAACTGGGTTTGGGTAAAAGAGGTATTGCATGCGATTTCAGGTAAGCCAATGTCACGTAGAATCATATCGAAGAATTTTTACGCTGCCCAGCAGTTGACCAAGCAATCTTTGCCAATTGGCGTCGTTTAAGCCAAGTAATCACAAGAATCCAGTCTTTCCAACTTTCCTCTGCTGAAGCGGCAGAAATAGCTCACGAGTACATTGCAAGCACATTGAATCTGTCACTAAACATCAAACATGGACCTACAGAAGCCTATACCCCTCGAGATCTCGTTGTTCTCCCTCTTCCTCGCTCTTTGCATTCCTTAATAGGTTCTTGGCATTCAATGAATTCGTGAAGCAAGGCCTACAAAAACCCTTGGCCGCTCTGTTCCAGCTCCCCCAACTCCTCATCGACATCACTTGGGCCCTCCAATAGCTGTTCATATCCAGAGATTGCAGATACGGCGTTCAATTCCATCACATTCCCAGTCTTGTGCAGCAATGAGCCAAGAATCTGAAGCACTTAAAAATACGAGAGGCTTGGAGGGGCGTTTGTGGATCTTTTGACCCCACCTCGACGACGCTAGACGCAATTCCTCATGGGGTTCTTCTCAAAGAAAACCTATGGACGATCGTACACTCGCTCAGCGAGCAAGCCTGTACCAGACAATGCAGCGAAATCGATGACGCTCGCGGAGCGTGCTTACGTGCTCGAGGCATCAACGATTTTAGAGAAACTGAAGACCGATGAACACAATGGACTCACGGACGAGGATGCCTCCAAGCGATTGCAAGAGTAAGTAGTGACATTCTCTCGTGATTTGCATTGATTGATTGCCTCCGTAGATACGGGGACAATGTTTTACAAGGCGAAGGCGGCGTCTCTGCGGTCAAGGTTCTCATACGGCAAATGAGCAACGCGCTCACACTCGTTCTCGTTGCTGCGATGGCACTATCTTATGGGGTTCAAGACTGGGTTGAGGGTGCTGTTATCACCGCTGTGATCGTCTTAAATATATCCGTCGGTATGGAGTACGTTCCGCTAGACTGAATGCGTTTCGGTTGACGATTGCTGGTACTTCGCCTAGGATTCTTCCAGGAGTACAAAGCCGAGAAGACCATGGACTCGCTCCGATCACTGTCTTCTCCAACCGCTATCGTTATTCGTAATGGTGAAACTGTTTGCATTCCTGCCCGGCACGTAGTTCCTGGCGACATAGTCAACATCAAAATTGGCGACGTTGTCCCCGCCGACCTGAGGCTACTCAGTGTAGCCAACTTGGAGGCAGACGAGGCTCTGCTCACCGGTGAGGCGCTTCCCGTACAAAAGACACTGGACCCCATCAAACCAGAGCTCACACCCGCTGGGGATACGGCACCTGTCCCCGTCGGCGATCGCACCAATATGGCATTTGCTAGCACCAACGTCGTCAAAGGGCGTGCAAAGGGCGTGGTTGTAGCAACTGGGATGGGAACACAAGTTGGTGGCATTGCTCGTGCTATGCAAAACAAGAAGACAAACGAGAGTGACGTGCCGTTGGGCAAAAAGATATACGAGACGCTGATGACCTGGTTAGGATTGAGGAGTGGGACGCCTCTCCAGATCAAGTAAGTTTGTTTTTGCTTGTAACGAGAGGTACCTTTCTAAACAAACTTACAGACTCAGTAAGCTTGCTTACCTCTTATTCTTGACGGCCATTATGTGGGTTATTTATGTTGTACTTGACTTTGATCTCTTTGACCATCATTTTCGTATAGCCTCGCCATTATCGTGTTCGGCGTCGCAGCGGTGAGGGACATCTTCCGGTCTATCTTCACATCTCATGTCCACCTTTCCAGTTCGAGGTTGACAATGAAGTCGCCATTTATGCTATCGCACTTGGCATCGCTGTCATCCCTGAAAGTTTAATCGCAGTTCTTACTATCACAATGTCCGTTGGAACTACTCGTATGGCCAAGCAGCATGTCATTGTCCGCAAGTTAAATGCGCTTGAGGCTCTGGGCGGTGTCACGTACGTTCGATAGACTGTCGGTTCTTATAGCTCTACTCAAATCTATTCTCAGGGATATCTGTTCAGACAAAACTGGAACTTTGACTCAAGGGAAAATGATTGTTCGCAAAGTCTGGATTCCAGCGCAGGATGGACCGGCGAGAGATCTAACAGTGGAAGCGGGTGCCGAGGCGCTGAACCCGGAGGGTCGTGTGTTTGAGAAGGTTCATCAAGCGGACTCAGAGATGACCACAACAAAGGAATCTCAACTGACGAGGACTGTCAGTGGTGTCAGCAAGAGAAGTGGCACCGGGAAGGAGGTGGTCATTGATCCGTCTGAGATGGACGATGGCCTAAAGGAACTAGTGACAATAGCCTCCATGTGTAATGTTGCGACGTGAGTCTTTTGTGGCCTTTTCTCATCTTACTATTTGGTTGATGGCAGTCACTTAAAGCATCGGGAAGAAAGATGATAGATGGACCAGCACCGGTGATCCTACAGAAGTCGCGTTACAGGTTTTCGCTCATAAGTTAGACATGGGTCGACCATCCCTTGTTTCCAACGGAGCGAATTCGTCATCTCTCGACGACAATGAAAAGAATGCCAGTAAGCTGCCATCCGACAACGAAAAACAGACCGACGCCCGTCCTCGAGATCCCAAACCCAAACGCTACCGTCTTCGAACAGAATTTCCCTTCGACTCTACACTCAAACGCATGTCAACCATCTACATTGATGCTGAGCATCCTACTCTGCCCTTGTTCATGCTCAAGGGTGCTGTCGAAAGGGTCTTGGACGCGAGCGTGTCATACCTCAAGGATAATCGGTCTGGCCTTGTTCAAGACTCTAACGGAGATGGAGAACTTCTTAGGGAGGTTGCCCCTCTCGATGACGAGGCGCGCACCCAAGTTCTGGCAACCATGGAAAGTATCGCTTCCCAAGGTCTCCGTGTGCTTGCTCTAGCTGCTCGTAGGGTGGACATTCGGGGCCAGGTCAAGCAAATGAGCTCCGGTGATGGCACTTCGGAAATTACGGAGGTGTCCAACGACCCTATTCACCATCTATTAGGCAAGTACAGCAGAGAAGACGTGGAAAAAGATTTCGTCTTCATCGGACTGGTGGGCATCTACGACCCCCCAAGAAAGGAGAGTATTACAGCCGTCAGGGCGTGTAAAGAGGCAAGCATTACGGTTCATATGTGAGTATCCGTTGGACAGCTTCGTTTATGTGCCATTGACATTCCCGACAGGTTGACCGGTGATCACGCTGCTACTGCTGCTGCAATTGCACGGGAGATCAGGATTGTGGAACCTGACGCACCAAAGGGCGCCATCATGACTGTGCGTATCTCAATTCCCCGCATTCTGCCTAGTTTTACTGACTTCGCAATTCTCTCAGGCAACTGAATTCAACAAGCTCACCGACAAAGAAATCGATGAACTACCTGCTCTTCCCCTCGTCATCGCTCGATGCTCGCCTGAAACCAAGGTGCGGATGATCGAAGCGGGTCGTCGTCGTGGAAAGTACCTTGCGATGACCGGAGATGGTGTAAATGATGCGCCAGCACTATCTCTTGCTCCGGTCGGCATCGCTATGGGAATGGATGGTTCCGATGTAGCGAAGGACGCCTCTGACCTCGTACTCACTGATGACAACTTCGATTCCATCCGTTCAGCAATCGGCGAGGGACGCAGAATATTCGACAACATCCAACGATTCGTTTTGCATTTGTTGACGACAAATGTCGCGGAAGTCATCCTTCTTGTGATAGGGCTTGCGTTCAAAGATGAAGCCAACAAGTCGGTGTTTCCGCTTTCGCCCTTGGCCATTCTTTGGATCAACATGATCACCTCGAGGTGAGTGTAGTGATTTAGGCTTGCCCGATGAACAGAAGGTGCTCATTGCGACCCCTCAGTCCACCCGCGTTCGGACTGGGACTTGAGCCTCCCTCAAACAACGTCATGAAGCGACCACCTCATAGTATTAAGTCCGGTGTGTTCACATGGCCAGTGATTCTAGACTGTCTCTTCTACGGCACTGTGATGGGGGCAACATGTCTTTGCACTGTAAGTCGACCTATTTCCCTTGAACAGCTCTTTGTGATCTAAGTATTCGCCGCAGTTCGTCGCCGTCGTTTGGGGACGCTATAACGGTGATTTAGGGCATGATTGCAACCGTGGAGAAAACTTTGAAATGTGCCAAGCAGTGTTCCGTGGCCGTTCTACTGTCTTTGCCCATATTATCTTTAGCATCTTGTATTACGCTTGGGAGCTGAAGGCATTGGATCGATCCCTTTTCAACATGACATCAGGCCAGCCCTTCTGGGTCGACCTATGGGCTAATCCTGTACTTTTCTGGTGAGTTTAGATTCTTTGTGAATGAGTGTGTCCACTTAATCCTGCTTCTCTAGGTCCGTTATTCTGGGTTCAGCTAGTGTTCCGATCGCAATCTACGTTCCAGTACTGAACACCAAAGTGTTCTATCAGCGTGGGATCGACTGGGAATGGGGTATTGTTGTGGGAATGACATTGGTGTTCATCATCGCCGCTGAACTCTGGAAAATATTAGTGCGGTCTAAACCGTGGTACAACAACATAGGGAAGGTTCACTGAAGCGGACGAGGCCGCTTTCATGAACGAACAAGTCGAAGTGAAGAGAACGGAGTCGAACCTTTAAAAACGAGCAACTAGTCTACTTTTATGATAATGAATGTTGTATCCGACTGTAGTTATGTATCTTTGTGAATTCTTTGTCATTGACATTCTATCTACCACCATTCTATCTATCAGTGGTGGTTTAAGAAGATAGACCCAACATGTTTCGCTTCACCCCGATCTCATCCCTCAACATCTCTATGCGGGTACCCAACCGACCAGCCAGATCTACTGAACTCGGCGCAAGATTGGCCGCTGTATCTAGATTTCCACTGGCTGTCGAAAGTGCGTTCACCCACTGACCGCGGAGGGTCGCTTGATCCGCAGCAGCCGTTGCTCTCTCAACTGCTTCAACCTCTTTCAAATCCAACACTGCCAACTCGAAGGTTGCCACACCACCAATCCAAGTGCTGACCTCAATCCTACTTTGGTATCCCGCGGATTCCGTTAAGAACTTTCTGGCAGTCTCGAAATCACCCAGAGTTCGGTGGGTAATTCCCATTAAGAGAGACCGCAATGCCAATTCGTCCGGAGTTGAAAGGTCCACATCTTCGCTGGCAGCATTCGTTTTCGTTTCAACAAATTGGCTGGAAATGGTCACCGGTGGTGTCAAAGACGCTAAGTCATTGATATGAGCCTTGGCGACTTCAGGAGAGATGCGAGCATGGGTATTCCAGACTGTGAAATGGCAGTGAAATATAAGCATCGTAAACCTGAAATCAGTATAACAATACATACATAATGCAAGCTCTATGGGTACAGGTCAGCTACTTTCTCAGAGTGAAGAAATCACCAGTACCTTCTGCTGGATTAATCTTGACGCTATCCACAAATCTCTTGTCGTCTTTGCCAGAGGTCTTGTGCTTTTGCTTGAAGAATTCGACTGAAGAGCAATCAAAAAACGCCCCAAGCAAAACGATGTCCAAGACTCACGTTTCTTCGCAATCAAAACTTCAGTCGGCGGCGCTTTCCCACCAACTTTCCCGGTCCCTTTCCTCTCCAGCAGTTCTGGGATCGTATCGAAAAGTTCTTGTGCCTTGTCTTTGTTCCCTAGAGCGAAATAGCATCCGGCAGCGGTGAAGTAGTATGTTGCATGGGACCTCATAAAAGTGAGACAGCCGGCCGTAAGATGAAAAAGGTATTATAAGCCTACCAGCTGTTGAGTTCAGTCACACGAATGAATGCTTGGGCAGCCTCTTGGTACTGTCGTCGTGAGAGATATGTCCATGCGAGCTCAAATACGAGCTACTGGAACATCAGCACATGAAATCTCTAACGGAATACATGTGGCTTACCAAAGTATCCGCCTGCCTAAACGCATTTACTTTGTCCTTTTTCTTACTTTTCTCCAATCCGTCCGTAAGGACTCGAACTGCCCCTTCCGAGTCTCCGGACATTCGCTTGATCTTTGCTTCATTGAGGATCCAAAGGGAACCATCTGGGTACCTGGAATGTACGGAGTTTACGATTGCGGAATATTGTCGCAAGATATGGGCTTCATCAGCTTGGTACCCGGAGAACAAGAGTACAACACCATGGTATGTCATCAATACCAGACTAGTGACCGCAATTTTCAGAAAAGAATGATGATGGACAAAGAAGCTACTCACCCTGCGAAAACTGAATGTACATCCTTCTTCGCCGCTGCGACTGCAAGCGCTTGAAGCGCTAATCTGCGGTCATGCTTGAAGCCGAAGAAACCGACCACACTCTGAACTTTCTTGGGTAGGAGCGAAAAGACCAAGTTGAACAGGCCGAATCCTAACCAAGACGTCAAAACCATCAAGTCGCCTAGAGAACAAGGCAATCGTACCGAAAGCTGTCCCACATACAATCAAATCTTCGATGGGACCATCTTGTGCTGGCGAAGGAAGGGGGGCGGTTGAAGCAGAGGGTGAGCCTGTGCCAGTCCATCTCCCAAAGAAGCCTGAACCTTTCTTGGATGATGTTGCGAGAGATGATAATGAAGGTTTAGGGGTTAAGGTGGGAACTGATAATTTCTCAGAGGCATCCTGACGTAGATCTGGTTGTGAGGGACGTCGCGAGGGTAATGGAGATGCCGCTGGTGTGGAGTATCCCTCGAGGCCGTTTGGGAAGACAGTCTTGTATAATCTGAGGGAACTGACATTCAGGATACCATGGGAAAGCTAGGCACTAGTGCTCACTTGGTGAATTTCGAATGTGCGCTGTCATTAGAAATGAGTTCCAGATAGAAGCGAAGCACGCGATCACGCACCTGTTGAGGGAATACCTGGCATCGTAGTCTTTTGTCAAAACACCATTATGTTGGCAAGTATAAGCTCAAACTCACATGCACTGCGCATATCCCATATACGACTCACTAGACACATCCTTCAGCACGGACCTACGCTGTGTGACGTAGAACGGGGACACACCTCAACGCGTATGTTATTCCCAATAAGACCACTGTATCAGCATTCAGTATCTCCATCTCTAAACCCGCTGGAAACCTCGAGGGTGTGGAGGGCTTGTTGATTTGTTTCTTCGTCGCAACCTCAGCTTGGGTGAGTAGCTTGGATGCCTCCGTCATTTGAGCTGACTTTCTTCAAGGTTGAGTCCACTGAAGATAGTTACAAAAGGCGTATGCACATACCTCCATGCCCAACGCAGCCTCTAGAAATACGCATACAGCCATCCCAACGAGATGAAAAGGTGATTCTTCCGCAGAGAAAGCTGCCTTCGCCTCTACGATTTCATTGGTGAAGAGATGGTCGAAGGCTTTCGAGGCGGCCTCGAGCTGCTGGGCAGAAGTTTTGTTGGTAGACATGGTCTTGGAAAGAAACCCCTGGCCGGCGTAGTAGTGGCCCCAAAGCTGTACTTTCCATAATATTGTGTTGTCACAGCTTGATAAACCAGTGATGATGAAAGCCTCGGATGCCGTGCCGCAGGCGCTGAGGGGTATACTTTGCCGCTGATGCTTATCCGGAGATGTTGTTGAGGCCCGAGGGCGCACAGCGTGCAACGAATCTCAGTCTGTATTGAACGTGTAGTGTACAATATATACGTGCAGTACCCTATTTCATTAGTACAAACCATATGTTAATGTGTCTTTTCATTTCTATTGTGCGCGCGAATACTCTCCTGTCGACATCTGAGTTTTGTAGAAGTCGCTCGTCGTCCTGAACATATCCTCTTCGCTTGTGATATTGGTGAGTATCTCGACTCTACGAGACTCTTCAGTTCTCTGAGGATACCTCATGCCGCTACTGGAGACTGTTGAAATCGTACGAGCTGATCCTCTGAGCGCATTCGCTGATACGAGCTTGATTCGGACAGTGATGGCAGTAAAAGTGATACCCTGAAAGAGCCATTTTAGTACGTCTAGGCTCTAAGAGGGAAAGCAAGAAGAGCTCGTACGATAACAGGTACTACTAAGCCAAAAAACACATATTGCGCAGAGGAGTTCACAAGGAACAATATCAGGAGAATGATCTCCACGATTAGTTGCAGCATTGCCGATTCGACCATTATCCACATAATGGGTACGAACAAGGATCTTGTGACGATATGAGAACTGCGATAGGTTTTCCAAAGGCGGTATGTCATGAGCCCTGTAGTGGTTATATTGGTGACAACAGCGAGGGAATAAAAAGAGGTGATGAATGCGAAAATTCTTGAATCCGTCACCAAGCCCTCTGATTTTGCGTAGAAGCTGCATGGCACGTAGCCGATACCTGTATCATAAAGGATTGGTATTCGCATAATAAAAATATAATGGTTGAGGCCCACCAAGTTCGCCTAGAAAAAGGAGTGTTGGAACCACCGCAATACGCCAATCTTTGTTCCACAAAAACCAACATCGATAGAGCTGAAAGGGATATCAGTTCGGCTTATTAAGATGAAGTCTTCTCACTGACTGCAGCACCACTACCCAAGAGTTCTTGCGTGACATACATGGAGGTAATCACCTGGTTGTCCCATCGAGCAGCCGATGGAGGAGGTAGGAAGGGTACATCAACAAAGTCATTGAAGAGTCGATAGCTGCTAACACCCAGATGGAGAGATGCGACAACAAACATCAAGGTGGAAATGCATAACATCGCCTAGAATGGCGCCGGTTGGGATAATGCTGTGAAAGGGTTGAAGTGTGCTCACGTTATTACGACGTGATGATCTGGGGCCAGTCGATGCCAGTTGCAATGCGTCGGAGAAGTGGATGTATACTGCCGCCGTGAGCAAACAGAGAAAGAAACCTAAGTCGCAGGTTGAAGTCGGAGCAGATAAGCAAACGTTCACGTCAACAGTGTATTCATGTTTTACATACCATATCCGATAGCCTTCAATGAAATCCGTGTCGAACCGTCAGAAGGCCATGATAAAGGGAGGGAAAATACTCACTTCAACCCATATTGGAAGTAAGATGGTGAGCAATGGCCCCATTACTGAGAGAAGGGGGACCTTCGAGAGACTTAATGGAAAGGCAAACTGGAGGGCTTTAATGGCACCCACATGTATGTAACCAAGATGCGTGCTGTCAATCTCGTGAGAGTGGGATTGGTATCAACTGGATTTTACCGTGGGCACTGACGTCGCTACACCAGCGCCTCGTGTCCCAATTCTGAGGAAATGGAGAGACCATCCACGTTATTCGGTTATATCTTGCGGTGACATTGCTTGTGGGGGACCGGTGAGTTTGGCAGGAACAGGTATGTAGGTTGCTGGGAGAGCTGCAGGATGTAGCGTTATTTCCGCAGTCTGGAGGTCTGCTGGAACAGCGTCTGAACAGAATCACAAGATAGAAGAAAATAGACTCTGCGCACATATGGTCAATTTTCCATCAGCATCCTTTACGGATAGTAAGTCTTGGAGTTCAAAGAAGGAACGTAAGTAGGTGTCTTCTAAGGGTCATCGGGCACGCTCACCTACGTATGTCGAAATTCTATAGATTGGAAGGTTCTTGGCACTCAATAAAATGTCCATCCACGATAATTCTAACTTTGAAGGGAGTTCTGAGCCTGCCGGATGTAGTCGAGTGCCCGTCGCCAGCCTTCGTCGTAGATTCAGGATAGCAGACGCGACAAAAGGCATGGTCCACATACCTCGGCATTCAACAAAGTCTCCCAAACACAATTTAAAGGTGAAATGTTTGCTAAAGGCCTGAGCTGAGTCGGTGGTGGGCAGGACCCAGGGGTAGTTGGAGATGGCGAGAAGCAAGATGACAAACTCGGATTCGCTCGCCTTAGGCGCAGCGGGCCGAGGACGCGTTGAGCGTATCACTGTGATACTAAGTATTACCAGCTACAATCTATATACAATATCCGGCTTCATTGCAGACTGCTAGATTATGCTCGGTCTTGCTGTGACCGTGAATACTCTCCCACAGATAGCTGAGTGGTCTTGTAGTAATCGCTCGTCCGGAAAATATTCTCCTCATTTGTAAAATCGGTGAATATATCGGTTCTGCGAGACCCTTCACTTCTCCAAGGATATCGTACGCCACTACTCGAGACCGATGTGCTCGTAGTCAATGACCCTCCAAAGGCATTTGCCGCCGATACAATTTTGATTCGAACAGTGATAGCAGTGAACGTGATACCCTGCAAGAAGTCTTTTCAGCACAGGCAAAAGCTCTGAACGACTTGAAGGGACTTACAATAATGGGCACTACCAAACCAAAGAACACGTATTGGGCATTGGAGTTGGCTAAAAACAGCCCCAACAGAATAACCTCTACAATGAGTTGTAGCATTGCGGACTCGACCAATATCCACATGATAGGTATCAGTACAGACTTAGTAGGGACATGCGAGTTACGGTGTGTTGACCACAGACGGTATGTCATAAGCCCGGAGGTGACGATGTTGGTAGCGACAGTGAAGAAGTAGAACGAAGCAATGAACCGAAAAATTTTCGGATCTATTATGCCCTTGGAGAAATCCGACTTCGCGTAGAAGCTACAAGGAACATAACCAATACCTATAAAATGAGAACGTTGGCATCAGGCACATCAATACAGCGAAGGATACTCACCAAGTTCGGCTAAGAATAGCAGGGCTGGTATCATTACGACACGCCAACTTTTGTTCCACAAAGACCAGCATCGATACAGCTGGAAGATATTATGTCGGGTCATGTGCAAAAACAATCTTGCTCACTCACTGCGGCACCACTGCCCAACAGTTCCTGTGTGACATACATAGCGGTAATCACTTGGTTGTCCCAACGAGCGGCCGAGATGTTAGTCGGAAAGGGGGTATCAACAAAATCTTTGAAGTATCGATAGCTGCTAACAGCAAGATGTAGCGATGCGATAATCAACATCAGTGTAGACATGAACAACATTGCCTGGAAGGATGTTCAGACGATGCTGTGAAGAGGGTGGGAAGCTACTTGCATTGTTACGACCTGATGTCCTTCGGGGCCCAGGAGTCGTGGGATGTAAGACATCGGAAAAGTGAACATATACAGTGACAGTGAACAGACACAGAAAGAAACCTAAGGTTGGTGATCAGCAATCATGATGTTGGCGACATCGTAATATACACACCATATCCGATGGCCTGCGGCGGTTTTCAGAACAGAAGGCCTCAAATGAGTTTAAACACATACCTCAACCCATATTGGAAGTAAAAGGGTAAGGAGTGGGCCCATCGCTGAAGAGAAGTACATCCAGAGTGCATCCAACGAAACTGCGAAACAAAAAGGAGGGGCGGAGTGGGTTTATGTGCTGTCAGCGTTTCAACCCTACGTCGCTATGTTTCGGCGACGCCGATCACTAGAAAGTAGATCGTCACTACAATCAGGTCGAGGTTTTGAAGCAGCTTAAAGTATGAGGCCGGAATCCCAAGGTCTTTGTTCATAAATCCCAATCCGAAACCTGCTAGAGTTCTAGCTTTAGCTCCCTAAGAACGATCCCCAAATGCGTATCCGTACACGCACCTCTGGCCTGTCTAAATCACCAGATGGAAACCATTACTCCAGACAAACATCATCACTCCTATGGTCGACGACTGCATTGGTATAAAGGCACTCAAAGAGTTCATTCCATCACTGAGCTGAATAGAGGGTTGTACAATGTGCTGGCACATAAAAGTAAAATTGCTGAGGAGAGGGAGACTCGTTGCCCCGGGCCGTAAAATTGTCAGATGATGTATGCCGTATATGTGTTCAAGCGCCCAAGGTTAAGTACTGGCGCTTAGTACCTCTAATCCAATGATACATGAGTAACCAATGGGTAAACTAACTTCGCTGAATTCACCCCTGCCGCGTTTCTCGTGTAGACAGTTGGATAGTCCGACTGTTAGTCTTGTAATAATCACTTGATCTGAACATATCCTCCTCGTTCGTGAAGTCGGTAAATATCTCAACACCACGAGATCGAGTCCCTTCGCTCCTCCTGGGATATTGGATGGCACTACTTGGAGTAGTACTAGAACCCGTGGAGAATGATTCATGAGAATTTGTTGCGGAAACAAACTTGATTCGGATGTTGATTGCGGTGAATGTAACGCCCTATAAACGTCGTTCAGCAATCCAAACGACAAGTGAGGTGAGTAACATACGATGAGAGGTACCACTAGGCCCCAAAATGCATACTGGACAGAGGAATTAACTAGGTACAGGCACAATACAATGACCTCCACAACTAGTTGCAGCATTGCCGATTCGACAAATATCCAGATAACGGGCACAAACACGGATCTTGTTGTGGCGAGGTGGGATTTTCGGTGAGTCGACCACAGGCGGTAGGCCATGAGTCCGGTTGTGATAATGTTGGTGACTACAGTGAGTATGTAGAACGATGTAATGAACGGGGAAACCCTTGGGTCGTTCATGCCTTTTACGAGATCCAATTTCACAAAAAGCACACAGGGCACATAGCCAAGCTTCAATACACAAGCGAGTTAAAGACATCGGTTTATCTGAAATGGATGACACTCACCGAGCTCGCCTAAGAACAGTATCGTGGGGATCGCCACAACATGCCAGTTCCTGCACCATAGGGTCCAACATCGATATAGCTGGCCACGGGAAGTAAGCTGGTTCAGCCTGAGGCTATACTAAACATCAAGTTTCGGTCACTCACCGCAACGCCACTCCCCAATAGTTCTTGTGTAACGTATAGCGAGATAAGTAAAAGGTTGTCCCCACAACGATAGATAGGATGGGCACATCAGCATAGTCTTTGAACAGTCGATAGGCGCTCACGCCCAGGTGAACCGTTGCGATAATGAACATCAAGGTTGAAATAAACAGCATTGCCTGCATAAAAAAATGATGTTCGTTTTATGCAGGTTCAAACGATAATGCCGTAAATGGTTTGAGAAAGCCCACTTGCCTTGGCACGGCGTGATGGCCTTTGAGGGCCAGTTGAAGGTTGTAGTGTATCAGAAAAGTGGACGTAGATAGCAGCAGCGAATAAACAAAGAAGGAAACCTTTGTTTCGAGTTATGAATGAGTCGTTTATACTTAGACTTTGTGATCTGCGTACCATAACCAACGGCCTTTTGAATTGACGTATGAATAACGCATAATCAAGATGCAAAGATGCACTCACCCCAGTCCACACTGGAAGTAGATGAAACAGTAGTGGGCCCATCGCTGAAGGTGGTGAGGAGATGAAAAAGAACTGGGGGCTTTATGCGATGTTACTAGTATATGTAACTATTGCCGAAGTGGTTCGGCAGTTCGTGAGAGTCTCGCGAATCGAGATCTCTACTTACCGGCGTGGGTCGCTGGGCGACAGCGCTCATGGAGAGATATGGTATCGTAATTTGTAGTCGTTTGTCGTTAAGACATACCTGCGCCTCCGAAATAGCTAGATAACGAGAAGCTTCTTTAGACTGAAATAATAGCCGCCTTTGCTCCGATAGATTAATTAGTCTAAAAGGTGTTCGAAGAATTGAAGGCACCATGAATAGCATGGGTAATGGTGACGAGCACGTACTAGTACTTATTGGTCGTGTTGGCCAGGCGATGAGAACTTGAGATGGCAGTATAGTAGGCGCTCGAACGCTCGAAACGCTTCCAGGCGCTTACTAGGCACTTCGGCTTGTGAGATACGTCTGTGTTGAACCTATAGATACAGTGTCCCGTTCGGATGATACAAATGCGTACTCTGTCATGGTCTTTTCACCCCTGCTGTATTCGCGAATGATCTCCTGTAGAAAGCTGAGTCCGACTGCCAGTCTTGTAAAAATCGCTTGTCCTGAACATATCGTCCTCGTTCGTAACGTCGGTAAATATTTCAACTCTACGAGATCGAGACCCTTCGCTTCTCCTAGGATATCGGATGCCACTACTTGACGTCCCCGTGGGGAACGACGGTTCATAAGAATTCGCGGCGGATACGAACTTGATTCGGATAGTAATTGCAGTGAATGTAACGCCCTATAAACGTTGCTCAGCAATCCAGACAACAAGTGAACCAGGTAACATACAATGAGAGGCACTACCAGACCCCAAAACACATACTGGGTAGGGGAATTCACCAGGAACAGGCACAGTAGAATGGCCTCCACAACTAGTTGTAGCATGGCCGATTCTACTAAAATCCACATAATAGGAACCAATACGGATCTTGTTGTGATGAAGTAGGATTTTCGATGAGTCGACCACAGGCGGTACGCGATAAGTCCTGTTGTGATAATGTTGGTGACGACAGTGAGAGTGTAGAAAGAAGTAATGAGCGGGAAAATTCTTGGGTCGGATATGCCTTTTGCGAGGTCAGATTTCCGAAACAGGGGTATAGGCACATAGCCAATAGCTATGAAATAAAACATGAGCCAAACACCGAGCTCATCTGCACAAACTCACCGAGCTCGCCTAAGAATAGCACCGTCGGGATCATCACAACCTGCCAGCTCATATTCCATAGAACCCAGCATCGATATAGCTGTATAATACCGTCGAGTCCACTTCTAGACGTAAAGTCTTGGTTACTCACTGCAGCGCCACTACCCAATAGCTCCTGCGTAACGTATAGCGAGGTGATTAACAGGTTGTCCCATCGAGAAACCACAAGGATGGGTAGGATGGGGACATCTATGTAGTCTTTGAATAGTCGATAGGTGCCCACGCCAAGATGTACCGTTGCGACGATGAACATCAAGGTTGAAACAAACAGCATAGCCTGCATAAAAACACGAGGTTCAGACAATGCCGTAAAGGGGTTGAAAAGCCCACTTGCGTTGGCACGGCTTGATGAGCTTCGAGGGCCAGCCGAGAATCGTAGCACATCGGAGAAGTGGATGTAGACCGTAGCGGCGAATGAACAGAGAAAAAGGCCTTTGTTTCAAGTTATGTATGACTCGTTGATGGATTTGTGATTTGCGTACCATAACCAATGGCCTTTAGGAGCAACAATCAATAAAGCATGATCAAACGCCGCGAAAGCACTCACCTCAACCCATATTGGAAGTAAAAGAGATAGCAATGGGCCCATCGCTGAAGGCGGGAGGTAAACTGTGGTAAACGGGAAGGAGAAGTGGAGGCTTTTAATATGCCACATTGTTATATCATATGTAACCAAGTTGGAGTTGCGCACTTTCGACACCCGTGAGAGTCCTTCGCGAATCGGGACCTGTCTCTGTGGCGCGTGATCTTACACCGTGGGCGATAGGTCAGGCCTCAGGACCTGCGACAGCATTTGAAAAGGTTGTGAGTTACGGCTTTGTGAAGACGTCGTTTAGTCGATTTCTCAATCGGGAAGCCAGCGGTGGACAGAGATTGCTTGATATGCCCTTGGATCTCTACAAAACGAATCAACGGTTTGACTTTGATGCTAAAAAGAGAACGGAAAAAACTTTATGAGCTTGATTCCTCGGAAAATTACAACTATGCACGTATGGTCAAGTTTTCTCTATGTTTCCCAATAGCCACCAAGTGTGCAGGGACCGGCTCAGGGAACGCATGTCATTTCGCAAATGTCATCAAAGGTTTATGAGAGTTCGCGCGTTCGCGCCGCACGATTGAAAAGGAATTCGAAAGCAACCCGCCAAGATGTCAATGTTGTCAATATCGTATCGGAAACACTTGCCTGGCTATGCCTGCCTACGCGTCCCGGACCCGAGATTCTTCCCTGCTCTTCTCATACGCAGAAAGTCTGTTCCCGTTTTGTGGATTCAACACCCTAGGGCTAAAAGGTTGAGTTGAAAGGGGATGCTTCCGAGGATGATGGTAAGCGGGGAAGGACCAGAAACGTCATGGCATCATATACAAAGAGCACAGCAAATTGAAAGAGTTCAAAGTTCCAATTTCTCACGTGAAGGAAATATTGCCCGAAATGGAACCTTCCAGCACTGGAACGCAGGGAATTGGGCCAGCAAACAGGCCGTTGCAAAGCTACTCTGGCGCTGGAAGTTGCACATTTTTAAGAATTTTTTCCCGTAATTTCCCTCATAATTTCCTTCGATGGACGAGTCGAAATCGACTGTTCTCGCTCAGGAAACCTCTTCCGTCGACGTCGTCGTCAATAACGTCTCCAAACCCCCTTCCTCGCTGTCGCCGCCATCTGATGCTCTTCCTCCCACTTCCAACTCCCCACATGACGACCAGAAACCTCGTTCTTCATTACCTCCCCCTCCCCAATCCTCGTCTTCTAAACCTCATTCGACTGCAAAACCAAAGTCAAGGGCAGCCCCGCCCCCCAGATCACCGTCACCACCTCCGCCACCACCCCCGACGTTGACGACAGTCAGACTGCAAATCAAGCTCAACGGACCAGAGGATTATCAGGTCGACATAGCTGCTCTAGCTCGGGAAACTGGTCAGAGACCACCCACGCCTGTTCAGAAGAGAGCAGACACCAGTGAGAGCGAGGAGGAAGATGATGCGAAGAACACAAATACGGCAGCTGAAAAGCCAAAGTCGAAGAAGAAGGTTCGTGCTCTTCATTTATTTCCGTCTCTCGTCTAATGATTGCTGCTCTACATAGAAAAAGAATGCGGGGAGCGAATACTACGATGTGTCGGATCCTTTTATTGACGACTCGGAACTCGCGCTCGATGAGAGAACCTATTTTGCACAAACCAAACAATCAGGCTTCTACGTTTCTTCCGGCGAAGTCGCGTTAATGAAGGACAAGTACGTGTCCGTTCTGTTGTTTAGAGTGCCCTACTATTAACACGATAAAGCAGCAAATCGCCAGTGAAGAAGCCCAAATCCAGAAGACCGCCGCTTACTGTCCAGCCTACACCCAATGGGGATTCAGCATCCGCGTCTGCCAGTGTCAAACGCGAGGGTACCAAGGATTCGCCTATCGCTTTGATATCGGACAGCGAGACTGAAGCAGGTCCCAAGGGTCAAGCAAAGTCCAAAGCTGAGCACCAGAACGGCCAAGAGCCTTACCCTTTCTTTTCGGGACCGACCCTAGGCCAAGCACTCGCAGGGGTGTCTCCGGGCCCAGCGCAGGCGTAACGCGGCGTCTTTCGCTCCACGAGCCACCAGTACCATATCCGAATTCTGGTGGCCCGTATTACGAATCTGATAGCGGCTTCGAGAGCCCAGCGCGAGTGTACCCCCAAGTAACGGACGTGACAGCCCTGAAAATGCCAAAGTGGGAGAGAAACGGAAACGATACAATACCGTTGTTGAAGGTGGCAAGAAACGCAAGGTTGTTGATATCACGTCGTTTCCACCCAGATCTGCAGCGGTCGTTTGAAGTGCTCAAGCGGGCTATTGCAGCAGGTTGGTTCATCCTTCTATCTGATCATTAAATATCTGCTGAATGTGCATGGGATGACAGAGAATTGGGAAACGAAGGGCAAATTTCCGCCAACTATCAAACCACTTCTCTCTCAGATCGCCATTCAAGCGATCAAGCTTGACGAATACGACGAACACTTCTTCAATTTGATGCCGGTTCTTTTCCCGTATAACAAGTTTACGATGAGTGTAAGTAACCATTTCGATTATCCCGCATTCACCTACTCACTTCCTCGACAACAGAAACTTATCAAGCGTACTGTCTTTGCCGACCACACGGCGCTTCTCGTCGAGCGCCAAGAGACTCTTCTCAAGGAACTGAAACGGCTAGCCGATGAAGGATTCGCCAAGGCCGAAGAGGAATGGGAGAAGAGTTGTCAGGCATGGGGTAAGTGGAACGCCCTAACCTCAAGGCATATCTTGTTTCTCATCAAATGTCCCCCAGACAAGCGTCAGAAGAAAGCCAAAGCTGAGGCACACGCCTTAGCTACACTCAATGGCGGGGACGAATCGGCCTCGAATGCGCCTACACGGCATCCTTCTGCAGAGGATGGAATGGATGTCGATGTGGAACCTAATGGGAATCACAGTACTGCTGAGACTCCTGGACCTGCCAAAGAAGGAGGCAAAGAAGCTCAGCCTCCGGGCAAAAAGTTTAGGCTGACCGAGACGATGAAGGCGATTGTGTGGGAGCTGGTACTGCTGAGTAACGAGTGCTGTCGATTGGAGAATGAAAAGAAGTGAGTAGCTCCTGCGTGATGCTGTAGAAGGTGATTTAACTTTGAATTGCAGTACCCTGGAGGGCTCGGTGATGCAAGTCAGCGAGCAAGGTCTCCGAAAGGTTTTATACCAGAAGATGTTGGCATGTTTCCCACCTGGGTGGATGTCAACTGGTCAGATTTCGAGAGATGGTGCGCATCTTTCATTTACGTTCTATCTCCATCCTGACAATTGTCTAGTGAGCGCCATGAAGAAAAAATTGGAGAAAGAACTCGAACAAGAACAGGAAGACAATTAACTGCGTGGTTTGCTGGGTTATTGTGGATATCTTCGAGGTTCCTGTGTTCTCTTTCCCCTGTGAATATTCTCTGGTTCACGTACATTCACCTGCTAGTCGTAATGTTTTTATTCGTTTATCACTATTCTAATCTTTCCATTCGTTTCAAACGGTCTTACTCTAAATGCCCCGGACGTTTCTTTGAAGAGCGTATTGTATGTTTATATGTTTACGATGTATTCGATATGTCATGAGTAGAGCAATTGTAGGACTGTCGCACTGGAGTAGTTTCACGTGGATTTCTAGTGACAACTATATGTACAAACTGATCCCTA
Organism: Paramarasmius palmivorus; assembly: GCA_037176845.1. Taxonomy (NCBI): domain Eukaryota; kingdom Fungi; phylum Basidiomycota; class Agaricomycetes; order Agaricales; family Marasmiaceae; genus Paramarasmius; species Paramarasmius palmivorus. Next base: position 788,692 of record JAYKXP010000001.1, on the reverse strand, counting down.
AATCGCCACTTCTACGTTTGTTACTTTCACTGAATGCTCGTAGAACTTTTTCTTGTCGACTCCGTGGTCCATCTTTCCCAAGTCCTCTCCTACGTGATTTCTCCTGTAAAAGCCTTCTGTCCCATTGAACAACGCGTAAATCATGTACTCTGCCGACTCTTCTGGGGTCTTCGTAAGACCATAGACGACGAGATTGAGTAGTGGGTAAAACGGTAGCAGGCACCACCGCTTGAAGTTGTTGAGGATCCCGTTTATCATGCCAGTTCGGACGAAACCAGGATGAATGTGTGTGATGCCTAATTCTGGGTTCCTCGAAGAGATTTCCTAAAAGAATTTGAATAAAAGGCAGTAGCCCAATGAATGACAATGAACACTCACCTCAAACCCGACGTCGTTGTAAACGGTGGTGACAGCAGGGCCCTGTTTCCCACTACCAACCGGGCTCTCTCGAAAACCAAAGTCTTCAACCGGAACTTTGCATGTCCCGCCAGCTCCCAAGATCGTCATGACGCGTGCATTTCGTCCCGCGTTGTGCAGAAGGGGTAGCAGTTCGCAGGTAATTTGGAAACGGTGGTAGTAGCGTATCATTAACTGGAGATCCAGGCCCTCTGCGGTATCGTTCTTCTTGTTCGCAAGGCTCACGTAGTTAGCTGAGAAGACGAGGAAGTTGATTCTCGGCCTGTTGTCATCGTTGTCATTGAAATGGGATTTGAGTAAGTTGGTGATGGCCTCGCAAGCTCCGTGAACGCTCTTCACCAAGGAATAGTCGCAAGAGACAAACTCGCGCAGCACGTTTCCTTCAACGGGCTTGACTAGTGAATCAAGAACGCTTTGGCCAGCAGGTTGGTTTCGGCCAGCGATGATGATGTGAATGTTTCCTTTGGTATAGCGTGAGAGCGCCTGGGCCATAGAAGCACCTATCCCGCCAGTTCCACCGACAAAGACCGCGACGGGGGTGAAAGAGAGGTCGAATGTTTCGTTGGAGGTTCGAGCTTGGGCGAGTGAAGGCATGGACCTCGTGGTGAAAATGACAGATGGGCTGGAAGGCGTTGATTTATGTTACAGCTGGAGGCCTTTTAAAGCATTCAATGAGGAGTCATGAACATAAACGGGGCCGAAAGTATACTGGGGTTTCTTGAAACACGATTTCGCGACGGCTTTATTGAACTTTTTAGGAGAAATTATCCGGGGATCACGTTTTTGGAAGAGTTTTTGCAGGCACAACGGTGCGCAAGAGTCTGATGAACCTGAGCGTGTCTGATAAGCACAACATAGGCATGATCGCTGAATAGAGCAAGGAAAGGGTTTTGTGCAGGTTTTGGGAGGAAGAAGGATCCGAAGATTCCGAACGGTGTTGAGCGCCTACTTGAACTGGGCGCCAACTCATCGACCTTCCCTTCTTTCTTGTTCGGACATTGTTGCTCATCCTCTACACTGACAGGCCTCATCGAACCAAGATGAAGATTCCTTTTCAACCAAATTTCAGAAGAGAGCTCGAGGTGATTGTGGTTTTGTGAATGATGACCGCAAACAAATTGGTGCGTCTGCCAAACATCATTTTTTCTGTCACTGCCTCAACGTTATCTGCAGAGCGAACCAGAAACAGCTACACCGTGTTACCCGTACTACACCTCATTGGACAGACTTGCTTGATAGACCTATGACAATGGTAATCTCTGCTCTAGCCAACAGCGATAAATCACGCCCTCTTCTCATGTCTTCCGAGTGCCCGTTCCCCTGTGCGATGCAATTCCGAATGGACAAGAATGGAATGACCAAGATATACCTCATGTCCTCAACCAATCGGAAAAGCGCATAAGCAAAATTAGGGATTGCTATTGGCCTACCGTAGCTTGGACACTATTGGATAGCTCGGACACCATTGGATAGCTCGAGTTACATGGCCATGGAAAATGTTGTATGTCAGTGATATCAGGTTTCGAGCACCCCGTCGGCGGCAGTACTAGTACAAATGGAAACACGTCCACATCCCCTTCCATGCTAATTCTCTTGCCGCCTAAATGGCTGCACGGCACTGTTGAGGCCAAGATGGCGCTCGCGTACTCCCCGCAATCGACAGCACAAATTCCGAATAGCGAGTGGCTCGCACTTGGGTTCAAGGCAAGATTACTCCCTACGCATTGGTGACAGAAAGCTACCAATCTTAGTCCACATCCATTGCAGCCACTATACAAAAACGCCGGAGGGAGTACTTCATGGCATTTTAATGACTGTCAATATCAACTCAATCACCTGAGGAAGCACCAAATCCGAATTCGGCTGCAGATTTTGATCTAGGTGCATAGAGTCGGCATAGAGTCTACTAAGCGATCGAAGCAATTCCGATATGGGCGTTTTCAGCGACTATATATACAGGGTTCCCGTGCTTCAAATCCTCCATCACATTCACTGCAATGCCCCACACAAGGCAGGAAAAGAGCAGAACTTCTTCTCACGAATCCTACTCTGACAACGACATCCCTCTCCACGAACATTCCAAAGCATCAAGGCCAGTACAGGCATCAACTGGCTTATCTTTCGAGCATCTCAGCTATGCAGTCACGGGTAAAAAGGGCGAGCGCAAGGTCCTAGTGGATGATATTTCAGCGCAAATCAGGCCTGGAGAACTTTTAGCTATCATGGTGAGCACTTGTCATATGCATGGTCGAAAGACGCATTAGCCGATTTTTGGAATCATCGAAGGGTCCTTCAGGTGCAGGTATGTATCTGTACTCTTCTGCATCTTATTCATCGAGCTCATTCAGCTCCAAGGAAAAAGCACGTTACTTGATCTGATGGCATTCAGAAAATCTTCTCTGTCAGGCTCCTCCGTAAGTTTAGATTCACTCCGATCTTTTCCCGAGCCTCCATTCATCTCCACCTTCTTTCAGGTTCATCTCGACGGTAGCCCCGTGAATTCTAAAATCATGTACAAGCTATCAGCTTTCGTCGAACAGGAAGACGCCTTACTTGGCGTTCTTACTGTCAGAGAGACTGTATCATATGCTCTTCGTCTTCAGTTCGTACCAACCTTACCTTTTTTTTAAGAAACGAAGCTCATTTGCGTCATCGCGCATCTTAGCTCCCCTCTTCTCACCCGAAGACAAGTCAATGCTAGAGTTGATCAGGTCCTCGCTGCGCTTGGCTTACAGTCATGTATGAATCAACGAATTGGTACAGCTATCTCGCGTGGTATATCAGGAGGTAAGCTCGTTCTCCAAGCACCCTCGACTACTAGCTGACTGTCCGAAAGGCCAAAAACGAAGAGTAACAGCAGCTTGTGCCATGGTTACCTTTCCGTATGTCAAACCACTCTAGACCATCGATTATGAATTAACCTTCCGGCAGTCGTATACTCTATTTAGACGAAGTGACATCTGGCGTACTTCTTTCTTCTGCTTCTTTCATTAATCCCCGCACCTGACTTGATGCAGTTGGACAGCACGTCGGCTCGAGAGGTTATTACCGCCATTCGAAATCTCGCCGTCTCTGAAGGCATTATCGTCGTTGCGACTATTCATCAACCTTCACTGGAGACTTTAGCCCAATTCGACAAGCTACTTTTGCTCTCGCGCGGTAAGGTTTGTTATTCAGGAAGTGTGGAAGGTTTGGAAAGTTTCTTCGACAGTTGGGGAAGGCCGGTAGGGAGATTTGTAAGTGAAGCTTCTTTTACCTGCCATGCTGGAAGCTCATACTTGAATTACAGTCTACACCGGCAGAGCACGCCATGAACTTCCTCAACGAAGACTTCTCTGAGGCTGGACCCGGGTCAACGTCTACCGCAGAAGAGTTTCGGAATCATTATCTTTCTTCTGTGCAAGTTCAAGATACAGCACCTTCTTATGCCTCCACGTGGACCTCGCCACCAGAGGATGGTAGGGGCATGGCAAAGGCAGGTGTAATGGGTACCCTTTTCTGGAATACTATTGTGCTTTGCGAACGATCGACGATCAATTATGCAAGGAATTTGTTGGCATATGGTGTGAGGGCTGGAATGTACGCTGGTGTGTATTTTCGGTGATTTCGTTATGATCTACGATTGATACTTTTCCAGGCATGGGCTTGATGTTGGCGTAAGTCGTGGATGTGTCATTGATCACCTATAACTGACGCTCCGCCAGAACAATCTGGATCAACCTAGGAGACAAGGATTCGACTATCAACGACCGACTGTCTGTGCATTTCTACAGCGCAGCGTTCTTGTCATTCGTGCGTGTCCACCTCACCGGTGTTTATCTCTCATTAATCATTTGTGACCCATCCTTGTATTATCCGGCGTTCTCATTACTGCGACCCGAACTCATGATGATACCGCATTATCGTCTGCAAATTTAGATGTCGGTGGCTGGGATCCCATCATGTAAGTGCTGTGAACTCAATTCTTGTCTTATACATTCCATTCTCCCTGTCTCTCTGTTTTGAGTTAGCATCCTTCTCTTGTTTCGCCGCTTTCTGACCACCGGTTCTGCAGTTCTCGAGGAGAGATCCGTGTTCTTCCGTGAAAAGAAGAATGGTCTCTATTCAACACTTCCTTTTGTACTGGCGAACACGCTAGTGAACATCCCGTTCTTGTTCCTTTGCACATTGCTGTTCTTGGTGATTTGCTACTGGGCTATTGTATGTTCAGGTCGATTCTATTCTTTGTCGGCATCTATTGACTTGGCCTCTACAGGGTCTACACTCAGGAGCTCCTGCTTTCTTCCGATACTTAGCATTCTTGTACTTGACGATATTCGCTGCGGAGACGCAATGCTTGATTATTGCTGCGTTGTTGCCGATCTTCGTGGCGGCTTTGGCAATTAGTGCCTTGTAGGTCCAGCTCCTTACACACTGTTTCGCGAGTCTAACCGGTACACAGCATGAACGGTTTTTGGATGAGTGTCGGAGGTTACTTGTGAGTGCCCCTCATGTTCCCTATCGAATCTTCTGATGCTCATTTGTGCACATTAGCATCAAAGCACGGTCTCTGCCCAAGTTCTGGTTCTACTCTTTCCATTACATGGACTACCAGCGATATGCGTTCGAGTTGCTATCCAACGTGAGCTATTAGTTCGTTGGTCATTTCGCGCTGTGTTTAATGATCCCGGATATACAGTCTGACCTCCGTGGTCTTGTCTTCCGTTGCACCGATGGGTGCCGCTGCGCGTACCCAACCTCACTTCCTGCCGACGCTTGTGCTGTGTCTGGTGATGATGTCTTGAGGTACCTCGACATAAGGAACATTGCTTACGGAAACTGGGTCGCTGTCATGGTCGGGATTAATATCATTTACAGGGTCATGTGGGTGCTCCTCAGATCCACATACTTCGTCACTGATAACTGATTTCTATAGGCTTTATGTTGCTTTGAGGCTCCGCACGGAGTGATCGTTGGCGGTGACTAACATCTTTGTCTTTCATGGCCGAGTACGAAATTCAGAAAAATTGGTGTGAATACGGATAGTACGAGTGTATTAGTTGCTCTAGGTTCTTACCTTGAAAATTTGTTTATTCTCTATCTATGACTTGTAATTGCCTCATAATTCAAATTCGAGGTTGTTGAATGTTGACGATCAAAGAGTTGATTCGACTTACGGCCGCGTGATGCAGAGGAAATTGGAGCTCAACGTAACAATATATGTATAGCGCCGGGATGGGAAACTTCAAACAATAATGACATAGACGATGAAGAACGCTATCTGGAGGATAATCACGACTGTACGGCGTAGGCCTTGTATGTGGGGTACTTCATGTTTACGCCACTCGTATTGGTAATGTGGCGTCGAGTTATTCGGTAGGCCAAGCTTGTTCAGTATTGCAGCTTGGATCCCGTGCTCTTCGCCTTCTCAAGTCAGGAGCTTGGACTTCATGTAGGACCGGTGGAAGAACGCCTGAAAGCCCCAAGTTGAACTTGAAGCGCTTGAAGATCCGCGTGCACAACCCAAATAAGAGGATTGGCCGGTCTGGAGCCATGGCTATTTAAGGAAGTTGGCCATCAATAGATTCCGAACAAATCCACTTCCATCTGGCCATCCTTCTGGCAGGGTCAAATTAGTATGGTGACTTATGATGATGAAGCATCCGAGAGAAACGCGGAAAGCTCTGGAAACTTAGAGACCTTGCAATGGAGAGGCAACCAAGGTTCCCGGACAGCCCATACAAACCGGTGAACGGAGAGTATGGACCCGGAACCAAGCTCTGTTCGCTCGGAAGAGGATTGAGGCAGAGCATTGCGGTGAAACGCAACATCGGTCGTGCCCGGGTAATGCATATGCCCGGTTGTTTGTAGCCACGTGCTAGCTGCAGTCGAAAAGCGCCCATTCCGTTGCTGCGAGAGGGTCAAAGAATATCAAAGAATACTTTATGTGCTGGGGTTTGTGTGAGCTGCAATATTGAAAGATCGATGAGTAAGGACCGCAAAGAATAAGGATGCTGATTGGTCGGGGGACGGGAGATTTGACGTGAGAGCGCTGGGCGAATGTACGGTTTACTATTTAGGTAGTACAAGCACGTGTACGTAAGTGGGAATTGAATTCCACCAGATTGCTCAGCCGTCAACTTCTCAACTGTACCACCACCATCACTATACTTACGCTCTAATAATGTCTACTCAACCGATATCCCTCCCTCAAAATGACTACCCTATGGCAATGGGATCTTACACTGGCTCAAATAATGGCTCTTTCAACCCTGCTTCCTATACTCGCAGGTTCCTCGGTTCTCCCATATCTTGGCGCAGTGGTTCCTATAGTTTCGGTGGCAGGCACTACGCAGGGAGTCCTATGAAAGATCAAATCAGAGGCTCATTAGAGTGAGTAGATTACCGCTTCATTCACGGGTCGATTCTTAAATGCATTTCACAGACAAACAGTTGGGACACTCGAACCACAGGTACAGGACGCGTTGAAAGTATTCGACTTGCAAGACGAAATGGTGAGCATACAACGGATCTCATATTGATGTAACTAACGCATATACCAGTGCCGGAACTTCACGTGCTGTGGTGTGCACCTTACGGACCTGCACGCCCTGCTAGAGCACTTTGAACAAGTCCACATAGTGGTCGTCGATCCCCCAAACGCCAACGGCCTACCTCATACCCGGCTTCAGGTTCCGTTCGAACCTGTAGTACATACAACAATCCCCCAGGACCAGCCGCAGACGTTCAATACACCTTCACAACAGCAGCAACAGCCTACTCATTACCCAACTCCGGTTGACCCTGACGATATGGAACTAGAAGTTCCACCTGGCTCGACGTCACCTGCTTCATCACAATCCTCCGGTGCCCCATCACCTCCAGAAACTCTCATCTCTACGCCGCTGTCTGCATATGCTACGGTCTCCTCATCTTCGTCCCTTGCGGATGCCTACCCCGGTGGCTTCCCATACGCCGATAAACCGCAAAACAATCCGATGTCCCCATATAGCACCAATCCCAACTCTCCATACACATCTCAACCACCTTCTCCGCATACTGCTTCTAAACAGCCCGTATCCGCTTTCGATACAACGACTGTTATCCGCCGATCAGGCAACACGAACCCATACCCCTCCGCTGCAAATCCTAACAATCAAGGATCTCAGCATAACCGACCCAATCTGAACCTGAATTTGACCCAATTCCCGGCCTCGCGACAGACAAATCCCAATACACCTCAGAGTGCTGGCGAACCATTCAATGCTTACGGACGATTCGTCTCTGATTATTCAGTTGACATGCCAGGTGCTGGCGTTGTTGGACTTGAAGGAGCATTTGACAATATGGGCATGGGGCAGCACAACAATGGTACCATCAATATGATGCACATGAACATGGGAATGGAACTCGAGATGGATGGCGTAGATGATTCCCGATCACCTTCCACACCAAAAGAGAAGTGTGTAACACCTGCGTTGCTGTTCAGTAACGCAGGAACACCCGAAAGCACACCCGGACACAGTCGCGGCGGGTCGCCTGTGCCATCTGCTACTAGCACCACCTCACCTCCGCGATCAGGGAAGACACAAGAAGCATCGTCGACTAGCGCGGGATCTTCGGCAGCTGGTTCTACTTCCAAGTCGGGCAAGAATAGGGGCACGGGCAATGTCGGCCGACCATCAACTACATCAAGTTTGTTAATGTCTAAGCCCTTCAAATGCCCCAAGCCAAACTGTAACAAGAGTTATAAGCAGGCTAATGGTAAGCGCGTATACCAAAATTATTCGTGTGCGTTCTATTGATGCTTTGCCCGTAGGCCTAAAATATCACATCACACACGGATCGTGTAACTTTGCCCCTCCCAAAGATCTTGAACACGTGCAAGCCCTTCTCGAACGAAAGCGAAAAGAGAAGGAGAAAGCTGCCGCTGGCGGGGATGATTCCGAGCCAGGTACCCCGTTGAGGCTTTCACCTACATCTACTTCACACCCACCCACTGCTCCCGGTTCCGCAGCAAATTCGGCGCCATCGTCGGCGTTGCAGTCACCGTCGTTGGATGGCAACATGCAATTACCATCGCCGTCCCATACAAATTTCCCTCATTCTTCACAACCAAATTCACCTCATCCCTTATCGCAGTCGTCTGTGAGCGGACAGGCTTCAGGAAATTCTCTTCTCCTTTCAGACCTATCCCTACTCGGCGAATCTGACTTGCGCGAAATCGAGCGTGAGACGGAAAAGCGAGTGAGGCCCTTTGCGTGTACCGTCGGGGACTGTCCGCGAAGGTACAAGAACATGAACGGGTTACGATATCACTATCAACATAGTGGGGAGCATGGTGCTGTCGGGCTTGCGATGCTGGCCAGCGGCGTTCACGAATGTCTACAGCAAAACGGCAGTACCAACCAGCATCATCATGGACCCGGTCACAGAGAAAGAAGGAGACTCAAGGCTGAGTCGCGGGGAGCCAGTCGAGCAGGAACTCCACCCGTACCGCAGCAACAAGTACCGACATCGACCGCCATTTTGCAGCAGGGCCAGGCACAACAGCAAGCTCAAGCGCAAAACCAGCACGTATTCACACATTTAGCATACCAACAACAATTTGCTGAACACCAGAGAGCTCAGTACGCAGCTCAGCAAGCTGCCGCCCAGTTGACATCATGATCGTTGAGCGTTACCTTGTTGTCCTCCGATTACCACCTCCACCCTTCACTGTGCTGATACCACTCTTTCTTGTACTCCGACATCACACATCGATCGCAGACTAACCTTGCCTTGTTGTTTATCGAATAATGCTTAACATTCGCTGGGAAGACGAATGTTGTTTGTGAAAAGTATACATATACATAGTTTATATCCACATATATAACAGGCCTCGTACTTACACTGTTGTTTTTTTATAATCACTCTTCTTGGTATTTCTCCGTATCCTTCCATTCCTTCGATTTCCTTATCTCTGTCCTTCATGTTTGCCCTTTTGTACCTAGACAGGAATCACTGCTACAGCATTCCTCTACTAATGACGCGCCCTATTCTGGCATTCCACCGTAAATAGTAACATGTTCTTGCCGTGCCACCCCTCGCTAGTTGACTGTATTTTCAGAAGATCGTTTCGGAGAAGCTAAGGACCATGGTCCGGTAATAGGGCATCCCTAAGTGATGACAATAAGTGTAAATGCCACAACTAAATCGGGCTGTGACATACTTGAATAGCAGATGCCTCACTCATCACTTCTCTGTGCCCCTCTGTCGCAAAATTAGCCTCAACACTCGGAATACCCTCGGAAGCATACCGTTCTCCCAGCGTACAGGGCCCAGTTCTTCTAAACGATAGCCATCACTCCGCCATGCCTTCCCTGGAACCTTGTTAGGATCCTTGAGGCCAAGCCTGACGAGAAGGTCTTGCATGATTCTGGATATTCCTGTCGCTTCAGGGTAGTACCACGGCCCTGATCTTCTAAGACTGGAAGATTGATAAGGTCCGTGGAAGCGAAGTATAATGTGTTGCGAACTTGCGGAAGTCACTTACAAGACGGCGTTCATTCGAGGGACTCCATTAACGGTAGTACCTTCAGGTTTCATCGTTACCCACAGTGCAGGTCTGCGTCTGGGAAGACAGAGGTGGCGACATATCCACGCGCGAAAATCGAAGAGGCCGTATATTATCGATGCGACCACTGGATTTGGGTCTGGAAGCCTGGGCCCATTAGTAGAGACGACATTGGAAAGGGATGTAATGAGCATACTGCATTGCCTTTCGTGTCCGGGTGTCCAGGACAGTTAGCATCACATTGAACACCAATCGTTGAAGTCCTAGTTTTGGAGGAACTCTTTGCAGAAAGTGTTGGGTAGTGATGCGGGCTAGCTTTGCGGACGCTTCCGAAGGTACCATATTTGCGGCTTCGTAGTTCTGTGTAGGAGTTAAAAGCAGTTCCACAGCCAACTGCACACAACATACGTCTGCCCAAACTTCCATCTCCTCGTATGAGGACCAAAGATTGTGCAATCCCATGTGCCGGCCGATGTCAGTCCATAGAATGAAGATAGCCTATCTTAAGGAATAAGAGTCTGGAATAAGCCTGTAACCCGGTTTAGTCACCTTGATCTCAGTTGGCGTTAGTGGCCGCCAATTAAAGCGTGCTGTCCATCTCTATGAATTTGAGAGAAAGGTCAAGAGTGGAATAGTGGGATTGGAGAGCCAACGCACTATAGGCTCTAGCATAAAGAGCGCCAGGTTATAGAGAAAATCATCGTTATTCTATGAGGCCACTAAGCTTCATTTCACCTTGTGATAGGTAGGGATGTTGAAAACAGACTATACGATATTTTCCGTGCAGATAGTTGGTACGAGCAAGGGCTATCGCTGCTCTAGGATCATTTGATTCATCTGAACTGGACCTAGGAGGAACGGGGTTTGAGACAAAAGTTGCGATTAATATGGCGGTCTGACCAGTAATCAGTTGCATGATGTCCTCGAAGCTGCCCAAAACTCACATCTGCTAGTCGTTTGTTGATTCGTGTTTCATCTGTGAGCTCTCCACTCGAGAGTAACACTGATGCAATGCTCGACTAAAAACTCCAGTTTATTTTGGTTAGGATACTGAGGCTATAGCTCTCCGTGGACGCACTATCCCATAAACCTTGAATAAAGCGACCTGGGTGCCTAACAACATCGTCATTGGCGCGTCGTAAAACAGAGAGTCGTGTACAATGGCTTGAGCCCGCTGGGGAGTCATGTTTTGGAAATTATCGTTGGCATGCTTCAACGTGGTCGCATTTACTCGACGATATCGAAGGATTCGAACAACAAGAAGATATGTGGCCAGGCAGAAGACTAACGAGGAGAACATGAGCAAGTTTGTTCCTCATCATCGCAGTTTTTTTAAACGGGCGCCTTGTTTGCTTTGGACCGGGTCCGGCATCACCGATTCAGGAACGCGTCCCACGGTCTCAAACTTGTACTCAAACCCTCGCCTTCTCCCCACCTTCAAGTTCTGGAGTTCTGCCGACTCAAATTCTTCCTCCTGCCTCCAGACAGGACCTCACCGGTCCCAACCTCAGATACGCGCTAGTCCAGACCATACGCCCGCAATCGACTTTTACTCTGTCACAGCTTGGAGAGTCCATCAACAAGCAACCGAGAGCCATTGATGCGTTGAACAGTGATACTCGCCTGGGTTCTGCTTACCTTCGTCTCGGTAAAAAAAAAATATGACTATTTAGATGCTTGCTGGATGCTTGTATATTCACTGCCGCCCAATTTGTCGAAGAACTTCAGGATCTATCTCACCTTCAAGCTCCAATGCCCCCGAGCCCCGCAAACCCCACGGGCGATGAACGAACATATTCCTATTGGAAATTGACGAGGTGCCAGCAAAGCAGGGTCCTACATAAACGGATAGTTCGGATCACTTCGTCACTGGAAATGCAAACCTGTGACGATGAATAAGGGTAGATGGCATTTTATCGGTACCATGGGTACCCTATGCGTGACTGCAGAGATACTTAAACAACCCTCTCGACCCTGCTACCCTCAGGATGCCTTTACATGTCTACTAGTCCCCCAATTGATGTGGCCCGTGTGTTAGAGCACGGCTTGTGGCATGGCTATCTCGAAGGTCAGTAGCTGATCTTCAGCACTTGGAATATTGATTCATAGCTTGTAGTTGCGGCTCTGACACTGGTACTCTATGACTGGTCGTTGACTTTAGACAGAGAGGCAAGTTACAGCAACTTCGTTGATAGCACGATTCTTACCACCGAAATTTGTCAAGGTCCGGCTTTTCTGGGCAAGTACATACTCGTATCATGCTCCCATCTCGTTATTTATGTACAGGCACGTCTTTAGCAGCGCCCCAAGGGATGGGTCACTCTTCTGTTTCTCTTGGTATGCCAACCAATTTATGACGGCGTCCGTTCAAAATCCTCACATAAATATCAGAATCGGTACTTGGCAATTGTGGCGCAAAGCCTCACCACAGTTTGTAGGTCAACGAAATCATCATCGGCTCGGATCCATACGATTCAACAACCTTCTAGCCCGCGTTAGCACCAATGTCACTTATGCTGTTAGTATCTCGAAACCCTCATGACCTTGATAACTCAACTTCGCCTTTCCATTTTAGTTGTAAGTCACGTCCTTTCTATCTCCATACTTGCAGTCCTCACAAGGCCATTTTAGCTGTAAGTATCACGATCTCATCATTGATCTATATCGACAAGGGAAAATTGCAGGTAAATTCGCGATAGCCTACTGGCTGGTGGGAACTAGTGAGTATCCAATCGCCCTCACTACATGCGCACTGTCAACTCACCTAATCTGATAGGCATTCTTCAACTTGTCTTCACTGATAGCATTGTTTGGCTATGTGTCTGTGCTCTTTATGGACGCGCAAAATATGTACGCTGGCCTCTTTTGGCCCTGATGATTATCTGCACACTTGTCTCGACGGCCATTATTGGTGTTGTCGGGTCCAACACGAAAGGTGAATTTACGCGATTACCGCGTTGTCATCCTTGACCTCAACAGCTTTTAGGCACCGCCGACCTTGCTCCAGGCTTCAAGAGGTGTACAGTGTACACGAAGTACGAAAAGCTTTGGCTCTTCTGGTGAGTGGATGCCACAACTTGTCAGGAGATCGTGTTCGATATGGTCGTCCTTTTGCAGGATACCAATCTTGGTTTATGAAACGACCACTTTGTTGTTGGTTTCTCGACAGTTTCCAATTGTACCTGGCACACAAGACCTTGCTACTCGGTTCTACCCTACGCCATCTAGTGCTGAAGGACACGCTCCTCTATCTTGTCGTGTAGAGTATCATTTCCCTTGTGTCACCACAACATATCTCAAATCCCTGGTAGGATCTTCTCGCTGTTTATTGCCAATGCTGTCTTGTTCAGTAATCCGGACGTGAGTGGACTCTCAACAACCGGCCACGTCTTTTGACATAGTCGCTTAGCCGTCATTAGCAGGCCTCCTAGCTCCAGTCACCCTTGTCATCATATCTATCCTGGGGAATAGGATGGTCCTCAACCTACGCGAAGAACACCAAGCTTCCAGTGCAGGAGCATCTACAGCAGATGCATTAGGAACCTTAGAGTTTGCTCAAGGGCAAAATAGCGGCAACGACATCGAATTAGGGAGGATATGTAGTCGGACATCGCGTCGAGCGGTGGCGGGGACATCATAGATATACAAGTCTATACTATACGAAATTTAGAATGGAAGACAAACGGCTTAGACAAAGAACAGCCGAGAAAATTCTAGAACTCGGAAAGTTATCTTTTGTCCGTTACAAGATCAGCAGGTTATCAGCAAGCCGCTCGAAGCTTCGAGAACCTTCAACGTGTAACGGGTATTGAAGCAACCGAAGACTACGGTCTCGGGATGGACATCAATGGGTATAGTACTAAGCGAGCTAGCAATGAAAGGACTGATAAACAACAGGGTGTTCTTTTGATTGGTACATGCAAATTCTTTGCTTTAAGATCGCTCTATGATCATTCAGTAGTACATACTTACGGTTATCGCAGGTTAGTTTGAACACGATTACACAATGGCATGCATACAGGTGAGTATTAGCAGCTTTAACAACCGTGTAATATTGACTTCAAGTTCCCGTATAGCTACCGTGCGGAGCACGGGTTAGCGTTCTAGTATTGTGAACAAGATGATTATGTATGTATGTAAGGTAGAGGTATCCAACGCGATAGGTATATGTATTGTGGCAGGAGAAGGAAATTAGGTTGAACATTGCGTGAAGTAGCCTCTGTCCTCCCTAAGCTTTGATTCGTCCCTACATTGAATTAGAAAAGGTGACTTGAGAGGCGTAAGTATGCAGGTAGGTGACAAAGGGGAAGGCGGCGCTACGGGTGACCAAGAAAATGGCGGTGATGTTGGAACGTTGAAATGGGGCAAGTTTCGTAGTAGACCAGGCCTATCTCTCGACTTGGGTTTCCTGTCAATGCATTTAAGGACATGACTCGCGTAAACCTGACGGGGATGCGGTGGCACAACTAGCACGTCATGAACGGTAGGTGATGGTGTCAACTCTGGCGTCGTTGGATTTGTGGAGGTAGATTCAGGAAGGGTGGGACTTGCAGAGGATGGTGCGAGAGAATGAGCAGCCTCCAGAGAAGACGTCATCGAAAGATCCTCTGGGATCACGAGCAGTGAATCATGCTGGAAGCGAAGAAAGCCGCGTTTGGCTGGGTTGTGGGACGCCGATTCATGCCATTCCCATCTTGCTGGTGCGAAGGGCGATCTACAACCCCGAGAGGAACGCGATAACGAGACTTTCGTAGTAGCTCGGAGAATGGGACGAGGCGAAGCGGAAGAACCGAGAAATGGAGTACGGAGCGGGGATGGCTGCGTTTCGATGACAGAGGGGGTACACCCTTGAGAAAGGTCTGCGCTGGCATCTTCATACAAAGCAATATCTGTTGTTCCATAGTAATCCTGGTTCTCTGCGGGAGAGGGTGTCGAAGTAGGCTATGTAAGTGCTGTGAGATTGAGAGCCCGCCGAGGGTAACGAAGTCATACCGCTTGAAGTGATGTACTTGCTACAGTATCGTTTTCCCTTTCTTTCATAACTTTGAGGGCATCAAAGTCATCGCAAAGTGTAGAGCAAATATCGCTGGTATACGGAGAGGTGTCCATGATGATGGGCGAATTCGAAGGAGGATGCTGTGACGGTCACGTCAGGGCGTCCCTTTGACGCCCTTTGACGCGTATACAAACTTGGTCACGATAAAGATGCCTTGTTTATTATTACGACTCCCCACGCTTTCTTTCTCTTCCCTCTGAACCTTCGCAGGTTCCTAGAAACTGCTGCGCTATCAGTGAATGCTCTCCACATGACATTGAACGCGGTACATGATTCGAACGACTTGACTATATCCTCGACGACGGGCTCTGATGGGTTTGACGATTCGGATCCACGCATAGAGGCGTGTCACCGGTATGCACAACAGATTTTCATTGTCTTTGTCAATTGATCTTGTACTCTAGAGTCTTGCGCGAAAGTATGGCACACCCTTGAACATTGAAGAAGAGAAGAAACTGAAGCTACATTTCGCGATGCTACACAGCGTTTGGACATTCGAGTTACAAAGGGAAACAAAGGGAAATTGTTGAATCTGCGGTCAAAGGTGCGTTCTACCTTGAATCAACTTGTATTAAATTCATGCTTAACAATGAATAGGACAAGACGTGTTCGTTCTCGCACCCACCGGCATGGGGAAGGTAGGCGAGACTACCCTTCAAATTCGAGCAAGATGCCCATGCCCATTCCTACAGAGCTTGTGCTTTCAGATCCCAGCAGCTTCGGCAGAAGTAGGCTTACTTATTGTCACTGCACTATTCCAGACCATTCACATCAAACAGACCGGAATCACAGTCGTTGTATCACCACTCCTGGGTCAGTGTTTTTTTTGTTAAGCTCATGCAGAAGACCATTCTGAACATGTCCACAGCGCTAATGAAGAATCGTGAATTGTCTTCGGCACCCTTGCTGGATCTTACTGACCATGTTTTGCAGAACTCCAAATACTCCGAAAGAAGGGCGTGCCTGTTGTATCTCTCACTTCAGAGACGCCCAAGTACGAGCGAGAGGAGGTATATTTCCCGCTTTCTTCGTCATATTGTGCGCATTTATTGAGATCCACTTGCAGATCTTTCAAGACATGTCATCTGGAAACCCTGAATATCGCCTTCTTTATGGTGCGCAACACCCAATGCTTGGTCTTTCTATCCTTACCCTGAGCGATAGCCACTCCCGAGCGGATGAATGCATCGGATTTTAAGAGGCTGTTACGCAAAGTTTATGACTCTGGAAACCTCAATCGACTAGTCGTAGATGAAGTGCGTGCACCTTGCCCATCAGTCTACTGAAGTGGCCATCTCACTCATTGTTAGGCTCACTGCATTTCGGTTCGTTGATGATCCATGAATGGCGAACATTTCATTTTGGTGCTGATCAGCACTACTTGTAGGAATGGGGACATGACTTCCGCGCCGACTATCGGAAATTGGGAGTGTTTCGCGATAACTATCCAGGTGTACCTATTATGGCATTGACCGCGACTGCTATCCCGTCGTAAGTGTTCACAACGGCTATAATAGTTCTTCTCGCTGAAATCATTCCAGTGTCCGGGAAGATATTATCCGGTCGTTACATATGGACAAAGACAACCTATACCGTGCCATTCACCCGTTCAATCGCGTCAATCTATTCTATGAGGTGCGCCATACTGATATTCCTTGGGTAAATGTGGCTCACCTCGGTGTATGTCTATCCAGGTGAGATACGCGTCAAACCCCGATATGACTGCCCGTATGGCCGAGATCTGCGAGTATATATCCACATTGCATCGTCGACGAGGAAAGACATCTTCCGGTATTATTTACTGCAGAACACGTGCCATGTGTGACGATCTAGCCGCGTATCTCAGAGGGCGAGGCTTGAGCGTAAAACCCTATCACAGAGGACTTCCGTCGGTGATCTAGTTGCGTTTTCAGTTTCGGCCTTTGACGCTATTTTAGGGCAGCTACGCTGGATAAAACACTAGCAGATTGGTCCCTTGCTGGAGGCTCAGAGGCAGGAGGCATTGACACGGTGAGCAAACGCCTTTGACCGTCTTTGAGTGTACGATACTTACCTCACTAGGTAGTTGCGACTATTGCATTTGGGCTAGGAATCGACAAGGGCGATGTCAGGTATTGAATGTGTAAAGCATGATACGCGTCCTTCTAATGCCTATGATCTTGTCCAGATACATTATACATTACGATCTTCCCAAGAGTTTTGAAGGTAAAGACTGCTTAAGTCTATCACTATTGCGAGCGTGGTTCTTACTCCGTGCATTTTTCAGGATATTACCAAGAAACAGGTAATACAGGATATCTCCGTCTTTTTCTTGCTCGATATTCATCGCCTTTGGTACAGGCAGAGCTGGCCGTAACGGTCTAGTGAGTGAAATTGCTCTTTTCGCAGTGCAGGCCCTTATACAATGCGAAAATAGCACGCGAAGTGTATTTTATACTATAGTCAGTCCATGTGCCTAACACGAACAGCAGTATGTTCATCTCAGTTTGACCTCAGGCAGGGAAGATGTCGCCAGTGTTCGCCGCTGGGTATCCGATAGTCATAGCAAGAGACTGGAACACGCAGATCCAAATGGTCCTCCCCCTAGTCAGCGTGCTATATCGAGTCTTGCCGAGGTGACATCTGACACCCGTTCCTTCAAGTTGTTGTATGCTAAAACCTCATGACAGCTCGTGGCCTATGCTGAAAATACGGATACATGTCGACACATAGTATGTTGCTCCTTACCTCCTCTGATTGTGCTAAACATCCGCTTTCAGAGCATCTGCCGTTACTTTGGAGAGACTATCAACGTTGCAGACCCTGACGCCGTGAAGAGCTATTGCGAAATGATGTGTGATGTAAGGACACTCTAGTCTCCTCGTAGACCTCCCCTCAACATGATCTTTTAAGGTTTGCAAGTACCCGGAGAAGACGAAGAAGCGCAAGCAGGATTTTGTCAGATGAAGGGCTGGGCAAATAGTCAGGCTAATATTCACCGGATCGAGTACGATGACTCCAGTGGTTGTAACGATACGCGTCGTGCAGAAGGAAAGACGGGTTGGGGCAGTGGTAATGCCTTGGAGAGAAACAACAGCTATTCATCTCGGGATACCACCCAACAGAACCAGAAGCTTATCTACGAAACGGCCCAGCAGTGACGCTAGACCTGGTGATGATGCGAAAAAACCCAAGGTTGAGTATCCCCCTCCATTGGGTCAGTTCATATGCGGTTTCATGTCCTTCCGCTATACCTACTTACATAGCATTCGCAGTTACAAAGGCGTTCAGTTCTGCGTCCAATCTCAAAAAACCTTTCAAAACTCCTTTCAAAGTACCTTCTGCTGCAACCAACGCCCAAGAATCCACAGGGGTGCTACATGTCACAGTTGAACACTCAGAGCCTGAACCCTCGTCGAGTGAGGATCTGGATCAAGTGAAGGATCAGCCCATAGAAGTCATGGTCAACGACTTCGAGGCGATGCCAGATGTCAACATTGTCCTTGAAGAAAGTGGCTCGTCTAAAGTCGATGTGAGTGATCAGTCGGATATGATGAGAGAAACATATTAATTCATCATTCACCAGAGTGATGCTCGGCATAAAGGTGTCGAGTGTATCAGGCACGCGTTATACGACGCATTTTCCACTCGTCCTCAATCTCATATTCGTCTTCCAGACGATGCGCGAAAACGGCAAGTTCTTGAGTCCCAACTTCTTCGAATGTTGTTGATTCTTTCATTAGAGCGTGTACACTTACACAAGTAGCACAGCAACTGGAGTTCCTCGTTCTATCCTACAGTAGCACACTGGACGGATATAAACAACGCATCAAAGTCAAGGTGCGCGCAGCCCGAGACTTGGTGAACGCACTACACGAAAAGCGTGCCCACGAAGACGAGGATATCCAAGAAGTTTTGCAAACAATCCAATGCGTGCTCAAGTCTTGATCGTGTCCTTGCATGGCTTTTGGGACCCGAATCGGTGTAGTTGATCGGTGTATTGGTAACACTTATTGTAGTCTATCGATAGAGTATGGGTACATGCTAAGTAATAATACATGCGACAGCAAATACGTAGAGCGAAACACAAAACAGAAGCGTTTCAAGAAAATCCCATAAAAAAACCAGTCCGTTACTCGATTACCTCAAAGCGACTACGTTTCACTGCCCTTCCGTCCAGGTTATCATCTTCCGTTGACCGTTTTTGGCCATGATTAGTTGAAGAGCCATCATAATTCATTCCGTCCATTCCGCTCATGCTTCCAGCAAACGTTTCCCCACTGACAAGACCCGCTAGGATCATACTGTACTGCTCATCAGTTAGGCCCATTCCGGCAAGAGGATTAATTCGGCCCATGTTGTCGTCGTTCCCCCCGGCCATCCCAAGGTTGCCATCGAAGGGCATCATGCTGTTGTTCGAAGGTGGCATGTTCTGGCCCATGAGCTGATTGGAGGACGACTGTACGAGCGCGGCCTGAGATGTCATGGCTTGTTCGAAGCCTGTGTCGGACAAAGGAGGTATTCCAACTGATCTGGGTACACTACGAGACATCTGCTGAATGACTTTGAGGTGCATGAGATGTTTCTAGACAAGTTCCAGACGTTGAGTCACGTATAAAGATAAGAAAAGAACGACCAACCTCGAGTACATCCAACAGGCCTTGCTTAGTGAAAGGTTTTGGAAGGATATCATTCATGCCTGGAACGTTCTCGGTCAAGACCCTAACAACGAAACACCGTCATACACTCACCCGAAGAATAGTAAGTCATTATCTCGTTTGGTTTGGCGTTGCTGGTCATCGAAATGATAGGCGTCATGTGGTCGAACTTCCTTATAAGTGATGTCGCAGACACGCCATCCAGCTTGGGCATCACAATATCCTATACAAAAGGTGAGCATCGGGCTACTTGGGATGCTAGCTTTAAAGCTCACCATCAACACCAAGTCGTATTTCTCCAAGTTCATCTTATTCACAGCTCCGACACCATCCACAGCCACATCAATCTTACATCCGAACACCTGCAGGAACTTGCTACTGAGTTTCCTGCTGACCGCGTCATCATCCACCAGCAACACTCTTGGCGACACTGTCCAACCTGGTACAAAGGTCGATCGCCTCACGCTGAGCTTCTTCGGTCCAGAGCTAGAGCTAGGATCGGATTGCGACGAAGCCATGGGGTCGTAGACCATCGATGAACCATCTGCTCTCGCCTCTTGCGATCCCACCATTCCGCTCGAGCCAGCGTTATTCATCGAGTTGCCACCGGCGCCCAACATATCCATCATCCCAGTGTCGAAGCTCCAATTACCATTCATATCGTCGATGGAGCTCTTGGGCATGAGATGGCCTACAGTGTACACCTGCAGCCCTTGATGATTGCTGGTGTAGTCAGGGAACGGATTGTTTAGTGCCGCCGTCGCGGTGTTCAAGGTAGGAGGAGAGCTGCCTTGTTGCGAAGCAGGTGAAGTACTTGATGAGGCCTGACTACTCATGTCCTCGCCATAGGATCCCATAGGAGGTATCCAAGGCAGATTGATGCCAGGTGAGGATTCCGACTTCATAGACGCCGCCGAAGTGCCCTGATCTTGCGGCGTTGTAGCAGATGGCATAACCATCTCCTCACCACTGCTACTACTATCCGTAGGCGACGTCTGAGAGTCCATCCCTAGGCCTGTCGGTGGCGGTGGCGGTACACCTGCCGCCTGTGCGGCATGGATGTTGTTGAAAGTATCCATCGCATTGACGAGCCTCGCCGCCGCGTTGCTGAGGTAGTTTGCACTAGCAGGTCGCATCTTCTGCAACTCTTCAATCCTCTCCAATGCTCTTGTCTTGAATTTATCTTGACTGGACCAGCCTCCTGCAGGCTAGCTGAAGGCCCCGGACCCATCTGGCGATCTCCGACACCATTGGTGGCAACAGAGCCATCAGGGTTGATCAAACCAGCAGCTGTGGCGGCAGACCATAATCTCGAGGGAGGTCTAGGTCCCCCACCAACATTGTTATCTGGAGGAGCTGGACCACCATAGACACCGTTACTGTATCCACCTCCATTGCCGTTCAGGACGCCCTCTGCGCGCCTACTGATCTCATTCATCTTCATCAATGCCGTCCTTCCCATCGTCTCATTGCTAGGGTCCGCGGGGTACGCCCGATATTGTGGGTTTATTATCCTTTGGGCTAGTGAGACGGGAACGAAAGGATTGTCCGAGGATAGCGAGAGTCTAGAATTAAGGTCGGCGGATGAAGTGGAAGGTCCAGCTTGTGGTTGTGAAGAAGAAGAGGGGTAAGAAGACGAAGATGACGCTGCGCCTGCCAATAATGGTGGCGATGATGAAGTTGGAAGAGCTGGGACGTTTGCCTTTGCCTATTGGAAGTCCAGACGCCGATCAAGAATCGTAAGAAGAGTCCATCAGCGGGGTCCAGACCAGCCGTAAGTGTGAGACCAATAGGAAGACAGTAGGTAGAACGCCATATCCAAACAAACGCCAGAAACCCGAGGAATGTTGGAGTAGTGCGAACGATCCAGAACGAGAGCCAGAACCCGCGCGGGTAGTATAAAAGGGCGAACGAAACAGAATAACAACGCAGTCCCCCCAAATCATTCCATCCATCCGCAAGAATTGGGAAGGAACAAGACCACATTGATATTCACATTTCAAAGGCCACAAAACGGGAAATTTCCAGGGGTTTCGGGAACGCGCCGTGATTGAGATTTTGCGATGCGATTCGATTCGAATTTTTGAAGTTATTACGGCAGATTGTATACAACATAGAGGAAGAGAAAAAAAAAGCAAATTAGTCAGTACATCGGTTGCGTGTCGCCTGAGGCAGAGGTCAGAAAAATGGGAGAGGGGAGATATGATATGAATCAAGTAGGGGATGGGAAAAAATAGAGTTATTCATTGAACGAAATTATGCTACAGTGCGTTACCGCCCCTTTTTTTCACCAGTAGCCCAAAAAAGTAGAATGAAAGGAACAAGTATTGATGAATTTGAAAAAAGGACGGGGGACGTTTTCGATAGAATATGTATCCTACTCACCCTCACCTCCTGCACCGCCTCCCCCGCGCAAGACCCACTCAATTAGTCCTTGCATTACACTATCTTGTTGGGCCATATTTCTCTGGAACCCAACCATTTCAAGAAGCACCTACAGGGGCGAAAAAGAAGTTAAATCAGATCGTTTGGCTAAACTCGAGCAAACATGCCAACCTCATGATAGTTCCTCTCCAGGCCGCCCAAGTTCCGCTCTAAGCCTCCGATATTACGCTCGAGACTTCGTATATGAGAGGACATCTCCTCTTGCGAAGCCGTGAGACGGTCGATTTGAGCTTGGAGAGCGTTAGCTTGATAGGAATCTACGTGGATAATTTTTTGAGACAACGCAGATGAGGGGACGGTCGCAAAGGCCTACCTGGGTACATCCCGCCTTGTCCTGGGGCTCCGTAATAACCAGAGGGTCCTGGACTGCCACTTCCTCCAGCGCGACCACTGGAGCTGTCGCCCAAAGGTCGCGTCGTTGAAGCAGAATTGTTTGCTTGGGATTTGCGTGAAGTAGGCACTTTACGCTTAATATTCTCCAGTGCATCACGCCTATCAGCGTGGAAGTCTGGATGTCGGAAGGTCCATGCCTACAAGAGGTAATGTCTAAGACCCCGTAGGAGATAGCGGAAAGGTACTCGCTGCTTACGTGTTCTCCAAAGGTATTGTCGTCGGTGTTTTTGACCTTGCGAATGATGAGTGCCTGGTATGAGGTACAGAGAGAACGGGCAATACTCTACCTTGTGGAAATCATATTTGTTGAGCTGTCGTACGAAGCTGGCAAAATTCGAGTGTTTGAAAAGACGTGGAAGGATGGATTTAGTGAATTCGTTCATGTCCTGTAAAAGAATGGCATGATTAATGGGTACGGGACAGGAGAGATGTAGATTGGGGGACATACTTTGACGACAAAGCAATCTCCTTGAGGTCCCCAGCACACAACGTGCTGAAAAGACTTGTCCTCGAGCATCCTTACAAACGATGAGCATCGCATCGAAGAGAAGAGGCGAAACCAATAGAGATCACGCACTTGTACAACTTTTTGACAAAGTCGCTCGTCGCCGGCATAGAATCCTCCATATTGTTTTCCTGTTTGGAAGTTCCGGGCGGTTCAGGTAGTATATTTTGAGGTTCGCGTTTGACCTCTATTCGTGGCTGAATAGGGACTTGGTAAAGGTCGTCCCTAGAAGTTGAAGTCGGATGGGGAAGTTGTTGGTGTGGTTGGTCGTGGCTCCAGCTGGATTCTGGAACTGGTCCTGATGGTAATTCTGAGGAGGGAGATGAGGGAAATCGGAATGAGGAAGGAAATGCTGAGTCTGCCTAGAACGCGAGTTCATAAGGTCTTCTGGAGATGAGAGCAAGCCATCAACGTTCCTCGATACTTTTTATCACATCATCCGCCATTATCCGGCCAGCTCTTCCCGGCTTGGCTTCGGCTTAAAACCTCAAATTTTATCTCTTTTCAGTCTCAATCGAAATAATCGTCTCGCAATACTCCTTTACGGTTCCTTTTAAGAAAAAAATGCGTCTTTAATGCGCAGAAAACAGGTCAACAGCGGCGAGAATGCTTGCGGTCTAGACCCTTGCACGTGTAACTTGCATCATGCAGTGCGTTCTAGACCGCAGTCGAATCCAGGCCCCTGGCGGCCCTCGAACGATCTAGCCTTTTGACGCCGAGACTGATCCTCGGAACCGGTCGGACGATTCGGAAGAACCCTGGCTACTCAACGCCACTGGTACAACTCAGTTCCCCCTTCTCTCAGGGCTACCTGGCGCAATGGTAGCGCGTTTGGCTTCGATTACCAGACGTACCAAAAGGTTGCAGGTTCGAGTCCTGCGGTGGTCAAGCCCATTGTTTTTGCTTTTCATGGTGAATACACGCGGCACATTGACAAATCTGAGAAAATCTTTCTTGTCATGGAACGTGAACGAACAATACGCGCTCATACAAAGTATGACCGAGTTCTATTCTTAAACTGACAGTTCTCACATTTTGATTTTAAGGTCTCGAGCTGGTTGTCTCGTCTGCAAACGGAGAAGAGTAAAGTGCGACGAAATTCAACCTAGTTGTGGTCCCTGCGACCGTTATGGAGCACGATGTGCATGGAAGCCTCGAAAAACGCGTCGTGTCGTCGTTTCAGAGTCACCACCTCCATTATACACCCCACTATCTGCGCCTTTGCCGATGGACATACCTTCAATGAGGCTAATGTATCATTGGGGTGTAGGCGTGTCCTACTCCATTGCTACTGCACCCATCAACATCCCTCTGCTACAACACCACATCCCTCAGCTTTCCTTTTCCAGGCCTTTCCTATTACATTCCATGCTTTCTCTATCGGCATTTCATCTATCCCAGCTCTATCCCGAAATTACGGAATATAGCTACTCAAGTGCAGCTCACCGGCGCAGTGCGCTCTCTCTCCTACCTTCCCTAAACACGGGAGGCTCCGACCAAAGCATCCTTGGCGTCGCCTTCCTAACGCTGTCCACCTATGTCATCGGGTTTAACTCTTCCCAGCAGCACAACCTAATCGGAATGCTAACCACGATCCACAACATCTTTCACGGCAAGAATTATTTTGTTTCATGCGATCAATCATTTCTCGGGATCGACTTTCAATAGGTTTATGGATCAGAATCCAGGGGACAACATGATGACGAACCCAGAAACCCGTTTCCTATACATCTCCTGCATGCATACACCTCCCGACTTCTCCATTCCCCGACCCAGACGAACTCTCCGAGCCCGAGATAGCCGATGCGTACAAATCCGCAGTGGATGCGTTACAGATAGCTCATCTGTTTATACAGTTGGGGTTCGAGTCTTTTGGTGCTGTGTCTTGGCCAGAACGGTTCTCGCCCCAGTTTTGCGGGATGTTGAAAGAGAGACGGCCGAGGGCGTGGTAATCCTATATCATTATTGTGTCATGTTAAATGGTATGAGTTCTAGCTGTTGGTGGGCACGGGAGAGCTGGCGGCATGTAGAGTGGATACGTGGGATGTTGGATGAGCGGTGGAGGACTTGCTTAGACATAGATCCTGGAGCCTCAATTACTCCATTAGACTTTGAGTGAGGTTGTCCACTTTGGGCGCTGATTCATAGGATGTTTCCAGACTATGTCAGCGGTAGATGCAGTGTAGATTACACATACATGTTTTCATTGCATTAGGGACATTGTATTGTTAGCTGTAGCAGTATATATTACTTATAGCTTGCGCCACAAGTACGAGATCAACGTCAAGCGCCCAGAAGAACTCGCAAACAAGGAACGCAGACCAAACGCAGACACTTTGTATCGTTGACTGCAACACGGTATCTCTCTGGCATTCACAACACAATAGACGTCGGCATAAGGGAGATTTTTTGCGTGCATGGTAGTAGAAAGATACATAGCTCATGGAAAAAACTAAGGGGCATACCGACGACAAAAAGAACCGCTTAATTTCCCCCTGGCCTGGCCTGCCCCCCGAATATATCCAGTAATGACGACGACTAGATTTATCGGGCACCTGGAACGTTCCTCCTGTCTCTCCTGGGTCCACGCTCGGGGACAGCGACAGTAGGAATAAGGACATTGACGGGGATGGAGTCAAAGTTGAGAGCGCGAAGCATGTCCTAGGAATCGCAAGGTTAATGGGAGAAGTTGGGAGTAATAGCACGAACGCACCTTGGTGTCAGCGTCAACCTCAAGAGGAGCACCAGAGGTGTCAAGAGCAGAAACTTCGGGGACGTAGTTGTCCTTTCGCTCACGCTCCTCTTCTTGAAGTTTGAAGGAAATACCACGGACAGGTCCCTTCTGGATACGCTTCATCAAGTGGGTGGTGAAGCCAGAGATTTTGTTGCGCAGGCGCTTTGAAGGAACGACAGCCTAAGATTTGGACGATTAGAGATTTGGATCGCGAAAAGAGTATTCCTATTACGCACGACTTCATCGATGATCCTCTTGTTGGTGTGGAAATCAAGGGTAAGACGAGGGTAGCTATGAACCAAAATGACTCGTCAGCATCGTTGTCTTTGTTCCTCATTCAACCTAGCGACACAGACTATTTCTCAATCAAAACCCTGGAGGCCCTCTTGGTGGTCTTGGTACGAACTCTGCCCTGGGGAATACGGAGATGAGCCCCCAGAAACGAAACAGAGAACTTTCTATTACTCACCATGTTTGCGTTCTTGAAGTCGGTGTCGGTGTCGAGGGACCTGTTTTGCGCGGCTTTGCGACTTTGGGTGTAACAAATGACACTGTCAGCAAAGGTGTGGGAACGGTTCGGATTGTTCCGAGAGTGCTTGTGGCTCAACTGTACAGTCAAGCCACCCGCTTAGGTAACCTTCGAAAAATTAGCGACTTTCGCTGCTGGCACTCATCGTTGTCCTCGACACTCCTTCCCTCAAGATCCCCTTCAAAAGGTGCATACACCTCTCCTCGTCGCTCGGTTCTAGTGCTTGTCGCTCGTGTCTGTCACGTCCAGTTGATCTCAAGCAAAGAGATGGAATGGTCCTTCTCAAAGCTCCAGGGATATGAAGCTACCCGACAGCCCGTTTGACTCGCGCTTTCCGTAGTGCGACACTCAGACTGGGTTTTACAATTTTACTCACATTTGGATTTCTTTCACGCAGGAACCATACTTGATTGACCCACTTCGTCCTTCAAAATGGTTCGCGTCTCTGTTCTTGTGAGTATTCGTGTTTCTAGCACGCGACGTCATCTGATAGACTTTTAAAGAACGACTGCTTGAACAACATCGTCAATGCTGAGCGCCGTGGAAAGCGCCAAGTCCTCGTCCGACCTTCCTCCAAGGTCGTTGTAAAATTCTTGAGTGTCATGCAGAGACACGGTGAGTAATGGACCTATTATCGTTGCCTTCTACCTTTCGGAGTGATATAACTACGATTGACGAGGTTTTAATTTCCACCTGTCCCTCGTTTTAACCCTCCGATATACAAATGCACCTATGTCTCGGATACCAAACAACTCGTCTTCCGCTTTTTCTTTAACGGTGGTCGAGTTCACTGATGAGACCACATTCTACTTATCCTCATTTCTTTCACTGCTCTTTTTTGAATCCACGAGGATACTGACGCTGATTCTCAAAGGCTACATTGGTGAATTCGAAATCATCGATGACCATCGTGCCGGCAAAATCGTCATTCAACTCAACGGTCGTTTGAACAAGTGTGGTGTCATCTCTCCCCGCTTCAACGTCCAGGTTACCCAGATCGAGTCTTGGGTCAACTTGCTCCTTCCTTCTCGTGGTTTCGGTATCATCATCCTCGTACGTGTTCTGAATACTCATACCGTGGCACGCCCGCTAATACGTATTATCCTTAGACCACCTCTTCTGGTATCCTCGACCACGAAGAAGCCCGTCGCAAGAACGTCGGAGGAAAGATCTTGGGATACGTCTACTAGATGTTGTACTATATCCAGCTAGGCTCTATGCTTCTTCCCGTCACTGGTGTAATATGACATTAAGTACTTGTATGCCATAGTTCAAAATACATGCCTACTGCATCTGGGTTAACGAATTTCCGAGCGACTGAATGAGGGTTTCAAAATTCCTGTGAACTTCGTCAACTGCCAGTTCGGCGCATCCAACGCTATCCATGACAGGTCGAGGTTTGAAATTTTGAAATTCCAGAACTTAGATGCTTCCTGAGCCTTCCTCAGAGTCTAACGCAGAGTAATCACTATCAAAACTATGAACCACATGCCCCAGTTCTTGGGAAGGCTTGGTCAACCTCGGATATTCGTTGGATCTCACTTCTGCCAACCTCCTGCCTCAAATTATCACGGATCACAGTGACTGCCAGTGGCAATGACGCTCAAATACAGGCACGACCACTCATGTGGATGGCGGTGCATGCTGTGCCAGTCTTTCTCGGTCCGTTTATCTCATTCCCTCAGTGAGAAAAACACTTAGTTGGTGCCCCCAGAAATTCATTTCTTCTCAAAGTGAATGGATCGCACACGGCCCGGTTTGGACTTGTACTCGACACTACGCGATTTACTCGGCTGCTCTTGAATATACCAAGCCTTTTCCCTGCTACCGAGCGACCATGAGATACCGATAATTTCCAGTGGTCGTTTGTGCTTGGATCGGACGCATGTGCACGCGTCTGGGTTGGCTAGTGCAGACGCATTTACTTGACAACGACCAGGAACAAGGTAGAGCAGGGACGCCGTATAAAAACAGTCACTGCACTCGATAGCCCTCGCCAGCTCTGTCAAAGATGCAATTCGGTCAGCTCCTTGCTTTCGTGTCCCTTAGCTTGCTCGTTTCTGCTAATCCGTAAGGCTATCTCCCCGACTCGTAGACTAATCACTGACCTCTCTGCCTAGATTGGAGCCTCGTGCGGCGACCAATGTCTTCCCTACGCCTCCTACGACCAGTCATCTCAGCAAGCCCATCACAGTAAAGGCTGGGACGACATTTACGCCCCCGCAACCATACACTCGGTATGACCGTGGTTCTGGTGCTTGTAAAGAACAGCAGGAAGGTGGCGACTCTGATGCCGTTTTCCTTCTCGAAGAAGGCGCGACGCTCAGTCGAGTCGTGATTGGCAAGACCAGGCCGAAGGTGTTCACTGTCTTCGGTGAGATTCGTGTATCACTCTGCGCAATGTGCAGCAAGCTGAGTTCGGTTACGACAGGGTCGTGCACGATTGATCATGTTTTCTTTGAGGTGAGTGGTTTTCTTTGGCTATCTGTTCCAGTTTGGGCTCACACTCAACTGTATAGGACGTGTGCGAGGATGCTATCACTATTAAGCAGAAGAGCGGTACATCCCGCATCAATTACGGAGGTGTAAGTCCCTGAACTCAAGCGTATTGCCTCTTTACTAATGCCTCACCACAGGCCAAAGTGAGTACAAGATGATCACCACACATGGTTCGCATTTTGACGCCCTTCATCTTCGCTCGTAGCATGCGAAGACAAAGGTGGATGTTCTTCGCTAAAGAAGAAAATTTCTAACCGGCAGCCATAGTTGTGCAACACAACGGTCAGTAAGCTGTCAAGGTAGATACATTTCTGACAGTGGCAGTGATATTCAGGTGGAGGAAAGGTCATCATCAACTCGGTGTGTATGAATTCAAATACAGACAGGATCCTTGGACCTTCGCTGACGTTGTGACCTAGTTCTACGTTGAAGATTTCGGGAAATTGTACCGAAGCGTAAGTGTAGTTGCCTTCACGGTCGCTAAGCATCACTGACACGATGTAGTGCGGAAATTGCAGTGAGTTATGAGCCCATCGATATGCCTTGGGCATGGGTTTATAAGGCATTACGTGCAGAGACTCAATACCAGCGAGAAGTCAATGTGAACGATGTGTGGGCCGTAAAAGGCGAGTCACTGTTATTCCTTTCAAGGATTCTCGTTCACTAACGACCATGCAGGCAAAAATCTCGTCGGGATTAACACGTAAGATGCCTTGTTGACAGTTTTCTTCTCTTCGCTAACAAGATTTCATCCTGACAGCAACTACGGAGAGTGAGTTTAAGTCTAGCTCGGTGCACAGCTTCTCAACCAACAGCAATTTTAGTGTTGCCAAAATCCGTACGACCAAGGTCAAGGACGTCAATGTGATATGCCAGAAATTTATTGGTAATGACAAGGGCAGCGAACCCCCCAAGAACGGAGATGGATCTGATTCCAAGGTACTTCCCTTCCCTACACTGAATGTTTCGAGAATCTAACTGGGCTGGCACCAGTACTGCCAATATTCTTCGTCCGATATCTCCAATGCTTGAGCCGGGCTTCAAGCTTTGGCCATGAAAGTTGATTATGATTAAGAAATAGGGTACATCATCGTAATTTATAGGTTGTTGGGGTCGAAAGTCTCGCCACAATTAATCTCCGCAGAGTCAAATTCAACATCGTCTGTAGGTTGGGAAGATACGATATCGTTCTGAAACCAGATAAAGTGGTAGTCGTTGGCACCAGGTGGCCCTGTGGGGTCTCCGTAATTTAAACGGATGCGACCACGCGATTCGATATGGTTTACGCCCACAAGAGCGACGCGTTGCTTCCCGTTTGGAATCGTGACTGTGATTGACTGGCGTTGAGTCTGCGACTGCGACTCGCTCCAACCGCCTTCGCCGCCAATCTTGATACCAAATAGGTCTATGCCGACGCTATTGGAGTGCTCCCACGTCTCGGTAACGGTACGTTCACCACCAACGGTAGTAGAAAGGTCTGGAGCATCAGGGTCATCGCAGTTTGCGACGGGGGCACCAAGCTGGAACCATACACGACGGTCGGGAAGGTCCTCCTGCAAGAGTTTTGTTGACATTCGCATCTTAGTTGCAGGCTATTGTACATACCTGCTTTTCAAATGTGCACTTGTCGGCCTCTCCAAGAGGACGTCCGGGACAGTGGTCTAGGTTGGCGGGATCAGGGCGATCCACGTTCTTGCGAGCAGCAAAACGAGAGGCTGCTGAAGCGAAAGTGGCAGCAGTTGCGAGAGTCACGAAGGAGAGACAGCGCATGTCTGAGCTGGTTGAAGGAAGAGTACGCTGTACTGGAGACGATTGAAAGGAGAGGAATGAGTACTCAGTACTCTGTGCGGATGATGATATGATTTGTCTGGTTCAGCTATCTTTTATATGGTGTCTTTTCAATGTCCCAGAGCGCATTCCTCCTAGGCTTCAGATCCTTTCTCAGACCCTAATCTCGTTGACGACACGATCGCAGGAACAACGACTATCATGACGGTCGTCTGGCTAGAACGTTGGAAAGTTTCAAGATTGAACGGGAAGCTGTGTCAGTGCATATGGCAAGGTATTGATTCTTGATATGCAAAGCGTGCTTTGGCTCCACACAGTTCGCCCCGGAGTCCTAGTAACGAATTCGCAAAGAAAATCCTGTAGATCTATGCTATACATCAGCAAGTAACAGAATGCAGAGATGATCAGGAGAAAAAGACGACTGTATCTCTTACCACTGATATACCACTTGGACCTAGCTATCTTAAAATATATTTGGTTGGGAGCTTTAGAACTGAGCTCTACGAGGCGGATGTGGCTGGAGAAGCATGGGGGGATGTTGTAGGATTGTTGTAGGACGTTGAAACATTGAAGTTCGGACCGTGAGAACAAAAAGCACTTCATGATCAACGAACAATGACAGTTGCTGGATCCTACCCACCACCGCCATGCTCCCGATTTTGTATGATGGTCGCTCCTGGCGATACGCTAATTTACAAGCGCTTCTCTGGACAGACCCCGTTACTACACACTCATATCACTTGCGTGGTTGACCGTCGCATCGAGTTGGAGAATCTGCCATTGACATGGAAGCTACCCTAGTGATGTCTTGATATTCCTCGTTGATATTCCGAATGTTCATCACTGACCTACGTTACACGACCTACAGTGTTTCACATGGGCGAGCTGTCACGAAGAACTTGGGAAGAGATATATAAACATACACCCTGAACCTTCCTTCCTCCAACAAACAATTGGATTGAATCCAATCAGACCACTCCTTTCCGCCCAAATCACTCAAAGTCATGCGCTACTCCTACTTTCTTACCGCATTCGCCCTCGTTGCGACTACATCTGCCACACGCTTTGACAAGCGTAAGAATGTTGACCGTCCAGACCCCGCAAACTTGGACCATTGCCCCGGTAACAAACTAGGAGAAGCCGACAAGTGCACTTTTGAGGCACAGTCTCCAGGTCCCGATACGCGTCTTGAGAAAATTGTCGGTTAGTCCCGGTTTCTGTTCGTGCTAGAGTCTGGGCTGAAAATTTGCAATTTTCTCAGGAAGTCCCGTCGATAACTGTAAAGGAGGGACCACCGACATCAAGACTACGGTCGGTGGCTCAACCAGTGTTGCTCAAACCTTCCGATTTGGAGTTAGTGAAGGTTTCTCCGCCTCTGGTGGGGCAGAGCTTCCAATTGGCGTCTCCTTTTCAAATTCTGATAGTTGGAGCAACACTGAAGCCAAGACCTTCACCCAGAACATTGATGTGACGATTGAGCCTGGCAAAAAGGTTTGTTTGCGGCATTCTTAGGCTCTTCTGTGGCTGACATGTCCTTGTAGGCCGCCGTCGTCGCAAAGGTTCTTCACAAGACATTCCTTGGCCGTGTTCGTTTGAACTACGGAGATCCTACGGGTCCACCTGGTGCCAATGATTACCACTTCATTTGGTTTAACAACGGTGTAGGAAGCGTACAACCGACAGACGACGTTATCTTCGACCAAAAGATTGTCAATTGTGACGAAGACATCTAGTTCACTTTGAACTAGTTGAATACCTCTTACTGTATCTATTGCCCTACTTACATTCACCTAATCGCAGCAGACGTTCTCCACATTCTTGAGGTTTATTGCCAGTAAGTGGCCCAGTCAACATTTGTCAACCTAAAAGGCCTGGTACAAGTGGTATACATGGTGAAACGTCACTTATCGTCGAGCAATAGCGAACACGGTAAAACATGCCATCGCAACCGAGTGTAATATGTAAACATCAGCGAGGGCGCCGCATGCTCAGCCACGAGGGTCAAGTGTAGTGCATTAAAACCAATGAAGCTCTAGTCTGTGATCCCAAGCCTGTTCTAAACCCCACTTTCGCTGCTACACTCACCAATGTTTGGTAACAACAACGTCCAACCGTGGTGACAGAGGCCTCCAAGGACGAGGCCAGTTTATTATCGTCCAACGATGGGACTTTGAAGTCTCCCGTCAGTGCCAGTAGAAACTTCTAGGTATTATCTCGACGACTCAATGGTCATCTTTCTGGTGAGCTTTCCCTGTACGGCACAATTCACAATTGACTGTCAGCTAGGTCGAAAACCAATTGTTCAAAGTGCATCGATACTTCTTTCGACAAGAGTCGGTCATTTTTGAGAGCATGTTTGACTGTCCAGTCCCAGGCGAGGGTCAAGAGGGTCAAACAGACAGCAAGCCGATCGAGATTCCGGATGTCACCTGCGCACAGTTTGAAGCATTGCTGGACCACTTTTATGATGGGTGAGTTTCGTATTGCTTTATTGCCTCCTTGAGGCCTTCTAACGTTGGGACGCGTAGATTGTTCAGAAAAGAAGATTACTTCAATCGCGACACGCCGCTTCAAAAATACATTGACCTTCTTTCAATTTCCCATCGCTTCGAGTGTTCCACCGCTCGTGAACGCGCCATCAAGGGCATCGACAATGCAACCACCAATCCCATCCAAATGATCGAACTAGCAGAGGTCTATGATGTGCCGAAGTGGTTACTACCCGCCTATGTTGAACTCTGTCAAAGGGAAGACCCGCTGGACGAAACTGAAGCAATTGATCTCGGGCCGCAGAAGACAGTGGTGATTTGCCGTGCAAGAGAAATCATCCGTAGCTCTCCTGAAACTCGTCGGTTACTCAAAGAGAGGACCACTCCTAGCTCGACGTTCGGCGGGGGTTTCGGTAGTGTCACTGTGTCGGAATCGCCCACCGATTCCCAATGGCCGGAAAGTGTTCTTCAGAAGTCGAGAGTTGAACGAATTATCAATGAAGTTTTAACACCCCCTGCAACCACTAAGCCGGTTTGTAGATACATTGGGCCTCCTCCAACTTCGCTGATAACCCTGTCGAATAGACACCGAGAATATCTTCAATATTTGGTCAAAACACAACGCAGCCTATTAAGCCGGTTCGTTGAGTCCATTACATAGTGATATCGGGGTTGCTAACGGGCTTCTTGAATAGTTGCCTTTATCGTTTGGTTCTCCTAGAAGTGCAACACACACGCCAGTACTCAGTGGTTTCGGGTCTGGTGTTTTCGGGTCTCCTGTTTCGCCTCCCGAACAGGCAGTCAGCTCAAGGGGAGGTACCACTGGCACACCCACTGGTGGAGGGGGTAGTAAGAAGAAGAAAGGAAAGGGCTGGAACTAGGTAGTCAATGTCCTCTTGTATAAAAGGGACAAGCCCGATTGTGTCAATTGTCAACTTTCAAGGAGCTCGAGCTCGAGCGCTCATGCATGATTGATAGAATTTAAAGAGCAGGAGCCTGAAGGAGCGTAGATGAGATAGCTGCGTCCGGTATCAGGAATGAATAGGTATACGCTTGAGCGCGAAAGGGCGAAAGGAAGAATGACGCAGACAGCGAAAGACGCTCGCTGAGTCGTGACATCCTACCATGTGGCTATCTCGGAATTCCGGTGCTCCGAACTTCCATATAAGGGAATTCCTCCATTCTTTGTGAGAGGGGACCGTCGTGTGCTGTTTCTGCGGAAACAGAGTTTACTGTGTACCCCGTTATACTCGTATCACTTGCTACGTGTGGCTGCCCGTCGGACCTTTTCCTGGAGAGTTTGCCCTGGTATACCCTGGTAGTGTCTTAAAACTTCTTGTTGAAATTCGACTAGCATGATTACTGAGCACTGAACTACGTTACAGCACACAAGACCAACACGCAATACATGGGCTAGCCGTCGCGAAGAACTGGGGAAAAAGCAGACATATAAACATGATACACCTTAGCCCTTCATGCCTCCAGCAAACAGATTGGATTGGATCCAATCAGACTGGCACTCCTCTTTTCGCCTCAATCACTCGAAGCTACTCCTACTTCCTTACCGCGTTCGCCCTCGTTACCACTGCACCTACCACACGCTTTGTCAACTCGGACCATTCAGAGCCTTGGTTTAAAGTTCTCCCGGCAACAAAGCTGGAAGATGATGTTGAGGCGCAATCCTGAGTCCCCAATGGGCGTCTTGGAGAAGTTATTGGTCTAGTCTCAGTTTCTCTCCCTATGGAGTCCGGCTGAAGGTTGACTGTTTCTTTCCAGGCCTTCCATCGATAACGGGATCACAGACATCAACCAGCAAGTCCTCCCAGATGAATTATTCCCTTGGACGTCCGTTGAGCCACGGGGCCACCTAGTGCCAACGATTACCACTTCAACGGTGTAGGGAGCGTAAAACCGACAGACGACGTTATCTTCGATCAACGTCCGCAGTGACGAAGATGTCTAGTTATTGGACCAGCTGAACGCCAGTGATCCACTGTATCTATTACTTATAAGTTACGTTTGTTTAATCGCAGCACACGTTCTCTACTTCTCAATGCTTCTGAGCCCTGCGGAACTCAAAGGCCTGCGGTGAGGTGTGTGCGTGGTGATTCTCTACTTCGTGGGTGACTTATCTTTGACATCAGTGAACAGAAATTGCAGCTTCTCGACTACGGCAATACATGTCAACGCAGCCAAGCGCAGTATGTGACCATCAGTTTGAGGGTCGCATGCTTTGGCACGAGGCTCGACACGAGCGAATAAGGTTTAAGTGAGGTATATTAAAGCTGCTGAAGCTCATCTGTGACTCCTTATCTTCTACCACACTGCCGCTTATACTATGGGCACCGAAAACAACGTTAACGGGGCAACAGGGCCTTCGAAGGACGAGCCCGGTCTATCGTCGCCTACTGCTGGGTCTTCAAAGTCGCCTGTCAGTGCCAACAGAAACTCCAGGTACTACCTCGACGATTCGATGGCGATCTTCCTTGTGAGTGACCTTCGTAAGGCGCAACTCGTAACTAACGGTCAGCCAGGTAGAAAACCAACTGTTTAAAGTACATCGATACTTCTTTCGACAAGAGTCGGTCATCTTTGAAAGCATGTTTGACTGTCCAGCCCCAGGCGATGGTCAGGATGGTCGAACAGATAGCAAGCCGATCGAGATTCCGGAAGTTACATGCGCACAGTTTGAAGCATTGCTGGACCATTTTTATGATGGGTGAGTTACTATTTAGCCCTAGTAGCAATCAGCTAACAGCATGTGCAGACTTTTCAAAAAAGATGAATATTTCAATCGCGACACGCCGCTTCAAAAGTACATCGACCTTCTTTCTATTTCCCATCGTTTCGAGTGCTCCACCGCTCGTGAACGCGCTATCAAGGGCATCGACAATGCGACTACCAACGCCATTCAAATGATCGAGCTTGCAGAGATGTACGATGTACCAAAGTGGTTATTGCCAGCCTATGTCGAACTATGTCGAAGGGAGGAAGCTTTGAACGAGACCGAAGCGATCGATCTTGGGCCACGGAAGACCGTAATGATCTACCGTGCAAGGGAAACTATCCGCAGCTCCAAGGAAACTCGCCAATTCCTTCATAATCGTCATAGTAGCTACGGATACTCTGATGACTGGCCAGATAATGTCTTTGAGAAGTCGAGGGTCGAACGGATTATTAATGAGATTCTAGTACCTCCTTCAACACCGGTTTGTCTACCAAGCACTCCAATTTCAGAGTACTGATCACAAAGCAGACACCTCAATGGGGCCAAGGTACGACACCACCCATTGGTAGAGGGAAGAAAGCAGGGAAGGCCAGACCAGTTAGATAATATATAGTGCAATGTGAGTCTTAGTTGACAAGTAAAGAAGCGTCCGATTGTGTCAAGAACTCATGATACAGAAGAGACAGGATATTGTAACGATTGCAATCTAAGAGAGCGATGATAATCTATATAGTTGGACTCGTCGACGTGTAGGGCGTTTCCTGAAATGTAAGGGACATACAAAACCATCATGATCAAACAAGGATAGCGAGGGCACAAATGAACGGGGAAAATGAATACGAAAGCTGGCGCTAAGTGTGTATGAATAACGAGTGGCAAGAAAAGGCGTGTGTGTGTGTGATGGCTCTTTAAATTAGTGTTGCGATTGCGGAAACTGTCGATTGAGGAGATACAGGAAATTAAATCCAGCGTCCAACAAAAGGTGTACAGGGAAAAAAATAAAGTAAATCGAGACGGGCGAGAAGGCAAAAAAGTTCAGACGTCCGAACGTGTCCGTGATATGCAATTGTACGGCCCAAGGGCATGATTGACAAGGGGCAATTTACAAAGGCAGGACCTAACATCCATGTGCCTGGTGCGCTCTGTTTTGACTTTATGCAATCCTCTATGTGCACCCGTCATACTTTGGACAATGTCAGTAAGATCATGCATATTATAACCGGATGTCTTACCAATCTGTTTGTGGGCTTTTGGTATTCCCATAGTGTTGCGTTCTTGTCTATAAAGGAGAGAATATGGGTCAAAGTTGAAGACAACAACGGCATCGGAAACTTACCCATATATTGGTCCAGATGATTTTGAATGTACTCCGTAGTAGGGTAGTCTTTGGGGTTGCAGCCGACATTCGTCTGACCTCTTCTCTGATACACACGGACGTAGTCAAACTGCATTTCAGCTGGAAACTGTAGGGTATCGAGGTCGATCGTTGTCCAACCATCTGCGCGATTGGTAGGTTACTAATTATGACGACCGAGAGTATTCGAGACGGAAGAACTTACGACTTATACCCAAGTTCATGATGATGGCCATCGGCTCCTCGGGAATAATCCGCTGGTCAACTAAACTACCTCCTACGCCCTTATCCGGACCCATGGCGCCAGGACGCATTTGAACGCTCGCCTTTCCATCAACCTGCCAGGTAATGAACCCTTCATCTCGATTACTGGGATTGGCCCAGTATTCGAAGCCTGTATTGCGCCGTTCGGTAACAAACTCGTAGCCGATAACAAAACACATACCATAAGTCGCAAATCTCCCACCAGCAATGTCGAAGCCATCGTCCGGTACGTGTGTCAATCCGGAGACGGCTTGTTGTAATGGCGAACCGACGTAGGTGTTGGGGTATGTAACGCTAGTGTCAAAGATTCGATAGTTCTCGGTAGACTACGGGAAAAGGTGTTAAATTGTAGAAGCTTCATGTAGTGTGAGATACTCACATTGTCAAACTCGTAATCATGGGTAAACGGCGCAAACTGTGCACTCTGGGAGGCTACGGTACCCGGTAGGATTACGCCGTCATGTTGAATTTCGATGATGTCAATTTCAGGCGCACCGCGACCGCGGTACCGTTCAGTACTGGACCCGGAATCGAGTTTGCCCCAAGGACCTGGGTGGTCTTGACTGGGACAGGTACATGCGCTGAAAAACGCTGAGCATTGTTACTCGCAAAGCCAGAAACAAGTTTTTACCTCAAGCGTTGTCCAGTTAGCACACTAAGCTTCTTGTCGTATTCGGGCCAAGACTTGTCAGAAAATGCGGCAGCCGGAGGGTTCCCGTCGTGGTCAGTCTGGTTCGGGAAGGTGCCAACATCACAAGAATCATACCTATCAGAAGACTTAGTGGATGTATGCCGATCAGAATGAAAGAACTTACGAATAAGGCCACATGCCATCGGTAGTTGCTCGATAACCAGGCCGTCCCAAGTTACCCATAGTCCAGGCGCCAGGCCAATATCCTTGTGCACTGGGTCCAGGCGCAGGAAGCTTAACTGATACCTCGATGTAGCCACCTGGGGGAGATAGGGATATCAAAATCACCAAGGCAGCCAAAAGTCAAACTGATCGCCCTTACTTGAGAAACAGAACTTGTTCCAGCTTTGTAGCATACCACTTCTATACGCCAGGTTATGATTCTCGCAGTAGTGAACGGTGCGGTCGATCCTAAACTAGGTTAGCCTTGAGTTTACACGTAAAAAAGAGAACGACGTGCCTGGAGTTAGGCCAGCCTGAAGAGTAGAGGTACTATCCATTGTAATCACCAACGCTCCGTCTCTCGTCGTGACTTGCTGAGGATCGTACCATTCCAAATCCTGCGTGACACCGTACCAAAAGTCCATTGCTTCCCAGTAAGGGTCATCACCAGGCCAGAATGTTCGCCCAGCAGTATTGAATTCATCCGAAAAGACGAGATCGTAGGTCTCGCCATCAAAACCAGTGCGAACCTTCGCGCTGTCGGGGGTATCCTTGTCGACCAGCTCACGGACACCAAAGAGCACCGGAGCCTGCCCAGTAGCATTAACCCTACGCACAACGCAGTGAGCACAATGCGTAGAAGCGGCTAAAAAATCCGAGCCTCACCTTATGTTGCCGTCGATCAAATTTTTCCTTGCTCTACCTGTAAATTCTGTGATGACTGGGTAACCGAGGAAAAGGGTGATCAACGCCAGTATCAACAGCAGCAATAGGCCCAAGTTGGAGAACCCTCTACAGCTCCAGTTACCGTCACGATCGCCGCCTTTCCCATTGTGGTAGAGTAACCCGCCCCGAGCGTAAAGCTTCTTTTCGTCTTCGGCTGACGCGTTGGGATCATGTAAAATATCCTCTTCGTCGTCAGGAAGAAGAGAATCGGCTGCAGGATCGTAAGCGTAAGGAATGAGTCCTCTGGGGGCATTGAGAGGAAGGGGTGCGGAAACCGATGAAGGGGTACTAGGTGCGCTAACGAGTGCAGGACGAGGAGCGAGATGGGGTGAATGAGCTGGCGATGGAGATGACGGAAGAAGGGTGTGTGGGGCTGGGAATGAGGAAAAGGGACCCTGGGTCTCAGCTTGAGCTATTAACGCGGCTTTTGTTAATGAAAGACCACCAAAGGGAGATGAAGTGGTTGATCCCGTGGAGTTATGAGATATGGATGATGGAACGTGGTTTAAATGTTGGGTAGAAGAGTTGTGAAAGGTAGGATATTTATGGTCGACGTCTTCACCAAAGCCAAACGAAATGATGGATGATCGGTTCGAGGAAGTACCTGAGCCATTGTCGCCAGTGGTGAATTTAGCTTTGGGTGGTAACAAGGCGTTCGTGTCGGAACTATTGGAGTTTCCTGAATTCCTATTGCTTCGTGAAAATCGGTCTTCTTCCCCAGCGAGCCTGTATAAAACCATGGATCCTTTGGACCCCATGGGTAAATTCTGCATTGACGAACTGGCGAAACCACTGAGATTTGTAGACGCCGAATGATGCAAAGTACCTCCTTGAACTAGCCGTACCACCAGCAAATGGATTGCTGTTCAGATGCATCGAACTGCTGCGAGAGTCAGGCCTGGATATGCTTCCGACTGCAGATGGATGCCGAGGACCTGGATAGAGAATATTGGACGATGCATTGAAAGGATTAGATTCGTGGCCGGAGGGTGTCGAGGTTGGCGAGGCTTCCTCTGAAGAGGAGTTGGATGAGGAATTAAGGGGATACTGCGACTCGTCGTGTTGGGCAAGATGATTAGAGTCTTGGTTTGGTGCCGCCATGTCTACTTAAGACGGTGATATCACCTTAACACCGAGCCAAGGTAGCTCGTCGAGCAGAGCAGCGATGAATGAGACGATGGGGACGACGTGGACGACGTGGACGGCGACGACGGGGAGTAGGGAAGGAAGGTATGTGGGAGAAGGTTGTTGTACTGCCTGAAGGAAAAAACCCACGATAACGGGTGTCAGAGGCCGTTTGCGTCAGGCCCGCCGCCCGGTGCTAAATTGGGTTTTCCTCTGACACACGTGGCGTTTCCCGAAGCTGATACAATTTTCCGTCACCAGTCGTCGTCATTCTTTGCTTTCTCTCGCTGCAAATGTCCCCCAAGACTACACAGTATATCCACTAGGTCCTCTTTCAGGAAACGTATTCACCGTCTATGTTTATCGCCCAAAAATCTCTGCAGTCTCTGGGTAACTCCACCACGTCTGATTCTCTGTTTCGCCTGTCATCTTATCGCTTCTCGCTTCAATTTAGGGGAAAGAGGGTATGAAATGGTCTCTTCTCGGGCATACCTATCGCCTACCAAACACCCGTCCTTTCCCAGCATCTCCCCGTCTCTCTGCTCTTCCTCTGGTGGTGTGCTGGAGTTACATGCAGCCCCGTCATGGTCTTGGTCATGCGATCTCTTTGAAATTTATTTTTAAATAAAAGCCAAAAAAAGCGCACTCCAGTCAATCTTCAACAGCTTTCCCGCTCTCACGCAAGACTCGAGTTATTCACGCTGGCAACCGCAGCACCTCTGTGCGATTGTTCTTCTCGTTGATGGCAATGTGTGTAGTCCGTGCCTATTCTAAACCTGCTACAGATTCTGCCAGTGCTAGTGCTTGCTTGAACCTGTTGAAGTGCAGATCAACTCTCAATCAATGATCTCCATCTAGCCAAGCAATAGCCAAGCCCAAATTCCTTCTGCGCACGGGTGTCAATTGAAAACGCAATTACGCAGAACGGCAACTTAGCGCCAAACATTTGCATGAGCCTCAAGAGGCTGCAAGTGGAGGTATAGAAAGGCGTTGTTGCAGGTAACGATAGTAACGTTCACTGTGTCAATCTGACTCTTCCAGAACGTTCCCGAACCTCCAGATCGAGGCGGCGACGGCTAGAGCGGACAGCGGAGACTCCGAAACATGGGAAAAAAACCAATTGACGGCCTTACATAATTTCCCCGACGTTTGTTGACGTCATCCAAGGCACGACATCGAGTGCCGCTAAGCGCTTTGACTTTTCGAGCGCCGAGCGGCAAGCGCTGGCAAGGGTGCGTCGATTCCTAGTCTTGTGTTACTGCACGGTGAGAAACCGCGCCAGAATTTTGATTAGCTAATCACGTCGGATATGAGCGTTGCCGGTTAACCGGTACAGCATGCCGCCGCGTCTCTTCACCACCAACCACCTCGATACCCTTATTCATGAATATACTCTAATGCCTTCTCATATTAAATGGAGCTCTGACCAAGGTCGATTTTTTCTCAAGTCTGCCGTGACTCGTTGCATCAAGTTCTGGATGTGGGTTCGCATCGGGGATTTTCAGCCAATTTCTTCGGGTCTTCTTGCCGGAATTATCTGAAGCTAACTTGGGCATCGCAGCGAAAGGAATTTTATGGTAGAAACTGAGGTATATTGAGTGTAATGAGGAGCTACAGGCAGACACGACGACGTGGGACAGAGGCAAGGGCTCATGATTACGTAAGAACTTTTCTGGCGCGGTTCTTTGCCGTGCCGGTTCACCAGACTACATACTACCACATCGCTTGCGATCGTCAGGTAGTATCGTCAGTCTGGATTCTCGAGACTAGTCGATTCCTTCGTCTTGTACATGTAGCGAATAAATTTATTCACACAGAACTACTTTCCAAGTAGTGTTATCCTATCGCTGTCTTGATGGTATATACTGTTTCCATCAACGATGTGCCTTATTAGCACTTTGCTGGAGTCTAGCCTCCAAGTACCATTTGCACTTTTAAAGTAATGAACCGTCTTTGTAGATCATGACAAGTTGATTGATACTCCTGGAATACCGCTGCTCTTGGTGCAGGAGGTGTGTTGTAAATTGAATGATGCTGGACTTTGAGGTCTGAGGAAGGTAACCAATAATGAAAATGTGCCGTAATAATAAAATGCTGGTTCATTCTGCTACTGGTATCTTACATTGTCCCTGTCTATAATCATTACAACCATACTCGTGTATAGGTCGCCGGTACCTCGAAGTGGCAAGTAAAAGATACGGTTACCACAGGACTAAGGAACAAAGAATAGTTGCCAGGCACACCATCCACATCGAAGCATTCTTCGGTAGCGCAGCACTGTTGTTATTCTCCGAACTTCCTGGATTGGTTGCTTCTGATTTTGCCAACTGTGTAACGGTCTGATATGGCACGATGGGGCCCGTAAAAGTCGTTGTCCGTGTAGATGACTGGCCAACAACCCAGTCCCTCTCAACACATTGCCCACTTTCCTCGTTAATGAATGTGCAGGATTGTATCACACCAACACCACTTTGTTCTGGGGAGTAGATGAGTTGATACGCGGAAGGGCCATTGGCGATGAACGTCTCTGATGAACTCGTCAGCGCCAAGAGAATGGGACGTGGAACGTAAAGGAAACGCACGAGTGAACGTCTCTGTCTTTGTATCCGTGGATATGAAGGGCGTTGAGCGAGAATCGTCCACGACAAGATACTCGCTGAGTTGAATCCTGTTTACTAACGTCGTTGCACCATCTGAGCCTGTTCCAACGATTTCAAGCTCCTGGACGTTCGTAGGTGTTGGGAATGGATATGATGTCTTCTGTACGACTTCAAGCGTAAGGGTCTGTCCTAGAACTCGTGTATCAGGTTACCAAAGAGAGTGTAGGCGATAGTATCACTCACCGAAGGCGTTGGGCAGAATCTGCAAAAAGGCGGCCAAAATCCACACAATGGCCTTCATGGTGATGGTTGCACACAGGGTGACCTGTATATGGGAACGTCATCGGCAACGTTGAACAACGTTACGGGTACTGATTTCCTGAAGGCGAATACTCGGACCGCCTACAGACCAAGAAAACCGGTTCACATCAGTGATGTCTTGATTGAGGCGTACAATGACGGTGGCGCCAAAAGGGCTTCAAGCAGCCTGCGACTACTTCGCTAGGACTGGGATAGAATATTGGAGGAGAGGAGATGCGAAATGCTGCGCGCATTCCCACAACATCGAACGAGTGGAAATCGGCCAAGTAGTATCGCGTCAATGTCAGCAATCACACAGTATGTTGCAGGTATGTTGGGCGCGAATTGAGTGTCTACGGAACCGACCGAAGCGGAGTCAACGAGTCACTAATCGTGATTTGAGGATGGGCATAGGGCAAGGGTTGCAGGTTGTCCCTTAGATATTTCCCCCATGGCTGGAACTCCCCTACTCGGCGATGGGCACGGTCACTTTCGGGTTCACATTGTAGGAAATAGTGGTATGATTCTCTGGAATTAACATCCGGATACGTCGTTGACCAATGTCGTCACGAAAAGGGTCTGGCAAGGCAAGAATAAAAACTTTTCAGTGGTAAATTATTGAAGCTAAGGTAACGAGACGCACCAGACGACCCTTGCATCCGAGCTTTCCACCATACTTGGTCTCCCGCACCTTTCCCTCGATGCTTTATTTTGGCAGCCTGGGTGGAAAAAGACTCCAACCGACGAGTTCCGAGACAAAATTGTGCAGTTTATGAACGACAATCAAGATGGTTTCGTTATAGATGGCCAATACACAAGCCTTATAGGTGATATTGTGTCTGAAAGGGCTACAGATGTCATCTGTCAGTATCAAAAACGACTAGAAAACCTCATACACTCACCGCAGTTTTGACTTCAGGGCTCAACCCTCCGCTAGCACTGTATTTCCCAAGGCTCGTCTATCGAACATTTCTTCGATTGTTAGGCCTCGCCCCACCGTGTAGCCCAGGTTGTCCAGAGATGTTTCGCGAAGTGTTCTTCTCAAAAGGACAGTATCATCTGGTGGAGCTTGTCTCATCACTGGGTTAGTGCCAGAAAATGGAACGCGCAAATGGCCGTGATGGGAATCGGTGTCGAATCGGTACCACCCGAGAAGCAAAAGCTGAGGAGAATCGGCGGTTGGGGCGGAGAGCTGAAAAAGTGGATTGATTCGGTGAAGGTTTTCGTGAGGAGCAGAGGAAGAGTTTGTAGGCGCTCATTGAGCGCCCATTTGTTACTGGTTTACTACAGGTACACAGTATTGTACAAACTATCCAAGAAATTCCATAGCAGCTTTATATAGTGCTCCATGCATTGTCCACGGGCACCGCAGCACCGCTGACGCCTTTGCTTGCATCTGAAGCAAGGAATAATAAGACGCTTGCCGCCTGAGATGGATCTGCTCCGTGGGCCTTTTCGCCGTCTTCCTTCAAGTAATAATGTACACTGTGTACGGGCCTGACAGTGTGTGGGTGAAAGTGTTACAAAAAACATACTTG
This sequence comes from Paramarasmius palmivorus, assembly GCA_037176845.1. Taxonomy (NCBI): domain Eukaryota; kingdom Fungi; phylum Basidiomycota; class Agaricomycetes; order Agaricales; family Marasmiaceae; genus Paramarasmius; species Paramarasmius palmivorus. The sequence continues at coordinate 744,177 of JAYKXP010000001.1, read as the reverse complement.
GGTTGCTTACTGTAGTTTTCCAAGGGATGCCATATCCCAAGAGGCTTGTGGAACGCTTGCAGCAATGTTTGTTGCAACGCCTGTACTTAATGTGTGAGAGTAAATCCAGTATCTGCATGCTACAACTCACCTCCTGGTAGAATAGCATTGCAACGAATATTGTCATCCTTGTAGAGCCATGCTGTGTTCTTCGTAATGCCCAGCTATGAGTTAAAGGTGTCAACATGGTTTTCTGTTCTAAAATGAACATTCACGACTCACTAGCCCGTGCTTGCTAGCTGCGTATGCAGCACCCGATACAGCGCCACTCACGGCCGCTTTGCTGCAAACGTTCACAATGCTTCCTCCCTTTGGTGACTGTTCCTTCATCACTTCACAACTTCTCTCATCAATTTCGTGGGCGCAGTCAAATTGATTGCGATCGTGCGTTCCCAATCCGAATCCTGCAGGTTATCAACTCCAGCAAAGCCATCCATGACACCAGCAATGTTCAACAACGCATCGATACGCGTCCATAGGCAGCTTGGCATGCTGAAACGACATCTTGAGGGGCTGAAGTCTCAGTCAGGTTGATAGAGAGGAACTTGAAGTTCTCGGTTTCGGTAATCGACGATGGAGCGGCAGCAATGTCGACGCCAAATACAGCCCAGCCTGCGGCCAAAAAGGCTTTGCATGTGGCCAAACCGATACCACTGGATACTCCTGTCAGGATAGCAACCTGTCAACCACGAATGAGCGGGAGGAACAGACACGACGAGTAGGAGGACTGAACCTTTTTTTCAGTCGACATGGTGTACTTGGTAGAAGATGATCAAGGTGGTGAAGTTACTCGATCAAAAGGTACAGTTGTATTTAAATGTCTGAATATTGATGGTGTTTCTTGGATGGTCCGATTGTGATTTTCTAACCGAACCGCGTTCGTATTCGTATCCATGACCCTATTCGATTTACTCAGCGGCCAAAACGGCCCAGCGGTCCCTGAATTGAGGGAAATGTCAAGAATTGTATGCAAGCAGGGCGCGAGCGCCTAGCCGCAAAGGCCGATATGAAGGTTCTCATCGTGGAAGTTCGGTATTTAATTTTCCGTGGTTTCGTGAGGAGTCAGTAGTTTTTGAATCCTCAAGGTGTTGTCTGTGAGGAACGGCATGGGTTGCTCAGTGCTGTGAGGCAAGAGAAATACAGTAATACGCACCTGACACACCTCAGAAACCCCAGTAATCCCAGGAACTCTTTCCGATCACCTGTTTTTAACCCGTCGGGTACACAATCCAGCTAGTCAATGTCGAAGGGAAAGCGACGACGAAAAATGTTAAAAAAATAAGAGAGTCGAATGTGGTGGGAGAAGGGAAGAATGCCTCCCGCGTTGCAATTGGTCCGATTAACGGCAGTTCAATGTTCAAACGTTCAAGTTTAAAACTTCAAAAAGCAAGATTTTAGCTCCACTGCTTGCGCAGTCAGGTGAGGATTCCAGAGGTATATACAATGCATAAGTAGAAGTACAATGGCATAGATCAAGCACTGCGATTTTGCGCCAGTCCGTTTTGCTCAAAAGGATTTTCTCTTCAAAGCTTGGCCTTACGGTGTTTGACATCAATGGTCCTCCACTAAAATGTACTCAGTATGTTAGACAGCGAAAGAAGGGATTTCAGAGCACTGCTCACCCATGGGTACCATGCCGCGTTGTCCTTTGAAAGGGTGTCTTGGAAACGTGGAAGTCTACGTTCAAAGAACGCTTTAACGCCTTCAGCGGCATCACCGCTGGATGCAAGGATCTTCATCGCCCTAGAGTCCAGCAGATGTGTTTCCTCGACACTGTTGCCGGGGTTCTGAAGGAGTGCTTTGGTGTACGCGACAGAAGTCTGCGAGGTGTTAGCAGCAAGCTCTTTTGCGAGTGCCAACGCCTTTGGAAAGACTTCCTCGCGTGAAGGTAAAATTTCGTGATACAAGCTTTGAATTTGAGGTGAGTTCGGACTGTACGTGGATCCAGTCAGAAAGAGGGAACTGGCGCGAGAATGACCCAGAAGGCGAGGAAGAAGATAGCTAGATGTAGCTTCAGGGATGCCATTAGTTTGAGATGCATGAAGTTAGGATACACGACGTACCTTCTGGAACTATGCCACGACGTACGAAGGGAAACGTCAACTTTGCTCCCGCCCAAGCAATACGGATGTCAAATGGCAATTGTAGGGCTGTTAGCCCAATGCCCGCCTGCTTCTGATTTAGTGCCGAATTCGATGAAGCAGCTGGAACTTACAGCGTGGCCGTTGACGGCAGAGATTGTTATTTTGCGGCATCGGTAGATAGCAATAGAGAGAACTCCACCTCCATCTCTATGAGCTGGACGAGTATCAATGAGCGCAAGAATAGAGAAGTGCGATAAACATACCATGAGGTCCTTCCTTCGTCTCTTCTTCCTTCCATAGGACATCCCATCCACCAGAAATCTCTGCCTAGTCATTACAAATAAGTTTATTTCGACGTGGGTTATCCAAATAGCCCATACACCAGAACAGAACGCTGGAGCAGAATGGTCTGCAGTCAGAACGATTACGCGAACGCGATCGTCTCTGTCGCCCAAGTCAAACACCATGAGAAGCTCTTCTGCAAGTCGTTCGGTGAACGTGTTTCGCCTGTGATAAATATTGTTGTTGAGCAGTCTCAATTGTTGTTACCAGAATATCACCTACGATTTCGCTCGGTCTATAATTATCACCAGAACTGCATCCTCAAGGGATACTTTAATCTCCTTCAGGTCCAACGTTGTATAATTGGGCTGAGCCATGGAAGAAGAGCCCTGGAAGAGTTGCGACAGGCTGCATGGACGAGTGGGAAGGTGGCTGTCATTGGACGACCGGCGTCTAGTCGCCCGAACGCCGGATCCATGGCCCAGGCGGTCCGACGTTCTGTGGTCCAGGCTCTCTTGCCGACGGACCAGAATCCCTCCAACGGACATGTCCTTCCGTCGCATGCCCAACGCAAACAGACCTTTGAACTCGACCAGAACAGCCAGAACTCGACCACTTGATCATGGATCAAGCTGATTTCCCAATGCCCCAACGCAATTCGACTCCCCAATCTCCCCAAAGTTTCACAGGATGTGAAATATAAAGCTCGTTGCTGGCTAATAGACGTCAGCGAACACAACTCCCAAGGCCAATCATGTCTAAAAAACTAGACAAGCTAGACGAACCTGCCGACCTTCACATACCCGATAATTACGTCTCTCATGTTCTCAAAAACACGAAACCTCTACCTCCGATTACTTGGTCTACCCTCTTGGGTGAGATTCAATGGATTTCATTCTTTGCAATAATCGGGACTCCCATCGTCGGTGCAATCGGTGCTCGTCACACCAATCTCAGATGGGAAACCTTTGTCTGGAGCGTGGTTTACTACTTTTGCACTGGGCTAGGTGAGTTCCCGCATTACTACTCATGCGTCCATTGTTCAAACACTCAATTGTCAGGTATAACGGCTGGGTATCACCGGTTGTGGTCCCATCGTGCCTACAACGCGTCTCTGCCGCTGAGATATGTCCTTGCCCTTTTCGGAGCTGGCGCAGTCCAAGGAAGCATCAAGTGGTGGTCGCGTGGGCATCGCGCTCACCACCGGTACACTGATACCGAGCTGGATCCGTACAATGCGCACAAAGGCTTCTTTTATTCGCATGTTGGTTGGATGCTGGTCAAGCCTAGGAGGAAGCCGGGCGTAGCAGATATCAGCGACCTCAATCGTGATCCAGTCGTGAGATGGCAACATAAGAATTTCGTGCCCCTTCTCCTATTCATGGCTTTTGTGTTTCCTACTCTTGTCGCTTACATCGGGTGGAACGATGCAAGAGGCGGATTCATCTATGCGGGAGTATTACGATTGGTATTTGTGCACCACGTAAGTTCTTGCAGACTCATCATCTTCCGCATTAACTCATACTTGCTTTGGTAGTCAACTTTCTGCGTCAATTCTCTCGCACATTGGCTTGGTGAAAAGCCTTTCGACGACAAACACACTCCTCGCGACCACATGATTACGGCCTGTTCACCGTTGGTGAAGGCTACCACAACTTCCATCACCAGGTGCGTGCCTCGCCTATACGCCGGTACTCTTTCCCCCAACTAACGTCTTGCCCCAGTTTCCGATGGACTTTCGGAATGCTATCAAGTGGTATCAGTACGATCCTACCAAGTGGACTATTTGGTCCCTTTCTAAACTCGGACTCGCTAGTCACCTCAAGGTCTGCTTTGGATGAGTGTTTCCCAACCATGGCGCTGACTCGTTCTCTTAGGTTTTCCCTGACAATGAGGTGTGCAAAGGCGAGCTCACTATGCAACTCAAAAAGCTACGGGAAACGCAAGATCGTATTGAATGGCCTACTGACAGTAACGATCTACCGGTCATTTCCTGGGAGACATGTGGGTTCGCTTCTGCGACACAAGTTTTGACTTTTCTGACATCCGATTTCGCTAGTCCAAAAACAGTCCGTGAGGCGTCCATTGATTCTCGTTTCCGGTTTTATCCACGACGTGTCCGACTTCCTTGAAGAACATCCAGGAGGTAGACACCTTCTTGTGAAGTACATTGGTATGAGCCTATGCCATTCGTCTCATAGCCGTACTTGAACTCTCCTCAGGTAAAGACGCTAGTACCGCATTTTTTGGCGGTGTATATGATCACTCAAACGCAGCTCATAATGTGGGTTCTTACTATATCTTGTGTAACGGTCGGCACTTAACTTGACCCCTAGCTCCTTGCGATGAAACGCGTTGGGGTTCTGTACGGTGGTCATCCTCATGCTCTAGATGAGAAGGTTGTTCCGCCAGGCTCGCGCCTGAAGGTCGCCAAGTATACCGAACTTGCCTCTTTTAGCAGCAGCAGCAGCGCTTGGAGTAGCGATGAAACATGCTATTGAGATATAACGCACCGTGGGCCACCCCCCGCGTCTCTTTGTGAGTGTTATTCGGACTGGACATATATCCTCGTTCTGACTATGGGTGTTACACAGTACACACTACTCTCGTCATTGTTGTCGTATAACTGACGTGATAACATTTAACATTGAATGTACAATCCAATCGCATATATGAAGCTTTGCTACAACCATTGATGGAGCCAATCCCAGTGTTATGGACGTCATGGGTAATACTCAGAAAACACCATTACTGTATCGGGTTCACTTGGTCATGCCGAACCCAGATGATTCGTCTGACCAATCTTTACTGCTGGAGCCTATAAAAGGAGAACAAACCACGATTCGTATCCCATATCCCACTGCACTCTTGAGATGGAGACCCCATATAAGATCTCGGTCCCTGACTCGTCTCTTACTAATTTACGCCAAAAACTTGAACTTGTACGCTTTCCAGACGAAATCGACGACGCTGGTTGGGACTATGGAGTACCACTTAAAGATCTTCAACGTTTGGTCGCTCGCTGGAAGGATGGCTACGAGTGGAGGAAACATGAGAAACTCCTAAACGACGAGCTTCCACAATTCACCCGGGACATTGAAGTTGATGGTTTTGGCGTTTTGAATATTCATTACGTCCACAAGAAGAGTCAAGTCACGGAGAACGCTATTCCACTTTTGTTTGTTCACGGATGTATGGAGTTTTCATTGCTTCTGATTCCCCAGAGATAAACGTGCACTGATGAATGTCGTAGGGCCTGGAAGTTTCATTGAAGTTCGCAAGATACTTCCGCTACTGAACGAAGGTACCCCAAGTTTTCATGTGGTGGCAGTAGGTCTCCCAGGGTTTGGGTTCTCTGAGGGTGCCAAGAAGAAAGGATTCTCAATTAATCAATATGCGGAGGTCAGTTGCTCCTTCGAAATGTTAATCGATCTGGACTGATTGTGATATCATACTTAGGTTGCCCACAAGTTGATGATGTTTCTCGGATATAACGAATACGGTATGTGAATACTGGATGCCTCCGAGAACTGTTCTTTTGATAGTTCAACCTATTGTGAAGTAACACAAGGTGGTGACTGGGGCTACATTGTAAGTGTCCCTACAGAAACAGAAGTCAATCAAAAGACTCACAAACGGCAGATTACCCGCACTATTGCTGCGAAGTATGGGCCTACGCACGCGAAGGCCTGGCATACGAATGTTCAATTGTATGCGCCTTTCCTTACTAAAGTATTGTCAGGAAATGATTGTTCTCCAGTGGATCTAAACCAGAAAATGATAATCCCGATGCATACACAGAGGCTGAGAAAGCAGGGATCGAGAGGGGAAAGTGGTTCCAGGAAAAAGGGAGCGGTTACTTTGCTGAGCAGTCTACCAGCCACAGACCCTCGGATACAGTTTGGCTGATTCACCGGTTGGCGTTTTGGCCTGGATTTTTGAGAAACTTGTCAATTGGACCGATGGATATCCTTGGAATGATGACGAAGGTCACTTTTCGCGAATCTACGAAAAACGTACCAAACTGATAGATTGGTTCGCAGTCCTGACATGGATCTCCATCTACTGGTTCTCTCGGTCTGGCCCTGCCGCTTCCGTTCGGATCTACTATGAGTATCAGGCAGCTGGCGGAAGGGCAAAGTTCCTGTCTGCTGAGCCAGTCATCCCGCTTGGGAACTCCTACTTTCCGAAAGAACTCTGGGTTCCCCCTCGTTCGTACGTGAATCTGGTTCAGTGATCGAATTGCGACTCACAATTGTGTAGTTGGATTAATGACAAGAATCTTGTCTTTGAATCCCAACATGACTCCGGAGGACATTTTGCAGCGCATGAAAAGCCTAAAGAACTTGCGGAAGATTTGCAGAAAATGTTTAGACAGGGAGGACCGGCATTTGGCGTTGTTCCAAGTCACAATGGTTACGCATGACCTGTATAGTTGCTTATCTAGACAATGGGTCCTCGTTGGCATTGAAGCACAAGATCCGAGTCTGCAAGAAAAATTGAGCGCTTGTTGAACGTTGAACACAACAATGACAACATCCGAGCTCTTGCCGACCCCACTGATATCCGATGTACATTGTGGGGTAAGGAAGGGTAAGTATCTCTTCCACCGCGGATAGATTGACGACCAGTGTCCGGAAGAGAAATCTGCAGCGAACAGAGCGGCTATTGAAAAAATAAGCACTAAGTATGTACTCCCCCGGAAATGAGCAACATGGAGGTCTGATTGGTCCGTTATTTGCTAATCTCTGGTCCTTTTCCGCTCGTAAGAATGAATAAAGTTTCTTTAGCTCTCCGAATGAAGCGTAAAGATGAGGGGCGTTAACGCATTAACGTTCATGGGCGCGAGAACGTCGAGACTCGCGTACTCGGCTAGCACGTGTGTTCCTCTTCGTTTCCGACCGGGCCGGCGGGCAGTAGGGTCGTTGATCCAAGCTCAGGGAAACGGTCTGGTATTTAATCCTGCATGTGTTCCGATATGTTTCCTCTCCAATCCCCACGTCCGTGTCTAGACGCACGGTTCCTGGCTTCCGTTCGTTGAGAACACGAACGCCCTCGAACGTGCGTAACTTTCGTCAGCGGTCGGTCATATCTCGGGTTCCACGAACTACACAAGAGGTCGGTGCCGTTTGATACCCAGCAGTCGCAATGGCTATATTACGGACTCTCTTCAACCGTCGGACATTGGCCTATGCATCGGGAGGAACTTTGCTGGCAACGGCAGGCGGTTATTGGTTCTTGAATTCTGGCCCAGCATATCCCGTTTCAACCGTCGAGTCTCGGAGACCACCCCCGCCATGGACACCCCCTTCAAGGACCGAAATGCTGAGAAACCTCAAGGCGTCTGGTGCTATTCGAGGCATCTCTGGTAAACCAGAGAATGGAGAAGAGGAATTCGATCTGTTGATAGTAGGAGGGGGTGCAACTGGAGCAGGTGTTGCAGTAGATGCTGCGAGCCGAGGACTAAAAGTTGCACTGGTTGAAAGGGACGATTTTGCCTCCGGTACGTCGATGACGCTTCTACAATAGCTTTTCCATGTGGCTAACTTGCGCCTAGGGACTTCATCAAAGTCAACAAAGCTGGTTCATGGTGGTGTTCGATATCTCCAGAAGGCTGTTATGGAGCTTGATTACGAGCAATACAAGCTTGTCCGCGAGGCTTTACACGAACGAAAGATATTCCTACAAACTGCACCGTATCTCTCCGCAATGCTGCCTATCATGCTTCCGATCTACAAGTTTGTTACCACCTCGTTTCCCCTTTCATCGAGACTAATATGTCTTGCAACAGATATTGGCAAATACCCTACTATTATGCTGGCTGCAAGATGTACGATATCTTAGCAGGGAAAGAAAACATGGAGTCTTCATATCTCATGAGCAAAGGCAAAGCACTAGAGACCTTTCCGATGTTAAAAAGTGACGGACTGGTTGGTGCATTGGTTTATTACGATGGTGTGTATATCTACGAGTAACGTCAGTGCGTCACGATTCCTCACGAAATGATACAGGCCAGCACAACGATTCTCGGATGAACATCGCTCTGATCATGACCGCTGTTAAGCACGGCGCTGTCGTCGCGAACTATACTGAAGTAACCCAATTACACAAGAACAAGGACGGCCGGCTTAATGGAGCCCGTCTCAAAGACAATATCACGGGCGAAGAATGGGATATCAGAGCCAAGGTAAGCTTTGACTTCGACTGCAGGTAGATATCCCATTCATTGCTTGCGTAGGGGATCATCAATGCCACAGGTCCATTCGCCGATTCTCTCCTTTCCCTTGACAATCCAAACCACAAACCAATCGTTCGAGCATCCTCCGGAATCCACATTACACTTCCTAACTACTATTCTCCCCGCACAATGGGTCTTCTTGATCCCGCCACCTCAGATGGCCGGGTGATCTTTTTCTTGCCTTGGCAAGGCAACACCATCGCAGGTACTACTGATGCACCTGCACCTGTGGAGAAAGACCCTGTAGCCCAAGAAGATGAAGTGCGGTGGATCTTGGAGGAAGTGAGGAGATATTTGAGCCCAGATATCAGAGTAAGAAGAGGCGACGTACTGAGCGCTTGGAGTGGGTTGAGGCCGTTGATCAAGGATCCTTCGGCAGGAGAAGGCGCTACACAGGCCCTTGTTCGGAACCATATCGTTTATATTAGTCCAAACAGCCGTCTATTGACCATTGCGGGAGGCAAGTGGACAACCTATCGCAAAATGGCGGAGGAAACGGTAGATGCTGCAGTAAAGGAGTTTGGGCTAGAATCCAAAGCCAGATCCAGCTGTGTCACGGAACGGGTCAGACTCGTGGGGAGTGATGGGTGGAGTAGAAACATGTTCATCGGTTTAATTCAAAGGGTACGTCCTGTATCTACTCTAATCATCTCTTTATGTGACTTATATTCTGTCACAGTTTGGCCTTGAAACGGACATCGCAAAGCATTTATCCGAGAACTATGGTGACCGTGCATGGACGGTATGCTCACTTGCGGAACCTACTGGCGCTGCTTGGCCTGTTCATGGAAAGCGCTTACATGCGAACTATCCATGTATGTCACACTCTGGTTTCCGTCTTCGTCAGAACACTAATCGCCTTTGCAGTCATCGACGGCGAAGTGCACTATGCAGTCACCCACGAATATGCACAGCACGCAACGGATGTCTTGGCTCGTCGTACACGGTTATCGTTCCTAAACGTCCGCGCTGCCCTTGAAGCTCTTCCTTTAGTGGTTGATATTATGGGCCGAGATCTTGGATGGTCGTATCAAAGGAAACGAGAGGAAATCAAGATGGCCGTCAAATTCTTTGAGAGCATGGGTCTTCCCCGTGATGTATGGCAGGATTCAAAGTGGGCAATTCCTGAACCAATCCCAAGGGGTATTAGGCAGCACCTACTTAGCGGAATCCACAAGGCATGTAGCGGTATCTGGAATGTGACAGGTCTTTTCGGAGGCGGCGTTAGCCCTAGTAAGACTGCTGCACATTTAATAGCTTCCTCGACGTTCGCGTTTGCGAGCCGTGCGCGGTTCAGTGCGGGAGAAGTTGCGACGCTTGAACAGGCTTTCAGCCAGCGCGCAAAGGAGGTCGCTGCACCAGATGCCAAGGGATCAATCAAGACAGTTGCACTGAACGAGGTCATGGACATCCTGCGAGAGGTTCCTGGGTACGAGCAGGTCAGCGTGAAGGAGTTGGATTATGTTCTTGAGGAGGCCGGATTCAAGGGCAGGAAAGATGTTGAATTTGATGAGTTTGTCGAGGTATGCTTTGCATCAGTATTGGTTTCTGATTTCCCTAAACATCATTCGACAGATCTGTGGAACCCTCAAAGAGGTTTCCTTTGCTCCAGAAGCGAATGCATTTTCGGCAAAGCGCACACGAAAGGCTATTCCTGTGGAGAAGAGTGGTGGCGGCGTGTAATTTGGGATTCTCTTCTTGCTTCCATGTTGGTCTCTAGCTCTCTTTCTTTGGATCTGAACTCTTTGTTGTACGCATAGTGTCTGACGCATAATTCTACGTTTGTGGTCTGTCAAGGTGGGCGAGGTTGTCCAGGATTTATGCTCCGAAGACGACCATTCTCTCCACTCCAACCAATGATGACAAACATGAGATAGGGTAAACGGGCCATACAAGCGGTTACATCTGTATCCCGAGGGCGCGTCATCCTCAGTTATCAAATGAGCGGGTGGACGGGAGTGGACGGCCACGGATCCTCGAGCTCTGTCTATAGTCGGAATCGGAAGCGACTTCAAGTAAAGGTTTGAACGATGTTCAACGTTGCTTTGCTTAAGCCAAGGTACCTTCGCATTGGGCTATGAGCTGGACACTATGTAGGGTGCGCGCATGGGCCGGCCGACATACGGTGACGAATCGAATATCGTGGAAAGTGTCCCGAACTTTCGAGGCGCGCCTGAGTCATATCTGCTGACACACGCGTATCTCTTCCTTTTCATCCGTCATCTCCACCGGCCATATAAAGTGGCCAGCTTAGCTCAGGATGATCTGGAAAACATATGCCGAACGATATCATCAACGATACATCATCTTCGCTCTTCAACTTTGACGAGGATGTGGACCTGGACGGCGAGGACTCTGACATTCATGTAGACACCTCTACCGACTCGTCCTTCGACAAGAACTCTATCGCCCATCTTGTTGCGCTTTATGGATCCTCTTCTGCTACAGCATGGCTCGAATTCGACCGATATCGCATATGGCAGGCCCCCAAAGGGCTCATACCTCAATCTTCGTTTCCTCCAATCCAGGGTTACATGCAGCGCAAGAAGTACCTCTTCGCATGGGGTAATCCCTCTAGTATCCCATCCATCGGCACTATCACCGACAGCCAAAGCGTTCATCGAATGGGTGCAGAGGCAAGGGCTGAAACTAGTATGGTGCTGTACGGATTTGGCTATGGAGAAAATCCTAGCGAAGGAACATTCCTGGGTTGGCATTCAGTGCATCCACGAAGAAATACTGGATCCGGATCATGTCCTCGAACTTACTAATGCGAGAGGCATGGAAGGTGTTGGTGTCGTGAAAGACCTTAAAAAGAATTTGAGAAGAGCGGAGAGGGCGGGCGTTAGCGTTGAAGAAGTCACCGGAAAATGGAACGAGATGGATAGGAAAGAGGTCGATGAAGGTATGATGGAATGGCGGGAAAACAAGAGGAAGAAGGGTCTGCAGTTGGCATCCGTGAGTATCTTGTTATTTGCTCTCATACTTCAGACTGAAATTTCTTGCAGACGACCGGTCAGCCGTGGGTAGACGAAGCCCATAGACGATACTGGATTGCAAGACACGAAGGACATATCGTCGGTCTTCTTATTCTTACTCCCATTCAGGGGCCGGCCAACTCTGGACATGAAGTCTCGATGGCGTCGAGTTCATCACATCACCGTTCCACGTCTATTACTTCTGCCAACTCGTCTACCGAGTCGCACCCACCATCACCAAGATTCTCCCCTCATCACTCACCTTCTTCATCAACCTCGTCATTTTCGCTTGCGGGATGCCGCGAAGAACACCCAGCTCCATCGTACTATTTGATTAAAAACGCTGTCTCCTTTCCCGACGCTCCTCGTGGAACGTCCGAGTTCCTCATCCACACTTGTTTGTTATCTCTCGCCAAAGCATCCACCCCATCGTCACCTACACCAACGGTGACTTTTGGGATCACGGCTTCCGATGTCCTCAGACCGGTCGACAACCTTTCTGGCTGGAAGATCAACTCTTTGAGTATGATTTACGGGAAGGTGGCTAAAGGAGCAGGACTTTGGAAGAGAGGAGATTTCAGAGCCAAGTTTGACACTGGTAGGGAAGGAATGTATGTTTGCTATCCTCAAGATGGGTTTGGTATCGACGGAATCCGAGCGATGTTGAAATTATTAAGGAAGTGATCGTTTGTTACAATACTCCATGTATCTAATATTCTGTATTACCTTTTGTGCAAGTAACTTAGAATATTTCTAGTAGTAATGGTGTTCAGAAGTGCTCAACACCGCTCAAGCGCTCGACCTCGATGTTTGGTGCCGGCATGCTCTTGGTCCTTGACCACTTGCCCATTCCAGAACATCACACCTTAGGGGAAACATCAAAAGCTCATGTATGATTGAAAACACTTGCACCGATACCGGGTATGTTCTGTCAACTCGCTTTACTAGAAGTCTTGAACGAAACTCGCAGGGTACTCTGTTCTCAGACAATTTCTTAGGTACTATCAATCCAACACTGTTACCCAGGCCTCAATAGCAGAAAAAAAAACGCAACTGAGGGTGTTTTATGGGGGGGAAATGATTCCTGGTGTTGCATTCGTTCCAACGGGCAAACATGGCGGTGAATTCCCGCTGGCCGTATTCGACCCAGCAGGAGATCGAGTCAATGAAGACCTCACCACCGAAATTCCACGCTCTCTCTCAACAGGGCAAACCATCTTCTGCAAATCCCTCCCCGATCTACAAGCCGCCGCTGCACATGAAGAACGCATCGATTTAACATCCCTCGTTATCCCAGAACGGTACCGCTTTATAGACTGTGCCCAATTCATTCACAACGAGACTCTCCAAATCTGGGAGACAACGGAGCTACCACATCGATATGCTGCTGTCTCTCATGTCTGGAGGAGCTTACCACCCGAGGATGTCCCTAAATTGACTGCACGGGGTGTCTTCCTTGTAGAGTGCGAGGATCGAAATGACGGAGGGCCAATTAGCATAGATGTCCTGCGCTACACTTGCCTAGCATCCCTTCACGCTGGTATCACATTGCTCTGGCTTGACCGGCTGTGTATTCTACAAACGTCTACAGTTGAAGGGAAGAAGGACAAACGCTGGCAAATTATGCACATGTATGACATATACAAAGCATGCAGCATTTGCCTTGTCCTACCCGCTGGACTCAGGCGCTTCCCCATGAAATCAGAAGAGACGGAATGGATTGAACGTGCATGGACGTTTCAGGAGGTGATGGTAGCACCAACGGTGAAAGTGCTGTATACGGAGTATAGTGGATCGCCCCCAGAGATAGCTGTTTACAATATGCACGTTGAAGAATACTTCAAGGTGCAACAACAGCTGTATGGCGATCATCGAGACGGTTCTCAGGAACGCAGGCAGCAATTCGTGCAGGCGCTGGCAAAACGTCACCAGTACCGAGAGCCCGTATCAGATCATCTCGAGCGATTCAGGGATGTATGGGAATTCGTGCAGTGGCGGATATCCGCTCGCCCCGTCGATGTTGTTTTCAGCGTGATGGGTCTCTTGGGAGTTACGCTTGACCCGGGGCAATTCTCTAAAGAGGATCGTCTACGTGCCACCATTGCAATGGCACAAGCGATGCTACTCAAGGATGATGGTCAAAATACCTGCATTGACATTCCAATGTGGAGTAGATTGTCGAGGTCCTACGCTGATACGGCACGCGAAATGGGCATTACCACCAATGAATACATATCAGGAATCCCAACTCGTGTCCGGCTACAAGACGTAGAACAAGAGCTGGATCCTCAACCACTAGGCCGCCGTTTCGCTTACATCGAAAAGGAGCTTCATTTCGGAGATTGAAGGTGATCAGGAGGGAGAAATCATCCAGGAAGAAGACTTGGAGGGATTGAAGGATGTGAAAGCTACGGTGATGGGTCGCGGCAGGCCGGATGATGCCGTTCGGTTGTTCCTGGCTCGTAAGGTCGATGCATCGTCGAAATCGAGGAGGAAGGCCGAACGTGTTCGCTCACTCATACCACAAGATCTTCTACATAGAATACGTGGTGCTCCGACTACCGATGACGGGAGATATCTCTTCAAACCACGCCATTATCCTGTAATAGAACTCTGCCATGACCTTTCTCCCGCGAGGTCTGTAAAGTCCGACAGTGGGTCATGCACTTCCCCTTCCTCCAATCAACAGGTCTTTGGCTGGTCCATACAATCCACTTTGTGGATCAGGCTAGGAAAATATGGAAGATCTCGGCGGAACGAAGGTGACTTCAGTGATACTGACAAAGTGAGATCGGCGCCTGTGCCAATAATTACATTTTTCAAGTTTTCTATCTCTTGAAGTATGCTGTTGTTATGCTATTCATTGCTGAACCTTTAGGTTTGGCTCTTTTGTGTAACTCGATATCTGGCCAAAATCCTAACATGTACAAATATGCTTATGTAAACATGCCACGTCATTCCTCACGTTTTCGGGCGTCTGTCCCAAGTCGTCGTTTGATCATGTCCGTGTCGATCTCCAATACCGCTGCCCGTGCTGTTTTTCGATTCAAACGCCCCTCGATCTCTCATATCGCTTCATTTCGTCGGAAATCTGTTTGCTCGCAATCGGTTACTCTCACTATCGGCCCATAACTACAACGTGGTGGATGATCTGGAACAAACGTGTGTATCGACACTTTTATTCTCATAGACACTGATGATAAATTCTGGTGGAGTGCATTGACACGCATCATGTCATTCGAGGGATATAAACAATACTTGAATACAACTTGAATATCACCCGGGCCTCTCTGTATCTCGTGCAAGGTGGATCTCTCGATGCAACAGGCTCCTCTCGCCAAACACCCGCTGTGATGGTAACACCAAGTATCGTTACTCACTCTGAGCTGTCACAAGGGAGTGGCCAGAATGGCGAAAGGACGCGGAAACTACAAGTCAAACTACTTGCACAAGGTTTCGAGTACGCTTCGGCTTTCATCTGCATGATGATGGGGGACAGCCCCGTCTGTTGTCCTATTTATGGTTCCGCCTTGACGCTTTAAATAATTACCGAGGCCAAAGACGGTAATGCTCAACCTTCCTCGTGTACCCCATTTACTAACATTGTTACAACAGATGATTTTGGATTGTTCGGTAAAGCGAAGAACAACCCCAACACGACAACCTCCATATACTTTATCGTCAAGACTACGTTTTTCATTCCCGTAGAAAGTTATCTTAAGCTGACCATCTTTATCTACGGTGCCAATATATGACGGCCGTCAGGATCCATCGGCCGGCTACGAAGGCTTTCGACCCAACGAATCCCTGTGGTCAAAGTTATCATCCATGCCGCGTTATGAAGGGGAGATACCGACTGGTTCATTCAAGTAATTCCTGGATTCGTTTCCCGGCCATGGACCTCCACATCACACCGCATATTTTTACCTTTTGTTTGCTATTGTTCTGGCAGAGCACAATGGTTGAACATATAGCACCGACTCGTGTTCTAACATAGACTATTCCGATGCTACTTGATATATATTAGTGATAAGTGTACAACGAAATGTAACCAATATCATCACCGCTAATGTCCGCCTCTTACAAACCTAAAGGTTCAGCACCCGCCTCGCAGAGGCCTTACCCCACGTCATTCGTTACGATATGAACTAGAGAAAGTAGGCATGACCGTGTCTTCACATGCTTCACACATCGATCGCGACATTTGGATCAGTCAGCATTTCCGGTCTGCGATAGCGATTCATAATGCAGGTCTGGTCTCTTGAATTCCAATTCGTCGCTATCCACAATGAACACAGAATCTTACCCGCCAGCTCTTACACCTGATCAGCTCTCTCACCTCCACAAACTGGCCACGACCTACGCTCTATCACACGGATTGTGCTATCTTCCGCCGTCACCGAGTTCACCTCCTACTTCTTCCATTCATGCTCCCCTTTCTATCTTCCCCTCGCCATTCCCCAAGAAGCTGTTTGAGAAAGCAAGGAGAATTCAGGGCACCTACAATGTCTTGTACAGCAGAATAGCAATGGACGAAGACTTCTTGGATGACGTTTTGGGATGCTCGACTGGAGAACAAGGAGAAAAGAAGGGCGCACGGGTTGGCGATGTCGACACCTTTGTCGGGAGATTATGGAGAGGGTGGAAAGTGTTGAGGGAGAAGGGAGAGATCAGCCAAGTCAGCCAATACATTTCTTCCCAGGTGTACATAGGCTAACAATCCCTCAGCCTCTCCATCTAGGTCTTTTTAGGTCCGATTATCTTTTACATGCCACAGAGGGTGAACTTAGAAATCAAACAAGTCGAATTCAATACCATCTCCTCGTCATTTGGGCCGTTGTCTGAGCGGGCAGCAGCCATGCATCGGTGATGTATAATTCATGTTCTCCGTGTTGCGGTGACTGATACTGCTTTGCAGGTATCTGCTTCATTCTTCACCGACTCATCCATGGCTCAATAATGAGAACTTACCGGTAAACGAAACGACAAGAGGTCTGGCTGAGGGTCTGGCAAAGGCTCATGAAGCATATGGTATTAAGAAGTAGGTGTGCAAACATTTTCATACGCGTTTTCCTTTCCAATGACGCGACATTCCGCTTCATCAACCAATGCTTACATTCGCCTGTCAATTAGAGCCCACGTTCTGTTCGTAGTTCAGCCAAATGAACGCAATCTCTTCGACCAAATGTGGCTCGAGTACGAGTTGCTTGAGAGGCACGTATCCGATTCCTATCACCCTTTTTTTTTCTAACGCAAGATATGGCAGATACGGCATCTCTGTTATCCGTCAAACACTCACCCAGCTCATCACTTCTGCCTCGCTTGATCCTAACACCTCTGCACTCCTCATCAACAACGAAGCCGAAATCAGCGTCATATACTTCCGTGCAACGTACACCCCAAACGATTTCCCAAAAGACGACGAAGAGAGGCATTACAATACCCGATTTCTACTAGAGAAGAGCCGAGCAATCAAATGCCCTTCGATACCTCTCCAACTAGCCGGATCGAAGAAAGTCCAACAAATCCTCGCCGAACCGGGTGTACTCGAACGATTCATCCCGGCTTCTGAGCCCGGATATGATTCAGATGAGCTTCGCGCAAGCTGGGTCGGCATGTTTGCGCTGGACTCTGATTCGGGATTGGCTAGAGCCAAAAATGATTACAGCAATCTGGTCTTGAAACCACAAAGGGAAGGAGGAGGGTAATAATGTGTACCATTCTTCGATTCCTGGGTTTCTCGACACTTTACCTGAGAAAGAGAGGAAAGCGTGGATTGGCATGGAACTTATACGGGTTTCGCAGAATGTGAAGAACTTTTTGGTCCGTGCTGATGGCGGAGAAGCAGTCAAAGCGGAAGTGATTAGCGAGTTGGGAATATTTGGGTATTCATTGTTTGGGAAGGGAAGTGTAGAGAGTGAGAAGGAGATAGGATGGTTGGTTAGGACAAAGGGGAAGGAGAGTGATGAAGGAGGTGTAGCAACAGGCTTTTCGGTATTGGGTGGTCTGGTTTTAGTCGAATAGATCATTTAAGTGTTGTAGTACTAACTTGTAGAACATCTAGTCGTTTTCGCGGTACTTACTCCTAACTTGAGAGAAGTGACTTCTGGAGCTGGCACCTGCGCTATTTCCCAATGGACCTCTTGACTTCACTGTAGGAGACGGATCTAAAAGTGACAAATAAGCTACAGTAAGTAGTTCCTAGCGAAAATCCTATGATATATTGGTATGGACTAGAGAGGGTGTATGTGATTATTGAATAGGGACTTGTTATGACAGATGAAAATGGGACGAATAAAATAACATGTGTTGAATCCGACATGTGAAATGTGAAGCAGTTCATGAGGTAAAGTAAATGCGTAAAATGAAGCGCTGCCCTGGCTCTGATGCTTCAAGAATAAATAAATGGAGCTGATGAAAGCTTGAACGAATGAAACGTTAGCGGATTCCAGCCCTTCATTTAGTATCCAGATTTGATGAAGCTCTCATTCGTGGCACATAAGGACGCGGGCTGCCAGTTTCTCTTGTCGGGGTACCTGGTATCGGTGAAGACACCGTTGGACTCAAGGGACTCTTTCCACTCCCTTGAAAATATGTTCCATTGGAGTCCAACTTCGGTGAAGCTGGAAGGGGTAACGCCGCGGCTTTCTCGACCGTTGGCGAAACGAGGCTCATAATAGACGAAGATGAAGAACGACGTGAGATGTATGGCCTTGGTTGAGGTTTTGAAGGTTCTGTGGGAAGGGGTGCTGGGGGTGCCTCTGCCTCTTCCGGAGGAAGCTCTACCCCAAATTCGTCTACGCTGAGCGTTCGTGGGGCAGGTCTCTCTACCATTGCCTCAAGAAGCTGTTATATCGTTAGAAAAGTATTGAATAAACACCGTGGGGGATCATACCTCGCGCCGAAGGTCTTCACCTGCATATTCCCCTTCCATCTCCTCGGGACCTAGGAGAACATTTCCTTTCCTGAACACTTCACCTTCCTCCTCTACCCAGATCCTTGAGCTGGCGACAAATGAGTCTTCATCACAATTTTACCGCAGCAGTACGTACCGATCTGTTGAGGAAGGAGACTGGGGATCTTCACCTGCTTCGAGACCATAGTCCTCGTCCTCCGGTACCCGGAATAACGACTGGAGGAAACTTGCTTCTCATTTCATCATCATCATCCTCATCATCGGAATTAGATTCCGAAATCAAAAATGAAGCAGTGGGACTAAGCACCTTCTCGTGCTCTATAGGCTCAGGCTCTGCTCTTCGCTTGCCTTTGTCTATCTTCGGGGTTGTAGGCGATGAAGCCTCCTCATTCGCCACAGTGGACGGGCCACTGCCGTTAATAGACGCCCCCTCGCCATTTCCAGAGTTGTGGAACTTCAGGCCCAAGCCTTGCAGGGTTAACGCTGGTCGTCCCTGGCGCCCTCCACCAACGGTAGTTATGGGAGTAGCTGGAGTTGTTGAGTGTGCAGCGGTGATGATCTGCTCAGCTTTTGTGGTCAAGCCCGTCAGCTCATCGTTCAAGCCGAGAAGTTCCTCCAGCCTTCCGGCCCTACATCATCTTGTCCACTAGTAATGACCATGCCCAATTCCTTGATGACGCCTTGGGATTTCTGGATTAGTTCCTCCGGAGTAATAACAGTCGGTGGGTCCTCTTTGTTAGGCGATGATTGGTTCCGCGAGGATAAAAGAGAGAACGAAGAGAAGGTCGTCGTCGTTGGAGAAAACACACCTGAAACTGGAGTTTGTGGGGATAGTGGCGGAGAAATGGTTCTTGAAGGCGTCGATTGAGGTGAATATAGCGGGATCGATGGGTTCTTGACATAGTTATTCAGCAGCCGTATACACCCTCGCGCTCGAAGAACAACGTCGGTGTCGATCTTGGACACTAAATCAATAGCGTGCAAAACGAAATAAGCTGATCCTTACCATGCCAACGTCGTCACCTGCGAATCTAACAGACTTTGCTAGTTCGCTCTCTTCGATCATCCCCCAGAGTGTAGCTTTGCTCTTGTACCCTTGAGCTTGTTCTTGCTGAACAGTCTTCTCCGCTTCTTCGGTATTCCGTATACAGGTATTCAGAATTTCCCTGCATAACCTTGCACAACAATTAAGATATGACCAACGAGGTAGCACGAGCATATCTCACCTTGTATATTCTTCCGCCCCTGGTGGCACTTCTAGATCTAGACATCGCATCACTCTATTCCTCTTCAGCCCTTCATTGAGAGCCATTACGCCAGCAACACCCAAATCATCATTTCCGGTCAGATCGAGATGTAATAAACTACGACTCTCAGGTAAGAACTCTGCCAGTGCAATTGCACCCTGTGTGTTCAAGTTCGTGGAGCTCAGGAAGAGTCTCTTCAACGAAGTGGTGAGAGTAAGGGATGTGCGAAGTGATTGAATGCCTTCCAACTCTGACGGTTTATCCGAGCGGGAAAGTGTGGAGTTGCCGTGAGTCAGGCGGTCCCTGTCTTTGGTTAGGCTTCCAGACCCACTAGAAGACCCAGATCCGCAACAAGGATTTCGACTGAGATCCAATGTCTCGAGGCAAGTGTTATATTTGAGTGCATCCGCAATAGCGACCAAGCAGGCAACATCAAGCTTGTTCTCTGAGAGGTTGAGAACCTTGAGGGTACGGTTGCGCTTGAGGACTTGAGCCAGATATGTCGTGCCGTTCTGATATCCGAATCAGACAAGGTTCCGAAAGAATTCCAAATGATACTTACCCGCAAATCATTTCCTTTCAAATCCAAAGTTCTCAGAGAACCCAGCCTGGGTAATGAGTCCAGCGCCCTAACTTTGTCTAGTAGTGCTGCACTTGGCCCTTGGTTGTACGTGTTTGATCTTCCAGGCGGGGTTCGGCCACTTTGATTGCCTACGCTTTTGACTGCACTGACAACTTTGTCCACTCCAGCGCTAACGCCATTGGCGGTTACAGCGGTGACACCACCTCGGGCGGAAGTGGTAATAATCGGAACGTTGCCCAACGCTGGTGAGGTAGTACTCGTGGTGGAAGGGGTCTTTCCTCGTTTAGCACGAGGCACGTAAGGTGTATAAGTAGTTTGAACAGGCTGCAAGCTAGGATGGGTTGGAGGAGGTAACACTGGACCTGCATGCGGTTGTTGAGGGGATGTAGGGGGAGCATTAGGTGTCATTGACGATGTTAGTGGTAGACTGGTGACACTTGACGCAGGCGAAGGTGTTAAGCTGGAACTGGGCGTTCCGGTGCCGGTACCGATAGCCGTGCTACTCGAGCCAGGAAGTGATGTCGTCGTAGTTATGGTCGATGTAGGTGAGAGTAACAAAGATGTCTGTGACGCTGTCTGTGGGGCAGACGGCGGCAAACCACTCGCTGGTATGGAATCGGGGTAGTCTCTAATCATCACGCTCAATGCAATGGCACCTGTTGCATTTATCTTGTTGTGTCGGAGCGAAATATTCCGTAGCGATGATGTTCGAACCTGCACGGGCTAAATGCAATAAATGTGAGCCAAATAAGTATCAAAGGGGTTTCAGGGCCAACCTAGAACATCCAAAGCACCAGGCTTGAGTGAACAATCATCTAACCGAAGCGACGCAAGCCCCTGAATAGGAGGCTGAGTAAGAGCGGCTACGATGTATTCTATGGATTTTTTGTCCAGGGGAATTTGGGAGAGATCGAGGAATTGTAGAGAAGTCGCCTGATAAACAGTTTGTTTAGAGTAGTGGGAACAAGGACATAACTACGAACCTTGGTGACATATGCACCTATTAGCCTAAAAGCCAGGCGTTTTGAGTCGTCGGTTTGAGGCGACCGAGAGAAATGTAAGTGAGTTTGATATAAGGAGAGAATGCAGTAAAGGTTTGAGAATCTGCAGAGGCGTCCTTGTTAGCCCTGGACCGGAAAACGCGTAACTGAAAGGACTTGCGTGTTCATCCAAATCACATTCTCTAAATACAAGTTTCCTCAAACCCCACTCAATCGTGAAGACATCGGCAAGGATTGACGCAGATATGAAGGTAAGCTGAATCCCTGACAGATCAACGGTACGAGGGTTGGTGTTAGCTGCGTTCTGTCGTAGAGGGAGAGTATAAGTATAGCGGACGAAAATAGCGCGTATAAAACAGACCTTGAACGCAGCCTTGATGGCTGGATCTGGAGGCTCATCACATCCTGCACAGCACTCCTCATAAAAACTGCACACTTTATCCATAGACCACCAGTCGTCCTCTCCAATAGGTGTGCCTGATCCAGTGCTTGAAGTACTTCCCCTAACAATTCTCCTCCTTCTCTCTGCCTCCCTCTCTTCAATGGCTCTCTTCTCCTCCTTCAATGTGGGCGTCGAAGGCGGATTGAGACTTGAGATAGGATAGACTGTAGCAATTTGAGGTAGAATGAAATGGGCTCGCTTTAGTGGACCACCATCATCTGGCGCGTTTCCATTGCTTTCACTTCCTCCATTCCCATTCCCAGTACTGGGGCTAGCACCGGATCCTGATGTAGATGACCTGATGCCAAACGTTGATCCCGAACTTTGGGATTGAGGCAGGAATCTTGTAATCCGGGAGAACAACGAAGTTTGAGGCGGTGGAGGTTTTTTAAGGATAGATTTCCCGGGAATAGGAATGGTGACTGCGCTGGAAGATGGAGAGGATGCTGAAGACGAGGTCGACATTACTGGTATAGGGACGCCCGGTCACTGGTACGAGTATGAATTTTGTGAATTATAGATCCTGGGAATCAGAGGATGTTTCGGTATCGAGATGGGTGAATTATATCTGGAATTTTGTCGCTGCGAACAGCCTTCTGTCCATTCGTCTGAATTATCCAGCAAAAGAATGAGACGGCGTACGACAATAGGACGATTGGAGATGAAGCCAAAGTCCAAGTCCAAGGCAACTCTCTCTGGCTATAGTGCCAAGGTTAGGGTCTCCCATCCACGTGGCATCAAGGAGGGCGCTAGTAGTAATTAGAGTTTTCTTTGTCTCCCTTTACCTTCATCAACATGGATTTACTAGTGTTCTCTGTAGCTCGAACGCAACATCCCGAATATCCTCAATCTCAAGAATCGCGTTGATTATCCTGATCAGTCTTCCGATATGATCCCCCCGCCACGATGTCGCACCGTGTTGGCCAGTGCTAGCGGTCCGACTCATGAACATGCATTAACCGTTCTACATAATGAATTCGAACACCTGAACAACTCTAGGTGAGAATCAGGCACGGTGTCCTCTTTTTCACGCTTAAATCTTTTAGGCTCAATCGCCCAACATGTTTTACGGGGAATTCCCGGCCTTGGGACGAGTACTACCATGTCTTTCAGCATCATTGCTGTCAGAGATCAACCGACACGAATGGTCACTGTCAGATCAGGCTCTCGCTCAACAGATTCGGAAAGTTGACGGTGTTTTTGGCGGGTAGCATGACGACCTTCACACCGGAAAGCACAATGTTTGACTGTGCCTGACTATACGGCAAACGTTTTTTTTCCCTTCGTAGTTCTTTTTGCATATAAAAGCCCAGAGTAATCGCATACTCTCTTGCAACGAGAATGCTTTCCGCAAATCTACGTTCTCTGGTGGCGGTTGCCCTCTCCATACGACTGGTCTCGGCTGTACCAGTATGGGGACAGTGTGGCGTGAGTTCCACTACTTTCGAAGCATTGTTTGAGGCTAACCCTTAAATTCAGGGTATTGGCTGGACTGGGTCTACTGTCTGTGATAGCGGATCGACATGCGTTGCCCAGAATGCTTGTAGGTTGATTCATTCCTGTCCAATCCCATTAGACTTACCGACCATTTAGACTACTCTCAGTGCATACCTGGCACTGGTGGTAGCACAGACCCGCCCGCAACAACCAACCCGCCAACTGCCACTACCACAAGTGTCCCGCAAAGCACTAGTTTCTCGAACCCCGTTCTTTGGGAGGACCTTGCAGATTTGGATGTCACCCGTGTCGGAGACAGTAAGTTGGAAAGCCCTCTCCTTTGCGATGCGATGTACGAATCTCATTAATCATTAAGCATACTACTACTCCGCATCCACAATGCACTACTCCCCTGGAGCTCCAATATTACGTTCATACGAGTGCGTCCACTAAATTCTCGGATCGAAAAATTCTAACTTTCCTCCAAGCCTGGTGAATTGGGAATTCATCGGACACTCAGTACCTCGCCTCGACTTTAATTCAAATGACTACAACCTTCCAAGTGGTGGACAGGCATACGTGCAGGGTATATGGGCCTCTACGATGAAGTACAGGGCTTCCAACAAGACTTGGTATTGGATCGGCTGCGTGGATTTCTCCAAGACATATATCTACACATCCAGCTCTCCCACAGGAACATGGTCAAAAGCTGCTACCCTTAACAGCTGCTACTATGACCTTGGGCTACTTATCGACGACAACGATACCATGTATGTTGCCTACGGCAACACTGACCTTCGTGTTGCACAATTGGCTGCCAATGGCCTTAGCGAGGTCAAGAATCAACTTGTTTATAGTTCCACTGTAGGAACTCTTGAAGGTTCTCGCTTCTACAAGAGGAATGGTGCTTACTACATCCTCGCTACCAAGCCTGCCTCATCCGAATACGTTCTCAAATCGACAAGCGGTCCATTCGGTCCATACTCCATTAAACCTCTTGTCGAGAGTGTTGCTTCCCCAGTGAGTATCCATATCATTAACTCCGCCTGCTTGGCACTGATATCTTTCATCCAACAAGATTGGTGGAGGTAAAACTACACATTTTCTGTTCGTCAGCGTCCTCTTTCTGAAATTACTTCAGGTAACCCACACCAAGGAGGTCTCGTTGATACCCCGGATGGAAATTGGTACTACATGGCCTTCATTGACGCTTATCCTGGAGGTGTGTACTAATCTCCCAGGATGGAGTTCTTAGACTGATGTTCTATAGGCCGTGTACCGACTCTTGCCCCTGTCACTTGGAGCGGAGATGGGTGGCCATCGGTGCAGTTAGTCAGTGGACGCTGGGGAGCATCATACCCATACCCTCTACCCTCGAACTGTCAAGTCTCCAACCGGCGTTGATACATTCACCTCAATTGGGCCCGAATGGGAATGGAACCATAATCCGGACACGAATTACTTCTCCAGTCAGTTTATTTCGTATTCGCGACTTTGCCAATCTCACGCCAGCCATATTAGTCAATAACGGCCTTGTTTTGCGTGCTGCTACTGTCACGAATGACCTCTACGCTGCTCGAAACACTATCACTCACAGAATATTGGGTCCCAAGTCCAGCGGTACCATTGTACTCGACCTCACTAACATGGCTGATGGTGATCGCGCCGGGCTTGCGATGCTTCGCGACCTATCTGCATACATTGGCGTGAAAAGGACCGGATCCACTAAACAGGTCGTCATGGTCAACGGCATGAACATGAATAGCGATTGGAAGACGACTAATACCGGCACGGAGGTCGCAACTGCGAATATCTCAGGAAATCAGATTTGGCTGAGAGCCATTGCGGATATTTCCCTACGGGTAGCAAGTCTGCAACCTTCCAGTACAGCACTAACGGATCCACATGGACTAACCTTGGGTCTACCTTCGCCATGAATACCAACTGGACCTTCTTCATGGGTTATAGGTTTGGTATCTTCAATTTCGCTACCAAGGCTCTGGGTGGTTCGGTGGTTGTCAAGTCCTTTGAGATGCAGAGAGCATAGTTGGAAGACTCCGATTTTCACATTGGCAACATTGTATATCATCTCGATCTACTGTACTTCAGCGGCTGTTGCTGTTAGATTCAGAATACACGTTATTTCGGATCCCTTTTGTCAAAAACCGCGAATCGAACGAACTCGAAGATCGAGGAAACGTGACAGGTACGTACGTAGAGCTGACAAACACTTTTCTTGTCACATGCTCAACTAGATATGGCAAAAAGTTCCGGCGCTGACCAACGTGCATCACGATGAGCACACAGTCTCGACACCGGCGACGACGACGACAAGATGGTATCGCAAAAAACAATACATCCCGGTTAGCCCAGGTTCTGCGGTGAACTTCAAGTAAAGCTAAAGTTGGAAGAATGGCGGCTGTCGGGAGTATGCAAGTCAGGCGACCTGATGTTCAAGTCTGACCAGAATCGAACGTAATACAGTCAAAATTCGCGACTCCCTCTTTTCAATTACCCAGCCTTTTTGCCTCGAACCACCATCATCCAGGATCTCAGCCATGTCCTCCGACCCAGCTGCAGACATCGTCCCCGCCGCCGCCAACGGTGAAGCCGAGGTCAATACCGCTGAAGCCTCTGCGGAAGTTCCTGCTGAGACAGCTACCAACGAGGCAGCACCAGCAGCAGATGACACTGCTAATGGGACCACTGCCGAAGCAACCTCCGCCCCAACCGCCCGAAGGTCTAGCCGAATCTCTGCTCAGCCTAAGGAACCTGTGAAACCCAAAAGAGCCCCTGCGAAAAACGCGAAGAAGCGTACCGCGGATGAAGCGCAGGAGGAAAACGGGGAGAGCACCGAGCAGAAGAATGGCTCTACCAAAAAGGTCTGCATCCTCATCTCACTATACATCCATTTCGTACTGAACGCTTTCACCAGACCAAGACCGTGGTGCCCGATATTCCCTCAATCAGCCTTGGAGACCCTCTACCCACTTTGACCCTCAAAAACGAAAAGGACGAAGAGGTCGACGTTTCCAAACTCGCTGTTGAGAAGGGTGTTGTCATCTTCCTCGTACCAAAGGCTGATACTCGTGAGTGATATTCTTGCAGTGCATCTCCCTTCACTCAAACGTTGTTCCAGCGGGCTGCACGACCCAGGCTTGCGGTTTCCGGGACATCTACGCCGAATTCACAGCCCTTGGATATGATGTTTATTGCTTGAGCGCAGACACAACAAACGCTCAAAGCAAATGGCAAACCAAGGTCCGTTCTCTACTCTCCAAACGACAACAACCTTAATCAAATACTATCTACTCTAGAAAAACTTCGGATACTCTTTGCTTTCAGATCCTAAGCGAGTGTTTATCTCCGCTCTGGGTGCCGCAGACAAAAATAAGACGAAGAGGAGTCATTTCATCTTTGAGAAGGGAACGGGCAAGCTGGTCGACATCAAGAATCCCGTGAAGCCGGCAGACAGGTACGTTCCCGTGTGCAACTTGATTTCAACCCGCCTAATCTCTGTGCCCATAGCCCTAGCTTGGCTCTCGAATTCATCAAGCAACACTCATCTTCCGATTCGGCTGCTAACGACGCCGCTCCTGCTGCTGAGGCTTCTGAAACGGCTCCTGCCGAGACTGATGGTGCCACTGACAAAGCCGAGGAACCAGTACCAATGGAGACATGATGGACTGTGTGTATGTTCAGGTATGCGTTAGGCCTGCCTGGGTATAAAACGTGAAATGGACAACATTTTCTATTTGATATCTATTCCTGTTCTTGACTTTGTGTTGTACATAGTACGTTTCCCCGATCTGTAACTGGGTAGTTAGAGATGTATGTAGCGCTTATCTTCGCTGTTGTGCTTTCGATAAATCTATCTATGTTCACATGTCGATGTCCATAGCCAACGTTGTTTGGTGACCGGTGATAGTTGGGAAACTTCACAGTAAACTTGTTCATTTCTGAGCCAACCTCTTCGTCCCGAGGGTGCATTTCCACACCATGCCTCAGAATTTGTAGTATTCTGGATACACATCGCAGGTAATGATAAGTCATCCACCTAGGCTTGCTGATAAGAGGTACTCCACTTTCAGACATCGATCCGGAAAATGCAAATTTTCAGGCGTTCGACGCAAATTCAACGCCGGCTTCCCTGCAAAGGCCCGCATGGTAAACATAGATGGCTTGTTATAAGACGAGGAGCTCCGGATAGACCTTCGAGTCTCAATTTTTCAGCAAGAGCATGCCGCAAAATGTATGGATCATCACTGGTGCGTTTTAATGTTCAACCTCCATGCCAAACACTCTGCTTAGACTCCTTTGGACTCACAGGAACCTCCACTGGGTTCGGCCGAAGGATTGCGTTAATAGCCTTGGATCGAGGGGAATTGGTCATTGCTACTGCGCGCAATTTGGACAAATTGCGGGACCTGCCTAAATCCTGCAACCTGCGCACTCTTCGGCTCGATCTATCATGGGATACTGCGAAGATACGTGATGCCGTCGATAAAGCTATATCATACTGGGGTCGTGTTGATGTGCTGGTGAACAATGCGGGTTTTGCACACAAAATCATGATTGAAGATGTTAGGTGGGTTGACTTAATCAAATGGGCGGTGGCACTGGTAGATTAGCAGCGTATTACATCAAGCATTCAAGACTTCAAGGAGCAATTTCAGACGAATTTCTTTGGTACGGTAGAGGTCACGAACGCCGTATTGCCTGGCATGCGAAAGAGACGGTCGGGGACAATTGTAAACATAGGAAGCCGCACAAGTTGGGGGCCAGAGTTTCCTGTAAGTTCAGTTACCTAGTCTCGTCAAACCTTCTCATAGTCCTTATAGGCACAAGGTTAGCTTGAAGCGAACCTGATGTACCATAATCTGACTCCACCTTTGGCCAGCTTTGTACGCATCATCGAAAGCCGCTTTACGATGTAGGTGTGAGGGCTGTATCGTTCAGAATGCGTCTGATTGGCCAACTATCTAGGTTACACCGAAAACTTGAATCATGAAGTGGCTCCGTTTTCAATCCGGGTCATGATATGTGAGCCTGGTGCTGCTCGAACTGAAGGGATAATGGGTGCGGTCTTTCGAACCGACTACCCTATAGCTGACTACGACGAGACAAGAACGTGGTGCGCTGAACGGTATCAATCGCTTGACGGGAAACAAAGGGGCAATCCTGACAAGATGATGAACCTACTTGTGGATATTGTTAGGGGAGAAGGTCAAGCAAGTGGGTGAGAATTTCCTCTGTATCTGCCTCTCGGAAAGGATGTGGAGGATGCCATCACACAGAAGTGTAGCAAAATGCTGGACGCGGTTAGCAAGTGGAAGGACCTGACCAGTACCATGGATTTCGAAACGTAGACATACTGTACATATACAGCTGGACATGGACATCTAGTGTTCAAGTATTGCATTGCTTTCATTCGCCAACCTTCTTTGCCAGCACTAGAGCTACGGGCCATTCTATAGTGAGCTCGTCTTCAGCTCGCACGTTCTGCCCAGTTTCCTTTGTAACCCCATCCATCAATGCTTTCCAAAATCGCTCGGCAATATTTCCATCCTGTCCCTTCGTGTCATCGGGATGCCGTTCCAAATAGGTATGAAGCGAGCTCCATGTCCTAAAGTAGCCAAGTAGGCCATTCCAGGTTGTCTTCGACCGGAGAATGACCGGAAGTGTCTGCGAGCGGGGTAGATTTGGGTAGTATGAACCTGGAGGGGGCAGTAACATGAAGAATGATCAAGACTTAAGGAAGAATACTTGCCAGTAAAGAAGATACGGCTGGTATCAGAAAAAGCTTTTTCGGATCCCGAAACATCCTTCGGCGCCGGTACATCGACAAGGTGATCTTCCAGGATAGTTCTTCCGGGCCTTTGCCAGTGAGGCCCGAGGGAGTTGTCAGGATCAGAGCCTTGTGAATATTCAGTGATGAGTGGTGTGAGGCTTGGATACTGAGGAAGCCGGAATTCCGAATAAACCTAGATAGAAATGGTTAGTTCACCAAAGGCCTCATCAGCACATGAACACATAAGTACCCAGAACGCAACTGTCCCATTCGCTCTCAGAACCCGTGCTAGCTCGGGCCACATTTTGTTCCAATCAAACCAATGAGCGGCTTGGGCTGTGATTGGACGTACCGCTTCAGGAGTCGAAGAATCTGAGTGGGGAGAGACACACCAGCAATGACGAGATCGACACTGTTGTCTCCTAAGAATCCAAGATTCTCAGCCGGTGACTGGACGAATTCGAATTGTTCACTTGTAGCGTCCAAATCTGTTCGAAATGACTCTTCTAAGGTGGCCATGCAAGCATCGCAGAGTACAAACTTGTTTCTCCAGACCCAAATCGCTCCACAACATATTTTCTAGCGTTCTCCACCATGCCTGCGCTCGGTTCGACGCCAATGACTTTCTTGAATTGAGTGAGCTCTGCAGTTGCCTGTCCTTTAAGATGACCGGTCAGGTACGTGTACCATAGACTGAGATGTTACGACTCACCTGTGCCACATCCTAGATCAACAGCAGTGTCAAACCTTGGTCTTCCCTTGAGCGTGTACGATCCCTGGCTAGCTAGAGGAAGAGCAGCGGGGCCCTCTTGGTGGTATTTATAGATAAGTTCGAAGAGAGCCTTTGGATATCTAGGACGAGAAGCTGCATAAATAGCGGAATCGAACGAGGCCTTTGCAAAGGTTGCCATAAGTCTTGGTGGTGAAGATAACCAAAGGAATGGTGTTGATCAAGAACCAATACCATTGTGAGAGCAGTGGTGGTGTTCCGAGTGCAACTCGGATTTTCGCATTATCATTCTGCAATTTGACATGATGATTGCTCACAGCACTCACAGTGTCTGCGTTTGACTTTACTCTCTTTTCCCATTATCCATCGGTATTGCCTTCGTTTCCAAGAGAAATGACTCAGGGAACTCGCTTTTGTGGGGTATCGTCCCTAGTGTTCCTGGAACGGGATTTGATATTCTTTCCTTCCCAAACACCTTGCACATGGACTCATTCTTCCGCCAATTCAACTCCCCTCCTCCCCCACTTGCATCTTTGTCAACAGAGGGAAGGAACGATAAATCAGCAAATATAGACGAAGCAGATACGGAAACAATCTGCAAGATCATCAACACTGAGGACTCGCAAGTACCTGTAGCTGTAGCAGAGGTCATTCCCAAGATCGCGAGTGCTATTGATTCCATCGTAGAACGTGTGCAGCTAGGAGGGAGGTTATTATATATGGGAGCTGGTACCAGTGGCAGGTGCGTCCCTTTTCTCAATCACGAAGAATCTGATATACTGGCTCGATTGCAGGCTTGGGGTACTGGATGCTGCCGAACTGCCTCCAACCTTCACGGCTGATCCCATGCAATATATCGCTCTTATAGCCGGCGGCGATCGAGCTCTGCGAACCGCAAGCGAAGGCGTCGAAGACTCGAGAGATGCTGGAATTGCCGACCTTAATGCGTTATTAGTGACCCCAAATGATGCTCTAATTGGGATAGCAACATCTGGGCGAACACCATACGTTCTAGGAGCGCTCGAGTGTGCCCGAATGCATGGGTTATTAACCGTTGGTTTAGTGTGTGTTCGCCCGAGTGAGGTCGAGTTAGAGGGAAATTGCCACATCGTTATTGACCCGGTTACTGGCCCGGAAGGTATGTCATTGTGTTCAGATTCCTTGCAATTGTCCTAATTGAGTTTTGTTTTGTAGTGATCACAGGGAGCACTCGAATGAAGGCCGGCACTGCTACCAAGATGGTGAGTATTTCTATAGCTCTTTCAATTGATGGCGACATTCACGGTTCCTAGGTCTTGAATATGATTTCCACCGGCGTACAAATTAAGATAGGCAAGACATTTGGCAACCTAGTATGCTTCATTCGTTCCTCCGTGCCACTTTCACCAAGAGTCATCCTCTCATTTGTACTCCGTCCCACAAGATGATCGATGTCAAGGCTACAAACTCGAAACTTGTCGACCGTGCTCGACGAATAATACGTACCGTGGCTTCCGAGTTTCCTTTACCTCCGACATATTCGGCCATCCTTCATGATGACGAACAACTTGATGCTGTGGTCAGACGTTGCGAAGGCAGCGTGAAGCTGGCTTTAGTGGTGATAATCTCAGGATGGGGAATAGGGCTATGCAAAGATGCACTAGAGAGACGCGGAGGAGTCCTCAAGGCAGTACTCGAAGACGTTCGGTACGAGACTGTCGTCAGGGTGTTCAATCGGTGACCGACATTTGAATGGCCGCTACGAGCGAACTTTTTGTATCTATATTTCGGGAGCTACGATGTCCAGCCATAGGTATCGATTACTGAACCGGTGAAGAGTGGGTCCTATTAATGAGTGCCAAAGCCGCCGCGAACTCACAAGTTTAGCCGTTCGTATACATTCTTTCTTCATCAAACCGGACATTACCCAATACCGTGGCCCCTGCGTGTGGTTGTCTGGATGTACACGTTTTCTCTTTGCAAATGAAGCTCCTCGGAGAATGAACCTGTGAAAAACTAAAACTACCGACAAAACCCGAAGAAAGCCCCACTTGGCAAAATCTATCAGCACTGTTTGTTGGCTTCTTACATAGTCGCGCCATAGTGTCTTTTCAGGCAATCGGATCATTTACCACTGGTCCAGCGGCCGTCTCGGGTTCGAATTCGACTGGTAAGAGTTCAGGAATGAAAAATTTGGGCAGTGGGCTCTCGTGTCCTTGTGGGCTTTCATTCTCAAGTGAGAGTTCAGAACTAGAGCTTTATGTATCCTTCGTGCACCCCTCAGCTTCCGTTGCAAGCGCTCTTCAGGGTTTCGTCCCGGAAAGGCGTAACTCGTTGACATCCGAAGTATGACACATCGCTCCCGATACGTGATATGATGCTGAAAAAGGACAGGAGGCATAAATAGCATTGTTCGCTGGCTGACATATATAAGGTACGACGCCTTTCTCCGACTCCTTTGTTCCCCGAATCGTAAGGTGTCCTCCCTTGTCCTCCCCTCCTGGCCCTGCAGGTGAAGAGTCGTCCAAGATGACCGTTATCGTTGACGATGTCGATGGTCCGCTCGCAAACATAATGAAGACCATCATACTCCTCTTTGCCTCAGTGAGGAGCTTCTTACCCGAAAACATCGATGTTTTTGCGCCCATCGGAATCGTACAAATCGTCCTAATCTCGTGGATATGCGCGATCATCTTTATGACCGGTCTAATCTTCGCCCTTCGACGAATAATCAGGTCTTGTCGAAGCAGGGGGGACCATTGCCATGTTTCACGACAGCACACCAATTACGACTTTGATGATTTGGAGATGTGCGAAGGAGGTGACTGCGATGGGCAGCCAGGCGTCGTTCCGGTTCTTGTCAGGATTGATCGAGGACGAAGAATGTCCTACTCAGTCGATGGTTCCGCGCCGGGAGTAGGCCCAATGTATCGTGTTGGGCTTGTCCCCGTTATGGTTAGGTCAGAACGTGAAAGCAGAGGTCATAAACGGAATCATTCCACGTGCGTACCTCATTCCTCATTAAGTGTTATAATTTGTTGAAATGGTTTCAAAACCTAGGTAGATGCGCTGTTACCACAGTGTAGACCCGAGGGGCCCTGACTTGGTTTCTGGACGGAATCTAGGCTTTTGGAACATCCGCATTTGTATATCCTCATTCACTCGACACATCCGGCTCATGTGTGCTTGCTTGAATATGTTTCTATCTTACTTATGGGTGTACGTTATCATGGGTGCTTTGTAACTGCTGTGTATCATACGAGTCATACTACTCCAATATCTGTAACTTTATCCAGTTGATGGCAGAAATCGATAGTTCTGACCTGTCACCCTAATGAATCGATGCCCTTCGGACACGAACCAGTGATAAAATTTCAATGTTTACCATTGAGATAGATAGGAATAATTATACACAAAGTCTATTCCGAAGGAAGGTGAAGTATGAGAAGGAAAGCTGGTGTGGACTCAGGCCGACGTTGCAGCAGAGTCAGAGGTGGTAGAAACCGAGGAAGACTCGGTTTCAGACTCAACCTCAGCGCTAATCGTAGCGCTTTGCGATGCAGATGTAGAAGTAGGCGCATCATCGGGTGGGGTGCCAAGAACAGCAGCATCAGGGACGGGGATAGTGACAGATGCTCCAAGGCTGGAGGACACCGTTACAGAACCAGGTGCAGGGCGTATGGAAATGAGTGATTCAAATGACATGTCACCAATACGATTCATCGCAACGCGAGCAATCGTAGATGCCTATCAACGAAGAGATCAACACAACGCATTGACGCTTTCTGGAGTACTTACCGAAACGAAGAGTTGTGAGACAGGACTGTTAGTGCTCGCTCTTACGGTCAAAATCCCAGAACCGCCACCGCTCTTCCAGTCAACAAGGCTGACTGTAATCTTGTTTTCAAGTCCATGTCAGGAAATGGTCATTCTGGTGTGACAAAGGAGATCTTACTGAGTCAGCGATAGCAGGGTTGACATTGACGATAACTTCGTCGGTAGACTTGCCGGCGTCACTTGAAGCCTCAAGCTCAAATGTTAGGGTAGTGAGAGCAGTAACAATGGGAGCAGTGAAGGTGGCGTTAATCCGTTTGAAGTGTCCAGTTTGACGGACTGGCCACCGGTCTGGTTCCAAGTGAATGCAATCTCAGACACTTGGTCACTATCAGTATTTGAAAGATCATGAAAAAGAGCGACCCACAGTTAAGATTAGTATTCTTGATACCGCCGACAAGTTGCACCTCTGAACCACCGAGAGCCGTGAAATCAGGACCGGCATTCGCAACGGGTACAAGCGGGTCCACTTCAGGACATTGGATAGGAGCTGGTTTGGTCACACCTGAGGAAAATGATAGTTGGCGCGCTGCTCGGCTGTAGGCCCAATACACGTACCTGGCCATGGATCAAGCTGGCCAACGATAGGGCCAGTTTCGGCTTCGGGCACTCCTGGGACTCCACCGAGCCACGGACCAGAGCCTTGGGCAAGGAAAGGAAGCAAATCGAACTCGTGCGGAAGTTGGTTGTCTCCGAATACGATGAGTTCTGGGAAGATATATCCATCAGGTGGGTAAGGTGCAATGAACTCTCCGGCGACCAATCCATTGGGAGTCACAGTGGTACCAGTAACAATACGAGCCTTGACCTCGCGAGTGTATGGCGGCAAGCTGTGTTACAAGAATGTGAGACCTAGGTAGTCTATATCGGAGGGAGCACTGACCGAGTGGATTCGGACCTGAATCTCCATTGCCCTCTCCTGTCAGCCGCTCTAGGAACGACGGATCCCCAAATGCGCTCAGATTCTTCACCAGTGCAAGGGATCGACGTCGATGGCAAATATCTCGATTGTCGCAGTCTCGTCTGTTGTGTAACCTTCAACGCGAGTTTCTTGAATTTCTCCCCGTGGATCTATTCGCCAACCAGGAGTGAGGAGCGGTCCCCCAAGAAGATATTGTTACTTACTCCCGTTGATGCCGGCTTGGAGTGCTTCGTTAATGATCAAATATGCGGGGCTGTGGAATGCTATGAGCGAACAAGACTTGCTTGAGCTTCCACTACTTACACAGTACCGGGAGCGGTGTAAATGCCCAACTAGAAAACTAGAGGGTCAGAAGATGAATAATAAAAAGATGCTAAATCAACGCACGTTGGCATCGATCGCGAAAGCGGCGATGATTCGTTCATCGCTGTCTGGATCCTTGACCAATGTTCCAGCGTAGATAATATGGTCGCCGACCGCGAGGGGTACCATAAGGTGGGGATCAGGTTGGCCATCAGCCACCGGAGGAGCACCAAACGTGCTAGAGACAGGCCAAGTCCATAAGTAAACATGAGATCTCAATGACTTATGTCAACTTACAATCCAGAGATCGGTTTACCGGTCCCATCTAGAGGGCGATTCTTTTTGGGACAAAGAGGGTCATCCTCATTTGCAGGGTCGGTACGAGGAACACAGACAGGGAAACCAGTGCTCGCAATAATACTAGGAGCATCTACCCATAAATATGAGTATAATTAGCAGAGTAAGATTCTAGAGGTCTCACCGGTATCAGAAGTCCAGACGGGCCAGTCCCCATGAACGAGACCGAAGCGACCAACTGAGAAGGTTGAATAGAGTTCTGCTGGATATCTTACGCACAAACTCACCGGGATCGTTGATGACAACCCTTACACCACTGTTCGGGAACGTTTGGATCCCCTCCTACACGTAGCTCGCCTTTCTCATAGTCAATTGCTGAGATGAATCCTTGACCAGTGTTGCCCAACTCTTGAAAGATATAGACGATGCCGGCAATGTATTGTCCTCCAATGTAATTGGCAAATATCTGTAGTTAGACCTCTATAAAGCAAAGACTTGTATGAGCCAACGCGTGTCACTCACCTGTGCCTCCCAGGCAATCTCAGGCCAAAGAGGGCAGATCGATGGTCTCATTTGCGAACAGCTCGCCCCATGCTACAGCGGTGAGCGCAGGAGTATTAACCAAAAGGTTGCGGGGTATAATGAACTCTTGATTGTTGATGGTGAGCGTTCCTCCCGACAACACATCCGACTGATTGTTCCATGTTGCGCTGTAAAGTGTCGGAGCTCAATGATGACATGACTGAGAAAAGCTAGTGAGGGACCTACTTCTGAATATATCCAATAGTGAAGGCTGGGGAAGGATCGTATGGGGGCCAGGGTGTCTGGGCAAAAACCTTGGGTAGAAGGAGTGTGAGGGAAGACAGAACGCTGAGGAACCTCATCGCTGCGCTTTCAGTGCTGGAGATGAGATGAAAGCTCTGATTGAAGCTGCTGAGTTTCTAGAGATTTTATACTCTCAGGTTGCGTATAACCATATGAGTAGACAGCCGAAGTGACAGTCCCGAGCCGCTGTGAGAGTGGCCAAAGTCAACCACGTCGGCCGGTAGAAGGTGAGTTTTGTGTATCCGGTAACAGTGTGCATCGCGCGCATTGAACATGTCCATCTGCGCGTTGGCGTAAACAAGTGGTTTCACCTCAGCGGGTAAACGACATAAGAACATAACGGGAAAGATTGCTGAGCTGTTTTCGCACAGTGAAAGGCACCCGGAAAGGGCTATGCCCACGGCTCTTGGACTCGATGGTTACACCCGATAGACAGAACTTTGAATCTGAGGAGATGTTAAGGCTATCAAGCGAGGGAGTGAATTCGGAACTCACGGACAAGTAGTAGCCGGCTCGCCACTTGTCCATCCGGTACATTCTGATGTGACAGCCTCATATGGCATTGGCCGACCGTTGTTTAATAGGCCCAACAGCCGGGAAAGTGCAACGCAAACGAAAGAGCGCGAGGGTCGTCTCTTTCCACAGTACCATGGATGCTTAGGCACCATCGACTTCCGATTTCAGGGATCATAGATATTTTGAGCGGTGCGTATGCAGGATTGGAAGATGATGCCCTTGCTGATCCAATTCCTATTCTAGGCTGAAAGCGGGATATCATCCAGGCCAGGGAACCTGGCCATGCAATAGCACGCACCTTGCTCAGACCAATGCAACCCCACTTGTAGCTAAAAAGGATTTTGTCCTTTTACGGCCCTCGTTAAACCTAGAGCTATCCCCAGGTCGACATGAGTTCAATGGTGGTATCCAGAGATTCCGAGAGGACGGATGAAATAAGGCTCATAATCCAGACTGCTGCGCGAGTTCAGGTGATGTTCTGTGATTTCAGCGTCGATAAACCCGTTGATGATCGATTTTGGACCAGGGCTCGGTAGTTTCGGATGATGATCGTGGTAGTTGTGAAAGGTGGTATTACGAGTACGCGGCAGGCGTGGTCGTTGTCGCCTGATTTATTCATCATCTATGAACCAATTCCAACGGTCTACACTATAAAAGGCGGCAGCGGTCCCGCATACACGGTTACTTGGATACCCCGTCCTTCGTCTCTTCCTTCGACCTCTCCAGAATGACCGATGCAAAATCCAGTGGCCTCCATGCAATCCCGAGTCCTAAAGGCAAAGAGATGACGCGAATCTGGTGGTCAAACGCCATATTCTTCTTTGCGGTGCACCTCGCTGCAGCCATAGGTGTTTACTTCTATCCGCCATCCGCAGTTCCCAGGAAAACTCTCGTTCTGGCTCTGGTTTCTTGGCAGCTAGCAGAATTTGGGTGGGTGACGAGAGCTCAAATGGAAGCCGGCGTACTGACAGAACACTCGAAGAATAACAATTGGATACCACCGTCTTTATTCACACCGCGCTTTTCGCGCTAGTCTAGGAGTGAGGATAGTGTTGGCTGTGTTGGGATCCGCTGGGTTTCAAGGTTCGATCAAGGTGAGTATCCAAGTCTTGGTTTTGGGCGACAATTGAACGCGTTTTTAGTGGTGGTGGGTCAAGAAACATCGGCCAGTTGCTATGAAAACCCTCTAATCATTAATTCAGGTGCCTCCGACACAGACTACATCACGTACGTGTTCGTTTCGCTATAGTGGGTTTGCATGCTGAAGAGTTGCCAGCGTTTTACAGATGATCCCGTCCATGACCCATATGCTGCTACCAGAGGATTGTTATATTCCCATGTCGGGTGGATTTTCTTCAAACCCACATACGAAAAGATGGAGCTCGTAGACCGAGAGGATTTAGACAACGACCCTGGTGTGTCTGCCTTCCACTTGATACGTGCTTAACGTGTATTGAAACTTTGTTTCTTCATAGTCGTCCGATTTCAGCATAAACATTACAGTACGAAACAGAGATTTGAATTCCAGCCAACTCCAGAGACTCATCACCCAATTCGACAGTACCCTTGGCGCTCTTTTTCGGGGTTGTTCTTCCCTCACTGCTTGGGGCATTATGGGGTGACCCTGTGGGTGCCTATGTCTGGGGTGGCCTGGTGGCAAGAATTGCCGGTGCGTGCTTGTCTTTTGACAGCCTCATAGTCTAATTCCTCTTCCAGTGTGGCATTGCACTTTCCTTGTGAATTCGTGGGTTTTTCATCAGCTTCGTACCATTCCTTTCACCAACAGCATACCCAGTCTGGCTCATTGGCACGGATTACAACCTTATAGTGACGAAGATACCTCAAGAGGGAATCTTGTATGTCCGCAAACTGTCGGGTGAACTGTTTCTAAGGCATTCTCAGGTTCTGGCCATCCTCACTTCGGGCGAAGGCAGTCATAACTTTGTAAGTCGTGTAACATCTCTGCCCAGCTCGCTTGATTGACCGCATGATTTTAGCATGTAACTCTTTTCCTCCGCGCCGTCCCCCGTTCTAATGTTTTCATGGTAGCACGCGTTCCCTCATGACTACCGCTCAGGGCCTTCAGCCACTGCTTGGGATCCTTCCAAATGGATCATCTTACTGCTCCATCGATTTGGCCTAGTCAGAGGCCTCCGCACAGCTCGCGAAACTGACATGAAGGAGGCGTTGGTCTACATGTCCCACAAGGCCGCTCATGGTGTTCCGCCCAAAGAGGATGAGAAGTCTGGACCTGCCTGAATGGTCAATGGATGATGCAATCAGGCATAACCGCTCACAACCTTCAAGTTGTCTTGTCTGTATCTCTGGATATGTGGTGGATGTTACGGGATATCTTGGTGAACATGTATGTCCTTCGTTTGGCCCTTATATACTGTTCCTCATTATTTTTAGCCTGGTGGATCCTTATTATTTCGTAGGTATTCGTTGCAAGTAGGAGGAGAAGGGGAATACAAGTGGCCTGACGCGACATGGGCTTTCGAGGGCGGGTTGAATAATCACTCACGGCTGC
The DNA here is from genome assembly GCA_037176845.1 of Paramarasmius palmivorus. Lineage (NCBI taxonomy): Eukaryota > Fungi > Basidiomycota > Agaricomycetes > Agaricales > Marasmiaceae > Paramarasmius > Paramarasmius palmivorus. The sequence goes on along the minus strand of JAYKXP010000001.1, from coordinate 705,203 downwards.
AAACAGAAGGATGAAGCAACTGAGGCTGGCGAAGTTGAAAGACTTATAGAAGAGAATTAGGCCTTCGCTGTGGGACGATTCGTAGATTTCAGGGTTGTTATGTACGTCTTCACTTCCAAACTGTTGTTGTGGTTTTTGTAATCCTAGATCTATTATTCATGACTCGGTTCTGTCGTGCTACTCGATACTTAGTGAGCGGGCGAGTCTTTCACTATGCTCACATGCTTTACTCGTTGACTACCCCATCGAAGTACAGCAAAAATAATTTATATCGATTATTTGGTAGTAGCGTTCAGTATAGTACACAACCAGCGTATTAAAAGGATAGTTTGAGTATTTGTACCATGGGAACTTTCTTAGGAAAACATCCAATTGTGCGGTCGCTCTAGAGCACGTCCATATAATCTTTACACCTGTCGCGCAGCCTAACCCAACGACCTCCGTTCCATTCCCTTACTCTCGACCAACCATCATGTGCAGCCATATTCTCGATCCAAATTAGAACAGAGCACAGCGCAAAGTCGGCGTATGAAACGTGATGTCCCATAGCGCAGATATTATCGCCGTCACCAGTATTCTTGTCCAGAATGGACGCGAGAAAGTCGAACTGTTCTTTTACGAGAGCCCAGGCTCTTTCACGTTCCGGTCCTGGGGGCAAATGTTGTCCCGTCGGGTGTGAGAAATGGGACTGACTTCGAGGTGGAAGTCGTTGATGGCTGAGGGGGACCATAATTGTGAGGAGTGGTTTGGCAAATACTTCCTGGATGTAGTGAACGAAAAGCGTTTGAAGAGCGCGCGAGCCTTCCGGGAAGACCGGTCGGCTAGGGTATGTTGCTTCCAAGTACTCGGCAATGTTGTTCGCGTTGGAAAGAATGATGGGTTGATTGCGGTTTTGCGCCGGATCGACGATAACAGGCAGGGCATAGACAGGTCGACCATCGCTGCGGTAGGAGCTCGGAGGAGCGCCGATAGAAACCAAAGTGGTTTCAATATCTTCAAAAGGCACCCAAACTGTGCGGTAATTCAGACGCTTGTAATTCAGAATGAACCTATGACCATCAGCAAGTGGCCCATAGGAGAGCTAGATACTCGACTAACCTTATCCGCCATATGTTTGGCGCCCAGGGTTGAGGACTGTGACCAGGTACATCGTAGAGAATGATGGTGGGGATCGATTTTGAGTGACGAGACATCGTATTTCAGTGAAGATCTGAGTGTGCAGGGATGGTGCTGGAAGGTACTTGGAGGCCAAGGTTATATACGTCGGTCGGCTTGGGCGTTTCCAGTACCGACGAGTATGTTTCAGTCAAGCTACCCAAAAATCAATCATGATGCAATGGGATATGTGGGTTCTGTACACCTACCCGCAGGTAGATTTCATTCGCGTATCCGATGCTTACTCGAGTCAAGGAACGCCATCCATGGTACCACAAAGTCACCCAAGTCCATTTAGGAAAAGTGATCTCGTCCGTCAGAAGTAAAGCTGTACGCAGTACTGGCAATCGCGGCCTTACTCGAGAGGTCAACGGATTTAGACTGTCACGTAGATCTTGATAGTTGTCGATACCCGTTAGTGAACCTTGAAGGATGGGAGCGCAAATCAAGAGACGGTGCATCATCGGCGCCTGGTCATGCCGACTCTCCTCGACTCAACAAACCCTAACCCCGATGCCTCTGCCCTCGCATTTAAACGCCCACCTTCGCCCCAACAGCGAGAACTATGATCGGAAAATTGGACATTCTACCTATGCTATAGCCTCCTTGTCTTCCTGTATATCAACGCGTCGAGGATATAGATCGTGAACCTTTCCATCTCCTAACGGAAGTTTACGGACGGCCTGTTCTCGTTTCCGGCGGTCCATATACAGCAGCGACAGTTGTCCCGCTGTTCAGCTTTCGATTGCAGACTTCCTCAGTATTCAACAAACACAACTACCACTCTACTAGTCCGTTTCAACTTCTGTCGGGCCTTACTTTTCCGGAGTCAAGAAGGGTCAAGAAAAGCTAGGAATGGGTCGCGGTTGAATACAGGGTAGATGGATACAGCTTTGTACGGGATAGTGTATATGTTCAATGGAATATTAATGACAAGAATAAATATAGGATTTAGAACCGGAATTGACACGGGCAGGGGACCGAGGTCAATGTTCACCCATGAATGGTTTACATCGCTCCCAGAGCTGTTCCCATCTCCCACCATTCCAAGCGCGGATTCTCGACCAGCCATCGTGTGGCGCCATTCGTTGGATCCAGATAAGGATAGAACATAAAGCAAAGTCTGCGTATGAAACTCCATGCCCCATGATGACAATTCCGTCTCCGTCTCCCGTGTTTTTTGCTATGATTCCGGACAAGAAATCAAATTGCTCTTTGACAAGAAGCCAGGCTTGCTCTCGCTGCGGCCCAGGCGGGAGAGGCTGGCTTGCAGATAATCCATGGGGTCGCAAGTACTCCTGGTTACGTCCTGACAGGCGTTGATGGCTCAAGGGTACCATTATTGGGAGGAGCGGCTTTGCGAACACTTCCTGTATATAATGAACAAAGAGTGTCTGCACCGCTCTTGATCCAGAGGGATAAACAGGACGAGAAGGGTATGTAGATTCCAGATATTCTGAGATGTTGTTGGGATTGGAAAGAATAACGGGAGGTGAAGAACTCTTCCCTGTATCTACAATCACTGGGAGGGTGTAGACAGGTCGTCCATCACTGCGGAATGAAGTTGGAGGAGCACCGATACTATGAAGAGTCGCTTCGATATCTGGGTAATCAACCCAAACCGTACTGAAAAGGATACGCTTGTAGTTCAATATAAACCTAGGATAGATGTAGATGTTAGTCAAAATTAGCGTCAGCTCGCAAAACTGACCGTATCCTCCAAATGTTAGGAGCCCACGGTTGCGGGCTTGAGCCTGGTGTATCGTACAGAGTGATAGTAGAAGGGTTTGTACGTGAAGAATGCCTGGACATGGTCAGTTGGTTTCGGTCGGCAAAACAACCACAATGCCTTAAATATGTAGTCCTGGGATGGTAAGAAATGCAGTTCAGTATCTCCACCTGACTTGGTGTATTGGAATCCGGGGGATGTAACAAATGCTCTCCACTTGACCCTGAACAAGAACATGTACATGGTAGGATGTAGCGAATGCGAATCGACGACCCGCTGCTGGCGGACGGCTGTTGTGATGTGAGAAGGTGAAGGAAACGAATAGCATGTCATTCTTGGTCGCGGGCCAGTGTGCCGAGGATCGAAGGGTCCTTCGATAAGAACGGTGAACGTTAAAGCGTGTTTTTAACGCGAATTCCTTGAGATTTCGTTGATAAGTGGGAAGCTGTTGTCGACCGTGCTAGGGAATAGAATTGGGTTTGAGTTTTGACAACCAATAGATGAGTACCAGAAAGTGCAGCATGCCTGTTTTCTCTCTGTCAACGATCGTATAGCCCCGCCGCAGCGCGCAACACAAGATAACGAACTACCGTGATTTTGGCTTCCGGGTCTGAGGTTCGCTAATCAAGCAAACAGTTTTCTGGTCCTTACTCGTTTGCCTTTCATGGTCGACATGCGCATCAGCGAACGAGCAAAATGCAACACAGACGCGGACGCAATCACCTAGTACACTCAACACTCAATCACGCTTCATCCTCCACATACCTCATATGGAAAGATTCATGAGATAGTCTGCGAATAGTAATTTTCCTCGCAGAGGCCCAACATTGATCTCGACTCGGTGATATACTCTCACGGAGCAACAAATTAAGTTCCACTGCCACTGATTTGCTACTGACAAAACCTGGAGTACTGCGATACTTCAACGATTGCTATCACACCCGAGCATGTGACCTGTCAAATTGGTCTCTCCAGGTGACGAATCCTTTGAGCGGTATCTCTCCACAAAGATTCCTGGTAATCCTATGCAATTCATCAAGGCACTAGATAGCGATGTGAATCAACGATCGAAGAGAAAGATGCATTTATAATTTACCTGCAATAATTGGAAGACTGAAACGACGGCCGTCGCATAATACATATATTCGAGCGAGGAGATTTGTTCGGTGGTCACCGTGTCCTGTTCCTGATGGTTTGGATCTTGCACGGAAGTTGAGTGGGTGTGATGATGACTGTGGTGATGATAGAATACACGCCCTGCTAACGTCTGGGGAAGAACTTCGTGTAAAGGTTCACCCGTCTTGAGAGATTGCGAGACTACAGAGAAAACAGACATCACTTCCGTGATCTGGTACGACAATTAGAAAGCCGTCACAGATCATAATACGGGAAACACTGACGAAATGGGGATTCAGAATCTTAGTGCTATGAAGAAACCTCAGACGCCATTCGTCATCCATCTGGAGCAATGCTCCACCAAGCTGAATAGACATAACATCAGTGTTTGGAAGTCATCAGAGGTCGGGACCGCGACTCACCTGTGCCAGCGGTGTCATCATCTCAGCCTCGGTCTCTACAAGTGAGCTGTACTCCGCTGCGGGCCATTTTCCTCTAGCATTTCCTTCCCACTTTGCGAGCTCTGTTAAGCCTCTGATAGCATTGACCTCATCACCTAAACTGAGGAGTCGTTGCCTGAATTCCTTTATCCAAAGGGGCGCCGAGAGGCGTTGACATATTGACCCGACTCATCCGCTTCACTGTCGCTGTCATCCGTATCGCGGAAAGATGCCTTATCACCGGAAATCCAAGTCGCGACAAGGAAACCATACAGGTTCGAGATAGCGGATATCAGCGCGGCATTTCTTCTTCTGACAGCCTTTCTCCCGGACTGAGGCGGGAGCATCATTATTATGAACGAGGCGCCAGAACCTAATAGACATCGGTCAGAGAATATGGGCGGCTTGCATCTTTCCGACTTACCGATCGCAACAAGAACAAAACGTCGCCATGCTACGTTCCATCCGATGCCTGCAGTCGCCCGTCAGCAGAAGATATGAATGAAAGACGACTAAAATGAACCTGGAGAGCCGTACGATTGGAGATTGCCGTCAACCCAAGAGTATCCCATAATTAGGGCGAATGTAGCCTACGTAACAAACATGAAATTACTATGCTGTTTGAATGAGAAAAGTCTGACTCACGCAGGCAAGAAGTAACCCGGTGAGGTACTGAGGCGGTGCATACAGGCGAAGGAATACCAAAGGTATACACCAGAATGCCATAGAAGCAGCAGCACCGTATGGGTTTCCATTGCCATGTCCGTTGCCTATTCAACTGAGTCAGAAAGGCTTATTGACGGTGCAGAACTGCATTACCCATGTACCACGCTGCAAGCCCGAAGATCAAACCAACAACAGTCCCGAGCAGTCGAGTAAACAGATTGAAGATTTGGTCGGAGGCATATATATTCATCGTTGTTTGCGCCATGATGAGCGCCCTACGGGGGATGAGATATCTTAGGCGCCTCAAACGAGAAGGAGTCTCACCATAACCCTTTTTGGACATAGTAAAAATCTCGAAAGAGGCGGTTAGTCTAGAATGATATAGGCAATGACACATGATACTCACTGGCTGTACTTCTGAGGACACCTGGGATCCAAAGTGCAATTGTGATAATCACGTATTTGAAGGTAAACTGGTGATTATTGAGATGGTGTATTGACTGCAGCAGAGGTGAAACCTTACCATCGCCTCCGCGGTCTTGGTCCAGTGATAGAGTAAATGTATGCTGTTCATGAATTTTTGTGCCACGTTAGTTGGTGGGGCGCTGTCTGGGTCCCGACCTAAAGTGCTGTTAACTCGATGAGGTTACATGGAGAAAGCTGTTATACTTACGATACTGTTTTTCGTCTGCTATGCCTGCAACCAGCGGCGATGCGTCTTCTCCAGTTACCGCGATCCCGTCATCATTAGCGTCCCTCTGCATCAACAGGTTTCCTATTTTCCTCAACCCCTTCGGTGCCCAGAGCCTATTTCGCTTCCTCTTCATCGCCGTTGCTTTGACATGGTCCATCAATGTCAACGTGCTCTCGCTAACAGCAAGTATCGTCGCAAGGAAGACAAAGGAAAGAAACAGGCTCCGAAGTGGGGCCGCTTGTTCTACCCGGCTTGGAGAGCTCGCCGTTGATTATGGTTAGGAAGGGCTCAAGAATAATCAATCGGTCGTCGGCCTTGAATTTTGCGATTTCCTTGCGGAGGTTGTCCAGAGATGTGTCGAATGCCTCGGTCAAGGAGCCCTCGGCATCCGAATTTCTGGTATATCGGCATTTATTAACATGCTCCAAGAATTGGCGAGTACTTTGGATACCAGCCATACAAGCAATTCGCAAAGTATGCGTAGATCTCTCCACCAGCGGGAGTATGTCGACAATACGGACGTTGTGCTTTCGCTTCCAGATCCAGATTCAACTGATTGATTTGAAGGAGCAGGTATGTATCGTTTGAAGTCGAACGGGCTGATGACTGGCTCGAAGTTTGGGAAATGGGTGCAAAGGCCTCCTTGTAGTGCGACTGTCTGTCCTACAAATTTGGAAAAACTTGGGAGTGCAGCTTTCACCCATTGAGCTAGAGTATAGACATAGAAATCAGATATCTCACCTGCCCTAGCGGTCAGCCCCAGCATGGGCTCCAATAGATCGCGAACGTCATCCGAGTTGAATCTACCCCAACTAAATTCCAGAGACAGGAAGCCAGACAAGGCCAGGACTTGAACACGAGTAAGTATGACCGATATGATGTGAAGCGCGGGTGGACATACGTTGCTTTTGTGTCCCTATGATTAGTGCCCGTAAGCCTTTTGTTTTGGCTATGATTGGATTGGTAGAGCTTCCTAGTTCCGCGGGCGACGAACGCAAAACTTCGTCTTGCAGGGCTACGAGATCCTTGATACGCCCCAATTGCTCGCAAGTGGTGCTCAGATATGAGTGGCTCATTGATTCTGGGAACACAAAGATGGTCGTGATGCATGCAATGCCGATGTAGCAGGCAACAGATTTCAAAGTCGAAGTCGAGGAGGTTATAGCGAGAAGCCGGAAACAGAGGGCCGATTGTCTACAAGAGTGTGAATAGGGAGGGCAAAAGACAAGACTAGAAACTTACGCAGAATATATCGATCGCAATGGTGCCAAATATACTGAGCATTATCAGTTTAGGAGCATAAGCTCTCATGAAACCGAAGATGAACGCGCCGAGACCGAGAAAGCAACCATACACTGCGGATGAGCTGCATGGTGCTGAGTAGCATTTTACAGAAAAGACATGCTATCGTACCGTATGTCCAGAAACACGCCTTCAAATATCGCGATTGTCTGTCCTAGGACAGGGTTTGCTTGGAAAGCAGGATTGGAACGAATACTAGAGTGTTTCAGTGACTTGGGTGACGTTATGATATTTGAAGAAATACCTTTCTTGCACTTGTTGCGTTGCTGCTTGAAGGAGTACAGGATCGCGAGATGCGACAGCTGCTCGCATGGCAGCAGCCCCAATTCCCCATCCAAGTAAAAGACCGAACACGAGAGTAGAGATCATCTGTGGACTGAAGATGTAAGAACGAGCATCTCTCTCCTTCGAATTCAGGTGGTCGTACAAATAGAAAGAATTGGACTGGCATGTTTGGCGGTAAAAAGAAGCTGGTTAAGATCGAAAAGAAGGCGCTGGACATAATCGACAGTGAGATGTATGAGGTGTTACGAGCCAAGGGACTACTCACGACGTTCCTAATGCACGTAGAGACGCATTTGGTAGGATGATCACAAAACTAACCCAAGACGCCAACCAACATCTGAAGAAAACCTTGAGCGAGCGTGGAGACTTGAGGTTGGTGAGGAGCCACGGTGGAAGTTGGAAGCCACCCTGCCTCGTCGATGCTCCAGCTGTATTTGGTTCTTCACCTTTTGTCTCCGAGTCCGACGATGGTGATCCACTCGTGTGAGTTTGCTGGTTATCTTTTTCGCTTTGCATTGATGTCGTAGGAGTATCAGAATGTCTGAGGGGCTTTTCATTGGAAGAGCTCATTTCTTCTTCAAGCTGGGCAGGTATCCAGCATACCGAAGGGAGAAGAGGGGTTAAAGAGTAAGAGTCGATTACAACATTCGGCGGGAAAGGCCAATTCGGGGCGGATTCGGGGTGTCATGGACTCATGCATCATGGTCAAATTGAAGAATACATTACACGTGACCTGTGATCGGGCTGTGACCAATTCGTTCACGCTGTCCTTCGCACAACCACCGTCGTATACCGCGTCGACTTGACAAGCTCTTTCTTCTCCGCTGTCAAGGTAAGTATGTTAGACGATCATGTTTCCAACACTCAAAAAATTAAGGACGTTTGTCGACTTGCCGTCAAAGCGAAAGTGGAATTGGAGAATTGTTTTAGACTTTCCCGTTCACTTCAAGTCGACGCCCTGGCCCGACGACGGGAAGATCAGGAAGCACGCCGTCCCTACATTCCTCTCATAGTCAATCAAAGCTTCTCATGTAGTCAATTCACTCACAATTCAGCGTATCTGAGGTGGTGCGATCATCGCAATGGCCAAGAGAGCTGGGATAGAGTGTTCAGCGATGATTGCCATGGGTTCAGGAAGTTCGAGTTAACGTAGCAATTCTAGCGAAACGTGCGGTAAACGTGGCTCGGTATCTCAAATCCTTTCAGACGCAAGATCTACGGAGAAAATGGCTCAGGTCTATATCAAGTATACCCGAAGCTTCGTCTATCTTGTCCGACAACAAACCGCCAATGAATCGAATCAGATGTTGTTTATACGCGATTGTCTTGATTTCGAGGTACATATGACACCTTGCGAATCGAGATTTCAAATCTGATTGCCCCTCCTTGTCTGCAGTTGTCCTCCTTTGTACGTTTTTTCCCTGGCCACCTCACCCGTCAGTAACCAATGATTAACGTCCGCACCTCATTCGACAGCCACTACAGGATCAGGGTTGACTCTAGCTGAGGTACCATTGATGTTAGGTTCTGGATTACTGGAATTTGTGTGCGGTCAAGATACGCAGGTTCGTGCTAAATCATATTAGTGTGTCAACCTGGATTTGACTTTTCTCGTATCGAAGGGGACGAGGCACTTGACTTTGCCATATCCGAACTGAACGTGTTTGGTTATCATCCCCCGAATCGCATTACACAAGTGAGGTATCCATGTTCGAGGACATGTAGGGAACTTACGCATGGACGTCGTTCAACGCCACACCGTCTACATTCACCAAATCGTCTGTATCTTATCGGGACCACAAGGTGTAAATGAGGTGTTATATCGGGTGCATATTGAACATACAGTACCCCAGTCTTGACCAGGTATAGGAATCTCGGTTTCTATACTCTGAATATTCGGTATCAACTAATTATCTGTAACTTTCTTTCGTTTCTAAAGACGTCATGAGACCGTTCCGCCTGGACTATACATATCACCATACATTCTCCCTCCGCAAGAAATCCAGCTATACAGATACAGCAATTTCATGGCTGTACGTTTCTCCTCAAGGTCCAAAGCAGGTTGTTGCATACTGGGCCTCGAAACGGTATCGGCACTGTCTCGTATGGACCAGTCGATGTACATCTCTCGGCCATCTGACTGAATTTGGGCTACATACGTCGACTCGGAGACAATCAAGGGGTCATTTTCATGAGTTTGATTCAAACAGGCTGCTTCCGTCTGTTCTATTTTTCCCCTTTCTCTATTGGGTCGCCAAATACCTGTCGCCATGCTATCTAAATCTAGAATTCCAGACTATTGGTCGTGCTCATTGTGCCCTTACCTGACATCATGGTCCGAAGAAACAAGAACAGAAAACTACTTAAAGGATGCGGTATTCTTGGAATTCCTCGTCTTCACCAAAGGCTCGCGGTGCTAATGGCATCCTTCACGGAAGAAACAGTGGCCGACAACTTGCTGCTCGATCTCGCAGCTAGGCCCTCAAATCCCGACAAACTCATTCGCATGACGCGAACAAGGGAGTATCCCAAACAACTGTGGTACTTTCTAGCTTGTTTCATCGCGCTCGTTTCCGTCTGTCAGGCCATCTCCTTTCTCATCCGCCGTCGCCGCACTGCTACTACCACGCGCACCTTGGTCGACTCAGAGAAGGGCTCCTGGACATCAGGTAAACGCATCCACTGGAGAAGATTGCCCTCTGCTTTGGTGAACCTGTATCGTGTTATCGCCTTTCGGAGCACCATCACAATGGGATCGTATTCACTGAATCTCGCCGAGGTCGCAACTAACGTGCATGTACATCGTTGCACTGTTCACCTGGACCTTTTGTTGGAAGTATGTGTTGCTTATCCGAAGTCGTTTCCCGCATTTTTCATTTGTTTATAGCAACCAGCCTCGCGAGCGTCAAGCTTGATGTAGGCTATTGGGCGAACCGCTCAGGCGTGCTAGCGTCAAGTCAATTTCCTCTGATAACCGTACTGGGAACCAAGAATAATGTGCTGTCACGTATGTCGCTTCCGCACTCATGTGGTGGACAATGACCAGATATCGTTCATTCAGTGATTACTGGAATCAGCTACGAGAAGGTGCGCCACGAAGAGACACCCGCATTGAACGGACGGGCTCACACGAAACTCTACAGCTAAATTACCTCCACCGCATGACAGCCAGAGTTACTTTTGTGATACTGTGCCTTCATGCCGGCTCAAGGGTTCGTTTCACACGTTACCATAGTCATGATATCACGCTTCTGATGATTTCTCTTCCTCTCGATAGATAAAGCTCGGGTGAGTATAATCTGATAAGTGGGTGCCTTACGCTCATAGGTATCCTGTGTCAGTGTGGAAGAAGACCTAGGAGAACTATGGTTTCCAGATGGGTGTCATGGCTGGCTGTGCCTTCCTCCTTCTGTGTCTCGTCAGCTTACGACCTATACGCGGCAAAGCATACGAACTGTTCTTCTATTCCCACATGGTGCTAGTGTTGTGAGTAATGCTCAGGTTTGATTTACCATCGTGCCCGCTAATGAGATGAAATAGGCTTTTCCTCGTCGGAGGCTACTATCATGCTGGTCGATACAAGTAGCCTCTATTCTTTCAACGTATTGGCCCGTGAACTCATGCCCCAATCCTTTGACAGATTCCAGAAATACATTTGGCCGTGTCTCTTAATCTGGGGTCTCGATCGGCTCATTCGCGGAATTCGCCTCGTTCTGTTCAATCATTCTTACTTTGGTTTCTCATCGAGCGCCCGGGCACTCGATGCAACCGTCGAACTGATGTCGCCCGAATGTGTTCGCCTCACACTCAAACGGCCTCCACACTTTCATTGGTCGGCTGGTCAAACTGCTTATCTGATAATGCCTACTGTTTCTACGCTTCCGTTCGAAGCACATCCCTTCACAATTGCCAGCGTGGATACTTCCGGCAGCAAACGGAACGACAACGCGTCCACTCCTGATAATGCTGGTGAGGTAAAACCAGACGCAGGGCCATCTTCCTTCTGGAAAGAGGTGATTTTCTTAATCAACCCACGGGATGGCTTTACAAAGCGCCTCGCGGAAATCGCGGCCAGGGAGGAGACGATCAAAGCATATGTAGATGGGCCATATGGCCATTCACCAGACTTATCATCTTACGATACGATAGCATTCGTGGCAGGTCAGTTTCCAGTGGATATCTTTGGCTACTCGGTTGATTAAAGCTTTCCAAAGGTGGATCCGGGGTTTCGTTTACACTTCCTTTGCTATTGAATACAATCAAGTAAGAAGGAATTTGCTGCATCACCCCTTTTTAGCTCACGCCCGTTTAGGCTTGTGAGTGAAGGGAGAAGTCGTTGTCGCAGGGTCTCATTCATTTGGTGCATACGCGATTCAGGTAGCCTCATTCATTGCCAGATGGCGGCATATCCGTTGACTTCCTTTTCAGAGCACATACACTGGATAGCGGAAGCACTGAGCAGTGCAATCCTCCTTGCGCCCCAGTCCTTGAACGTGAACATCCATGTATTTGTTACAAGAGCGGACTCCCAACTTCCACGTATTGGATTCAGGCAGCGTACAACCAAATACTACTCCACCCGAAGATATCTCGCCGATATCCTCCAAGAAGGATCTTTCAAAGCTACTCGCGTCCACTTCACTCCTTTTAGGCCTTACCTTGTGTTAAGGTGCTATACGGTAGACCTGACTTTACCTCTTTGCTGACCGAGACGGCGGAGCTCACACGAGGGGGTCATATGGCTGTTTCTGGTGAGCACCATCCCAATCAGCCTTCACTTGCACGACCGTCTGATATTAATCCGATTCAAAGTGTGTGGGTCACAATCAATTGCTAATGCTGTTCGTGGCGGTCTGCGTTTTCCGCTTTCGGGTCCAGGAGCGATTATGAGGGGTGGCCCAAGTGTGATGTTACATGTGGAATCTTTCGGGTATGCATAGTCTCCCAATCGTATGAAATAGTAGAACATGTTGTCTCTACATAACGAAAGCAAAGAACGAACACATGCTGCACTATAGCAATTGGGAAATAGAACGGAAAATCTGTCATCTGAAAGAACTTACGCCTCACAGAAGATGAGGCGAAGTGCTAAGAAGGTCTGATCGAGAGATCAGGAGAGATCATCCCGGTTCGAGGAAATTTTGGCGTTTCCCACGACAGACAACGGTATGACGTCATTTTCATAGGAACGTGTTGGAGGTACTTACTACTACAGTGATTTACAAGGAGCGACTAGCAGTCAAAAGACCGCGAAAGATATTCAGCCACAAACGGAGGTAGAGTGGAAAATTGGGGGACGCTAGCTAGAGTGGTAGGGCCAGCCATAAAGGACTATCAGTATGTGCATTGCATGGGCCATGGCATTGCCATCGCAAGGAGACTGACACCTTTGTGAGCTGAATTAATAACTTGGAGAGAGATATTCTCAAACTTTTCGATCAGCTGCGAAGAAAAGCTTCAGCATAGACACAAGCGCGCCAGAAGAAGACATACCTTGCTGCGAATGGTTGTCCATATCGGGCTCTCGGGATCCCTAGTCACTTGCATTGTTGTATTAACAAACACGTTCCTGCTCCGTACTTACTCTGAGTGTTCACGGCTGGTAGAATTATCCGTTCCACGACCATTCACTAGTCGTCGGGTGTTCAAGCTGAGATTGGCGCCGAAGTGAGTATCGCATTCAACATCACAAGTTAGTAGACGTACGTTGCCATAAACGAGATCGCGTAGCCTTTAAAGGTCATTATTCATTCGAACAACAGAGTTCAGGATCTTACATTTGCTTAAGACGAAGTAAATCGCTGTGAATATTAAGTTTTGGGGCATCACATTGAACTATGAGAAAGAGTAAGCCCATAAGACTGGCTCAAGGGTATCGAAGAACGCACTACTGCCAGACTGAGCAACGTTAAGCATACAACAGTATGCATGCAGAGAATTTTTCACTTGCCTCGTTACAGCCCCTGTACCAATGGCGTATCGTACCAGATTGTTGACGAGTTTCGATGCACTAAAGGCATGCTGAAAGTCTTTGCGTAGTCTGTCGAGAAAGTAGCAAAGAGCGGCAGCTGTAGCAATATCGGAAGCAGCGCCGAACGCAAGGCGCCGCTGGCCGATCCAATTTGCTATAGAGATATCTACAATTGTCTTGCAGAACTTTTGGGATAGCCCACCTTAATCCTGGGTGCCTCAGCTGTGGTGGCCAAAGCAAAACTAGCAATCTTTCAGCTTTGCAGAGTGGCAGGGGTTGGACAAGCCTACGCTTTGATCGTGAACGCTACACCCAATGTATCAGTCAGATACGTGCAAGGGAGGCAATTCCACCGACCTAATGAGCATACTAGATACCAACAGTGAGAACAGACGTCAAATGAAGTAGCGTGTCAATCCAACCTGAAGGCGTCCACAGTGTGAATAGATACGTTTTGAAAACAAGGATATATTGCCTACAAGAAGCCCAGTGATCCAATATTTTCTTCCGCTGACTATTGTATGTGAGCTAACGGTCAGGAACTACTAGAATAGACAGGAAACTTACATCTCCACACTCGTAGAGCATAGCAACTAGCAAGGCCAACATCATGAGCTATGTTCGCGATCAAAGCAATTGCATGCTCACAGAGTTACTATGGATCAACAGTCGCCTAAACTGTAAGTCAGTGTTCCACACGTCGATGAAACTAAACCCAAGAAACTCACACCAATCGTTTGCTACAGCTATCCCGTACAACTCAAATAAATCCCTCTTCGAACTCTCCGTAATTCATATCACTCACAATTATTGACCTGGCGGCGAGATGAGCATAGCATGCATCAACACAACATGGATCACATACCACGTCTCCGAAGATGTAAAAAGCGCCAAAGGATTAGAAAAGTCGACAATAGTAAAGTGATACACGAAATGCCCAATTAAAATCTGGTCAAAGACCTCTAGAATACTTCCTCAAATCAGTCAATCGGTTGCGGAAATAAACAATTCAAAGGGATGTATACACGATAACAGCTACCTGAAGACGTATTTTAGCAAAGCAGACATGAACCACGGAAAGAGAAGGTACGCACTATCACCTTGTAAACCTTTTTATCTTCATGAAATCTCATAAAGTAGACGAAAGTTTGATGCACCAGTATACCAAGGAGAGCACAAGAGAGAGCGAACCCGATCAACGTTGCCCCAGGGTGTTGTCGATGGTGACAGCAAGGGACACGCGTCGAGGGTAAATGGGCTCTCCGATGTGCATTGTGTCTTTGAGGCGGCGCATCGAATATGCGTGACGTTTATCCGAGAAAGGCGTCGCATTGACGTCTGTTATCATGGCGCCAGATGTTCCTTCCGTCGTGGTCTTCAATTTTCAAAGCCAAAACTGAACGGTAGCGCGTTTGGTATCCCACTTCTAAAAGACAAACCTGGAGAGTGGTTGCATCGATGATGCCGAGTACACAGAGATAAAGTTTGCAGGACACAGAAGAAGGTACTAGTGAGTAAAGGTAGAAGACAGGTCTTCAAACACTCACCATGAGCGGATCAGAAAAAAAATCGCCATGGCTAATGGTACTGGCATGACCTGATTGACCCAAATTTATCTCGGAAAACGCATTTCACAGGTGCCTGGTACCTCTTTGTACAGCTCACAGCATGATTTGAGGGCGAAAATGCTCATAGAGTCAAAGATGCTCAAAACGAACATGGATGTCGAGGCGTAAGTTATGTAGCGGGGAAGCGGCCCGCCGGCCTTTCCGCCAAAGACTCAGAGATGCGCTGGCCGTCATTAAAATTCGACAATAATGTATGCACGAGAACAGAAATCTACTTCAGTCGTCTTCAAACCCACTAAGAGATAAAATAGTGTACAATGTGTATGCATGGATCAAAGAGAATGTTGGACAGCACGAGTCAAAAACCGAGAATTGTCGCAAGTCTGTCTACATATCTGCCAGTCTGTCTGTATGTAATGTGTATGTATGTGTGTAGCACTCCTATGTACTGCCCACTAACGCTCCGTGAAAATGAGAGGAGAAAGTAAGAGGAGAAAAAGAAGGATGAGACAGCCATAAAGTAACAAACGATGTAGAAGCGACACGATAACAATATAGCGGAAACATAATAGAATAGATAAGTAAACGAGGAGACTCGAAATGTGTGCTGGGAATAAACGCGATAGGATGGTACAACACAAGACGAGAAAGCAGCAGAGCCGAATATTGCGAGTGCTGCAAGCGGTGTTAGAACCGGGTTGGAGACAACCAGAAAGGAGAAAGAGTTTACTTACAACTCACCGCTTCCTCTTTCCTCCAACAGCGCTCTCGCTCCCGCTATCAACTCCGCCAATTCCACTACCACCAGCATCGATAACAGCGCCGAGTGGCGTCCCATTCGCATCGACAATCACAACATCTGGATCATCTTCTGCCATCGCTTCGCTTCTCTGACGAGCCATCGTAGAACCCTGCCAGATCTGCCATGTCAGCATCTCGCTCCAACGCCACCAAACCTGGGTTTCCTGCTTCGGAACCACTCCCTCTCTCGACTTCATCACCACCAACATCAAGCAACACCAACTCTTCCTCCGAATGACCAGCTGATCTACCAGCTGCCTCCCCATCAGTAGGAACAAATAATTCGTCTCCTTCATCCATAAAACTCATCGCTCGTGACTGTCTTCGTCGGACGCTCCGATTACCTGCAGCTCGTCGATTCCTAAACGGATTCAACCCATTATCAGCTTCGACTTCCGTCTCAGCTCCAGCCTCTCGTTCACGTTCTCTCTCGCGTTCCCTTTCAGCTTGCGGTGAAGGTCCCGTCATTCCTGATCGCAGAGCAGCTGCGACTTCTTCGACACCAGAGTCCTCGCCGTCGTCAGTCTGTCCATTGGCATTTGAACTCAACGCGTTCTTGGCGTTGGAAGGTCCTGCTGTTAATGGACCGTCGTCTTCGAGCATCTCGAGATCCTCTTCTTCGTATTCTATTTCAATCTCGACGTCTTCTTCGAGATCGGCAAATGTGCGACAGAGCGGACAAGAGAAGGCTGGGTGGTGGTTTTCGAGGAGAGGTCGGATGCATTTGTAGTGGAAGGCATGGGAACATGGAGCGATGAATAAGGCCTGGCGGATAGTGACACCGAAGAGGCCTGAAAACGAACAAGTGAGAACGAATTGGAGAAGGAACAGATGAATGACGTATACATACATATGCAGCAGTCTGGGAAACCTGATTTAGCGGACGATTTCATACCGCCAGTCATCGTTCTCGGTGTGGTAGTAGAGGTGACACCGACAGCTAGTGTCTTTAGGTTCTTGATGGCAGTTGTACTAAAAAAAAGAATCAGCACCAAGCCAACTTGAAAAGAGACAGGACACCAACTTGAAAGCATTAGCACCCGACTGCCACTCTCTTCCAAGCTCAATCCTAATCTTTACGCTCTTGTAAATATCTTCCGTGCCACCTTGATAGTCCACGCCCAACTGTAATATATCACCGTCTCTAACCTGATGCGCCCGACTCTCCGTATTCGCCGGACTCAATCTCATATGATTGAGAAACGTCCCAGAACTACTCTTTGTGTCCTTGATCCAAAACTTTCCTGTAGAATCGACACTAATCTCTGCATGTGCCCTCGAAACAACCTTGGATTTGAAAGCTAGCTTGTTTGAACCCAAAGCGTTGACGGCTGCGAGCCCTAAGCCCGAGCGATCTGTGAACCGACCGATACGGAGAGCTGCATCTGAGGGTTTGAGATCGCGAGTTATAGGATCGAATTTGAGGGAACGGCGAGATTCTAAATGGGGTACGAGACGAATACGGTATGTGCCTGCTACAACAGGTGGAGGCGGAGGTGGATGGATTGGGGAGTTGAGACGGTCGCGCAGCACTAATCGGCGTTGTTGCGTTGCTGGCATTGTTATTGTTATTCATGGATGGCGATGAAGCCATACTTGTGCTAGTATTGATAGCACCCGCCGAACGTCTTCTCCTGAGCATGTGAGATAAACCTAGGCTTGGGGGGTTGGAAGTGGATGGTTGAATTCTGTTTGTGTAGTTGGTGACTGCGGCGACAGCTGCTATAGCACCTGGAGAAGGTGGTTGATTGTGGGATGGAGGAGAAGGGGAGAGTTCACGTAGGGGATCTGTATGGGATTGTGATGAATTGCGGGGTCTGCCTCTGAGGAATGAACTGAGAATTGTTGACCGCAATGGCGGGCTGTCGTTGCCTGCATGCGAATTTGGGTCCATAAAAGAGGAAGTAATAGGTTTCTGTGGGACCAACGGGTGTCCTTGGTGAGTCGTCGGTAGTGGTCGGTGGTGGTCGGTGGAAAAGGTGCTTGTCAGGCTAGTTTGATTTTTCGCTGTCACGTACCTTGCCTATCTCGTCTTTTTTTCCACAATTCATGAAAAAAAGGCAGTGCAGCGCTCAAATTCCTTTGTTCTTGGATTTCGACACCATGCATGAAATATGTCCTGCAAGAGATACTCTCTGGAGGCGGTACAAATGTGATCTTGGTCTATAACAGCGATATACACTACCCGTCAACGTCAACGTCCCCCAACTTTCCATCATACTGCTATTTGGGCTTCCTCTGCTCTCAAAGAGCGCAGGTCGCGCAAGTGGGGTTCTGCGGGGTTCTGATTCAACGCCATATGTATGTTATCGCTTTGTCAGCCCAGGTACCCAATTTCAGCCGAGTCAGCTAGAGTAAGTCATACTCCCAATGATTCATCTGTGCTTTCTGACGCGTTGATAGAGGCTGATATGTATCAACAGCCGGCTACATGTACAGCTATAGCCTCTTTCACAGTGTTACCCGCTTCGTAACTGGCAGAGCAATGTTCACAGCTATCTGCTATGCCAAGTTAATCTGTCGTTGAACCGACCGAAAGCGCAGTGAACGTTTGAACACTTGACCACTCGAAGCCCCGTTTTTGGTATTTTCAATAACCCTCACAGACGCCGGAAGTCACACACAGCATAGAGCGGACCGTTTATCGGTCGAGGATGTTTCAAGGTATGTGCCTTTTTCCGATTCGTAAAGCGACTCGCGATTCACGATCTCATAGGCTCCCGATGCTAGCTCCGAGAACAAATCGCGAGTCCACACAGGGATCGTCGCTGAACTGCACTGGGTACGCCAGGCCGCCTTCAATCCACTTGCCTTTATCACTGACATCAGTGTTCTGTAGCCTGTCAAAGTCGTGCCTTCAGGCGTCTATCTTGCACACCTCCAAGAACACCTGGCCAAGACGGTATTCCTGTATCCAAAGTCCGACATCAACACGCATGACAATGTACGGACCGACCTCAGAGATATCACAACCATCACAACCCCCAATTCTACACGTTAATGTTCTAGGTCTGACAGACAGCCTTAATGGAAGACCAGGTCAAGTGCACAATATCAACATGAACACGAAAACGAACACGAACGCGAACAAGCTCAAGATATGAAATCGATGCATATCTACGGCATCAGAAGTTGACCCCAAGTCCGAGTCTGTCGCGAGTCGTAAACACATATATACGCACCTCAGCCCCCAAGCTCTACTACCAAAGCTCTAACTCACAATGCCATTACTCAACCTCCAAGCCCACATCGCTGCTTCCTTACCTCTCTTTTCCTCTGTCAACACCAACCCCAACTCTGCTCAAAACGTCGCTGCCGCCTCAACCACCCCCACTCCCATAATCCTCTCTACCTCCCACGGCCCCGCCGCATCCACCACCGCTTCTGCTCTCCTCCCACAGGCCACCTACGATGGCGGCTTTCCCAGTACTGCAGACACCCCCATCCGTCTCCGCATCGGTAACGGAGGTGCCGGTCAATCCGGTCTCGTAGGCGCCTTCGCAGACGCCTTCATCCAATGGGCTGTTAAAGAAAAAGGCGTAGATCCGTTCTTGGCTGCGTGGTATCTAGGCGACACGACACAGACTTTACACTACATCGAAGAAAAGCAAGTCGATGTGGGGTTGACGTACAACGAAGCTGCGGAGACGCAAGCTGTCAACTCAGGTTCGGCGGTTAAGAGAGAGTTGGTGTTTTTGGTTAGTGTTTCTTCCTCTTCCTGAGATATATATAGTACTCACACAAGCGTATACGCAACAGGACCACTTCCTACTAGTCGGTCCCAAAATCCAACCCAGCACAACTGTCGACCGAGGATGATTCCGTGAACGACATGTTCAACAAAATCGTCACAGGAGGTAACGCCGACAACGCTATACCTCCAGATCCCAGCGTCCGTCCACCAGTCCGATTCCTCTCCCGCTTCGACAAAAGCGCGACCAACATCAAAGAATCCCAAATCTTTATCCAAATCGGACAAGTACCCTGGGCATACGCCTACTCAACATGGTATCACCAATATCCGCGCTTTCCCTTACAAGCACTCCAAGCCGCATCCGTATTGGACGAATACACTATTACGGATAAAGGAACGTGGCTTTCCTCCCCTTCGGATGTCACAGGCAGTCTAGATATATTTAAGGCAGCAACGGATGATTTGAATGATGTGTTGGTAAATCCGTGTGCGGCGGTACTTGCGAATATGACTGAGGATGAGGGGAATGTAGAGGTTGCCGGGTGGTTTATGGATTGGTTGGTTAGTGATAGTGGAGGACAGGAGGTGGTCCGGGAGTTTCAGAAGAATGGGCAGCAGCTTTATACGCCTGCTGCTGGGTTGCAGTAGTTCTCCAACTGTAGTAGTAAAGCAAGGTTGATGTACTAAGATGTTTCAGGATTCAGAATGCGATTTAAGTTTGGATGAGTGTCTGGCCTGGGGAGATAGATAACGGACCATTTCTCCACAATGTCCATAGCCATGGCGTGGTTTTTGCCCATGCTAGTATGTAGGGCATCTTCGCGACAGCAAATTTTCGCCTATTTTCGCGTTCGGATAAGGCCGCTAGAAGTTCCCACCCGCAGCAGGCCATTCAAAAGCTTATTCGGCTAGTTCAAAAATATACATGTTGCGAAAATGCTCTAGTGTATCTCTTCTTCGGTAGCCGTTGTGCTATAAACCTTAACATGAACACTCCAGGCACCCACATTCTAAGCCATCATGCTACTCTTCATAGTAGTCAGTCTCCTGCCCCTGCTTTTCGTTCTCAACGCTCTCGCCGCCACTGGTACATCTGCCTGTACACACCTCCAACATGACCTCCCAGCCAACACTCTTCTCTTCCCAGGTACCCCAGAATACACAAACGCGACTCTTCACGCCTGGAACGGCTTCAATCGTCCACCATACTACACCCCAGGATGCATCGTCCTCCCATCTAACGCCAAACACGTACAGATCGCTATGCGTGTTATCTTCCAATCCAAAGTCCGGTATGCTGTTCAGAGTGGTGGGCATAGTGCGATGAAGGGTTGGAATACCGTTGGTGACGATGGGATTCTTATCTTGTTTACCAACATGCGCGAGGTAGTGTATACGAAGGAGAGCGAGAGTATCACTCTCGAGCCGGGTGTTGACGTGGGGAGAAGCCGTAGGCCAGGTGGCCAAGTATGGTGTTGCACCTGTTGGTGGTCGTGTTAGGTGTGTGTGTCCCAAGTTAAAACATAGAACTCAAAGATTTACTTACCTGTGGACAACAGCGATGTAGGCACCGCACTCCTTCTAGGCGGTGGATTATCCTTTCTTTCTCCTCGACACGGGTTCGCATGTGATACGTACATATCCTTGGATGTCGTGTTGGTTAACGGTACACTCGTCACCGCAACTGCAACGAACGAATACCGGGACTTATTTTGGGCGCTTAAAGGCGGAGGAAGTAGATTCGGTATAGTCGTTAAATACGAACTGCGCGCTGTGCAGACGCATGATATCGCGGCCGATGGAGATGATAAGACGTGGTATGGAGGTATACTCGTCGTGAGTCTTATTGTCTACCTTTTCTGTTATGGAAGAGTGTTGAACGAGATTAAACCGCTAGTTTGACTCGTCCAACACGACAATCCACAACCTCATACGCGCTATCGTAGCTTTTACGCGCGAAAACACAGATCCTGACGCTGTGATATTAGCTTCTATTGTTGAGGTCGCCTTACCCTCGAACTCGTCAACCGAAACATCACCCGGGTCACCAACACTCACACTTCCCATGTTAAACCTATTCTACAACTCGTATCCTCAAAAACTCGATCCCCAACAAACAGAAGAAAAATTCAACACCACCTTTGCCTCGTTTCTCGCGCTCCCATTGTCCAGCACGTTTCCGAATCCTAGCACCCCCAAAAAGACTCTCATACAATGAGATGCCGCATCTCAATGACGAAACACCCGAGGTGCAAGGCCTTGGAGATGTATTTGGTGGGTCGGCGTTTACTGCTGGCGACGACGAGGCAACGGAAAAGTACATCCAAGCATATGAATACACACACGCTTTTGCTATTCAACACGCTGATGTATTGGATTTCACTGCTCTTGCGTTTACACCTGTTCGGGGGAAGCAGATTGAGATTGGGCGCGGAAATCCAATGATTGGGTCTACGTATGTGGATGCAGATAGGAAGGGCCAAGGGGACGAATTGGGACCGTACAATGCTGTCCTGTGGCAGGTTACTTTTCGAGAACCGACGATAGATGATTGGAGGCAAGTGGAAGCGGATCGTCGAATGTTTTTTGAGCTTTTTCCTCCTTGTCCTGGTGTACCGCTGTTCCTCAATGAATGTGACAAGAAGCAAAAGGTGTTTGAGACGTATAAAGGGTTTGAGGTGTTGAGGAGTGTTAGGGAGAGGTATGATGTTGATGGGTGAGTGGCCTGTTTTTTCTTCGCATTGGGTCTTTGAAGTGGTGCTGAATGTGGCGGTTGTAGATTCAATATGGCGTATATGGAAGGTCCAGAGGGGTTGTAGGTAGTAGTACATGTACTATTATCGTTGTGTATTCACACGATATTCAAAGGTACAAAGGCCAAATTCTTGTCTACAGCTTCTGATATCCGATATTTTGTCAAGGTCCCAAAACGTGATAGGTAGATGCTTTTTAGAGTATAATGTTCAATGGCTCTAATTCTGAAACAATGCTGAATGCTTGAAGCTGGCAACCCCCCGATCTGACCAAATCGGGGTCTAACTCCCTGAAGACTACCAACTTGAAAGAGTCCGAAAGTGCTCTACGGACATCGTCATACGAAGTCCGCCTACCATACAGAGCCCACGTTCCATGCCGATCAAGGCTAAATTGAAGAGGAGTGCTACGCAAAGCACCACGTGTCTAAATACTCTTTGATCTGCGACTTGATATCCGACAACCCTTAGAAAGAGTAGAACGTCCATTCCGACTCTTCTCCATCCTGTCAAAATACGAATCAATTAGGAGCACCTTGCACATAGAGTAGGACTATTACATACCTTGTCTGATATTGCCACTAGAGCATCTTCGGTCAAGAGCAGGTGTCCGAAAGCCGTGGGCAGTTCCCCTTCAACAATTCGACACGGTAACCTCGTCCGAATTGTAGAGCCCAGGACCGCGGATCGATATTCGGCATCGAGGGAGAACTCATTTGTGCTCTCTTCCGGTCGTATTGTGTACGTATTAAAATCATACACGCAGAACCGTTTACCCTCGTGCCCGGGCTCATTATTTGGGAGCACAGCTCGAAGACCGTAAATGTAAAAGGGCATTTGTGGATTGAAGTTGTTCAATGATAGCATCTTGGTATTTGCAGGCCCCCCAAGTCTCCCAAGGAATCTCACGTGCACTGGGAGGATAATATGCCATTCTCCCAGCAATAAGGAGAAGTCCCTGGAGTGAGGCCAAGAGCAACAACCATTCGATATTAGTTGCTTCAAGTACTATCGGGATTGCAACAAGCTGATCACGAGATGAAGTTTGGAACGGCACTCGGACTTGAGGTAGTTGTTGGGAGGAGCTAGTGTGCACAAAAACGGAGGAATTGC
Organism: Paramarasmius palmivorus; assembly: GCA_037176845.1. Classification (NCBI taxonomy): domain Eukaryota; kingdom Fungi; phylum Basidiomycota; class Agaricomycetes; order Agaricales; family Marasmiaceae; genus Paramarasmius; species Paramarasmius palmivorus. Next base: position 681,916 of record JAYKXP010000001.1, on the reverse strand, counting down.
CATCAAAATGATCGGGGATAGGAAGCCGGAGGTGCAGGAGCCAGCACCTGTCCTCGCAATGTACATGGTCGAGATCAATGATTGCGAGAGTTGGTATGTCCTCAGTTTTGTAACTTGTTGTGTATACCAATAATCGACTTGACAAGAAGGCATAAGATCCTTCCATGAGAAAGGGACGTATTCTGTATTTTCCTGTCCTCCAATTCAAGATGGCTAGTTGCGAATAGACATCCTCTTCCGACTGACAGAGAATACCGAACTGGTCGCCATACACCTGTAAATCGTATGTCCATTGTCCGGCTTGTACCCCTTCATGTAAGCACCTGACATTGCAGGTCATATATGCTGCCCAAGGGTGCGGTCCTCCCTTCTCTAGGCAACACAGCTGCACTTCAAAGTGTGTTGTGACACTGTATATATATGTTAGTCAAGATTTCGACCCACTTCTAAACACATACCCCTCAGAATCCAACCCTGCCCTGACCAAGACTAAAAGGTCCTGAGCCGGCTCGAAAGTAAAATCGTCACAAGTAAGTCCAAAACCATTGATTGACCATTCTTTCATTGCGATATTGCGATGTTTCGAGGGCAGCTGGGTAAACGAGAAACCAAAATCAGCGTCAAATTTCTTTCCTTGACAAAAGACACCTCCGGCAATCTCCCACAACCCAATAGAGCAGTTGCGTCCCGCTTCTGGTATGTACTTTGACGTCCAGTGGAACGACCTCCAAGCATCCTGATGGGATCTGAGTTGTTGAAGACGAGATTGTATATCATATGACTCGTCTATCAGGCCATCTACAAGGTTCGCCAATGTTAACTCGGACTTGTATTCGTATAATTGCGTCGAATGTGCAAGTGAGTGAAGTGTGCGGCAGACCTTTCGATGCTCTACATTAGCTTAGAGAAAGGGTAACGTTTATAAAGTCAAAGTACCTGCATGCACCGAGCGACTCCAACTAGATCCAATTCTCCGAGAATGCGAAGGATAATCCTTGATGGTAGACGGAAGAGTTGGTTGACTGGTAAATGCCGAGTAAGCTTGTCGGGCTGTCGGATAAACCTAGCCATTGTCAATGCCATCTATTCGCGAGAAATTTAGTCAAAAAGATAGCGGGGTAAACGAGGCTAACCTCTGCTGGTCCACCATGTGTTTTGGCTTTTCTCCATAAGCATTTGAGAGCAGTGCCTCTTTCCGCGCCTGTACCCATGGAATCAAAAGCTTTATTTGAGGGCTCGTCACTGGACTAACAGACAAAAGGCAGCTTACAATTCCCGAGTACCCCTAATACACATTCCTTGACGGCAGAATTCGTCAACGAACTAAGCAGTAAAGCTTCCAATACGCCTAGAAATGCGGGAGAGGTGGACTGTGCGGTAAAGACTTCGCTCGAATTACAAAGCATCATTGCCCACAGCTGGAAACAACGGTTAGGTTGAACACAAAATTGTACATCATGAACGAACCCTGGTGGCATGCAACTGTGCTACCGGTCTACCAGACATGAGCTGTCGGCTCAAGGCGCAAACAGCTTCCTTCGCGAGGACCTCGTCAGAAGACGCACCCCTACAGACATCCAGTACGAGTCTCCAATCCTCCCTGCCGGTCACGGTAAGGTAGTCTGCACGTAAGCGCCAATGAGCGCCCACAGGAAGACAGTAAGATACAATGATGCACACCGATAATTTTCGTCACTTCACCCTGTGATTCCTCGCCTTTACCCTCAATGGGTTCACGTCGCATTCTATTCAGTAAGAACGAGTTTGAGGCAAGAAGGTAGTAAATCACCTTGCGCACAGTTGATCATAAGACCGAGATAGGAAAACGGCTACCTGTAAACCGTTAAATGGCATATCGGCACGTTGAATGTTCTGCCAGATATGATCCGAAATGTTCAAGTTCCAGGCCGGTGCAAGGGGGAGGCTCCAAACAGAGAACGGTGTAGCTCCCTGACCGCGTCGATGTCAGGCCTTAAGGACGCCTCAGCGGCCCAACACAGTCGGATGAGGGACCACATAGTATCGTCTAAATTTGGGAGATTGTCGGGTCGCGAGGGGCGGTTTCCCTTGATGATTTCCAGAATTACTGCAGCATCCGAACGAAACTCGTGGAATGGGCGAAGGCCGGTATATATCTAGCCATGTATCAGGGTCTTGATGCACTAGTAGCAAATACAACGAGTCCAACGCACCTCATAGCACACACATCCGAACGCGTAAATATCACTTTCATAGGATGGACGTGACTCGAGACTAAGGAGCTCTGGGGCCAGCCATCGCGGTGTTCCACCTAAGAAGGCACTTGAGGAAGTCATTCTTGACAACTCTCCTTCCGCCACATATGAAAGACCAAAATCGGCAAGGGTTGCCCGACCGGATTCTGTGATTAGAATATTGACCTTTTAAGAGCAAAATGTTAGAACGTAAAGCATCATTGTGTAGAGGTACGACCCACCCCTTTCAGGTCGGCATGGATGATCTTCATTTGATGCAGATAATGAAGGCCACTCGCCACGTCCCAAACCTAGCTGGCGTCAGAAAATGAATGTGGATTCGAATTGTAGCAACACACTAATTGTCGATGATCCACATCCGCCCGTGGCGTCCGTTCTAAATATTGAATCAGGTTTCCGTTTGCCATCCAGGGAGAGATGAGGCATAGTCGCTGTCTCCCAGCACCGAGGAAATAGAGTCCGAGAAAAGGTAGAAGATTGGGATGTTCAAGCTGCCTCCAAACAATTGCTTCTCGTACGAAATCCTACGTGATGAACAGTGAGTGGAACTAATGATATATTGAATCGAAGTACGCACCTTGAGAACCTTTTCTACATCGGAATTTTGATACAACTTGACTACTTTTAAGCACACGGTCTCCTGTGATCCTTCAACTACGCCCATCCAAATGTCCCCAAACCCGCCAGAAGCTACTGGGTGTTCTCCCAACTGCTTGACATTCTCTATCGTCAGACACTGTGGATAAAGATTCGAATTCCGGGAAAGCCTAAGGACCGCTTTCAAAATTGAAGAGCGGAGTCGAGGTGACGTTTCTGGGGAAGTTGATAGCTGGTACCAAACGAATGAGCTCAAACACGTAGAGAAGACAGACCAAGGGCACTCACTGATTGAAGTAGATCTAGCAGTGACTGCGCGAGCTCCCCTTGTTGGGAAACCAGATTCTGATATTCCGCCTTGTCTTGCAAAATGGCGGCTGTCTGCCTGAGGACCGTCTCCGTAGGTGAGGTGGCTATTTGTTCGTCGCTTGGTCTGTTATCATAATTTGCTAGTTGCGATTCTATTTCCATCATGGAAGAGCCGTTTGTGTAGTAAAATCTTTACTACAGAACGACTAAAGTACAGTAAAGCCTAGTCTTGTGTTACTGCACGAAACCGCGCCAGGATTTTGATTAGCTAATGACGTCGGATATGTGCGTTGCCGGTTCCGGTTAACCGTACAGCCGCGTCACCACTTCACCACCACTTCGAAACCCATACACCTTAATACCAATCTGAGCTCCTGATGTATTGAATCATCTTTCAGGTTCCCAGTCGCTCGTTATATCAGGAAGGCATGGTCCAATGGCGCTTGGTGGAGATGGAAGGATTGGCAGACACAAGGCAGAGGGTATCGTGCGTATGCTATTTCTTGACTTTTTATATTGCACTTACGCTCGCTTAAGCTCTAGAACTCAAAGAACTCGGAATGGAAAGTCTCTTGTATTGTCGAGACACGACGACAACGTTCTGGAAGAATCGTGTCAAGATCATCTCAGATTTTGATGTAACTCCTAGCAAGTTGTTTTCATTGTCCCAGAGCATCCTCAAAATGAAGAATGAAATATGGTCATGGAGAATCCCACATTTCGGTACCACCTCATCCTTTGCAACGAAAAACCGGCTCAGCTGCACGACGGTGGCGCACCGGGGCTGGCAGTGATTCTGTCTGGCTTGCAGAAACATCCACTACCAGTGCCTTTCCTCCACATCACGTCGCTTTTATCGCACTTTTGGTACCTGCGCACCTAGGGCCTCTGATTTCGACCATCGTTTTTTTGCTGCTCGGATGAAGTTGAATATTGGGCTCGCATCGAGTGTTTTCATGCGATTTATCCGGATTTCTTACTTGTAATGTTTGTTGGTGACTTGCTAATCGTAATCTAACTGTCAATTCATTGAACAGTGCGATGTATTGAGCGGAATGTAGAGATACAAGCTCACGCGACAGCACTAGGCCTGTGACATGCCCCTACGTGACGCGTAAACTCAGTACGTAGGGGCCTGTACATCTGGGTTTAAATTGGCGGGAGACATTTTAGGGATTTGCCGAAACTCGAAAAGGATTTGAGAATCCTTTTTGGGAAGGCTCGTAATACATATGACATGACAGCGTGTAATAATGATGACACACGCGGAAATAAAAAAAGATTCTCTGCCGTCGACCATCGCGTTGAACCATACTACTTCCACACGACTACAACGACGCGGACGACTCGGAACTTGCGCTGCTCATGGTACAGGTGCAAAAAACCATGAAGATGTCATCAAAGACAAGAAAATCCATTATTCCTCCGACTATCCTCACCTCTCTCCACCCTACATGACAACCTTGTGTTGGCCCTCAAAGCAGTCATCATTGGGTATCTCATCACGGATGGCCGCGAAATTCCTTGGGAACTACAGGTTGATGCTGTTAGAATGTTGTATGAGAAGGACTCGGCTGTGTTTGCGGGAATTGGTTCAAGGAAGACGATCGCACTGTGCATTCCTGAGATGCTTTGTAGGCCAAGGAAAGACACCAATATTGGCCATTAACGGAGAGACAGATAGGACCACGAAGTTTTGGAAGATGCGTATCATGTTCTTTTGCTACATAAATCGTCTAACGTGAATGCAAATTGCAGGAGAATGTATGAGCAAAGGCCGGATTCTCCGAAGCTATCGACATTTCATTGTAACTCCCGAACAACTATTCAAGCTCAAAGAAGGATACTACTCGCGTTTTGGAGTTTCATAGGTCACATTTTTGTTGACGAGGCTCACTTCATTTACTACCCTGGACACTCGCGCTACCCGCTACCTGCCTTTCGTAACGTCTACGGTGAACTTGCCAATATCAAGCAATGTTCTCCGGTATCTCATGGCATGCACTGACAACTACGGCGCCCCCTCAGTACAACCACATCATCGCTGCGGTTCTCAGCCCTCGTCACTCGCTAATCCGGTACACAAGTACTTTATCTCGCGTGCAACGTCGTTTCGACTCATGTACTCTGTCATCAACGGAATCCAATGGTGAATCCGTCCTTGTATCGTCTGCATACGAAGGAATTTGCCACGAGAAGTCCATTTTTTCGAATGTACTGTCGCTTCTGTGGTGGATTGGATGTGGACGATTGCGAATTCAGTTCGGTGGCAGTTTCGGTAACAGACTTCCAGGGACATTAGGATGTGCTTCATTGCGGGCTCCAGAAGACATGGATGTAGGCGACTCGGAGGAGTGTAGGTAAAACAAGTACTGTAGGCAATGTTTAGAGCCCTGCGTTGAGGTAGTATTGGACGCACGGACCTCGTAACTTCACTCCAACTTGAAGTGACTACAGCAATCCTATCCGTTCCGAGTCCAATTTCATCCCTCCGCTTGTCTGTCTTGTTGAAGCTTGAAGTATGGCCAGACATCCTAGTACAGCTTGAGATACGAGGAGAGCGAACCAAGAGCTCACGAAAGCGGCAGATAGAAAATTTCTTTTATTTCCGCGTGTGTCATCATTATTACACGCTGTCATGTCATATGTATTACGAGCCTTCCCGAAAAGGATTCTCAAATCCTTTTCGAGTTTCGGCAAATCCCTAAAATGTCTCCCGCCAATTTAAACCCAGATGTACAGGTCCCTAGTACATGCTTGTCATCGTCACTAGGGATCGGTTACAGGTCTACGACAGCACAGAAGTCCTGCGGAAGAGCTCATGATTACGTAAGACAAATCCTGGCGCGGTTCTTTGCCGTGCCGGTTCACCAGACTACATACTACCACATCACTTGTGATCTTCAGGTAGTATCGTCAGTCTGGATTCTCGAGACTAAGTAAAGCCGGGCTAGCCAGGCTATCGTGATTTCCAGTTCCATCACGTGTAGTGACTCTCGGGACTTTCCGCCATCAATGACGCATCTTCAGTATCTCAATGCTCACCGCCGTCCACTCGACGTCCACTGCTGCTCGCCTAGTTCCTGTAGAAAACACGGAAACGTATCCGAATGCATGTATTGTGAAGAGAAGGAGTTTCGCAGGTCATCATACTCCCTCTGTGCGTCATTGTTTCCTCGAATTTGACTCTACAGTTACACCAAACTTACCCTGATGCCTCCTAATACTGGAGTCTATTTACACTGCCCCTACACAGTCACTAGTACCCTATCTCGGCCCCAACAACTCTAAGCTGCCCACTTTTCGATACCACAAGCTACTTAGGATCCTTTCGTCACGCATTGGTTTGCTGCCTTCTCCTTTCATCCGGTGCTAGTAATCGCAAGCGATGCATCAAGTCATGTACACAATTGTCAATCCATGCGCTCAAAGACAAGGAACGGGGTTCATCTTGATACCACCTGCACCGTCAATGCCCCCTATAGTAGCAACATCTTCTGCCACTACTGTAACTGCAGCACCGTCTACCCCCCACGATATCTACATCGGATAGGAAAAAGAGGATCGTCAGGCAACTCGACGCAACGCGGATAGCGCAAGTCAAGTTGAGCATGCACACTGCATCAAGAGCAGGACAAAGGCGGAATATGATCGAGCTTTCACCCGCACGGGCTCTCGCTGAAGGAATGGGGGCTGTAGGCACGCACTCATACCATTATTGTCGTGTATGTGATACTTTAGAGTTTAAAGGCACAAAGGCCAAGTGTAAACCAAGTCACTTCCATCTACAGCCCCTGATATCCAATATTCAAGGACCCCAAACACGATAGGGAAAAGCGTGTAGAGTTTGAAGGCACACCATTCAACGAGTCCGAGTCTGACATCTAGCATACGGGCCGAGACGAGGCCTCTCCCATCATGATGTACGCGTCGAGCAATTCGCCGTTTTTTCTCTCACCACACCTCGCATACTCGGAAAACACAAGCTCGGGCCCAGCGCATCGGATGGTTCTTTAAAACAAGGTAAAACAAATTTAAAACCAGCGAAGACGCAAACACAACTAATTATATTGTAGTTATTTGTTTTTTCAAAAAGGAAAACTCGGAAAAAAAGGTAGCAATGCGAACAAAAAAGTAAAGTCAAAGCAAAGTGCGAAATACTGGAGATATGAGTACGCATTCATTCTTGGCCCCCAAAGTACACAAGGACAATTTTCCTCTTCAAACCACGCTCGCCGAACACAACCAATAGCAATGACCTGGTACCACGCCCCATCTCTCCACCTCCACAACCATGCCATCGAGTTGCACAAGTGCAGCCACTAGGACAAACGTCCACTGTAGAAAGGATCATCAATATTCATCAATCATCCAAAGCTACCAAACAATTACTCACGCGCTGTCGAGAACCTTGTTGATACTGTCCTTGGCACGCTGGGTGATGTTCGTGAACTGGCGACGAGTTTGAGCATTTTCACTCTGAGTCTTCGCTGCAGGGCTGATATGGGTCGAAGCCTGCTCAGTCAACATGATATCGCTCGAAAGAACCTCATCCGTATGAATCCCCAGGATGATATTAGCCGCCACCGTCTCATACGTCTTGTTCTGCCCAACGGTCCAAAGCTCGTTCCAAGCATCCAAAATCCACCAGATACGTTCATCAAACGTATACTTGCGCTGATAAACATACAACGACTTTCCCGCGGGGAGCGTATACGTAGTCTTGTACTCCTTCTCTTGAGTCGTCTCTGTAGTCGTGAACGTCTTGTAAGACCCGCTGAACCCGATACTGAGGCCCTCGAATGCAGCGCCAATGTTGAGAGATACACTGGCCTCGGTGCCGTTGGTGACTTTGAGACCGGTACGCGTGGTGACTTCGTGCTTCTCCTCGGTAGAGGTGTAGTTGGTACGAGAGAAGACGAGTTCCCATTCGATTTTTTGCAGGTTTGCTTCGAGAATCGCGTACAAGGCTTGGTCGCCCTGGGAGTAGTATACGGTCCGCTTGGTCTGATCCACGAGAACCTGCGATCCTGTATCGGGGACTAGGACTCGTGGTTCCTTCGCGACCTGGTCTTTGACCTCGCGAGCGCCAATGTCGTCGATGATAGACTCGACGGTCTTCGAGCTCGTCAGAGCAATGGGGGCTTTGGCCTGATAATTGAAGGTACTGTCAGTACTTGACGGGTAGCAAGCATAGTCGCCACACTCACATCTTGTGCAGACATTTGGACGTCCGAGCTGTAGAGCAAGTAGCGAGATGTAAGATGTGTAGCGTGTAGTAGAGATCGGAGGTGAGATTTCTGAGGAATAAGCCCACGACTCGAAGTCCTTTTATCCTATTTTTTCTGAACCTTATCTGTGCTCGGAGGTTTTCTTGGAGTGTCCGCCTGAGGAGGTGACGAATAACAACAACAGCACCAACAGCATGCTCCGCAGAAACCCTAGCCCGACAGGATGAATGTGGCATTGCCACTCTCAGGCCACAGAAGTCTTTGTGCATACAACGAGCTCAACGCCGAGAACTAGCACAAGCGAAGAAAGAATCCGAGATGCCGTCCATGCTGTCAAATAGTTAGCAAGTATGACGAACCAGAATAAGTTATCTGCGCACCTGAAATTCAGAGATCCAGAGTGCCGAGCTGACCGTGGTACCGAAGTTGCATGAAAAATTCGTCATGTCAAGATCTTTAGCCAACATATGACTTTGGAGGATGTCGATGACGGTCTGGAACTTGGTGCTGCTGTAACAGGTGGCATAAAGAAACGGTCCTGGGTCATCGGTGAAAATCGAAACCGCTGACCGAGCGGCGAGCTTGAACTTGCGCAATTCGGTTTTCAGGAATAGAGTGCGAACGATTAAGTGTCTTTGACTTGCAGCTTGGTTCGATAATCAGAATCTCACTCACCGTTAATGGCTTTTCTCATAAGAAGTTCACGAGTTCCTGCTTCTCGAACAACTTTATATCATGCCGATGCAAAACTTGTGGGGTCAGAAGTGGAATAGAAGGCCGGTGTAGTCGGTAACTTATATCTCAGGCCGGTGTTCACGTTGGTACACCATACTGACGCAATGGCACGAAATCCTACCTTTATGAGACACCGTTCAAACTTGACATAGCCGGTGTCCCTTGAGCTTGAACATCCGGGGACCGGGGCCCAAAAGACTGCAAAGCACTATGTATCAACCGGTGCCTAGAGTACTCCTCACGAAGCTAGGATAGATCAAACCGCTATGCCAATGCCATAGACCTTTAAAGTGTAAAATCCCTAAACATGCGATAAGATTAGGACCGTGACGTTTCGTCAAGTATGTAGGTACTCACTCGCCAAATTCCTGTCCCCCGGGCCGTTCCTATTTGAGAAACCAGATTTTGGTACTCTTCCTTTTCAACGTGGGCCTAGCGGGAGGGATTATCGATTATGAAGTGACGAGCAGGACTCTTCAGGTGACAGTTCGTGGAAAAGTTGTGTACACGATACCACGTGTCACCTGATGCCCGCGCTAGTGACCATGTTACTTCTCTTCAAGCGAAGCGGAAACTCGAAGGACACAACTAAAGGTGCGTATTATATCCGAGTCTCTTTGGCTCTGAAAATCTGCTGATTTTAACTAGAGAAGCTTGTTTACCCTAACTTACCGAATCTCTGCAAGTTGCAACACATAGTATATATTCTTCCTTATTTTCGTCTACGCAAGCAAGTTTTAGCTTGTCCGACCGATCTAGCGCCCTTGAAGAACGAGTCAAACTCCCGCAACAACTGTATCGATTCTCGAATGCCTTCCCAAAGTCGAAGAGGTTCAAATTAGTGTAACGATATCAACAATTACAGGAACAAAGTTTGGCCTTGCATAGTATAACGTGTGACCGCTTCACTGTCCGATTCTCTTTTGCTGCTGACCGGAATCCACACTGGCATAGCTTGCTGACGGAGACACCCGGGAGGAAGGTGAGTAGTACTTATCTCTTTCTTCTACTTCCGACCGCTATCCATTCATTCGTGTCTTCTCAGTCTACTGCCAGTGCTCCCCGAGGCAAAATCGTCTCAGTCGCGCCGGTGACGAGATAGAATACTTGGGCAATACCTGATACTGCGAAGTGAGAAAACAGAAGCAAGGTAAACCATGTAGCCAGCCTCCAGGGTTAACGTTAAGGCCCAAGGAAAGGGGGTACATACATATGCCAGAACTCGTCCCAGTTTATTAACGATTCGCGGTTTTTTTTTTCCTTCATCGACTGAGAAGAGGTGGTCGCGTCGGGAAGTCTGGATATGCGTGCCAAATTCTAGCTTTTGACGTTTACATGGACAGGGCGATCCTGAATTTTCCAAACGAAGAAACTCGAACTCGTCGTAAGTATCAATATCAGGCTCCGTATGAAGAATTGTTTCTTTGGACTGCAACTGAACAAATTGAGCCAGTCCCACTCGGTTTAAATTTGGATATGCATAAGGGGTCGTGTCGGAGCTTGAGCTTTAAGCTTTAATTCCGATAGTCAAAGCGCATACCAAAAGCCCAGCATCAAAAAGAGCTTTGCATAAAACATTGAAACGTACAAATATACAACGACACAAAACACAAAAACCCACGAAACCGTATACAATATCCCCCAAAAACACCCTACACACGCCCCATCTGTCCCCCCACAAACCCCGCCAAATACCTAACCAACGCCGCCGTTTCCTCACCCACAGGCCGGATCCACTGTGCCGGCAGAGCGAACCCATACGTACCCGTATCCCGTAGATGCACCGCATAAACGTACTTGACCCTGCCCTTCCAAGCACCAACAACTCTTTTGTACACCCAATCAGCAACGTTACCCCCCGCGGCGTACAGCGTCTCACAGAGTCGCCCCGTAGTGAATTCCGTTGCATGGATAGACCGTAAGGCGGATATGGCGCCTAGGGAAGCTTCGAAGAGGTCTTCAGAGTCTGGGGGGTAGCGTTTGCAGCTGTATGAGAAGGGTGTGGATACTGTGGCCCCAGGTTAGTGTTAGAATAGGAATGAGAGGAAGAAGGAAGGAGGAGACGAACCCATTTGACCATACGCCCGGAGATTGAGGAAAGCTACGAGGTTGGGTATGGTAGACATGTAGTTTGCTATGTTGTTCACTTCGGGACTTTCGAATGGTCTGTGGCCGGGGTATGAGTGTGTGCATTCGTCCCCTTCCACTGCGTCTCCCCGTACACCATCGGGACCACCGCGTTTTTTCCATTTGTACCCCCAGTTCCTGTTCATATCCAGACCCCTACACTCGTTACTCCCTGCGTCAGGGCGGAGAACCTGGCGGTTTTTATACCAAAACCTATCGGATTCCCATGTATAGACGTAGCCGTCTGGGTTTGGGATTGGTATGATATAGAAATCGTATGTGGTAAGGAGCGATGATAACGAGTGCTGTTCGGCGGAAGAGGAGATGATTGAATGTGCGAGATAGAGCGATGTTGCGGAAGCTACCCATTCTCGTGCGTGTTGTGCGCCTAGGAGGAGAATGGACAGTTTTGGTGGGTCTTCTTTGGGTTTGTCTTTGCCCTTGTGTTTGTGTTTCTTTTGGGTATGGGCAGAGGAGGTGGTGTTAGAGGTAGAGGAGATACGCAAAGCGAGCATCTCACGACCCTCGGCAGAGTGACCGAGATGCACGACATTCACGAGATGAGGATATTCGGAGGCGAGTTGGTGGATGAATTGGTCGATTTCGTAGAGCGGGTGATAGGATTGGTGAAAGGTAGAGTTTGTTAGAGAGGAAAGGTTCCATGGGCCGCCAATTGACGCTTGGGTGGTGTGGAGACTCTGGGGTGGCTGGGAAGTGGTGTATGGATAACCAGCTAATGCGTCTGGGATATTTGAAGAGTAGATATCGACTGTGGATGAAGTGGACCAGATGTCGAGGTCGTGTGAGTGTGCGATATCAATGAATTCGTTACGGTGTTCTGAGGAGACGTTGAATTTGTAGAGGAGAGGAGAGGATGGAAGAGTGATGGGATGTTGGGGAGCAGCTAAAGTGAGAGCAGCCAAGGCAAGTCCAAATGGAATGGCTGAGTGCATGGTGGACGACGGTGAAAGAGGTCAGTCGGTCATGTGGTTTACCGAATAAGGTAGGTGCATGTTTTTTGGAGATAACATTGTAACTAGCGCTATCTGCTGTTTCTGCTCCTGCTCCTAGGTGTCTAAATGTTGCTACGCCACCAATACTCCTAGTCTACACCTATTTACGCTTTCCACGGAGGTGAGGTCGTCGCACGTTTGCTAGCACCCCGGCAGTACACCGGTCTCACGGTCCGATATCGTCTTCTTTAGCCACAATGAACGTGCTACTATTAAATCAATATTAAATATCGATTAAATATTTCTCAGGTCCTCTTGACCTCCTCACCAGCCATGTCTTTTCTCCCCTTCATCTCCTCCTTCTCCCTCCTCGTCTCCTTCCACCGTCTCTTCTCAAATCACTATCCTTCTCCCAAGCAAAATGCATGGCTCATCACTGCTTTTGCTTCCCTAGTAATGACCTTGGCGTCCCTTCCATTCCTATACGACTTTTATCTCTACGGTCCAACAGGCGTCCGACCCCTTCCAGCCTGTCCATCCCAGCCAATAGGTTTTTCCAAGCCTACCTCCTCTCCGACCTCGTCGTAGGCGTCGTACATTATCCTAAACAGATAAACCTCTTGACGGGTTGGATACACCACATCGTCTATATAGGGATCGTCGAGTATGCTATCCGGATGCAATGGGCTAGTGTTTTTTGTTTGTGTGCTTTTATGGAGGTACGTCCCTTCCTTTCTTCCTTTTTCTTCCTTTCTCAGGCTAACGCCCGTCCAGCTCCCAACATTCCTACTATCCTTCTCAATCCTCATCCCACGTACACGCTCCAACATACTCTTTGCATCCACCTTCTTCCTTACCCGTATCCTTCTACACATCGTCCTCGGCATTGCCTACTTCCACACCCCCGAGAAACGACCGGTATCATACATCCTAGCAGCCGTATTCCCACTACACGCAAACTGGTTTATTGGGTGTATACGTGGGTTTATTCGACGTGCTCGCTCTAGCACCACCACCTCCTCTTCCACCGCTGCCTCTACTCCCGTTCGTACACGCCTCTACCGTCTTCGCACCCCAGGCCGTCGTCAACTCGCCATCGAACAACTCTACCTCTTACGTGGTCACTCGGATTCAATCCGTCAACAGCTCTATCTCTTACGTGGTGGAAGTCTCCGTCGGATAGGCGAATACAGGCAGCGTATGAGGGATTATAGACGTGCGGTTGTTACTAGGTTGGATAGGCAGGGGGTGTTTGATTGGGTTGGTTTGAATGCTACTCCTACTCCTACTAGGGGATGAAGCGTTGTTGCTAGGCGCTCAACCGCCGCCTGTCCTTTCTTTCTTTCTTTCTGGGGTTTTATGAGATATATATGCTAGATCTTTTACGCTTTACGACCTTTCACGACCACATGTAATTCCTTTTGTATGTGTGTACCCCTTCTTACTCCCCATACCGCACGCAACTACCCATATCGCTATTACCCATACCGCTTATGACTTATCAACTTCGAGATACCCCGTTCCAACCTTCTTCATATACCTCTAACCGTTATCAACTATCAACGTTCCACCGTACGCCACACTTTTCCAGAATCCATAACTTCCGAAGCACGTTCATGATTAGATAGATACTTATACATAGCAGCCAATGGTATTCGCATTCGGAAATTTTGAGATTAGCTGTTTATGGAACACAGGCGCTTATAGCCTTACAGATATTAAATGACACGGAAATACTACAACCAGCTTACAACCCCTCAGGTCCTTGCATATACCTCAAACTAAACCTACACCCCCAAAAACACACCCAATCAGCACACCTAAAAACCCCAAAAAAAGAAACAGAAAGGTCGACTCACCCAGACACATCATACCTCTCCCTAACACCCTTCAACACCTCATACCCCACATACGTCTCAAACACCTCTTGCGTCTTATCACATTCATTCAAATAAAGTGGTGTACCTTCACTCGGTGGAAACTCTCAAAAAACGTCTGCCTATCTCCTTCTACCTCCCCTTTCTCGCTTGCGTCGGTGTTGGGAGATGCGAATGTAACCTGCCACTGAACCGCGTTATACGGTCCTAACCCTTCAGCACCCCCTTCCCCGGCGTAGGAAGCGCTAACCATCGGATTACCCCCTACAGCGATCTGCGCATCCCTAACGGGTGTAAACGCCAACACAGTCGAATTCAACACCTCCGCATGTTTCTCCGCAAACGCATGGGCGTATTCATACGCCTCGATATACGTCTCCTCATCCCCTCATCGCCAGCAGAAAACGCGGAACCACCAAAAACCTGCCCCCGGCCTTGCATCTCAGGCGTCTCGTCGTTGAGATGCATTATATCGTTATACGATAACCTTTTAAGGCTGCTTGGTACGATTGGTGAGAGTGGTAGAGAGAGGAATGCAGAAAAGGTGGTGTTGAAGGTTTCTTCTGTTTGTGAAGGTGTTAGGTGGCGCGGGAAGGAGTTGTAGAAGAGGTTTAGGGTTGGGAGTGTTAATATTGTTGGGGTGTCAGGGGAAGAGGATGGGAAGACGATTTCGGCGATGTAAGGCATTATAACAGCGTCTGGGTCTGTGTTTTCTCGTGTAAACGGCTACTACGGCGCGTAGGAAGGTGTGGATTGTTTCGTTGGACGGGTCGAACTGCAAATCGCGTCAGCATCGTGTCCTTCAATCTTGAACAATGGAACTTACAGTGAGTACTCCGCCGTACCACGTCTCATCATCGTCTCCATCGTTATCATGCGTCTGAACAGCCTTCAATTCGTATTTAACGACGATACCAAACCTGCTTCCTCCGCCTTTAAGCGCCCAAAATAGATCTTTGTATTCGTTATCTTGTGTTGCGGTGACTAGGGTACCGTCAACCAATACAACGTCCAGAGAGATGTAGGTATCTGATGCGAAACCGTGTCGTGGAGAGAGGAAGGAGAGGCCACCGCCTAGGAGGAGTGCCGTGCCTACGTCGCTGCGAGTTTTTTTAGTGATACAAATCAGAAAAAGACCAGAGAGAAGGAGACACACCTAATACGACCACCAACAGGCGTAACACCAAACTGCGCCATCTGGCCTACCGCTTCTCCCCATGTAACACCCGGCTCAAGGGTTATACTCCCCTTTTCCTCATTATACACCACCTTACGCATATTAGTAAACAGTACAAGCACACCATCTTCATCAACGGTATTCCATCCTTTCATCGCGGAGTGGCCACCACTCTGCACGTTATACGCTACGCCAAACTGGAAAATGGTGCGCATGGCGATTTGGACGTGTGATGCGGTGGTTGGGAGAACGATACATCCGGGTGTGTAGAACGGTGGACGGTTGAAGGCGTTCCAGGCGTTGAGAGTTGCGTTGGTGTATTCGGAGCCTGGGGTGTTTGGGGTTAGGATGGTGTCTGGGGGGAGTAGAGTGAGGAGTGCCGTGCATGCTGGGTTGGTGGTGTGGCGAAAGTAGATTGGGTAAAGGGTAGAAGGAGAAGGGGTAGTATGTGGATGGGGAGTAACAACATTAGGAATCGGATGTCGGATATCGGGAGAGTGTTGATTTATAGCATCTGCGGGAGTAGGCACGGGAAAAAAGGAAAAGGATGGGACGGATGATATGTCATGGCATGTTTCGTGTCGTTGAACGGCTGTGGATTCCCTTTATTATCAGCGAATACCTGCAGCGTCCGATAATAAAGTCTTGTTTCAAGACTATGGATTCCCATACTATTGCTACGCCATGTGAGTTGATCCCGTATTGAATTCCCGAAGCATGTTTCGTACATCTCGAGGCCCCAGCGCTGAGATGGTATCAAAAGAGTAACCTAATGAGGTTGATTCTCCGAGTGTGAGAGAAAGAGAAAGAAAAAACGGCGAGCGTTGATCATCCTGGTTCCTGATGGACGAGTTCCTCGTCTCGGATGCAATACTACTTGTGTCTTCCGTGCTAGATGTCAAAATCGTCACAGAACTCTAAACGCTTCTAAATAATCCCTCGACGCGTCTCGGTCCGTATGCATGAGTCTTCCGTGCTACATGTCGATGGTACGGCATTTTTTGAAGAATGGCGATAGACCTAGGATTCCTGCAGAATTTGACATTGATGGAAAAAAGACAAAGATGGAGAAGGACAGGAAAGTACACTGATAAGATGAAGGGTGCGTTTCTGGGCGGAGCCGACCACGAACCAAGACGCGTCTCTGCGGCCGATCCTCTCCTCCGAATCTCAGCTCCTGCCAATCCTCCCTGCTCTTGGAATATCGTGTTGTCGATGAAGAGAAAAAAAGGCCAAGGTGGTACGATCTCTGCCCGCTTCAGGGCTGGGACGTGTTCTGGCGTAGCTATAGACCCCCTTTGAACTTTCCTGGCTACACGGTTTATTGTCGCAACATCACTCGTAAAAAGGAAAGAGTACAAAAATCTGGTTTCTCAAATGGGAATGGGAACGACTGGAATTTGGTGAGTGAGTTACTACATACTTGTAACTTGAGGAATCTTTAGTGGTTTTACACTTTAAATGTCTGCCTGGTCTATCCTAGCTCTGGTTCAGAATTTGCGAGGAGTATTCGGGACAATTGTTTGAAGCAGATGTTGGTTCCAAAAGCAAGGTCGATGCCAGTGAAACTCTGGGGCACCGGCTATGTCAAGTAACAGTTTGAACGGAGCCATTGCGTCAGTAACAACAATTGAGAATCGGATGTCGTATATCGGGAGTATGTTGATTTCAAGTTATAGCATTTGCGGGAGTAGGCACGGGAAAAAGGAAAGGATGAGACGCATGGTATGTTGTCGGCTGTGGATTCCCATACTACGCCATGTGAGTTGATCCCGTATTGAATTCGAATTCCCGAAGCATGTTTCGTTTCATTACGAGGGGGTTTGATGTAGATGCGCTGGACCTGACCTAATGAGGTTGAGGTGATTTCCGAGTATGCGAGGTGTGGTGAGAGAAAAACGGCGAATTGCTCGACGCGTTCATCATGATGGGAGAGGCTCAGGCTAGGGAGAGGCGTCTTCCGTGCTAGTAGTAGATGTCAAACTCGTCACTCGTTGAACAATGTGCCTTCAAACTCTAATCGCTCGACGCGTTCATCATCCCCTAGTTCCTCGTCTCGGCCCGTATGCATGTCTTCCGTGCTGGGTGTCATTCAAGGGACATTGTGCCTACAAACTCTAAACGCTTTTACCTATCGTGTTTGGGGGCCTTGAATATCGGGTATCAGAAGCTGTAGATGGGAACTGGCCCGTTTACATCTTGGCCTTTGTGCCTTTAAACTCTAAAATATCGCGTGAATACACGACAAGATAGTGCCTACAACCCATCTGGACCTTCCATAATAATATACGCCATCATTCAACTCCCCCTTCAGCGAGAACCCGTGCGCGTGAAAAAGTTTAGCACACGTATCCCTTTCCAACTCAACCATAACCTTCACCACCCAGATAATCCGCACCAAAACTCCAAAATATCCCCGTCTCTAATCTCAAATAGTCCACTCTCCGGTTTGCTTAGACTCAGCCTGATGTGATTAAGAAACGTCCCAGCACTGCTTCCGATATCCCTCAGGCTGATCCAAAACTTTTCCTGTAGAATCCACACTGATCTCTGCGTTTTCACGAACTTGGAATTTGAATGTGAGTTTTTTTACTGGAATTCAAACTCACAGCTTACTGCTATACCACGCTTTGACACCTAGCCGGGTTATCGTTTAGGCTTCAGAGCTGAGAAACAATGCAACATTCGTTCTCCCAATGCGGCTTCTCATGCACGTTGGCCCCATTCAAGATCCGAAGGAAATATCCTCTAACAATCAACCTTGAATACGACCTACTCGATAAAAATAACAACGAGAGATAAGTGATGATGCATGCAACGATAACTAGGACTTGAACACAACATATATGTACGTGGATTATTCTTGCTACACAGATATCAAGGGGAAAAAAGAATTAGATAAAAAAAGTCGACAATTGACAGTTTGACCGGAATGAAAAAAAAAACGTGGAATGGGTTCCTAGGCCTTGAGTACAAAAACGTGCGATGGATGATGATGAAAAAAGAAACAGAGGACGTGCGGGATTGTGATGGTGAGTGTGTGGTACAGCGGACGGTTGAACGATGAAGGTAGACAAACATATGGCAAAAGGAAAAACACCGGAAACTTGACTTCCACGTACACACCTCCTCACTTTCCACTCAACTCCAACCTACCGATAACCTCTTCACTACCCTGCGAGCCTCTTCTCTCTCTGTCCGTAAACATCAACGGTAATGGGCTACCTCTGCCACTCCCACTACCGCTCCTTCTATGATACATCCCAGGCCTCGCACCCGTACCCATACCCGACGACAAGGGCGGTCTCGTACTCGAAACTGGTGAGCTCTCCGCACTCCCACGTTGTCTCGAGGAACCAGAGCCAGAGCCAGAGCCAGACCCCAGCCCTTCCAAACTAGCCAAAAACATCTCATTCATCTTCTTCAACTTGTCCTCCACCTCTGTCTGACTTGTCAACATGGGTCCAGATCCTGCAGGTGGCGACGCCGCGGTGACTTGTTGATTAAGACTGCTACTTCGGGATGTTCTACTCCTTGGGTCAAAGGTTCGAATGTCGATGGGCGAACGAGTAGGCGAGTCAAGCGTTGACGTTCGTGTTCCTGCTGCCGCGGTAGAGTCAATAGTCAGTGTCGAAGCTCGAGAACCTGTACCTGGGACGATAGTTCCACTTGGCATACGAATGGTACGTGAGCCCGTTCCCGTAGAAGTGGTCGAACTGGAACTCGGTTGCTGAGCATGCGATATGTATGTGGGTGCTTGGGGCGAAGGCGCCGACTCTGACTCTGCTTCTGGTTCCGCAGTTATAACAGGCGAATCTGGTCGGCTGTCCTTCCGGGCACCGCTCAAGATCCTTGATCGGCCACTCAAAGGTTTCCTTGAGTCGATGTCTTGGACGAATTCGGATATATCGTCGTCGTCTGTTGCTGTACCCATGTATGAAGAGCTCTATGGTTCTCGTGAGCAAACGTTCAATCAAACAAGACAAGAAGAAACAACTCACTCCTTCCTTCTCCACAGCTCTCATCGGCACTCCTTGTCCGAGACTACTAGTCCGACTATGTCTGCCAGGCAACTCCCTCGGCCTCGGATTCGGACTTCCTTCAACACTCATTCTACCAGCAGGAGGTATACCACCAACACCAACGCTACCACTCCCACTCCCAGACCCCACAGATCCAGCAGACCCAACCACAGGTCCACCAGTACCTCCGGACGTATACCGATGTCCAAACGAAGACGAGTACCTCTTCCGTGTCGTACCACCCGTTTCGCTAGAGATACTTCCACCACCTTCAACAGGCGGTGAAGGTTTACCTATACCTGTGCCCGTGCCTAAACTGCTACCAGGTATGATAGGTGAATGAGGAGGTCCACCTGTACGGGGAAAATTGGAGAGTGAAGGTAGACCTGTTGAACTCATGGGTGATGGTTGGTTTCGGAGCGATGATGAGAAGGAAGATGGGGAACCGGAGGCGCCTCCTGTGCCGGCTCCGCTACCAATGCCACCACTGGTTGGGAATCCGAGCCCTAGACCGCTAGCCTGGGATGTTCGGTCGGATAATGTACCAGACTTGAACGGATTTACGGGGTTCAAAGCCGGTCTGCGGACGAGAATGGGGGAAGATGTTGCAGGTGGAATTGAGGATGTAGATGATACGGAAGAAGGGAAAGGATGCGAGGATGTAGATGTAGACCCAGGGAGATACGAATCAGATGTTGTTGCTCGTTGTAAAGACTCTTTACGCAAACGAGCTAGTGCACCTGAGGGACTGCTACCTGCGGTTGTCGTAGACGTTGTGGTCGTAGCGCGTGTAATAGGTAGTGCTCGGTGTTGGCCGAGGTGTGGAGGTGAAGTTCCTGTGGATGCCGTTCGCGAAGGTAGAACGAAACGTTCGGCGATGGATTCTGCATCCTCGGGCGTAGCTCGTGAAATGGGCCGTGAAGAGTTGGATGGAAGTCGGGAGTTGGGTCGAACGATGTCTCGAGGTGGAGAAAGAGGGAGTGAGGTTCGTAAGGGTAGACTTCCTGGCGAACCTTCGTGAGTTGATAAGAGTGAGTCGCGTTGTTGGTTCTTGACAAGCGTAGGCGTGAATTCAGGACCGGTGTCCATAGACATGAAACGTGAGCTCAGGAGACTCTCCAACTCGTCTAGGCGAAAGTTGGGGGTAGACAGGTAAGTGGCTGTCAGATTAAGGCTGCCCATAGGTAATGGGACTGATGGGAAACTATGAGCGCTTGTCGGAAGCGGAGAATGTGAAGGTGATGGGGGTACGTCTGTCATGACACGAATAGAAGCAGGTAACAGCAAAAAGGGTCGTTCATTGTTCAGTTGATGTATGACCATAACTAATTCGGAAATTTGCACATACCAAAGTCAAGCATTGTGAGTGATCATCGCGCTCCCGAACTCTAACTTGTATACTGAGCCCGTTCCCTCGATTCACCTGAGCGCTGCCTCGTCTTCGCAAGCGCTTACAGAGTTTCCATGTGGGCAGAATGCGTAGAAGGCTGTATAGGCTCCTAAATAATGGTATTCCATGCTTGTAGGTCGTGGGTGGAGTCACACGCTGGATTCGTCCGTGTCATAGTCGCCCCTTGTGGTAGGCGAGAAAGAAAGGGTCCATCGTTCGAGAAGAACGGTCTTTGGAACTGGCTCGACGCGCACTCTGGATGTGTCGGGTGCATTGTATACAAGAACTTGGTATTGGTCAAGTCTGGAATAGTCAACAGGACCTGAATTTCGAGCGGGGGAGGTGGTGGTGAGGATGAAAGGGATTTGTAGGGTTCTCTGGCTTCCTTGCTGAAGAGATCCGAGTCGGGAGTTCTCGAGATTGAACTTTGTATTGATGAAAGGTGAGCCGAAGGGTCAACTATAGACTCAAAGAGCACTCACCCATTTGTCAACCTTTGACTGAGGCCTCGGTTCTGCGATTGCCCTGGCATCATTGACGACATAAAAGAGCTTGGTGTAGAAATGGAGTGCTATCTGGTCTGCCTTCTGGGTATCGTCATTGGACATACTAGCGGGTAGGGAAAGAGCAAAGAGTAAGATAGAGAGAAGAAAGGTCGAAAGAGATTAGGCCGTGCAAGGCATTGGAATATAACTTGGTCTATAACGTGCAAAGCAGCAGGTAGGGAGCAACAGGTAATGTAGGGCGTCTGTGCTTTCACACCTCCGCAACCGTCATGCTGACTAAGCTTCCCAAAATACCATTTCCGTTCCTCTTTCATCTTCTCTCGAGTCAGGACGAGTCAACGCTAATCTGATTCTTCTCTTCTGAAAAACGTGTGCGCAACAAGTTTAATACAATTGGCTTCTGACAGAATAGCCGAGCAGATCAGATTCTTTCCCCCGCGGCGTCAGCGAATGCACTGGTAATAGTAGTCATTGACCTTGGTGCATGTCGTTCCAGAAACACAAGTAGTAGGTCCGGTCCATCCGATCCCTGCCAACACACACTTATCAGCGCCAACAAGCCTAAAATAACAGGTAGCACAGACCTCCACATTGGCCCCATTCGGGAGCGGATGATCCGGCAGGAGGCTGCGCGCTAGTTGTCGTGGAAGGCGGATTGGAGGGACTACCAGGGACCTGTACCAACTAGAGAATTGATATAGTTCTCGAGGTAGGTATATCCATTCGAGGCAATCCCCATCGAGTCTAACTTGTTGGGGTCGGTTCCATGCGCAGTTTCATAATCGTCCGGAATACCATCCTGGTCAGTATCCTTCGGCGCCTATTCCTATTGATGAGTCTGATGGCCCATCGATGCAAGTAACATGAGGAATTTACCGTGCCTCCATTAATAGGACCTGGACCGTTGATAGGAGACGCGGTGGGATCACTGATGATTGCTCCCTTCTTGCCGTACGAAGCCACCTCTGTGTTGATCAAATAGTCATCCACATGGTCGCGCGATTTACTAGCGCCAGCATTAGCCTTGACATACTCCAACGCTTCGAGGGGAGATAGCAGTTTCGCGACAGTAGGGTAGTCGAAACGTGTTGACCGGAACTTGATGTCCGAATAGTTGTCTGTTGTGGCGCTAAGGACATTACCGTTCAAGGCGCCATTCTAATGTTTGCGATGGGCGTCAACGAATATGAATTGTTTGCGCAGACATGAGGCATACCTGGTCTGCATCACTGCGGAGTCGAGTCAGTACTTTGCCAAGGTAGGGCAGTAATGAACGAACTAGTAGTTATTCGACACATAGGCCTCAAAGTTTTGGTTACCACGGGTGACTGCATTGATAAGACAGTTGTCAAAGCACAAGTTTTTGAGCATGAAAGCGACTCACAGGGCCTGGCTGAAGTGTTTGGTCCACTATGAATAGATTCAGCTAAGATCAGCCAAGATAGCAGATAGAGGCGACCAATATTCTACCTGATGAAAACATTGCCCACGATATTGGCACTAGATGGCCCATCTGAATCACCAGCAATATAGCCTAGCAGATGCGTTGAGTGACAACGTCAGAAAGCAGGGATGTGTTTCATATACCTCCACCAGAGCCCCAGTTGTATACCTGTCATGAGTATATGTTAGTGAAGGAAGTATAGTTCTGCAACTAAACATACCACGTTGTTCACAAACTCATTGACTCCTTTCACTTTCGGGTTTCGAGTCTTATTGTCGATATACAATGAGCGTATGATGCTCACTCCCCCGTCTGTCTGGATTAAACCCCCACAAGAGTGGGTATCGAGACCTTGAGCAATAATCGAGTCTGAAATCGTGACCGCAGAAACGTCTCCATTGATAGAGAATGTTTCGTCACGACCCCAAGACACGCTAATATGGTCGAAAATCATGTTGTTACCATTGGCGATTCGTGATAGCATCCTTCCCAGAATCCCCTGCAAGCATTTGGATCATGAAAGCTTCCCACAACACGACACACTTCGTGGCTCACCTGATTTGCCCATGCGGAATCGAATGTAACGTGTGATCGTATTGGAAGCTGCAGAGTCTGTAGCAAAATAGGCGTTAACTCTCGTGTAAAGAATATGCAATGCCACTTACACGATAGTCCATTGCCATAGATCGTGATACCTTGACCAGGTGCAGTCTGCCCTGCGATAGTCACTGAAATAGCCTTGTTCATTGATGTCTAAATAAGGGTCGAAGCATTGAGAATTTACCCTTGCTGCTGACAACAATCTGTCCTTGATGTTGATCACACCGCCGACGGCAAAGACGACAATCTGCGGATATGCGTTAGATCTGAGTTGCATAGCTCTGCTTTCGTGAAAAGTACCCGGTTCGACTTGGAGACAGCGTCGCGAAAACTGCCAGCGCCAGAATCGTTGAGGTTTGTGACTATGTATACCTCGCCCCCTCGTCCTCCTGTAGCATTCGCGCCAAAACCTGCCCCCGCACGTCTAATAAGGACATATTCGGTGAGTAGAAAGGTTCAAGAAACGGCACCTTCTGCTCCAGGAAACGCAGGAATTGCTGCACAAGCCGAGGCAAGCGAAAGAGCGAAAGTAACACAGCGGAAAGAAGCTTCATGGTTCAACCAGGTGCAGGCTGATTCACCGAAGAGCAGTCCACCTCAACAAGCCGCTTAAATGGATTATTCTTGTGTGCTCATCAGGCGTAAGTCTTTACGACAAGAGGCATATGATGTGGTATGCTCACCGACTTTCTGCCATATTTAATCCTGCGGACCTACGACCCGCTGCAACCGTACATCATGGTTTCTGGCTCGTTGACGATGATTTTTTCAGGCACGACTGGAGCCATGAGCGACGATGGGCGTCACATGCCACGAACGTTGATCCGTTGCTGAAAGAGCTCGGGGGGAATATGTAGCCTGACGAGGGCATGGATGCTGGACATGTCGGTTTCGGATATTACATTTCCGACGAAGTAATCCTGACGTGTGAGGTGAACTTTGAGGTTGTGCGCGTAAGGGCAGATGGTGTAATTGCGGAGGCAGGGTGGTCAGAATTCATTCCTTGGGAAGCAAATTCAGTCGTACCGTGCACTCTAACACCTTATGCCTGAAAACATTTGCGCACCCGCTACATGCAATTGCTAGAGGTTGAAAGGAAGGTGATGAATACGGATGCATGTCGGATGAAGAGGGCAAACCGCGTTTTAATCTCACGCACGGGTCTTTCCTTGTTTGGGAATCAAAGACTGGAGTTCATTGCAGTATCTTTCATTCTCCGTAAGCAATACAGGCTAAAGCGTACATCTATATTGAACCTTCTTCCATTTTTGTGTCATCGCTCATTGTCACTCGTACTCTCGTCCAAGTTGAACCAGATGGTCCGAACTTTTAAGCAGAGAGCTTCTCCTTGAGGAGATTCTTGAGCGTCTCGCCGTCCTCAGCGAACTTCTTGATGCCCTCATGTAGCTTGTCAAAGGCCATCTGATCCTGGAGAAGTGCCCATCGGAATTCGGGCTCGTTGTCGATGAAGCTAACCTTGGGAATGGGGTCGGCTTTGGCAGCTGCATGTCTACATGAGTGGACGGACCACATGCGAAGGAAAGTAACACTAACCGGCAGCGGCGTCGAGTTTCTTGGGAACAGGCTCCGTCGATTTCTTGAGCTCTTCGAGGAGGGAAGGAGAAATTGTCAAGAAGTCTACACCAGCAAGGGCCTTGATTTCACCGGTCTTGAAGGATACCCGTCAGCGTGAGTCTGTGTGAGATACCGGAAATGAGAAACATACGTTTCGGAAAGAAGCACCCATGACAATGGTCTTGTACCCATGCTGCTTGTAGTAGTTGAAAATCTTCTTAACAGACTGGACACCTGGATCCTCATCACCCTCGTAGTTTTTGCCAGTGTTCTTCTTGTACCAGTCTAGGATCTGATGAAGCAATGATTAGCGTTGTGAAGTCCGGATAAATTCTCGTCTTACTCGTCCAACGAAGGGTGAGATAAGAGTGACATTGGCCTCGGCGCAAGCAACAGCCTGTCCGAAACCGAAAAGGAGAGTGAGGTTGCAGTGAATACCATCATCGCGCTCGAGTTCCCGGGCAGCCTGGATACCTTCCCAGGTTGATGCGATCTTGATCAAGACACGCTCTTTCTTGATACCGACCGATTCGTAGAGGGCGATAAGTTCCTTAGCCTATATGCATGGATGGGAATTTAGATAACATAAACAAATCAAGAAAATGGAGACGTGCCTTGGCCTTGGTAGCCTCTTTATCGAAAGACAAACGTGCATCAACTTCCGTGGAAACACGGCCGGGAATGATAGCAAGGATTTCCTTGCCGAATTCGATGAGCTAGACTCAGGAGTCAGAGAGAGTAGTCCGTCTCGAGTTGTAAGCCAACGCACCAATCTGTCCATAGCGGCGTTGACTTGGGTGTTAAGGTCGCCGCCCTTCTCTTTGGCAACTTTGACAGCGTTGTCAATGAGGCGAGCGTAGCCGGACTTGCCAGCTGCTGCCAAAATCAATGAAGGGTTGGTGGTAGCATCCTAGTCATCCGCCAGCAGAGTGAGTACAAAGAGCTTCCCTCAAGCTGAAATATCGCCCTACCTGAGGCTTGTAAACATCGATAGCTGCATCGATCGGAATCAGTGTAATGTCGCGATATGCTTGCACTGCGTAGCTTACACTCAAAGTCACCAGAGTCAGATACGACAACGGTGCCGGTTTGTTTGAGATGATCAAGAGAGGTCGTCATGGTGGTAGTGAAAGAAAAAGTGGTGGTGACGCAGGCATCACTAGCGAGAAACTTAAGGAATTATCTTCCCGGCAGTGTCCGGGACTTGGTGCGGTCCGATCAAATTTCTCAGCAATGCCTCCCGGGACCTCCGAACTCGGCCGTGAGTTTCCCCGAAATCCGCTGTCGCCCGTTTGACAAACGGCGGTCGACTGTGGGTGGTCATGTTCTCAAGTATTGCCAGTTAAGCCCAAGATTCCAGGAGGATAAGGAAGGTTTTCTGTCTCTGAAGCTCTGAGGCTCTCCGACGGCTCCGCATGCTCCAAGGCTGAAATGAAGTCAATGCAAACGCACTCTAGTGCGACATCTCTAACGTCAGGATGTGCATGTGCGTCAGACTCAATAGCACGGAGAGAATGTGGTGTTATTAGCATTTGGATTCGCAAGTACATTGCGACACTGTGACTAGGGGGACAGCATCCATGATCCAATTGGCATTCGTGTTTGGATCCACCTAAATGCCTCTCGATGGTCCGTTCAATAATGTGACCCGAGCAAATTGGTTCTGCAGTCCATTGATAGGCCTTTGATCAGATGTTGGTATTTTGTGAGGCATTCCTGGATCACGAAAAGAATCGAGAAATTGTTGGTACGCGTACATACACGGTGTAGCACGCGTCCTCGGCAATTTCACAGGTACATATGTAATTCAGCACGTGGTCTGGACAGCGAAAACATGAACAAAGCAGCTAGTAGCTTTTGACCTGAACCTTTCACTTTTCTGCTAGATCCTTGCCTCTCCAGCATGCACAGTTCAACATTCTCAGTGGCAGGAATGTCATCCTCAACCAGCTCTCACAATACCAACCTTAATTCATGGGGAAATACAAATAGTGGTGGAACTCTCGGCGCGTCGTTTGGAGACTCATTGTCACAGTCAAGAAGTCACTATCAACCAGGATATCTAATGGTGTGTTTTCATAAATTTGGAATATTGATCTAGTACTCATCAGAGCGTACCAGTCTGCCTCTCAAGCAAATGTGAGAAGCCTTTCGTTGGTTTCTAATTTCCGCTCATTCAACTTCAGGCGTCACCTCAAGGTAATCAACGCGTAGATGAGGCTCCGGTCGTTTCTACGAAGGCGAAGATGAATCATTCACGTTACTGCGTGGATCTACTTCAGAATTTGGGATGGACTCGATGTTTGAAAGCACGAGGTGACTGGGGTTATAGTCTTCGAAATATACAATTATTCACTCCGTTCGGCAGCCGACAGAGGCAAACTCTACCTGATGAGGATGCGCCACCTACATCCTCCGTCAATGATATTCCAAATGAGGTTCACTTCACCTCGTCTACCTCAAGGCTTCCTCCGAAAGTAAGGATTCATGTTCGGCTCCCAGCCCAGCTCATTCTGATTTCACGCTAGCGCTACACCGAGTCTCCTTTTCGCAAGGCGTGCTCGTGCTCCTACCACAACCTCGCAGCCGACGAATAATCCAATCTACGTTGTCGTGTTTGGGTATCCACTCGACAAGTACAGCGTAACTGTCGAATACTTCAAATCTCTGGGCGAAAGCACGGACGCGGACCCCAACGCGGACATTATCAACTGTTTCAGAATCGGATACTATGATGCTGGGGACGCTATGCGTGCCGTACGAAAGAACGGCGAGGTATTGGGCGGTAGCTGGATGATAGGCGCCAAGTGGGCAGTAAGCTCATTCACCTTCAAATTGACTTCATTTGACTAAGTCCGAATTGTGCAGGACCCTGCACAGGCTGAAGCTCTCCTTGGACAACCCGTGTCTCGTGCAGCTTACCCAAGTCAGGCCACTGACCTACCAAGCTCCTCGAACGCAATGGCGGTTGATGAGACACCTATACCCAAGCGGATCGCCTATGGCCACCACTCCAATGGTGGGAACGCCAATCAAGCTTGCCCCATCGACTTCTGCGTTTAGACGAACTGCGCCTGGGATGGCAGAAAAACCTTCTACGCCACAACCCAACCGAGCTAGTGCCATCACCGCACCAGCACCCCAGTCGTCGCCTAGTAAAGGGCTCGTTGGGCAGGTCTCTGATATGATTTTTGGTTGGTAGTAACGAGGTAGATGTTTTGTACTTTTTCTTGAATGTATCCGAACGTACAGGCAGAATACAACCTCGTTTCTCCTACCATTCGCAAAAATTAAAAGTGGTTACTATACCTATTATATGAATAAGACTACCGGTTCTCAGTATCGATTAACAATACAGGCCCATTAAGTACTACAGACACAATAACGACCAAGCAAATACAACAAGTGTGGCAAGCGTGATTAGTGATACACACTAAAAGCAATAATTATAGAAACACAGTGTTAAACCTCCATTAATGATATAGGTTTATTGTGAATCACGACCGAGAAAAGGCCTCGCAGACAGGATAAAAACTGCTTGCGAGGAAGATTAACGTAAACTGGGACGAAGTGACGGGATACGCAGTTCGCACGCTGGACATGTCCAACAGCACCCATCCCGTCAAAGAAACGAATACACCCACGTCAGACGGGTGTCGAAGAAGGTCTGGTTTGACTGCAGATATTGGATAATAGAGTGGACCTGATTTCAGGATACGCATAACGTACGTGCTCCCTTTGCAGCGCCCAGTGTAGGGCGACTAAAGCAGACCCATCCACAGCAAGCATCCCTTCACCCTTCCATGTCAGTCCCCCTGGTCCTGCTTGGAGAACTCGAACGATGACCTGCCGACTGGTCTGGACGATCCCAATGCCTCTTAGTAGGATCTCTAGCATCATAATACCGCCAACCATCCCACTCATCAGTTGTATACTGGCGACTGCTCCCCGAGGCCTCCGATGGCGAGTCGATGTTGTGTCGAGCGACAGGTGACAAAGATGTGGACTGAACTTGCTGCGGTACCGATGGGCCATGCTCAGGGGACCAGTCCAAACTGGAGGAATCGGACTCCGTCTTGATTGTGGGGGAAGGAATAGCGCTCCCATGCCCCGGCCAGCTGGAAGATGTCGGTGTTTCCCCAACACTTAGCCCTGAAGGATACGCGTGTTGCTGGAATGGATCATGGTGGTGCTGTGGATGACTAGGATATGAATGCGGACGAGGCTGAGGCTGGAAGGGTTGATGATGGAAATGTTGGTGTTGATGCTGACCGGAAACCATACCTCCTGGGGTGGTCAGTACTCGTGGGCGATATGGTTGTTCAGGGGGAACACGGGCATTTAGGTAAAAGACCTCATCTGTGCTTTCACCGCGAAATAGTACACTGGAACTCGGCCTGGATTGGGTTGCCTGACGGGAAGGACCTGCAGCACCAGCAAACGGCATCGGTTCGTCATCATGACCCCCGACCTGCGACTGAAATTGGGGTCTTGAAACGAAGGAGTTGTGTCCTCTGTGCATCCATCATGACAGCCCCACTCTCCAGTTCCTGTCCAGCATCGCTTTTATTCTGTTTGGCCCTTTCGACTTTGGAACTTTTTTTCGCCTTCCCAGGGCCTCTCCTTCTGAGTGACGGCTGATAGTTGCAAGGCTGATTATCTCTGGACTTGCAGTTTGAGCAAGATGGTCTCGCGCCGTCACAGCGGAGTTTACGACCTGTGACATGGAAGCAATCAGATTTCTTGAGGGTGCAGATCATACTCGGAAGGAGGAGTCGTACCTCGGCAGAAGTCGCATGCGATAAGGGTCTTCTTTGGCACTTTGGACTGCGAAGTACCAGCTTCAGTCGAAGATGCCCCTGAAGGCGTCGCTGTCCTTGACATCGTACCAGACGTCGTGCCACCAGGCTCTATGCCGAAACTGTCTGCTTCCAGCCCTTCACTTACACTGCTCCCATCCTCGTCAGTACCTCCCCTCTTCCTCCCTATCAGTCGGGACTCGGAGTTTTCGTCAAAGCGCTGACCTAGAAATGGAGTCGGCAACGAGCCAGCTGGCTGATGGTGCTGGGAGGACAGCGATTCCCTTCTGAAGGGATCGAGAGGCGGTAGGACTGGGGGAGGAAGGTAGTTTCCATAATGTCCCGATGAAGACGGTTCATATACCTGGCGAGAGTACGGATCCGGTGGTGGCACTATGGATATGTTCCAGATATTACATTAGATTTCAATGCAAAAAAGAAGGGATCAAACTCACGCATTGGGCCGCTACTGCCATACAATCCAGTGTCTCGACTAGGATTACTTCGGCCAGGGAAAGGAAGGTGGTGACCGGACTGTCCATAGGATGAATAACCCGAAGCTTGCGCATAATAGGCAGGGTCGCTGCGAATAGGGCGTACACCGGAGCCTCTGCTTGCGACTACTGGCGGCATGGCGGCATACTGGTCGTTTGACGAGTATTTGTTCTATGCTGCTGTGAAAGGGAAGAAGTTGGCTGGAAGTCGAGGATGACGAAGATATCAGTGGTGGTTCCGGCGTCGAAGTCGAAGATGGCATTGGCAATCCTGGTATTGCAGAGAAGCTCGATGATATGCCTGCCTGTCGTACAGCAAAAGCATGATGCGATGCCAGCGACGTCGATGGCGTAGAAGACATCTCAGCTGCTTCTGTGCGATATCTGCCAGCTCCAGGACCAAATGGCGAGCCATAATGAGCCCCAGATGAATGTAGAGACTGCGATTCGATATGGGGCCTTGCCCTATCGTAATCGTCATCTCGAGGCTCCTCATCAGACTCGTCGCGTGCGCGTCCTTCGCTGAGAGTCGTTCGAGTTCCACTATCTCGATGCGAAGGGGTTATAATCCTGCTTAAACTGTCCGGAAGGGCTGTATTGGAATGAGGACTGCTACCATCGCCGGTATTGCTGGTCGTGGAATTGTTGCCGGGAAAAGTTCGTTTGTCGTCGCGGCCTTCCATCTGGGTAACACCAGTGGCGATGGAGGTACGAGAGCTATGTTTCTGAAGGAGTCTAGAGACGACGGAAGACTTGGGGACAAGTTGAAATATGAACATAGGAGTAGTGCGAGCCCCCAAGTCATCACCGCCTCGTCTGTGCTAGATCCCTGTCTCAGTCAATCGATCTAGTTTGACTTGTCTCCCCAATGGCCAGCCCACTTGGGATCCTACAGGCCTCTGGGTTCGTCAGCAGCGTGCCAGAGAAAAACCCGAATAAAAAACTTCGGTGAGATCTTGGATATTAGGATCTCCTAAATTGGAACTTTCTTGATCGTGATGCGTCACTACGCCAGGTTCTCATATTTCAAACTCTGTAACCTGTCTCCGGGATGCACTCTTTCCTTTTTCTTCCATGGATACCTGGGTGGTCAACATCGATTCCACGGGCCTTTTTCGCATTTTCTTCCATGGGTCCCTGCGACCAACCAGGCCGTTTCATGCATTAGCTTCAACTCCTTGGCACTCGCGAATTTAGACAGTAGAACAACCGATGTTGAACGTTGATTCTCTATGTAGTCTCCAAGTTTGACTACCTACATTCTCCTACATTCTATGTACAGACAAGCTTAAAATTATTTATAAATGAAACCCAATTATCATCGAGAACCCTGGATTATGATAAATAGTCCATTCTATTTTTCCTTGTCGCTTTGCATTTACAGCGACAGAGTGGTAAGAAGTGCGGAGATGGGGGGCGAATAGAAGTACTCTCCTCCCCGGGAGACGACGAAATCTAATGATGTGTAAGAAGTCGCTCTTCTACAGGTGTAAACAACACTGACCAGTATTGATCACGATAGGCTTTTGGAAGTCGAGAGGATCCAAGCCATTCACGGTACGGGGGGCATCTCCGGGTGGTCCGGAGTTGGTGGAACCAATGATTGGGTCAACACCCTAATAATGCTCGTCGTTAGCAATCAATGATGACAATATATCGAGCACTTACAGGTCTACAAGTTGTGATTGTAGTTTGTGAGAAAATGAGAGGTATGGATTTACGAGGTTAGAAGATGCTTACGCAGCTGCAAGATAGTAGAGTGAGCATTGACGAACACATCATTGAATATAGGTAGACTTACGAGTACGGCCGAACATGAAGCTATAGGAGAGAGAACATCGGAAAAAATTGAGTGAGAGAATATCGAACAGAGGCATCTGCGACCTACTTTGAGTTATCAACCCATGCTTTCTGGATGAAGGCGAAGCCAGCATTGATGTTCGATTGGTAGGAGACTGTCGTTGCCATCGCAATATCTTTAATCTCAGTGGGCTCGCCAATTAGACGAGTCACTCACCGAAAGCAAGTCCACGTTCAAGATCTGGTGAGTCGCTACTTGACTCCGCAGTAGACTCGGCATCAGAAACTAGGTATAATCAGTTCTAGCGTGTAATATGTGATTGAATGGAATAGACCTGCCTTCGGG
Organism: Paramarasmius palmivorus; assembly: GCA_037176845.1. NCBI lineage: Eukaryota > Fungi > Basidiomycota > Agaricomycetes > Agaricales > Marasmiaceae > Paramarasmius > Paramarasmius palmivorus. Next base: position 649,700 of record JAYKXP010000001.1, on the reverse strand, counting down.
CTATAAAAGGGCGTAGAGTTCGTCAGCACGATAATCAAATCAGGGAAGGGATTTGAGACGAACCCCATAAGGTATTCCAGCACGAATGATATGATTGGCAGAATTCTCGGGGGAAAAGTCGCCTCTTGGGCGAGTCTTCCTAGTGTGGGCAGCAAATGGACACATCGTCTGGTTGGTCACAATATCAAAGGAGGCATCGTCATGTACGTAAGTGAACAGATTGTTCCTTTGAGGGTCGGCGGCAAGCACTGGATCGTCATGAAGGGGTGCAAGATCAATAGGAGCGCCCTAAAGAGAGATTCAGGGCACGCTTTTGACATCTCGAGAATAAACTTACGCTTTTCCATCTTCCGACCATCCTAGCACCGAGTAGGTCAATGTTCTCTTGTTGAGTCAAACCCGGGACTGCAAGAACATTGTCAGAGAGGAACTTGTTGAACTCGGGGACGCGTTGTTTTAATTGACGGAAGGCAAGGAAAGATCCTCCTTTGGCCCAGGAAGGTCTCGTGAGGGAATCACCATCTTCGCCGGTAAGAATCACACCAGGATCGATTTCCGCCTGACCTGGAAGAGGTCCCAGTACGAATCCTTTGATAGCCGGTTGTCCGATACCGTCCATATATCCGAAATCTGCGCCACAGAGCGTCAATGGCGAAACATACTGGATAAGCAAAAAGACAAACGTTCGTGACCATTCTCACTTCCAGGTCGGGCAGCCCCTTGCAAGCGATGAACTTCACTGATGGAGCTTCCTAGAATGTTTTGAATGTTGACTAGCTCTGCATCGACATTGGATTGAGTGTCCGATGCAATTAGGAATACACCATGTACGCCAGTTCCTTTGAAACCCTCGATCCAGTTACCGGTGCCAGGATCACCTAGCGCTTCAGCATCAACAAACTGCCCTGAAGTGAATGCAGCGTCGTTTAGGTCATCAGTGATGCCGAGGGTACTGAGGCCACTGTTGGAGAATGCAATGTTGACCGCAGTTATCGGTTGCAGAGATACGTCGAGAAGTTGATTCGTCGAAGTAATGAGGCCGTGAATATCAGAGGCCAGTTTTGACTTGAAGGTAGCGGCATCCTGAATACTGAAGAAGAAGAAGAGCTCCTTGTCCTTCTTCATGCCAACCCTGTGATGAATTAAATACGACGCGTCTGGGCTGTTTGATTCGAATCAAACTTACAAGATGTCACCTTGAACATCATCGAGATCGAGCCCGACGGTTGCGGACGCTACTTGAGCCTCGTTCGCGGTGGGCAAATCAGGTTGGGCATCAGGGTCTGGTAAAAGAAGTAAGTGATGAGTCGTATGTATCGCCAGTGACCGACGACATACTGATCAAAATAGATGTGGTTCTCCTTGGTTTGACGCGACTGGAACGAGCGGCGACAAAGCTGCATTGGAGAGCTAGTCCGATGACTATTGAGATGGAGGTCAACCTCATATTGGGGAGTGAATAGAGGATGTGACAAGCAGGTGTTGGGAGACTGCTTTTAGCTGGAGGAAGGCATGGACTTTTATAGCCTTCTGTCGGTTCCTGATATTGTAAGTCCTTGGTTCTTGACAGTACGAATTCACAAAAAGAGACCGGCTGTATCAGGTTCAGTATCAGCCGTGTAGACCGGTGACGCGTCTTGAAGATGACTACTGTGAATCATGACGGTGCATCCATTGAGAGTTTATGGCATCCCATGTTTCCCGCTGTAATGATATTTCCATTTGCACATACTCCTGGAGGCGTGTAATGTCCGGTAACGAGTCAAAACCTGGGAAACAAATGTAGAGTGCCTAGCATGGTAACGACAAAGATGAGAAAACTGACAGATGGCTGGTCGGTGGGCATCCGAACGCAGGGTATTAAGCCTTGGTGTGTTTCGTACTCTCGGTACTTGTCCGTAGTAGTTCGATTAGTTCGGAGATATCGCCCCCCAATAGGCCGCCACTCGAACCTCCTTTGCCTGATCTTCGAGACAGGATAGGATAGAACTTCAAGGAACCAAAGCATTAACATAGCGGCCGTGTATATCGCAAGTGCGTGGCACCGTGGCAGTACCGGCGGTATGCTACCCAAAGAACCACTGTTACGAGATCAGAAGTCAAAGCAATAAAAATGTCCGGAATAATATCGGCGGCTTGAGAAACATATATACCTATCAAGTAACAAAACAAATCTCGTCAACTATTAATGATACTGAATAGCGAGACTTACCAGAAGAACCCACACCAGCTGTAAAATAAAATCTTGAGAGGTTCGCTTTCTATCGATTCAGACCAGTAGGGCTCACAGAGGAACCCTACCACCGACTACTTCAAGAAAGGCAAGACGATTCTTCCGTGCATCTCGCTGCTTTAGTCGCGCCCGTGTGGCACACGCAGCCATCTACCTGGAAGGCAGAATGAGCGATGATCGCAGTTGCACTAGCGGAGAACCCTGGCACTATGAGACCGAAGATGACCCAAATAGATCGGGACCGTCGAAGGTGTGGTACTCGCACGGTGAAGAATGATCCCAACTGCTGGGCAGCTCCAGCCAATAGGTGAACTGTGCTGAGGACGTAAAACGTTCCTGGTCCGGAATGAGATGACTCGAAGCTCAGGAATTGCAGCATTAGGTAGGTACCAATTGAATCGTCAAATGATAAGTATACTTGAAATCTTCTCGCGGTGCATACAACTTTGAATGCAACATCTAATAAACTGTCAGCAACCGAACACAACCGAACCAATGCCACGGTAAAGCCACAGCTCGCCGACTGGACCCACACTGTAGCGGTGTAATAGCTCCATGCCCCGACCACAACAGGTATGCATAGTGCTATCGCAACACATCATCTCGAAGCTTTCTTCAACATCTCTCCCGTAGCCCAACCATTCAAGGTGGAAGGGAATATCGGCATCTCGTCCAGCCGTTCGGTTTCGTGAGCAAGGATAATTACGACATTGTCCATCCCGTGCATTTGCTTCAGCTTAATGACAGTATCCCGAGCTGTTGCGATATCGACATGATTTTCTGAGCTAACGACTCTAACCCCGGGATCGTAGCATTCTCTGTTGTGACAACAATCCGCAGCAAAGACGATGAAACTGTTCGGTGCAACCCGCGCCAACAGTGCAAGATGCCCTGGAGTGTGCCCTGGTGCATCGAGGATGTAGAGCGATCCGTCAGAAAAGAGATCCACACCTCTGGACAAGGGCCCTATGGGCGAGATGATGGGAGCCGCCCGAAGTGTAGAAGATGGTGTCACGTATGGTGGAATGAAATGGGAGATATTGTTCTTCCCTTCAAATGTGAGGTATATTACTTCCTGGTGTTCTGGAAACCTGAGACGACTGCTACTGGGGTTGTCCGGATAGACAGACTTCATTAGATCCCTCGAATCTTCCCCAAGTATGAGTCGTGCGGATGGAAATGGGCTTAGGTCGCCGACGTGGTCAAAATGAAGATGACTACCATGAGATATATGAATGAACATCTTGTCAAGCAAAAATTCCAGCAACGTACCTGTAAATAATCGTCGAAATGTCCCCTGGATCAACTTTCCCCTGACGAAGCAAGTCGGCAACATCCTTTTCGCAATCAATGGCGAACATTTTCAGGTCGTCTTCTAAGACGGGTGGGTAGCCTAAACCGCGCTTTTGGAGATAGCAAACTTAGTTAAAGTTGTCAAAGTTGAAGGGTCATGATTGATTACCGCACCTTCCTGAGCCCTAGATCAAACAAAAGCTTTCCGTGTTCTTTGTGTTCGATTAAGAAGCACAGAGAAGGGACCCTCCTTCCAACATCAACATCAAAATCGATACTGTCTTCGAAGACTTCGCGGTCCGGGAGCCAGATGGACCCAGCGACGATAGCTGCGCATTGAACGTAGTTTTGACCATCGACGTCGCAAGGCAATTGAATCAAAGGTTCCTGCATTGTGAGGAGATGCTTGGAATTGTAGTGATGGTACTAATGCGTGCAGAGTATTGTCATCGCGACGTAACACAAAATTTTCACACGCTTCGGCAAGGCTAATCTTGTTCCTGACCACCATGTGGACAAGATTGAAGAGACGAAGCTATGTAGCAGAGGCTGGGAGCTGCGCCGGTAGGTCGTATTTACGGAGTTGCTGTTTCATACAAACTTTTTGGCAGTTCCCTCGACTTCCCTGGATTTTCCCAGAGATTGAAGTTTTACTCGTGGCTAACCACTCGCACTGGCAACTTGGAGATTATTCACCAGAACGTAAGAACTCCCCTTCAAGCTTCGGTGTGAGTGCTAGTGAATCTCAGCTGTCCCAAGCACTAATTAGATTGGATTCAGAAAGACTGCAGACGTTCAAAACATAGTTTGAGGTATCGACAACCCCAGCTGCAGCGACTGATGTTACGAAACTCGTTCTCGATTAACGCAGGTCCTGGGAAGTCTCCGCAAGTATATCCGAACCGTATAAGCGACAATTTATTTCTTACTACACCAACTTCACGTCAATAAAGAAGTTGCTTATAATAATCACATAGGTGGTACCGTGACGAAGGAACAAGGAATATTGTCTATGCCGATGAAGTATAACGGTTGCCGTTCTAGGGCCTTGTTACGATAGTGGAATATCTTTCCTTGCCACGCCTGTCGCAGGTGAGTTTTTACCCATCTAAGTACTCGAAACCTGGTGTCGATTCGTCATTCAGCAGAGTAATATAATGGACACCTTGGTCAAGGCAAGAAGATTAAGCCAATGGCAATGCAATCATCTTTGGCGTCGTCGAACCGCCCATCCAATTCGATCTGCGCTACAGGGTTCAAGGCAGCGGTACACATTCTGCGCTGTGACTAGGCATGCAGTAGGGCAAGTGCCCTTTCTGCAATCAATGATCTCTGCATCCCTACCTAGTTGTGGACTCTGAGCTACGCACCGCCCCTGTCGAGACGAGCAGCACGGTGGTGGTCGGGAAGCTTTTCATCAGCATTTTCTCTAGCATTCCATTCCATCTCTGCAACGAGCCATCTCTTCCCTAGCCTCTTTGTCACCACTACCTCCTCCATCTTCTCCAGGTCGGTCACATCAGTCAATCGGTCAAATCAATCAAGTCGTTCGGATAGTTCGGGTTGGTCCGTCCGTCCGTTAGCTGATCGGTCTGGTCGGAAAGCCATCGTCGATGATGGTAGGACAAGGGACATCCGACAGGGTCTCTTGAACATCGAGCGGAATGATGATAATTAAATGGGTTTTCGGGGTGTCATGATATTAGGTAGGATCGTAATGGCCACATAATCACGGGGGTCGTTGACGAGGAGGATGGGTCATCGGAGTTGACTTCGAGGGCGCGCAGGGCCACATACTGTAACTCGTCGAGACGGGTCAGCACGGCGATGGTCGGGAAGAGACTTCAAACAACTGAGTTTGTTGTTAGATACATTCTTTATACATATATCTTTCCCCTCCTAAACCTTTCCCCGCGACAGCCCCCCATACCAACCAGAGATGGTATTCAGCTATCGGGCACACACACTTCTTTTATGGTGGGTATAAAGGCGTGTATTTAACATTCTCTAGCTGCCTACTATTCAACCTGGCTTTTCTACGGGAATACATACGGAGCAAGGAGCAAGGAAGTTCGCATATGAGCTAGAAATTTCTAGCTCATATGCGAACTTCCTTGACGTACCTCCGACAGCCTGACCGATACAACACTCGAACATTTGGTCATAGTTGAATTCACTCCGCGGACTCATACTTGAGAGGTCACAAGATTCGTATACGGCTAATGGTACAGAGCCGTGACACAGAGCCGTGATACTCTTGCTTAACGAATACCAACGAATAGCCAATGAACCCGCAAGAGCCAGGGCAGTTCTTTGCTCAAATTGAAACAGAACGAAGCCTGTGAAGGAAAACGAACCGAGCCGCGGCGAAAGTACCGAGCACAGCCAACAGGAAAAATTGGCTATAAGATTGCCTGCCGGCGGCAACTGCTTTCAACTCCCCTTCGTTTCACCACCACGATATCAGCATGAGACAGAGGTATAGGCTCTTGCTGCTCTCCCTTCCCCATTATTTGTAGCGTGAATAACTGAGCAGCGTCTTTTTATGCTCGAAGTCATGTAATGTGGACGGACTACCACCGCATAATAATGGTACAGGAGGCTGGTGGGTCACTTTGTGCATAAGGTCATTTGTAAACGTCGATGACGCATCATTATCCTCAGTCCAAAATATCTTCGGCAGGGAACCGCAACGATACACACGGGCATATATAAATGGGCAAGGATACCCCTCTAACAGCGTCAACTTCTTTCTTCCCCAAATCTCTCAGGAGCCATGACCTCAAAAAACGACTTAGATCCCCCTTCCATTGATATCAAAAGCGAAAGCAGAAGAAACAGCGAGGGAATTTCGCCGGTGGCAACAATTGTTGAAGATGTTGATGTTGGGAGCTCAAAGAAGCCTGAGGGCAAAGATCCTCTACCCCAGACAGAGACGAACGAGTCTGGCGTGATCACGGTTAACTGGGAAGGGCCAGATGATCCAGAAAATCCAAAGAAGTGCGTGAACTCGTGCTATTTGTTTCTCACTCGTTCTCATTCCAAGAACCCGCAAGTTGGACGTTCAAGCGCAAATGGGCAGCGACAGCAATCGTATCTCTGTTCACCTTTATCAGCCCAGTCTCCTCGTCAATGATTGCTCCAGCGTCGGAGAGTGTAGCAAAAGATTTTGGAATAACGAGTCCAGTCACGATTGCGATGATTACCTCGATATTTGTTTTGGCATACGGTAAGTTTTGCTTTGGTTCCTTTTGGTTGACGAAAGCTAAAAGATGTCAAGCCATTGGCCCTCTCGTAAGTTTAATCGGACTCATATCCACGATAATTTCCTAAGCTAGCTTCTAGTTCCTAGGGCCCCTCAGCGAAATCTACGGACGATCGCGAGTGCTTCAATTAGCCAATTGTTCTACTTGGGTCGGTCTCTTTCATTTAGATATTCTGGCCAATTCTGATGATACTTTTAGTGTGGAATCTCGCTTGTGGATTTGCCCAGAATGAAAAGCAGCTAATTGCTTTTCGCTTGTTGGCTGGATTGGGGGCAGTGCACCACTTCGGTATGCAAATGATCTTGTTGGTTTCAATATCACTTCTTACACGTTATTCAGGTTGGTGGTGGCGTTTTGGGAGACACTTGGTTGCCGGAACAAAGAGGGAAAGCAATAGCCTTGTATTCACTGTGTCCATTGCTCGGGCCCGTAATCGGACCAGTGGCCGGCGGCTGGTATGTCAGGAAATTTGCTTTGATTGGAGCATTATGAACTTACTTGGACGCAGGATAGCAGAGAAATCAACTTGGCGATGGGTGGTAAGCTGTCGCAGTCTTTAGCTCACTGGTTCCGCTCAATAGTCATTAGTTCTGGTCAACTTCTATCGTTGATGGCGCCATTCAAATCGCCGGTCTTTTCTTTTTGCGTGAAAGTGAGTATTTATATGAATGTCATAGAATCTATCATACCCACCCAACTCTATAGCGTTTGCTCCTGTATTGCTTGAACGAAAAGCCAAACGCATAAGGAAATCCTGGCGTCAGACGTAGAAAAGGGGGCTACTGTTAAAGAAGTACGTACCATATACTCGGGCGAAGGCCGAAGGTAAGCAAATACATTCGGTTACCCGAATCGGCGAACTCACAGATATAACAGCTGGCAAGCTATCTTCGCAAAGGCGATGGCCCGTCCATTCCAGCTGTTTGTTCGTGAACCCATCGTTCAAGTCATCGGACTATATATGGCTTTCATATATGGAATCATGTACCTGTGAGCACCATCTCGCTCGAGTTTCAGATTACAAGTGCACAGTGACTCATTGACAAACAGTGTACTTAACCACTATCCCGACGATATTCCAAGTAACATATCAACAAAGGCCTGGTATTGCTGGACTCAATTACATCGCGTTGGGGCTTGGTTTGTCTGGTGCTTCTCAGCTTAATGCTCGCTACATGGACAAAATTTACGTCTACTTCAAGAACAAGAATGATGGTGTTGGTCGCCCAGAGTTTCGAGTTCGTGAGTAGTCATTCTTGCCTCGGGGACTGACCTAATATTACATCTAGCGCCCATGTTTCTTGGTGCCTTGTTAACGCCTATTGGCTTATTACTCAGCGGATGGGCCGCTGAAGAAAAGCTACATTGGATTGTCACTGATATCGTGAGTACCGACTCCCGACGCATCATACGACTATGTTCCTCATCCTTGACACGTACAGGGTATTGCAATCTTCGGTGGTGGTACAATCATCTGTTTTCAATCTATGCAAACATATGTTGTCGACTGCTTCACACTGCATGCTGCATCAGGTACGTACAAAGGTACACTTCAAAGGCAAAGCGCTGACGCAATTTTCTTTGTAGCTCTAGCAGCAGTATCATGTTTACGCTCTCTTGCCGGGTTTGGATTCCCTCTGTTTGCACCCTCACTATACAGCGCTCTAGGATATGGAAAGGCTGTAAGCATTCTCGCCGCCATAAGCATTGCAATAGGGTGGCCGGCGTAAGTGCAACTTGCTGAGCTCCGATTCTCACTTCTCACTAATATTCTGACAGACCCGTCATGTTTTGGAAGTATGGCGCAACTATTCGAGAGAAAAGTAGATATGGAAATAGATCTGCATAACGGACATAAAATTCACGATGTCGGATGAACAATGACTTGACAATGACAGTATGTACTGGCACGATACCATAAAACTCACGTAGTTATCCTAGCATCATATTTAGATACTTACTCTAAATTACTCTTGAAGTAGTACACATGTTTTTGCAGCTGAATGGTATGGCCGTGATTTCACGTGTGTTGTTGGCGTTGAAGAGGCCTGTGATCATCATCACGGGCGTCTCACCCGTGCCTTGTTCTCTTCCTCCCACCACCTGTACGAACACCCACCCGCGAGCAAGGATACTAAATTCGCCCATTCGACGAAAATATCTTTGCGACTGTCTCGTCCTGGCAAGAAAGAATGTCTGAACCTCTGGAAAAAGTGAAGCCTACAGCTCAACATCTTGTAGATGAAGACGATGATCTCGATGAGCTTGACGGTGCGCAACCTATTCGTGAACTACATTGGAAACATTCTGATAGCATCTCCCGTCATGCTCATTAGATGTCTTATCGGAATTCAATCCACCCACCAAGTCGTCGGCGCCTCCTCCAAACGCGAGCTCCGGAAAGTCCGGTTTTGGTCGGAAGAGGACAACACGAGAGTAGATCACCCACCCGTATCAATACCAGGTTCCGGAGTTCTCAACTCTGGTTTAGATACGACAAACGAAGCTTGACGAAGCCGCTTTGTCCGACGAGTTTGCGAGGGAGTTGGCGAAAAATATGGAAGAGCTGATGAAAGAGCTAGTCACCGAAGGCGAGTCATCTACGAAGAGTGGCGGGCCGGAGACCGAAGAAGACAAGGAAAAAGAAGCACAAAGGATAATGAAAGCTGCATGGGAAGCCATGTTAGTTGAAGGCATGAACGGAATGACGGGCGAAGATGTTTCGGAAGACAACACTGCTAGCAGGTCTGAGGGACCAAATAATTCCGGAGACTTCCAGTCAAAAATCAAGCAAACGATGGATAAGTTAAAGGAAAGCGAATCTAATTTGAAAGTATGTTTAAATGTCATATCTTCCACCGTATCGTTCTCAACGCAACTTAGGCTGGGTCATCCGCTGGGGCCCCAGATACACTCGAAGGTCTTTTGGAATCACTTCAGGATCTTGGCCTCGACAACGAAGATGACCCTGAATTCAATGGATTCCTCGAGAATGTCATGGGTCACCTGATGAGCAAGGATATTTTGTATCCTCCGTTGAAGGAACTCAGCGATAATGTTCGTCTCTCTCGTCTAAATTTACAAAATAACTAACACACTGCCCTAGTATCCTCCATACCTTGCAAATCCCCCGAAACCGCTAAGCGCCACAGAAAAAGAACAATACGAAGCTCAGCTAGTCGCCGTACGGAAGATTATTGCTATCTATGAGAAGCCGGATTACGATGACAAGAATACCGAAACTTCGAAAGAGATTGTGGATCTCATGGGAGAGGTTGTTTTTCAAACGCTGTTTTCATTTACACCTGCTAACGGTTAGCTTCACAGCTTCAATCTCACGGAACGCCGCCTGAAGAGGTGATGGGGCCATTGCCTCCAGGCTTTGGTCTCGGGTGCTGAGGGTTTGCCTGACAATTGCACAATTGCATGACAGCTCGAGTTTGAGGGTGTGAGGCACCGTAGTATGTATGTCGACCTGACTAAACTATCAAGTATATTTCGTCTTACTGTATTTTGGACCTTGTACTCTAGTTCTTGGATATTCTCATTTGGTTGCAGTGGCATTCCTTGCCTGTTCCTTTCAAATGACGCGATGCACCTTCGATTTCGATCTGAGGGGAACCCGAAAGGCGTTGAGATTAATGTGTGATAAATCCTTGACATAGCCCTAAAAATACAATTCGCAGCTGAACAACACCGTAAGATCAACTATTATGGTATCCATAATTCTATGCTCCCGCACAAGGCCTTGACGTTGACCTGAAGAGTACAGACAAGAGCTTTCTGTAGGTTTGAGGCAAGCCGCTCAATAAGTGTACCCTACAGAGGTTTCTCGTTAATATCTCCATCCATGGGTAGAGGATAGTCCGACGGACTTACGGAAGTGAGGATTTTGTTTGTCGGTCATGTCCTGTTCGGCATTCAGCGCACCAAGTTCCTTTCACCTTTTCAGGTGTCAGCCCTTGTGCAGCTGCCGCTGCCTCTCTAGATCGGTTGAGGAAAACGAGGTAGAATCTCCAAGACAAGATGAATAAGACTAATCAGAAGAATGGTTAACGCTGAAGTCTATGGGTAAGGTACAAGCACTCACATTGGAGGGCCAGGCATATTGCGCAAGCGATGATAGCAGGGACATATCTCGGAGCGTCCTTGGCTCTGAAGAATTGAGATCCTGCAGCATTGCCTGTGCAGTATCCTACGAACAGAATACTTGAAACAATGGACTTTTTAGTCCGTCCTGCAATATTCGAGGGAATGAAGAGCCAAAGCATGAGGCCGTTTACATTCACAGTCATCGTCTAGAAGGAGGTTAATCATGGAATAAAAATGCAGATCAATGCGAAAGCAGACACACCATCAGGAACATTCCAAACTTGATCCACCTGTAGCTAAGGTCATCGGGCAAGAGGGCCATGGCTAACATGCCGATGAACCCTGGGAGAATGGCAAAGAGCTTTACACTTGTCAGATTGTATTGCAAGCGGTAGGGAATGGAGGCGCACCATCAGGAAGAAACGAATATTAGGGTAGCGTGAAGATGCCCAGCCAACAAACAGGAACCAAATTATGGAGGCACCGTCTCGAGGAATGTTGTAGAGTACGGTCTCCAGCGAGGTAAAACCGAAGCTCTTGTACACCAAATTACCGAACTGTCCGCCTTTTCATCAGATTGTGTGGATGAGCTTTTCGATATCCAATACGCACCGAGGTCACACCACCATTGGGCAGCGCAGCGAGGATTTGGCTACAGAAAAGGAACCAGGTTGAGGGGTCGGTGAAGGCTTCGATAATCTGATCCTTTTTCCATTCACGACGTTTCTGAGCGTCAGTTCCTGTGCGGTTGTTGACGATTCGAGCTTGAACGATTCGGCGTTCTTCGGGTGATATCCAGGACACTTCTCGGGGAGTACCGAGTAAGAACCAACAGAAGACGGAAAGTACGATTGTGATAGCGCCAAGGAAGAATGAGATTCTGGTGGATTGACAGCATAATATCAGAATTTGGAAATTGGTTCAAGGTGACGGGGTACTCACCCCTTCCATGCGGCGAGACCGCCATGTCTCTGTGCGTGAAGTCCTATGGCGTACATACACAAGTTGGTGATGATACCGAAACCAGCGTTGGCTGTTCCCCATATGATTGACCGCCTACGAACATTTAACTCAAACCAATCACCAACAAAGAACGGTGACATACAGCGAGTGCTCCTGCGTCTTGTACCAGGTTGCAATGATGAGAAGGAACGATGGCGAAATGGTACATTCAAATGCTCCTTGGAGAAATCGCAATGCCATGAGATCGGCGAAATTGCGCGCTGAAAGAGAGAACCAGAACGTCAGGCATAGGGTCGAGGCTGCAACATCGAGAACATTACCAAACCCAGTGCAAAGCACGATAATGCCCCAAAGGAACATAAGCACCGAAAGGGTTTTTCCGACGGATACACGCTGCATCATGTAGCTGCTGGGGAACTCGAAGATCCTGATAAATGGCTTTAGCATGGTGGGGAATAGGGTAGAGGTCTGAAGGTACGAACATATAGGCGAGGTAGAAAATTCTAACAATGGTTTAATATGGTTTTGTCAGGGACTCCAAGAAACAACTCACGTTGAAAGCCTGATGAAGGATTAGTCACGGGAGTCTTTGAGAACAACGGGCAACTCACCAGGAAAACTGTTGCCCAACAAGACCTGTGTCTTCACGGATTCCAAAGACAGCTTGCGTCGAAATACCAGTCTTGTCGGCTTGCTGGACCCCATACGCAACCCACATGAGAGGTAGTAGGTATCGATCCTAGTACATGATACAGCGTCAGTGGTTCAGCCATGTAGGACGAGGTCGTGAATGCGTACAATTTTCCTAAGGATTTGCTTGTACTGCTCCTCGGTGTAGTCCGATTCGGCAAGCACATCCTCTCCATTGCGTTCCTTGTCGAGAACAGCAACGTCGTCGAGGGACCTCTTCTCCGTCACTGAGGGTTCCTTGGAAGACATTTGGACAGAAGGGTGAGGATCCAAAGGTGGGGAAGAGCTTAAACCATTCGTCAATTTTAAAAAGTGTCTGTGCCGTTACCCCGGAACAGACAGTCCTATCGGGGTCCGTTCCTGTGATTAGATCTGTGCATACGCCATCTCGCTAAGCGCTAGTGTAAAGGAGAACCCGGAGATTCCGCTCCATTCAGATAAGACTTTGAGTAACACTGATAGGCAATTTATTTCCTATCCTTCGCTACTATATCGAATACATCTCTTTTGCACAGAGGTACTCTAGTACTCTGCAGTTGTGATAGGGAATGTCTTTCCTATCCTTCGAGAGCTCTTTTGCAGCCTCTAATGACAGATCACACACTTCGGCCTGAGTTGCCAAGGAATGTCCGATTCAAGTTTCGACCACGCTAACCCTTCTTCCTGTCAATTTTTACTCTGTAGACTGTCAATATGTACATTTACAACTTATCCCGATTCGGAAGCTTATTCCTAACGCTCGCTCGACGCTTCCTTGCGCAACACTGGGCAGCGTCACACGAAAAACGAACATTTGATTATCCACGTCTTTACCTGCGTCAAAAGGTACGCCCAGCGAGACGCCATGGGTGCTTATGAAGTCGTTGTCAGCCTAGATGGTTTGCGAGTTTCGTCAAATATCAAGAAACAAGATAAAAATACGTAACGCACTGCAGTGAAGAGGAAATAGTCATCGGGGAATGATGGGTCACCTGCGGGGGCAAGTGCCAACGATTCCCATTTTCCAACTATCAGCGTCTCGTCATCATCACCACCTGGACGAAAGAAGCTGATTTGTGGGTGTATATGTGAACTAAGCATATGCTACGCACCATTATGGAGCCCAAACCTGGCAAGCTGGTCGTCATCAATATAGTCCACAAAGGAAACGTACGTGGCAGGCGTTATGCTCTTATCCAATTTCCCCTTGGGAGCCACAGGGTTGGCTGGGTCATCGTACTTGGTACCGTGGATGTCGGTTGCCTTCGCGAATACTGAAAAGATCGGCTTGCCTGGACCAAGCAAGTGTCAGAGCATGAGAATCAGGAGTAGAAGGACCCTGTCTCACTTGTACTTGGATTCTGTTTCATCACCGCCACGACCATCTCCATCCCTCGAAAGTGCAAAGAATACATTCTTGCTCACAAATAGAATCTCACTGCATTTGCGCGTGTTTCCTTTACTGTTGCTTCGTGGCAAAGGAACAACCCATTCTCCCACCAGGGCCGGGCGTTTAGTGTCGTCCGATACATCGTACGCAACGAGCCGAGTAAAGCTTGACGTGGACTTGTCGTCTCCCCCATCTTGAATTGTGGCTGCCTGGAGCATCGCATAGAGGATTTTGCTGTCGTAATCAAGGGTCAGCCCTTCAAAACCTGGGAGACGATGAGTACTTAGACGCATCAGGATAGATAGGTATCCTAAACATACCGGAGTTAGCTGCTCTACCCGTCGCAGGGTCGTCATCCGAGGTGAAGGTGAGGTCACCGTTCTCGTCCATAGGAAGGAAGGCAGCAGGAGGTTGTATGGTGTGGATCAAGTGTCCGTCGGCACTGAAGCGGTAAATGTATGGGCCATATTCATCACTTATCCAGTAACTGAGAAGAGAGTATTGTTAGCTCCTGACTAGGGAAAGAATCACCCTTTGAGTGCTGACCTGCCATCTGGTGCCGCTGCAAGACCTTCGACATCCAAGGACAGGTGATTAAAGTCGGCGCTTGGAATAGGCATGACCGGATCCGCGTCAATCAATTGAGGGAAGCCACTTTGTGCTGGTCTGACTGCCAAACCATCGAGGCCAGTGGTCTTTGTGTCGTTCCGTTCGAACATGAGAGTGGTGCTCTTGATAGGTGAGTTGCAAGCGTCTTCTGTGCAGTGCTGAAATCCAGGTCCTTCGAGTCATAATACGGTGTCAGAACGAAGTCAATCTCGTGCTGACGCGATTGATAATCAATGGTGGTTTCTCTGTTGTATTCGCGTTCTAAAATAAGCCAACCAGTAGCGGTTTCAATTAGGACGCACACATTGTAGCCACGATCAGGACGAGCCACGAGGGTACCTGTGAAAGTTCCATTCACTCCCTGTTTCCACGTCCCTCGTTTGAATCCAATAGCACTTCCATATCCCCCGATGGTATCTCCAGTCGACTCTTTGAAATCGGATGGGATGAATCCAAAGCCAACCAGACCCTTGTTGATGTATTTGACCCCGTCAAGCTTCACCGAAACATCGCGCGAGGTGAGAGGCGTGCAGAGGGAGAGCGGTAAGCAGAAATGGTGGCAGCTGCCACCAAGGAGATCTTGTGGAAGGCCATGAAGGAAGAGACCCAGAAGTTGACGACCGAGTGCTAGCCGCTCTTATAGCGCTAAGTAGCCCCCAGGGACAGGTAGTGACACTTTGATAGTGTGATACATCAGAACTTTGCGTCGGACACCGGTGATAGTCTGAATCGAAGCAGGCCCGCCACAAGGTATGGCGAATTATAAATAAACGTGCGTTAGAGCGGGAGTTTAGCCAAGACGATTTTGAGTTGTTCGAGATGAAACTGCACGGATAACCATGTGGAAAATAACAAACGTGGGCAGTGAATGAGAGCTTGACAAGCCTGAGTTTCAATCGGCAGTTCAAAGTCGGTTTGAAGTGATTCCTGGTGTGGCCTAATGTTGACTGATGCCGCTGTTCCGAGTCGAAGAAGTCTAAGGAACGGAGGGGGATTGCTCGTGTGACGACAAAAAGTATGCCCAGAGCGCCTTGGTGCTTGGATTGATCATTCATTCTTCGACGTCGACACGAGTTGCATGTGCATCTACAAAGAGACGAACAAGATGTGAGGCGAACAAGAGGTTTGGTGATCGCGCACCTGAAGTCATGGGCCTGAGGGATGTGTGCGGGTTGTCTACAGAAATCCGATGCAATCATGGCCGATGCTGATGCATTCTTGTGGACGTTGTTCGGTGTGCGTCAGAGGCGGAGTATCGCAACTTCAGTTCAGGACACTTCAAGGAGTTTGAGAAAGTTTCACGTCACGAACCCAGATTGCGCAGCAGCTGCGACCTCGACCTTCTTCGACCTTGAGTTAAATCTTGTATAAAATGCCGGGGTTTCTCAAGAGTTTTGACATTTTGCATGCTGCAGCTGGTAAGTATCAGTGAGGTAATAGAGCAAGTCGAAAGGGAGTCGGAAGCTTCCGAGTCCGGCTTCGGTGCGGCTCTCTTTGAATTCTTACAGTCATCCTCGAGTCATCCACCCAGGACCACTCTACACGTCACGTTAACCATGCAACTGACTGCCGCATTCTGCATTATCCCTGAAATGGCCAGGGCGGTCAGGCTAGCCTTCCTTCCAACACTTCGCGATATCTGGCAAGATCCGACCCTATTCTTCAAGATATCGCGGATATTCATGGCGTACGTCTGGACTGGTTTCGCCGATGGAACAGATGAAAATGGAAGACCTGTGAAGGAAGCTCTAATTACACAAAATGCATATGGTGTTGTGCTGGACTTGGGTGCAGGTAGGCATGCAGCTTTTGTTGGTACGGGCTGTCCAAACACACTGTTTTGAACATAGGTCATGGACACACTGTCAATTACTTGGATCGCAATAAAGTCAAGACTTATGTTGCTCTAGAACCCAACGCTCGCATGCACCCATTAATTCGTCAAAAAGCGAACGAAGCAGGGTACACCGAAGCAGACGGATCCTTCATTCTTCTCTCCTGTTACGCAGAAGACACCACGTCCATACTAAAGCTAATGGACCGTGGGCCGCATCCTGTTGACACCATCATCTCAGTCCTGACCATATGCACGATCCCTGATCCAGAAATCACCGTACAAAAACTCGTACGAGATGTCTTGAGGCCGGGCGGTCAGATCCTTTTCTACGAACATGTACTCAGTCCCAGACGTGATGTTGCGTGGTGGCAACGTTTCTGGGCGCCTGTTTGGGGTGTTCTTCTCGATGGGTGTCGGTTGGATCGACCGTCGCATCTATGGGTCGAGCAAATGGAGGATATAGCGGACAACGGTGAGAAAATCTCGGTTTGGAAGGAAGGCAAGTCGTGGGGGAAGCCGGGTGAACCTGAAGAAAACTTATGGTGGCACCAGGCGGGTAGATACGTGAAGAAGGAATAGAATATATGCTTAATGTACATACCTACATCTTACAATGCGAGAGACGGTATCTGGCTTTGTTGTCCTAATGCTATTGGCACATGCGTGTCACGCGTCGTGCATCGAGGTCACGTTCCAGTCAACGACGCGTCGCACTCATTTAAAACTCAGCAGTAATCCTTTTGCTTCCGCTCCGTCATTCTTCTGGCATCGTCACCACTCCTTGGCCCAGCTGTCTTACGATCTGCTCATGGACGAAGCTATCACGAGCTCTGAATTGCGAGAAAGAGACAAGATAATCGAACAGAAATATGAGAAGGAGCTTGAGGCTAGAGATGCAAAGGCAGCAAAGTGGCGGCGAGCATACGACGAGTTGTCTACAGAACTCTTCAACGAACGGAACAACTGTTTACACCTCGTCCGGTCTCTCGGTTTTGAGACTGTCAAACAAGCACAACTCCACATCGAGAGCTCCGATAATGTGAAAGTATAGGGACTGTCTCGAGCAGAATGAAGCCCTCAAGAGTGAACTGAAGGCACTGAAGGACGGGTACGAAGAAAAATTTCAGGCTATGAGAGACGAAAATGATTCTTTGAAGCAGTGCGTTTCATACTTATTTCGATTCACCAAAACATTGACGTTCGTTCCATAGGGATGCCGAGTCTCGCTCTGATCGAATACTTCAGCTCGAAATGGAGAGGCGTTTACTGGAACAAAAATACGACCAGCTGGCGAATGCCCATACCGAAGCGACTGCTAAGCACCTTCGTGAATACCAGAGGTTTCAAGAAGTGGCGAAGGTGGATTTATGATGAAGACCAAGGCCTCAAAGATCGACGATAGTAACAAGAGAATGAAGTATGCGGCCTTGACCTACATGCGCAGGATCAAACGCGTTGGCGCCCTCGGTCAAGACGCCAGTGATGAGAAGGGTGAGTTTTACAAAATAAGGAGATTTCTATTTCCTAATCACTATGGATAGTTCTCGACCTTCCAGACTTTGACGACGTATCTCCAATCAAAGCTAGTGTACCGTCAACCCCTTCCAAAAGGAGTCGCTATACTTCACCCTTGACACCGACGACCCGAGCTAATGTGACAAAGTCGACTCTAAAGTTCGGGACTTCTCCATTAACTCCTCTCTCATCCACTCTACGACCATCTTCTCCGCTAGCGTCTCCCTCTAAAATCAGATCCCAGATTTCAGCTGGTTCATCCGATACGGAAGACGAGACACAATTCGACGGCGTCTTGACATCTGCGATTCCGGACAGAACAGCCCAAGGAACCTCGTAAGTACTACCTGTTAGACTTATATCGCAGATGTCCCTACTGACGACTTCCATAGTAAACGTGTCTCCAGATCGTTTCCAAAAATCGCCTGTCCACACCCGTATATCTCCCGCACCCAAACAACCACTCTACTTGAAGCGAACACAGGGGATACCACCGACGTTTGCCGTACCTGGAGCAAATCCTTTTGATGAAAGTCCAGCAAGTTCACCTCAAACTTCGCCCTCTTCATCATCCCGGAAACGAAGGAGAGTCAGCGAAGCGGACGTACACCGACCTCCTGCTGATACTCCATCTTCCAATGACAAGGGTAAGGCAAAGGAGGTCTTCGACACCAGACAATAGCAAGGAGAACTTTACCACGAGGTTATCCATGTCAGTGGGCAGAGCAGAGGATGCGTTTGCTGGGAAACGTTCACGATCGCGGAATAGAGAGATGCCACCACCTGTTGCGCCGGCCTCCGTACCGTCTACTAGTCGCGCTAAGAATTTGGATGACTATTCCGCCTACAAAGGTAGAGGAAGATATGCGCGACATTCAACGTAAGTGCAAAGCTTTCGAGAGATGATAGCTGTACTAAAGCTCAAGCGTAGTGGCGAACAAGACAAAACCCTTAACGAGTTGTATGAAATCAACCGAGAGCAGAATGACGGCCTCGGCTATGAGTACGACGAAGTCGTGCGAGGAAGGGAGAGTAGGAAAAAGTTAGCTGCAGGTGATTGTGAAGATTGCCGAGAGGTTCGTAACATCACCGTTTCCTTTAATTCATCTGCTCATGCACGGGCTAGTACTACGAACGTATCGGACCCATGCCTCCACGACTCCAACAGCCACGCTGGCGCTCTCCCACAGCTTCACCGACCAAGAAGACAAAGCACTGCAACCATCGACATAAACAGCACACCACGGGGAAACGTCATGCCTCGCCTCCTCCTTCGCCTGATAGAAGCGGCATCGAGTCACATAAACAAGCGATATCTCGCCATCGTTTCCGTTGGGCCCGTGGCAAGACGCCACCGGGATATTGGGATATAGGCTTCCCAGATACGCAGGAGGCAGTTGCCATTAATCAGAAGGCAAATGAGATGCACCAGCAGAAGCGCAACCAGGTTGAAAAAGAGGCGATGAGCGCTAATGGAAGGTATAAGAGGAGATGAATGATGTTATCTAATACTAGGCACGACGGGGAAGGGAATTCAAGGCAGTCGCCGCGTGGATTTGTACATGTCTAAATAAAGAAATCAGAAGGCCACCTCCCCATGGTACACACTCCAAAAAAACCGGTCGGCGGGCACTATCGTAACCCTAGAATCACATTGCTCATACCATCAAAGACTATCCTCTTCCCCACCGTTTTCCGTAGTATGGCGCGACAATCGGACAGCCTGCCAACCTAACCCTGCAAGTATCACCATGTCGATGGCATCCTGGACACAGAGGCCCCAACGCAGACTGTGCCGTCCAATCACACGCTCGGACAACAGAGCCAGTTGGAGCACTTTTTCTATTATTTGAACGAACACCGTGAGTCGATAGCTCCCAGCGAAGACTTTGGAACGTTCGTTCAGGGCCATTTGACACAGCTTTCCGGTCCATGCCAATGGCGAGACCAAGATACGGATAATTGGCTCGGGAAGATCCTCGTAAGTCGGTAATGATTGTAAGGGTGAAATCAGGAAGACGTTGTATGGATCGAAGAGGAGGTAAATCAACACCAGGCCAACAAGGATCTATTTTAGATGAAGGTGAATCAGTACACCAGACCTGCTATCAAATAATCCATAGCACTTACCCCGATAACCAGACGCGTATCTGTTTTCACGTCTGCCCTTGCACTTGCCCTTTCCTGGTGATTCGCTTTCGCGCGCCTGGGGATCCATGACGATAAACCATCTGTATTGAGGAAGACGAGCCGTCCCGCCGTCCTGATCATCAACAAGGGCAATATCCACTGGAATATGAGGGTTTTGATCAATAGTGCGACTAGCGAGAACCAGTGACTGAGCTGAATGTTATCCTGCCTAATCTTGACCACGACATCGACCACAGAGTCCAGCAAATATGACGACGCTAATAGTAGAGTCCCTTTGACACTAATATGGACGGTTGACGTGCGAGTTATCCAGTAGCTTAGATCTAAAATGGTGGCAAGTACAGATAGGCAGGACCTGCCGAAAAAGGTTTAATGCTAAATGAAAGTAGGAGGATTAGAACGTTGTAGGACATACACTGCGGTATTGAGGGCTAGTCGTCTCCTGGGATGTGCTTCCGGATCAAATCTATGGCCTAACAATCCGTCTATAAGGGACAATGAATAAGGTTTCAATGAGCTAGAATCTAGGCGTACTCACTGATCAATTCTGCACGTGAGTGGTCCGATTCCTTTTTCCAGTCGCTATCGTCGTGTTTGAGCGATGCAGGTATATTCCACAACTCTCCCATCAACAGCTTCCCTGGTGAGCGCCCAGAGAACGAGACGTGCCAAGTGACATTCATCGTGTCCTGATCTAGTAGACACCTATGAGGAAATGAGGGAATTGACGTGGAAAAGGGGGATCTAACCTATTTGCTTTTCATCTAAAGCAGTGGAATCAGAGCACACTTTCCGTGTCACTGGAACGGGCTCCAGATCCTACGAACACAGGTAAGTTCAAGGAGGGTGGTACTTAGCGCCGGTAAAGGAAGACGTGCCTTCGGTCCAGCGCCTGAAGCAAGATATGTCATATAAGGCGCGTAAAACCAGTCAGCGGACTCGTTCGGTCCGTCTGGCATGTGCCCCTGCAAGAGCGTTTCCCAGTTACCATTGACCATGTAATGGCGCTCGCAAAGCCATAGCTGTGGTGTGATGTTCGGTTGATCCTGACCGCACTAGCCTGTCTGTCAGGGCCATAGTCAAAGATAACGGCTACACAGTACCTACTGAGCTAGCTTTAAGATCCTTATGCTTTTTTAGCATAGACCTTACGGTTGAAGATGTGGGTTTCATCAGAGACGCGAATTTGAGATCTGCGGAAAACGTGGTTGGTCGCTGAGGGTGTCAGCCAGTAGAAAAGGCGCACCTGGTTGTCACGAATGGGTGTTTATTTGACATATCTTCGCTCATTCGATACGTTGGCAAGTGATGCGTCACACCAAAGTAATCGGGACCGCCCCGCAGCTCATCCTGTTGCGAAGCGCCAAAAATGTCATCTGCTACGTCGGCAGCTGTTTTATCGCACTTGCCGGGAAGATCTTGAAAGCTCAGAAGTGTGAAGCTCATGGCGAAGGCCTCAGCTGCACGGTCCTGAAGCTTTCTATTCGGAATGTTCAATGTGTTCAAAGGAAACCTGTGATTAGGATATGTCAGCGAAATCCATGATGAGTTACAACCTGACTGACGGATAGGCCTTCATACGGGGCCACTTTACTTTCGGTGGAACCCAGGTAGAGTAATGAGAAATGAAATCCAAAGGTGAAGGCGAGGTTGGAATCAAAACGACTGATGCACGAAGATCAGATTCGGACAGTTTTGGGGATCGGCTGAACGTCGAGTAATGTGAGAGAAAGTTCAAACGGGCAGTGAATGCGAACGCACAAGATTTCCGTGGGGATCTGCAACTCCACCTTCGTCTTGATATCTTTGTCCTTCAGTGTCAACCCATGAAACACCACGTCGGAGAATATAGGCTTTTCGTAGATGTCATCCTCTTCGTAACCCATAAGATAATACCGGTTCTCCAGGGATTCGCTGACCGATATGCTGGGCGAGAGATCCTTCAATACATCGGTAAGCGGATTCATCTCTCTCTGTCTCTCTCTCTGTTCTATCTCTTCTCCTGTGCGACGCATCCAGACAGTAATTGCGACATCGAACGTTTGGTTTTCATTGATAAGAGGTCGAACTACGGCATCACGATTCCCACTTGCAAGTACCTCCTCCCATGTTTGGTTCTGGTAGACTGACGTATGAGCAAATCGAGTGAGTTCGATAATGTGGCCACCATTCAGAGCAATGAAGTACAAAACGGAGAGGATGAAGATTACAAATCCTATCCACAGCACGAATTTCCAGCCAGAACGCGGCTTGCGGCTGGGTGTGATTCCAGGATCAAGTTCGAGTTCGGACTGCGACTGGGTTGGTGAGGTAGACATGAAGGAGTGCGTGTAGACTTCATGAGCTAATATTATATACAACGAGGATGAATGACTCACCACGGGTTCAGATGCTAATCACTTTTGAATCGGGGTATCTGACGTTGACATGATTGTTCAAGAGAATGCGGTCATGGCCAGTGATACTGGGAGCGTGAGGAAAAGATGTAATTAAGCAGCATGGCTCAAGATTGTCTGCCAGAGTCGAAAGAGCTGTCTGCGGCTATATGGTCCTGCATTGCGAAGTATAATGAATTAGATATTAAAGAAAGGTGCGTTAGATGTAAGCGCTAAGCGCCAGCTGGGCGGTGCTTCTGAGCGCCCATTGGCCCATTTCCTATAATTTTACCCTGCGCCAAATGGGAACGGTCCATTGCAGGTAATTCAACAGTTCGAAGCTCTGAGTCTTATGCTCTCCCCACAGAGCCATCCTTTAGTCTGGAAAATGTCTAGTGACTTTCTGCGTAAAAAACCCTGATTTCACTTTTGCTTCAGATACCTCCCCATGCATACGAATTCATTCTGAATTCGGGCAGCTGTTGGGCAGCTGTGTATCGTTCTTGCACTAAGGATATTATACTCGACTGTATCACCATAACTGGAAGCTGTATAATATGTATAAGGTTCATAGTTACTTACCTACAAGTGGCTATTACATACTAATGGTTACTGATCGGTGTGTCCAGGCTACATAGACTTCGAAGCTGCGGTCACGACGCAGTTCACCTTCTTTGATCCTTTACCACTATTTTCTTGCACTTTCAGCACTACGGTCGGACACAAATAACATGGCCAAAGGGATACCAGATCGCTTGGAACTTCTGGAAGTTGTGCATAGTTTCCAACGTCCCAGCAACTACAAAGATACCATGTGTGGCGGTCAAGTTGGTGGTATCCAGATGAGCGAAGCACGACCAGTAGCATCGTATAGCTGGGCAGATGATGTCCCATTCCCAACTATAATCGTTCCTGGTGAGTGCATCTATTTCATGAAACTGGGATGCCGGATAGTTCTGACCCGAGGCAGGCGCTCCACGAACATGGACCAAGTACCCTCCGCGCAAGGTGAAGCCAAAATATGGAAAACAATACCGCGACCAGAATGCAGCTCGAATGAGTACTGTGAATAAGAGCCCTCTCATGCCGATATTCGCAGCTGCAGAGGCGATGGGTAACTTGAACGAGTTGAAAGGCCACGATATCATCACAGATAGAAATGGACTCCGAAAACTGTTTCGTTGGGCAATGGGAACCGGTAATGGAAACCCCTTCCGCATCGATGTGCAGCTCGCAGGGAAAACATGCTTGTTCACGCGTCGTGATCCGACGAATGTCGAGAGAAGCTTTCCTGGGTCTGGAAGAGAGTATGGCTTTGCATATGAAGCTGCAGCGACAGTTTCGTCAGATAGATCCACGAGCCACCATCGAATAATCTCATATGTGAGTCGAATAGGCTCTATGGAGCTTCAGCCAGCTGACGGTGTGCAGAGATTGGGGGATATCACCTTGCTTGTGCGATGCGAAGTGGACGCTTGTCTGGGGACAAAACCTTCCATCCCCGCGAAAGCGTCTACTAGTACCCCAACAAGCGGACGACCGCTCTTTTCATCCGTTGCCCAGAAAGGTCTTCCGACAGGACAGCAATCCTCATCGAAAATGAGGATGCATCAGCTATCACGGAAACCTGCAGGCAGATTCTCAGCAGGGCTCACCGTCCGCTTGTCGACCTCGGAGGTCTTGGTGCCGCAGCACGACCTCATCGAGATCAAGACGTACAAAACCAAAGTCTACTGGACAGATGCATACCCCCAATTACGCCTGGGACAAACACAGTTGGTATACACTGTCCAGCATACGGAGGAACACTTTGCCGTGCCAGAAAAAACAAATGTCGGCGATGAGAACAATTCTGCGATGATGAAGAATGCAGAGTGGTTCGATGAGAATGTAGTAATGCTGCATGCCATTTTGGAACAGATTCTGGCTGTAGTTCGGGAACAGGGTGATGGGGCAGCTCTCAGTTTGGTGCAAGAAAATGGGCAGCTGGTGTTGATGAAGCGAAAGGCATTGAAAAACAGAGTGGTGGAGGATGCTGTTCTGAGTTTTCTCCAAGAAGAGTAAAAGTGTGTAAAAGTCGGGAGTGTGTATTTACGTCATTGGAAAGAATCCATAAGCTTAAGGCCGCTTTTTCGCCGACTGGCCTCTTGTTCTTTTCCACAACACTCATCTCAGTCTATCACCGCCATGGTCAAGACATTGTCTACCAGCGTCACTCGTTCTCACAGAAACAAGTCTATTTTCAATCCCTTCACGCCTATACGCAAACTACTTCGCTCGAAACGTCCTTGTAATACTTCATATGCTCTCGGGAAGCGTCGTCGGGATTCTGGTCGTCGTAACAACAGTCCCAAGGATCCCATCGTACCTACTCCTCCGTCCAGCCCACTCAACGCTGCTGGGGCTTCCCAGCTTACCTCTTATCCATCACAACACGTCCATCATCCGCCTTATGACGCTCCAAATCCTCAAGCTCGTGTAGCCCTACAGAACGAAGACGATGAAGAAGACGCCGTTGTCATTACTACGCTCGACACCCTTCCTTTCTGCTGCCACGAGGATCTTATCACTATGTCTCGACATCAGCTTATTGTTGTCGCGTACTCGCTCAACGCGAAGCTGCCTGCAATCCTTCAGATTGATATCAGCGACAGGAGCTCGGATCGATTCATCAGAAACTCTATCG
This sequence comes from Paramarasmius palmivorus, assembly GCA_037176845.1. NCBI lineage: Eukaryota > Fungi > Basidiomycota > Agaricomycetes > Agaricales > Marasmiaceae > Paramarasmius > Paramarasmius palmivorus. The sequence continues at coordinate 624,621 of JAYKXP010000001.1, read as the reverse complement.
AAGTTCTGGTGGGAATTCGCAAGGGCGCCTTGATGAGTCCGCCTTTTGCACCCAAAGCGGATAGGTCTCGCGATCGGTCGGTCTCTTTCTCTGGGTTTTCGGGCGTGGAGGACGAGAAAGAAGATGACGAAGACGATATCCAACAACTGAACATGCTTTGGAATATGAGTCCCCTCGCCAAACGCGGCAAACGGACTTGTAGCTCTCCTTTTGGGACACCGAGAAGCAAGCTAGCTCGACTGATTGAAGAGGAAGAGGAAGACATGATGGGTGACATTAGGCAGGTAAAGCGACGGAGGCTATCGGATGAACGTGAAGACGTGGAGATGGCGGATACCCCAGTTACTACCCGATTCTATGGACGTGCTGCCATGGTCGAGGAATCTCCCACACTACGCAAGAGAGCCACTACCTCTAACAGTCAAGAGCTTCGCCAAGAGATGAAGATGATGCGAATCGCCGCCCCGCTCGCTGCAAGAGACAGACTGCGATACAGGACGAGTAGCGATACCGTGCGGACTACCTATTCACGACCGTCGAACGCTATGCGTGGTACTGGGAAATAAGCTCAAGATTCTTCATTGGCTCGTGGGATATAAATTGCGGTTGGAATTTTTGGACGATTCCCCTAGTAACAGATACGTTGGCCTATTTACCGCACGTTCAGGTTCCTTTGCGTAAATCGAGACCGTTCACCCGTCGTCTAGAATTTATCGTTCCGATTCTGACACGCCCACGCTTTTGTACCTCCTTGTGCTCATCGACGAATCTCGCGAGTCTTTCCGAAATACTCCGTCAACGGGGCCAATGTTCGCCTCGTGATGCTGGACGATGCACAGGGCCACAACAACTTGTGTCGAGTTGGAGCGACGATGATTCTTTTGGCATCCGCACGCCGCTCCGTAAACGTCCCGCTTATTCTTGTTTCGGTTATCGGCTAAAGCCGGGTTGAGACGTTTCTCTTGGTTGTCTTCTATTCGACGCTGTAGCACTGTACTTTGTTTTTACTTTTCAACTGTGGTTTTCGACTTGCAAGGACCTTTATAAGAGCTTCTAGGAGGTATTATAGCTGGGAGATGAAATTGAGATCTGGAAATGTGGGGTAGATTGCCGAACGGCGAGGGCCATGCGAAATTCCCATTTGGTGTTGATGGCGGGCAACTTGCACATGACCGCATCATCTGCTCTGTTACATACTTTGGCTTTAGCTCGTACAGCAATGCATATTGTCAGCCCCTCTTTTCTCTTTTTCTCTTCACCATCTCCCCAGACACTCAAACGGCAAGTATCTCTTCTATTTCTGTTTACAATCATTCTATTCTGGCTCTTCTTTATGGCGCGTTGCTTCGGACCATCAGATACATTGCTTCCTTCATAAGCTTGGTCGTGGTCCAGTGACATTATCCGAATTCTAACATGTTATATATATCTCACGCATCTTGAACTCACACGACGTTTTTCAGGTCTATCCTCCAACTGCCCTTATCCTTTCCCCTCACCTAACCTTCACCAATGTCGAAGACACAACCCCCTCAGCAACCGACAGGACCCATGACAGTCCAAGTCAAGAAACCCTATCCCTTCTGGCTTGGTGGTACGTCAACGTGTCATATCTCGCTGGGAGCTCCAGTAATGACGACCATTCTCCAGGTGTTGCTGCGACGATTGCTGCATCCATAACACAGTGCGTCAATGCCATCATTCCTTCACTCGTTGCTGCAGCACTAATCGGATCATGATCTCCAGTCCTCTAGACCTTACCAAAGTCCGATTACAAGCTTCTGGGGACAAACGCATGATAGAGAGTATAAAGAAGACCGTGAGGACTGCAGGTACGACCCCCCACATGTTTCATCGCCCAGCAATCTGGGGTTTAATTCCGTAATGTCCGTAGGTGTGCGGGGTCTGTTTGATGGGATTACTGGAACGTGGATGCGTCAAATGTCTTATTCGATGTGTCGTTTCTGGGCATATGAAGAGAGTAAGAAGTTTCTCGGTGCGACAGGAAAGGACGTACCAGCATGGAAGCTGGGTCTCGCTGGCAGTATGGGTGCGTTCTGCTGGTATATTGCGGGATCGTACCATGACTGATGTTATCATATGCACCGATACAGCGGGAGGAATTGCTGGTTTCGTTGGGAATCCCGGAGGTACATTCACACATGTCACTTTTTTTCTCGTGGTAACGCGGCTAATAATGAACGATAACAGAAATTGTTATGGTCCGTCTACAAGGAGATTTCGCAAAGCCTCCAGAAAAGAGGTTCAACTATAAACACTGTTTCGACGCGTTGTTCCGAGTAAGTTATGGTCGAGCTTCTCAGCCCGGAGTATCTTAAGGATTAACATGCGTAGATGGTTCGGGAAGAAGGCCTGTCATCGTTGGGACGTGGAGTTGGTCCGAATGTCTTCCGAGCTGTGTTGATGAATGCCAGTCAACTTGCTTCGTGGGTTCTTTTGATTTTCCATAACAGAAAATCTTCGGGCTCACTTTATTCCGTCCAGATATGATTTCTTCAAGGCAGAGTTGCTCAAAACCAAGTACTTTGAGGACAATATCGCCTGTCATTTCACTGCTAGTTTCGCGGCTGTGCGTCATGACATGCCATAAGATTCAATTCAGTACTGAAAACTGTATAGGGCACGGTTGCGACCACGGTCTGCTCACCTGCTGATGTTCTCAAGGTACGTCATTGCCTAGTAGCGATATCGTCAATAGGTTATACTCAAATCTTCCAACAGAGCCGAATCATGAATGCCTCAGGACCTGGATCAAGTGTAGGTCGTGCAAATAGATTGTGTGTATAACAGTGCTGACAGGTCCAATAGTCTACTATCGGAGCCATCAAGACCGCGTTCAGGAATGAAGGCGCCATGTTCATGTTCAAGGGTTGGGTCCCAGCATGGATGCGTCTCCAACCCACGACCATCTTGATCTTCCTCACGTTGGAGCAGTTGAAGAACTTGGTCGATTTCTCTAGGCGCAAAGGATACGATTTCGTTTGAGTAATGAGATTGTGAGCGGTTGATGAACCTTTTGGTCTCCTGACAATCTTCATAGTGGAGGCTTGGATTTGTATTTTACGTGCATGAGTGTAGGATGGTGTATTCTTGGTGTAATATTCTTGTTTTCTTTTGTACATAGACAGCGATGAACGTTGGCAGAGGGTCAATGATCCACAAGCGCCCATGACGCGACTCCGCGCCTAAATTCTAAGCGAAGTTTTTATCGGCCCAATATCCCCAACTCCCAATGCCACCAGCGCCTTATTCAATTCGTAGACTTCCGATCTCGCCTAGGCCTAGTTCTCAAAGCCCAATTCATCTGCGATCGTCGGGGAGGTGAATAGACTTCACAGATCAGTACAAAGCACACTATTATCATCTCATTTCGTGCAGCAGGCTGGCTTTGGTTGGACAAGCGGGGACATCCTTTGGACCGCCAGTACTTATAGTGCAGTGGCCGGGTCTCTTGGCGTATAGCAGTGCAATTCACTAGAAAGCCCTGTTGATTCCGATGTACTAAATATACGAACTCCCACTTTGGACTGTTAGACCGCGAGTGCCTACAAATGCATAGGTACCTGAGGGCCTCGATCTTCCAGTGTGTTCTGAATCAAATCGACGACCGGGAATTCGCTGATTCGCAACTTTGTCGTCTGTGTATTCAAGATCAGCGGGAGAACTAAAAGAGAATAGACGAACTTACACCAAACGGCGAGAGGGTGATTACGGTGTTGGGACCAATGCATGAAGGATGCTCCGGTGGAGAAGCAGCAAAGGTGTCTCCACCTAAAGGCCATTCAATGTGACAGGCAACCTGCGGTGATTGTAGAGGGTGTGCGACCAGATTCGAAGATCGGCGAAGGTAACTTCCCGCTCTCGGGTGGATTGTATTGATAGGTAAGTTGTGTAGGGTCAATGGCATACTCCCAGTCTTCAGCAGCATCGTACTGCAGATCAACAGCGCGGCTTTCACGTGGGTCTACTTTCAACACCGTTTCGGTGCGTATGACTGATGGAACAACGATGGTCAGGAAAACTGGGAACGAGATGATTTGATACCCACTATCAAATGCGTAATTGAGCGGACCTCGATGAATTGCAACAGAGCCATGCGGTCTACTTTCTAGTCGGTTTTGAATGAGCACAGTGATGAAATGGTTCAAGCTTATTGGTACCTATCGTAATTCGTGCAGGAACTTGCACTAGTAAAGTCGTGTCTCCTTTCTTGATATTTACCTTATGCAATCCTTTGCTTGGGCTTAGTTTCTTCGTGGCCCCATCATTTATGGATATCGACCCATTGACAACCCAGCTAGCCACACGGATGTAAAAGTCAAAGTCCTTCTGTGCTGTGATATGATACCGAAGTGTGTCTCCGAAGGGTACAAGGTATCCACAGAAACCACAACGGTATTGTCTAGCAGAGCATCGGCATAAGCATATCGCTACCAACGAACTTTTCAAAAACTTACTTTCTGCTAGAATCACCTTCGTGTCAAAAGGTCCTAGGTATAGATGCACTAGGGATCTTTTGTCTGGAGAAGTGAGGAACGCGTTCGTGATGAATTTAGGCCAGCCTTGTGGAAAGTTAACAGTGCAGCACCTAAACTGGCGTAAATCACCAGCAAAAGATCAAGAAAGCGAAGTTCTAACGGATAGTTAGGCTCTAGACCAAAGATATTGGAGTCAGGGCCGTCTTCCGGGAAAGGATTTCTACGCAACGGTTATGATTACGTCCTTTGGGGAAGTTTAGTATTGGACGCACGGTGTCATGTTCTTCGCCGCAATTTGATTCTGCTGCTGCAAGTATTGCCTTCCCCACATGTCTGGAAGGCCGGTTCAATGAGGTTGTTTCAGATCATCCATGAGTGACATACTAGCAGTTATCGTGGCTGGCAACGCATTATAAGCCATTCTTTCCACCTGCCGATGGATCAGCTTGTGGTTATCGAGTAACCCCTTAGCCTTTTGGACTTACCTGATCAGCGAACTTGAGATCTCCGATCACTTGATACAGATACGACCCTCTATGCGTATGTCAGAGCGAAAGCGCACACTGCTTAAGGTGACTGACGAAAACATGGCTTCCTTTGTTCACGAATGAGAACTTGGTGACTAATAATAGATACCAAATAAACATACCACCACTAGGCATAGTTCTGACCTAGGGAAAAATGGTCTTGTCAACGCTAGTGCACAAGATATCAGAGCCACGCACCCTCGATTTGCTTCTAGCCCTGCTAGCATCTCATCGGCTCCAAAAGCACCCGAAGGCCGTCCATGGTATTTGTACAAGAGATCCCAACTCAGACTAGCCGCCTTCAAGTCTGGTGTGTTCACGCTGTTAGTCTATATCTCTGCTTTAGATGAGAGCCACAGACCCGAGGAATTATGAGTGAATCTATAAGTTGCCGGCAGGGCTTTGAGGCCTTCAGCCAAGTTTACACCGTGCCACTAGAATGAAATAAAGGTCAGTTTGGGTCAGTCTCGCATACTGCAGGGAGAAATAGTACTGACGTAGAGCTCCTTTCCGAAAGGATTTGGAAGTCCTTCGACTTGTTGCTAATCAGCGTTGCGAATCGAGGATCCGGAACATCTCCATTTCACCTGGACCCCTTGGGAAGAGCTATAAACTGGTTTGAGTGTTTTTCAAACTAATGAACTTTTGTTATTCACCTCTTCCGAAAAGACTCTTTCCCAAGGAGCACCGCTCCATTTCAATCTCACCATCGTATCAATCAACAAATCCTCTTGACCATTGGGGTGATTGTCGTATAACCTTTAGAGCGATTTCAGAAATGCGTAAAGGAAGACTGGCTTATCCTGACCATTGCAAGGCTATAACGAAATCTTCCCATCTAGTTTCCGCCCACTTGTCAACACCCTCGCCATTTCTCAGCATATCGTTTGCCAATCTCACGAATTTGTGCAGGGCATCGGACGAGTTTATCACTGAGTTCAGGCTTGTACTCGACCATCTGTATGGCTCCAAAGAAAAAAGGATATCTAGCAACAGCTCGCTTGGTAGCAAACTTGGTTCAGATAAATAAAAGTGCATACCTTCCCCAAAGATACCGGAGTTTATCCGTTCCGACTTCCGGTCCTAGCCAACCAGCAGCGTCTTGATGCTGAAGCACGTAGTCAAGGAATTCTTGCGTTTTCTCGTTGATGACGGAATGGTTCATGAGAATTCCATTGGGTACCATGGCGTTCTGGGTCCAGACCGAGATTGAAAGAGGGCGCTTAGCCTGAAAGCCGACCTAAAACTCACAAACCAATAACTACCCGCTTGATAACATCATGAACCGATGGGCAGGGCTTCAAGAAAAACTGCCAACACTCACCTTCTTCAAGGTAAGAGTAATAGGAGTCTCCGCCAATCCAGTCTGTTTTTGACACCCTGGTGATTTCTATTTAGCTTTGAACAACTCGGAAGGCATGTACCAGGACGCACAAATCGTAGAACTCGTGCATGTGTCCAGCTATGCCGTCCGTCTGTACTTGAAGCTGTCATCTTCCGTGAGATCGCCTCGAAATGCTGGTTTTTTGGAATATTCACCTGGTCATGAAGCCATCCAGCCGGTTTTACCGTGCCCAAGGGTAACGTCAAGAATGCCTTGGGTGCAACTGGAGGTGTCCAAAGTTTCTTGTCAGTATGTAATCGTTCTTAGGACTGGGATGTAGACGCACGCTTGGCCGTGACAGTATATACTGCTGAAGCCAAGATGGCTGTACTGACAAGAGCGCGCATGTTCGTGAAAGGAAGAGTTGCGTGATAACAACCTTGGGCTTATCAAGGAAGGTCCGCGACGAATGGATCCGCGGTCATTGGACCATTCTACCACCATACCCGTGCTAGGATTTGGAATGTCGAGGAAGCTACACACACCGCGTCGAATACAGAACCGAAGAACGAGACTGTAAGTATCAAATGGACTGAGTCGAACAGACAAGTGATGGATGCCATACCAGTATTTTGGTTCGACTGCCGTATCGCCAAGTAATCCGATTTTTCGTCGACGCGTGCTTCTGATTCCTGACTGGATCCGTGGACAGACTTTCTACGCCTCTAACTCGAATCCGAGGGTCGTGGTCGATGCAGATCCTGAATATTGGGAGTGTTGGATTGAAGGATGACGCGGACGGACGGAGCGCTCACTTGGTACCGGGAAGATTGATGGGCAAAGTCGTGAGCAACCTTCCTGGTCTTGGTAAATGCCAAGTAACAGCCCATCTATTTATCCCTTCTTCGACGGGTTGGGAGAGTCGCATTCAATCCTCTCCGTCGCAGAATGCGGGCATTGCCTGCGAGCTTGGTACTTCTGCTCTTGCCTCAGATTGTACTCGGGACATTCGTGGGGGAACGGCGCACAGCAGACGGGCTACATATCCCAATTTATAGAACACAGAGACCTTCAAAGCTAGAACGAAGGCTGCGGTGGGTTTGGGAAGCTACTTTCGATGTGTGCGTACTGTGCAGCCTATCTGTGCCGACGAATCTCAAAACCTTTCTTTAGAACATATAATGTTTTATTGAACATTGGGAGTACACCCGTACCACTGATTTTGGGTATGTCATGGCTCGCCTGAACCAATCATCATGCTGATTATCCGGCGTCTTTTGTGTCCCTTCCAAAGATACCGGCTCTAGTGATTTATGGGCTGTTTCTGACGTATGCGACTCTCTTTATTGTGGGGATACGTTTGGCACTACGAGATACCCCCAATCCAGTCTTCAAGTCGACTGGGCTGGATGTTAGGCTTCTATATGGCGACTCATTCACGGGAACGCACGCGATGGGGCTCATCGGGAAAGACCAAGTGAACCTCGCGGGAATGGGCATACAAGACCAGTATTTTGGGGCTATAAATCGAACGAACACTCTGTACTTCGGACAGGCTCAGCAGGTATCTTCGGGTTGGGTTTTCCAATCAACAGGTGAGTTGATCCTTGATTTAGCGCGAATGATTTCTCATATTTGGCAGCATGATTTGGTTCGAACTCTTTGAGCACGACTACCTAAACAACAATCTGCGGCGCGATGCTGTTCTTTCAAAGCGCCATGACTTTCGCCGTACTTCCTTCCCTGCTATCTCGGAGCTCACCAATTCGATTTCCCTTACCTCTCGTCACGAACCACGTCAATCCTCAAGTTCCCGTGCTTCGATGATCGCAGAACTCATCATGTCCACTTGGCTTACATATGGCCCAGTCATGAACCGCATCATTGCTTCTCTCAACCTCGTCCCGATGGTCACCATTACACTACAGAGAAACACATCGACATCGGTGGTAATGCGGGGATCTTGAGTATTGGAGAGCTACCATCTGGGGTAAAGAATGAAAGCTTGACATGGGTTCCGCTGAGGACATACCCTCCAGAGGAAGGTGGCTTGAATGGACCACCGGACTCGCCTGGCGAAGTGTACCCCATCGCATGGGAGATTCCCATTGACGACGTTTACTTTGATGGAGAAAAACTGCCTCGCTCGACGCTTGCTGCTCCAGACATTTCGTTGTCTGCGCTGATTGACACTGTGAGTTCAATCAAAGGTATCGGCGGTTGGGCGGTCTCATAGTCTTTAACAGGGAAATTCACTACTACGAGGACCTTCAGACGTAGTGCAGGAGATAACACAAAGACTGGGAGGCTCTCGGTTCTCCTTGCGACACCCCGCACACTCTCGCCTTCGAAATCGGGGGGAGCATGTTCCCAGTTGATCCGCGTGACTTCGTTTCACAAATATTCGAGGATAGCATAGAAACATGTGGTATGAACGTGGTTATAACGGATACCCCAACCAAAGGCGACGGATACCTTTATAGTTGGAGCTTGGGCGATCCATTCTTGAAGAGGTAAGCTCCTCATAGTCCATCTCCGGTGTCGCTTTTCTGAGCACTGATCTCTTCATAGTGTTCTGTCTTCGTACTACTATGGAAATCTTACACACCCATCTTTAGACCCACCACGGCTTGGATTTTTGTCTACTGTACCGCTCGATGCGGATGATCAGTACCGCGCGGCTGTCCAATCTGCCAGAGATGGCGATGGCAACTTCCCGGGTATTTATTTCCACTCATCTATAGAAATGTCTTACTAAGTTGGTTCATGATGCAAAGGTATCGTAGAGGGCGCACCAACTGGCACCCCGGCGATTGCTGCTACCAATTCAGACGGTGTGCCCTTGGCCAATCCCACAGACACTCAAAGTAATGGCCGGACAAATCGTGCTATACCTTCTCATAGATGGACTTGGCTACATGGATTTTTGGCTACATTGTGGGTAGGGTGTATTCTCAGGTCTTAAAGCTGCAGGCCACGTTCTCAGCTTGTTTTTGTCGTACACCTATTCCTATTACATGATTATACCACCAGCATTCCCTTAATTTATTGGCAGCGGAATAGGACCCTGATGCAAAACCCTGTGCCTTGTACATATACATTATTAGCCTATCAATGACAGTGTTCAATAATCCAAAACTCAAGAACAAGGGCTCTTTCAGACTCAGACTGCTCTTGTTTGCCCATGCGTCACAGTGAGCACGTGAGGCGCTGAGGACGGTTTGTTTACAACAGACGCGTCTCTTCAACTCTTCCCTGTTCCACCATCTTGATCCCATTTCTCCCATAAATTCCTCCCCTTTTCTATTGTATCACACTCTTCAGTGATGCCTCGCAAAGCTGCCACGCCTAAGGAAGGTGCGACTGAGGCTGCGGAGCCTCGTCGCTCGTCAAGGATCAAGGACCAGCCCAAACCCGAACCAGTCGAGAAGGCTCCTGCCAAACCTCGTTCTAAAAAAGCTGACAAGGAGCCGAAGGCTGATGGCGAGGAAAAACCGAAGTCAACCGCAAGGGGCAAGAAGCGCAAGGCCGACGAGGAGGGTGCTGCAGACGGGGGAGATAAGGCACCACCATCCAAGAAGGTGAGACATCCTTGTTTAAACTGTAGCAACTGCAAAAGCTGCTACGCCTTAAGACTGAACAGTGCCGTTAACCATGGATGTTTTTTTCACAGGCCAAACCTGCTTCGAAGGCCACAAAACCAGCATCCAAAGCTAGCGCCAAGCCAGCGTCCAAGGCCAGCGCCAAACCCCCTTCCAAAGCCACGAAACCTGCTTCCAGAGCATCCGCCAAGCCACCATCGCGTGCCAATTCTGCGAAACCCGCATCTCGTGCGGGGTCGAAGAAGCCTGCATCCAAGGTAATTTGTTTGGTCGATACACCCCCCTCTTCACTTGTATTCTAACGGCTGTAACTTGCTAGGTCCAGGCGGAACCTGCTGCTGCTGCTGCAAATAAAGAAGAAGCCATCGCCGAAGAACCTGAAGCAGAGGCTGCTGCTGCTGAAGCCGGAACCGCTGAGGACACCACTGAGGTCTGAATTCTCTGGTCCCCGCTAATTGCTGTGTAGCTGATAGACTTATAGGCGACCTAATCTCTTATCGACCCATTCGTCTATACGGCAATCTGTGTCTTCAATTTCTTTGTATCCTATCTCTGTGTACCATTTCCTCAATCTTTTGATTCGATTTGGGTGCCTCTTGAGGTTTTTTTTTCAGCATGGTCTGTGATCACTCACTGATCTTGTTCGGCTGCGACCTTCTGGCAGTCTCTTCTCCAGTCAAGTCTTCTGTGTTGTCGTTGCTGCTCTTCTACCGTCCATGGTATCTCTATATTTGTTGTGTGTCGTCTTCCTCATGTTAGGTGTATTTGTGTACATGTGCGATCGCCATGATATCGAGATGTAGCTCGTACTCGTTCATATAATGCATTTTCTCTCTTCTCCGCCTTAAATTCTCTATACGTCTTCACTCCCGATATTTTTGGTTTGCGCATTCTGTTCTCAATGTACATACTCACGGGTCATACCGAGAGTATATTTATTCCATGTATGTCTGCTTAGCTACGGCAGTATGATATCAACCAACGATTTGGCTGACTTTTGGACCTGTGTAAGGTGCTCCAAATTCTAGCAAGCTTTTGTTATGTACATGGAAGTGTGAACGTACAGGAGTCGAAACTAATATACAATTCTTTGCCGAATGATACAGGCATAAAATGATTCAAGAACCACGGAACGCATCCAATGGAAACCGAAAAGCCACATGTAAGCTACATATATCGAAACAAGAGTGAAAAAGTCCTTTGGGAGATTGGTTCAGACATCATTCCCCGACCTCCTCTTCGTCCAAGCCATACGAGGACTTGAAAATTCTGAGCTCCAATCCACCGGAATTCGGGGATGAGTACCTGAGCGTTACGATGTTGCCTAAACCTTGACATTGTTGTCTGCCAAGTCGAGCCAAAACGTCGTCGAAGGAGGCACAGACATTCCCAATGGTCTCTAGATAGATGTCCATGCGACGAAAGAAAGACAAACGGGACCTTTCTCTGGCAAAATAAGCGACGACGAAGTCAAGATCTCGTATCGTCAACGCGCTTCCTTTCATTGATAGATGCTCGAGTTTAGGGCACGGAAAAGAATCGTGGGAGAACGTCAAGGGGTTCAGAATACCTTCGGAAGAGCGACGTTGGACACCGAAGACATGAAATGGGAAACTAGCGGCTGGGTGGTTGATGTGCTTGCGGTGGGCAGCAAGCCTCTGGGCTGGGTGTCGGGTGAGATGGGTATGCAGAAGCCGCTGCTATGACGTCGTGGACGGTAGTCCGAAGCGATGGAGCTGTTCCTACACGGGAGCAAGGCAGATAGGATGCTCATGGGTGCAGAAATGTTGCTTAACGCAACGGATTTCAGTCCAGGTAACGATTCGAAAAATCTCTGGAAATGTTGTGGCCCTGATTTTACACCCTTGAGGGTAACCTGTTCCAAGAGCGGAAAGAGGTGATGAGAACCCGAAGATAGAGTGGTGTGGGCGAGCACGCATGCACATAATGACAGGAAGCTCCAGGCCAACCGGATCGCTTCCAGAGGCGATATAATCAAGGATATTGCTGGCGTTCACCTCCTCAATCTCCCCAGGATGTGTGGCATCCTCCAGTACCAAGGCACGCAACTTCGGCGCACTGAGAAGACCGAGTATTTGGCGAGCGTCTTGGCCGGATCGATAGCCAACGTGAAGCAGATCGAGGTGAGGAAGCCAAACGGGTTCGGCGTTCTCTAATGCTCCTCGCTTCCCAAAAATGGGGTAGCCTGTAACGGTGGTCGCTTTGTCCAAACAAAAGCCTGAACCGTTGACTATCAGGCTCTGGAGCAAGGGGCAGGAGCTCAGAATGGCACGGAATTCGAAACAGGGAGGGTCTGACGTCTAGACAATGAGACGACAGGTCGAGGTGTACCAGCGACGAGCGCTCGGAAATGATAGTAGATAGAGACGACCAACAAACATGCACGCCACGGAGACTGAGACTCCGTAGCCTAGGGAGAAGATCCCACTGCACGGCATCCGAAAGACGAGGGGATGTCGGCTTCAGGAACAGAGGCAGCCTCATATGACGGGGTTGAAATTGTGCCGAATGACTGACAAAGTCATTGCATCGCATTAAAGTGAGAGCCTCGAGAAGTGATGCGCCATTAATTGTGAGCGGCCCGTTGATCATGTTCAAAGCGGTATACATGGGTGCCCAAGTGTCGGTAAGGATCACCATTGTCTTCCAGCGGGAAAGGTGAGGGAGCAAAAGGGATATGGCGACGCTGATTGATTGAGAAGAAAATGGAGGTGTATAATCTGAATGATCAGAGAAATTTGGTATCCTGGGCCGGGATCGAATTAGTGAGTCCAACATGGTTAAAAGATCGAAATGAAGGTACGTACTCGGGCTCTTGAAAGTCCCAGCCTATATCCCGGGCATCAAGGAGAACATCTAGTGGTTGTGTCCGCGAAAGGGAGAGGTAGGATGTTATGTGAGAAGTATTAAGAGTCGGAGGCTGGCCGTTTTCATTGCTCTCTAAAGAGCCGGCGGTGATGCAGAGACTTGTCCATAACGCCGGGGTATTCAGGGCGACGGACCGCCAATGATGACTGACAGAAGCAAAGATGAGTGGTGTTTTTATGCTTTCCGCGTCGAAATTAGGTTCCTGGGATGACGATATCCTGTCACGATGGGAATGAGTCCCAAGCACGAAGATGTACGACAACAGTTCGATAGGAAGTCGTTGAATCGACGATGAGGTGGTCCATATCATTCTGGTCGGCGAAGAAAAGTTGAATGAGAACGAAGAAGATGGATTGAAGGGTCAAGCTCACCCCGCCATGTATATATAGCTTGTTCTATACGCCGATTTGCTTTGTTCATACAAGCATCTGAATCAAGCGTGGGTTATGATGCGACGTTCAACCAGTGGCAACCCTTTGGCCGCCCCTTCTTATTGTTCTGTCGTCGAAATTTGTTTCCGCTTTGAGCAAAACAAAGTAGACCCGAGACAGGGAATATGATGTTGCTGAATGGTCTAGGCGAAACGCTATAAAAGCATGAAATATGAAATATGAGGAATTACTGGCTGAAGGAATGGAGGAGGGAAAGGAGAAATATGGAGAGCGGCATGACAAAGTTAAGTCTAGGACCGACACCTTCCAAAAAAGTCGTAAACAAAGGACAATGCGTTTTTGAGTGGTGATGGGATCTCGTATTGGATCTGCGCGGCCCTTTTACCCCTTCACATCCATCACAATGGTCCGGTATTGCCCCCGATGTCGAATAAACCAACACCCATAATAAGCATGTTCAAGGTCAGTCTTCATGTAGTCCCACCTCAAGCTACGCATTCCTCCACCCAGGCTGCAATATCAACCTGAAATCTATCATGAGTAACCTGTGCGGCACCTACATAGAAGCAGTCGGCTTCTTGAAAGAAGCGCTGGGCGCTTTGAACGTTGACGTTGAACGCTTAAGCTTGATCGTCAAGCAACGTCAACCCTAAAGGAACCACGAGGAACCACGTTGCTTCACCCTTATTGAACTTACGTTAGGAACATCGGGACCGACTCAGCGAGGGGGGGACAAGTTCGCGAGGTTCAGATGCAAGCAGTTTATTTAAGCAGTACAAGACAAATATTATGGGATACAGAGTTAGGTTGAACTAATGACCAAGCTACAGGATTTGTGTTCACTATCAATCCCCAGAAGAGTAAAACATATTAATTGAATCAAGAAGTCGACATCCCTTGCCCATGTCCGTTCATTTCATAAACGGTGAAGATGGATTCCCACTGGCTTCAGGCGAACCCGTCCCCCCGTTTCCTTGCGACGTAGGCATCTGGAGGAATTCATTTGAGAACATGTCCACGCCTGTCGCATCCCCAAACATCGCCATCATGTCCGCTGGTGACAGGTACAAGTGCGAGTTATCCCGCAGTAAATCCATATTCATGGAGCCAGTAGGGTCCACGAACCCAGCGTTGGGGCTATCGGACGGTTGCGATCCAAAGTGTTGCTGTTGGCCAGGAGTGGTAGCGGAGGCAGTAGTAGGGGATGCGGTAGGATTGTTGCCATTTGCCGAGGTCGTAAAATGTTTCGCAACGTCCGAATTGAAGAAATCCGTTGGAGAGAATGCTTCCGGACTACTATGATGAGATTCACCACTTTGACTAGACCGTGTAACACTGGAAATAGTCTTTTTGCGCACGGGGCGAATCCATGCCGGTCGAGTATTGTCCTGTGGATTGTCCTGACGTGTTGGCTCCAGTGGAATTTGCGTCACTGGAGAAGGATTATCAGTATTAGTTGTACTTGACGCGTGGGACTCACATCGGCAGAATTCCTCCAAAAGATCGCCGGAGCGTAGACCGCATACATATCGACCACTGAATCTACGCAGTAGTCCCACGCACGAACGTAGAGCATCCAGGCCAGGCGCTATCAGTGGCTGCATTGCTTCCGACTTGCAGCAAAGGAGGATGGCGACCAGGGTTCTTCCAGCTTGGGTTAATTGATGAATAACGTGCACACCATCTAAGATCGATGTCAAAAGTCAGCGAATTCTTCACACAAACTAAGAATCAGCTTACAGTAGGTCATCAGCCCCTTCCCAGCAATGTGAACATGAGTAGCAATAATTTGCAGCGCTGAAGCGTGTGCCGCAATCATCGCCTCCTTCTCGGCATCGGTCTGCTTCTGTTTCTGTTCTTCATCGGCACCTCCTGTCAACCTTTCTCCAACTCTTTGTGAGAATCGATGACGATATATCAAGCATTCTGACGAAGTGTTCTGCGCAAAACAAGCCTCTCAGCTTGAGTAAGTCGGATAATATCATCGCTTGCGACCGTCTCAGCACTTTGTGTCCAGAATGGCGGTATACTCCTATGTATCTCATCCAGTAGTGCCTCCTCTTCCCTTAACTCGCTAAATCCCTTTGATCCTGTCAACACAGGCAACCCTTCGCATAAAAGGTGATGACGCTGGACGGGGAATAGGAACGTCCAACACTGACTCCAGAACCATCATGATTCGCAGAGAGTATACGAATGCGTTCATTCGACATTCTGTGCCAGGAGGAGGAATTCCGACGGCTTCTTTCGTAATAAACTCGTCGTCCACCGGCGCTGGCTCGCTCACGTCACAATCTTTTAGTCGAATGATTGGAGGTCGACCAAAATGGGCGGAGAGTTGTTTATCCCAGATGTACACACACCAGAACGTTCGTTTTCGGACTTCGTCCTCGATAGGATCGAATAGGTCGTATGTATCTGAAGAGCGATGGTAGGCCTGCATCAATAGATATCGTGACAGCCTCTGAGAGAAGAGCTGCAGCTTTCGAGAGACGGCCAAGTCCAACGGCATAGACAGCGGCGATAAGGTCGGCTTGTATGGTGTAGAGTGTTGGTCTGTCGGCAATAGGAAGGATGCGAAGACGTCCGAGCAATTCGAACCATTGGGTCCCGGCAGAAATCCCAGTGCTGGGATTTCCACGTACTCTTGGGTCATCGACATGCCGAGAAGCGAGGCAGCATATCGCGACAATGAAGGTAGCAAATCCTGGTTCGCCCCATTTCAATGGGTTACCGTAGTCCTATGAATAACGAATGAATTCATTGCAAGGCAAGCGAAGACATCATGACTTACAGATAGAAATGTCGGCACGTGAAGGAAGGGGAGTAGATAGTAAGAAGTCGAGAGGTAGCATTGTACAAGACTAGAGAGGATTGAGACGATGAGATCACTTCGAGGCAAATGACGCACCTGTCCATTAGATCTGGAGGAATATATGCTGTTATTAACCTCCATAGTGTCTGGGGGTTTATGTCCATGCGTTTCGAGGTGCGATTGGGGAACCATAACGGTTCCGAATGCTGCGTTATGGACGGAGATGGAGAGCTAGAAGTTAAATCCATCTTGACTGTGTTTTCAGGTGACTCTGGTACCTTCCGCTCGATCAGCAGGTCAAGCAGAGGTAGCCCGGACGTTTCGCCTTGCCATCGTGTGTATCCCTCGTCGTCCGTGTAAAGGTAAGAGTCATGTATGGAGAGGCGTGCAGTAGCATCTGCTAATTGGTCCTGATTTCCTGGGCTACCGGCAGATTGAAGACCACCCATAAAGGACTGGAATGCAGTGTAAGGACTGGGCTTCTGGTCATCAGGTTGAGATGCTGGTGTAAAATGAGTGGAAGGGTTTGTTAATGGAAAAACATGTAGGGAAGGTGGAGGAACGCCAGAAGGGAAGTTGGGGAGCATGGCTGGTGTAGATGGGAGATCCGGTAGGATAACCTTTAAAGAATTCAATGTTGCGGGGTTACCCCCAGCCGCAAAGACCGCAGGAGGAATTGCTTGGATCAACGTCTCGAGATGATGCATTCGGTCCTCGAGGGTTGCCGTGCGTCTGAATAGATAAACACATGTGCCATTTTGAATGACAGAACACTCACTTGGACTTGTGTGGATGCGTCCTCTTCCCAGGTTCCTCGAATGTACATGGAGAACTAGCTGCTAGACATGCCTGACAAGGGTGCCCTTCGTCACATTTAATACGCCTTCGCCTATGATTCTGCTTTAGAACGTCCTGCGCAGTCGACCAAGCAATACTCGAGCTCACCGGCAACGGTCGCATGCCCTGTGAATATAACATCAATAAGCAGTTGACTCGGAACTTAACTTGCAATATACCTACCTGCTTAGTTTGAATCTCCTCTCTTTGAGAATCGACGAAGCAGAAGAGGAGCCGTTCTGTTCGGCCGAGTCTGCAGTTGTTACTGGCGGCATGAGGCAAGATTTTTTCAAGATGACTCGGTGTGAAACTAAGGAAGCATTTGGGTTACTGACAAGGTCCTGAAGTCTATTTTCGTCTAGCCGAAATTCCGGATTATCCTTGATCATTTCGGTCCTCCACAGACCACAGCCCGTCACTTTCTGTCCAATCAGTGACCACGAATCAGTCTCTTGGAGATTTCGCACTACCTGTCCCTCCATTTAGCAAAAACGATTCAAAATCATTGAGGTATCATTGATCATAACAGGTCGTAAGGAATAATAGGACATAATTTACGTAACGTCCTTTGGAGGTTTGTGCAGTTTCCATGTTACTTGAATGGTATATAGATAATTAATATGTGCAGCATCTGTGTTCACAAAAGACCAAAGTAGATGTAAGAAGTCAAGTCCATCAAACAATATGAATAAAAAAAGATCGGCAGAAATCAAGAACATCGTCCGAAGCACAGAAAACAAACATCTAAAACCCATCTACAAAGCCCGTCCACCTTGCCACGACATAGCACTGGCCCGCCTATCCATCATATTGTGAGACGTCCTCATTGGGGTAGTATCCCTGAGAACCTTGTGTTGGGTGTAACGGTGCGAAGGGTTATACTGCGTGCTGAGCTGTTGTCGGTGATCCCACATTTCTTCGTTTGCAGTGGCATAACTCATCGCGCTTGCGGCACTTGCTGATCTTTCCCCGTGCCCGTGATATTGCAAGGACTGATGATCATGCCCACTGTCACTGTGGCTGTTGCCACTCAATGGTGGACTCCTCACTCGCATTTCATACGAGCCAGGATCGTGGGGGTACTGGCTAGCACCACCGCTCAGACGTCGGACCAAGCCCGCAGCAGGCCCTGACGGTGGCTGTAATGTAGGTGGACTTGGCATGGGCGCTCTAGGGGATGAGGGTACTGAAGCTCTCGTGGCAACACTGCCTCGTCGGCTGGGCGGGGGTGGGGTTGATGTGACGGTCCCATCGGGGTATCGATACTGGGGCGATGGCATCGGTGAAGGAGGCGGTATATCAGAGGCAGAATAATAAGATCCTCGTGGTCCAGGCGAGGATGGCCCTGGTGACAGCGATCCATTATATGCTGTCGGCGGGCCGAGATGTTGCTGAGGATATGAGGCATACTGTGAGGGTCCTTGGTCTGGGTGAATGGCATCGTAAGCCTCGCTCATAGGCGGTGTATCTGCGTAAGAATGGGGAGCATGTAGCGGCGGGTATCCATCGCCAGGACTTCTTGACATGGCTGGCTCGTATGGATTATTGAGTGACGCTTCAGAGACGGAGCGGTTGTGGGCTTGGTGGAACATTGGGGCGGCTTCAAGGGTACTAGAACTGACACTCTGATTTCGGCGATCCTTTCTATGTCGGATTCCTAGTTGATCCTTGAGGTTTCCGGCTACCCACGCTTCACGTATGATTTCTTTATCCAACGGGTAGTACGCCGTCGAAATGAATTTGCAAATGAAACGAGGAGCTTGATAAATTATATCAGCATCATGAAATAGATAGTATATCTGAACTCACTAAGTGCAACTGCAGCGGCGAAAATGGTCGTAGTCCAGAATGTTTGTTCACCAAAAAGAATGATGACTTCGTCAATGAAGTCCGCGCTAAAGAAGAAAGAAAAGACGAGGATCCATAGCAGCATAACTAGAGTGGACCCAAAGACAACAATCCACGTCATGATAGTCCAGCTAGATAGAGGATTAGTTACATGATCATCATGAGGATAGAAAAACGAGACATACTAGTTGGTATTCATTCCCACAAACGTATTCGCAGCAAAAATCGCAGCAACTGAAACCGTAGTTCCAAACTCAGATAAAGATTCCAGTCCCTTCCCGTTCCAAGACGCTGTGAGGCCAAGAGTCCACACCAAATAAGGGATGAAGAACACCACGGCAGATTGGTAGAGACCATCGAACATAAACGTCCAGAACTTCATGCGAGTATACTCCAGACCTCTGATACCTCGAATATACAATTGAGGGAAAGCAAGCGCCGCCTTTGCATTGATATCCTGATCGAAGGCTGCGAGGAGTCAGCCACTATAATATCGACCAACCGGATAACGGGCTCACCTCCCATAACAATGACCGGTAACGATGTGAATACAAGGTTGTACAACAAGATGAACGTGTATTGATACAGGTATGTCGCGTCGAAACTGGTGCATTACATCAGCTTCCTGAGAAGACGTATCGGGAGACAAATACTCACCTGTTGAATGGGAGGTACCAGAACATCGCGAAGGTCCATATGACATTCTATTAAGGATATTGAGCTTTAACTGAAGAAAAACCTTCGGTGAAAGACATGGCGCACCTTGTAGAAGAAATTTTTATGCATGTCAGCGACACGTTGATAAGACCATCGCCCATGGACAAGAAGTAGTTTGGTCAGGAAACGGAATTGGCCAAATGCGTAATCAGCAGACATGGCAGCTTGCGATCCTTCGAGACCAAAGAGACCACATCCAATGTTGGCCTCCTGGATCATAGCAACATCGTTGGCACCGTCACCGATGGATAAAGTCATGGCATTTCTTCCATCCTTGACCTTGAGGAACATTAGAGAGTGAGGCTAGGAACGACTAGAGAAGGCCGCAACTCACCAACTTGACTGTCAGGGCTTTCTGAGCAGGGGAAACACGACAACAAATGACAGTTTCGCATTGAGTACCCAAGTTCAGGAACATGCTCTTCAACTCGGGATCAAGTGCGTGTCGCAAAGTGTCTCCATCAATCACTACAGCGAAGGAAGCTTGGGCACCAGGAACAAAGCCCCTCTTCCGTGCATCCCATGAAGGAGGTCCCAGAACCGAAGCTATCTTGTTGAGCGCTGCTTCGATCTGGGACCGGGCTTGCTCGGCTGAATCTGCAGATATAATCATAACATCCATATCATTCTTGAGGAGATTGCAGCTGTAGCCAATCTCGATAGCAGTTTGGAGCTTATCGCCTATATGAATTCATTAATCGAATACGAAAATGACCAAGTGAATCATTAACCCACCTGTCAAGATCCATAGTTTGATACCGGCTTTGTGCAGCGTTTCTATGGCCTCGGGAACGCCCTCCTGCAGCTTATCTTCGAGCGCAGTAGCTCCCAGAATCAACAAAGAGTGTTCAATCAGTTCGTTGGCTTTATCGATCTCCTCATCACGATTCTCGATAGCGTTTGTAGCAGCATCGTAGGTGCGCGACCAAGACATGTACTCATCTTCATCCAGAACCCTGTAAGCGATACAAAGCGTTCTTAAACCACCGTTCGCGAAGGTCTCCATATCCTTGTTCGTCCGCTCCTTCAAAACCGGGTCGTGGTCTGGCGCTAGCCTTGCATAGATGACGCTGTCAGCACCCTTCGTATACAGAACTAATTTGCCGTCGGGTGTCCGTACAACAACACTCATTCGCTTTCTGGTGGAATTGAATTCCAAAACCTTCAAGATTTCGTACTTTTCCTTCTGCCCCATGACCTCGATTTCGACCCCATCCTTCGTCTTGGCAACGAATGGGAACCCAACGTCCCTGGCAGCAGCCACTAGAGCTGCTTCGTCAGGAGATTCTGCCTTGTATTCCAAGTGGAATGGATCGTGTTGCGCGTCGGGTCGATCGGCCAAGACTGTATGACAGACTGCCAAAGCTCTGAAGAAAGCGATGATGTTGCTCCTCTGTTCTCCGTTTCGATTAACCAGATCCTCAGCCAGTTTGGGAGAAATGAGGGTCAATTTTTCTGGCTGGAGATATCGATTCTTGAAACTCCGCTCCATAATACCAATCATCTGTTGCTTGAAGGACGCAAGCTTCTCGTTCAACTCTGCTGGGTCAAGCAGTTCGGAATTATTGCCCTCTCGCTTCGCTGCGCCTCGCTGAGCTTCGGTGACACCCTCGCCATATGCAACTCCATTGATCGAACACTTTTGGAACTCCATCACGTTCTGAGTAAGAGTGCCTGTCTTGTCCGAGAAGATGTATTCGATCTGACCGAGGTCATCAGAGATGTTCCATGTCTTTGGGACACATGGCGTATCGTATGGTTCGTAGTACATGTCGATGTCCTGGGAGATGAAGTAGGCCTGAATGGTTTTCACGAGTTCGATGGAGATATAAAGGGAGATAGGGACAATGTTCTGGAACGCAATGAGACATGACCTGAAAGAAAATCAGTACGACATGGCGAAAGGCAAGAGATGAAATACGTACACGAAAGTGATGATGGCATTCACAATGACGCTACTGGTGGGTGCAGAACCGACTTCAAATACTTTGGCGCTTGTCCCAGTTTTGCCCTCCTCGACACCGCTGTTAATTGCCGCAATGATACACATAGCAAGCAATACGCAGAAGTTGATTATGACGTTGAAGTTGGTTTCCTTCTCGATCTTACTTCGCTTTGAAGGAGTGTCGCCTCCGTTAAGCATGATTTTGGTGTCAGCCCCGGTAAAGACCACGAGACCTATGACCCATTCCGTATTGCGCAGGGCGCAGCCACGGAGCAGAAACTCGTTGATGGTGACGGGCTCTTGCTTTCGCTCTCCAGTGACGTTGTCCTTATAGCGGAGAACACCATGATAGAGATAGAGATTCTGATGAGGGGGTTCGGAGTCGAGGTAGAAGGACGAACGTTCAATGTCCTCTTCTGAGCAAATGTTCATGGTTCCTTTGACGGCTTTACGAGGTTTGAGATTTGTTTCGCCGTCCAGATTCTTTGTCTCAAGGTAGCACATGCCATCAGGATCTGAGGTGGCAAGGACGACAATATCCGCCGGTACCTGTTCGTTGTCCCGGAGAAGGACGACATCCCCAACTTCAAGCTTCTTCCATAACGTCCGTTCCCAAACTGTGGTACCATGGGTGTTTTTGCGATAGTCAACAACACCGCCGAGACTTAACCGGGACTGGTCTACTCCTGGGAAGCTAGATGTTGATCCAAACTGCCCCCATTCGTTCGAGCGACCAGCTATCTTGGTAGATGTTTCCGAGAGCGATGCAACAGATGCATCATTCGGGGGATAGCTATGCGAGTCGATGCTTTGGATATCGTCCAATCTCCTACCGCCGACCCCGACAGGCAGATCCAAGCTGCTCAGATTAGCGGGATCGGTGAGAGCACTGTGGGATGAGTTATTGTTGCGATTGAGCATGATACGCATTCCTTGGCCAGCTTCTCCAGCTTCTCGGTCGCGTAGCTTTCTAACACCCTTTGTGACCTTGCGAGGATGGGGTACCCCAGTAAGTTTCTCCCACCATGAACGAGGGTCTTTGGGTTGGTTGACATTACGGAACGATCCTCCAAGGCGGGTGACGGCAGATGTGTTTACTTCCTCGTCGAGGGTGGCTCGTCGATAGTCTTCCACGGCATCTTTGATGGCAGTGACTGTAAGAATGAATGCAAGGGGCATAACGGCGATGGCACCGCTGGCTGCCCCAAAAATAGGGAAGACTGGATACTGTCATGAGATATTGGTCTTTTAATAAGAAGAGAGAGCCGTACGTTGTAACACAACCAAGGTAAGGAAGAACATGTTGGCGGCACTAATAGGTGCAGGCATTAGAGGCGATGTGCTTGATATGTCAGTAAAAGAACTGTACTGACCGACGGAATTGCTCGTATAGATTCTTTGGGATGAAGGTAAGAATGGTGTATTCTTCGCGAGGACTAAATCAGTTCATGCATGGCACTAGTAAGACGGCACTCACTCGTAGTCCTGACTTTGTTTCGTTCATAACGAGCTATCGGCTCACCATTGTTGTCGACCTCCAGATGCGCTAACGGATGGTTGACATACACATTCCGCCTCTCTCCAGGTATCTCTGTAGGTCCCGGACCCGAAGACGTAGCCTCTGGTTGCTTCTTCTCGCTGGCTCTCCGAAAAAATCCCTTTCTTTTCCGCTTCTTCCTTCTCTCTGCCCTCTGCTCTGACCGTATCGACTCTGCAATCGCAGAGTGAGCCGTCCTGACTGTCCTGAGCCTTAGCTCTGGGTCGATGGTTTCGTCCTCGCTGTCTGAATCCCTGGCATTTGTCGGGCGCTTTAGAAAAGACATAGTATAATAGTGAAGGGTATCCGGTTTGTGCAGAGACCGAGAACCAGCACGGCGAAAATAGGTCTTGAAGGTGGGAGGAAAGGGAGAGGGCACCGCTTGAGCGCAGTTGCAGAGCCTTGCTTGGGTGACTGTGGAAAGCAACTGTGCACTGATTCCTTAATTATGTAACGCGAAAGTTCTTGTCATGATCGACCTTGGCCAAACCCTTTCAAGTTTCGTGTTTCTTCTCTTCTACCCGATAACATGTCCTACCCTATCAACTTTCAAAATTCTCGCATCCTAGTTCTGAAAACTGCTCTGTGTCCTCAACTTGTATCTCCGCAGCCCGTTCAGAATGCATCGCCCCCGGACAATGGGAACTTGGAGGAAAATATCTTGGCATCTCGCCGACGTCTCGCCTCCTATAAAAATTACCCCTCCGCAAGCTTCAAACTGGCGGAACCCGGATGTAGTTGCTTTGGACCGACTCATTTGACGACAAAGATTCATGGCTCTGACGTGGTAGTTATACCATTTTGGGTCGGTATTCTTTACTCACGGGCAGTGCATCAACGCTACCGAACTAAGCTTTGAAACGGTGCGCTCGAAATGATCAGTTAGTAAAACATACTGGTAGACCTGGTCGGCCTTTCTGTGACGATGATATACTGGACCAATAGGTAGATACCATCGGTCCCCTCCATCCCCTCCATGCCCGAAGCTTCGTCATACTAAGTAGGAACGTGCCGGCCCGATTACTTTGACGACACTAGCATGCCGCACTCGGAACGCTGTGAACGATCATCAAAGTGTTAACGCATCATCAATCTCCCTCTTTGAGCTATCCCGAGCAGTCTCTTGTAGCACTTCAACGCATCCATCCATCCAAAACCGACGATCGGTCACGGGAAGCGCCACAAGTACGACCATCACACTAAACATCATACCAAGGCAAGGCTTCCAAGCTCGCTATCAGAACTGTGGAGACGGTATCCAACACCCCACTGCTTCCGTGGTGGACTGACCAGTTCATACCCACGACCCATATTACCATCTAATGGCGCCAAGGTCTGTAGAATGTTACTCCCTCACGATATTTAGGTCAGCGTGAGCCGTGAATCTCCATTTGATGCCAACACGACAGCAAAAATTGACCATGTTTCTTTCGACCACAGGCATTAATTCAACGACCTTGGCAGAACGTTATTGATCTTCACGATTGTCAGTCTGTCTCGAACTGGCGACTGGTTTGTGCAAGGTTACTGCTTCTTTTGAAATGTACCTGAACCAGGACAATCCGGCAGAGAGTCAGACGGGCAAGGCTTCTTTCTTGTGTTGTTGATCGAAGTCATCATGGACGTCAATGTCTGTTATCATCCACAGCAGTGAGCATTATCTGGGTTCCATGGCACTTTGAAGATGACGGGTGTTTATAGTATTCATCTCTCCACGACTCTAAACTTCTTGAATACTACTTCATTAATGAAGGGATCCAAAAGGCATGTCGGTCGCACGCAAGACTGCATCCTAGTCTCGTCCTAGTCTCCTACAAGCCGACCTCGTGGGATAACTGCATGAGTGACCTGAATGATTGTCGATTTCTCAATCCAATAGATACGCCTGTGCCCCTCAGACCTCTGCATCCCAAGTTTTACTTAAGTAAGCGTTTGAACTTCAGACAGTTGTGCTTGGCATCTACATTTGTAGGGTGATCGGTCATTCTTTCCTGCCCGAGGCCTCGCGATAACGGGCCTTGAAGATATGTAGTGCTATGACCCACAAGTCTAAAACAAGTCTGGAGCTCCAACTAGCAGCGATGACACGGAGACCATTGTCTCCGTGATATCGGGCTAGTTGTTCAACAGAATAAAGTATATACGAGCACCTACTATGCGTCCCAGTTGAATGCTATGAGTAAAGCGAAAGAGAATCTGCGGGTGTAGAGCTTACACTAGACGCCTCTGAGGCAATTATAGCCTATTACAGCTCGCCCTATCAATGCTGAAATTTTACATTTCTGGGCGTCTTGAAGATGGGGACAAAGCGTTGTTGCTATGGCTGTTTTGATAGCGATAAGCATCCCGGAAGAACAGTTTGCGACCCGCGAGGTCAAATCACCATATGTATTTGTTGATCAGGCCCAGCGGGACGACTACCTGGGCAGCTCTCCAACTTCAGGTGCAGATGCGTATCATTCGGAGCAATGCACAAGACTCTCCGGGCTCTTGCAGCACTGTGTCTACGTGTAACAGGTGTAACATGCAAGAGTGGCAAGTGCCATATGCACCACTTTCAGTTCTGACACAATAGTGACATTCGGCAGGTAAACCTTTGAAGACTTGTGATCCTAGGCTCCAGCGGCTAGGTTCAGGCACTGTGCGGGGAAGTTGTCCCTCAAGACGATATTGTCCATTCAATTCAGATTCGTTCCGCTTTCCCTCCCAGATGAAATCATGGCTCTACATGACAACAATACCATTCGGGGGATGCCGAATCACCTTCGTGCCGCTGACTTTAAGGCCTTGAGGCAAATAGCTTTACCCAGACTCACGACGAAAGTCTGAACAAAGGATCGACAGTCCAGGTATGTGGCCAGATCTGAATTCACCCGCTGTATAACAGGTGATATGGATCTGGAAAGTCGAGTCTGGTGTCGTGTTTCGTGGCGTTATGATTCCCGATCGAATAACCTCAGGTTGGCAAGCCAAGTTGTAGATATGATGGACAAGCGAACGGTTTTATGTTATGGTCGCGGATTGGTCGCGGAAAGCGGAAAGCTGATAAGTAGTCTATAGCGACGGGTCACTTGGACAACACAGACATAACTTTTGAATAGAAAAAGCCTTGAGAATTGAGGACTCGGGAATGCTAGAGTGTACAGGATCGGTAGGATTGAGGACAGTGAGAATCAGGTGCCTTTGAGCTGTGCACGCGACCAGTGATCTGGCCGGCAATACATCTTTCCCACGAACCCCACGCTCACTCGCGTATACTTACATACTCTTAAATCTTCATGCTATCGAAGCGTCGCTGACATCGTCACTCTCTTGGCAACAGGCTTTCTCCACGCTCTTGGAATGTAAAACAGGAATTCCTAGCCCTTGCAATTGGGATACACTACCTGCTATCGGCCATGGAGGTAACAAAATCATTGCAGTAGATTACAACTCGGAGGAAATTGAGTACAGTTCCAGATCCATCCAGGGATGCCAATGTCAGGACGAGGCCAAGACTTCCGTTTTGATACTAGATTATGCGCGGCTCCTCTCTCTCGGCCAAGTCTTATCATGAAGCATGTGAGTCTGTCGCTTGGGTTTCTCCAGGGACCAATTGGAAATAAACCCATTCCTAACATCGTCGTTGCCTTGATAGGAAAGATGCTCGATTCGTTATGCACTTAAAAACGAGAGAAGCACCTTGCGGAACCTCCCCCATTGCGATCAGCGCAACCCATTTCCTTCATGGAGCCCGTAATGAAGGAGAAGCTGGACAGTGCCAGTTCTACGTCCTCCCATCACATCGAGTTCTACGATCCTTCAAAGGAATCTATATGGACTCGTCTTGGTGTCAACCTCGAAAGTTTCAAGCGTGCACCGGGCTCAACTGGGTATGTTTCAGTCGACAAGACTCTATATTCTTTCTAACTTCTCTCAAGTGGACAAGTGGTTGTTGGAGATCTCAGTGATGTAGACAGGGAAAGGCTGAAGGCCGAAGGGCCTATGCTTCAGCAAAAAATGAAGCCCCGTCATTTATCCATGATTGCTGTCGGTGCGTCCAATTATTTCACTTCCCCTTCTGGCATCGATGGCTAATGAAGCAATACAGGTGGTAGTATCGGTACTGGTCTTTTCGTCGGCTCTGGAAGTGCCTTGCATCGAGGTGGTCCCGCTGGTGTACTCATTGCATGGTAGGCGCATTACTTTCCCCAGATTTTCCATTGCGACTGACATGGCTTTCGCAGGATTCTCATTGGTATGATGTTGATTAACGTCACTCAAGTAAGGGAGAAGAATGCATAATAACGTTACATTACTGAACGGCTTCGTAGGCTCTCGGCGAGATGGCTATTGTGTACCCCGTCTCTGGTGGTTTCTACACCCTTTCGGATCGTTTCATTGATCCCGGCTTTGCGTTTGCTATGGGCTGGAACTACGTCTTGCAATGGATTGTCGTCGTTCCTCTGGAAGTTACGGTTGCGGTCACGACAGTGAATTATTGGCCAGCCGCGCAGAACTTCCCAGTAGCAGGGTGGATCACAATCTTCTGGATTGTTCTGGGTGAGTGTTTTGGATTGTGCTTTGTGAGACCTGGCCCTGACACCTTTGCAGTGCTCATTAGTATATTCGGCACCCTAGGATTTGCGGAGGAAGAATTTTGGAGTTCTTGTCTGAAGCTTCTTGTCGTGGTCATGTTCATGTTTATCGGCATTATCTGTATATGCGGAGGAGGCATGTCGACAACCTGCTTCCTACCATAATTCAAGCTAATCCTCTTCAGGTCCCAGCGACGGTGATTACAGCAGCTATATTGGAGGCCTGCACTGGAAGGACCCCGGAGCATTCGCCAATGGCTTCCAAGGCGTTTGCTCGGTGTTCGTCACTGGTATTTATTTTATTGATCTCTGATTTCTTAAACCAACCCCTCGACAGCCGCGTTCTCATTTGCTGGAACGGAAATTGTCGGCCTCGCTGCTAGTGAAACCCCTGACCCCAGGAAAACCATGCCTGGTAAGACCAAGACACTGTTCTTACTCGACATAAGGATTTAACTCGTCTTCAGCCGCCGTCAAGGGTACATTCTGGCGTATCGTATGTTCAATTCGGTTTCGACCGTGCTAAGACTAGTATTCACGCTCATTTAGACCCTCATCTACATCACATCTCTCACAATCATCGGATTGCTCCTCCCCTACACCGAAGAACGACTTCTTGGAGGTGGTGGTGCGGGTATGTGTTTCTGGATTCGATACGCTTGCTATCCATGCTTACACCTAAACAGCAAGTTCCCCCTTCGTCATTGCCCTCGACAGGGCACGCATCCCTGGATTGAACCGTAAGTTTTTATGGCAACACCTGATTCGCATACTGACGTCGACTCGGTCAGACCTGATCAACGTGACTATTTGTATCTCCGTTCTTTCCATCGGTCTTTCCAGTGTTTACGCTGGATCACGTACCCTCACTGCTCTCGCTGAAAACGGCTACGCTCCACGGATTTTCACATACGGTACGGAAGCCCATGTATATGGCTTTCTGAGTGCAACTGACAATCAATAATTGGTAGTCGACAAATCCAGTCGTCCGTTGTGGTCCGTGGTCCTGTTCCTCATCTCAACGCCCATTGCATACATCCAGACCGCTGAAGATGGTGCAACTGTCTGTGCGTATTATCATTTCGTTGGTGTTCACTTGCACGGAGCTTAACTTTCATTAGTCGACTGGCTTGTTGCTATTTCTGCCCTCTCAACCCTGATTACTTGGCTCTCCATTTGTATTTGCCAGTGAGTATTCTTCAGGAATTTCTTGGTATAGCTGATGACGTCAACCTATCTAGTCTTCGATTCCGTCGTGCTTGGAAGGTACAGGGCCACTCTGTTGAAGAACTACCTTTCAAGGCTTTGGGTGGCGAATACGGCTCATGGTTTGGTGTTATCCTCATCGTTCTCGTCTTGATTGCGCAATTCTACGTTGTAAGTGTCTTCCGTTCTTCTGTCGTTCTTAGAATATTGATTTACTATACTCAGGCCATCTGGCCCCCCAACTTCGAGGGAACTAGCGGCGACCGTGTTGCAAGCTTCTTCCGTACGTTCTCTCGCTCTTTCTCTCGAGCTGCGATGTCTAATGAACTGATACAGAGGCTTACATGGCTGCACCAATCATCATTGGAATGTGGGTCGCTGGATATGCCTGGAAGCGTACTCGCCCTCGTCGTGCACACGAGATCGACCTTGACGTGAGTTGTTTAGTTTCCCACTCATAATTCACTTCTGACAAGCTTTCACTGTGAACAGACTGGACGAAAGAGCTGGCTTACTGTCGAAGACATGCGCCAATACCGCGCTGAACGTGCAGCCGCTCCTTTCTATGTTCGTATCTACCGCATACTGTTCACCAACTAGGATCTGTTGTAGAAAGTCCCCTGGCTCCCACTCTTTACTCATGTTGGGCTTGTTTAGTAGCATCGCTGTTGTTACACCTAAGTAATTACTATAATACAAAACCTGTGCTATCAACTTTTTCGAGGTGTTCTAGAACGTCATCCAGCTTATACGTCGATTTGCCGATCTGATTGGCAGGTTTGGATGAAGGACTTCCTCTGAATGCGCCAAAAGCGTGCGCATCAGTGTAAATGCGGCGGTCATACTTATATCTACAGTAGATGAGATGATACATATGTACAGGTCGGACGTTAAGTTCATATCCAAGTGAAAGGCATGACAAAGGTAGTAGCTCTAAAGAAGTCCTGGCCCTTTAGGGGAGCACTACTGAGCAAAACGAGCAGTCCCATAGTTCCTTGCTATGGATCCCCTGCCATTCCAACCCATCCCGACGCTCAGGGGTATGTATTCGTCAAGCAATGTGTCGTCCTCTTCAGCGGCGTTAACCATAACGTCCTCATCTCCGTTTAACCCCATATCTTCCTGAGCCCATTGTACGAGATTATTCTCGCCTGGACGGAATTGAGAGCGACCCCGTCTCTTGGATTTCTTGGACATGGGGTTTAGGTTCAAGCCCTTGATTTGTTGGGGGAGCGTCTCGAGATTAAGATGAGGTATTCTGGATGATATTCGAGAAAGATGTGGTCGGAGGTAGGTGTCTATGAGACGTGTGGGGGGATTGTAGATGAAATAACACGTCGATAAAAATACGAGCCTAAAAGATGGTGTTGAACAGTTAGAATCTGGGTCCTCAACGAAAGGAGATCGCTTACCCTATGATCAAAACAGTAAGGGCTGCCCGTGTTCTAGAAACATGCGGCGAAGTGGCTGGATCCATAAGCCCTTATCACCTTCACCCTCGCCATCTTCGTTATTGTCGTTGGGCTCCTCTTGCATAGCGGAGAATGGAAGATCAGGAATAATGATGGGGCAGGCGTCCTTCGAGGACCAGCGGAAAGAGTAGGTGCCATCTCTTTCACCAGCGTACAACGGTGTACTACTATGCTGTATTGGCTTCAGTGTGATAAAAGCAAAAAGGTCAAGAAGCAAAAGACATACCATCGTAGTCTCAACGCTGCAAACAAATTCTACAAGGGCAGACTGCCGATACCCAGCATCTCGGAAGAGTATTGATAAGCCGTCTAATCTTGTGTAAATAATGATTGGAATAAGGGTTAAAAATGAGCAACTTGCCCAACTCGTGATTAGCTTTCCATGCTGAAGGCGTCAATCCGATTGGAACAGCAGTACTGGAGTCTATAATGGGAGCTGAGATGCCTTATTAATAGCAAATCGCATCTTGACGGACCTAGGGAGCATATCCAAGCCTCGTCAGAGCACTGGGGGTGTCGGATGAGATACACAAGCCCGCTACTAGAAAAGTGGACTCACCTGTCCGGATGCACCAGGTTGACCAAGGCTCAGGAAGAGTCTGGTATCTTGCATCATTGGACATAGGTTGTAGATTCTGTCCCTATCTACGATAGTGCAATCTGTGAGCGGTTCTAGACCATCGACCAGATGAAACGAGAGATTGGGTTCCGCATGCGAGGGTAATGCCAGGGAGGACGCCAGGAGCAAGGCCAGCGTTCTCAGCGACATGACTGTACAGCAGCAAGAAGTGGAGTCGCCTGCATTTGGGCGAGGGGCATGTGTATGATGGAGGCATTTGACATGATGATTAGAATTCCGGGGCTAAGAAGGAGCTTCTCTGCACAGCAGGCCAGCAGGCACAACCGGCTTCATGCGGGGTGATGGGGAAATCACAATCGTACCAATTATTTTGACTCAAAATCTAGTCTAAAAACAGAAGGGTATGACACACTTGCTCTGGTCTTCCAATTACTCGACTTTTCTTTTTTCCGATGTTCGATCTGGTTGAGCCTCTTCCATGGCGAACCGCATCCGCAAAACCGAAAAGGACAGCGAAAAGGGTAAACAGCCTTCTGAGGGGCTCGAGTTCAAGTTCCTCGGCAGTCATTCCATCTTCTTCCACATTTAAATTCGACCTCAAATTACCGGCAAGTCTACAATGGATTCCAAATAACTGGACATGGTCCAAGATAAAGGTCGTTCTACGGTGTGCAGTGGCTGCTTGGCTGTCGGTGGTACTCTTCGTCATCCCCTCGGTGGAAAGGTATATGGGACAGGTATGTCGTCACTATAGGTCTGGATTTTCACCTATTGATGTACGCTTGGCAAGGCGGCTTTCTTGATCCTCATAGGTGTCTATTTTGCCATCAATCTCGTGAAAAGCTCCTAACACAGAACCGGCCAGCGTCTATCCTTTCACCACCCAGCGACCCGTTTTTGATCGTCATCGAACGCGAAGTACTCATTATCTCGTTCGTGGCCACGACTTGGGCGTACGTTTTTCTTTTTTAAACAAAACCTCTTGGTTTTGAGTTGAACATCCGATAGATGGTGCTGCCTAGGAATGCGACTCGCTCATCTGGCTCGGAGAAATCGAGACGAAAGCGTGAATATATTTGAAGCGATAGCTTCAGGAGGCAGATACATCGAAGCGGCAGTACGTGGTATTATCAAGTTCCGGTCGAACATACACCAACCTCTTGCCATAGCCTACTGTAGTTCTAGGTGTCTTCATGTTTGTGGGCACTGTCGTGCTACTCTACATTCGTGCCCGCAAGGGGCCAGGGCCTTATCTCTTTGCGTGTATACTTTCGTGCATTTGTTTGAGTAAGTATTCTTACCGTTTTTTCCGCAACTTCTTAACTCATATGTGATACCAGCGATATCCCTTACTACTTCCGCCCTCGTACCTTTCCCGTATTACCAGGTATGAACAAACCCATGATGTAAAGGGTCATCTTTTGACAAAGCTCCGCCCATAGATCGGACAGGCTATCCTTATTCCTCTCGGGTTCCATTCCGTGATTGCAGTTCTCGCGGCCATGTTACTTTTTCCGCAGACAGTTTCGGCCCAATTTACAGCACGTCTACAAGACGTCTTCGGTCCACTTGTCAAATCAATCGATTTACATCGAGAGCTTCTCAAAATGCCTTCAACTTCGCCCGACTTCGTGAAAACTAGCGAAAGTCTGTCCGAAGTCGTCAAAGGCGCAGAAGCAGCCTTGACACCGGTAGCTATCGCTGGGCGTCTTCTTCAAAGCGATTTAATCTACAATAGGTTCCAGCCAACGGACTACAAGTCAATACATAACCTGGCAAGACGGATGGCGGTTCGTGCCAATGGAATGACGATATATTGGACGCTCATCGATCCACTACGAGAAAGGTTTCCGGTGACACCAGCTCCTCAAGACCTGGCACTCCTGGCGCCATGACTCCGGTGAGGTCTAGACCTACCTCTGCTGCACCTTCAGCGCGGCCCTTCGCGAGCTCCATCTCTTGAGCGTATCGGTTCTCGTGCAGAAGAAGAAAACAAACTTGGTAGGGCAGTTACCGCCACTACTGACGTCCATACTGAAGACGAATCGGTTCCCGGAACTCCCACTACCCCGTCCGGAACCCTTCGAAAGAGTGCCTTCCATCCACACTCCCACTCTCATGGCGGACATTCTCATGCCCATTTCCACCGCCATTCGCATCACCATCATCATCACTCGCACCATCACAATCTCTTATTCAATGCTCTTTCACATCTCTCACATATTTCTCTACCGCGAATGCACAAGCCGGAAGATCATGCTGTGGGCGTCTTCGAGTCACATCGATATTTGGACTTGGAGAACACTCACTTCTACGATCCAAGAAGTGAATACTACACAGAACGTTCGAAAGAGCTACTTGAATGAATGCTGCGACGAGCTATTAGTTAGCTGTCGAGAGTCATTGGTGTGGATGCAGGCATGGCTTGAAAATGTTCGTAAAGGGAGATGGAATTTTTGGGTGAGTACAAAAAACAAGAATGATGCATGGCAGAAGAAGCTGGACGAGTTACAAGCCTTGAGAGAGAAGCATGTCACGCTACTCGCGAAAATTTCAAGACCCAAGGGCGGTAAGTTGCCAGCGTTTTGCGAGATTTCACCTTGCGCTTTCACTAACGAACTGTTGTTTGGCTAGACACAATGTTACTGAACCATGGAGAGTTATTTTCGATGTGAAGGGAGATTCAGATGTTGAAGCTCCAAGCCATCGTTACCTCTTTCATTGCTACGTCTACCAGTATCACCTCATGCGGTTTTCGACCATGATCATGGAACTGGTGAGTTTGACGTTTTCCAGCGTTATTCCAACTATTCACTGTTTCGATAGCTCGACGAAGTCATTCGTCTCGAGAAAGAACGTCGTCACAATCGGCTCTGGACCCCAGTCAGTCGCATGTTTCGCTGGAACGGGTGGGAACTGGACGAGCATGGGATCAATCATGATGAGGAAGATCCCGATACGATTCAGGGCTTGACTTCGGCGATAATGAATGATCTTGGGATGGCCCGTCCTCGAGATCCCGACGCACTTCCCCCTAGCAATGTGTTTGAGTGGTTCATTAGCGGTATTTACAAATTCGTCGCTGGCCTAGGGGGCGGGAACGCACTGTATGCTGTGAAAGCGGGAATATTGACCAGTTGAGTCGCCTACTCTGCTTATTGTACCGTTTCTTAAATATCTGCGACAGTTCTTATGTGCCTGCCGTCCTTCATTCAGTCGTCGGCTCAGTTCGCGTACAGTGAGTCGCAAGGAACGCTTCCGAGGAGACCGACTTCTAACCCACTTTGCAGACAACAGATTTGTTTGGGCAATGTGAGCAGCGTGAAATCATTGTACAGACCGCCCCACTGACATCACCAGTATCATGGCACAATTGACTCTGGCACGATTCCGAGGAGATACAACTTTTGGACAAGTTGCACGTATTCACCAGTACCTTTTTGGGAGGTCTAGTCGGAATGGTGTTATGGTAAGTAGATTCTGTCGTCTCCTCTTGCCGGGCATCTTATTCTTCCTACAGGTACATGTCCACTGGCTCTGGACGTGGCAGTCCATATGGTTTGGCAGCAGTGTGTGCTGTCGCGATGCCGTTCCTTTTCTACTTGCGTCTATATTATCCAGGTCCACCCATGACGGTACTTATTTTCCTTGTCACGACGTTCCTTGTACGTGCTGCCTATTGCCATCAGTTAGACCGCGATCGCTGAGCGACTTCATCCAGGTCGTAGGTTATTCGTACCAGGACAGTATCATTCACTTACCTGGTAATCCTGTGAGTGCTTTACATATGTCGTTGTGAGTGCCTCGACTCATTCGTTATTTTTAGGGTGTGGGATGGGACGTTGCATGGGTATGTGACTACACAATCTACGTCTGCCTCGCCTAACAGCTAATGAATCAACAGCGACGATTTGTTCTTCGTTACAGTCGGAGTAACCGCTGCCTTGTAGGTCAAATCCATACGTACTTGCTACAGTTTGACTCAATACTCGCCTAGCATTTTCTCATTCTTCCCTCCGTCCTACACAATCAGAAGATATCAACGTGCCACACTTGCCACGACCACATCCGAGATTGGAGCGATTTACTGCGCTATTCTTTCATACGCCAGTTCCCGGAGCACAGAGGAAAGCCAAGAGATTGTTACGAGCCTCGTCGCGATCGCAGCAAGTTGAATCGATCTGCTGTCTTGAAAGCGAACGTCATCTACGAAGTAGGCTCAGACAGTCAGTGAAGCCATTGTAGCTGATCTTTCCTATCTTATAGTTCTCTTTGCGTGGGAGATGGCCAGCTAAACGATACCACCGAGTACTTGAACTTCAGCTGTGAGTGCGAATTATGCTCAATGATGGCTTCCATTCTGATATACAAGCATGCAAAGCGCGCTCACCTACTCACTTTCACATTTGCTATCCGTGATCGAGCACCTGGAGCCTGCCTGGACTCGGGCTTTCCTCAGTCGAACTCGATTCTCAGACCCCAATTTCCAAGGGGATATTCTTGCTGTCATAAGTCAGTTAGTTTCGGGCTACTCTCTTGCATACTATAACTCATAATCGTCAAGGTATGATAGCGACAGCCTTACGAACCGGGAACCCACTTCCTCAAATCACACCATGTCCTTTGATAGATCGCTTCATGCTGAAGTATCATGGACTCAATGTTGTTCCACGAGAAGCAGAGGAGGATTATGGTCTTCCTCGGACACTCACACCCGAGACGTTGGAAAACGAGCAATACATGTATGGATTCCTTAGTTTCTTGTTGTCACAGAAGTTCAACTTTCAACTGCTAGGATCTTTTGTGTTGGCGTATCTACTGCGTTCGGCATTATTTCGCGTTTGGATCGATTGATGTTGGCCGTGAAGGAAATTGTCGGCGAAGATTACCACATCCATGGTGTAGGTCTGACGACCACAACCAAAGGTGGCGGCGTTCGAGTTAGGTCCTCGGACAAGCACCATACCGTACAGAGTACCGGGGAGCGTGTAGATATTTTTGTTGCAAAAATAAACAATTCTTTTCCTTTCAAGCAATAGATAGAACTGGTGCTTGATAATATACCGATGACCTGGGTCTGCGAAGGAATGTAAGATTTGAAGGAACCAAGTTCGGAGAATTTCCAAAAATAGAAGGAAGTATTATGCTCTGACACCACCCCACCGAACCAAAACTTTGGCCCTACATCTTTCTTTCTTCCTACCCTCAAACCACAAGTGTGTTCCGTGTTCTATCAGCTTGAAACGAGCACTTAACGTGTTTTCCTAGTCCGCGAGTCCTGTGTTTGATGTCTACCGGTGTAGGAAATGGCAGCCAGGTCGAAACTGAGGGCACCCTCCAGGCATTAGTCCAGTCTTTTGCAATGATCATAGTATCAGAAGTGGGAGACAAAACCTTTTTGATAGCAGCCATACTCGCTATGAGCAACCCGCGAGCCGTCGTTTTCGCTGGAGCCTTTGGGTCGCTCGTGGTCATGTCCATCCTGTCCGCAGCAATGGGCCATATTCTACCCTCGTTGTTGCCACGACAGTGGACTCAATTGGCAGCAGGAATTCTTTTCCTCGTGTTTGGGGCTAAGATGATGGTAGAAGGGCGACAGATGAAAGCGGGGAACGAGAAAATCCAAGAGGAGATGAAAGAGGCAGAGGAAGAAATCGAAGAAGACGACGCGCGACACGATGGCACCGGCGCCCCCGAATCAAACGGTCGTGTTATTCCCCTTGAAGAAATGGAAGAGGGTGGCAGGCGACGAAGCAGCTCAGAAGAACGACACAGGCCTGCTCACAACCACAGATCACAAGCTTCTTTCATGGAGGGCGCCAGAAACTTCTGCAGCTTCTTCTTAGGACCCGTCTTTGTGAAAGCGTTCGTACTCACATTCTTGGGAGAGTGGGGTGACCGTAGTCAGATTGCAACCATTGCTTTGGGAGCAGCTCATGTTGGTCTTGAACTTTTTCCGTGACGTGTCAATCGCTGAATGTTTCCGTCAACAGAATGCATATGTAGTGGCGATTGGAACCATAATAGGGCATGGATGCTGTACTGCTGCTGCTGTCATTGGAGGCAAATATGTTTCAACGAAAATTTCTGTCAAGCATAGTGAGTCTCATCTCATGTGCGCTCGGCGAACACGTTCGCTCAAACAGTTCACACAGTCACCCTTGGCGGAGCAGTGCTCTTCCTTCTCTTCGGGATCATTTATCTCTATGAATCGCTTGTAGTATCTAATGCGGATGAGATCTCCTCAATCCATGTGTCGTGATTATTGGTACAAAATTACACGCCGTTATTGGCTACATACCACCCTGTACTCATGGACTACATACAACTAGACAAAGAATATGATAAAGCTCATAATACCTTGCACTGCCCGGAGCACAAGTAACGAGGCACGCAAAGACAGACTCGTGTGGTTTTCTGGCCCACGACCGACATGTCGGTTGGGCTCGGTGGGCTTGGATCTGTTATTATCAGAACCAAAACGATGGGCGTGACGAGGGCAGCCACAAGCTGGTGGTATCATGCAAAATGTATACCCGCATCGTGGAAAGCCGATAGTAACCTAAGAGGAGGATGAGAGAAAACTAAAATCTCCACAGTTGGACACGTACTTTAGTAAATCGTCAACATCCATTTTTGCAGCACGATTTTCGGTGTTGCTTGTCTCTTCAAGAACCTCTTCCACTTTGGCCTTTATGCTCAAATCATCTTCGACTACATCTGAAACCAGTAGATTAGGTCATATCCACAATGGAATGCTTTCGGTACGCACTCTGTCCATCTCGGAACACCATGTTCGGTAATTCTTCTCGAGCATAGGGAGAACGCCTTTGGCCATGAAATTGGCGTGTATAGTTTTGTTCCGTCTGCTGAAAACGATCCTTCCAAGGCCGTCAAACTCTTCAAACTTAACTGGCGGAGGTGGGTCCCTTGGAGCTATCCTGACCACACTACTCTCCACTTTTGGTGGAGGACGGAAGTTGTTTTTGCCCACATGCATGAGATAGTCAACTTTGGCATAGAGCTGTACATTTGCCGATAGACGAGACCAAAGTTCACTTCCTGCTTTTGCAATGAGCCTGAGGGCGAACTCACGCTGGAACATGAGAATGCATACGCGAGGAAGTGGACGATGGGAGAGAAGTCGGAAAATGAGCGGTGACGATATCTGATACGGTGTGTTGGATATGCAGACGTCAAAATAGGGAAGATCAGCCTTGACAAAATCTCCAATCATGATCTCTAGTCGTCGCTGTTCTGGTCTACAAGAATATCATGAGTACGATGGAAAAAGTCAAATGGCCCTCGCGACACTCACTTGCCCTGAACTCGCTTCGTCAACTCTGCAGCCATTCGAGGATCCATTTCCACAGCTGTTACATGCTTGGCTTGTTCGAGTATATGAATGGTGAGATTTCCTGTTCCAGGACCGACTTCAAGAACTTTGTCTGTCGGTTTCAGGCCAGCCTGAAGATAGTATTAAAACCGAGACAGTTTTTTTGAGATTTCCTGATGAACCTTTTCAACAATTCTAGCACTTCATTGAGCGGTAAAGAAGACCAGATTGAATAATGACATACGTTTGAGCTAGCTGGGGGTTTTTGAGGATATGCTGGCCGAATTGCTCAGTATTAAAGATTGGATTTCTTGTGGATGAGCTCGATTCGTCTTTGCTTTTTGAAGCTTTTGCAGACGGTTGGTGTGCCCTTGAGAATCGATCTGTCGTTGCTTTAGGCATGGTGGAAGAAAAAAATATGCAGACCTGGGCGCTTATTGACTTGAAGTCACAAGCGTTCGAGCGCTAAAACTTTTATGGACGAATCACCACCACCACCACAACCAATAGACGACCATTCTCCTCCCCCAGCCCCCCCTCAGGGCCACACTGGGTCACCGACAGACTTTCTCAAGGGTGTAGTGGGGAAAAAGGTCATCGTTCGTCTGAATTCTGGCGTAGACTACCGAGGTACGTTCTCTGCTTGCCTAAATTGCATCGCGCGTTTCTTATGCAACTCTTAGGCATACTCTCGTGTCTCGATGGATATATGAACATTGCTTTGGAGCAAACAGAAGAGCATGTTAATGGGAAAGTAACCAACAGATACGGGGATGCGTTCATTCGAGGGAACAACGGTGAGTCGCCCTCTCCTCGTGATTGACATGGCATCTCACCGTTATGCCTCTAGTGCTGTACATATCAGCAGCTGAAGCATTGTGATAGTAACAGATCATCGCTGTAGAGATTGCTGGAATGATATCAATAGTTTTGCATCACTGGAACTGCTTCTCCGATTCAGTATGGTCTCCCATGGGTTTCTTGATCGATCAGCACCACCTTGTGGACCCGAAAGAAATGAGTTGTGGCCTCTCCAAAACGGTATATACACTCGTCTCATCGGTGAGCTCTGGTGAAAAGCCATCATGTCTCTCCCTATGATGTCCCAGGACGCGTTGATGGACGCAGCCTTCAACCTGCAACTAGTCTCAGTGCGTTTGATTCCTTGGTTCCTAACATATCACTGATTCTTTCTCCTCTAAAGTATTTTCACGGTTTGAGACTTGCTTGAAGCATCATACCAGCACTGACCGAATCCAGTTGTCAGTGTTGCAGTATTAGTTTACGACTACTTGATTACCCTCGCAATGGAGATCAACTATATCTGGTCCTCGCCGTTCAGCGTGATGAAGGTCTTATTTCTCCTGCAACGATATATGCCCTTCATCGACACATGTGGTCTCGTTTTGCTCAGTAAGTTCCAATTTATGTCTGAATGCACAAACGGCCGAATTTGGCATTCAGGACAGTTTGTACCCAAGCCGAATGACACTATGTGCTTGATTTACTACGAGGCCAGCGGATGTGGGTGCAACGGAAATCCATCTCTTGAATGCATCAAGCTCAAAGTTACCTTCACAGGGATGTTCTCTGCGAGTATGGCATTCTCAGAAAGTACGTTGATTAAGTGACTTCTGCCGCTTCTTATTCTGATGTCAAGCTAGTAATCCTCACTTCTCGTGCATGGGCTGTTTCTGGACGAACCAGGACCTTAGCAATCTTGCTTCCAATCTTCTTCGTTATCTGCTGGCTACCCAGCATCATAATTCAAGAGCGGTTCTTCAGAACTGTTACCTGTGAGACCGGTTTTCTTCGAATGCCTAACAATTTCTGATGCAACACTATAGTTGGTCCTGCTAACGGGTTGGCTTCAAACGAACGCGGATGTTTTGTGAGATCCTCACAGTCTTATTCGTGGATCTGTTGGGTGTTGTTGATGGTTTACGAAACAGGTAACTCATAAGCATTTGCTTAGGTACAGAGACCTGACACTGAGCTTTCAAAGGGCTTTTGGCTGTGATGGCAGTTGCTTGTATGAGGAATTGTACGTCTTTCGCAGACTAGCAACCCTTGATCTGCATATCAACTACTTCAGAAGGGTGCAACGGGGGCCGAAACACACTCGCAAAAATTGTCTATCGAGACGGTGCGTTTCGCTTCTCTGCGTCGTATTGTGCCCAGCATGACTCTCTTCGCAGGAATACTTTATTATGTCTATCTCTTTGGTTTGCCTCGTTTACTATTGGATCTCTTCGTCGCTTTTAACCAGGACTTTGCTCACAGGGCTGTCTCTTACAAATGTCATTGTGATACTCTTTCGCACCGGTCAGTGGGCATTCCTAAATAAATCTTATACTGTCTCATTCGGATTCAAAATAGAAAACACTACTTGATCTTCTTGGATCGTGAGTAGTACTTCGAGCGCTTTCCTGCTTCCCGTGGTTTAACATAAAGTTTTAGACTCGAGCGAGTGCTGTACTCCGTACTCACTAGCCGAGTCATCCTGCACATTCGTGAACACGCTGATTCAAGCGAGGCAAAATGATGACTTGTGCCATGTGTACCCCTCACATCGCCTTGTGTCGTCTACTTCCGCGCTTACACACCCAGCACTTACAGGAAGGAGTGCTCGTTTCCCAGACCTCATTGCCCCAAAGTTTAGATGACGGAATAGGGATAGCAATATGAATTTTCTATACACGTACATGGGCTACCTGTATTTATGTTTAACTATTCTTGGATACAATGTATATGCCTTATTGCAGTAATTAGTCTTGCCATACAACAAAATTCAGCATTTCTTCGGCCTTCCAATACAATATAAAAGCCAGAACATAGATAAGGAAGGCATAGGTTTCTGATAGTCCACCATCAAAAATAAAGTTCGACCAACTCGCTGCCGAATTGCTCCATGCCAATGACCTTGAACCTAGGCCCATCTCGTGCACCAGCGGATCCCCACTCACTCCCCTCACCAAATTCTCTTTTCCATGCTCGGCTCAGACCCCCTCCCAAGCATATAGCTCAACCTTCCATCCTCTCTTCAACGCCGTCCTCACACTACCAAGAAACCCATCCTCGTTAAACTGCCCCGAGTTCCCATCGCCGGTTGCAAGAATGATGGTGCTGTCTTTTGGAGGAGGCCCATCGAGAGAGG
Organism: Paramarasmius palmivorus; assembly: GCA_037176845.1. Lineage (NCBI taxonomy): Eukaryota > Fungi > Basidiomycota > Agaricomycetes > Agaricales > Marasmiaceae > Paramarasmius > Paramarasmius palmivorus. The sequence continues at coordinate 583,361 of JAYKXP010000001.1, read as the reverse complement.
CTAGGGCCTGATGAAGCTTGAGTTGTAACAACTCATCTACACCTTGCTCGCGATATCGAATACGGGCAGCTTGACCAGGAGTTGTGACTGGTGGCGTGGACACATTAGAGTTGGGAACCGAGGACGACAACAGTGTTGTCGATGAATTTCCGCTGGAAATGTTCATTGAGGCGGCACCGCCTAGACTCCGCACAAAGGCTTGCGGGAAACCTCCGTTTCCACTACCATTCCCGCCCTGTTCACTCTCCGTGGACGTGCCGCCTCCCGAAGGTCCTCTGTAGTGACCCTTCTTGCGATTGTTACTGCTGGCAGGTGGACCATTGTTTACTACCGCTGCAGTGTTTACACTGCCAGCTCGTCTTCTTCCTTTCTTTGGCGATGAAGAAAGTTCAGGACCTCCGGTCCCTGAGTTATTTACGTTGTTGTTGATAGTAGTGAAAGAGCCAGAGCTCACACTTCTCTTGTGGCCATGAAACGGTAGGCCTTGTCGTTGTCGATCCGCATTATCTCTTTGTCTATCCATTCCATCCCCTAAATCTGGGACACGAGCAAATACTCGAACTTCGAAACCCAGCATTTCGGCACTAGTCATAGGCTGGTATAATGGAGAAGACGTGACCAATACTCTCCGGGTTACTGGCCGACCTCGTTCGAGGATGAGTGTTAGTGCCGAATGCGAGAGATGTTTAGGTGGTTTAGGGTAACTTGGAGACATGAAGTTTCCTGCAGGATTGTCCGGTCCGGATGAGGATTGAGACGCGTCATGGTATTGAGGATGTTGACGAGGGTGACGCTTTAAATAGTTCAATAGCCCAATAAGAATGTTTGAACTGTTCCTTTCATTAGTATGGAGTAAAATAATCTTGGTAAGGTGGTAAACGCACTGATCGACGAATACATGAATCAATCTCTCCTCCTCGCCACCATCCTTGATGACCGTGGGCCTGGCCGCCTCTGGTATCAACAAATGCTCCAAGTACCCCGTCTGATGCTAGTTCGTCTCCAGTGGGACGATCAAAATAAGAACCCGGACTATGTCCGCCGATGATAAGTGGGGAACCGAGCAAACCGTATCCCACTTGCCGGAGATATGATCGGTCTTCTGGGAAGAGTTTCTCCAGCTTCCTGCCTAGTGATTTCAGCTGCTGTACCCGTGGATTATCTTCTTCGATTTCGTCGACCACGCTCTCTTGCCGAACGTCTCGCAGCTGAGGTGTGGACCTCGCGTGTTTGAGCTTCGTTTGCGTTGGCGAGTGCCTTGCCACCTGCTTGCTTGCACCTCGACGACTAGGTCTACGAGCGGGAGTTCCCGGTGTCGATTTGAACTTGGTCTGATGTGTGATACCGTGTAGTGACCCACTGCTGTAATGTTGGTCGAAAGAGGACGAAGAATCATCAGCATCGCCATCATCGCCATCGTCTCTGCCATTGGCGGATGGAAAAATGGTATTCAGAAGAGAAGGTGTCGAGTAGGAAGCAGGGAATGATGTGGAAGAACTAGAAGTATCGGCGAGCGAGTACGAGGTACTGGCAGTGGTAGTTCGTGTGGTGGAATGAGCGCGTGGTGTTCTTCGTTTTCGGCGACGCTTCCGGCGGGGTTCTATGTCCAAATGATCAGTGTAAATTATAAGCACAGAAACTGAACACGTACCAATACCCAATGGGGAGTTCGTCATTCCATTGGTAAGGCCTGCTTCACGCTGAGCATTCCATCTCTCGCGCTCTGCGGCAATATAACGAAGGGCTTCATCTAATAGTCCTAGTGAAGGCTGCTCTTCAATATCTTGAAGACTGACATCTCCAAGGTCGGTCAAGGATGCCGTGTGGTCATCCTTGACATGCAGTTGATCGAAGGCCAAGTTGTTCGGCTCCACATGTCGTAGATCCTTCCCATTGCTTTCATCATCATCATAAATGTCGTGGCCAAACGTAGAGTCAAGCTCGTCCATATCTTCTATTTGAACCATGCGAGGCTGTTCCCCCTCAGTATCAGAAGGGCGCGGACCGCCGTCAATGTCGACATCTGGGTCATCATCGGAGGCGGCAGTCGCTACATCGTAGACTCTGTGGTGAGAGGTATCGGGTGAAATAGATGAGGATATGTGACTGCGTAGGTGCTGCCGCTCCCTGTCAGTTTCTGTGTCGGTCAGGGTGGTGGTGTTGGTGGTGTTGGTGGTATTGTTGGTGTCTGCCAGAGACGACAAGTAGGACGCAATTGGTCGGTGATTCCATACGGTAGAACTCTCTTGTATCTGATCGCTGTCAGATTCAATTGCTGAAGACGATGCTGGAAAGGATCGAGTGCGAGATGAGGAAGACGCCTGATCTTGCCGGGCAGCGAGAGTTGTGCTAACAGTTCTTGGAAGCGGCTGGAAATGGTTCCAAGCTCGAAAAACGGCAGCAAACTGCCCAAGGTCGGGTATTTCTGCAGAGCTAGTCAGTAATGTACGGCCTGGGGGTTGAGATATTCACTCGCCATCCGTAGTTTCCGACTCGGAGGGTAGGTTTGAAGAGAAGTAAGGACTGACTGGAGTTGGCGAACTCGTTGTTGTGGTCGTATCAGAGTTTGAGCGAAGCATTAGATGCGATAGAATGATATAAAATAGAAATGAAAGGTAGAAGTAAAGGACAAGTGAAGGATTAGAAGGAACGTGTTGCACGTCAAGTCATACCGTCCAAGTCATATATACCAAGTAAGTCAACAAGTACCAACAGCTTGGTCTGCTCACAAACTTCCTTTTTTTCGTCTTTGACTCGGGTTTATCTTCTCTATTGTCTTTTTCTGGACAGTCTTCTCATTGTAACCCGTCAGATGATTCTAGCGGTGTATCGAGATCAATGGCACAAGACTGCCGGCTGCATTCCTAGTCTCAAGGATTCGTATCATAATCTGGCATTGTGGCAAGAAGTACCCTGCCACTGATTCAGAGCGGCCAAGTACACGGAGAAACCTATGCCCTATAAATCATCCGGTATCCGTCCTAATCCACCCAAGAGCTGATGACAGCGGGAGCAGGCGTCACGAATCCTCGTTAGCTACCAGAAACACAGGGACTTGCTGTCTCATGGCCTATGCACTAAAGATCAGTGCTCTCCGCAAGGTCATATATGTCATCCCCACCTCGATAACGCCCTGTTCAATTGGACAATCAAATTCGAAGCTGGTTGATATTGTAGGTCTTATCGCGGTCGAAAGTACTCTGACATTAGCCTGGGGGAGTGATTAGCTAGTCAAACCGACAAGATTGTGTTCTTACCTTGATATGGAGTTCCACCCTCAGCTTACTCTTTTTGTTCCTGAGGATGCCACACTTTTGTGCAACATCAATGAGTACGCTCCTCCTTGGATCGACCTTGTACTGATAATCGATATCCAATGAAAGCGTGAAGTTTGTCCTTGAGTTGGTATTGAATGTGATGTCTTGTAAGGAGACTTCTCCGAGAGGCACGCTCGCAACCCTGGTAGGGTAGATCAACTGGAAAAACATCGTTATGAGTCCTTAGACCACACTGTAAGTCAACAGGCCTACCTCCATCTGAAGCTTGTCGAGTTTCGCCGAAATGTAGTTGGGGTTGTTGACACTAGAAAGCGCTCAGTCGCAGGATAGAAAGTGTTTGACGAAGCACCTACGAAATGTTAGCTTTGAGCGGTATTGTGACACCGTCCATTGTGAAGTTCACCTGAATGGGTAAGAATCTCAGTAGTACTATCCAGAGTCTCAAAGCTACGTACTCTGGGGGTATTGGATCCCGTGCCCGTATTGTCCATCTTGAAACTGACACTCGGAGGTTTGAGCCACTAGTAATGAACATGATGAGTCTCGTTAATTTACAAAGTAGTCATATTCGCTCACCAGGATTAATGACGAGAAGATACAAAAGACCATGTATAGGGAGATCCCTATTGTGCATAAGAAAAAGCGAGCAAAACATTGACGTCGCCTTCCCTACATATCAGAATCAACATTTTGGGATGTCTCTTGCATCACTTGAGATATACCTTTGTCCAAAGACTCTGTCGGTGTCTACGATGAAGTTGCGTATCTGGTCTAGATATCAGTGAGTATGCCTTCACGTCCGGAAAGAATCTTTTGGCACCACGTACTCGGCGTTCCAAAAAGACTTTTCAGTGTTTACGTTGGGATCGTACATCGCCTGCGTAAAGTACGAAAGTGGGGCGGCACCATAGGGTACAGTTGCTTTATAAAGTCCCAAATTAGAGCCAAGGACTGAGTATTGCTCACTGAGCGCATCCTCAACAGTGAGTCAAAATCATCATTGTTCGGGATTCTCTAGATACCAAAGGTACCCGTCCAATACCGGCGATATAGATCAGCCGGCTCAGGCATCTACAACGCGGTGTTGCTTGCAACTAGACAATTCGAACAGGCTTGGGATATATGAAGGGGCCCACACGCCTGACCCTCTGGGCGAACAACACCCAAAGCTTCGAACGTGACGGTGTGTCGTGGAATGCTACTATTGAGTGGTAAGTCGGACGTGCACACACAAGTCATTGTTCCACGCACCATGTATGCAGGTTGCTGTGTCTCGCTACTTATCAATCATGCCCAACATATATAATCGCAGCGTTCAGAGTTGGGCGCAACTCCCTCCCTCCCGTGCCAATGATTTCCGATGTCGCTTGCGTGTCTGATTATCATTATAACGGGCAATGACTTCATCATTGAAACTACCGTCCATGACAACATAGGTGTTGCTACTCCCTAGAGAAGGTGAAAACTGAGTGAAAAGAAGAAAAAAGAATCGTTACCTAAAACGCAAAAAACGCGGCTAGTGCATCATACGACCCAAATTCTTACAATCGTGACCACATAGTACCGCGTACCGTGTTTGTGGCGTTCTTGGAGCTTGAATACCGAACCAGGGATCAGGGCAAGAAACAAGGTGACTTGGGTGTAATGTACAATTGTATGGACGTCGAAATTAGAGCCGGTCCGGCGGCTGGCACATACCATAGGGAGATAGATAGATAGATAGACGTAAATCATCAGTGCCACTGGCGCTAAGGGCAAGTTGTTGCTTGGCGTACAGATACGTACTTATTGAGGTGTCCATGAAGTGTAAACTATTGTACATAATCCATGAGTTATAAAAGCGTATCGGTAAAAGTCGTCATGCAAAGCTAGCTAAACCGCCGAAGCCGAGCTTCGTTTTGAACGTCCACTGTTCATCAATCAGCGTAGCCCATCAGGATACACTCTTCCTCGCTATTGAGGCTCCTCTTCACGAGACGAAGTACAAGCCCTTCCTTTTTTAATGCTTCATACGCTCTATATCCAATCTTAACTCCCATCCTTCTACCCAGGCGTTATCCCGACAACGCTCGACCTGAGCCCCCGCTTGAACCTCACTTCCAACATATCCTCAAGGGCACCACTATCCCATCCATCATCATTCACCTCTAGATGAAGGTGTTTGAGTCGAGGCACTAGTACTGAATATCATCAGTATGACGCAAGCTCTAACTCGATCAAAAGTTGTACCGCACCATTATAAGGTAATGCGGGACTAGCCAACAAACCCAGAAAAGCTGTTGTTACTAGCTTGTTGGTACGTCCCTTCGCCTCCCTCAGCTTCAATTCCGTTAGCCATTGCATGGCTTTTATTACGAGTACGATCTCGAATCCTGATATGGGAACGCCCTCGATACATGCACGTTGTATGCGAGGAGAAGACCGGTACAGGAAACTCGGCAGAGCTTCAAGAAACTGTGCATTCGGAGGAGGATAGATGGAGTGCGGGTTTTGATTGGCATCAGAGATCAGCGAGAACGATGCCAGAGAGGGTGTGCTCAATGCGTCGAGGAGAGTGGTGACGGATGGGAATGGATAATCGTGGCCGGGGAGAAAGGCATGGAGGACTTGGATGGTGAGGTGCCTGAGCGAAGGAATTATGAGATGATTGACCGTCGCCCAATACAGCTTTGTGGATGACGGCGCTTCTGCGAAGCCATAAGGTGGAATAATAAAGTGCGCCAAAAATATATTCGGGCAATCTCCGAGTAGAATAAATGCTGTTTGCCAGTTACATTTAATATGGAGATGGGTTATGTGCGCCCTAGAAGCCAGGAGTGGAGCCTTTGCGAGCTGAGAAGGAGTGGTGTAAAATAAGGTTGGAAGAAAAGTAACCGAGAACATCTGCCTTTGGTCGTTCGTTTTGACCTCTATACAGTGATCTGGCGTCACAATCCGAACCTTGGGAGCAATGCGAAGATATTTGCTGACGATGCAGTCCGTATCAGCGCTCTGCTTTCCTGTATGAAGGTGCAGGGATCCCAATCGGCTCAGCATATTCCGAAATGGCGCAAGAAAAAACTGATCGTTCGATATTTCGTCCGTCTCGACATCGACATTTAACAACACACCGTTGGAACGATCGATATGCGCCTTGAGGTGCTTCAAGACTCCAGAGCGCCACTCACCATCCACTGAGTGGATCGAAATGGTGGCCCATATTTCGGGTGTAGCCAGAGCAACGTCTCGCCATCGTCTGCACACTTGGCTTACCCTGTAGGCCTCTGAGAATGAGGCTTCGCAGGTGCGCAAATCGAAGACGTTTCCTTTGGACGGTATACGCGAGTATGGCAGAAAGGACTGTCGGTGGGAAGTCAGAGTGTGCGAACCCTGTGAATGCAGGCAGCGCTGGCGCTGTCGTGGACATGTTTTGCAGCCGGTACCCCACGACACAAGGAAAGAAGGAAAAAAGGGAAGTCCGCGGAGTCTTTGGTTTTTGGGCGACATAGAGGGAAGTTATGAGATTCCACTGGAACCGAAGCCCCAGATATGGAATGAAACGTATGATATCGGGATGACCAGCAGGTGATAGCTCCGCGGGATTGGCACGATAACAGGGTGTAAAATAATGGCTCGAGAGGTAGTATGCTAGTGCGTCGTAGCAATATGCATATTGGGAAGTCTTTTCGTCAACCACATACTCTTGAGAATCGACCAGACAGGTTTCAAGCATAGTGTGTATCTTGTGCATATCGTATTTGCATCGCGGGACTGTTGACTACAGATTTTCGTTCATATCCGAGGATCAGATTAGCATTTCCTCCCCAAAGCGAGCTCCGACATACCTCAATCAACTCCATTGGTGGATATCTCCAAGCGCAGCGCCTTTGACGGTTTGTGAAGATTTCCGACATAAATACGCCAGGCCCAGAGCTTCCCTTCGAGGGTACTGCATCCTAACCAACTCAGGTTTATCGGGACTTCTTGTCGTATACGCATTCCCTGCGTTCCGCCACTGTACAAGCTGAGTGATTTCGAGTGAAAAAGCTTCATCATCCTGGTGGGGTCATTGCGACAAAGATCTGTCAATAAACGTGTTGGTGGTGCTTTACTAAATGCAAAGGTCAATCAGTCAAACGTTCAAACATCTCACCAACTGTAAAACTTTCAAGCGAAATCCCTCATCCTTTCTGAAAGGCAGGTGCTTGAGCCCGTTGCGGATGGCCCTTCAAAACCTTTGAACTGTCCGTTCCATTCGGCATGTATTATGAGGAGTTTAGGTAGAATGCCTGATAACCTCTACAGAAATAGTATCCGTCGGTACTCCTGCCTTGGTTCTGCCAGTACCGTGGAAATGGATCATGGATGCTGGATGTCCAGGAGGACACAGTGGTGTTAGGTACAACGGGCCCGAGTGCATGACAACACGGGCAACTCGTCGGAGCCCTGACAGCTCCTGCCATCAACGTTTAACCTTCCTCCATTCTCCCAACAACTTACTTTCTTACCCACCCGCCGAAGCACTCTTCATTCTTCAAGATAGCGTTCTCAATATGCGAGGCGGATAGGAATGCTAGCATGAATCCGAATATCAAGCAGAGTAGTCTGGCTAAGATTTTCTACACGCGTGGCGAATGAGGGCGATACAGTCACGGTGTGAAGTACGTACCAATCTTGCTCATCTGACGAGAACTCGGCGCTCAGGCGGGCGAACGAGACCTTCCAGATCGAGCCCAACCCAAGCCGGTTCTCTTCAAATCGGACTCTCATTCCCTTTACTAGTAATCGCTCTCCGATACAAGCTGAAGACGACAGAGACTTTCGTAAGTTAATCACCTGCTAAATGAAGTTAAATGAACAAGGCACACGCTGGAATCTCGTGAGCGTACACCTGTATCGGAAACCACGATGTAATCTAGTGCGAGCAGACCAGGAGCTTGGATTAACTAATGAAATGCGGTACATGAATATTAATGGATGATAGGAATGACAATACCATCGTCATCCGTTCGGATTGAGGCATCATAGTTGGTTAATCGATGTTTCACTGCCCATTCACGAATTCTCCCAAAATCCCGACATGTGTGCGCAATCTCTTTGCGGAACTTGTTCTTCTGTTCTTTCTCTTCCCATCCCCATCTGATGAGGCTAGTATTCAGTGTTGCTCTTTACAGATATGCGGACGAAGTTGAATACCCACACAATGGCACTTGTATCACCTGCACACATGAGGGCCTGTCTGATCCAATCGACACAGTGGTCTACATGGCCTGTGTTGTCATCTACGTTCATCGCCATGTCAGCGTAGTAATCTGAATGGAGTGCCTGGCGTATCATGTTCTGCAGAATGCGATTAGTCCCAGCACCAGGGATGCTCCGTCTAGCAACTAACCAGACAATGCAAATTGTGGAAGACATCGAGCTCGATGATGTAGTGACCCTCATCCACCGGGAATAGGCACAGACCTGTTAGGCAGGAGGGCCGCCTGGTTCTTGGGTATCCTGGATACGCCCACTGTAATTCAAGTGAGGGAAAGCATTCGACTCAGGAATGGAACAACATACCGCTGTATAACTCCTGCCAATAGGCGTCTAGTTCGTCTGACGGAGGTAGATGAAATTTAGGATCGTAGGTGAACGTCCTAACGTGATATTCGACAGCTTCGTTTGCTGGGGCTAGTGGAGAATCAACAAAAAATCAATACCCGATCTTGATATACGCACAAAAAAGCGTGGACTCCGAAGGACACCTAAGAGGGGGGTGTGGGGGACCCAACAGAGCCCATACTAGGACGATTGATTCGACCAGAACGATTAGTAAAAGTAATCGAGGTGAACACCACGACCGCTTGGATGTGCTCTTTACATCCAAGGGGTCCTCTTCGTCGTAATCAGGGCTGGAAGAAAGACGATTGTAGGTTGAGTTCAAGTTTCGGAACATGGTTGGGCTTCAGAACTGAAGCCTGAGGTCTGAGGGTACCGGTAATTATAATATCCCATGAAGAGAAGCTATACGTGATGCTCCTATCAAATTGCAATGGAACAATCTGAGGTATGGTCGATGTCGGCCAATGCGGGATTCTCAACAGGCGTACATCTTTTGCGAATGGAGCAGCTAGTGTAGTGTGACCAGCTCCGGCTCTTGATATGCGGTTTCACTGAATGGCTTTGAGGTGTATCCACATGCTAGAAGCAAGGACGGGTTCGTAAAAAGTACCTATCAAGCAACAATAATCAGACTCACCGGCGTTGAGGAGCTGCCTGTGAGGTTTTCATGGTCTAAATTTAAACCTTTTTGATTGAGCGCATCGAGGGTCAAGAACACTTGAGAACCATCCACGTAAATTGTAGAAGGGATAGAAGCGATCGCTATCAAAGAGGCTGATTAGCGATTTCAAATTCTAGCTCTTCTCCCGCGGTGGCAATGGTAAACATCGATATTCAACACGTTCAGGAACCAGCAACAAGTGAGTTTTACATCGGTTCTACAGCAGTTGAGCGTTACGAAAACAGTCCGTTCTAGAGACGTCTGCTCACAAATCATCATAGGACTTAGCACCTAACATGCTGATACGACTCGGGGGATATTCAGCACTTTCTCCGGTGAACTTTACAACATTGTACATACATTGATTGCTTTACAGATCACCGGACTGTAGCACAGGAATTGTAATATCATCTGTCAGATGAACGCTACCGTCAAATTTATCGAGAATCTGATGTTCTTTTGCCCAATCCTGAATCTTTTCGAAATTGCGACAAGTGTGCGCAACTTTACCCCTTACGAGGGTTTCGTTGGCCCAGTCTTCCCATTGCCACCTGTATCAAATCAATACGGACCTTAGATAGCAAGAATAAGAAACGTACACAATAACGCTGGTATCTGCATGGCACATAATAGACTGGCGTATCCAGTCGACGCAGTGACTGACATGCTGAGCGGCCTTTGCGTTCTCGGTGATGTTCCAATTCGAATAGTAGACCGGATCAAGAGCTTTTCGTACCATGTTCTAGCAGAAGGATGAGCCGGCTAGGCAATCATCACATAGCATCAGCCTTACCAAACAATGTAGGTTATGGAAGACGTCTAGTTCAGCAATATAGTGATCTTCGTCACCGGGGATGGGTTGCGTCTTGTTAGGCAATTGAGTAGCTTCCTCCTTCGTGATTCGAGAAATACCGACTGTAGTCCATTTCCTTCGTGAGTTGCAGTGCTCGCAATGTATTCATGACACCTACATTGGTACAAGTCGTCCCATGCTCGGTCAAGCTCAGGAGATGACGGAATTTGGTAGGGGGACAGATCTCCTTCAAAGCCTACGTTGAAGACCTTGATCTGAGGTTCAACGGCATCGAGAGCAGGAGCTGTACAATTGTCTGTGTGAGTGCAAAGTAAAAAGTTTGCAGGACTGAGCACTTACAGTATAGAACACGGGAAGAACAATGGCTACCATGATCGCGCCTGAGCAAAATCGCAATAGCTGTGAAGCAAGCCAGAAGTAGCGCAGACTGCAGGACGACTAGGACCCATAGGCTCCTGTACGACGGTGCATACTTCGTGACGCCACTAGTGCGATGCTTGATGGCAGGCTCAGGACCTTCCACATCCTCTCCTTCGCTGGGGACAAGAAGACGACGTTCTTCGGGTTGCATTTCGCTGGGGTGTTTCTGGGGAAAGGACGGTATGCTTTGAAGAAAGCTTGACTACCTATGAGTCTGAATCATAAGCGAATACAAGCCCTATTCCCCGGATAGAGGCTCACCTGGCCAGTCTCGGAGGTATCAAATAACTTGAATGATGTTGTGCCCCGAACTATTAGGTTTATTCCTGGATGAATAGTAGGATTAGTATCAATTCGTGATCCAACTTCTTATCGTGTTGTACTCAGTAATCCAGAGCCACATTGTGGCCTTTCGAACCGCTTTCCGCGCGCCCGGTGACCCCGGGGTTCTAGCGAGACTACAGGCTTCTCGCTACTCTGAATGCCCGTTACGCCCCGTAAATCGAGGAGCACGATTCGCCCTATTCAGTATGGCGACCAAACTTTCACACCATTCTTGTAAAGTCATTCGCAAAAGGCCTCATGGACCATATGGTGCATTACTACCCACAACAAGTAAGTTGGGGAGCTGTTGTTGTATAAAAGGCCGCTTACAGTTGGCCTTTCAGAACATCATCCTCTTCTTTGTATCCTCGACATGTTCAAGTTCAATCTCCTAGCATTGCTCACTTTGGCTTTGGCCATCTGTGTGTCTGGCGCCCCTACAAGGGAAGCCGTAAGTGGATGTACACCATTTATCAGATGAATGGCACTGACTGGACCACAGCGAGGTTTAGCAGTCGACGACGCCAACATCGGTTGGAAAGATGAACCAGTTGTACGTTTAAATGTCCTCGTTCACCACCAGACCATGTACTAATGCCAGATGAAGAAACGTGCATTAGAGGTCGACGATGCGAACATTGGATGGAAGGACGAACCTGTAGTATGTAGGGTTCGTTGCGTATCGCATCTGGTATACTGATGACACCGGTAGAAGCGTGCATTCCCTGTTGACGATGCAAACATCGGCTGGAAGGACGAGCCCGTAGTACGTTGAAGCCTGGTAAACAGAACGTGTGCTAACACAGACAACAGAAGCGCGTATTCCCAGTTGATGATGCCAACATCGGCTGGAAAGATGAGCCCGTGGTATGCATGCACAATGATGGTGGGTACCAATCATCGCTGACAATGACAACAGAAGCGTGCATTCCCAGTTGATGATGCCAACATTGGGTGGAAGGATGAGCCTGTGGTATGCGTTCAGCACGTTGCATCCCGTGACAAACACGTATTCACGACCTGCAGAGGCGAGCATTGGATGTCGACGATGCAAATATTGGCTGGAAAGACGAGCCCGTGGTATGTCCGAATTCGCCTACCCTGGCTTGCATTGACGACGGTCCCCAGAAACGTGCCTTTCCTGTAGATGATGCCAACATTGGCTGGAAGGATGAGCCTGTGGTAGGTGTTTGATCCAGCATTGTTTGCCCTAATGAGATCAACTCGTTACTCGAACAGAGGCGAGCATTGGACGTTGATGATGCAAATATTGGCTGGAAAGACGAACCCGTGGTATGTTGAAACCTGCTCATCATCATTGATCTTGGTCATGACGACGATACTAGAAACGCGCCTTCCCGGTGGATGATGCCAACATTGGTTGGAAAGATGAGCCTGTGGTTAGTAACATTTCTCATGTCATGAACCACACTGAGAATATCTGTAGAAGCGTGCCTTCCCCGTCGACGACGCCAACATCGGGTGGAAGGATGAGCCAGTGGTATGTGAAAGTTCCTGAGACACAAGAGCGAAGACTAAAAGCAAACGCAGAAACGTGCACTCCCCGTCGACGAGGCTAACATTGGATGGAAGGATGAGCCAACGGTATGTCCCGGTCCGGTCTGAGAAGCCTGTGCTCATTACACAAACAGAGACGGGCCGTGGACGTTGACGATGCCAACATTGGCTGGAAGGACGAACCAGTGGTAGGTCTGGTCTTGAATGTCATTGATGACAGCTAACACGATGTCTATCGTAGAAGCGTGCACTGGATGTCGACGACGCCAACATTGGTTGGAAGGACGAGCCTGTGGTAAGTTCAGTCTTATATAGCCCAAGAAAATGGTTAAACTGACACGGTGGTTCACACCCTAGAGGCGAGCTTTCCCCGTAGACGACGCTAACATTGGATGGAAGGATGAACCAGTGGTGTAAAAAATCCGGCGAAAAGCACCTCGCCGCCAGGAATTCAGACGCGCCGGGCGTTTCGTTTCCAGCAAACACCTGAAATATTGGTCAATATCGCAAACTTTGTAGTTTCTTTGTAGTCATACCTCGGTGGTCTTGAAGGCTGAAGCATAACAATCTGTATTCTCGATGACTATGGCAAATATATTTCTCCGCAATGGTTGAAGTCTATCAAGTGAGAGAGAATGCGTATTTCAGTACAGAATCCGAGGATTATCGATAATGTCTTACAGACCACCAGTGAATATGATTGGGTAGAATATGAGCCTCTCTCATATCCACACATACGACGTTGTGGATGTTTTGGTAATGCGCAACGGGCAAGGAAGGGTCGTGGATTCGCGAACTTTTTGCGGAATGTGATGTCGGGGCATTGATGATGGTGGTCAGGGTGAAAGCGCCGTCCCATTTTTTCGCTGTAGACTCAGTCCTGTTGAACCAGTACTATCATGTCTGAATCTTCGCCTACCGCACACCCCACTGCCTCTGCTATAACCAAACTGCCACCTCTAGATTGTGGACCTCTCATTCTACTTGGACTAGTCTGGAATGGGTCGGCGTTAACCTCCGACAGGAACGAGTTCGTGTAGTAGGAAGAGCGGTAGACGCTGGTAGATGGTAGACCTGTATCTCGTACACCAAGAAATCAGTCATAATTCAACCATCATATCCACAATTCAACAAGGGTGTAGGACAGAAGGATGACTTGGCATCGCAGGTTGTTTCCTTGCCCTATGAGATGGAACGTCACGCCAGGATGGAAGGAAGGAACATGGCATGTTTGATGAAGTCGGTCCGCACCTTGAGGGCCTTACAGCTTACAACTCGACGATGTGAGGTATCCAACAGATGTTGGCATCTGATCTTTCAATTATGGCTCGAAATAACATTCATTATTCTTGAAGTCAAATCTCAATGAACCCCCTCGCCCAACCCAAGTCCACCTTACACAATTCCGTAGCTCCAATGAACACGGTCAGGATTATGAAAGTAGTCAAAGCCTTGTGACGCACCTATCTCGCGTTCAATCCTGACGCGACCGACAACACACCTGCAAAACCCACAAGGCAGTTAGTAAGAATCTAAGATAAGGTGACGCTACGTACCTGAGATCAATTGCTGTCATGGCAATGTACTCCAACGTCACTGTCCTTGATCCTGTTCTGAGGTCTTCAAATCAGCATCAAATCTACGAGGAAAGAGTCGGAAATACCAAGAGAAGGACAAAGTGCCCTGGTGGGCAGAGGGTTGGCGGGGAAGATGGTGGTTGGGAAGAAAGAAGGTGAGTGCCAAGTCAGACTACGACAGGTTGCTGTAATGACGTGCACAGACCAGCTTTAACTCGAACTAAATCGTTCGGTAGCAATCAAGTGAGCGCGCGAAGGCCTTCCACTGCAAGAAAATCGTCAGATGCCATCAGAACGACACCGGCCCTCACAGAAATCGTCGGAATTCCTCAGCATACATCGGATATCGCTAGTACTAGAACCTTGTACTCACCTGGACTTTTTCAGCCCCACTTTTCAGCAGTGGTCTTTGAAGCTTTAAGCTGAATTCTCCACGAATCACGAAGCATGAATCACGAGGCTGTCCGTGTTCAATCCGACGTACAGCTGCTGCACCAGAATGGGGTTTGCTCTTGCCTCGGCGAAAACACAACGCTTTTTGGATCTGATATATTGGTATGTTCACCTTGTATTACTTGGCCGAGTGGTTGATAGTATTACCTTCATCTCTATCTAGTTCGAACCCAGGCATTTTTCGGTTTAAAGTTCGTGAGCAGACTGCAACCTAGGGAGAAGACTTGGAGATGCATGTATATGTTTGACATAGGCCGTTGAGTCATTCGTTCTCGAGGTACCTTTTCAGGTCAGTCTCGGCAGTCCGAGTCAACTGAGCTCTGACGTCTTAGTCTCCTTCAGAAAGTTGTTCTTGGTTGTTGACGAACCTAGAGACTGGAGCAGTGGCTGGAGCAGGGATTCATCATGACCACGGGGCATTGGAAGGAGAATTGATGTAATGGTCTTTGGATGCGATATCGGTATGTTCTCCTTCTTTCGTATTCCTGGCCGAGTCATTGATGCCTGTTACTACCTCCACTTTATCCACTGCATTCAGGGCCCAGGCTTGAAGCTTGGAGGTTCGGGAGAAGGGCTCGAGCTCGGAGATGTATGTATGTGTTCCATTCATTCTTCAAGCTTCAAGGGTACTCACCTAGACTATCTAACTCGGAGTTTTTGGCCACGAAAATCGACGCCTTCCATGTCTTTGGAGTCTTAGCCAGTTAACCTTCTCCATGCCCGACTTGGACGTAAAGCACTGAGCCAGACTTCTTGTGCATTGGCTGGCAAACCTCAAGCTGGTGTTGAAAAGGGGACCGATGTGAATTTCTCAAAGTCCAAACATGGTATGTTGACACCTTTCATGTTCCTTACGAGCCGAGTCATTGATACCTTTATCTCCAGCTTTGGGCGACAAATTCTCCCAATGTAAAGCTCTTCTGCAGCCTGTTCTTGATTGTCGGACAAATCTCAATGCTGGCGCGGTGGCTAGGCCTCAGGCTTCGTCATGACTATGGGTCTGATGTTGGAAGGAGGATCGACACAGTGGTCTTTGGATGTGATATTGGTATGTTCTCCTTCTTTCATGTTTCTCAGCCGATTCATTGGTAGTATTGCCTCCAGCTTTGCTAGTGCGAATCCAGATACTCTTCGGCTCAAAGCTTGAAGGTTCGCAGGCTGCGACCTAGGGAGAAGGCTTGGAGATGAATGTACTGTCTCCTTCGTTCTTGGTACTCACCGGGACTTTCAGCCAATTTTATTGACAAGCTAACACCTTCGTCGGAACGCCCACAAAGGACTCAGAGGATAGTGGGCGCGATTTCATTCCTCTCTTTTTGTTATTACTGACTTCGAGCTTTTAGGTAACGAGATCGGTTCATAAATTAGGCCTGTCAAAGGCGTTGTACAGACGATTCAAGAAGAAAAAGTACAACTCAATAAATACTAGCCATCTTTCATCATTTTGATTTCCGGTGTCCGAAACCTTGAACATGAAGTTCTATACTCCGGCGTAATCACACCCTGCTCGCGGTAGTTTCGGGGGAGGCATCGTGTTTCTGTGCCTCAATATCGTCGCTTTCATTTGTGGATCCTCGCTCAGGTTGAATGTCCACGGTATGCACTTCAGAGCGCTCAACGGTACTAGTGGCTGCCGCAGCTTCAGGTGGCTCCCCGAAACGTAGAGTA
This sequence comes from Paramarasmius palmivorus, assembly GCA_037176845.1. Lineage (NCBI taxonomy): Eukaryota > Fungi > Basidiomycota > Agaricomycetes > Agaricales > Marasmiaceae > Paramarasmius > Paramarasmius palmivorus. The sequence goes on along the minus strand of JAYKXP010000001.1, from coordinate 567,062 downwards.
GAGAGCATCTGGGAGTCGGGAACGGCACTACGTGATAAGCCAAGACTGGTACACAGGTTAATGAGTGTTGGTGCGATACCCTCATATACGGGTGTGAGTCAGCAATTCATTGTCACAGTACTTGTAGCACATACGACCATCAGGTATATAAGCGGAGATAGGGGCGACAGAGTTCAGCTGCCAACAGTTGTGATTGGACTATTGGAATGGGAAAGGGATGGAAATGAGTGATCATCGCGGAAAGCTGCAGCATTCATCCTGTGTATCGCGTCTTATTGTGTCGAGCTGATACATGATCAGCTCCGACGAGAAGTATCATGAGCTCGAAAGAGAAAAAGCTACAAATAGTCTTTGTGTGAATTCTCATGAGGAATGTCATAGGTCCTAGAACAGCTCTTCGTCAACTATCGAGATGTTCTATCATACTTATGTTGGCGGTAACTTACATGCTTGCCGCCCCAATGCCAAACGACAGCATCCTACAATCCCATCCCAATGTGTTCTCTCCATAAACAGTGTCGGCGAATGACTCTAAGGAACACCTCTACAGCTTGTTTGAGGTACGTATAGATAAACTTGATCCATCGTTCAGATTGTTGTACGACAATGGTGATGGGATAGAATCATCTAAAATCACAGCTACACGTTCATTGAAGTGACGAAAAACTGTCCGATGACTCCAGAATATATCAGCAACTGTATGATGAACATCACATACATCGCTACTAACAGGGTTCCTTTTCCGCGCTACCAGCCCATCAAACCTTCAGACAACTTTCTTTGAGCCCAGGTGCCCTGTTCCCAACAATTGGTGCTTGAATAGCATTGGTGCCAGTACCCGTACTAGACGTGCAGTATCTAAGGCAAAGACCTAGAGAAACCGATGTGAATCGACGTAATGGATCATACGAGGAAACAGAAGTATTCATCGTGTTGTCATCGGCCAGACAAGGGGCTTTCTTGTTCGGAACGGCAGTGATAGATCAATGACTTTTGTATCTAGGTGAGGTTCAAGTTGAGTGACAGAACGAAGAGATAAAGGTGTTAAGATAGTGCACCCGAGTTCCTGTCTCTGTGAATATGCTTCTGTTCTAGCTTCTGTTCTAGTCTTCATCCAAGATACCTCAAGGCCACAAATAGGTGTTCCCTAGACTTCAAGTTTCGTTGTTTCACTCCGGTGTATGATATAGCCTTTTTTCGCCAATGAGCTGGGATAATAAAATGAACGTGTATGATGACTGACGCATGAGCGACGACGATGACAGTTTCAAGGACTCCGAACGACATACCTCGCGGGTCGGGTTGATGGAGGTATGAAGGAAAGTGTCACTCTGGGCACTTGTTTGTCGTGTCACCCGTAAGGCCCTGTTCGGATAAAATTCCAGTTCAGTGGAAAAAGGAAAAACGCAAACCGGGGTTACCGGACCGCTTTCCCGTCACTGATATTGAGCTCCAGACGCCCCAATTCTAGCAATACTAGTACTGAGGAACAAATGGGACGCTCCTAGAATAGTAGATTTGACAATGAGAGCCGTATTGAGGCTTCTGTGAGTCAAACAAACTTTTGTAGAGGTCATAGCAACTTAGAAATGCAGAGAGTTCACAAGTTCTAGGGTACAATGGGAGGTTAGGATGTGTATTTTCATGTATAATGTACACTACGTATTGTTTTGAATACATTGTAAAGACTCTGCTGCATACCGCCCACATTTAGTGGCGTATATGCTGGTATAGAGACAATTTTCAACCTCAAGACGTACCGGCGCTTGGAGGCGCCTGGTCGAGCGCTTGAAAATCATGGAGATGGGAAATTCCTCGGCAGCCCCCGGTTTGCCTTTTTCCTTTTTCCAGGAAATCGGAATTTTATCCGAACAGGGCCTAAAGAGCGACGGCGCGGGAACGGGGAGCCGAACTGACCGTAAGAACTTTCAAGTAACTTATCCACCTCTCTATTCCGACACATCGACACGTCATTCGGAGGATTCAAAGAAATGTCACAACATGATTCGAGACTCAATGTATGCGTTGGTAGAATACAGACCTAATGTTGAGCTTTTTGACCTCAACAAAGGTTTCCCGAACCAAATTGAAGTTACCGAATACCACCGGGTGACATGGTGAATTGCCATGCATGGGCTCTCTCCGCGACCAGCATTGAATTCCATAGGTATTCATACAACCAACACAAGCGCATCGACGAATACATGTACAGCTTGTGTAGTGTTGATGAATAAATAGCAAAATCCCGCAAACTGGTCCAAATCCCGGCACTCCTACACTTTGCTTTTTCAGAGAGTATTGCGCCAGTGAAATCCATGGACGGTCCTTTGATGGGCGTTCGTTAACGGGAGTTGATGGATTCATGTAGCTTGCTTGCACGGACTTGCACGCGCGGGTATTGATCAGAGTGAAAACGTCAGAGTTGTACCGTGCATGAGCTTCCTTGAACTTGAACCAAACATTATGCATTAGCCGCTGCTAGGATTCGTATATATCATTGGGTACGCACCTGTTAACCACTCAGTTCTGAGTTTCGGCATCCTCCAAACATTGTCTGATTCGCCTACGAAGTGTCCATGCCATCGATCTCCGAAACACCAAGGTGTGAGCAATGATAGTAGGAGCTTTGAGATCAAAGTGCCGTTCTGCGTGAACGAGGTTACTTGCGTTTGAACGGAGGTGATTCCGTAAGTATTTCGTCCTGGTCATCATGGGCAGTATATTTACTATTCGGTATAATCGACGAGGCCATGATCTGACAGATTCCCCGGCTGCCGAATAGTAAAAGTAGTGCTTGAACTTTGAAAATGAGTCGCCGCTAGAGTTGTGAGAGAAGGATGCCCATACCTTGTTTATTCCATGTAGTTTGGCATTCCCTACATTATACTGACGTCTCAGCGCAAGGCATGGAGGAAATGGTTGGTATGAGTCAGGCTCGAGCTCAAAGCGAACACGAAGCGTCGTAGCGAGATGAGGCTGTGCTTTTTTTCGTGGGAGAAATACCTGAATAGATGGCTTCACCTGGGCTCACCATAAAGAACGAGTCTCATTAACATTCGAACTCGTAACTTGTCTGTATCTTCGTCGCGCTGCATGTGTTCCGCACAAGAATTCGCTTCCCCGTTTTTACTTCTTGGCATCTTCCTGCAATTGTTCCAAACCGCGCCTCAAACCTCGAAGTAGACCGTGAAGTAGTAGCAGATCAATTTCACCAGGAAGTGTATCGTAGATGGATGGTCAATAATGATGTCGTCGTAAGTCGTCGCCCTGTTTGACCTTTTTACATGTCTGATTTGTTCAAGTCTCTTTACAATGCAACCCGCTCAGGGGATCGGCATTCGGACCACAGCGTCAAACAACGCACTGAATATTCGGAAAACGATGAGGAAGAGGTACGATAGAAATGACGCGTTCCAGTCCATTCAAAACTAAAATTTTCAAACGGAGGTTCATCCAGGGACACCGCTACTCCAACCAATTGCAACCCCCTCTGAAGCAAACTGCGGCTTTCATTTCTCTGTACCACAACAACACCGAGTCGAAGGAGTACATCTGCAACATGTCAAGAACATTCCTACACCGAACCAAGGTGCGCAACTAGACACTACCATTCGGCAAGAATCTCCAGCTTCGAGCCTCGTAAAACAAGAAGCTCTTGTTTCGACTCCTCAAATGACTTCCATCAGTACGGTACAATCGTTCGAGACTTCATCGGAAACCCTCTCGTCGCCCAAGCACCTCTACTAAACCCAAGGATACCTTGTAATACCTACCTCAACTTGTTAACGATTCGCAAAATGTAAATTATCTCGATCAGTATCGACCCAATGCAGAACCCCCGGTACATCCCAAGCCCCAGCTGAACGCCATTCCTATTTTTCCAGCCTAATGGAAATCTTGAAAGATATCATTGAACGGACACAGGAGACTTCGTAATAATGTCTCGAGTGGTTCATCCTCCCAGGCAGTCGCAAGAGTTTCCAAAGCTGCGAGGCATTCTCGCCAATCAGCTGAACTCCATTCGGCAATAGTCCTGGCTCCTGACCGGGCCTTGTAAGGTTTCGTTAGAAACCCTCCGAGACTGGCGGTCATGGATGGCAGAACGCGCTTCCTCCTCTCCAAGTGAGCTATCAACTGAGCGGCAGTCCATCTAGCGAAGTCTTGATTTTCGGGTTCGTCTGTTAGTGCTGGGGCGGCGTGTATGGATTTGGATAGGCTGTTGATAGTGAGTAATCTTGGATTGACCTTGTTAACGCGAGTGACGAGAGCTGCTAGGGTGAATGTGATGTCGTCGACGATCTTTAAATGGAAAGACTTCTTCGCGTCTTCCTCGGATATTGAGTTCCGATGCTGTGATAGATTTACCTCTCCCATATCCACTTCCATAGGCTCTTCTTTGTCTGGTCTGATAATCACGGAGTCTCCGTTGTAGTCAGGATAGTAGCCTGTGAAGTTTTTTGAGCTGCTGCCGGGGAAAAGTTGTTTGGCAAGAGCGCGGCTTGACAGCCGAGAGATATCGGCGGCTGTTGGAGTCTCTACGTCTGGCAAGAGCTATGATGAGCTACTAAACATGAATTCGCCGTATACACACGTACCGTCTGCTCTGCAACGAGCACAGAAAAACTTGTCCCCGCTCAACACAAACGGCCTGCCCAACCGCTTGAAATATAGGGCACAGCATAGAATCTTTCCGTCAGAGTCCTCATTGGTCCGCTGATAACATTCGTCTGCAGTCTCTCGAGTTGCTTGTACTTTGAAGTTATCCTTCCTGGCCTCTACTGCTTCTAGAATCCATCTCGCAGCAGTTCTGGCTGACCAAGCCTTCTTCCTATCGCTAAGGTTCTTATGGCTAACTGCATTTGAGTAAAGCGTGTCTATCTTACTAAATTCCCCACTACTCACCGGTCTAGCTCTCGTATGACTTTGCTGGGAATGACCACCGTCAACGACAGGCCAGCTTGCTCTGCGTCCCGCATGAATTGCTTGATAGCGTCCTGACAATCCAGAGCCACATTTGTATCGATTACGAGGTAGGTCCAGACGATATCCTATAATCAGCCCATATGAACATCTGCACACTGACACTGGGTTGCTAACAGGAGTGAATCTTTCATACTCTCCATCTTGACGTCGACGACATCTACAGATTCCTGTGAACTTTTCTGAGAATCATACTGATGCGAGTCCATTTCGATGTCTTCCATCTTCCTTTGGAATGCCTGAGAAACAGCCAGAAAAAAGAGTAAGCGGCGAAACGTTGAGTGTGACCGTGACGCCAATGTGACCGAACGCGTTGTGTACCCCTTGTTTGGCTCAACCCATTAATGGCTAGGCGGAATCGTGGTTCTCAAGCCCACGATGATTCACCCTTACCAGCACCCCTCACCAGCAGAACTCCTCGCCCTCGTTATCAGGCTAGCCAGATAGCTTCACGACTCCGAAACTCAAATTCAGCTCGTTCAAGGACAATCAGTGCCCCACAGAATCGACCAGCATCAGTTCCTCAAGCGCATAGGATGGTCTTGGAACAAACTCCAGATCCGACCATGTCAAGCAACTTCTCTCCAAGAGGCTCAAAGAGGCGGGCCTCATCAGATGGGGACTCTGATGATGGAAGGATCAAAAGAAGGGTGTTGGAAGACGATGTTGGTCTTGCTGAAGGCTCAAGTAGAGTGAGGAGCGGTAACGCTGCAGAGGACTCGATGACCCCCGACATTGGCAGGAGCTCCAGAGTAGAAGAAGAGAGTGGCTCAGTGCCCATCGAAGAACTGAGTATGTCAATCAACATGGCAGTGAAATTTAGATACTAATACTTTTCACTAGTAGCACCACCGGAACCCCCAGAGGAAGAAATAATTGTCACTGGCAGAACATCGCGCTTCATCATTCCTGAACCAATTCATCTCTCATCTCATCAACAGCCCCAACTTTTAGGAGAAGACCAGGAAACAGATGATGAGACCATCGTGTCATCACAGCTTGTACATCCCCAAGTCAATTTGTCCTCGACATCCACTCGTTCAAACAATGCATCGAGTCTTTCACATATTCTCAATGACGAGGACACTCCGGTGAAACTCACAAACTCCCTAGCGGGCACTTCCTCAGGTTCTGCAGAACCATCCATGTCGTTACCGTCTTCCTCGAAAGGAAAAGGGAAACAAAAGGCAGAAGAAATCGACTCTTTGGCACGAGAGGTCACCCCAGAAGCAGAAGCTGAAGCAACCTTAGCGGACTATACTTGTCCAATATGCTTCTCTGCCCCAACAAATGCGACACTCACGCCATGTGGTCATATATGTTGTGGGTCATGTCTATTTGCAGCAATCAAGGCTGCGTTGAAGCGAGGGACACTCACGGGATCGGGTCGTGACGAAGATGGTGCACGGTAAGCTCTTAAGACCCCCTTGTCGTTTACTTATCTGATGACCTTCCTAGTTGTCCTGTTTGTCGAGCTCCGATACCAGGTTGGGATGGCAAGGGAGGTGGGGTGATTGGTCTCAAAATTCGTGCAAAGTTCAGTCTATGAGTAAATTGTAGAATTCTTTGTTGACTTGGGCTAAGAGAACTGGCGCCGGGCTTATAAGTAAGCGCCGCAGAAGCTTCATTGAACTGTACGTAAAGAAGCAAAGCTGGAACGTGTAAGTATGGATATGGAAGGCTTAGGCTTTTCACCGCAGCACGGTTCCGTCTACAACGATGCGAAAACCCCATCCCTCCCTGCAAAAGCCACGTCTGTTCATTGAAGACTTGCCGAAAAATGTCGAGCTGAATGTCATCAGAGCTTTGTTCCGACAGTTCCCTGATGCCTTTGTCGTTCTCAAGAAAACACCTCCCAAACAAGAGTCGAAATTCGCAAGAGCTGAATTTGACAACTGCGAGAATGGTGCGGCTCTCCTGCTTTCGTTTATTTCGAGCTCTGATTGACCAGCGTGTATCACAGCCGAAAAGGCCATGGCTCTCCTTCAAAATCGGGAAATCCCAAACATGTCACCTCCACAACGTGTTTCTTTTTCAACAAGTCTCTCTCAACCCATCTTACCCTTGTTCACCTCATCTCCACGAGCAAAAATACGCATGGTGCCGCGCCGATCTGACTCTATGAGTTGTGCCGAAATATATGATGCTTTGAGGGTCTATGGGCCGATTTACTCTATCTACGAGGAAAATGTAGTCGCCACTATTGTACAGTTTTGGGGAGAAGAAGATGCATGTGATGCGGAGGAGGGTCTCACTGAAAAGAAGGAGCTAGGTTTGGAGCTCCAGCTTTGCAACCCCTGCTCAGTATACGTCTCGGTTGGTGGCGCTACCCGACTTTTCCTTTGACGATGTTGACAGGTTTTTTTTTCAAAGTCTTTACCCCCAGATGTCATATCTCATACCGCTTTGTCTGATATGTTTGTAGAGGTGAGAATACTGATTTATCTGATTATAGCCGTCAAGGGGCTGACTTGGCTTTTCAGTTTGGAAAGGTTATTGAGTACGAAGATATACTCCTGTTACTCTTCAATACTCTGATTACAACACGACTGCAGTTCTCGTCTGGTTAGCAGAAGAGGTGGATCACAAATATTTGGCTTCGTTACTTATGAAACACGCGAGGAAGGTGAGTTGCACAGCCAGCTGACTGTCAGGGTACTAGTGATCCTTCATTCTTCATTCTAGCCTTCAAGGCAATCGAGTCAATGCACGGAAAGAAGATCGGCAAAAAGAAGCTACATGTCAGCTTGAAACAGGGACGGTCTTTGTGCACTACGGCCCAGGTAAGCAATAGTTGATGCTTCAGTCTATCTGTCCCGCGTCCTTAAAGCATTTCAGGGGCAAGCTTCCAACACCTCACACGAGCAGACTCAGATTTCGGAGGTACGTTGTCCAGCCATATCACTAAGTGTCATCTCACCCGGAAACTAGCCACCTTTCCAGCCATCAACGCCAGAGCCCACCTTCAGCGTCACAGAGGACGAACCTCTCCACTCAAGAGACCATGCTGCCTCGAGTCCAACTCTAGTCGGCGAAGATCCCGAGAACGAGGTTCATTCGCTGTCGTCAAAAATGGATCTCGCGGAAAAGATTGCCCAAACATGGAAAGACGAAACTGTACGGCTACGTGAAGAGATGGAGAGTCTGCGTACTCGCGAGGCGGACACGCTTACGGAGCTGGAGAGTGTTCGTGATTCGAATAGGCAACTGCGTGAGGAGCTGGCGCGTCTCAAGGAAGACAATTCGCGTCAAAAGGCTCTGCTGGTCGGTATCCAGTTGTCGCACGAGAAGGCAAACAAGGAGATCTCAGACCTCGAGACGTTATTGGAAGACTCTCAACTCGAAGTAGAATACTATACCGCAGAGGCTAAACGCTTCGAATCCAGCCTTGCGAAATCCCAAAAGGAAGTGGAGCGTCTATCTGCTGAAGTTCGTGCCGCACGGGAAGAAGGGTCGAAGACGAAGATCAAGGACTCGAAGCACAAGTAGTCCAGTTACTAGATCACTCGAAGTCTCCGAATCCAGGCGAAAGCTCTTGGAACTCGAGAACGATCGTCCTAAATGGGAAGAAGCTAGGAAAGCCCGCGAAGCGAAGGAAAAGGAGGAAGAACTCGAGTTTTCGAGGAGACGGATGAAAAGGTTGCAGGAAGAGGAGGCTGAGCGTGCCCAAGCAAAGATACGCGAGGAGTTGGCACGGCAGAGACGCGAAGAAGAGGAACGGAAGGCGAAGGAGAAGGCGGAAAGAGAGCGTGCTGAGAAGGAACTCCAGGAGAAACTACGCCGAGAACAAGCTTGGAAAAAGGCAACATTGCAGGAGAAGGAGAGATGTAAACAAAGAGACGCCCAGCTCTTGTGTTCATACTACTTCTGGACAGAGGTCGCCGCCGTTGCCCGTTTCAAGTGCATCGTGGACGAGTTTGAGAAAACCAAATTCTCAGAGCTCAAACCGCTGATCCACGAAGCAATTCCTTGGCCTGTATATAAGAATCCAAGCACTTTTGTGCTCGAAGATGTCCAATGGGACGCAGTGGAAAGGTTTTTTGAGGTATTGCGCAGGCATCTAGATCATTCAAGCTACCGTGCTCTGACTGAGAGATGCAATCGACTTTTCCACCCCGATAGATGGAAGGCGCGCAATATCTTGAAAACTGTGATGGACGCGAATGAGCGGTTGGAGTTAGAGGAAGCCGGAAATATCGTATCGCAAGCTATAACACCATTATGGCAGAAGTGTAGGGGAACTTGAACGAATTATTGATCAATGGCTTTTGGAAGGACATTTGACATAGTTATGTACATACCTCCTATAATGTTGAACTTACTGTACTGACAGTGGTCGAAACCTTAGTTGATAGTACTTAACACTGACAGTTCTGTCAATGTTGTCAATCGCCAAGTTACCATCATTCGATGTCACGGGGGCGCGAGACCCTGGGACGAGCTGCGCTCAAGCGCTCTACATCCATCTCTTTGTTGAGGTCCACCATTCCCTTTGTTTCCACACATCCTTAGCGGCACACATTCTACGTCCTAGGCTATGCTTTATCCTCTCTTTCTCTTTATCCAAGCCATGTTCAATTCTGCCATCATGCTTTTCTTTGGCTTAATCGTAGAAGGTGTAGTCTCCCAGTCGATGGCAGTAGGAGCGCAAAAGGATCCCCATGCCCAGTTCAATGTCGGAGTCGTCGTGGTGCGCTATCAACGTTTAGTCTGGCTCCCAACTCATGACGTGTTTAGCCTGTGGTTGACGTGATTCACAAAGTTGGCGCTACACCTATTATTTTCTTTGAGGGTGTGAGTATTTGTCGGGTTCTACAGTGAGCATATCTCCACTTTCATTCTGGATACATTTGACCTGAGGGTTGTAGCATCACGGGTATGGGGATTCATGACCAGGGTACCGATTCGACGATAGCCTCGTCACGCACCCCCGAACACTTGGGAGCCCTTTCCACTTCGGACACTGTTATGTCGTCGAATAGTCGTATCGATGGTCTTCATCGAAATAAATCAACGATTCGACTTTCCTTTCATTCAGGCGATGCTGATACCGTCATGTATGTTCTAGCCGACGGTATTTCCGACTCGACCAAAGCTAGTGACCTTGCAGGCACGCGTCACCAGCCCGACAGCCTGCGAATTGCAAACGGATACGAACCTGAACGCACGGTTCGCGTGAAATCAGGAATCCCGTGCTCCCCTTCCTCAACCTTTTCCCAGAATGTTGATGCTGAAATCACACCTGATACCTGTGCGTGTCAGGTTGTGCAGTCGAGACAAACTTTAGGCGTACCATCTCCAGCCGGATGTGAATCGATATCCGGGAAAGCACCTCCCTCGACGATCTCATACGGTTACGAACCGGTTTCTATAACCCTTCTCGTGCTTCTCGTGACTGTCATTGGGCTATGGGTTGTGCAGGTCCGTATTCTGACCAAGTCGCACAAGGTGGAAATTCAAGCAAGTGAAGGGACGATCATCCATATGCGCGCTCGTGAGCAGGAGAAAACAGAACATCTCCAAAATCGCGATCACGCTCTCCGAGAGGAAGTGCGGCGCACCAAAGCTGATATGACAAAGTGCGAGAGGAAGTACGTCGAAGCAGCCGCGATCAATCGAGAACTCGACGAATCTCTCAGGTTCGAACGCACAGAAAACGAACAGGTTCGCATGGAATTGTCGAAATCATTGGAGGAAATCCAAGACTCTCTGCTGACTTAGAAGCGGAGGTCCAAGCGGGTTTAGCTAAAGCTCAACAAATGGAGGAGCAACATGGTGCGAAGGAAAGACACCTCAGGCTTGTTATTGAGCACGAAGTTACGGTCGGGCGGGTGGAAGCAGAACGACTTCAGATGTCCAACGGCAAATTGCAGGACCAACTGAAGCACTGTAACGACAATCTCCGTCACCAGATCCATTCGCTCAAAGAGTCTGAATCTGCACGCAAGAAGACTGAAGAGGAGATTGCAGAGCTGAAGGTTAGGCTGGCTAGCTCTCTATCCGAAGTAGAGCACTGTAAAACGGAGCTCATTTCTTGCCGGGGAAGGTCCTTGGGTCTGGAGAGGGATGTTGAACGGCTGAAGCATCGAGGCTGATGTTCAGCGGGGAGTTCATGAGACGCTGGAATCAGCACGCAAGAAGACTGAAGTGGAGATTGCAGAGCTGAAGGTGGAAGCTGGCTGGCTCTCTATCTGAAGTAGAGCGCTATAAAACGGAGCTCATCTCCTGCCGGGGAAGGACGTTGTACTTGGAGAGGGATGTCGAGCGGTTGAACGCCGAGGCCGATGTTCAGCGGGGAGTTAGTCAGACGCTGGAATCCAAACTCAAACAGGTGGATGCTCAATTAGCACAGTCGAAGAAAAACCTTGATTTGTCCGAGTCAAGGTATAGGATGTTGAAGATGGAGGCAGACAGACGTTGTGATGTGGACGCGAGGCTGAGGGAGTCCGAGATGAAGCGGGGAGAAGCAGAAAGGGCCTTGGCGGCACTACAGAAAGAATATCAGGCTCAAGCGAAGAAAGGACAGAGAGAGCAGGATGTGGGGCAGGTTAAAGACCTCCTTCGGCAACAAGAATGGCAGAGAAGTACGACGAAGGAAGAGGCCCGCTGCCGGGTGAGAGATGCGAAACTTGTCTCACGCGTTTGGAACGAGGGGCTTGCCATTGACCGTTTCAAAGCCGTTCTGGATGAATTTGAAAAGGCCAAATGCTCGGAATCGCAGCCTCTGACCTCTGCTGCTATACCGTGGCCAGTGCTCACAGATCCATTCTCGCTTGCACCGCAAGAGATTGAATGGGCTGACGTAGAGAAGTTTCTTGCAGCTTTGCAGCGGCGCACCGGCAATGCCCAGGCATTTCGACAACTTCTTGGAAGAGCTCAGCGAGTCTTCCATCCAGACAGGTGGAGAAGTCGAGGTCTATTGAAAACAGTCATCCACGAAGAACTTCGGACTAGCTTAGAGGTAACAGGCAACAAAGTCTCGCAGGCGATAAATTCTGAGTACACCAAAGGAAACTAATAGACGTGCCCATGGGGAAAAAGTACTGGTGCCTAGGGCTACCGATACACGGTGGGAATCGGTTAGAAATGCAGTGTCGCAGGCCAATGATCGCCATGGCCGCTATTGTGGCAAAGATGCCAGAGAGGGCCTATTAAGGAACTGGCATATCAACGTACAGTCGATTGAAATCTATCTCATAATATGTGTACATATATATACTATATACAGATACAGATCTTACGCCAGTCTCGGAAGTGTCTCGGATCCTTAGGCCTTAGGCCTTAGGCTCGGGCCTTTGTTCGTACTTGCGTCGTGGATTGTACGCCGGCCACCACTTTGGACAATGCCTCAATTGACCTCATTGTCCATCTTTTCCCTTTGTTGAATGGCTATATAAGAACGGCCCACGCATTTGTATCCCTACCCCCACATCTCAGCTCCCCAGTTCCGTTTAGATTACTCGAATAATGCATATTCCTGTGATTATTCTTCTCCTCTCTGGCACTCGACGCGTAATGTCGAAAGATGTGATAGACAATGTCCAAGCTCAGGACTTTACCGTGGTACGTTATCTTTGCCTCTGGTCGATCTGAGGCACTGGACGCGTCTACCTAGATCGCGGCTAATGATATCGAGAACGCATGTAATTCTGGTTGCCGGAGGTACGCATATTAATCGCTACTCTGACCATATGCACCTTGACTCAACGTCTCATAGCATCGTGGGGACAGAGATTCAGTATCTTGATCGCTGCATCATGATCATGCCATCGAATGGAGATGAGCGTAGAGGCCCGGAAATATCCTGCACAAAACCCAAATTGCCACTTTCCAACCCATCGGATGCCAACCGGAGGGTCAATGCGGCCCAAGTGGTACCTGCGGCGAAGTCGCCCGCGCCGCCGGGTGCACCGGCCGACCGTACAATATCAAGGCGCATTTCCCCTTCAACGAGCTCGGAGTGGAAGGATGTAGCTTGGACGTTCATTGTGACTGTCATGGGAACATATGCCGTGTACCTCCTTCGTGAAAACAGAAGACTGGAGTTGGAGAATCGGAAGCGCCAAGCGAAAATTATCCATATGCGTAATCGTGAAGAGGAGAAATTGGAAAGCTTCAAAAATCGGGACCAAGCTCTCCAAGGGCAATTACGATGCGCAAGCTCCGACATGACAAAATGGGAATCAAGATGTACAGAAGCGATCACAATCAACAAGGAACTCGACGAGCACCTCAAGCTTTCACGTGCGGAGAATGATCGCGTTCGCTTGGAGTCGTCGAAGTCATCGGAGGAGGTGAAGAAGTTATATGCTGAAGTAGACGAGGAGCGCAAGAGAGGTTCGGCGAAAAGCTCAGCAAATAGAGGAACAGTATTCTGCAAGGGAGAGAGAACTCAGGACTCAAAATGGAGAATGAAGTGGCCGCTCGTCAGATGGAAGTCGAAAGCCTTCAACATTCAAACAATACGTTGCAAGAACAGCTGAAGCACTGCCAGGTCAACCTTCGCCATCAGACTGATGCTCGAGAAAAGGCCGGAAAGGAGGTTACAGAGCTGAAGGTTAAGCTTTCCACCTCCACGTCCGAGGTTAACCGCAGTAAAAAGGAGCTTAGTTCTTGTAAGAGAAGGTTGTCGGACTTGAACGAGGATGTTGCACGGCTGAGCGCCGAGGCTGATACCCAACGAGGGATTCACCGGGACCTGGAATCCGAGCTCGAGCAAACCAATGCATCTTTGACGCAGACGAGGAAAGCTCTTGATGTCTCCGAATCAAATTGCAAGCTAGAGGCAGAAAAGCGAAAAGATGTGGACGCAAGGCTGAAGGAGGCCACGAGGAACGGGAGACGTTAAAAATGCCCTGCTTAATTTACAGAAGCTTCGAGCAAAGGAGGACCAGGAGCGAGAAGAGAGAGAGAAGGAGAGGGAGAAAGAGAGGGAACAGGAAAGGCAGAGGCAAATGCGAGACGAAAAGCGGGTCAACGAACTTCAATGGGAGTTAGGTACCGTAAAGGAAGAGGTGCGCTGCTGGTTGAGAGATGGGAGGCTTGTTGAGGACTGGAACAAGGGGCTCGCAATGGTCCGTTTCATGGCTGTCTTGGATGAATTCGAGGAAATCAGACGCTCGGAAGCCAGCCACTGACCTCTGCCGCAGTACCATGGCCCGTCCTCAGTAATCCGTTCTCGCTTACGCCGAAAAGATATCCAGTGGGAAGACGTGGAGCAATTTCTTAGGATCTTGCGGGAGCACACCAATGACGCTGAAGCCTTTTCGACTTCTTCTTGGGAAAGCTCAAAGGGCCTTCCATCCAGACAGGTGGAGAGCTCGAGGTCTGTTGAACACAGTCATGGACGAAGAGCTTCGCTTGTGTTTGGAAGCGACAGGAAATAGAGTTTCCCAAGCAATAAATTCGGAATATACCAAAGGAAAGTAGAGGCATACGGAAAGTGTTTTATCTATTCTTTTATTAAAGCAAGTACATTAGTGTAATTGTGGTTTTTGGTCTGTACTTATATGAACGCACATATTGTTCGGTCTTGTTACTTTGACGCTCGTGAAATGATGTAAACGATACTGGAATATAACATACAAATACTTTCGACGGTTGAACATCCTTTGCGATGGGAAAGTCAGTGATGAATCGATACTAGCCAGACTTGGGCAAGTACCTCATGCTTTACGTTTTCCTTTCTTTGAAGTTGAAGCAACTTCATATGCATTTCTATCGTCCAAATCCTCTTGCAGCTCTGTGACGCTAGAGTCCGCTTGCCGGCTCTGTAAACCTTCACTGCTAGACCCAGATTCATTCCCATGTCTATGAGAGTGGTTGTGAGCATGCCCTCCACATGATGAGTCGGAGTCGGAATCAGAGTCTTCCTCGCTCGATGATTCGTCGAAACGTCGAGGTTTATGGTATATACAGCATACTAAAAGAGGAGCCGTTAGGCTTTGGAAGCTGTAGTATTATGTTCAGCACTCACTCTTAGACGACTTCCTCCCACAGCCCTCATTATCTACTACATCGTCGCTCCAAACGACCCGTTGCCGGGATTTCTTCGTGGCACCCCTCAGCCTCAAGGTCCCAACGTTCGACGAAGATTCACTACTTGGACCTGCGCCTGATTCATCGTCTTCATGAGGGGGTGCACCGGTAAGGGTTATCGTTCTTGACCCGTCGCTTGGAGCAGAGGTGCCTGGTCTGCGCTGTGCAGCACGAAGTGACATGATGGTAGCTGCTGAAAGTTCCACCGAATCGATGACGCTGTGAGTACCAAGCCTATAACCCTAACCCCATCCGGTATGGACTAACCCGGCGCCGCCCAATGGTGAGTCGGAGTCTGGACCAAGTTCTACTAGTAGTCTTTGACTAGATTGATTCTCGCTAATAACACAACATCGAACGACAATGGACAGCAAAATTACAATGCGCGAAAACTACATGACTTGCGGGTATCGTAAATGAATATGCGACGGTGGTATAAATATCTTGAATGTGATGGTCCCCAAAATGAAACACGAATGCAAAGGGAACAAGAAGACGAATGGCGACGGAACGACGGTCGACGTCGGAATAGTGTAGAACAAATTGGGTCGTTCTATGTGCGTCTACTAGGGTCGAGTGATCTATCCGTAGTAGATTCTGAGGGAACAAATGAGAAAATGTGTCGCGCACGGTTTGTCAAATGACACTCACCCTCTCGGCGTTGTTGAAATAGGTTGAAAGTCTGTTCGTCCGGAATCGACGAAGTGTTGTAAAACATATTCCCAGTCATCTCGGCTGTCCCAACTGATTCTTGAAGGAGGATCGACCTCAACTGGCATCACTTGTGATACGCTCCCACATTGGATGATGATGACCAGAGTGCCGATGCCACCGTTCTGACGGCAACGATCTTCTCTCCGTTGAATATCGTTGAGGACAAGTGGGTCACGAATGTATTTCCGAGGAACGATGTGTGTAGCAGCGATAGAGAAGCTAAAGAAAACTATCAGGAACGGCCCAGATACAAAATTAGTGTTCGCTTACCGACGATGCGAGTCTGAGTGGTTTTGAGGAGTGACCTCGACGAGCAAAGCGTTCTGTCGGATATTCGATGGAACGCGCTTGAGCTGAAGTGCCTGGAACCCAGCCCAGCCAAGAAGTGCAGTATGCGCTGAGGTAAACTTTCTAAGGTTCTTTGCGATATTCTCGTCTGGCGATACTGCATAGGCTGCCGCGACCTTAGCCGTTTGCGATTTAGTGTGCTGGCAGATGGGTTTGTGGCCAGGCCAGTGAATTTTCTGGCATTCTTGTGACTGCAAGGAGTAAATCAGATCGACGGAAACGGCGGCAAATTCAAACTGAACTTACACAGTATTGAGTGGTCATCTTAACAGGCATGAAAAAAGAAAGAGTCAGATAGACGAAATATGACTCGAGAGGACAGGGACATACACAACCCCCACATAAGCGGAATCTTGCCATTGGTGTTTCGACGGCTCCGCATTGGTCGCAGATGCGATATCCCCGTTGCTTTTGCATATGAGTCGCAGGAGAGTTCCAGTTTGCGGCAGCTGGTTGAGCGTAAATAGCAGACATGACTGGTAGAAAGTACGAGTCGATGATGGGTTTGATTCATTCCTGTGAGATGTTTTATAGAAACGCCAGAAGGATCTGACGATTTTGGAACTGGAGTGGGTGGAACAAAAAAAATACTTGCGCCGATTGCGGCTATACAATTGCATCGAGATATTCGAGGATAAAATCGGAGTTGCATGCCCCTGGTCTTTTGTGTTGACTCGTTCTAGGAATTTTGAGAGGCAAGTCTTTTGTCTCTTGAGACATCGAAGCTTTTGAAAACACAATTGGTGCTGTCCACGCGCGGGTGGGAGATGGAAAAGTACAATAAGACCTCACAAAAAGAACTAAGCGAGGTTTCATTGACCGGTGATGGGCACTTCCTTTTGGGTTTCTCACCCGCCATTTCCATCAAAGGAAGTAACAAAGGGAAGGACATTTTGGGCGAAGCCTCGTTCCTATACATGTGATCTTGGGACCGAATCTAATTGTTTTTGCTCATCCAAAGTCCGTCATCGACCGTCGCTGTTTCCTGAGTAATTTGTCAGTCCCAGTCTTGTTCTTAGCGATATTGCTTACCTGTATTCCTTCATCTCTTTTGCTGCCTTTTCAGGAAGGATCCTGCTATATGCCAAATCAAGGCTATCTCAGAAGCAGAGGGATCGCCCCAGCACTTTCCTTCACTCCATATACACACTTCCTTCCCGTCTTCGTCAAGATCCTTCATGTCTGCAATCCACTTATCACTTGGCTGACCTAGCCTACATCCCTCAAACATTATTCTCCATATTGGCCCATAGACACGCTGCCATGTAGTGACGTCCTCCCTGGGACTTCTAACGTGTTCATATAATAAGAAACGACCGCCCGGTTTCAGTAACTGTTTCACGATCCTTGTCATTGTGTCCTGAGGCGAGGGGATAGAGCACAGGGTAAGGACGGATATGATAGTGTCGAAGGGATGCTCTGATGTTTCAACCTTTGCGAAAATCGTGCGAAGGTCTTCCGCGCCACAACCAAGGATGAGGAGTGAGCCATTCGTTTCGGTGTATCCATATTGATTGGCTACCTGACGAAGTTTGGGATGCATGAAAACATTGGGTTCCAGAGCAACGTAACGTGTTACCCTATTTCGGTCGAGATATTGAATCGTGTGACCATAACCTAGACGAGAATTAGCTAAGAAACGGGAAAGAACTGACAAGGATATCCAACCTGCTCCCAAGTCCAGTACAACACCCTGGGCATGAGTAGGAATCACGCTTTCTTTCATCGGACGTGCAGTTTTATCCGCACCATCCGCAAACGCAGCCCATAAATGAGACATGTATACTTGAGGAAGTCGAAAAATGCGCGACGGTCTCCTGAGCACATTTGAAATTGTGGGGAGGACAGCAAAACGCACTACTGAGAGTACAGTTCCACAAAAGCCAAGAAAAAGAGACCTCGCGACTGAAAGTGTCATCTTTGTGAAGGTTTACTCGTCAATAGCAGAAGCCAAGGGTTGATAGCGGACGACTTACTGATGACAATGTGCGGTAAAGATCACGATGGATATTGCCACAGGAAAATTTAAATTATAAATTTGGCCCGATAAAATTCACCGCACGTGAGGCGACCTTATTCTGAGTGACGATAAGTGATGTACTATGGCTTCTGCTTACTACCAGGACCGGTCAGTATACTCGGCTCAACGGACAGTTCAGAGTTCTACTTCACTTTACTCACAGCGTATAATCGGGAACATGCATCGTTGGTTTGACAACGGAGAACTACGGTACTTCCATAGAAGGCCAGGACTCGGCATGGAGAATTTCCGGGATCGTTGCGTGAGCGCTCGATAGCCGGAGACAACAATTCGACGATTGTGTAGAAGTGGTATGGCTTCCTGACGTACACAATGAAGGACACTCCTTGACAAGGAAAGACGCGAATGTGGGTGTCAAATGTGTGTGTCGAACCGTTGGAAGGTGGCGCATATACAGAAACGGTTTCGAAAGACGAAGCTACACTTCCAAGTAGGAGAAATCTTGGTTCAGAGTCGCTGAGGCTTTGGGGGTTTCGTTCTCCGTGGTTTCTGTGCTTGTCAAGGGGGTTGGTCGCGAACCTGAAGGCTCCGGACGCGTAGAATATGATTTGTTCAACTTGCTTTCCCCATGCGTCGCGTTAGCACTCAGTGAGGAACCAAAGGGAACTAGACGCACTTATGTTGAGAGAGCTTTTTTTCTCGTTGCCCGTGGTCACCTTTCCATGTTTTATTAGCATGCTTGAAATTTTCTTCAACTAGTGTGAGAATCTGGTCAGAAAATATTCAACATGGACAAGCAAATTCCTCACTACGAAATGATCACCATGGCGATATTTGCGAGGCTCGGGCTGATGTATCCTTGGTTCAAAAAAAATTCTCAACAGATGCTGGAGCTTGGCTGGAGCCTGGCCTGGAAGATTGTGGTGCATTTAAGGAAATTTAAAGATAATGGTTCAAATTGCCGCCTGCTTCGCGGCAGTTGCTTTTGCCTCCACTCCACCACCAAACCCTCGTTCGACGTACACTATCGGGCTTGTAGCAATGGCTCCTATCTGCTTCTGGCCGTTTATCCGTGGTTCGAAGGCATGGAATTCTACCGGAATGCTCTCTAACTCGGTGAAAATTCCACATCACTAATAAAAGCGTGCGTGGACAGACGGCAGAGCGCGCGCTCACCCAATCAACGTTTCAACGACTGTCACTCGGATTAGACAACCTGTATTGAATAAGGTCGTGTCTGGCAACTTCGGGCGCTGCCTCGAGGTCCAAGTACCTTGGTATATATAAGCAATCATGATAACGCTTGTGCTTCCACAAGATTCGACCCAAATCACCCCATGTCTCGAACCAAGTTCAGGAAACACATTGTCTTGCACTCTATCGCTGCTTGGGGTGCGTCTTGTCCTATCGTGTTCTTCTAGCACTCATGGGTGTATACCCAACAGGTCACAACAAGCCTCTCATCACCATTGCGATACTCATCGCCGAAGCAAGAAAGGATGTGGTTCTCACTATCTTGACAAACAGCTTTATTCATCCCAAACTGTTGGGTGAACTCGAAAAGCTTCCACAGGAACGATATCATGCAATTGAAGCCCAGATCAAGTACGTGAGCTCCCTGAATCCGTTAGGTTGTCATTCACAACTCGTTGCAGTATAATAAACGTCGTGCCGCCAAGCTCTGACCCTATCAGGATTGATGTTGAAGTGGTTCCTGCTTTTGAGAGTCTGTTCAAACAGACCGGGAGTTTGACGTGTCTATCCTCCGGCAAAACCGTGAACTGCGCAGACCTCCCTTCCCCTTCACTCGCCATTGTAGACGTGAGAATGCTATTTATATCCCCATCGTCAGGATTCTAATTAGCGCAATATCCAGCCTTTTGCGCAGTATCTATTTGATGGAATTCGTGCTGTGGCCACTCCGTCCCAAGTTCCAATTCTAGCCTGGTTCACCGGAAGTGTTGGTTCTTTGATTGCCGTCTGGGGTCCCTCGCACTTGGATGGTAAAGGAGACGCCTGTTTGCTTGTTCAAGAGCAGGCGAACAAGACTGGAAGGGATATAGTTGAACTTTTCCACGAAGTAAGCCCCCCATTTAGTTTCACGGCGGCCGTGTTCGTTAAGATTTATTTATCAGATTTTCGAAGCGACAGAGGGGAAGGTCATGCAGATTCCTGGATACCCACCTTTCTATGATTATGAGCTAAATCCGCAACAGGTCCTTGAAATTCATTCTCTTTTGAGCTAGTACTCCGAAGACTAACTGATATTCAAACCAGGTTCCCGAGATGACCATCAGAGGTACCGCCACTTTTGTAACCATGGCTGCCCAAAGTGTCAAGGCTTGCGATGGTATCATATGCATCGCTACTTCAGTTCTCGAACGCGAAGGCATACTGGCTTGCAAAGAATACTACGAAAGTATAGGCAAATCATTCTCCGTAATAGGACCTATGGCCGTCTTCCGAGTTCCAGAGAGCCGAAAGAACGAGAATGACACGACCAAAGAGGTTGTCGAATTCTTGGACAAGATGCAAGCGGAATTCGGAGAGAAATCGGTTCTCTATGTACGTCCCCGTTTTGGTAATTCGGCTTTATTCGCGTTGGCGCTCATATTTGGTTTGTGTAGATTTCCTTTGGCACATTCTGGTGGCCTCAGGATCCGTCAATCTTCATTGCGGTCATAAAGGAACTAGTATCATCAAAAACACCGTTCATCCTCGCACACCCATCTCCTCTGTGCCAGTTCCCCGATGAGTTAAAGCAAGTCATAACTGAAAGTCCCTATGCTATGGAAGTCGTTTGGTCGCCGCAAGAGCGCATACTAAGTCATCCGGCGACAGGGTGGTTCCTCACGCACGGAGGATGGAATAGTATTCAAGAAGCGATTGAATACAATGTTCCACTGTACGTTCATCTACCTTCGCCCAGTCTGAGACCGTGTGTTAACATTTGTCGTTAGGATCTTCTGGCCTTTCGGTGGTGATCAGCCTTTGAATGCAGCATTAATAAGCCTGCAACATAATGCAGGATTCGAACTTCTCGAAGTGCGTACGGGTGAGAAGGGCAGGCAGAAACCTTATCGTTGTGGTGATGCATCACCAACGTTCACCCCAGAATCTGCTCGGAAGGAAATGATGGGGTTACTCGACACGATAAAGGGCGAGAAAGGAAGAATCGCGCGGGCAAATTGGGAGGCGATATCGAACGATGCTGGGAAGGTCTGGGAAGAGAATGGAGAAGCCCGTCGAGAACTCGACAGTCTTTTGGAGAGGTATTTGAACTGAATACTTTGGCGAGATTAGACCATAGACGCATTAGAGGCTCACGTCCCCTGCCTGTTTGCATTAGTAAAATCAATAGAAGCGACATCACGGATTTAGCTTGGCGGTGAAAGAGCTAAACTCTTCGTTCATCGCAAAATGATACTACAACTGGATGATACTACAACTGGCAAATGCAGCTACAATACTAAGGCTTTAGCGCTGTATGGCTTGCCTTGGCGGTCGTCCACTCTGGAGACAGACGCTCGAAAACTTCGAACACGCCTGCCAATGTATAAATCGACATCCCAGTGGCAAGTGTTGAGATAAAAGGCCTACCTGGCTTCGTCAACAAAGGTCTAGTAGCTTCAAAGTAGGGTTTGTAGTATTCCTTCTTGGTCTGGACCTGGAAATTAATTTAGTGAACCTTCTTGCAAATGAACAGAGATAACACACACATTCATCAGATAATCCATATCCGCATCCCAGCCTTCTGTAAGGCGTATTCTCTCCGGTCTCTCGTTTGACAGTGGTTTCGAAAAAGGTACACTTTTCTTCAGCGACGACGTTTTGCTGCGCGGGCCAGAGATGCTTGAGGAAATTCGTCGACATTGCTTGGGTCCACTGTGTAGAGGACGTGAAGCATTACACCTTGGGTAGCCATTGGGGGAGTTGACTTTGAGTTCTTTTCTCGGCCTGTCTTTAAATCATAATGGAGGAATCAGATGATGCACGCCTAGGCTAAGAATTAGTGATACAGTAGTATTACAAAGTTGAAAGACTTACCAATGACCCTGCGCTTCCCAAGTAACAGATTCCTATCAGGCAGCGCTGAAGACTATCTTCTTTTCCTGGTTCATTGTCAAGTAACCTGAGCTGATGACAATCAAATTGGCTTCTGAAGAGAAATTCCATGAGACCTCGATTAAGTATCTCCACCCGCTCAAATCTCCGCCCCTTGGGCTGATTGACGCGTTGGACCAGAGACATGGTCACGGCGGGAGAAAAAAAGTAGTTCATCATGTGACATACGCGACGTTCAGCGCTTGGGTTTCGCGAGAATCGGCTCTTTCTCTCTTTGCTTTACACCGCTGGCATCGTAGTATGTATCAATGAAGGACATGGCATATCATTGGTGAGTCCCGTGAGACTTTTACAGCAAGAAAATTAACATTTTCGTTGACAGATCTTGCGATTAGAATTGTAATTTTGGAATTCATTGGTGTAGACTAGCTTCAATTTTGGTGCGTGAATCGGTGCTGGAAATCCAGACAAAGATATTGAATTTCCCCAGAACAGCACAGGATAACTCTTTCATCTACTCGCGGATAAAAGAAATTCACTTTCCATTGTCTTGTCACTGCACACTCGTGACAGGTTCGCACATCTTTCATATTTAACCAAGCATCAATGTCGCTACTATGCAAGCACCCCCAGACATCATTTTTCGCAAAGCCTTTCCAATGCCTGCAACGAGTGGCTCAAAAAGTCCCCGTTCTCGATCCCGTACCCGCTCTAAACGCGACAGCACTTCATCTACTTCATCCACCTCCGCCAACCCCTTTCGCCAGCCTCTCGAAGCAAACGGCCTCAGTAATAGTAGAGGTCACCGTGAATCATCCTCGGGTCTACATACCACTCTCCATGAATTCCAAGGTCGACGAGAGTCGTATGCCGAAATACAGTACGACCCAAACCCGTTCAGCTGTACTCCCGAGGTGGTCGTCCCAGC
This sequence comes from Paramarasmius palmivorus, assembly GCA_037176845.1. Taxonomy (NCBI): domain Eukaryota; kingdom Fungi; phylum Basidiomycota; class Agaricomycetes; order Agaricales; family Marasmiaceae; genus Paramarasmius; species Paramarasmius palmivorus. The sequence goes on along the minus strand of JAYKXP010000001.1, from coordinate 544,008 downwards.
CTCACAGTCAGCAGAAGGTAGTGTGGTATGGAATGGTCTCATGACGCAACTGCCAGCGTCGTTGAGTAGCCTCAAAGCAGAGTCAGAGTCGTCCTGTGAGTTACCTTCATCGTGCTAGCCACTCGCCTGACTGACTGGTGTTCACCTATACAGTGAAACGTTCAAATGTCCTTGCAACAACCTATCATCCGGATAAGACGCCGGAGCGTGCGACAACCATTCGTACCATGGCTGCTTCTGCGTCGACGTCTGTGGGTACTTCAACCGTGTCGACATCATTCACAAGAAAACCACCTTCACATTTCCGCTCGACCCTTCAACAAAATCGTCTTGACACAAACACCTGAACGTAGCGCTGCTTCTGACGATATCCTTAAGAGTGCGATAGCATCCATTCCACACATACCCTCCGTTGTTCCAGCTCCTCCACGGGCTGCCGCGAACTGGCCTGGAGAAGAAAGCCGGTGCCTCCAAAAGGATCACTCGTGCTAACAGCACTCGCCAGAAGAGGGCGCCAATTGCACCTTATCCACCGAAGAAGCCTGTATCCAAGAAAGGGAAGGAGCGAGAGATACCAGAGGATCTGTTTGTTACAGAGCTGTATGGTGCTGCTGCTGAACAAAACCTTGGCATGGAAGTGGATGAAGATCAATCGAGTATGGATATCGACTGTGATCCACTGCTGAACCAGGCCCAACTCAGTCATCCGATTCATGGGATCAGACTCCCCGAGTTCCCGTTGAGAGAAGCGTCCTCATCGAAATTACTTCCGTTCTCACCAGCTGGACCTCCACATCCACACACATCTAGACGAAACGACACTCAGTTGCCACGATCATTATCTAGTCAATACGCGCATCGAGATGCTGATACTCAACCTTCCAGCACCAGCAACGGCCGATCATTTTCACGCCACAAGTCGGACAGAGACGAATTCATCAGGATGGGTTTATCCGGCGAAATTCCCGCCACTCAGAGCACATCGCTTCACAAACCAAAGTCCACTTCCTCGATGACGCCAGATTCCGGGACCAACTCGTCACGTTCATCCTTTTCTCGTTCACACTCCGAGAATTCGAGCTTCACATCCCATGCTAGTTCGAAGAACAGTTCGTTCAAACCAATAGCTTCCGGCCTGCGGGAGCCTGTCATGGTTGACAGTACGCAGTCTAGCGTGGAAGTTGATTCATTGTATGGGACACCCCTTCCAAAGATGACCAGCTACAAGCCAACGAAAGGCCAGCCTAAAGCGGTAGCTCCACCTGATCCGTCTCCGTTCTATGTCCCCGGCTTGAAAGAGGATAACATTGACAAGGCCGAAGCAAAGAGTACCAAGACTGGCCTGTTCCAGGCAAAGTCTGCGGACGTAATTCATTCTACACCTGCCAAGACGCCAGTTCTGGGGATGATGAGGCCACATAATCTTGCTGGAATTACCCGTTCCAAAACGTTGCCGCAGGAGCAGCAAAAGTTTAGGCCGCCTTTGAAACCCGGAGCATTCGCTGCACGGGAAGATGCTATCAAGCAGGGGTTGGCTAGAGCCAGTAGCTCCAAGGGCCTGACAAAGGAAGAACGGAAGAAGTCAGTAAAAGAGGAACGAGTGTGCGAGAAACGTGCCACTACTCCCACTGCTACTGGAACTGCCGATGTTGACGGACCGGATATTCATGACGGAGCGGCCGACTCGTCGTACTTTGACGACGTTTCTATGGACTCTGAGATGGGGCGGAGCTGGATAGTATCGAAAGGAGGCTTACCCAAAGTCAGAAATGAACTGTAAATATGTGTCTATTTCTTGTTACTTATCTTTTCAGTACTGTAAAGTAGATATTTGAGATCTAAGAGGCCGTATCTTATCGGGAAGCACTGCACGTTCGAGGACCTGGAAAAGGAAAGTGGGCAACAAAGAAGGCTCCCACGCTACTCTGCCTCATACCCATACTCTCCTAACGCTATGAAGTACATTGAGAACCCAGCACTCAGTAATCTCGCTCAATCTCTATCTCATCAAGGCCCAGAATGTTCAGTTCATGTTCGAATGGAGGCGTATTCATGCAAGAATATCAAACGCGACAAGAAGCTATTCAAAGCCCTTGAAGAGGCTTACACAAACGAACACAGCTCCCAATCTGGCTCACCACCTCTCTCTTCCTCCTGGCTAGAACCAGAAATGACCCCTTTTGGCCCTTTCGACAATCATTCATCTCGGAAAACACTCTACTTGCTCATTTCGACACTCAACTGCGCTTTCCCCGACCACGAGTTCTCCGATGTTCGGCCTGCACATTTCAACCGCGAAGAAAGTGGTGCTTCAGTTCTCAACGCTCTAAGTACTACCTTGGTAGCACCTCATAGAGCAGGGATGAATGCACCGAGGACATACGGTAGCTACCCCAGCATCTCACCCGACTTGTTTCCCATTGCTGGGAGCAACATGATGTCAATGTCGCCCTTGGCATTGAATGCTGGCAGAGACCTACCTAGGAGTCCTTTTAGTCCACCTCCAATCATGTCTGGAACACATCCAAATGTATACAGACTCGTCGACGACGTCATAGGCCTGGAAGAATGCGAAGTCTATTCTTATACACCTGAAATCGAAAGCGACCCTCATGTAGTCGGAGATTTCGATTCGGACGATGAAGAGGAGTTTGGGAAATGGCGATGATGATGACGAGTATGAGAGAGCTGGAGTTGGAAGAAATGGTGGTGGCTGGTGGGATGAAAATGTCACTTTCGAGTTTGACGATTACGACGTCGACGAGAGCCCAAGGTCTTCGTTATCTTCCTCTCTCCCCCACACGCGCAAACCTCGTGGCGAACGCCCCATGTCCATATCCATCCTGACAGTACAAACAGTGCCAGCAGTAGTGTTACCAATTCACCGAACTCCCCGACCACATCACCGGCCTCCCTTCCGCCTCGTATGAGACAACGAGTTGCACGGCATTCGATGCCTGGCGCAGGAACGAAGAGGACGAATCCGCCCAGAGACAATAGCATGGCCAACGCGCTCACAACACCAATATCCATGAAATACTCCCAACGCCCAGGCTTGTCTCGTCGCCGCACAGGTGCTTTGTTATGGTCCTCCCACTGGTTCTTCCTCAACAGGAAGCAGAAGAGAATACTCTTCGTTTCAGTCTGGGCCAGATCGAGACCGGTGGGAAGGGCTTGGGACGAGGAAGAATATGAAGACGAGTTGTACGCCGACTTTGGTTCACAGCCGTCCTTCACGTTCGACCAAGTGGATTCGGATGATGAAGAGTTTGAAATCTTGGATGATGACGCGCCGTATACCGTGGAGAGGGCGACACCTTCGGGTGAAAATTGAAGAGGTAGAAAACACTAGGCTTCATGGCACTAGTAATAGTCTTCGGAAGGACAGGTTCCTTGGTTGGGAAGGTGGTGCCGGCGCAGGTGCAAGAGCCATTGGTTTGAGAGCTCATGGCTGAAGAGGATGTGAAGTTTCTCTATTGGTTAGTCAATATCCTCGGAGATGACACGCAGCTCACCTGTTCTAGATTCTGCCCTTAAATTTCATCTTCTTAGGGTTTCTCCCCTCTTATGCCTATGTTCTTCCTCTGCCTCGGACGTTCATCCTCTGCTATGTGTTTTTCCGTCGACACCATTACCATATACGCCCACATACTTGCGCTCGTGTACTTGTAGTGTATGTCTAGCAGCTTCATGCTCTTTTTTGGATTTGCTTTCGAACGAGTATTCTCGTGTATAACCTATTTATCTATTTATTGTACTGTATCAGCGTATATAGTGTCGTATATGGTACAAACTCACCTAGGTCGACTCTGGTAACCTGACTATTACTTATTTTCTAGACTGTTCCAATTCCCTTGGCTGAGCGTATCATTTCAGAGTTTTGAGCATGTTTGGGGACAAGGAAAGAGTTGGTGTGGGCGAGACAGACACGTCACAGAGAAGTTGAGAAGTCAAGACGAGTCAGAAAGCACATTGCACAGCGCTCATCGACATCGATTGCGCACGAACCATGTACGTGAAAAAAAGTGTGCTCCCGCCCGCCGCCGATCATGATGATAATTGATTTTCGGCTGATGGCGGTCAGTCCAGCCCTTCTCTACTACATAATACTTTGGTTCGATAGAGAAGAGAATTTCTGCTAATTTACAGGTATAATACACTTATTTAAACATTTCCTCCAATGATATCGGCGGCCTTCAAGAGCATCATCAATTCTATTCGTGACCTTGGAGCAAACAACTTTACCTTCTCAGCCAGAGCATAAACAGTAGCCATTGGATGAACCGAAAACTCGATTGGGAACACCGATGCGTCGACCTGTGATTTACACCTCAGTATCAGGGATCCGCCTCGCATTCAAAGGTGAAAAGGCTCACTACTCGGATATTCTTAGTTCCATAGACTTTGAGTTTGGCGTCTACAACTCCTCCCAACTCCTTTGGTAGCATCGCCGCCGTTCCAACAGGATGGATAGACAACAAAGAAGTTGGTTTTGATATACTCTCTCAGCCCCTCCGCGTTATCGATGTCAATAGCCGGAGCAACTTCTTTGACAATGGCCTCGCTAAGGACCTTCGTGCCCACAAAGTTACGTACAAACCTGCATGCCGCGAGTAGATTTTCCATGTCAACGTCTTCCGAAAGGAAATTGGGATCGATTGCTGGTCTATCGTGCGGGTTATTGGAGGTAATGTGTACCGTTCCACGCGACAGAGGATATTGTAATGCCAAGTGGAAGGAGAGGTGTCTTTTCCTGCCTCAGGCATAGCTTGAACAGAGGTGGGATAGAAACTAGGGCTTTCCATGACCCTACAGGGAGGTTAGGGATAACAAAGCAAGGATGTAGATAATATAGGCTTACTCCAGGAATGCAAGTCCTTTATCGATCCAGCCTAGTTGCAAATCCACCATCTTGGACACAATAGGGTCTCCTCCTTTGGCAGCAGTTTGCCGTAACAGATCTTTGTACTTGACGACTTCCTCCGAAGTCATGACCTTGTCTGCAGGTAGTACGGCGAAAGACAAAGGAACGATACTGAATTTCCCCTTGCGTTCCGTTTGGCTATACAACACTGAGCTCCTAGGTCGTGGTGCAAGCGAGGGAAAGCACTCACTATTTTGTTCATTGCTTCAGTCACCGCATTTGGGTCATAGAGCAGAGAATCGTAGGAATCTATTCCTGGCTGTAGCTCAAAGGTGTACGGAAAGACGATGTGTTCCTGTAAAGGATAATTAAATTGGCATCATTTGTGGGTGTTCGGAAGCGTGTACCTCTAGTCAAAAAGTCACTTCAGCCACTGATATACGCTAGCAAAGATATTCACTGACGTAGATTGGCCCCCACACCTGGAGCATGTACCAAGGTTTCGATACCGAACTTGGAAAGGATATCGATTACCAATACCTGAATAGCCCATTAATGAGGCTTCGCCTGGTACAACAAATGACCACTCACCCGATAGTTCGAGGATCTGAGGTGTTTGATACGCACCTAAAGGTCCTGTTAGTACGAGCCCGAGGCGAAATATATGTAGTCTTACCAGCACAGACGATAACCTCCTTATTCGCTTTGACCAAGTAAGTTTTGTCTCCTTTGGTATACTCTACCCCAGTTGCAACGACCTCTTCGCTCTCATCCGAGCTTCTGAGAACCAGCCGAGTAACATATGCCCCAGATAGTACTTGCAGATTCGGGAGTTTGGCAAGAGCTGGCTTGAGGTAAGCCGTATCGGCCGATGCACGAGTGCACCCCGTGGGTTCGATGGCCTGGAAGCTGTTCCAGGTACCAACATTGTTCCTGTTTGCCTAGGTCTTCTTCAGTACACGCCAAGGACGGAGGCGCAAGTACTCACACAATCTGGAATTGTCTTCACTCCAAATTCATTCATGGCTTTGAAGAAGAGTTCGCGTGTCTCCGTAGTGTCTGCAGGTGCCGTTACTTCAAGAGGCCCAGATCCGCCATGAATACTTGGTTCAGGTTCCATGTGGGCAGCGGAAAATGTCTCTGGGTTCTTTGTGACTTTCTCGAACTGAAAGCGGATCGTTAATATGCGAAACAGACTAGTTGATAACGAATCTTCACCTTCTGAAAGTATGGTAGAAGATCTTCATAACTCCACCCTTCGATTCCGAGCGCAGCGAAAGCTGAAGTTGGGTTTAAGCACAAAGCCAATGTATATTGTGCAGACGATTACCATCGTTGAATTCGTTTGCTGAGGGTCTACGAATTATGAGCTTGAATCAAATTGCGTCGCATGAAAGTATTACCTATTTAGTTGCATGAAGTTCAACTCTCAATCAAAGTCAGTAAATACCACAGTACTCAATGACAAGCAACTCACGTTGGTTGATCCGCCCAAAGATTTCCCTCTGCAGTTCAGATAAGTATTAGGTTTAGGAGCGCAAAATAATCATTGGCGTACCGAGGAAGAGGGATTATTCGACCGTCAGCGTGCTTTTGTGGCGTAGATGTAAATGCCCAGTTGAGCTGGGGATTCTTCAAGTTCTCCACGAATAGGCCTAGGTTTGAATGTAAGGCAGTCTTCTCGGCGTATTGAAAGATGCACGATTGACCTGGAATTCTAACTTCTGGTATGGCTGATACATCCTCCCCGGCTTCAATAATCACGACTGAGTGGCCACGCTCAGGCAAGACGAGCACCAAGCGGAATGCCAGCTGTACCACCTCCAACAATCAGATAGTCTGCAGAGTCTATGGTATCCATGGAATAGACAGAGTGTGATTGAGGCCCGAATCGATGACGGTTCTTGTCTAAAATCAAAGCATGTGAAGGCGCCCATCAAGACCTTGTCAAACCCATCACGATGAATGGACCAAGGACGGAGCATGTGTCGTGATCTGGGTTGTCCGGCGCTGGTCAAATGTTCAAGGTCCAAGGCCTGTTTATTGAATGGATACGACTCATGTCTCTTGTAAACATCTTTCAGTAATATCCTTAGAGAAACTATAATCTAAGAGATCACTCACGAGAAGCCCAGAATTTGCCGGTTCCATTCTACGAATCACTCAAGCCGTGTGGAGATCTAACTTCAAGTTCATCAACGACTTCTCCATTCTTGCGGCTTTGAAGGGGAAATCTTCAAGTTCCAGATCATTTGCTGAGGGCAACAACACGCGTCAGATGCGGGATAACCAAGGTACAAGAGCAACTTGCGACTATGCAAACGCTTCGCGTCCGGCAGTTTCGGTAAAACCCGGTCATTTAATGAGTCCACTTGGACCGTCAGCGCGTCAGCCTCCTGCTTGGACCAATTCCTCACTTGCTTACATGTTCCTTATCTCTATACAGTGAGGTAACCATTGTTACAACATCTAGGTATAGTCGCCGGTCATGCAAGCTGTCGTTCAAAGACATATCAGGATTTTAAAGAAGCATACAAGGCGCCTGCACAAACAATTTGTTCCTTCTGGAAAGGAACCTTTGAAAGTTGATGAATCCGGCCAGGCTGGAAATAACATGAATGTCTCTGGCGTTTCATCTTGGTTTCATCAATGGAACTGTATAGAAATTTTTCAGTTGGTGAGAATATCACGATTCTTTCTGATCCTTTGGTTCTGAGCGTTGAGTCCCGGGCTCAGCGGAATGGAAATCTTACAACCCTACCACCCAAGAGAAGATGCTCCACAAAGTTACTGCCTATTCAGGTTAATGCGCAGCCGTTGAAACGCAGGATGACCCAACCCTGCACAAACGGATCAAACCCTCAAGTAAATTACTTTTCACTTGGCGCTGATAGCGATCACCGGAAATCTCAAGCGCATTTTCCATCACCCAAAGTTCAAATGTTGAGAATGAGAGAAATTATATGGATATAGTACGAATAGTACAATTATCAGACTATCTATCGGACGCGTCGCACGCAGTGCTCACATTGGTATTCATAGGAACGACCACGAGAGGGTATAAATGCGCGGCTAGCTAGCGTTCCGTTTTCGTCATGAGGTGAAGTACAAACTGGAATTAGAATTAGGATCAAGACAACTTTTCTGCGGGGGGAAGACTCACTTCGCTTAGAGCTTGAGCCCGATGGCGGCGAAGATATCGGTGACACCGAGGGCATCAACGACAACAAGGACATCACCAACGAGAGGGAGGAGAGCAGCAAGAAGTCCACCGACAATAGGGAGGACGATCTTGAGCAACTCGGCGACCAACTTAGCAACGTCAACAAGGAGGGGAGTGATGACAGCCTTGTCAGCAACAGCCACAACCTTGAGGACAGCTCCGAGGGCAACGAAAGAACCTAAATACTACGTAAGAAACTAGTACCAGGCGAAGCTGAAGAAACTTACAGCAAGCAATCCGTGAATGAGGCCAGCGAGGTCAACAACCGAGAGGACTTGACCGACGAGGGTGAGAAGACCACCGACAAGGCCACCGGCAGCACCAACGACAGCCTTAACATCGACAATTGCACCGCTGAGGATAACCTTGACCTCATCTACCACGGGAGTAATGGTCTCAACAGTGGCATTGGCTTTCGTGATGAAGGCTTCACAAAGTCCATGAGTACAGAAGACGAGTGATTCATCAGAATAGACTTACTGAGAGGAGCAATGGCAACGGTGACCTTAGCGGTAACATCGGTCAAGATGGAGGGAACGGTCTTCTCGACTTCGTATTGATCGTGACGGACGTGAATGCCAGCGTCAACAGCGGCGCCAACCTTGGCAAGAGGAGGAACGGCGACACCGACCGCGGCCTTAGCACCAACGTCGACGAGAGGAGCAGCGAAAGCTGCGCAGGCAAGGGATACGACGGAGAAGATAGCGCTGAAGGAAGGCATTGTGTTTTGATAAAGGATTGTGGGGGTTAAAGAATGTGGTCGTTCGACGGGAGTCTAGGAAGACTTGATTAGAGAAAGTTCACAAGAAGTGAGATGGGGAATGAGAGAAGGAGTGGAAGGACTTTATAGCTATCCTAAAGCGGTGGGAAACCTGCAAACACGCGGAACGGAAACTCTGGCGGAACCAGAAACTTGAAATCCGGCAGGGTTGAAAAAGAAGCGGTATCAAGTGTTGCTCCACATACTGATCGAGCGCGTATCTGAGATCTGGGCAACATGTGAAGATGGGGATGGCATTGGAAAGCTGGATGTAGTCGCGTTGCAGTAAATTTGCCAATACGGAGCCGTCTATAGCGAGTCCTAGTGGAGTGAGCTTGCTTCATTATCAACCCCTTTATGTCGTACATTCTCGCATAGAGGCGAGCAAAGACGCGCAACCAGGTGGTTGCGTTTGTGTTGCATTACGCGTCCTTCTTGATGATGCAATATTTTTAGAAATTTTAGACTGTGAGAAAATATGGAGCGCGTTTCGGGTGATGGGAGGTTGTTCCAAGCGAAGGTTGTGCGCACAACATCTGGCGCGATGGTTCGCTCTTGCAGTAAAGACAGAGTAAAAAGAGCAAGGTATAATCTGGTATAATCCGAATCGCGTCAAATGTTACATCAAGCTGGGCGGACCCTTTCTCTTGCATGCATGTTGCCACACTCCACCAGATAACTAGGCGTTGAATGGATCTCTAAGTCGTGACAACACCTTTCGGAAACGTAACCGGATGTGATTAGCGGCTATAGAAGGAAAACGAGGCAAAGACATCGGCCTACCTTTCAAGCTCCTTGAACCTTTGAAATTCCTGGCTGCTAGGATGCTGAAGCTTGACGCTTGAAGCCCTGAGGGGTTTCGTACCCAATGGCCCGCTATACAATTGAATGGCTTTCTGATATCCCCAGTGCCCATAATGGCATAATAGTGTTCTATAGTTGGTCGAATGCTGTCGAATGACGCGATCCGGTAATTTCATTCTTGGCTTTGAAAAGGAATCGGAGATATGAATCGACAAAATTGACAAACGGGTAAACCTCCAGCTATGTGTCAGAAGCGTGCAACCTCATGCAGCCTATTCATTCAGCTTCCAGGGAATATGCTTCCGTTTTGATGGCTTTTGAGTTGTAGAAGGCTTCATTTTCATGGCAGAGCTGGAACCAGAAGCTTGAAGGACGGGTCCGTGGGTAGCAAACCCAAGGGAGCTGAGTTCGCTACAGAGCACCTAGCAACGAAGTGGAGCAGAGGAGAAAAGTACCGAAAGGTCGTGACGGAAGCGAGCGGAATCGCCGGTCCAAACGTCACAAGCATTTTCCAAATACGCCGGATCAGCGTCACACTTGGCCTCGCACCATGTCCGACTCTGGTTCAAACTCTGGCTCTGGTTTTCTTCCCTATCTAGAAACGTTTGCAAAGGTGAGTTTCAAAACATTGGAAATGCCATTTTTATTCCAAGAAGATTTCTCAATACAAGTTGACAGGGGTCCCTCGCTACAGTTGGAACGCTAGCTACGATTAGTATGTCGACATTCATGCAATATTACTTGAAACTATTCCTGAATAGTGTCGTCAGGCGCAGGGCTTATCTATTATGGCCAAAACTATCTCATTTATCCTTCTGCATACATCAATGTTGGGCCCGACAATGGCGGTAAGTATCTAAACCGCTGCCCGAAACAAACGCTCTGACATGCTGCAGTGGTCGATTCACCCAAGGATTACGGGCTAGTAGCTGAAGAATTGGATATGCGAACCTCGGACGGTATCAACATACGAGCTTACCTCCTCAAGCAATGCAAAGAACTTCCCAAACCCATTCGTTTTGCCCAACTCCCAATAAGCCCCATCAACTATGACGAGTCGGAGACTGACAATGATGTGCGGCACCTCATTTCAACCGGTACATGAAGCTGAATATTCTCTGTCTTTAGATTATGGCTCGCAGGCCGACTGTCATCATGTTCCACGGGAATGGGGGTAACTTTGGACATCGTATTCCACTGGGTATGATGTTCCAAATGTTCATGCGCTGTAACGTGTTGATGGTATCATACAGAGGGTATGTTTCTTGAAAACTTTTCTATCTATGATTATTCTGACGTATCCCCATTGCCAGGTATGGTGGATCCGAGGGGTCTCCGTCTGAGACAGGATTGCAGATAGATGCTCAGACTGCTTTGGACTTTGTTACATCTGACTCGAGGCTCTCGCAGACCCCCATCGTGAGTGTCTACATCTTCACCAAGTCTACAGTGGTTCATGTAAAACTACTGTAGATTCTTTATGGGCAGTCGATAGGAGGAGCCGTCGCTATCGATTTGGCTAGTAGAAATCCTACCAAGGTATACCCCACATATTTCTCCGTTGCATTCCTCTCAACAAATCGTCTAGATATCGGCACTCATTCTTGAAAACACCTTCACGTCATTGCCTTCACTAGTCCCCCATGTTCTACCGTTGCTTGGACCGTTCACGTTCTTATGTCACCAGAAGTGGGATTCTGCTTCAAAGATCCATTTAATACCACACAAGACGCCCATTCTACTTCTCAGTGGAGCAAAGGATCAAATCGTTCCCCCGGAGCATATGACGTCTTTGAGAGACCTGGTCTTGAAACGCGGATCAAAGAACGGCGAGAGGAACTCTGAAGAACGTTCAAGATGGGAGCAGTTTGAACATGGTAGTCACAGTAAGTTGGCAACTACCCCTCCGCGGAAGCCCACGGTCTGATTCGCATCATTTAGATGACACCACTGCTCAGAGAGGTTATTGGAATGCTATTGAGGAATTTTTGGAGGGCTTACGCGACAAGTCGGAAGTAAGCAGGTAATAATGCGGCGGACTTTGGCCCCTTTCATTTCCTTTCATTCAGTTTATCGAGTTCTTAGTCTGGTCTCTCACTACGTATATGGAGGATAATATAATCTAATGGAACTGTCTGCAGCTTGACGTCAAAAGACATTACTTATCGACATTCATGAGGTTCAGCCATAAAGTACAAAATGATCGGCGTGCAAAGCAGATAACAACGCAAAATTCTTCATTAACGATTCTCCATGTCTTGCCATCTTGTCTACGACGTCAAGCCAGGCCAAAAGATCCGCCTCTATGAAAAAGACAAGTACACAATCACTCTGACGCGTACTTGACTGTCCACTCCCGACTAACCCTTTGCGCATCTTTCTCGTCTTCCTTGTAGTGCTTCGCAACGTCGGTAGCCAAAGGATCGTCCGGGTTCGGTGCACTTAGGAGTGCCTGAACTGAGAGTAGAACTGTACGAATCTGGAGCGCTGGAGACCACTTGTCTGTTGTAAAGAAGCATCTGATCAGGAGGATGTGGTATTTGAAGTGCGACTATTCTTGCCTTTGAGGATATCTAGACAGATTCTGCCGAGTTTATCTGTGATAAGCGACGGAATTGAGTACACCTGCACGCTAAAAGTAGCACTTGGGCGGACGGACCAATGTTGGGATGGTAGATTTTGGTGAGAAATCGGACTTTGGGAGGGGCCATAGGGTATTCTTCTGGGAGAAAGAGTTCGAGTTTGAAGACCCCATCTGAGAGATATAAGAATGATGCTCAGTGTTGACGCGTTCGTTCAGCACAAGACAAAGATGACGGTACTTTCAAAAGGGCTGCCTCCGGGGCCTTGAATTGTAACGTCAAAGTATCTTAGGTTATCTTCATGAGGAGCTGCTGTAATTCCTGGTGCTGGGTCCGCTACGAGACGTTCAGTTTCCTAGTAAGACTGGGTCAGCATTATCAACAAGCAACCTGGAAACCAATCAACACACCTTAATTATACGCTGCAGTTCGAAAAAGAGGAAAGTAGTGAGATTCTAAGCATCAAGTGTAAAATCAAGAACATGCCTTGGGTAAAGCCATAGTATAGATTGGGAATTCGATCTCAAGAGATGGCAAATCAAAGGGGTGGTGGAAGGACAAGTGACAAAGCCGAAATAGGCGGTGATACGCCGAAGGACTCCGTGTACCCCTGGCCGGATTATTCTTGACCAGCACCATATTATTCAAGCCAGTTCCGAATGGATTATCTTTTTCTTCATTTTACCACCACCATCTCTACTTCCCCTTCCTTTAAAATGGTTTTCACGCCCGTTGGCACCCTTGTCATTCGCTCAAGAGAATACGGTGACGGCTCAGAATTCTCGGCAACCTCTATCGATATCATTCCCGACCACTATGTCAAGCGGTTATGGAGAAAACCTGCTACTTTCACCTCCAGTGGCGCCAGGAAGGTTTCATTTATCAACAAGACACCAAACTCCAGCGACCGGTCTGTCGCTTTCTCGACTCTCGAGCAGGGTAGCCGATTCCACATCAAGCACGGCGATGGAGGAAGCGACATTATGTGCATCGAATGGCAGGGGGCAAACTTGAAAGCCATGGAACGTAGCCAGTATGTTATGTCTATAACCGCGTGTACTCGAGGAACTCATACGAAAGACTCACACAGTTTGACTGTTGGCAACAAAACTACGGCCGTTAAGGATGTCATCAAGAAGAGTGCCATGCTGTGAGTGTCGCATGTCTAGAATTCTCTCGGTCCACTGACACCGACATTCTCTCGTAGTGGTTCGACGTGAGTTTGTTTTGCGTCGTTACAGCATGTTCCAGGCTCATGGAATTCTTTCTTCAAAGGTCACAAAGTCGTACATTTATCGGGCCTGATGGGCTAGACTATAAGTGGAAAGTTATTTACTGTGGAAGCAACCCTGTGTTCCCCGACAGCACGTACCTTGAGCTTTATGCTAAAGATTCGAAGCACCCAATCGCAACAACTGCTCGCTTGACCTCCCGGGATGGATCATATAATGTAAGTGCGTTCCGCAAATGTAGTTTGTCTCTCATAACCGTCAATATTTTAGGACGAATCGTATCCGGTGTATATTGCTGAACGTGGTCTCGCAATGATCTCGTGGATTGTTGCAACCCACGCTGTTGTGGATAAACTTCTCAAGGCCTGAAGCATCAATGGGTTCCTGTCTCTTCGAATTCTGTCATTCCTTCTGTTACACAGGTCTGTATTATGGAAGGACCTCCTTCGTTCGCCATCTTTATCTCACGTTTACTTATATCTACACACCGTTCTAATTTTTATCATACGTACACGGGTTGGATTGCATCTGGAATTGTTGTTGGATTAAGATATCGAGTCCTCAAGGTTCATGTATCATGTATTTACAGTTTTGTCAAATTTGTGGTACATACTGAGCTATGTAGGTATAGCGTCATGTTGCAATTGTACCTGAAAAATGGGCGCATTGGTTGTACGCGGCGCCCGCCTAAGCGCTTCGCTCGATACCACCATCATTGTGCTGTTTCAATGCCTACTATCCCGAATGGAATTCATTTACCCATCTAAGTGCCTGTCGCTGTTGTTTTTTGGCGCCAGTCGATCCGTAATTCACGAGGAGATGGTCATACGGTGTGTTCCACAGTTCTTCGAACAAAACGAGGTGTCCTCACCGCTGTTTAAGGCATTTGTACTGCCAAAGCCCAACAGCGGCTGTAGTACTGCGCCAGTTGTGTTCGTGATTCTCGCATTGTGGTGCTGTATATCCACTGCCGAAGTGACTCATGCCCCCACCGTGAGGTATCGGCGGGCTACAACCTTCAGAGATTGACAGCTGGGGAATCGTTCAAAAGGGACGATTTCTACATATTCTACCGACAGATGAAATCGTCTCTATATTCTTGCCAAGCATTCGAGAATTGAGTCGATACGGTCATTGCCTGTTCGTTACATTCGTGACGACTTCATCCTAGATTCGTCTAGATCCCTACCGCGACTGCAGATGAAGCAACCAACATCTCATGTCTTCGTCCTCGGCGTGGTCATATCCGTTGGTCATGGGTTTGGGGTCCTTCGGATTTGTGTGCAAGTGGCCGGCTGTCCAATAGTCCCCCCAGCTCCAGGCGACGAGATGAGTTCCTCATCGGAAGACGCGTCTGACGGTGCTGCCTGTGTACCAAAGGAGGCATCACAATCTCCTAATGTCGGGAACGATGCTAATGGCGTCGGGTGAGCATGCTCTTCATTTATAAAGACGAATGTAGTGCTGAACAGAACACTAGTGAGCAAGAGACGCCGGATGTTAGCTCATCACCCGACTATCCTCCCTCGGTTCCATCTCAACTGACCCCTGCTAAGGCAGATCCTGGGATCAGTCACAGTTCGACTTTTTTAGTGGCCTTTCCACGCCCGACTGTATTCTCGGTTATACCTGTACCTGCCTCAGCTGAGTACGACACTGCTGGTGAATCTACTGCTGGTGAATCTACTGCTGGCGCTGTATTGGACGGTATAGTCATTCTACCGTGTTTGTTGAACCATGCTAAAATTCAGTAGGTATCATCAATGGGTCCTTCCGTGTCCGGCTTGGTTCAGCTATAACGGAAGTAAAAGCGCAAGGGAAGCTTCCGGGAAACGGTGTTGTATCGAAGGAATGCGAGCATGGAAACGGTGCTCATGAAACGCCGATGATTATCGTGTTGTGTCTCATTGGCGTCCTAGCGCTTGTCCATGTATCGAACAATATCTGCCAGATCATCCAGGTGAAGGTATGTTTCCGCGATGAATGGTTGTTGGACATTGATTTTCATTGATGCTTAGCTCACTCGAAGGGCAGTGAACCTTTTTGCACGTCTGAACCCCAATCGCCCGGCATTCCTATGCAAAGACCAGTTTATCCTTTATACGCTTATTATTCTGGTTCGCCACATAATGCAATACCAGAGGTTCTTCATGCACCCCCCAAAAGAGTTCGATGATTCAGGTCAACAATCTGATATAATTAATTGCTGTACATAGCTTGTATATATTCTGCACTGTAATAATTTGCCCTGGAGGTCCACAAAAGTCGGGATTTCCTGACATACTTAGTAACCCATGATCGCTTACGTACAGGCCCAAATAAGTCTCACGGGCGACTTTGCATTTCTCCCTCTTACTATTACATCGTCTGTCAAGGCAACTGCTTTATTCTTTGACAATGTCGTCAAACTGCCCACCTCAGCTACATCTTACTCTACCAGCAAATACAACTTCTTTCAAAAGATCCTTTGACCAGTTCGGCTTCGACTTGGAAAGCCCGGTTGGTGCCGTTGAAGCGGGAGGTAGTCGTGGATCCGTTGGAGCCAGCAGCAGCAGGAACGAGAGAAATAAACGTGCGAGGAGTGCGAGTAGTCTTTCAGATGGGAATTCATCGATGTCCAGCACAGGCTCCTCGACGTTGGCATCCAGTTCCAATCATTCTGAGAGAAGCGAACGTGCTGCTGAGCCATCTGTTCCCTCGACCAGTAGACCGATGGCATCCAACCTGCTCGGTACAATGCCTTTCGAACCCCCGAGGCTACCAACCCCAGATATCCAGGACATTGAGATGCCAGATTACCCTCTCGGTGATCCTGCGGACGAGTCTGAGGACTATGATCTATCTTCTCCTTCCTCGTCGCCTCCTTCAGCAGAGGGTGAACCTGTATCAGAAGAAGGTTACAGGTCATCCCATGAAAGAGTCGATGTTTTTCAACCTTCAGTCCCTGCATTACGGAGTTTGGGGCCCAGATCACCTTCTATCGCCCGTTTGCCCACGCCTCCACCGACCCTACCTCCATTGTCTCTACAGGATGATCCACCTCGTCTAGATGAGGACGTGTTGCCATTCCTCAACACTCGCCACCAGACGTCACCCTCACGACCTCACTCTTTTGAGTTCGGGTCGAATTTATCAACTACATCAGCTACTATACAAAGACCGGGGGAGACAGGTAGAAATGAACGTTCAGGCATATCTTTGGGTGCTTCAGTGCCACCGCCAGGTGAGTCATCTCGGTTCTTCCCCGAGCTTTGTCCGATTGACGCGATCCTTGCAGCACGAAATTTGCCTTCATCATCCCTGTCACTCTCCAGTTCGCGTTCTTCTCTCTCATCACAGACATCAAACGACGCTTCTCTCCTAAATGCACCTTCAATAGGCTATAGTGCGGCTGTCGATCATCACCCCCAACCACAAGGGAATGCAAACCAAGCGCCTGCTAGACTGGCCTCCCTCAGCAACTCAATCATCAGTGACGCCCAATTCATGAGTGATGATGATTTAAGTTCACTTGGGATACCATCTAGCGCGCGAATGTCGCCGGAGTATAACGCGTTGGCGACCAGAGATGCACAGCCTCAGCCAAGCACCAGGTCTGAGAGATCTGTGACACTTGAAACACGGTCTACCTTTGGCTCAAATGACTCCATTTGGAGCGGGTCGGGGAGTGGCTCGGAATCGCCATGGCGAAATTTGTCTGGTTTTACGCCGTGGGGAAGAAATGCTCGACGTTCACCTTCACCTACCCACTGGTCGGCTCGTGCAACAGACAGGTCTACGCCAGTGTCCAGCTCTGTACCAGACGATTGGGTTCCACCACTATTTTCTGCGCAGAGGATCCCCCCAGCTACGGAATCCAATGCTCAGCTACCATCGACCAGCAGCAACACTCGAAACGAGTCTATGACTGCGGGCGGCAGCCGTATTTATCCTTTGACCCTTCGACGTCAGTCCTCACTCGGATCTCTTAGTACTGAACTGGAGCGATGGTTTGAGAACTCGGATACCCGCGACATGCCTCCGCAAGTCGGCGCACCACAATCACAGTCAGACCGCCTATCCAATATCCCATCTTACGCCGGTCGCAGAGATACTGGAAGCACGGTTTCTGACCCACAGTCCAGCACTCGGGAGTTCGATTTCGAAAGCACAGTATCGGGGCTGCGCGCGCATGTATTGGAGAACGCACGCTCTCAACAGGAGTTTCCGCCTCCTGGTAGCAACGCAGCTAGATCTTTCCGCCCTAGGTCTCCGCCGTCGCTGGCATCCATGTTGGTACGCGAAGGACCAGACAGACGGGAGGCAAGCGCAGTACACACTCGCGGAGATAACAGTCGAAGGTTGATTGAGCAAGGGCTGGTGGACCCCAGAGAAGCCACTGGCAGATATAGACTGCGAGGTATGGCCTTTGTTCATAACGGCACCAATGTACTAATGTCCCATGTAGCTTACGAGGAACCTGAAGAATTCCGACCTTCTCCCATGAGATGGTCTATTTCCTGGGCCGATGAGGACTGGTCAGATGAGGAACATCTTTCCGAGTCTGAGAGAATATATCAGACATCTAGAAGGATGGGCTCCTCGGCACCACGACCTCTTCAGCCAAGCGACAGAGGTACGTCTTATTCCACTATTCTGCTCCCCTTACTGACATTATCAATCGCAGAACTCGCCTCCTGGACCCGACGCAACCCCACCGGTAAGTGCGACGTCTTTTCTTTTTGAGGGAATTCACTCATTAGACCCACCTCACAGCAGCTAATACGGCAATGCAAGACCACCGTACGACCACAGGCTTTGGAATACGGCGCATTCGACCCCGTTATGCAAGTGGTCATGGGGCGTCCAACTCGCTTCTTTCGGAGAGCTCGGCTGAAATGAGACGTCGTCATGATCGTGAAATAGTAGATCGCATGCGCCGCAACGCACCTTCTGCTCAGGAACCAAACGCTGAAACTGGTCGTGAGACCTGGTCATCACTTTTTCATTTGGTCGTCGACCATTTAATTATACCGAGGAGCCATCACGAACAGAAGCGAGCCCAATGCTACCTCAATACCCTAGCCCCGGACCCCCTGCTGTACACAACACCATCGCAGAATACTTCTTGAACGACCACGATGAAGAGGAGCGTCTATCATCGCAACTCTCAAGGAATATTCAACGGAACTCGTTAGGTGGGCAGTCCCAGCCTACAGACCCTCACATCGAGGTGCCTTCTGGGCGTGACCGAAGTAATGAATGGGCGAGACGTCCTCGTATGCCCTTTATACACTACTCGACACCTTCGAGTACGGTTGGGCATCGACCGGCAAGCGGAGATGTCAGAGAACACCAATATGATCCTGCTTCCCGTGTCAGGGATATCCGAACCCAGTGGAATTCTAGCGCAAGGGCGGGACGAGCATCCCTTGGTTTTGGCTCTACTGGAATTCACGAGCCCCAAAGTTCAACAATCCCTGACGTGCCACGGACAAATTCCCAGGATATAGAACCTACTCTCTCAAGGCTTGGCGACTTAGAATCTTCGCTAAGCAGAAGAATACATAGAGATTCACGAAGCTTTGGATCCACTGTTTCAGACCGACGCTCGCAACCAACGATTCCGCCTTCAATTCCTCCGCCGGATTTGGGAGAGACACTATTCGATTCCAGCATTTCTCCTGCTATTAGTGACGATGGCGAGTTCGATGGCTTTTTGGTCGAGCCATATCTGAGGTCGGGAACTCGCGGAGATAGGCCTGCTGCTACATTGGACGTGGAAATTCCTCTCGCTCGTTCTCCCTCTCCTTTAATGGACATAGAAGGTGAGAACTGGATCAATATGCCTTCTTATCTTCCAAACCCTTCCATCCGAGCAAGAAGCGACGCTCCCACAAACAACGTTCGACCAGCTGCAGAAAGACACGGGAACATCGATCTACAGAGTTATGTGCCGGGTCCATACAGAAATACTCTTCAGAGATTTGTTGAGCGCGGCCGAGCCAACGAGCGTTCCAACCCACCGTCGATACCTCCGTTACCTTTCGAAAGTGAGCCACCATTAGAGTCCGGTGGATCCGGTGTTGGAAATGTGAGTAAAGTAATGTTGTCTATCCCTGGGAGCCTCGCTGATCTACGTTTCTTTGAATTTAGAGTTTGCATGACCACAACAGATCGGATTATTTTCAACGCACTCGAATAGAACCCCGTCATCCTTTCCTCAACCGCAGGTCTTCCATGCCCACTCGTCCAGCACCGAGTGTGCGTTTTGAGGACGAAACGCCGCATAATCATGTGGCAACCACGGCAATCAGAAGAAGAACTTCATCGATGGATCAGCAATCATGCCAGGGTGGATGCCTCACTTCTGGACGAAAGCAATGATACCAGCAGTGAACAGCGAGGCCTCGAACATGCGTTACATGTTTTGAGGCATGATGGACTTTCTGAAGCGCGCTCTCAGCACATAATTGACCAATATCATCGAGAGAGATATAGTAACAATGGTCCTCCGAGAAGTGCTAGCCTATGGGGCAGTTTGGAAGATAATGAAGAAAGTAGTCGACCACGCCCTGTCATCGGTGTGCCGCAGCGGTGGCCACCTCGAGGAAATCGTCCCACCACGATCACCAATACTGGCGAAACAATTGATTACATGGCATCAGTCGCACCCCTTCGACGCAGGGCTCCAGGAACGTCGCCCACGCGTCAAGAGCGAGCTGAAATGCAAGACACACGTCCTCAACCCCTTGGGAGAGGAAGGTCTCTGGCTTCGAGATTTGGCAGGAATCGTCGCAATGACTTTGAATCTTACATGGGCGAGCAGGAATTTGTCAACTTCACGGAGCTTGTCAACCCTAGGCGTCGAGGAATGAGAGGAAACTTTACTGTTGGGGACTTCATGGTAGGTTTGATTGTTGGCTGCCTATCTATTCTAGCTAATGTTGCATTTTTTTTAGCGAGATGAGGATTTCGACACTTCATACGAGTCACTACTGTCACTTGAAGCTGCTCTTGGAGAAGTGAAGTCAAAGGCAACGCCTCAGCACATTATTGAAGGGCTAGAAACAGTCGAGTATAAAGAATGGGCAACCGCTGATTCGGATAAGCGATGTCCCATCTGCTTGGACGACGTGAGTCTTAACTTTATGACACTAAGTGTAATACTGACGTGGTTCATCGCAGTACAAGTCATCGGATCCTGTTTCAAAGCTACCTGAGTGTTCCCACTGGCTCCATAAACCATGCCTAGAGGTGCGTATTTCCAGCTGTCGGTATTCTTTCATCCCTAATATGCGCGCTATCTACAGCAATGGCTCAAAAGTGCCAGCACTTGCCCTGTTTGCAGGGAGTCTGTCAGGGCAAGAGGGGCACCGTCGAGCCCGGCTCCCCTCGCACGTTTCCACTCACGCCGCAGGGACACTAATCCGGACCGCAGGCGAGGACTAACCCTGTTTGGTAGCAACTCTGCTTCGGCAGGTCCGAGCAATAGCAATAACTCGAATCCACGAAGGAATCCCACAGAAGACAATAATTCGAGCAATAATAACGGTCCCACACCCAGAGGACCAGGTTGGAGATTCTCGCATTCAAACAGCGCGTGGCGAACTGCATTCGGCCCTCGCCCACCACCGGATCCCAATGCCTAAGGACAATGGTATCGAGCGATGAACTTTATTTGCATACCTTTAACAGCCTATACAACAAACTACACGATTTCTTACATGAACCTTACGATATGCTATCCATGACATGCTATGCTTCTCCATTTTCTTTATCTAACGTACATTTCTTTACTGGTTAACAATACTGTATCTACTTACACTTGACATTGACGTTGTATTTATCTTCTTCTGTGTATTTTTACCCTTGTAATATGTTGGTAATCTATAAGCTTTGTTTCTTCGGCCGAAGTGCGTGTTTTTATCAGATATCGGCTAGGCATGATAAGATTATGAAAAAAGATAAGATAGTTTGCGCTGCTTTTGCAACTGGCCCAGAGAAGCTCTAGCTGCGCTGTTTTTAATGTATAGCTAGCCAACAGCAAAAATGAGACGGTGATGGATCGGTTTCGTTCAACAGCAAAAATAACTGCCAGCGAGGATGCAGCTGCATACAGCAAGATGGAAGCATTGAGTCATTCCGAATTTGCTGCGAAATTTCCCGGAGTAATAAACATATAAGATCTCGGCCCAAATTACACTTGACCTAACACCCCCATGTTGTCCATAGCAAACACTTCAATTCGCGCAGGGCGACGAGCAGCTATCATCGTAGGCGGTCAGCGACAGGCCTCTGTCAACGCTGTCAGACGGAAAGTAGTTGGCTCTGTTCGTACCATCCAATCCGTTGCCCAAACCGACCGTGTAAGCGAAAAAAAAATCACTTTTCAGGAATCTGTGGAACTCATTCAGACCAATAGGATACCATCACCCGACTTCTCTATTCTCTAGGGTCAAAGCGTGAAGTCGAACGACATCTCCGTATCTTTTCATCCTCCTCCCATCCCTCTCAACCGGCCAAATTTGCGGTAATCAAAGTTGGCGGAGCTGTACTCGACAATCTCGACGAACTCGCCCTCAGTCTCAGTTTCCTGTACCGTGTTGGACTTTACCCAGTTGTCCTCCATGGCGCAGGTCCACAACTTAACCAACTGATCGAACAAGCTGGTGTTGTACCGGATTATATTGACGGGATAAGGGTGACTGGTGCGTAGTTCAAATGCTTTAGTCATATTGTCGACAATGTTCATTTCAACCGATTAGACACCAAAACTCTCCAAGTCGCGCGACGTGTTTTCCTTGAAGAAAACTTGAAACTCGTTGGCGCCCTGGAGGCCCTTGGGACACGTGCTCGTCCTATAACCTCCGGCGTCTTCACCGCAGACTATCTTGACAAGGAGAAATATGGTCTCGTCGGGAAAATCACCAAGGTCGACAAGAGGCCCATTGAAGCTTCAATTCGTGCTGGTGCTCTTCCCATCCTCACCAGTCTGGCTGAGTCCTCCGACGGTCAGGTCCTCAATGTGAATGCCGACATCGCTGCAGGAGAGCTTGCAAAAGAATTTGAGCCGATGAAGATTGTCTTCTTGAACGAAAAAGGTGGTCTTTTCCACGGCGTAACCGGAGAGAAAATCAGTG
Source organism: Paramarasmius palmivorus (assembly GCA_037176845.1). Lineage (NCBI taxonomy): Eukaryota > Fungi > Basidiomycota > Agaricomycetes > Agaricales > Marasmiaceae > Paramarasmius > Paramarasmius palmivorus. The sequence goes on along the minus strand of JAYKXP010000001.1, from coordinate 521,421 downwards.
TCATCAACTTGGACGAGGTGTGTTCTTCGTTGGTCTACTAGTTGTGATCCTGACAATTGATCATTACAGGAATACGACACACTCATGAAAGAACCATGGGTAAAATATGGAACCAAGCTCAAGCTACGCGAGTTCAAGGAGCTACTCGACTACCTCCCCCGAACCTCCTCTGTCGCTGTCATCTCTGCCTCCCACCTTCAAAAAGAGCTCTTCACCGACGATGGTGCAGGTACTCTTATCAGAAGAGGCTACAAGCTTTTCAAACACAGCAGCATCGAAGGCATCGGCGCTGACCGTTTCCGTCAAGTTGTTCATGACCGTGACCCAGAAGTTTTGTCTGGTGATCAAAGCGTCACTGGCGTTCTCAACGAACTCCAAAAGACCCCATACACTATCTACGGGGACGAGCCCCTTGATGTCGTTGCTACTGTCTCCCACCCACCAGGCGAGACACCCGTCATGACTAAGCTTCTTGCTTCGCGCAGTGGCATTCTTAATAACGTCGTGGACAACGTCTTCAATGCCATCAAAAAGGATCACAGGCGATTGTTCTGGACCGCTCAAGTCGATGACGAGAACCGCTCTTGGCACTTTGAGCGTGCTGATGGGAGCTTCACTCGTGCTGGAAAGAGCTTGTTCTGGTACGGAATCCAGGATGTGAAGGAGGTGGAGAACATCATCCGGGATTTTGAGGCCAAGGGTCGCATTGACAGATCCTACCTTCCTGTTGGTCCCTCTGCGCCTCCCCTCATAAGGTCAATGGGGCTGCGGTTCCAAATGGTACAAGACCATTCTCCACTTTCGCTCGTCGCCAGACCCCAGGTTCTTCCCGTGGATACGCTACTTCTGCGGCCAACCAAGCACCCGTCACCACTGAAATTAAGCGCCTAGGTCTAATCGGCGCTAGAGGGTATACTGGTCAAGCTTTGACCAGTTTACTGTCGGAGCATCCTCACCTCAATCTCACACACGTCTCATCCAGGCAACTAGCTGGCTATCCTTTGGAAGGGTACAAGAAGTCTGCTGTTACCTACAGCAACCTATCTCCGCAGGATGTTGAAAGGATGGAAAAGGATGGTGAAGTTGATGCTTGGGTTATGGCGCTACCGAACGGTGCATGCAAACCGTTCGTTGACGCTGTTGATCGTGGTGCCAAGGAGCGAGCATCTGAAGGCAGTGTCATCGTTGATTTGAGTGCGGATTATAGATTCGAGGATGGCTGGACTTACGGACTTCCTGGTGAGGCTCATACTACCGTGTAAATGTGTATTTATATTCAATGAATGGATCTCTTCCTTCTCTATATCTACTTTTCATCCAGAGCTGTATGGTCGAGAAGCAATTCGTGCGTCGAAAAGAATTTCAAACCCCGGCTGCTACGCTACATCCAACCAATTGCTCATTGCCCCACTCGTCAACTATGTCAAGCCTGGCGCTTGGCCCACTGTATTCGGTATCTCTGGGTACAGTGGTGCTGGCACAGTCACTTCAAACGATCCCGACGGACGACCTATCAGCCTGCCAAAAGTGACACCGGAAGCTTTGGCAGGTGGTGTCAAAGCCTATTCCCTCACTGACCACATCCACGAACGTGAAGCCGGTCGTCACCTCTCTCGTCTTTTAAATGGAGCATCTATGAAAGTCGCCTTTATTCCGCACGTGGCCCCATGGTTCAGTGGCATTCTATCGACCCTTTCGATGCCTCTTACCGAACAGTTGTCAGCCAAAGACATCGTCAGTCTTTATGAGAAGAAGTACGAAGGAGAAAAGCTCGTCAGAATCAAGAAGGAGGTCCTGTAATTACGGACGTCGCGGATAAGCATACTTGGACTGTTGGGGGTGTTCAATTACATAGCGAAGGCGAACGTGTGGTCGTTGTCGTGAGTGTTCTTTTCCTCTAAATCCCTTACTAGTATCTCAAATATCAATAGGGCGGTTTGGACAACCTACTCAAGGGCGCTGCGAACCTCAATGTCTTCAGGTAAGTCTTAGACGCTGTGCGATATGGAACTTTGACTAAACGACCATAACAGAATCTGAACCTTGCTTAGGATACGACGAGTATGCCGGAATACTTGTCTAAGTACAATATATACTTCTAATATACACCTACATCTGACTATATATACTGTGTTCATGTACCACAACTAGGTTGCTATGCCTCACTAGGAAGACCGAGCCTCAACTGTGGGATGTCTGTAACCCTTCGCCTCTTTCCACAAAGGTGTCACAGCCTGGGATACCATGTTCCCCTTGGCGTCTAACCAACCTCTGGCATCCTCGTTCATCACAGTGTCAAGTACCCGTCGAGCCCGCCACCGGTCAGGATGAAACGCGCGATGAGTTCGCTCCACTAAGCTCCAGTACTCAGAAATGTCCACCAACCTTCCTGCGGTCCGAAAGAAGGCTTCTACCATTGACCATTCGAGTTCCTCCAACATTCTACCGCTATCGTCGAAATCCAGTTCAAACGGGTCCTTGAGAATCGGCCACGGTATAGCCACAGCAGTTAGTGGTATGTCTTCGGTGAAGGTAATCATTTCAAAGTCTGAGAGAAGGACTTTGAACCTCTCTAGCGCTCGGGCGCAGGTCCACTCTCCAGTACCCCACAAACGTAGATCTCTCTCCTGACATCTCTTCCTTTCCCTGGCGTCTGCCTGCTCTCGCTTCAGCTTTCGTCTACGATCCTTCTCCCTTCTCTGCCTCTCCTCTGACAGGTGTATCTTCCTGGCTGCCTCTTCTTGCGCCAAAGTTCTTCGTCGCTCCTCCTGCTCACGAAGACGCCTAGCCTGCTCAATGACGAGTTTTTCACGTAACGTAACCCGTTCCCGCTGGGCGGCAAGATTCCTCTGGTGAGTATCACGAGCGATCTGAGCTGCCAGGCGATGACAAGATTCTTCCAGTTCCCTGAGTTTACGACGGTCAATCTCTGCATCTTCCCGTTCATGCGAGGAGAGCCTTTTTCCCAGCTGACAGTCCCGCTGTTCGAGGACCTTGCACCTCGTCTCAGCAAGATCTATTCTCGTCTCCATAAAACTCAGCCTCTTCGCCATATCTTCGAGTTGGTCCTGCATTACTCGTAAGTGCCGCATTTCCGTCTCTCGAGCAGCTTCTGAGCTTGAATGAGGTCGGCTTTTTCCCATTCTAACTGGCGGTTGTGTGTACGCAGACCTTCAATAATGAGTGCTTGGTTTTCGCTAGCTTTGAGGAATGTGTGTAGGTCGTTCCGAAGAGAATGGATAGTGCGTGTTTGGGCGTTGATGAAGGCTTGTGTATCGCGTGCGTCGGAGGTGTGGTAGAAGAATTGGTTCGGTTCTGGGTGAGGTTTCGTATCGAGAACTGGATCGCGAGTGTATCCCGTTCCTGTACGAGAAGAGGAGAGTCGATGCTGTACAAAAGAACTGTTAGCCTCAAATACAAAGAATAAAGAATAAGACGAAAAAGGACGAACGAAGGCTGGCGCGGTAGTCTTGCTCAGTATCGGCTCGGCAGGGACGCTATGCTCGACGCTCTCGTCGGTAGCATCGATGAAGATGGATTCAGCCTCTTCTTCTATCGGATATAACACTAGATAACAGCTGTCAGTGAATGAAAAGTAATCTGGGACGTAAAACCACCTATACCTCGTTCTTCAGGAACGTACTCGTACGTCGGACGATCTTCCTGGATATCCAAGGCTTCCAGAATCTCGGAGAACCTTTTACGTTCGGTGTTTGGCTCAGTAAGTGGAGCCTCTTTGGTCTTCTCCTGAGCCTTTGTAGACTGTTTCCTCTTGACCCCTTCATCACTGGGAGGCTTGGTCAGTTTCCGAGCGGGCTTCAAGGGAGTGTGATTGTGCTAAGTTCCTTTCTGCTCGCGCAGGAACCGCTTGCAGGGCGCAAAAGCGGCGTGGCCAAGACATCCACAGGTACAGATGGGAAGTATGGCGTGAAACGAAAGTTGAGCACAACTCTGGGCTGTAGCCCAGGGAATTGGGTGTCGGTGGAATTGCACATATGCCTGCTCAGCTACACAGTCTCGTAAGCCATTGAACATCGAGTTTCAAAGGTTCAATCTCACCGAGTTCAATGGATGGAAACTCCACTCTCACCCATCTTCTCCTCACACTTCTCCAGAAAACTTGCCCAATCTCGGTCTTTGCCTGACACTCACAAAGAAGACGGTATGAACCGAAGTACCAAATGCCTGCAATGTCGACGCGATATGCTTTAATTTGACATGAGGAGGTGGGTTCGGGATGAACAGTGTCGGCTGGGTTAGAAATGGCTGGTATTCTGAATCCGAGTCGCACTCTTGTGTCTCTTTGGCTTGAGGACGACTGGGCTTGAACTTCATGGGGTGAATGAAAAGGTTACGAAGACGTGACGGGCTGCCAGTGCCAACGCCATAGCATTGTATCTAGCTCGTTTTACGAGATCATGATGCATGGAAAGGTGCTAGTAGCTTATTAGAAGCTTCTTTTGAGTCGTTCAAGTTTCGATCTCGGGTCCCGAATACGTGAAACGCCGTCTGTGCAGATTTGGCGTGCATGAACCTGTCAAGATGATTGTGAGTGAAGCGTTAGAGGTTGAAATAGAATTCTATTCTTACAAGTTGCGAGTGGGTATCTGCTCCTTCATTAGCTATCTGTAGCCTTATGGTCCAGGAGCTAGAGCTAACTGTTTAGTATAGCTTCTAGAGCATGAGAAGGAGTCAAGAAAGTTTGTGATGGTAGTTTGATGTATATATGGTACAGGAGAACCCCGGTTGCGATGATGATGATTGTACATACTGTACAGATTGTTGTATATGAATGAAGAGAGCGGGAAGATTAGAGAATATAAAGATATTAGAACCGAAATGAAAAACCAAATGAATGAAATGGGTCTGCATAGAGTCCAAATTAACACCACCGCCACCACCGCCGCTCTCTTTCTCGCGCTTCCCGGCCTCTTCTAGATGACCAGGCATTCACACAATGATTCGTACAATGCTTGCAGGGTACAGAGGGCGAGTACCATTTCGTGGAATGTGAATGCCATCGGTCAGGGTAGAACCAATGTCTCCAGCTGTTGGAGGCGTTTACACCCATCTCGGCGGATTTCTCTTCTTCTCCTCCAGCTCCTGCTCGAGTATCTTCTGCTGTTTCTCCTTTTCCACCTTGTGCTCCGCCAATTTTGCACGAAGTGCTTCTATGGTGCTTGATAAAGACTCTAGGGTCGCCTCGGACATTTCTGTCATCTGTACACGGTATAAATTAGCTCAAAAGCATTCTCAAAGTGAGAAGTGAAATGAAACGCACTGTCTCTTGAGCCCTGTTCATTAATCGATCTCTTTCTTGCTCCCACTGTACTCTCTGCTGCTCCCATGTCTCGAACCCCTTTCCCCAGCCAAAATGGGGTGGCCTCTCGGTCATCTGGTGAGCTGGTGGTACAGGTGTAGTCGGTGGTGGTGCATGATCTACCGGAAACTTGGCCTGCGTCACTGACTGAGCTTCTGGGACCTGAGGTTGCATATGTGGAGGATTTGGGTAAGGAATCTGCCAGTGGCTGGGTTTTTGGTTCTGTTCTAGGTTTGCTTGGATAGCTGGAGGCGCTTGAACCGGGACTTTTCTACAATATCCCCCATAAAGATGACCGTCCATTCTCCCTTGCCTCCTTGCGCATATAGAAGAAAGATGCAGTCCCAGCACCTATAGCGAACCACAAAAGACGAGAAGGTCGACGATGCCAGTGGGAATGCCATGCTCCATGCCATCCCCATGGGTAAGAGCGCCAGTGGTGACCGTGCATTGCTGGGTAATGTTCAAAGGTGAATATGAGAGATGTTAGGTGGGAATTGACGAGGAAATCATTGATTGATTGAGGGACTTATAAACGGATTGCGGCTTGGAGGATGACATGTGTGTGCGGCGTAGAGGTACAGTAAGACTCGTAAGCAGCGATGAGCTATTGGTCGCCGGCTCATCGCCGTCCGCGTTGACGCGCAACCGATTCGGCCCGTGGTAACTTTCGGCAAGGGCATAAGGGTCAAAGCAGCCGGATGGACGCATAAACGGATTCGTGAGGCTATATGTGCCGAACGGCCACGAAAGTAAGCTCTGAACTTCTGGAACTTCTGTTGAGGAAAGCAAAGGATGGATTTTACGCGAATACTACATCTCATCTTTTCTCGACCTCTTGAAACTGTTCCGTCGTCAGATCTTCTGAGGCTATACGCATATACCTTGGAGACCTGCATTGAATTCTCCCGGTTATACTACAGTACCTAGAAACAGGCCTTTCCAATAACTGAGCAAAAGTACCAACGGGACGCCTGCCACAGATAATAAGGCCTAGTAAGGCTCCGCGCTGGCTATCCCATGGTTGGAAGAGCTATTACAATGTTACAAATGATAGGTAAGGAGCTCCGAATCGTAGATCTCACATCTTGTATTAATCTTGTACAATCGACTGTGTTACCGCCGTCGTGAAGATCTTAATACGCAAGCTCCGCGTTCCAAGGGGATTGATGAGCCAGAAATCACACACTGGGGCATGAGACATGAACGGCGGGTATGGAGCTGTGTTTGACAGAGAAACTTGACAGAAATTGGACAGATGCATTCAAGTCCATGAACGAATCACGAACTGCGAGCCTCGTGTTCTGAAAGATGCGACGGGCTAAATCTCACTTGATCTCGTCACTTGATTTCTATCCCGCCACCCGGAGTGATAGGGAGGAGCATAGAATGAGATATCCAACAGCATCTAAGAGGGTGCCACAGAGTCGAGAACTGCCTACTCACACAGTAAAAGGGAATGGTGTGGATATAATAGGCATACATGATACAACGCATACCCTATGGGGGTGCGTTCCCCGAGTGCAAATGAACAACGGCCAGCCACTCCTAGGAAAACGCCACCATATCATGATTGATTATGCATGTACACTGCAGCCAGCTGGAACTCGGAAGGAGCAAGAGCCAGAGCAAGGACAGAGTGAACAGACGTTCTGTACGTTCTCCCGTCAATCAATTGTTTTCTCACCGCCTTCTTGCAGTGACATACAACCACAGATGACCTTTCGAAATGCTGAACGCGGAGTAACTCGGAATATGGGCTAAGGATAGAATGCGTTCCGCAGCTTCCCATGAATCCATCCTGGCTTGATCCCAGTCGTACTGTGGAGATATGATAGAAAAGTTGTTCAAGGATCAGATGAGAGACCGGTTATCAGATTGATAAACGAAGCTCGGTTGGTCGGCTCTCGGGGCCGGCTCAAGCGAGCTTAGCGAAGACAAATTTCTTCTTCTCTCACTTCCTTCTTCTTTGTTCTGCAGTTTCAGGCAGTTTCTCAATCCTGACATGCTCTACTCTGTTCTCTCTATATCTATCGGAACTTTCAGGACCTCATAAATGTCAAAAGACGCGCAGCCACCATTACACGTGTTCTCAGCGGTCATGAGTCACAGAAAAAGCGCGCATCTCACTTTTAAGCGTCCGCGATTGCGGTGCAGCCTTCGTATTCTGGTCCTGGATCCCCACCGCCTCCCCCAGATTCCCCACCATGCCTCACTGTGACCTCCCATACGAGGTGTGGTTGTGCGTCGCTGAGTTCATTCCGGAGGAAGAGCTCAACCGGCTACGAAGTGTTTCCCGACATTTCTACAACATTGCACTTCAAATCAAGTACCGGAAAGTAGAGCTAGTAGAGTATAGCAAGTCCACCAAAGGGCTGCTGAAGGATTTGAAGTATGATAACTTTTTGCTTCTCTACCTACCTCGCGCTCATCTTATCCTCATAGGATCCCCGATCATGGCCATCTCGTTCGCTCCGTTCGTGTTAAGCCGTGGATCATTCCTTCCGCAGTCAAGCTATCCACCAGCAGGGCGAAGCTATGGCACAAGTTCAATACCTTCATTGACGCTGAATACCCGTCACGAAGGGCATGTGCTCATCTCCAGCGCAAGCTCTCCAAGCATATTAGCTTGGTCAGCGACACCATTAAGAACCTTCCGCGCGCTCAAGAATATCGTATAGAATGGTCTCATACATCCTCATACCACCCGGAATTCTTCGCTGCCTTCTTGGCGCCGCTCTTAGTCGGTACAGACTTTGGGCAAAACATCACTTCATTCTCTGTGCAAGTTCCCGTCGAAAAGTTATCTTGCCTTGCTCGAGTCTCGTTGCCTTCTCTGAGAAACCTCGAGCTTCAACTTCACACGGGTTCTATGCTTATGGGGGAAGTCAACGATCATCTCGACGCGTTGGTCGTTTTCGTTAACAACACCTTCTCCACTCTGCGATCCCTTTCTGTCACCTCCACGTCCGAGTCAGAGCACCTCGACCTCAACCGATTCTTTCATTTATTGGGATTTTTCCCACGTCTCACCGCATTCTCTCTTTCTACACCATATGATGGTGCTCATGTGTCCACACCCCTTCGTACGTCTTCACGCCCGGACAGCAGGCCGGTGGCGTAACTCCACTGGAAACCTTCATCAGGAAGCATTCTGGTCAGCTTGAAAAGCTGCGCCTCAAATGCTCTCGTGCTTGTTTCTTCACGAACGACACTCCCAATGCCAACCTGTGGGTCCAGCGCATCCTTACGGATATCGCTGGGGGCGATATCAACGTTAATGATGACGCAGGTGGCGGTCCAAGCGTCGACTACGGACTTGGGTCGACAAGTCTGACTAGCGAGTTGCAACATCCTCTTTCACCAATCTCACCAACCTCCCCCACCTCTTTCGTGTTCAGCACGACCTCTACGCTCGCGGAGGCATATCCACGTCTTGAAGTGCTTGAGATACCCATGCGGCCTATCAAGCATACTCTTTATCCTCTCCTTGCCTGTCTTCGTTCCGTTGGGGCTAATCTCAAGTCACTCGTCCTCACAGAGAAGACACTCAAGGCGGAGGAGGTGGAATTCATTATGAACGCTTTGGCCTTGGCTGGCCAGAGCTACGAGGCTCCGAGTCACGGTAGCTTCATTGGTACTACCTCGAGCCGGTTCACATCTTCCACTCGCGCTTGCCCTCCATCGCCCACGACATTTCCAACGCTCAAGCTCCGTCACCTCTCGATGCGAATCTTGACCTTGGCACCTCGAGTTATCGAGTCACTAGCTGCTACGGTGCCTAACTTGAAGACGCTCGAGTTGGATTTGATGGATGTTGGAAAGGTCACAGGTCAGGCATTTGTCGATGCGATGCAACACCGCCGGTACGAGCATTGGAGTTTACGTACGTTAATCTTACGCAACGATACGCTAATGTTGCCTTATGCCCGTCGAGGCGGTGATGCTTGGCTCAGTAGCGTCGAGAGGGCGATGAGGAACAGTGTCCCCGCTTTGGAGGAGGTGAGGGAAAGTCTGTTATGATTCTATGTTTGTTTGCTATCTTTTTTCAAATTGCTTTCCCTTCTGTTTGCATTCGTTTCTTGCATGCCCTCGCACTTATCTACGACTATGATGATGATTATAATTATACCCTATCAGTTTGCGGATCTGCTCCTCGTAACTCGTTGTACTACTATTGTTCGACATCGTTCAGGCTATTCGATGATCTATTTATTTCGTCCCCGTTTTGCGGATGTAATTGTACTATCCTATACCTCCACTATGTACAAGGTTCCGTGCGTCTTTGTATGTACTTGATTTAGTCAATTTACAGTAACTGTGTTTGCCGGCCATTATCTACTGTGTGTAACAATTTACAAGTGGAATTCATTGCAACTTTTACCCATCCTGGTTTCTTTAGTAACAGCGCATTTGCTTTTGAGCACGACGTATATTCCGTACAATACTTACATAGCACATACAAGCGTCCCAGAGTGTCAAGAGATCCACCATATAACTATTACCACCGTTCAAGTCGTCTCAAATCGTTTCAAAGGTGTCGGCCTCCCAGTCACCCTTCGGCTACTAGCAATTTTCTCCGCCAACCGCTCCACTAAGCCGTCATCGGCATCCTCTTCCAACGTCTTCTTGATGAGATACTCCATTGTGAGACCTTCTGACCCTTCACCACCAAATCGACCAGACATCCGCATACTTGGCGGTGGGAAGAATCCTGGGGAAGATGCGACTTCTTGAGGCTGAAGTTGCGGTAGCCGCTCGTTCCGTAGGTCGACACGACGACTATTAAATGCAGTTTGATATTCGGTACGGCATGACAAAGTGTTGATGGACTTACGCTTCATCAAAGTTGTGGATATTCCGACTTATTCTATTACCTTGCACGCTTAGTGCATCTGGCCCAAGACGTATACCTGCCGCAGGTACACTTGACACATCATCTGCAGGCATAAGCTCAGAAGCGGATTCTGATTCCTCCCTATTAAAGGCACACAAGTCAGCCGGCGTTCCTTAACGAGAAAATTGACCTTACCGAAGCAGCTGGAACACTCTTTGCATCCTTCCGACTGCCATAATCTTGTTCTTGATTTGCTGCTTTCGTGCTTGATAGTCTGTCGGAGACATGGCAGCCTCTGCCAATGTCCTCGTCTCGTCCTCGTCGGATGTACTTTCGCCGTCTTCTGTTAATTCTTCCTCACTACATATACTGAGGATCGCCAGCAGCATTTCAGTGACTAAAAGAAACCAAACATGTTATCCTGAATACTTTGAGGAATAAGCTAGAGACGCACTCTTGGCACCGACAAAGGGTAGACTCCATGTGAAGGCATCCATGAAATTGGGAAGCCAATATGGATGCTGAGTGTAATTATATTGTCGGATCGTGATGTTCTTGTTGGCGTATTTGATGACCGCTCCGCGATTGTGATAGACATCCAGGTAATTTGGGGCAGAGAATATCGTGATGACTGAAGGAAATTTCTTAGTAGGGGTCTTTCGGTGCATAGTGTAACTGTAGTGACGAATCTCCTCAGCGCTCTAACTACATACAGGTCCAAATGCAAACTTACCCAGCATCCTGTGCTTCATGGCCTCGAATAACGCCAAGAAGGCGATTACGATCAAGAAATTGGCAGGTCGCCTCGTACGTAAAGTAATACGAGCATCCACGGGTTTGATTATATAGATATGTTGTGCCAGGGGGTAATGGTGGTCCTTGCGGTGTGTGTTCTTGTTCATGACCGTAGTTAGTTACTGGATCGGACCAAAGGAGATCGCAGAGTAGTCCTTTAGCGCCAGGCTCCCGGAAGCGATCCATCTAATACAATCTTGAGAGTGAATTGGTTGTCAGGAAAAACAATAACGCACGTTTACGACGTCTTGGAGAGTAACCAGGTCGGGTGATAACCCGCCATGGACGCAGAAGAACTTGTTGTCGACGATGGCAGCAGCGGGAAGCGTACAGAAAGATTGGATGCAAGCTTCGTAAACCCTTTCTGAGTACTTGTGTAAACCTTTGAATGGTCGGTGAGAGAGGTAGGGGATAAGGTCGTAAGCACACACATTCGCGTTTAAAGGTAAAATATTCCGTTAAATGTCGGCATTCGTGGTTACCGCGAAGAAGGGTGAATTTTGTTGGGTATACGAGCTTAAGAGAGTATAGATACAGCAGACACTGGAGGTGTATTGATCAACCGAATAGAGGTTGGATATATAACACAAGACATACCTCGATTCCAAAGCAACCTCTGTCAACGTAATCTCCAAGGAACAGATAGCAGTTGTCGTTGAGTGACCCTCCCACTTCAAATAGCTTCATTAGATCGTACTATCACATCGATTAGGACACAAGGAAGCCAGAAGGTACTTGAACACGAACGTATTGTCCATGAATATCCCCACATACTATGAGATTCAGTCAGCTAGCTGAGCGTGAACACGGTCGTTGGGTGAAACCTACTTGTTACAGGACTCTTTACTTGTACCAAATTGGGTTCCTGCCTCAACATCATGGTAGCTTCTGTAAGAATGAACATTGCTTGTTCCTCCGTCAGGCGACCTTCTCGGAAAAAGTGGTTCCTGAGGAATGTAGGATTCGGTTTAACCGCCCCCGTTGAAGGTTCCCTCACATAGAATTCTTCATTGGTAGGTTTCCTTGTCGCTGGCGGTGGAACCTAAGGTCCGGGTTAGGCTAATCGTGATCGCTTGCAACGAGGATTACGCACCGATGGAACCGCTCTCCCCCTTGTATCTTGTGCAGGATCTACGTGAATTGAGGGGCCACCTGCTTCATGTATCGGGTTGAGGTATCCTGGCAAATGTCGTTCATCCATGCAGAGGAAAAGGAAAAAGAGAATATGGGCGCTCTGGATAAAGTTGCAACTTGGTATCGGTGCCGGTGATGGAGCCTTTTGATATTTGCTGGTGTTAGGCCTAGCTTTCAGGCGCTTGACGACAAGGAATCATTCAGATCGTCGTCGAGACCGTCGTACATGATGGTTCAGAAGCTGAGCGGACGACCCAGGATGAATACACATTCTTAGCCTTACTCGGCATTTTCCCCACTCTTCCACACAGGAAATGGATATGAAAGGCTGTGCTAGTCACTGCCCTATTCTGGCACTGATCAACACTGATTCAACAGCTTATCCCGGCCTAACGAGGCCAGGGGGATAACTTTCTACTCTACACATGATGATTGGAATGCTCGTCGAAAGCCAGAGGAAAAACGAGGAATAACAGTGTGATGGCATTCAACAGACGGGGAAGCCAAAGTGCCGTAGAACATTACAACGGGTACACGCCAATTACACTGAAAGGAAGAAATCAATTCGCGTCCAAAGGCAGATGATACATGACTTACTTTCATGATAGTCTGCAGCAAGGAGCCTGATAGATATGTCAGTATGGCCGCGCACGTTCAAGTTACAATGCACGCACAACTCTAGCACAATCTCTGGGGGTATTCTATCCATGAACTCGTTCAAAGGCACCTTCCTTTTGGTGTTGCTGTAATGGGCCTTGAAACACATGTATTCCAGTAGTTTCTGGACGATAATGCCACTACAACGCGTAAATACACGAATCAAACGGTGAATATACGAAAGAATAAAAAAAGACACGCACCGGTCGTTTGAGGCATTATACGTTTTGGTCTCCGATTCAGAGTAACCACCTAAGCGTTTCGTGAGCTTCAAAGCTTCACGGGAGAGAAATAGGTGTACGACAGACTAGACATGTCCAGCGAGCTTGCTATTGTGCCACTCATCTGCGCAATTTTCCTTTTGACCAGGAAAGAGAAGCCGTCGTTACTGACAATCCGAACCCAATCTTCTCCGCTAGCCTCGGCAGCATTTCCCTGCGAGCAGAAAATATTAGAACAATTACTATCAGTGAGGAAGACGCGCTTTTACGATACCATTTGAACATCCTCGTTCATGATGGTGATGGTGCAAGAGACCTATGGCGGACGGTCCGCATCAGCCTTGTGACTATACCTGCTACTTATCACCACGACGCCCACAAATTCCTCTAACATCGGAGCGACACCAGCGTTATTCAAATGACGAGCATCTGAATGATCTCGGCTGGTTTCCAGGTTCTGCTCAGTCATACACTCCGACTCGATGTATAAAAGCAATCGTGCAATCATGATGATGACCAGGTAAAATCCCCCCAACAATGGCTCCTCAAGTACCTCTCTTCACTTTGAAAGATGGTAGAAAGATTCCTGCGGTTGGAATGGGGTGAATAATATTCGTGTTCTGATCGTAATTTTCGCTGAAAATATTCCCTAGTTGCTGGATCGGAACACCGGGTGGAGGTCAGCGAGTATACGATTATTGCTCAAAGGCCATAAAGGTGCGTCGCTACTTATGGTTACCTGAAAGTGTAGCTGAGTTTCTTATAGGTTGGATATCGACATTTTGATACCGTACGTGAATCGTTTTACACCAATCGATCTGAAGGAGACCAATGAACCTTTCAGGCTGCTGGATATGGTATGTGTCGTGGCCAGGACCGAACAACTGACTGCTCACAAAAACGATTCAGGGAATGAAGAGGAAGTTGGAAGGGCCATTCGAGACTCTGGAATACCGAGAGAGGAGTTTTTCGTAACCACGAAATTGGCGTGAGTTCTAGTGACCTTCCTGGCTCGATCGATTCTCAAATTTTTCGGTAGAAACGGTGACCATGGAAGAGTCAGAGAAGCTTTTGAAGAGAGTTTCGATAACCTTGGTCTCGGATACATTGATCTCTACCTCATCCATTGGCCACAAGCAGTCAAGCCATGTACGTACCACAACACCGTCCTCTTCCACATATTTACGACCCATTCACTTGTTGTAGTAAACGGTCACGCATGGGTAGGCGAAGCCATACCTCCAGACCAAAGTCCTACCTTTGTAGAGACGTGGAAAGACATGGAGAAGTTAGTCGCCACAGGCAAAGTCAGATCTATCGGTGTTTCCAATTTCTCTATCAAGAACCTCGAGATATTACTCCCTCACTGTACCATCGTCCCGGCCACCAATCAGGTAGAGGCTCACCCCTACCTTCCGAATCACGAGCTTAAAGTATATTGCGATGGAAAAGGCATTCCCTTGACTGTATACTCGCCGATAGGTGCGCATGTCATTCTTTTGTTTCGAAAGTGGAAGCTGATCCATTTAACGACGGTGTAGGTCAGCCTCGTCCAGACGTGCCTCTTGGGCCATTAGAAAACCCCAGTGTAAACGCGATCGCTCAGCAACACAAGGTCGATACTGCACAGGTGCTGATTAGTTGGGCCGTTCAACGAGGCACTATCGCCATACCCAAGACCGAAAATGAACGTCGTATGGTGACTAACATAACAGTTGGTATTTCGTTCAGGGCTTGGAATTTTGTACTTACCACTTACCTCAGCTTATCACTTTGTCGAATGAGGAAATGGTCGCTATCAACAACATTCATCTCAACCCGGGGATGCATCGGTCGTTGATCAACGGCGTGCACACCGACGATGGTAAAGCATTTGGGTGGACATATGAGCAATTGGGATGGAATATGACAACCGGTGGAACTGTACCACAATCCGAATGAATACATCCGAAGTCTTTCCTGTTCAAATCATTCATGACGTCCATATCCCTCAAGATAGTCAGTTCAGAACCTCGTTAAAACGGATGATAGGGTATATAAAATATACAGTACAGCACAAGTAATACTCGTTATCCAATCCTTGATACATAGTGTATATATGTATATATAGCTCGTCAATCATCTGGCAGCTGTGGGTTGATCATGGTGCCCACAAAGACCAAGAACAAAAAAGGCAGTACCACTTGCGAGTACAACCCCACCAACCCAGGCGGCTTTCATCGACGATACATCATCCGAGGGGTCCATCACATTGAAAGCTGCAGCGCCCCGCCCGAGCACGCTACTATTGCAATAACAGCGGTCAAAGAACGCACTAAACTGAAAGAGGCAGATCAATACAATCCAAACAGCATTCATTGTAGCGAGTATCTTGCCCAGTCTGCGAAGCAAATTCGAAGCCTCAGTCGCCAATATAATCCTATAACTGGACCCTCTATATCTATAAGGGTTCACGTTCAGCTTTCGCGACTCAATGGTCGAGACATAGTGAGCAAGGACACTGGATAACACTAGCATCACCCAGACTAAGCTGGATACACCAGCGTATACTAAGTACGCGCCGGAACGACAGCCCAGCCCAGTGGTCGGTGTCTGCACCACGACCAGTATGGCTGCTCCCGCTGTCCCCCATTGCAACCCTAGTGCCATCAGTGATGCCAATGCTACACGGGTCCATACACCGGATCCAAATGACTTGGGGGAAGGTGGCGTGTCTGGGGTGCAATATTTATCGACCTGTAAAGAAGAGCCCGTACGATTCTCAGGTCTGATCCGAATATTGCGGTTCTCTGATGGCATCCAAAGGTGTGCACCGTCGACAGGGTCAGAGTCCTTTGCTCGCTCGCTAGCTTCCGCGAAGTATGCTGCTACCGTCTCAACGGTCGCGGTCCAACTGAATACACGGGAATAGTTGAACACTGGCGCGGTAACGTACTGATCCGAATACAAGGCCCCCCTATCCTCGACTTCGAGGTAGATGGCCCTGTGAGCGCTGAGATCCGAAGCAAGCTTGACATGTCCACCAGGGGTGGCGACATATGCAATCTCGTTTGCACGTTGCACAGCTTGGTGGACTCGACGCGAGTCACATTTGGGTGAAATTTGTAACCAGGCAATGACAACTGGTAAGAGCCACAACCATACGGAGCCGACTCCTTGCCCGCTAGTGTTGTATGTGCCGATGATGTCAGTGAACGAGTCGATGACAGTGAATATGTAGGCAACGACAACCCATGCAATAGACGTGGCGGCCGAAATCGACCAAGTGTGTGTGTAGTTGATCCACACACAGAGCTCAGACCACCATTCATCATTCTCTGGGAGGACGACGAGTGAGGAGAGAAGCGAGCGGTCTTGTCTGATCCGCAAAGGCGACTGCTGGAGACTACTGAGAATTCGGGTGGCATTCCGGGAATTGGGATAGGTAAAGGGCGAGAACAAGCGAGCGATCCATCGGCCATTCAGAATCGTGATGGCGATGGAATACGCTGCGAGAGTCGGCGAGCCCAATGTGAGTAACATTGAGAGGAGGTTTTCCAGCTTGTCTTGCGCCCCAAAGGGGAGTTGCGACAACAGCGCAAGATACGGCAATAGCCAAGCACTGAACTCCTGCGAGAAGGTAGACCAATTGAACGGCTCTTGCCCTGACCCACAGGCCTTGAGGCAGACGTCGTATGCAATCGCTCTACCCTTCGAAGTATCGTTTACCGGCATCCCATGATTATCCAAAAGTGTACGAAACCACGGCGAGTTTGGATTTGTGTTGTTTAGTTTGATCTCCTCGAGGCAGCGTGAAAAGTTTGTGGATGCAAACACAACAGTCGAAAGGTAGACGAGTGCAAATGTAGCCAACGTTGACTTCATGCAAGACGCTATAACTAATTGGTGAGATGCACTGGCAGACGTCAAGTGACTTTTAAGAAGCCTTACCTGTTCAAATGTTATGTTCCCTTTACTAGACAATAGATCCAGGGTGTGCTTGAGGTGAACCGAAAAGTATCGCATATATATGTGGACGGTGTGGGGCTGTTCCGCTGAGAGAAGATCACCATAACAGATAGTACTATTATATAGGGATGGCATTAGTTATGACATCCGCAAAGCAGGTTACATGCCCCACGAGGTGACTGTGTTCGGGAGCGAACCAAGCAGTGTGTAGATCAACAGCTTGGAAGATAAGTGATTCCGTGCCGACCGTACCGATTGGTGCTGGAGGAAAATAGATACTGCTGCGATACCGAACTATGACAGTGCATGAATAACATGCTTGTGCCTTGCAGTGAATTTGGGAGCGATATCTGCCATCAGACTCTTCATCATGAAAATGTCAAAACGCTGTGTAAGCCACCTGGGACGGTGAGATAACATGTGGTTGACAAGCTGTTATTCAAGTTGAAGAATTCAGCGGCGCAGCCAGACAGTTGTAAAAGAGTTACCAATTGTATATCTCCCGAAGCAGATTCTCCAGAGGCAGTGGTAGCAATTGAAGTGACTCCTGGATCCGAGTCTGTAAGGAACCACGCAAGTTGCTGGGCTTTGGCATCGGCACGTCTGTGCAAGAATGACTCGGAGTGGGGACTATTCCAATTCTACGAAGGAAAGGGCTTGCTACCGGGATTGTTACGGTGCTAAACTCGACACCAGCCGCTTTGCACGGTGATGGGGCCGTGCAGCAGGCTTTCACTGTGAAGCCCGTTCTGTATGATTTTCATCAAGGACCTTGATGAATTAGCTAGGGGATCAAACAACGTTGGTTCAATGGTTGATCTGAAGGTTTGGTTGATGTGTCAGTTAAACAACACCTTGCTACCCGCAACTTGAACCATCTCGTTTTCCAAGGCGACCACCCAAACTCGTGACCGACAAAAATTGCAAATCAACAGCCTCTTTGCATCCCTTCTGACTTGCTGGCTACCCTCTTGGCTACGATTCCTTCACCTCAGTTCCTACCTAGACTCAAATGCAAGAATCAAGCACCGGTTCGACCAATTGCAAGTCGCCGTACCAGATTCCCGGTTCTCAGTTCAGCTCTCTTGGCCTATTCTGGTTCACTTCGCAGGCCTTCCGTAGACTAATCACTATTTTTTTCGGGATTCCTCGGCCACTGTGGAAGATTGGGAAAAATGATGAATGCTAAGTTCAGTTCATTGCAGATGAGTATGTAGATGTGTTTGGTGCGCCTTTCAAATTGATTCTTCTGCCATACTATTCTAACATATTGTCTTCCGAGTCTTACTAGGTTCGGGTTACCGGTTTGGCAGAAATAGCAAGAGACGAGGATGAAGAGCCTGGGGAAAGTCCATATCGATCCATCATGTAGGCTCTCGCACTGGCGGCATGCCGCTATCGCTGATTAGTTTCTCCTTATTTTGACATGTTATATCCCTTTCTGCGCTTCAAGCACCTGTACTCGACCTGTACGATGGATTCATTTAACGTATACCCGATATATCAACCAATAAACCGCCTGGTCCCAGCTTTCGTGACCTACATATCCAGCCAAAAGTGCCAACCAACCTCTGTATGAAAATTGACCATCGTGTGGATGAAATTGCTAAGTATCTTTATTAATTAGTCACCAGGCTGTTCAACGAGGATACTATCGCTATGCCCAAACGACGTAGCGTTGGTATGTTGATCGGACAACGCTATCAGATATCATCACAACCCAGGGATGCGGGGTCGTTGATCAACGGCGTGCACACTCAGACTGACGATGGAAAAGCTTTCGGTTGGACATATGAGTGTTGAAGCTTGAGGGTGGAATTGTACGGCAATAAATACCACGCCGTTAAGGACATTCACAGCACGTTGATACTACTCCCAGGTTGTCTCCCAAATTCATAATAGCATGATATACGGCAAGTGTACAGTACAATACAAGTTACATTCATTATCCAATCCTTGATACATAGCATAGCCTACAGAATGAATACCTCAGGACTCGTCAATCATCTGGCAGCTGTGGGTTGATCATAGTGCCCACAAAGACCAAGAACAGAAAGGCAGTACCACTTGCAAGCACAACCCCACCCACCCAGGCAGCTTTCATCAACGATACGTCATCCGAGGGGTCCATCACAGCAAAGGCTGCTGCTGCACCCCACCCGAGCACGCTACTATTGCAATAACAACGGTCAAAGAAGGCACTAAACTGGAAGAGGCAGATCAACACAATCCAAACAGCATTCATCGTAGCGAGTATCTTGCCCAGTCTACGGAGCAGATTCGAAGCCTCAGTCGCCAGTATAATCCTATAACTGGACCTTCGATATCCGTAAGGCCGCTTTCGCGACTCAATGGTCGAGACATAGTGAGCAAGGACACTGGATAGCACTAGCATCATCCAGACTAAGCTCGATACACCAGCGTATACCAAGTACGCGCCGGAACGACAGCCCAGTCCAGTGGTCGGTGTCTGCACCACGACCAATATGGCTGCTCCTGCTGTCCCCCACTGCAGCCCTAGTGCCATCAGTGATGCCAATGCTACACGGGACCAGACACCGGATCCAAATGACTTGGGGGACGGTGGCGTGTCTGGCGTGCAATATTTGTCGACCTGTAAAGAAGAGCCCATACGATTTTCAGGTCTAACCCGAATATTGCGGTTCTCTGACGGCATCCAAATGTGTGTACCGTCGACAGGGTCAGAGTCCTTTGCTCGGTCGCTAGCTTCCGCAAAGTATGCTGCCACCGTCTCAACAGTCGTGGTCCAACTGAACACACGGGAGTAGTTGAACACTGGCGCGGTAACGTACTGATCCGAATACAAGGCCCCCCTGTCCTCGACTTCGAGGTAGATGGCCCTGTGAGCGCTGAGATCTGAAGCAAGCCTGACTTGACTGTCTGGCATCGCGACGTATGCAATCTCGTTCGCACGCTGCACAGCTTGGTGGACTCGACTTGAGTCGCATTTAGGTGAGATCTGCAGCCAGGCAATGACAACTGGTAGGAGCCATAACCACACGTCGCCAACCCCTTGACCGCTAGTATTGTAAGTGTCAGTGTCAGTGATATCCATGAATGAGTCGATGACAGTGAATATGTAGGCAATGATAACCCATGCAATAGACGTGGCAGCTGAAATTGACCATGTGTGTGTGTAGTTGATCCACACGCACAGCTCACACCACCATTCATCGTTCTTTGTCAGAACGACGAGCGAGGAGAGAAGCGAGCGGTCTTGTCTGATTCGCAAGGGTGACTGCTGGAGGCTACTGAGAATTCGGGTGGCATTCCGGGAGTTGGGATAGGTGAAGGGCCGGAACAAGCGAGCGATCCATCGGCCATTCAGAATCGTAATGGCAATGGAATACGCAGCAAGAGTCGGTGAGCCCAATGTGAGTAACATTGAGAGGAGGTTTTCCAGTTTGTCTTGCGCCCCGAAGGGGAGTTGTGACAACAGCGCAAGATACGGCAGTAGCCAAGCACTGAACTCCTGCGAGAAGGTGGACCAATTGAACGGCTCTTGTCCTGACCCACAGACCTCGAGGCAGACTTTGTACGCAATCGCTCTACCCTTCGAAGTATCGTCCACCAAATTCCCATGGCTATCCAAAAGTGTCATGTTGTTTCGTTTGATTTCCTCCCAGCAACCTGAAAAGTTTGTGGATGCAAATGCAACCGTCGAAAAGCAGAAGAGTGCAAATGCCGCCAACGTTGGCTTCATGCGAAATGCTGTAATTAATCGGTGAGACACAGGTGATCTTAATTCAAGAGGCCTTACCTGTTTGAATAATATGTTCCTGCTACTAGACAATAGACCCAGGGTGTGCTTGAGGTGAATCGAAAAGTCTCGCGTATATATGTGGACGGTGTGGGGCTGTTCTGTCGGGAGACGATTGTGGTTAGTTATGACATTATGCCATCCGTGGCAAGAGGATTACATCCCGTACGAGGAATCTATTGGGAGTTAATGAGGAGTGTAGCTTAACAGCTCTTCGAAAGATAAGTGACCCCGTACCGATTGGTGCGAGGAAATATATACTGAACAGCTGTGAACCCGAACTTTGACAATGCAGGATGACGGTGGTCCAGGTGATGCGAAACGCCCCACATAGGATCAATAATCGCAGCCTTGAATGCATATGTGTGCCTTGCGATTGATCTGAGTTGCCTGAAAGCGATATCTGACAGATTCTTCATTGTAGAAATGCCAGAACGCTGTGCAACCCCCGTGGGGTGAGATAGCATGAATTAGTAAGCCGCTAAGTACAGCCAAGGCAGGAGCCACTGTACTTGTTGGGAGTGCAGGGTCTTCGCGACGATTTGAAGGAACGACATTTGCTGGGCCCTAGCGTCGTAGAAAGAGGATAGGAGTGACTGTTCCGTTTCTGTATAAGCCTGTGGACAAGCCACACCTTGCAAGACAAAACAAAAGGGGTCCCCTGGCACTGCAGTGAGTGGGTTATGTTTCAGGAAAAACACGATAGGATACAATGATGTTCGGTTTGCGGGAGAAGATCTGAGAAGATTCCAAACCTATGACTGTTTTTGCTGGACAAAAATCGTCCCAGGTCTTCCGGGAACGTCCGTGGTTCCCGGGCCCGCGATCCTTTGATCTTTAGATCTTTCATTTTGGCTATTTTTGCTCGACTAACCCGTCATCGACTCATCACCTTTGTCGGGTGCTGTTTCTGCAGAAACAGGATCCGATTGGTCTTGCTATTAGTAGAAGCAGTAGAAGCGAACGAAAAAAGGTTTAAGGAACAGTCACATTGCATGTGATATGACACTCGTGACGTAGTCTGTTTCCTTTTTGAGCGTAACTCGTGACGCTACGCGTTTGTTTACTCTCACTCACGACCATGATGCCGCCGAAACTGTCGCAGCCGTCTTCATCAGCCGGAAACTCCAAAAAGAATTTGCAGACCTCACAGAGACGTCAAAAATTGAAAGTAGAACCACTGAAAGCTGCTCCGAACAACTTGAAACGAGTAAATCCTCTGAATGCAGTATGTTTTTGTGATTCTGGTTCCAACATGCTCTGAAGATTTCACAGTTCTCAAATTTACCATCATCTCAACCACTCTCCTCTTCGCAAATATCTATCTCTAGCTCGAAAGGGAAAGGGAAAGCACAGGAAGTCGCGGAAGTTGAGGAAGTGTTGTTAGTTGATGATTTCAGTGTGAGTCCTGAAGGTGATCTCAATTGTGACGGCTTGAAGGTGCGGATGATTAATTTTTATTATTTAGATGGACGTATGTGGGTGGATATCTATGAACCAAAAACAGAGGTTAATTTCCCTACTTTTGCCCCGACTTAGGCTTACAGTGCTGCATAGGCCGAACTCGCGGTACATGTACGAAAAGTGGAAGATGTTCGGAGATGGCTAAATGAAGCGTTTGAAGGTGGCCCGTCTGGAAAGCTAAGAAAGTATCGCGTGAGTAGTTTGCGGCTGGCGTCAATGCGCTCGGTAGCTCAACTCCACTTTCAGAGACTACTTCTGTTGTCGGGACCTGCTGGAACAGCCAAGACGAGTACTATTCGGGTGTTGAGCCGTGAAATGGGCTTTGAGCTGGTGGAATGGAGAAACTCGATGAACGAGGAGTCGCTTGGTGTCATAGGTGCGTTATCCACGTAATATGTATGCCAAACTGCCAGTAATACCGATATAGATCAAGCCTTCAGCACATTGAGCAGTCAGCGTGAATACGACAATTCTTTCTCCAAGTTTGAAATGTTTTTACATCGAGCTACCAACTGCCACACGGTTTTCACGCAGGGGTCGAGTTCCTCCCAGTCCCAGAACACACACGAGTCTAGAGGTAGACGGGTCATATTCCTCGAAGACTTGCCTAACGTTGGCCACCTCACGATACGAACGCGATTTCACGCTGCCCTTCAGGCAGTGGTGAGTTCTTCCCACGGCGATTTTGTGCCTATTATCCTTGTCGTCAGTGATCCGGGAATACGCGGAGAAGCTGAGGATGAGAGGTTATCCAGTGGTATATGGAGACGCGACAATGATGGAGCAATCGACGCACAGTCGGTACTACCAAAGGATGTACTCAATGGGCCGTTTGTGACTCACATTAGGTGCACAATCCAGAATCAAACTTCCTCCTTACTTCTGAAAACTCAATCGTGTTTTCCAGATTTAACCCAATAGCACCAACGTTGCTCCGAAAAGCGCTTCAAGCACTTCTCAACACTCATTATACTGGAGGTAAAAACGGTCGGAAATCCCCAGTGAGCCCCGGCCTTCTTGATGTAGTCGTCGAAACTGCCAATGGGGACATCAGGAGCGCCGTCATGGCCCTGCAATTCGCCTGCATACGCCTTGAAAGCCAGAGCGGAGTCAAGAGTAAGAGCCGCAAGAGAGACTCGAAGCTAGAAGCTCGAGTTTTGATGGAAAACATCACTAGACGCGAACAAGGTCTAGCGCTATTTCATCTGATTGGACGGGTGTTGTACAACAAGAGTGAGGCTAATATGTATACTCTTATATGCACGACCGGATTGATGTCTGTCTAGGGAAAGGCGATGCACCAGCACCGTCGGCGCAGGTGAAAGATATCAAGAAGGAGCAAGAGATAGACAAAAGGCTTGAAGATCCACCACCGCTACCAGATCACCTTCGACACCATGACAGAAGAGCCAGTCGGGTTGACGTTGATGTGAGTCCTCTGCAATACCCTCTCGTTTCTGGACTGACTAGGTTCTCAGCGCCTGTATACTGACTCCCCGATCGACTCCTCCTTGTATTCGCTGTATATCCATCAGAACTATACCCAGTTTTGTAACGATCTGGATCACTGCGAAGGTGTCGCCGAGTGGCTCAGCTGGGCCGATTCTAGCGGTGGGGAAACAGTAAGCATGCAAATTCTAGCTTGCCGCTTAATCTCACGTCTTCTGTAGTGGTATCATGTCAATCCACATCGCTTCCACCTGTTGACCCTTGGCACATTGCATTCATTACCATCTCCTGTAGAGCGCCGCTCGCAGAAAGTGTTCAAACCAGAGTTTTTTGACTTCCTGAATAAGGAGAAGGATGCATGGGAAGCTGTGAGAGATGTCAAATCATGGATCATATCCCAGGGAAGAATAAATGGTACCCCGACCGAAGGTGTATCGGTGTGTATATCATCGTTTAACTCCTGGATTCGACTAACATGAAGCTATCCTTGGCCAGGTCAATCAGTCTGACTGGGATATTGGCCGTTGGAGCCCTCAACTGATTGCGACAGACCTGGGCGCCGTACTGAAGACAAAGGATTTCAGAGCTGGTGACCCGCGAGCGCCTTCCGCAATACCACCGGTCACACATCATCGCTTTTCTCATCTTCGATTTGTGCAATCCGGTTTTGAAGGCCGCCAAGTGGACGAATCCGATACCGGCCCAGGGGACGAGAGTGTTGTAGACCAGGAATCAGGCTTTTGCGTGGATGCTCAGACCGAGGTACATGATGGAGGGTGGTTAGAGAGTGACGATATCGAGGATTTCTGAGTACTTAGAATACGCAGATAGATTATATCGAGCGCTTACAGTATCATAAGCGCCCAGGTCAGACATTCTCGCTTCGTAACCATGACCATCGACATCGTTGACACGAGAGAAGGGTCAATAATTGCAAGTTGGAAGCTTCTACCTCCCTCGCAACCAGTATTGGAGCCAAAATCAGACCTTTCAGACCTTAGGTCATCAATCCAACGCTTGAAGAAATTGGTGAAGGTTATTGGCAGAACTCTATGACACTTCGACGTAAGTTGTCGTCGAGACTCGAAATCCCCGAACGCGTAGCTCTCAACAGGCTCCTTCCTTTGCCCCAGGACAACGTCTTGAAACGGTCCATCGTCCCAGAAGAACGGTGTTGGCAATATCCCATGCCGATAGCAGTGGAACATAAAAATCCTGCTGAAAACCCAATGCGAGGCTATGACGAGGAACATGGCCCATCCTTCATACAACACAGAAGACTATAATTATTATGGACTCGTACAACTTTTCGACTACCACCGCACTCCGATGCCTCAACTGCAAATTTTTATCGTAAGTAATGTCCGTCAACAAACATGCAGAGCTCTAATTAGTCTTCTTCCGCAGTCCGTATGCATTTGGCACGGTAATCATCAGTCCATCTACTGCTCTCGCAACTTGAACCTGGCACCCAAGGCGCGACCTACGGTGAACGTGAGTCATTGATCTTGATCTTGGTGCAAAGGATATGCATACGTTTCAGTCAGACCATGGGCCATGTCCAACATGTCGTTTTCATTGTCTTTTGGTGCGGGTAGCTTTGAGTACTCCTCCGGCGACAAGATGACGTGACAAGTGGAACAAGCGACTTGCCCTTCACATGAACCTGTACGAGCTTGGTGTCAGAATCGCATGTAAAGCAGCACTCCGAGAACAGCGAACCCTCTAAATCGATGCCATGGCGGTGTGCTATGTCCAGTATGTTGTCGCCCTCTCGAGCATATGCGCTCACTAAGTGTTTCCCCGACAGGTTGTAAAAATCAGTTCTGATTTGACTGCGCTCGAGGGTCAGTGAAGAGGTCCGGTATCTAATCGAGAGGTCGATGTTTACCGAGGCATTTGGGTGATATCCCTGCCAGAATCCATGTGGGGTCTTCTTTCTGGATTCACTTGCAGGCTCATCGAACGAGCACCGACTATTCCTTGCTGTAGGAACCTCAGAGTGCTGCGTTGTGTGATGCGGTTGGTCAAAGACATTGGAGTGGGCGTGGAGTGAAGAACGATGAGACGATAGAAGGCAAGCTATTTGGCTTTATATTTCAGAGCATTCTAAGACTCGGTGGGTGTGAATCTGTGGAACTTGTTACGTGCCAAACTCACCTATGAACCTCATCATGATGCAGTTCCGTAGAAATCGAATCACTTCCATATGGAGACACACACCTTTGCCATATCGCAACTTCGTGTCGTCCGTCGTTTGGCGCTCCATACACCGTTTGATCGATGATTCCAAACAGGAATAATGTCATCGAAGACCGTCGCAGCGCGGCGATAGGATCAATCAACGTTTGGCTGTCGGCTTTGACAGAGTGGATATTGGACATAAACCATCGAATGCGTGGGAGTGCTACCGCCGACTCGGGCCCTGCGCGAATGGTTCCTAGTCGATGTTGTCTCGACAATATCAGTCTCACATCCCTTCCCTCTCAGTCCGCACTACTCCCCCTGGTTATTTCCCCAAGCATTGACATGGGACCGAGACTTCGTACTGAACGATCCTCGACACACGCTTGACCCATTCGCCGCGGATTATCGTAGCGATTGCTCATGTCGCTTCACCCCGGTCTTGTTTTGTATCTACGCTGGGACCGTCGGGTAATCTAGAAAGATCGCAAGTTGCATTTTCCGCCACTCTTCCTGGAAACAACCGAGCACCGTTCACACTCACGCCGGCGCAGCTTTCGACAACTCGGCTTTTGTGGAGCCTACGAGATGACTATGTACCGATGTACAGCAACCCCTCCTGGTCGGCAGGCACCGTTCGAGTACAATCTATTGTCCCCTTACTGTGGGTACCAAAAGGCGGGGCCTTGCTAAGGGCTAGCCTCCTAATTGAAGATGTATTCAAACGTTTATGCCATACATTGACAACCGTGTGGAATGCGAGCAAGAAGCACTCGGGGTGGTCTTCCACATTCGCCGATCCGTGATTGTGCACGCTCCCAGTCACCGAGTTGGTAAAAATCACGTACCGACTCCTTAGGATGTGCCATTCAAAATGCCAAACGCACACAAAATCGCTGTCACGCTCAGCCCGCGGGTCCATTAGTAAGTGAACTTGTTTACTTTACGAGCAGCCGAGCGTTTCTTAGACTTCTACAGAGACGCATCACCGTGGAGAACCACTGGTTCACTCAATATTCACCAAACAGGCTGTGACCCGACACGAGACGTTCAATTGGATCGCCAGAGATGTGCGCGCAATGCTAATCATTTAGACATTATTACGGCCTCGGACAAGCTCCTCCAAGCTCCTCCAAGCTTTGGAGAAGTGCCATTTCGCCCCCATCGCAAGTATTCGTCTTACATTGGATACTATTGGAGTTCCGTTGGGGCTTGGTCTCATAAAATACCACAAGTCCTACTAGAATATCCAAGATAAAACCCCTGCTTTCAGCGTACCCTCGAAAACCTCACAGCTATGTCGAATGTCGCTGAACCTCAGACTCGCTCCGAGTCCTTCGAAAAAGAGCATCGAATCTCTCCATCCTATTCCCGGTCATCGTCGACCCCTAGCTCTTCCCCCGAGTCTTCGACTGAAAAGGACCTTGTCGTTTCTTCATCCACTAATGTCTCGTCGATGCCACCCTCGACATGTCCCACAATTGCAGAATCCAAAAGTTCTACCAGATCCAAAACACCAACCACCAACGATCCCTCTAGTGCGGAACGCGCACAGGTCGACGCTCATCTCCCTCCCGTTGACAGAGGGATGCATGCCTGGCTGTTCTGCGCCTCTGTGTTTGTTATAGAGTTTCTCTTTTGGGGTCCTCAAGTCAGTGTTCAGTGTTGGATAATTGCTTATTCTAACCTATATTGCAGTCGTCGTTCGGAACATTCCAATCATATTACGAATCTAATCCACCGTTTAACAAAGCTTCTTCGACCGAAATTTCAGCTATAGGCACTACAGGCTTGGCTTTGGAATATGGCACAGGAATTGTTCTAATGGTCGTTTTTCAACGCCATCCGCAGTACCTTCGTGTCGTCATGTATTTCGGATTAGTACTTTGGATTGCTGGTATGTTAGCCGCCAGCTTTGCCACCTCGGTCAGTATTCTATCCTTCCCAGCCTGATTGATCCTGACACCTCTCTTTGGTGCAGGTGTGGCAACTGATTATTTGCCAAGGGGTGCTTCCCGGTCTTTCTGCCGCAATCATCTCTTTTCCGACCTACATATGGTGAGTACACTTTCTCATTTATTATACGATATACGATTCTCACCGGTCACAGGGTCACCCACTGGTTTGTGGAAAAGCGGGGCCTAGCTTCAGGCTTGATCATCACGGGTGCCTCCCTCGGCGGTGTTTGTCTACCCCAGATGTTGGATGCTTTATTAGTTCACGTGGGCTTCCAATGGACAATGCGTATCTGGGTGTTGATCACCGCCGTTCTGGGCGTGGCTGCTCTGCATTTCGCAAGGCCGCGATTACCTGTGGGAATGGTAGCACGAGGGGCATATCCTGTTTTCAGCTTCAGGGCATTGATTCAGGGCCCGTTCATCGCTGTGGTATGTCGTTTTACCGACCTTCACCTCTAAATGCTAACGCCCTCTGTATAGGCATCCGCTTCTTTGCTCCAGGCTGCAGGGTATTTCCCCGTGACGGTTTTCCTACCGACTCAAGCTGCACAGCTTGGTATCTCGAATCCTAATATCCGTGCGTTTATCGCTGTTAAGTGACACCGGAAATCTGATCTGTAGCATAGTCCTCTCCGCTCTCAACCTGGCGTCAATTCCTGGTCGACTTATTTGGGGCCAATTATCTGACAAGTACGGTTATGCGTCTTTGATGACCATTTCGGCCGCGGGAAGTGCTGTTCTCGCCTTCCTACTTTATGGCTTTGCGAACGGTCTTGCAATGTTACTCGCATTCTCCTTGTTGTTTGGATTAATCGTGAGTAGATTAGTATCAGTTCTGAGCGCCTGTTCGAAATAACACCGTCCCTTTCTAGGCTGGAGGATACTCGTCTATGTGGGCCCAAGCGGCGCGAAGAATATCGGATAAGGAGCCCGAATACGTCCCTGTTCTCTACTCGGTCCTCTTCGTTGCTAGAGGTATCGGCTGTATTGCTGGACCCCTCGTTGCATCTATACTGTATCGTCCCGAATCGGGTTCAGGTGCTGGGATAAATGGCAGCGTGTACGGCCTTCACGACTCGGGGATTCTGAGTATTTTTATCGGGTCGCTTTTGGGAGTCAGCGCCCTTGTCTGTCTAGGCGCATACGTGCACAAGTTGTCAACACTCTGGACCAAAAGCTTCAATGGGGACAGGGCCTGAGCAGTTGACATTATCGTTTATAATCTGTAAAATGTAACATAGGATCAATCAAAAATAATTCTATATTTAAAAACCACATAGGCGTAAATCGCGCAAAACCACGCAAGACGTTGATGTGAGCACGTACGATATAGTCCGACGACTCGGAGAAAATAGAAGTCATCCCAACAGGGGTTGGATTACATTGGGGACACCTCACTAGACCTCATCTCCCACCTTCACCGAATAGTACCAATCGTTTCCAAAAATATAGCGCTCTGTAACGTACATTGATTGTATGTACTTACCTCCGGTACTAGTAGCTCAAAACAAAATTTGAAATCATTTTTTCCTGGACTCGGTGACGCTCCTCGGAGAACGCCACACTCAATAGCACTCCAGAAATACGGTTAATGTACGTCAGTGTTAGCACTGATTTGAATAGTACGTTACTTATTACCGATTCAAAAGAAATCAATGATATAGGTAAAACACCACATTTCATCATGATTTTGTGCATGAAGGGCCTCCAACTCAGCGGTTTTTGGAGCCGCCTTCATTGGAAGCTGCGTTGCAATCGAAGGTTGACGATTATGCTGCCTGTATGCTGCTGCCATTAGCCTCCTTCAAGCTTCGACTTCGAGCGGCGTTTCCATGTTTAAGAAGAGATTTACTTCCGATATGTTCATGTAGGATTGATCGGAATATCACTTATATCTAACGCCACTTTACCGGGGCTCGGAGGAGCTCTCCTCCGTTTGTATCTAGCATCTTGCAACAGATCCTTGTATCAGAGTATACTGGCCTTCGTGAAATCTTTGATCTCGAATTAATATGTCTCGTTGCTCGTTCAAAGTGAGGTGCAAGCTTGGTTCAAGCTGGTTAGTTTGGCCAAACGTTACGGCATATATTACACGTGGACGTCAAGGCACGGTTCCCGGCCCGACTGAAACCCAAAAATTTTAATTTCTTGCCCCACTACGCCGCCAAGCTTTTATTCAAATCCATCACGAGCACCACAATTCCCAGCACCATACTCCTTGGAACCTCGTAGAATGACAAGGAGTACACAAGTTAGCTCCTATCTCCCGCTATTCTATTCGCTTTCGTATGGCCGCGAGCGTTCAAACTCTGAGCTATCAACGCCTTAGAAGCGATGAAACAAAACAACACTGTTGGATGACGCCACTCAATAGAGCTTCAGGCGCTGTTTTCAGCTATACCTGGGTACTAGGAGTACTGGGATTGATGGTAAGTTCTTGAACAATTCAAATTGAAGAATTCTCGTCTCACAATCGCAGTTTTAGTCCGAAAGATACATGGACTAGGCACATCGAATGCATCATTCACTGTATCATTTCCATGGAGGATCCTATTGAATAAGGACGTACGACTGCTAGGAAAACTACGCGGACACCTCACACCCAACTACAAGCATGGAAGCCGAAGATTCTGACCGGGGAATACGCATTACCACTCACACCCCAGATTTCTATCATGCTTGACACTAGTCCCACGATCAAAGCTGGCGCAGTGTAACTTCGAGCACCACAACACAGTGAGCTCCAAGTGGAGACTTCAGGGGCAAGGACTCGCAAATACGTAGCGATGCAAGCAATCGTCATCTGGAGAAATATGATTTAAATTCGACTGATCCTAGTGAGTCTGAGGTGCAAGACTACTCTTCTCATTATCCTCCGATGACTCTTACTTCTCTCATTAGGTGTAGAGCTCGCTCCCCGCGCTGGTCACCTACCAGCATATCTTTCCATGCAACTCGGGGCCTGGCAAACATTGTTGGACAGAACGAATTGCCGGAAAGTTTTCGTCTTCCTACAGTCCCGCCAGTTTCATCCAAAAAGTTTCAGCTACTTTCTCGCTCGAATATACCCGAAATTTTCGCGAGTCGTGCACCCCATCTCCCTGTCCTTGACTATACCGCCGCTGCCTCGGTTTTCCCCATGCGGGCAAACAACTACGTTGTGGAAGAGCTCATTGACTGGTCCCGTGTGCCAGATGATCCCATTTTCAAGCTTGTCTTCCCCCAACCGGACATGCTTGAGGAGGCTGAACTTCAGAACATGCGAAGCGCCTTGCAACGAGGCGCAGACAAGTTGGAAATGCGAGAACTAGCGTAAGCTGTTATTTTGTGACTCTGATTAGACTACACGCTCATAAATTTCCTCAGAGAACGAATTCGAGGTCGGCTGAATCCGACATCCGGCGAATCAAAAACAAGAAAACGTCCCCAGGGTCAACGGGGAAGCTGTAGAAGGAATGCAACATAAGTACAGAGAAACCGCTCTCTTTTTCCCTACAGGTCTGTCGTCTCAATCATCCGCCAATCTGACATGTAGGCCGTTTTCGAAAAAGAAACAACGACCAAGCATTTCGCGCCAATTCATAACGTTCATCTGCTGGTTAGCAATGCGCTTGTTTTCTTCGTTGGGGGTGCCTCAAGATGCTTCAAATGGCTGAGCTATTGCCCAAAAAGCCGTGGTAAATCATTTCTTCCGTTTGTGGATTGATCTAGAGAGCTGACTTTCGTGATAAAGAAAATAACAGGAGCGAGACGGAGGAACGATGACGATGCTCTTAGTGCAGGGCTGCGCTCGATTCGTACTCATCATAATAGATGCAGACGTCGTGGAATGGTCAGAAATGCTTGGTCATTGGCGTCTATTTCTCGAAAGCGGCCAACGAACAGCTGTCAGAAATCTATTTTTCCGGTTTTCTCATCCTTTTCTTCTCCACAGAGGGTCAATTTCTGCCACTCGTTTTGCACGTACTGCTTCCGATGGTATGATTTCTGCACATTATCTGCTGATACGAAAGCTGACACGATGCTACAGGGCCCAGTTCACAGCTGTTGGCTCTGAACAACAATTCCAGTCAAAAGATGTGACTCAAATGGTCGACTACATCAGTGCCAATCGCGACATCACTGACATCCTCTTTACGGGTGGCGATCCTATGGTCATGCACGCCCATCAATTCGCTCGTTATGTCGACGCTCTCCTCGCAGGCCCGGGGACAGAAAACCTCGCTACCGTTCGGATCGGAACAAAGAGTCTCTCGTACGCATCCCTCCTCATTCGCTTGTCCTCAAATCTAACGACAAGTTTATTAGATATTGGCCTTACCGCTACCTCACGGATCCAGATGCTGGTGAGATGCTCAAGCTCTTTGAACGGATCGTCAAGAGTGGTCGGCATCTTAGCATCATGGCCCACTTTTCCCATCCGGTGGAACTGCAAAGCACAGCTGTGCAAGAGGCCATGCGTCGAATTCGGGCCACTGGGGCCAACATTCGCTGTCAAGCACCCACTGATTCGCCAAGTCAACGACCAACCTCACATATGGGCTGATGTGAGCAATCTTGTTATTGAATACGCAAGGTATCGGTCCTCACACGTTTCTTCCAGATGTGGCGCACCCAGACACGTCTAGGTGCTATTCCATATTACATGTTCGTGGAGCGTGACACTGGTAGGTATGTTCTTGAAGGCGATGTGCACAATCTAACAAACTACTTAGGTGCAAAACACTACTTTGAGGTCCCCCTGGCTCGAGCCTTTGACATCTACAGAGAAGCGAGTAAGTTACAAGTCCCGCTTCAGCTACCAATGACTCATGCGTTTGTTTCTATCAAGTTTCTTCTGTCGCTGGTACAGCACGCACAGTGCAAGGTCCCTCCATGTCTGCCAGCCCGGGAAAAATACAAGTCGTTGGAATCACGACAGTACCCGGCCCATCAGGGCCCGAAAAAGTCTTCATCCTTCGTTTCTTACAAGCTCGCAACCCTGCTTGGATGAAGGAGACTTTCTTTGCAAAGTACGATGAAAAGGCCTCTTGGCTGAGTGATCTCAAGCCAGCATTCGGAGCAAAGGAATTCTTCTACGAATCAGAATATCGAGAGCTCGTTAAACGAGAAGGTGCAAGTGGACAGCTATTCCCATCATCGGATTCGATGAAGTATCGTCTCCGTGTTCATCCTTTCTAAAACGCGTTCCGCTTTTTTCAAAGATGAATGAATAGGACTGTAGATAGATACTTAACGTGTAATATGTATATCTTTATTTTAAGCGCCCGGTGAAGAGCGTGGGCGTTGCCTTTCTTCGCTCCTGTCGCGATGTCCCTGCTAGTTTACAACACCGTTCCTTCAAACCATTCTACACACAGGAGATGTCCCGTCAGCAGCAGCAGCAGACCATAAAGCTTCCTACGATTGACGACGCAGAATTCTCAGAGGAAGAGGGAGAGTTGAAATCGATTCAAGAAAGTCTTGTATTGTTGCAGTCGCTACGTCAATGTACGAATTCTTGAAAACCATTTCATTTTATCGTCCGGCTGAATGTCAGGTTATAGCCAGGGAAAGGTTGCTCTCATCATTTTTCACCAAGTTCTCTGGGAAGCAGCAGAAAAAGGCAGCAAATCCGCCGATAGCGCCTCACACAATCCAATCCCGAGGCAGATGCGATCTGAGCATTGGGCCACATATCTTTCACGACACCACTATCCACGAAGTTCATTATCTTCACGCCCAAGTCCAGCAGCCAGCGCAGCCCAGACAATGGCAGACATACTATCCAACATCAAACTACCAAGCTGCACCGATAGCTTCCACCTCTACAGCACAAATACCTCCTACCCCCCCACCTGCGCCTCCCATGTCCGCCTTGGCAATCACTCCGGAAGTTGTGAACCAAGTAAATCTCGCAGCATCCACAAACCCCACCCTTGCCAACCTCCTGCAGCTTGCGGCTGGCGGAAAGGCCAGCCCAGATCAACTAAAGACTCTGGGCTTGTTAATTCAGAGCCTTGCAGCGAATGCATATGCCGCTCCAGCTCAACCGCCTAATGTCACGAACACCTCGATGGTTGTGCCCCCGAGCTCTGCCGCAGGGCTTGCACAGGCGTCTACAGCGATGCCTAACCCCAAGCCATTCGATATCGTGTTTGAATTCAAGGAGAATTCCTCAGAACGTTGGATTTTACCGAGAGGAGTAGCCGTCTTTTCAAGTCCTTCTACAACGTCAAGCACGGTGTATTCTTCGTCTGCGTCATCCGAGAACATTACAATAACTGCTATTGCACCAAGAACTCGAGACGAAAATTCTACTACCAAGGAAGAGTTGGTGACGATTCATATTACAAAATCTCACTGGACGATACGGGATACGGTTCAACGCTGGGCTGCTATATCTCCCGATCAGGTCATACTTGACAAGCTGGTATGTTCTTCAGAATTTTGTCGCGCCTTATAAGCTCAAACATAGGCAAGGCAAAGGAAGAATCTCGTAGGCTATCACATCCCAAATTAGCATACCAGATACCAGAAAATAGCCAGTTATTAACTCAGCTGCAAACGGTATACCTAATCTTTCCCCCATTTTTAACTAGCTCACACACAGCCTTTACAGATTACTGCCCCTCCGTATACGCTGAAATCCATCCAACCTACGGGTAACGCTACAACCACCGCATCACGGAAACGGGCGCCAAGAAAACGAAAAGCTACGCCAACGCCAGCGACCCCGGTTCAGAGCGTATTGGCACCTCAACTGCCGCCACCGGACCCTCTTCCTGAAGCTCATGACCCAACTGAACAAGTCAATGATGTCTCCGCACCGGTACCTCCGACTACTCTACCGTCTACGAATATCGTAACATCTACTTCCACTCTGCCTACCTCAAACGCGGAACTTCCGCCGCTCAAAAAGGTGAAACAAAGACAGCCCAAAGCGCGACAACCTCAACTTCCTCGACCCCCGATTGTAATTAAATGCCTTAGCTGTGGAATGACAGATGTACCTTTGCTGATGGGTGGACGTTAGTATTCCCCTCTGAATTAGCAGTTTGTGAATTTCTGACGTTTTACTGATAGGTTTTTGCCGCCCGTGTGTATCAGCTGGCAAGGTCAATGCTGAGATTCCCCAAGTTGCTTCGGCACGAGGACAAGGGATGAACACATACCGAGCCAACATACAGACCTTGGCACCCGTTTGGGTAGCGGAAAGTAATGTCGCGCCTGCTACAGCTCCTGCTGTCGCAACACCCTCAGGCTCCGGTACCGAGCAACTCATAGATGAATCCGGTACGACGACATTGTCGTCGTCCTCTGCTGTTGGTCCTACGTCTACCGCTATGTCAGTCACCCTCGGCGATAAAGGAGATAGCAGTGTGCAAATGTCCACAGGGGCTGGATCGGTGACTGGTACTAGTATTGCCCCATCGATGTTGGCATCAGGACAGGAAGACATCGAAATGGCCAGTTCTTAGTAGTATCACACTACCCTGGAATTTATTCAAAGAGTCACTGAGAAATCTGTATCGGACCTATTTGACGGACAGCGTGAATTTCTCAAGCCATAAATTATTAACTTCGCAGTGTAATGTACAACGTGGAGAACATCTGTAGAGTGTCCCAGGAGAATCTTCAATCTATTTCAATGACGTTTTCATCTTCTAACTTGTCATTGGCGCTGTCCATCATGATGAGACCATCTTCCTCGAGCCGTCTCTTCTTACTGGGACTTGACAAGTCGTCTGCTTTTCTCCGCTTGGCAGAGGGCTCTACGTTATCAATGTCATCCGGCGCAGACCGTTTCAGTGATGCCCGGGGGGGAGTGGATGGTGCTTGTACTGGTTTCACTTTCCGTGGGGGCTGCGGTAACGGATCCGGAAGAATATACGGGGGTGCATCTACAGGGTGGTTTTTCCTGTGTATATGGTTAATTAGTATAGGTTGTCATTAGAAACAATAATACGAACGGTAAAATTCCCAATCCAACCGAGATAGTTGCCCATTCCCCTTCCTCGTCGACTATCGATAAAAACTTTCCCCTAGTAACATTGAGGCTCTCCAGAGTCCGATCATAGTTGTCGTCCCAGTCCGGATCACTGAGAACCCTCTTGTCTTCGTAGACACTGACCTCACGGTCATCGTCACCAAGAATTCCTTTCACAATGTCCCGCAACGTTGTCCTCGAAGGATCACATAGCACATTGGCGTACGTGTCGCGGCAAATGCCACAATTAGGATTAGGCCGTGACAACGTGACTGTGCTCAAGGGTACCGCTGGCTTGAATTGGAGATGAACATTCCGGAGCTTGTCATAGGACTTGCGCAATAGGTGAAGCGCCTGCAGAACAATTAAACCTGCGATGATAGCATTCGTGGTTGCTATTGCAGGAATAATGTTTCCAGCCATTTCTGTATTAAAGATGAATATCATTTCGTGAATGAATGAACACTAAAACTTACCCTTTACTTCCCAACGCGTCTTAGCAGGAATACCGTAAGCCGCAGAGCGAAGATTTGAGGCAGCAGTGACAAAGTCTAATGTGTCGTCGTCATCCTTGTCAAATGATATAGGGTCCTCTCCAGATTGCAAGCGACCAGCAAGGCGTTCGGTACTAGAGAAGGGAGGGTCAACGGACAAAAAAAATGATAGGAGTTGTGACGCTAACCTTGATATGAACAATGATAAATTATCTTTCAAAGTAAGGGCACGCTGATCTTTGAGTCCGGCGTTCGCACTGGTTTCAGCACCGTTGCTCTTTCCGTTCACTTGACCATTGGTTGAAGCCGCTGCCGATGACGACGGAGTCGGTAAAGCGAAGGTCCCCTGTAGTATTGCGTCGAAATCCAACGGAGTGGGAGGGGTCCTTGCTCGCCACATGTCAGACATAAGCAGTAAATTCCGAATATCTGCGTCAAAAACCTGTTTTGTGCGATCAGCGGTCAAACGTATGAAAACTGGGGTCAAAATCCTAACTTTTTTGAAAACCATTTTTGCCGCGGACTCGTGGGTGTTGGGTGAACGAAGTGCTTGTCGCACGGCCTGGAAAGCAAGGGCTTCTTTACGTAGAGTCGCGATCTCTTGGGCTAGTTGATTCAATTTGATGAGTGAAATACTGCGTCATTCTGAGAAGCTGCGAAACGGTACCGTTTTCACCCTGTTTCTCGGCTTCGTCAAGCTCGCCTCCTGCGTCTTCATCTTCCCCAAAAAGTTGCCTACATTCCAAAGATACAGCGACGTAATAATGAGGTAGAAGTATATCCTCACCCCATTAGATAGGTTTTACTCCAGACGATACAATGAATTGGTTGACTGGGTGTCGAACGGATGGTACAGACGGGGAAACTCTTCGGCGCTGGTTTGGGTATGCAGTCAAAACATTCCGTGAGGTCCTTCGAAGAAACGTTAGAATCTAGTTGCTTATTTTGATTTCCTTTTTCGCTCACCTTGAGCAAGGGCTGGACCTGTCCAAGATATCCAGCTGTCCCCGATTCCACCAATGGCACTTGCGCCGCCATACACATCTTGTTTACGTGTCTTCGAGCATCTGCCTGCAGCATTAGAGCGGTTACGTGGCTGGTAGTGCGCCTGAAATTCACCAAGATTGTCGAGTGCGTTCAGGACAATATCGAAGCCTTGGAACCATTGTATGTCAAATTGAGGTTCCTTAATATTAGCATGCAAAGGGATAATCTGAACATTTGGATTGAAAGGTGTTGCTGTCATTGCAGCTACCTGTGAAGAGGTAAATGAAGATAGGAACTCTTCTTAGGGGGTGGTGCACGCACAAGGGCTTTGCTTTGCTTCACATCCTTCTTCCTGAACAAAAACTGACGGTTGAGATTCGAAAGATCAATGGTATCAAGGTCCAGTAGGGTTATTTTGCCAAAGCCGGTTAGAACTATGTTTTTCACTGATGTTGTTATGGTGAGGATATGGTCAGTCGGACGGTCTCTTGGAAAGGTAATGGCAACATACAAAGTTCGCAGCCAATTCCACCTGCTCCCACAAGGAGTACTTTCGTCTCCGCTAAGCGGTCGTGTAGTTCAGGCCCCAGGATAGCCTTTGCATGCGCCGTACGTGCTGCTGCCGTCGACATTGGCAGCGGTTCGGGATGAGTGAAATGTAGGTGGTCGTGTGTCGGTTCTGGTATAAGTTTTACACGGAAAATATTCCAGAATATCGAGCAAGTATGCCTGAGCCAAGCTCTGCCGTTGGAGAGCACTTAGCAGTGGTTATGAGCAGACGCGAGAGTAATTTTCGTAGGGTGACTCGGCAAGCGCGTGAAGTCACACCTTGTGACGTCGTTCAAGCGCTAAATTTCGTACCGGTACCTTTTACTTTAGTCTTTCAAAACCCAAGCAATTCGAGCTCACTATGCACAATTATGGGAACATCATAGAAGTAACATCCAAATTCAAATCATATGCCCAATATTTACTGTGATACAAATTCAAAACAATCCTGCAAGATCTGCAAACGGGTCCTTCCCAGAAGTCTGCGTTGTCGATGAGTTCGACGACGCAGTTTGTTGCTGTTGTTGTGTCTGCGACTGGTTCTGGAACAATGATTGTTGTTGCTGCTGTGGTTTTGGAGGATTACTCATCCCCATCCCCATGCCAGGCACCATTCCTGTACCCATCCCACCAAAGCCCATTCCCATTCCTGCACCTATTGGAGGCGAACTCATACCCATGTTCATCCCCAAACCACCTCCAGGAGTACCAGGAGTACTGTTTCTAGGTCCGGGTGACCCGTTGGCGGGCGTCGAAGGAAGCATAATCGCCGGGGGGGACATTGATGTATTCCTGAACATGGGGTTACCACCCATGTTCCCCATTCCACCCATAACTGGAGACGGTGAATGAGTAGTCGATATGCTCTGGTTCGAGAGTCCCATGTTCATAGCGCCCATTCCCATACCGCCGACTAGAGAATTTGCGTTTTGCGGAGGCTGTGATGTTTGAGCAGATGAGCCAAACAGTCCAGCGAGGTCATCCTGCGCAGCACCGTTGGCTGACTGATTCTGCGCTGGCGCATCGTCAAAGTCAATCAGCGACTGCCCACTCGTTGATTGATTCGACAGTTCGGCGGGGACAGGGTTTCTCGCGGTGGCATAGTCGCCTTTCTTGAAGGCTTCATATCGGTTCAGAACGGTATTGATCTGATCATTCATTTGTAAGAAGGTGTCTATTCAAGTTGATTGTCAATCCCAGCACTGTAAATCGACTTCGTTTCAGACTTGCCTAGAGATTCGGAATCATGCGATTCTGCGTCTGATATCCACTTCTGCAATTTCGGTCTAGCGGCCCCCAGTATCGTCGCCACTTGGTCGTATGCATCTCCCGAGACAAACTTCTCTCCTCGCTCTGTATCGACATTATCCAGCATCTCGTTCAGAAGAATGACCTTGCTCTCCAGCTTGTTGAGGTCTGTAAGTGCCTGCGCACGATAATCCGGCTTCGCATCTGGATTCGCCCCGGCGAGTGCCTTCATGAGTTCCTGTGCAGCTGCTAAATCACGCGGCGTTCCACGACGAATGAGTTCCTGGAGCTTGGCAGACTGAGCTTCTCGATCCTCATTCTCGAGCTCTTCAGCTGTTTTAAGGTTCTAGGATCACAAAACAATGAATAGACTGCACGTATTCAAAGACGCAATGCGACACACCGTAGCTGATGCAATAGTATCTTGTTGGTGTTGCCGAGGCAAATCTCGAAATCGATAGCCTTTGAAAGTGAGGAGACGATGCATGTCTCTGATGTTCCCTAAATCATCCTTCCATCTTGACTGAGCACAGATCCCCTCTTTCCATCCATTGATGAGTTCCAGAATCCTGGTCATGACGGGGTTGGGAAAGGGTGGTGGTCGTTCTGGAAATCGCCGTACGAGCTCATTGAGAAACTCTTTCGTGGATATCTGGAGGTGAAATGGGTAGCCGCAGGATTGGACGAGCGTGTCTAGTAGAGTCAAGGCTAGCATAGCAATGTGGGGATTCCGATTATTGGCGAGATGAGCAATTAGCATTGCAGCTTCTCGTGGTCTATGATAGAACAGTCAGCGATAGAGTTCATGGTGGATGCCGAATGCATACACACGTATTGGCCTTTTTGTGATTAATATAGTCTGCGACTTCGATATTGACTGCATAATTTGGTTCGGGAAGAGTGACGTCGCAGGCTCGAGCAATAAGGTGCTCTAGGGGAGAGATTTGCTTCCAGGCAGCCGTGTTCGAAAGCATTTTCAAGCTCGATACAGTGTAGCGCCTGAAGGGTCGGCGAGGGAAAGATGTAGAAGGATGTCAGCCAAGCTTTGTTGGCTGCGTAAAGTTGCACGCGTGGCAGATTACAGGGATCACGTCTTTTGAGGTACAGCTCAGGACACTACTTTATCTAGACGACGACAATGCCATATGCACGAATATGATGCGAGTACGGTACAGGAAAACAACAAGCATGAATTAGACGAGAAAAAAAATCCTTCTGACCCTATTAGACATTCCCGACAGCACCTACTCTGTTAACAACTTCTGAATTCTGCTTACCACCCTGAATACCACTGCTCAAGGAATTGTGTGATGACATGTACTCGGCAAATGATGGACCCAAGGACTGAGCAATCTGCACATCCGACAGCCTTCGCTGCAAGAAATTCGTCGGTGCAGGACTGCTGGCAACATCTTCCACACTACTGCCTGATAAAGAGGTCAGTGACCTGGTTCTAGAAGCCAGATGCGATGACCAGAACGAGTCGTAGGTCAAGGATGAAGATGACGAAGCAGTACCAAACTGGAAAGGTTCGGCTGGTTTCGTGGGAGGTGTCATTGATGAATTCGAGGTTTGTAATGATGAAGTTGATGTCGAGGGTGAAGGTTTCTTGGGTGGTGCTGCCGGAGCTGGCGTTGGCGTAGGTGCAGTGTTAGAGACTGGCCTTGGTTGGCTTTGAGAGGCTGGATGTGCAGGAATGGATGATGACGAGGAATGCGAAAGTATCGGACGTGATGGATTGTTCTGTACATGGTTCTGGGGATTACTCGGTGGATGCATTGGGACAGGATGCACCTGCTACAAAACATATTCATATACGAGTCACAATGAGATAGATTTTCAATATGCTTACTTTGAAAGTGAAGGTATTGGGTGGTACCGTTTGTGCAGGCCTCTGCATCGGCTGAACGACTGGGGTGTACACGGACGAATTTGGAGTGGAATGGGTGGGATTTGATGATACTGGTACGACTGGAACTGTTGAAGAAATCGGTTGTGTCATTGTATGTTTTTCTGGACCTGAAGCCGGAAGTGGGGATGGTAAAAGTTGGAGAATTGGTGGTTGTGTATGCGTTGAAACGGCCTTTTCCTTCTCACCACCATCTCTCGAGTGTTCAGGAACAGTATCGGACTGTTTTCCTACGACATTTTGCATAAAAGATAAAGAAGAATTGGGTCGTGAAGTGGCAGCCGGAATGGATGTTGAATTGAGTGGTACAACAGAGTTTGCAGATGGTCGTGGACCTCTGATATGTGAGTGACGGAAATAAAGGTTTTCGACTTCGTTCAGATTTTGTTTGTGCTGATCAAGAGAAGTTGATTTGGATACGAACGAGCCACAGAAAAATGTCGACGAACCCATCCATGGTCCACCTTTAACTTTGCATATTGCAGTCTCAGCTGCAACTGTCTCGAAAGCTGAAGGGAATGATTAGAAAGACTGACTGCTTGCTGAAAAAAAGAGTAGGACGTACATGGATTCCCATAGCTTTGTCCATTGTTTTCTTCTTCTTCCTCTCGTCTACCAAACCCGTTGAGGTGACCATTATAGCTCTATATTCGAGATGGTCCAAATTTCCAGAGATTCATGCAGATGTGGAGAGTGGCAACGAAGGGGGAAGAGGCAAAAGACACTCCTTCAGTGTAGGCCTCGGCCCTCCTGACCTTTGTCGCGTGCAAAAGGTCACGCTGTTCACATGATTGTCGGATTTTCGGGCGTCTGATTTCTGAGTGAATGAATCAGCATTTTCAGCACCTTTTATTCTTATCTCTGTCATTGACGACGACGATATGCCCCTCTCACCCCCAATTAACTTTCCTCGATGGCTTGCAGAGAACGAGAAGCTCTTGCAGCCCCCGGTCAATAACTTTTGTCTCTATCGAGGCGGAGACTTCATTATGATGGCGGTGGGCGGTCCAAATGAAAGGAATGACTACCATGTCAATCAAACCGAAGTAAGTCTTGCCTCAGATATTGTCTCTTGGAGCGCTAGATCGAACAGAATAGGAATGGTTTTATCAATACAAAGGAGGTATGCTCTTGAAAGTCGTCGATGAAGGTATCTTCAAGGATATCAGGATTGAAGAAGGCGAAATGTTCTTGCTGCCAGGTCCAGATTTAGACCTTTAGTCGCATGACAACTCGATCTGACCTTCTATTGAACAGCCAACACGCCTCACAATCCTGTCCGGTTTGCCGATACCATTGGAATCGTGATGGAAAGAGAACGGCCTGAAGGGTCGGTCGGTACGTCCTAACCGCTATCTCCTACTCATCCTGATATACCGATGATGAGTGATAGATCGACTTCGCTGGTATTGTCGCTCACCATCGCATGAACAACCCACGATCATATACGAAGAATCGTTCCACTGTACCGATTTAGGAACTCAGCTCAAACCTGTCATCCTGAAGTGGCAGCAAAACGAAGATCTTAGAAAATGTAAACACTGTGGAACGGTGGCTGAACCCAAATGAAGATCGCCGACAATACATGTATTATTAGGTGTATGTATCAATATCGATTCGCCGAAGTATTGGTTTTTTTGCTCGCCATCTTTCACGATGACACGACTCTTCAGTTCGGTGTATATTCCCGACATCTATTATGCGGTCGTGTTCTGGAGATTCACCGCTATTCAATCCTTCTAGAAAGCCTTACAACTCGTATTCGTCTCAACCATCAAAGATTCCATCAATTCCACAGCTCAACTCTGAATAAAGGCAAGATTTGAGATGGCTAAGAAACCGAGGAAAGGGGTACATGTTAGCAGTTACACCTCATGTTGTTTTTGTTCCAGGTCCGTGTTGCTTCTTAGAACGTTTTTGCTCAACCCTGCGCGCCAGGATCCGTTGTTTGAGGACTAGGATCGCCAGCCTGTCGGCTCTAATCCTTCTCTGCTTTGACCCGTACCTTGTCCAAGTCAAGGGTGGTCCATTCATGATTTACCTCACTCTCTTTCGTACTTACCAAAGTCTTTCGTGCATGAGATATTCTGTTCCGCACAAGCCAACTCTTTCTACACGTTCCGTCCAACAGCTTTCAGAATTCGGCTGTGGCGTCAGGAATTCACGTTTAGAATCC
This sequence comes from Paramarasmius palmivorus, assembly GCA_037176845.1. Classification (NCBI taxonomy): domain Eukaryota; kingdom Fungi; phylum Basidiomycota; class Agaricomycetes; order Agaricales; family Marasmiaceae; genus Paramarasmius; species Paramarasmius palmivorus. Next base: position 478,341 of record JAYKXP010000001.1, on the reverse strand, counting down.
AAACCAACGGTCTTTGTTCGGAAACTTCTGCCTTGACAGATACATGATCATTTGTTTTCGGCAACACACATTTCTAGGTCGTCTGGTCTTTTATTGGGACCGCAACCACCTCGAACGTGCACGAGGTCTAGGTACAACGCCGGTAGACTCTAAATCGCGGATGGGTCCTCGGAAATCCATCTGGCTGCGGCGACACCAGCTATTTGGCTCGGTCCTCTTTAACATGGCCCAATTAGAACAAACGGAACAGACATGGCAATAATCGTTGACTCGACTTCTATCTATATGTCGGCGCCCTCTCACAGATCCCGAACGGCTCGAAACCTCTTTCTCTTTGGCCACAATGCAGCCGCTCGCGGCGGCGAACGCGTACTATTTTTCATCCTCCGGTGTGCCTCTTTCCCCGCATATTCCGTCGGAAGAGCGGCTGAACACCTGCGTGATAGGAACTTCGAAGCACAGGGTCGCTTCGCAGCCTTCAAACTTCAAAGTTTTGCGAGAAATTTGGAAATTAGGATACCCTCGACGCCGGTTTACTCTGGTTTAGAATACACGAACAAGGTTCCGTATCGTATGCTGGCTTCTATGCTTGGACGGGGTAATCTAGGTATTTGGACCAATATTTCTGCTGTCCCTCGTTGAAAGGTGGGTATACGGTCCATCAGGTAGCGTATATTTGGCATGTGGATGAGTTGATAATTGTACTTCTTTTTTCACCTATATTGAGCAAAGATCGCGACATAGTCCCTTCTAGTTGAGCATTCCGCCTGTAGAGAGAACTAACGCGATTTGTGTCCTTATCTCAAGTCTCCGCCGTGTCCGACTTGAAACAGAATCAAAGTAATGACCGGTAAGCTGTTAACATGAGAACACGCCCACAGCAGCATCAATACATCAGGATGTAGCCGAGTACGCACACTGAGATCCATTACCAAGTGTCAGACGGAAATTACAGTTCTCTGATGATGAATACTTGGTGTACCCAAGTCGGAATCCCCGAGACTTGCGGTATAAGCTGGCAGTGCAAATGAGGATAGAGTCAATCCATAGCTAAACTCAGTGCTATCGACTGCCCCAGAAAGGCAACGATGTTGAGATGTATACCACAGTAAACGAGCGAGTAACTTGGCGACACGCGGAGAGAAGCCAAGGCTATAGTTGACGATAACGAAGCGGAAGCCTCTGGCAATCCTTCCGGGAAGTATTGCCACATTAGTCGTTTCGGCTGATGCAGGCGAAGAGGCGTGCAAATCGTCTGTCTCCATTGTGGAGCTATGGTGAGGCTTCTAGCAGTTCTCGCACGACACAGAGACCTCCTTATCATCAACCACCATCTCCCCCAGTCCAAACAGGCCTTCATTGTCCTGTATCTGGGCTGCGCGACAGTGCAAGAGGATAACTAGCAACGGCCAGAGTGTTCCGGTATCATCCCCAAGACTAGTAATTACGAGAGGGTTGCCAGGGAAAGATGCAGAGTGCAGAGGTACTTCTCGAGCGTAAAAAGTCCCAGAAGGTGATATCCCCAGCGCTTTCGTTTTCCTGAAATCTTGACCTACCTGAATGAAGATACCTGGGCTGCAGAGATCGGGAACCATATCACACAAAGGTTTTGCAGTACAGGACCCGTGAGATCTCTTTACTGAATGTGGTTAACAGTACTCATTTCCCCTTAGCTTTGCGCCTCGACGACGAACAGGAAACTCGACAATAAACGCGTTATTAGCGACTGCTCTATTCAGATGCTGGCACATCTTGATATTCTTCGGAGCTTGGGCTACTTTGATTGCAGTTCTTAATCATCAAGGCCATGAATTGTTTTTCCAACCGACCTTATTGACAGTGTGAGTCTTCAGTTTGACATTTGAGATGCAATATTTACTGAATACGTGCAGGATTGGTACTGTATTGGGCTTTGTGATTTCATATCGTACGACGTCGTCATTTGAGAGGTACAATGAGGGCAGAAGACTCTGGGCACAGATCATCCTCGGGACTCGGACGTTTGCTAGGACTGTCTGGTTCCATATTCCCGGTTAAGTGTGCACAGTTGTGTTGTAATGATGTATTCTGAAGTATTACTTGCCCAGATCCTCCTGCTACGGAGACGGAATCAGCAGATGTGCTGAAAGCCAGGGCCATGATAGAGAAGACGACCGTGATCAACCTTTTGGAGGCATTCAGTGTTTCGGTCAAGCATTATCTCAGAGGAGAAGATGGGATCTACTACGAGTACGTGTTTCATACATACTGCCGCCTTTCATACTGAAGTTGCAGCAAGGGACCTCTATTACCTCGTCAAGTTCCTTCCTGCATATGCTCTTCCCCCAGGCATACCGTCCACGCGGAATTGAACCAACCCACTGATCCTCATGGTGGTCACGGACACCCCGAACCCTCCACATCTTCCACAGAACCCCGTGTCTCCGAGGGAGGCTCCTCGTTCGTTCATCGACGAGTAAGCGAAGCGGACGAAGAGAAGAAGGCGTTAGAGAGCAGGGATCCGGCTGAACATCATCTTCCTCTCCCTGCCACCACACCCAATACACCACGCAAAACACACTTTCTCAGGCCGCCGGCTGCGATGACGAGTGCTCATGACGGAGCACGTACGTATCCCAGTAAGTGGATCTATCCCTTCCGCGGACCGCGAGAAAGTAATTCTCACTCGTGACGATGAAAAGTATCTACTTCCACCAAAGAACCCTCCAAAATATCACTTTCTCGATTTATTCCCATTTTCGCTACTCGTAAAGGTGCTAACGAAGAGGGGCAAGACTGTGAAAGGGAAGAAGGCTGCGAGACTGCGAGCACAGATGAGAAATAAGGCCGTGTCCCACAATCTACCTTTGGAGATCTCATTGTATTTGGTGAGCACACGCTGCTACCTGATGAGCGTAATGTTGACCCTATTCGTCATAGAGTTCTTACATCTCCGCGTTGCAGAACCGGAAGATCATGGACGTTCCGACGACAAGTGAGTCCGTTCCGAAATCACGCTTCCATATCATTCAACGTGCTTTGCCCAGACACCCTACTTTTTGCTTTGAATCAGCTGGTGGATAGCCTGACGGGTCTTGAGAGGATACGGACAACACCGATTCCGTTCTCCTATTCAATTCATCTGTGGGTTGTCACGGTCATTTACTGCTTCGCTCTCGTAAGTCCTATGTCAGGAAACATCATCACTGGAGAAACTCAAGCTTATGTTTCACTAACTTTTCTATGCACATATCACTTGACGTCCTGTTCAATTGCGACGTCAGCCTCCGCAAATCTGGCTTACCCTGAAATGGCTAACGATTCCGGCAACTGTCATTTTGGCATTCATATTCTTTGGGTTCCTTGTCGCAGGAGAGGAGATCGAAAGTGCGTGTTCCATCATTCTGTCATACTGACCAGCTTTCATCAAAGCTACTGAATACATATGATGCTCACTCGCCATCGTTTATTTCTAGATCCCTTTGGTTACGACAAAAACGATCTTGTGAGCATTTTCCCCTTGGTTTTCGGAGTTATCCTTCACATTAAAGTTAACCCAATAGAACCTGGACCATTTCACCCAAAACATTATTAGTACGTCATTCCACGAGCCATCGGCATCGGTGTTCGCAGTACTGACTGAGTTCTTGGCCTGCAATGAATAGGGAACGAGTTGAAGGCCATCACGTCGACTGCCACTCCGGACCCAGCACGATGGGCGTTCGTGGCGGAAAATGACCTCCTTTTTGCTCGCAACTATCACACAGACGAGCGTCTGACACCCCAAGACTGGATGGCACGGGGCTATGTTCAAATGCAGAGTGCGTTGCACATTTAGTTCCGAGGATTGGTTCCACGATTGCTGGCCACATCACAATTTCCTGGTCATAGCTGGTCATCCTTCTGCCGTGCACCTTGTCCCACTTTCGTTTTCACCCATCTCAGGGTTCCTACCGTGCTTGGGTGGTGATGACCCGGAAATTCAATATATTTAGGATAATGACATTATATCTATCTAAAGCATATGGTCTTTACTTTCAATAGATGCATTAAAATAAAGATTCTGGTTATTTTTCATGCCAGGGGTGAAATTTCGTCGCAGCCTCGGTTAGAACAGAGGAGTCGGCAAAATCGCGCTGTTTTTCTGCGTTGGGATTGACGCGATCGATGTGACTCGACGATATCGTGACTCGCTCGAAATTTTGCATGAGAGCCAGACTTAGCAGCGTACTACTTCTTCCACGACGAGGAAACTTTCAACTCAGGCGGCCTTCATTCCCTGTCGAGCTCCAGAAACGATACACGTCACACTCGAATCCCTTCGGCGTTGCGACCCCAGAAATGGCTTCTACAGTTAACAAAACGGCTCATTCATTCGACAAAACTCGACTCGATGCCCTGCTCAATAGAAGGTTTTTCTACGCCCCAGCATTTGAAATATACGGAGGCGTTGCTGGCTTATACGACTATGGTCCATCGGGTTCTGCTTTGCAGGCCAACATTATCGCAGAATGGCGCAAACACTTTATCGTTGAAGAGTCCATGCTAGAACTTGATACCACCATTATGACTCCTGCTCCTGTTTTCGAGACTTCCGGACACGTCGCCAGGTTCGCAGATTGGATGGTGAAGGACACAAAAACAGGTGATGTTCTGCGGGCAGATCATTTGGTAAAAAATGTACTGGAGGCGAGGTTAGCTGGGGATAGGGAGGCGAGGGGTCAGGCTGCGGAAGCCTGTTGACGATTCAAAGGACAAGAAGAAGAAGAAGAAAGCAGTCAAAACCGCCGCTGTGCAGTTATCGGACGAATTGGTGAAAGAATATGAGGTCACACTGGCTCAAGTGCGTATAGTGCGATTACCGTCCTGAACAAGTACTAACCAAACCAATTCTAGTTGGACAACTTTGGGGGTCCAGAGCTGGGCGAGCTCTGTAGGAAATATCAGATTAAGAATCCTGATACAGACAATGAGGTCACTGAACCTCAAGAGTTCAACCTTATGTTTGCCAGTAGTATTGGGCCTACCGGGAGATATCCAGGGTATGCTTCACGCCCATTAGTTTTAAGATTAACTTACTCATGTTTGTACAGTTATCTTCGACCGGAGACCGCCCAAGGCCATTTCCTAAACTTCTCTCGACTCCTCGACTTCAACAACGGCCGCGTACCGTTCGCGTCAGCCCAGATCGGACGTTCTTTCCGTAATGAGATCTCTCCCCGCGCGGGTTTGCTGCGAGTCCGGGAATTCACAATGGCTGAGATCGAGCATTACGTCGATCCCCTCGACAAGAGTCACCCCAAGTTTGATGAAGTGCGGGACACTGTTCTCGTGCTTCTGGACCGGAATGTCCAGGCATCTGGAAGCACTCAGGTCATCAAGATGTCAGTTGGAGAGGCCTGTAGACAAGGGCATCATCGCTAACCAGACCCTCGGATATTTCATGGCCCGGATCTATACATTCCTTCTCAAAGTCGGCATTAACCCCCAACGACTCAGGTTCAGACAACATATGTCGAATGAAATGGCACATTACGCAACAGACTGCTGGGATGCGGAGATTGAGAACTCGACTGGATGGACGGAATGTGTGGGCTGTGCGGACAGGGCTGCGTATGACCTTACCGTACACTCTGCAAAGACTGGACATCCTCTTGTCGTCAGGCAGGCACTGAAGGAACCTATCGTCACGGAGAAGGAGGTCGTCACCTTTGACAAGAAACTTCTAGGCAAGACATTTAAGCAAGACGCTGGTGTACTACAGAAACATATGGAAAGCCTTGAGGATCCGGATCTTCTAAAACTGAAGGAGCAGCTCTCGAAGGGGTATGGCTATTCCTCAACTCCTCATCAGCTTCAAACATGATCTAACAATGTCATCAGCGCCACTACGCTCAAAATTGACGGCAAAGACTTTGATGTCTCTCCAGAATTGCTCAAGATTGAACGCAAAACTTTCAAGCAGTCAAGTAAGCACGCAATTTTCTATACCGCGAATACGTTGTTTTTGACCCGTGTTCCCTTTTTCCCCACTTTTGATTAACAGTACGTGAATATACTCCAAATGTCATCGAGCCATCGTTCGGCCTTGGCCGAATTCTCTACACGTTGCTGGAACATAGTTTCTGGAGTAGAGAGTCGGACGTCGAACGTGGGGTAAGATTATCGTCCTTTTTCGGTTCATTTAGGTTGTGTTGACATGTGCGCTTGTACTAGGTGTTATCTTTGCCTCCTCTTGTTGCTCCGACCAAGGTCCTTATCGTTCCATTGAGCGCCAAAGAGGAGTTTGATCCCCTCGTTAATGAAATCTGTACGTTCTCGTTCAGTGATCTGACTCATTCCCCGAGTCATCTACGCTTGGAGATGCTAACTTTAACTTTTCTTCATTTCCCAATTCCTCGCTTTGATGGTTGCCTGACTCCTAGCCACCAAACTACGTCGAGCTGGTATCTTCTCCCGAGTAGACGATTCCAACACATCCATCGGAAAGCGTTATGCCCGCAATGACGAGCTGGGAACACCCTACGGCATCACCATCGACTTTGCATGTAAGTTCAATCGCCATTTCGTTATGACCTCCACGTTGCTGATACTACTGTCATCCCAAACAGCGGTTCAAAATCGAACTGTCACCATACGGTGAGTACGATACCTGTTGTCGTTAAGCCGGGGATGCTAACGTTATGTTTCACAGGGAACGCGATACGATGGATCAGAGAATATCATCGATCGACGAGGTTATTGCGACTGTAACGGAGCTCGTAGAAGGCAGCATCGATTGGGCCGAAGCGTGCCGGCGTCTCCCTGCATACGATGGCGTCCAGGCCATCGACTGAGTAGACAAGAAATATAGATGCCTCGACTTATTCTACTCCTACCCGTACCTATTCTGAATGACAGAGAGATAGTGATCACTTGGTCCAAGGTTTCATGTGGCGCCGTTTCGGAATCCGAGCGTAGCGGTAACTTGTGGGTATGAATCAATCAGGACTCTCAATGATTTGATCAGGGTGATGCCCGAAAGCGCACCTTCCCATGTCCAGGGAGTTGACATTGTCAATGGTGGAATAGGCCAATCCGGCCGGCGTTTCGTAAGCTCTAGGTGGTATTTCCGATGACTACTTATCGTCCTTTCACTCAAGGCGTTAGCCATCTGCGCTCATGGTGGCAACAGTCATATCATCAATTCAAACTGTGCAGTACTACAAACAGTCACAGATGTTTTCCGCGGTCGGATCTTTTCTAAGGAATAATAATAACTCATCTACATTCGGAACCGGGGGAACACAGGAATCAGAAAGGGCTCTTCGATTGACTCGAGGGGCGTGTATCTAAGGTCGGGGATATAGTGAGGACTTTCTCTTTGGGACTCAGTCAGATGGTCGTTCCAGCACCCCTGAGGCAAAACGACCTCAAGAAAATGTTCGGAATCAATTGAGTTGAGAGAGAGAGAGAGGTGTTTCCAGAAGAGAGCTAATACCCTAGTTGTAAGTGAAGGGGAGGAAGCATGAGGATGGGGGACGATGAAGCAAATTTGAAGGTGATCCTCGGGGGGCGTGCAATCCTAGTGTCGAGAAAGGCTACAGTGTTCTGCGAATAGTGAAGGGGCATCTAGGTACTGCGTAGAGCCTAGAGGATGCTTCGAGGCTTCGGGGAGATGACTCTTGCACGCGATAGTACCAGACGTAGATGATTGGAGGGATGTTATAGAGTTTGATCGGAACACATAATTCATTGGGCAGTAAAGATTCCGGGAGTGGTGGTCTCTGAAGCAGTGGCCTTTACCAACTTTGTAAGAGGCAGATCTTGCTCGAAATTCTGAGATGATCGCATAGCCGCTGAGATTCTCAAAAATCGAGGTATGAAGATTGTCTAAAACACTCGAGTCGAGAAATGAAATGCCATATGCGCGCGACATCGTTCCAAGATTCCCGGTCCATAAGGTTTGCTTCACATCCCCAGTACACGTGTTCATTGAATGTAGTCGAAGTGTACTTGAAGGGCTTCGAAAAATTCAGCTAAATGTCATAGGTGGTCCCGCGTCATTGAATCGAATGAGAAAATTGCGTATTAAAAGCGTGCCAGAGAAATATGAAATCATTGTGAGCAAGTAGAAGGGGATGACGCAGGTACGAGATTTGAAAACCGAACAGGAGGCTTGTCCGCAAGACTGCTGATGATCCTGAGTGATATTACATCACGAAAAGAAACGGATTTGCCCTACCTGGGCTACTTGTAGCTTTGGGAGACGGAAGTTTGGAACAAGATGCCAACAAGAGTGCAAGGTTGCGCAGATCGACAAGTATGAGGAAGAGTCAGCTGCGTTGACTCGCGCAACGTTTCGCTCATTCTTCCTTTGAATTCCCAAGTTGAGCTGTGACAGGCCTGGCAGGCAGCGATGTACCCACAGTGAGCGAATATTTAGTCAATCAATTTACTTTGTGATTCCCAGCGATGTGAGCACTTTTTGGACGAGCAATAGAAAGTAAAAGCCTCCAGAAAACGAGCGCGTTGGCAGATAACAGGTGGTGAGAGAGAACCCCAGAAATCAAGATGGACAGGGATGCGATATACGCTAGGCAATACCTCGCGGCGAAAGTGAGAGAAATGACCTGCCAGAGGTGTAGAATTCCTTTTGGTGAAGTGAAGCCCCGGAACAGGCCGAGATATATCGAGAAGAGTCTGGGAAAAGATCTATCAGGCTTATGTCCCCAAATCTGAAGGCTTATCAAGGGGAAAAGAGGAGAGAACCATAACGGTAACCGGGAACGGAGATGTTGGAATTACGACCTTTGGCTCATGTGAAGATCGTACTTTGTAACCAAAAGAATTGAGTACTAATTCAGTCTGAATTGGGGACTCTGTGCAGTTGCCAGATTTAGAATGTTGTTTTGTAAACATTTCTCCTCTGAGTTCTCTGATGCCTCGCTGCACACTTGACGCGGCGACTATAAGTTGAGCCTGTAAACGCGCCTTTTACTTTTCCTCATCCTCCCCGGTAAGGGATACCTCTCCTCGTCGTCCTCTTCCTCCGCCAACGTTTTTTCCCTCTGTTTTCTTCTTCATTTTATCTTCATCTTTTTCGCGGAGTATCCTATCGACGACACAACCCCTTTCATCACCATGTCCTCCCGCGACTGCAAAGCAAGCATCGTTGCTTTCCCGACCCTTTCCAGCTCTCTCAACCAATTACCGGGAGCTTCCAGCTTGCAAAGTCTACCATTACATCCAAGCATGTATGCCCAGCGGGCTGCAGAGAGTGAGGCAAAGGTGCGTCCTCGCCGTCGTTCATTCCGGATACCAACTAACACTTCGATTACCACTCCAGCTACAAAAGGCTTTCCAATCAAAATCGGGTTCATCATTACCAAGTTCCCAGTCAGCGATGTACAGCACAATGCCCGTGCGTAACCCGGTTGCTTTGCCCAAGTGTAAAAGCGCTTAGACCCAGTTCCTTTGTAGCATACCCAATCATCGGGTGACACCCTAATGATGCGGAAACCGGTGAGCAGCACCCCGTTTCGAATCGCACCCTAAATATTCATTTTTCGCCACCAGAAATCAAAATGAACGCTATTGTTCAACCCTTCCATTCCTTGTCTTCTCTTCAGTTACCCCATAGAGTTTGTTTATCATGCCTACCACCAGGGACTTTGTAGACATGGCTTCATCATGGACACCCCCATCCACATTTACCCTCGAGCTAGTCTACGGGACATTCATCTTTCTACGCTATCGGTCTGCTTTCGGCTTGTTCTCTCCTTCATGCATCTTCACCATCATTCATCATCATACATAGAGGCATCACCACTTTTACACGGTGTTCATTTGGGTCTTGGGCTACACTATCTTTCATTATATCTAGGGAGTCGACGAATATACGTTATAATATGTGTTTGCGCTCATGAAATTGTGTGAAGCCGCAGCTGTGCATCAAAACATTGCTATCGGTCCGTCATTCGCCGATCTTACCTGGCGCATGGCCTAACGATGCATTCCGCGTGGAAATACGATTTGGTTTGTGACCACTCTCTCACCCGCCCTGTTCTCGAGCTCTTTTTTGTCTTCTTTCTTCTGATTCTAAGCTGACACTTCACAGGTCTTACATTCAATCTCGAACAGACTTTTGATAGCTTTTATCGTTTCCTTCCCCTGAGCGTCACCCTAGACCTTTTCACCCGGCGACATGACATACATGACGGGCAATTCGTCATGAGGAGGGCCCTCAAGACTGGTTCAACAAGTCCTTAAAAGTACTGCAGATAATGTCTCCGTCAATTGATTCGATTCCCATCGATGATGATCCTGAAAGGTCTGATGCGACGTCGCAACGTTCGGTATCTCAACCGCTTGTAACACGGTTAAGAGCTTAAACTGTTGAGCAACTCACCGCTACGCGTCGCTGTTCGTGGTATATCGAGAATAATTCTTGTAAGTCGACTTGGTGTATGCTTGAAAAGACCTAATGAATTACTACAGCTTTACCAGTTAACAAATACTTGACGCATGTCAGGCTCTATGCATGGTATGTACTACAGGTTATGTTACCGCACGTAACCATTCATAACTCTTTTTCAACCCTCACGGAAGCTGTCTCTATGTACCAGAAAACTCCGTCAAGGGTACCGCGCGTCGTCAATGGCCTCGAGGCACTTTTGAATGATTCCCCAGGAAGGCTAGCGCCGGACTTGCCGCCAAATCCAGATGAGATGCAGAAACACTCTGTGTTCAACCTTGACATCAATCATTATTCACTACGTCCCGTTCGACGATGGACCGCCGATGTATAGGTTGGAATATAGATACTACTTATTTGAGGCGTGTAGTCTCTAAATTGATCTTTCCAGTAGCGTCGAAGTTTCATCACCGAGGAGTTTGCTCAGACCGCCGTACACGTACAAAACTCTTGGAATCAACACTTCCAATAATAGTCCCGAAGTGATTCGTCTCCACATCCCATATATCCTCCAGAATGTCAACCATGTCATCCGTTCTCGACAATTAAAACTCCCACCTTCTGACTTGCATCTGTCTTCTTCCCTGCAAACAGCACCGGAATATCTCTGGAATTATCTGATATCTTTCCACCCCATATCGGCCATGCCCTGTATCTCGTTCCTTGAACTGTGCTCAACCTTGGGAAAGCTCTAGTGGGTTATCTAGCACCTATATCCTTTCACGACGTACTCCTCCTGCCACACTTGGTCCTTCCGAGTGGAACCGTGGCCAATCTTAACGTACCCCAACCAGATCGTTGCAATTCGCATCCGAAGTGGCGCATATATCTCATCTTACATCTTGACTTCGGACAACAACCACCCACACGACGACAAACTCTATGATCCCGCCTAGCCACGTTGGCGGCTCTTTTGGTGCCGTCTTTGTCTTTTTCGCACAAGTTTCGCATCTCTCACATCTCTGGTTCAAACCACCATCAATTCTCGTTATGTTTTCGGGATGCTCCGAACAACCCGCAAAGATCACGGGAAGCAAGCATCGTGTCTCTCAGACTCCAGAATCAATGCTACTGATGGTCCTATGATTTTCCTAGACTCGTCGATGTCAGGCCACAGCGGGATCAAAATCTGACGCGCACAAGGAATTAATGACATGAATTCCTATGATTTCCTTGCGGCCTCACTCTGGGCGTTGTCATTGACATTGCTATCCTCGGTGTTCTACAAGACGTATTGACACGGCGGACAAATCGTGGCTTCAATTATCTTCGCTTCGCTGGGTTACAACTGCCGTGCCGCCGGGTAATATGGCTGTCGTATGTTGAACCTAGGACTACCCAGAGCATCAATCTCGCCCGGTCGACAAGGTCTATGGACTGTAGTGGCGCTTCAGCGAATTCAGAACTCACTTCCAGGCTCAGTCTTCACAGTCGCCTGGTCTTAGGCTTGATGTTCGTGGGTCTCCTGACGCATACAGCTACTTGGCGCCTATTGTTTGATGTCTTTTTTTTGCCCTGGAACTACTGAGCGTTATGCACTCCATTTTGCTCCATGTATCACTCCAACACCGAACACATGGCACGAAAATCGGGTGGTCGAATGATAGTTGCCGACAAAAGTCTGGGTCTGGGGATCTGGTCGAAAAGAAGGGTGCAACTCAAGAAATTCAGAAATCACCTCTTCCTGTCCTGTGCCCTACTTCCTCGTCCCCTTTATGTTGTGGAGCTTCCTGCCAATCTTCAGTGTGACTACCCCGGTGTCTTATGACGCTGGGAATTGGCAGAGGGACAATGGAATAAAAAGAGGGCCCACAAATTCAACTCCGCGAACCGTCTCGCGGACGTCTCCTGGTATCACCAGGGTGTGATTTTGATGCACAGGGTCGGTCCGCCGCGTCCGAATTCGAGTGTCTGTTGCCTGAAAAGCTTGTCTGCGGGAATCTTTTTTGGGGATGGCTTCTTGCACCGCTTCTCGCGATCCAGATAATCAATGCAGATAAGCTGCAACAAAGCAACGGTGCCTGGTGGCGAGCAGCCAGTAGACACCTGTAGGTCCCTCGATTCGCCTCGTACTCGCGACCTCGTTTAGTAACAGTATCTCGCGTGGTCTTCAAGGCCGAAGTTTGAACTTGCAAGTCGGTTTATGGGTCTACTCCCCTTCTAGAAGCCCTTCCCTAGGATTACCTCAAAGATACGGTGTTTAGGACTTAACACGGGAGGCGAAGGAGACGAAGGTTATTACTATTGTAAGTACCCTGCTCGACACTTCCTTTAGATCCCATTCCACGATACTCCCGTCTCACAAATTGAGTACCCCATCAGCAAGCTCAGCCTCGAGGGATTAGAGATGTTCTATCCTCAACGGGTAGTACTAGTTCCTTTGTATGTCAAATCTCCGCCAAATAGCCATGGTAGACAGCCGTAATACTTATCTCTTTGATGGAGAAGCAGGACAAAAGGGAAGTTAGGGTTTTGAGCCGTGTAGGTCGGTCTCGATCTGATAACATACAGCATATACAGCCACTGCTTTCAAAAAGTACTTCTCCCATATCTGAAGTGATCGTATTAACCGGTCAGAAGGCGCGCAGTTAGCGTGCATTTTCATGGTTTTCGGAGCATTATTTACAATTTGAATATTTCGATGTCCGCGATACACGTTTGATACATGCCGCATGTGTCCTTCAGTGAGCAGGCCAAAGGTCGCAGGCACCATCGTCGCGGGGTGAACAAGGGAGGTAGTGCGAATGTATACCCCGGCAGTGATTGACACGGGCAAACGCTAGGCGAATTCTGGACTTGCACGTTGCGGGGTTGATAGCATACTAATAATGGACCTGACCCAGTTCGAGACGCTCTGATTAGCAAGGTGTATGCTTGGAACAACGAAGTTCTCTTTGATCCTGGGACACGTATTCAGTCTGCCAGCAACGGCAGTAGAAGAGCCAAAGTCCAGGAGAAGACTCGAGGGAGTCACCTGGAGTCACCCTGTGAGCTTCGGATAGCAGTCGATCGCCGCAATCTTCTTTTTCAAAGCTGAAGTACATACAGGGCAAAAGTATCCACCGAAGACGTAAAACCATTTGACGCGAAGATAAGGATCACTGGGCCTGTCTTGTAACATTATAGGTAAGAAATTACAGCAGGAACTAGATGGTCCTTTTCTGGAGGAGTAGACTCTGGGATAAGTGGGAAGTGGAAGTGATGGGCTCGCCGAGATTGCCTATTCGGCGGTATTCAGATGTCGTCGAAGCCAGGCATCCCACTTCTAGATCTATTCCAACCGTTCGGACTCATAGCAGCGCTCTCTATCCTATCGTATACTTCACCCCAAGCGCAACACATACCCGCCAACCCTTCGTACAAACTCCACGGTCTGTCCGGAACTGTCATCTCTCCTTCTGCGGTGAGTCGATCGAACTGAGTGGCGAGTTCAGCGAGATGAGCGTTCATGAGAATGTCGTATGTATCGCGAAGACATGGTGGTTAACGGAAGAGTTGAGGAAAATGACGTCGTCAATGGACCTGAAGCTCTTGCGTCAATATCCGTAAAGGGACGTCCGAGGTCATCATAAATACAATTTGAAGATATCTATGGTACAAAATCGGAATCAGTTCCAATCAGCGTCAGAATTCATTAGATGCAGAGTTCTTTCAGCCCCATGCAGCGGTCGTACTGGGTAATTGTGAGATGAGTAGAGCGACAGCAAAGTGCAAAGAGCGCACCTATAGTTGACTATCAGGTGGTTGTCGGTAGCAAAGGACTGTAGATCGGCTGAGTGAGGAGTCCAGATTCATTGAATTGGCCCATACCTTGAAGAGATTCGCTACGAGGTCGTCTGGGGCCGGAGAGAATGCCAGATTGATATAGGTGTGCTGACAGAAATGTGAACTGCCTGGAAAAAGACATGTAGCCTCAGAAGACGCACCAATGGTTCTGATCCCTTGTATCCCAACTGTTTCCGCAAGAACTGAATGACAGCCTGAAATCTATTCGAAGCTGTGATCTTGAAGAAATTCTCCTTCATAATGGGGGCATTCCCAACTGCCTTGAATCGTACGATGACTAGAGGTTTCCTTCAGTTCGCAGTGCATGTTGAATAAAAACAGGGTTGGCTTACTTTTCTCCGCATCTTTCTTCTTGTACACTTGAAGAGCCTTGAGGGCTTCCTCTGCATTTTCAGAGGTTTCTTGGATGGCCCATGACGGTATTGAACGTTCTGGCGTTTCTGGTGCCATTGTAGTCACGCACTGTCACGAACCCAGAGTCTTACGCTAGTGCCTCGAACATCTTTCAACTTGACCGCCAAATACGACGACATGGTATCTTACACTGTTCACCCTTCGGCCTATTTCAAAATCTTCTTTCATGCTGCCAAACACCCTCACAGACAGGTGAACGGTGTTCTACTGGGTACGGGCAATGGAAGTGCAGTTGAAATTCAAGACGCGGTGCCTCTCCTTCATCATTGGACAAGTCTGAGCCCAATGATGGAAATTGGACTTGATTTGGTATGGTCTACTTCTTTCTCTGTATCTACCACGAACACTGATAGACAGCAAGGCAGGACGACATGCTGAATCCTCAGGAATGAAACTAGTCGGTTACTATCAGGCTTGTGAGAGGCTGGACGAAACTGCATTAGCACCAGTTGGGGAGAAGGTCGCCTCGAAGATCAAAGAATCATTCAAAGATGCAGTTGCTTTTGTGGTGAGTCCAACAGGCTTGTATACGTACCTATCACCAACTCATTGACATGAAGATTG
Organism: Paramarasmius palmivorus; assembly: GCA_037176845.1. NCBI lineage: Eukaryota > Fungi > Basidiomycota > Agaricomycetes > Agaricales > Marasmiaceae > Paramarasmius > Paramarasmius palmivorus. The sequence continues at coordinate 463,142 of JAYKXP010000001.1, read as the reverse complement.
ATGGTGAACACTTGGGCACGGATCACCCTGCATTAATCGTGCGTTCTGCTCTTAGTTCGAAGCGTCTCTTTTGAATATGGCCTTAGCCCTTCACATCTCAATCTTCCTCGACTTGGAGGCCTTCCAATGAGGCTTATGCACCTTTCACATCTGAGTCATCGTTCAAGCTATCTTCTCCGACTCTTCCCAGACGTGCTGTAGAACTTGTGCGCGATAATCATGCCCAGCAAATATTCGGCGACTTTGACGATCATCTGGAAGATGTTACTATAGGTGTTTATTTCAATGGAATCTCCATGGCTTGGTTACTCATCGTGGTTTATAGACTGGCTACGCAACCGGGAGTGCCTACCAATAGATTTGTGATATAAACCATCCCAGATACTCCTACATATTCGCAGAGGTGTTGTTCCAATATTAGGATTAATCGCGGCGTGTAGAGTTCATGACTGCCTTAATTAAATAACGAGTTGTATGCCGAAGAGAAAGTCTTGGTGCCAGTAGTTTGAACGAAACCTTCGGTGCTATAGTGAGATTTACTTGGACCCGCGTGACCGTGACTTGTACGCAGCTGCAACGGGCTGCATGCAACGGTCTTCATCCGACCATCACCTACAAAGCATCGATATCTGTTCCTCTGTGAACATTCTCTACATCTGATTCCCTCATTTTGGGATAAATTTGATCGGGACTATAATAGCATTGGTCAAACAAACGTGGCGGATGTTTTAAGAGATATTTTAAGGTGCGCAAACAAGTTCTACTGTGCTTTGGCAAAAAACCTCATGTTTCTGTGCTTTTCCAGGCTCAGGGCCTTCTAATGTACTTTGGCATGTACATGTACGATCAGACTATTTCCAATCTCGACGTTTCATTGCATTTTGTTCGACTTCCATCGCGGAATACAGGGCCAATGTCCGGGTGTGTCCCAGTCCTCAGGATCATGTTTTTAATTGATTCGACCGCGATTTGGCCGACAGAATGATAGGCAACAGCGGCTGTGGCGACCTCAGGCGACCACACAAAATGTATGGCCAAGCCGCCCAATTCAAAATTCCTTATCAACTTCTGTTGATAACAGCTGCTTCCGACTTCGCCGCCGCTCCTTGGGAGATAAGGTGTATGTAATTGTTATCTCTTCGGACACCCGTTGAATTTTGACTATTCGTGCGACTTTCGGGAGGTTTTAGCACCAGCTTGTTGTGTCCTTTCCCTTCTCTACCATCACCAATCACCAGAAGCGTTGGTTAATCATCAGGCTTCCACAGGGCTTCCAGGATGTCGAATGCGAGTCAGGTTCTCCCGCAGGGCGCGGGCTATGGTGTTGGTATGTTCCCAGCTCTATCTCCTATCGAAACACGTACTGATTTTGCGTGTCAATCTCCTAGTCGTTGGTACGCTAGAAGACCTATCTTTGTCGTAAACCTTGTTGACATGTTATTCAGGAATAGGATTGTTCTTCAGTGTGTTTATGCTAGGTCTTACGGCAATTCAAGCACGTTACACGGCGTTTTCACCGAAGAACTCTGAGGAGTTCAGCAGTGCATCCAGAAGTGTCAAACCAGGACTGATAGCATCTGGTATTGTGTCCGCGGTACGTGTATAACGTGTATCGCTAAACACCAAACTTATCAAGTATTATACGTAGTGGACCTGGGCTGCGACATTGGTTCGTGATTAGATAATTAAGTGAGGAATTAGCCATTGATGATGGACTAAGCTTCAAAGCAGCGCCGTGGCATACAAGTACGGTGAGTAAAGCGTACATTGTTCGTATCGCCGTTTTGTGACCGTTGGCATTATTCAGGCATTTCGGGACCCTGGTGGTACGGAGCGGGTGCAACAATTCAAGTATTGCTATTTGCGATGGTTGGTTCTTCATGAGCGCGCGAAGTTCGAATCATTCACGATCCTTGATGACAGTTGGCCGCAAAGTTGAAATTGAACGCTCCGTATGCTCACACATGGCTCGAGATTGTTGGCGCCAGATGGGGGAAAACGGCACATCTCGTTTTCATGTTCTTTGGGTCAGTTTGATTCTCCTTTCAGAGAAAATTACTCTGATCGAGTTACAGAATGTCGACAAACATAATCGTCTCATCTATGTTGATTCTCGGCGGAAGTGCTACTGTAACTGTACGTCAATCGCGTACACTGGCCCTGTGCAGAAATACCTTAATTTTTTCTCCGTCCCAGGATTTGACGGGAATGAGCACCATTGCTGTACGGCACCTTGATCGTTTTCCCTTGAAGCGTACTGAATTGCGGTTTCGGCAGGCTTGCTTCCTTATACCTCTCGGGGTTGCTATCTATGTCGTGGTCGGGGGGATGCGTTCTACGCTGTTGTGTGATTAGTATGTCTGCTGGCACCTCTGCATCGCTTAATCTGACCTTGGCCAGCACACACACGGCTGTCTTGTTTGCCATCATATTCGTACGCATCCTGCTTCTTATCTTATGGCGAGTATGATATTGAGTCTAACCAGGTTTTCGTCTTCACTGTCTATGCTACCAGTCCTAAGATCGGTAGCCCACATAAGATGCATGAACTGCTCACAAAAGCTGCAGAAGCCAATCCAGTAGCAGGGAACGCACATGGGTCATATATCACAATGCGATCTAAAAATGGACTGATTTTCGGGGTAATCAACATTATTGGAAACTTCGCTACTGTGTTTCAAGACCAAGCGTACTGGCAAAGAGCTATTGCGAGTCGTCCAGCGACGACTGTCAAAGCATACCTACTCGGTGGACTGTCATGGTATAGTATGGTGTTTTGTCAGCGTTCAGCCTGACTGAAGTCTGTACAGGTTTGCTATACCCTTCACGCTCGCAACGACGCTTGGATTGGCGGCAGTGGCCCTGCGCGGGGATCCAGAGATGAGATCTCTTTCTGCAGCGGATGTCTCTGCAGGGCTTCCAGCTCCAGCAGCTGCAGCTGCACTTCTCGGACAGTCAGGAGCAGCAGCAATGTTGATTCTACTCTTTTTAGCTGTCACCTCTGCGACTTCGGCTGAACTTATCGCTGTTTCATCCATGTTGACATACGACGTGTACAAGGTGCGCACATTCGCATTACCTGGATCACCTCCTTACGTCCGCATCCAGAAATATATCAATCCGAATGCTACCGAGAATCAGATACTGAGAATGGGACATTGGATGGTCGCACTATACTCCGTAGTGATGGGTCTTGCCGGGCTCATTTTCTTCTACATCGGTGTGTCTATGGGCTGGCTTTATGTAAGTTGCTTGTTGGTCTTGGTCTTTCTGATATTCAAGAAGTTTTCATAGACGTTTATGGGAGTGATTCTCGGCTCTGCTGTTGCTCCTATCGCTTTGTGTATAACATGGTCAAAAGCTAACAAATGGGGCTGTATTGGCGGGGCCGTGGCTGGTTTTGCCGCTGGCATCATCGCATGGCTTGTCACCACCAGTACCTTGAATGGCGGGGTCATTAATGTTACTGTCAGTAACACCAGCTCTACTACAGATGATTTAAACTCACAATTATTTCTTGGATTTTAGACTAGTGGTGGTATGTTCTATTCGCTTTTCCGATATGCATCCGAAGTTGATCCAGGTCACTGTAGGTGACTATGAGATGCTCGCAGGTAATTTGGCGTCCATCGGTGTGGGTGCGATTATCGCAACTGTCACTTCATTCATCGTAAGTACACGCGTTTTTTAATTGCCGACGCCTGTCATTTCTGACATTTCCCAGTGGCCGGATAATTATGACTTTGAATCTACGAGAGCGATGAACAGACCCGAACCTGCCGTTCGAGAGCTTCAATTTGATTCTGACGACGAAAAGAAGGCCAAGGACACGCCATCTGTCTCAGAGACCTCTCCAGACCCAGAAGATGAGCTTGACCCAGTGGCACTGAACAAGGCTTTCAGGTTTGCTGCGTACTGTTCCGTTGGATTGGTGAGTTTCAATATCTATATGTATGCATTACTCCGCGGAATGGCTAACCGAGTCTTGAGCGTAGTTGTTAGTCTTTATTATCCTTATCCCGCTACCTCTCTTCTTTGCTCAGACCGTCTACGGTGAGCATGGGTTGGCGGCGTGGGTCGTCATTGGAATTATCTGGTGCTTCATGTCCACCTTTGCGGTAGTAATATATCCTTTATGGGAGAGTCGAGCTGCATTGCAAGAGATCACTCGAGGAATCATCAAGGTTGGTCGACTACGAACATTGCACCGTTTCTTTACTGAACATTTGAACACAGGATATCTTTTCGTGGGGAAGTGGCAAGTATGTACCGCCAACAGGAAAATCAGTCGCATGAACGTGATTAATGGCGAAATGAATCTCATGTACATTACATCTTGTTTACGATTGGGTCGAATGGGAATGACAGGCACCGAATTTGCTAGGTATTCGGATCCGAAGCCGGTGTTCCAGAGGATGAAGCTCTAAGTACATATCTCTACTCTTGCTCGCCTTTTTGACGTTTAAAACTCTCATTGGCATACATACGAAACCCATACCCATCGGGCACCGCGAAAACCGCAGACATAGAAAGGTGGTATGCGTACGACCAGCGCTCGAAACAGATTGTAGACAGGCACGACAGGCAAACGGTCTTCTTGGAAGTGTCGATCGCCGGCTTGGACAGAAATTCTTGATTCTTCGTTTACTGTACAATTAATTTGTGTCATCGGGTTCATCATTTGAGTACCAGGATCGAGAAATCTTGAGTTCAGTCAAGGTCAGTCTGAGCGCTGACGAGCTGACAAACTTGAAGCTGTTCTTCTTCCACCACCATCTCTTCGACCTGTTGCTTTCTTTCTCCCTCGAAAGCTCCCCTTTCCGATGACCTTTTCTACTCTCAGGCAACTTCACGCCATCATAGGTGATGCCTTGTACGAGATAGAACGGATATATGCGGAGGCAAGCGCGTCAGGAGAGATATTGGGCTCGCCAACAAGCCCTGGGTCACCTCGCACGACGGACACACCATCTTCACCATCTTCACCTCGTCCAAAGGATCAAACGACAGGGCCAACGTTGCTCAAAAGCGGTTGTTACGCATCGCCACCACCTTCACCGTCGATTTCGTCCTTCTCTCAATCGTCTCCGTTACCAACGCCGCCATGGCCAAATCCAATTGATTTCCCTTCCCTAGATTCTCCATGTGATCTGAATTCAGCATCAGAAATTCTTGCAACACATCCAGACGTGATATTTGCGATCAACAAAATCGTAGGCGCGTGTGGCCAAATGAGCGCCACCGTTCAGCCGCCGTTTCTCAATTTGTGTGATGCAGTGATGGCGGTGAGTCCTTCGCGACATACGTCCTTGAAAGCCTTCTGTTTATTTCAGTCGGTTGCGACGCGTTTTTGGATATGTCTCACTTATAATCCTTTCGCAGTATCACCTACCTTCGTGTATGAGGCTGTTTGAGGCATCTCACACTCCAGAGATTCTTCAGAAAGCGGGACCAGGAGGATTACATGTGAAAATCATCTCCGAAGAGACCGGCATCGACGAGAGCAAACTTGGTTGGGATTCTATCTTCCTCTCTTATCCGCACAAGCTCAGCTTACCCTTTCTAGCACATGTTCTGCGTCTCCTTGCCACTCATCATTATGTCCGTGAAGTGGCACCAAACGTTTTCGCGAACAACCGAATTTCATCTATCATAAGTACTGGAAAGTCCCTAGAGGACCTGAAGAAGGCGTAAGTACTTTGAGAAGTCGAATCTGCAGTCCTTTAATATATATCGATAACAGGCCTACGGAAAAGTATCGGGATACGACAGGAGTAGCAGCCTTTGTTGGCATGTGGTGAGTTGGAGACATCATGTCAGCCATACTAGATCTAACGCATCTCTTGTCAGCACCGATGAGCTACAGAAAGGCAGCAGCATACACCACAGAATCGTACCTCCTCTCTCCAGATTCTCACAAGAATGCAAAGGATCCTACCAGAGCACCTTTCAATCATGCGTTTGGCTGCGAAGGGATTGGATTCTTTGGGTGGCTCGAAGGCGAAGGCATAGAGGAAAATCGCGTCAACGGACCAGGTCGTGGAGGATGGCTGCTCAGTAAGTCAGGTTCTGATGGAACTACGGGTGTACGCAGCCATCAACGGTCGGGGTCGAGTCAGAAGAATGTCACCACGAAGATGTTTGGGAAGGCACCGATAGATCCCTCAGCCAACCCTAACCAATTTCGATTGGAGAGATTTGGCATTCGCGATGACGGGAACGGAATCTTGGGAAGCACCTGGCACGGTGTTGCAAGGTAAGGCTTGGATTCAGTTTTGATTGAACGACACTAAACGAGGCGTAGGCTTTGATTGGCAATCACTTCCGAAGGGCAGTACCATCGTGGATGTTGGCGGTGGTATTGGTTCTACGAGCATGTTGCTGGCTCATGCTTTTTCCAGCCCTGGTGACGAGGAAGCACTGGGTTTGAAATTCGTAGTCCAAGATCGAGAGGTCGTGGTAGCGATGGGAGAAAAGGCATGGAAGCGAAATGTCCAGAATACTTGGATCAGGGTATTGCAAGATTTCAAGGTGGGCCGTTTTTGAGTAAAACGACGAACCGCACTGATGGTCTACTGCAGTCCACGACTTCTTCACTCCCCAACCAATCAGAGACGCAGCTGTCTTTCTCCTGCGGGTTGTTCTTCATGACTGGCCAACTGATTACGCTCGGATGATCCTCTTACGACTTCGGGAGGCAGCCACTAACACGACCAAGCTACTCATCGCAGACTTCGTGGTTCCTATGGCGTGCGCAGATGAGTTCGGCAGGTCTTCGCCTGCAACAAAGACAGCGAATGATTCCGGCGATTTAGAAGATATCGAAGGAGTAGAGAATCGCTCGGTTCCTCAACCTCTTCTCGCGAACCTTGGCAAAGCCAGCGCCAATGTCTATTGGATGGATATGACCGTGAGCCAGGCAATAATTCGTTCGTTTACTCCTAATCCTGATAATTAGCCTAGATGCAAGTTACTTTCAATGGTCAAGAGCGCACCTTGCGGGAAATAGTATCTTTGGCCCGTTCCGCTGGATGGAAAGTGACAAAAATTGCGAAAGGTTCTGGATCTCACTTCGGTCACATTACAGCAGTGCCCACCGACGTTCCACCACAAAAAAGAGCCCGAGCAGGTAGCGGCTCTGCGTTCCTTCGATGCCTCGCACAAGACCGGTGGAAACGCGGATAATCTGGACATTCCTGTAGAGGTATACGGGAGATCCCACTCAAGGTGTGGGACACCAACATTCGGCTCGCAGACAGCACTTCCATCATTTGAAGAGGCGCGGAATCGTTTTGGAAAGGCTCTGAGAGGTGGTAGGCGACTCTTGCCAAGCGTTGGCTTGAAGCCGGTGGTTTCCAAGTTTGTACCAGCCGCGCCCACCACTGGCTCTACCAGAAAAGCGAGACCTTCACCTCTTTCAATACCGCCCAACTCTCCTTCGCCTACCCCTTCACGCCCAGCCATATCTTCCCCGCGGCTAGTATCGCAACCGCAGATGCCGATCATCAAACGTCGAACATCCCATGCGCAGCTATCTCAGCTTGCTTCCCCAGGAACAAGCCCCTTCCACAACCTCATTCCGTCATCCACCTCCTTCACCACTATCACCTAGGCGCCCTGCATTGTCTCTCAGTCGGCGTTCATCTTTTGCCAGCCTCGGCAGTGCCGCAACAGCGTCAAGTGGAGATTTGCCACCTGTTCCACCTATTCCTCCTTCCATGATCCCTATCCGTCAAGGTTACGAGCCTTCAGCCTCACCGTCGCCACCAGTAACGAGCCCACTATCTCCGCTCTCTCCCCCATCTCCAATAGCAGTTCGACAGATAACGCGCCGCCAATCTCACGCTCAGCTTGCCCCTAGTACACCCCGAAAACGTTCTGAAAGCATAGTGACATCTTCAGGAGTTGGCGTTGGACGAGCGGGGTCAAGTTCGTTCATGCAACTTTCAGAGCTGAGTGGCTCGACGATCTATGCAAGAAGAGCGCTCGACTTCAGCGAAAACAAAGGCAGGTCTACTTGCGAATCCTCTGAAGTGTCTCATGAGGAAGCAACAATCCCTGGCGGATCAGTACTAGCAGCTGCTGCACAGATTGAACGTGTTGACCATGGGAGACGAGATTATACGCAATAGAGATAGCTCACCCAATTTCCATTTTACCTCATCCACGTACTTCTTTCCGATTGTCTCTTTTCTCGCTTGTTTCTGTTGTTGACCTTGGATCTCGTTGCATTTGTGTTCGTTGTTATCAACTTGTTCTCCAAGTCTTGTTTCTGTTTTCGGAATAGATAAATTATTTGTCGAGGAGCATCATAGAGCAATACTGGAAACGATCTACAGATTTGCTACAGTGGGGGACGACTTGTAGGCTTGCTTGAGGCGAAAAAATTGCAGAAATGTTATGACGTAACCGGCCCGACCGTTGCACAGCCTGAGCTCGGCCTAAGCGCTAAGCTTGAGCTTGAGCCTCGACGTTCAACAGCGTTCAACAACATCGCAGATTCGCAGTCGTGTCATGTCGGTACTACTCTCCTTTCATACTGTTCAGCGTCCAGCCATACATAACCAGCCAGATGCTCGCAGTGACCACAGTTGCATGACTACTCCTTCGTTCGCATGGGTGTGCGATTACATCAGTTTCCCCTAGTTTGCTGAAACTTGCTAGAACTTTCTAAAGAGGAACATCTTGTGCAGATGTAGGACTTTGAATGGAAAGAAGCAACGAAGTCCAGTCCAAGAAGTACGCCACATACAGCATTCCTAAAAATGTCGTCTCGATGACTACCGCGCAATCCGGCATACATTCTCGTCGTGTCCTGTATGGTTCTACAAATCGTCTTAGCAGAGCTTATCACTGATTCATTTGTGAGCTCGTAGAATCAGGGTTGAAGGCTGTCTTGAGCTTCCGATCCTCGCAAGAGCTCATGCATGATCCCCCTTGACAGTCATGGAGTTGGTCTGTCCGCGGACTCCTACGAAAGGCACGAAGGGATCTAGCTTCCATCCGCAAACGACGATGAGGGCGAGGTTCAGTATCTTCGGGTATTCCTCAGCGTCCAAATCATGCGTTGCCCGCGGGCCTCCGGTTTTTATCCACTTCTGAATATACCATCAAATAGCGACCTTTCTTTTGGTCGAGTCAGTCCATTTTGGTGGACACTGGGGACGCCATCAGCCTGGGCCAGAGCCTCATGAAAGCTACATGTGCGAAAATGTCGGATTCACCTGATAATTAACGCCACTTGCATGGCCCATGGACCAGCTTCTCCCCAGTCTTCGTTCGGGCCAATATGTTGCGGGTAGTATGGCATAGATCAACCATATAGAATCCTTTAATACCTTATGGCCGTAGGAGCTTGCGTTGATTCGTCCTCTTCCCCCGTCAAACTGCGTTAGACCAACATGATGGGAAACGTTCCGAAACTCAGAGTCGCTATTTGGTGTGTACGATCGTGCCTTTCTTTGTGTGCGTTGAGCTCAAACGTCTCAATAGTGGAGGCGGCATCGGAGGATTGATACACGCCTGTGCCCTGTCAAAGTTCTCCTCGATATCAACCAATATCTATGAATCTGCTTCGCAATTGTCAATGTTTGGTGCCGGGATCGGAATGTGGCCCCGTACATGGGGGATATTAGAGGCTATGGGGCTTGCCGACGATATGAAAAAGGTATCCTTACATTTCCCGGCTTATGATGAAAGTGCGTCAAGCTTGTATCGATTCATGTTCTAGATGCTCACTGTTCCTCAGCTCTTGCTTTCACGTTTAGGAAAAGTGATCAAATAAAAGGCGTCGAGTTTCTTAAGATGAGGGGACGAGGTGTGTCGACACAGTATATCCTTCTCTGTATCTATGCATCTGACGTTCGTTCCAGGGAACCTGTCAACTTTTCATAGAGGGCACTTTCAACAGACTATGTTGGATCATCTATCTCCAAACTGCGGGCTTTACTATTCCAAGCGTCTCCACTCATACTCGCGAAACGCCGATGGATCACTTCAACTTTATTTCCAAGACGGCTCCGCAGCGGCATGTGATGTCCTAGTAGGTGCGGACGGACTAAAATCTGCGACACGTTCTTGCATGCTCCTTGAGCACGCTTCGGTTGCCAGAAGCGAAGGACGTCCATCCGCGCATATTGAAGAATGCATCGATCCAGAGTACTCCGGTTGGACGGCCTACAGGTCCTTGATACCCGTCGATGCGCTTGAACAGACCTTCGGGGGAATCACTTTGCCGCGGCACCCTGTAGTGGTATGTTTTCTTTGCTCTTTCAGAGAGTATGCCTATTCAACTTTGGGTAGTACACTGGACGAAATGCTGTGAGTATCTGAATTCCATACTTCACGCATCTCATCTAATTTGGTAAAGTTTATACTCGCGTATCCTGTATCCTTCGGTCAAATGGTCAACCTTGTCGTGTTTAGCCTCAAGGAAGAACTCAAAGGGCTCGAACTATCCAGGTCGTTGGAGCGAAAGTGTACACTCGAGCGAAGTTTATAGTATAACCTCTTTCGACAATTGGGAATCCGAAGCAAAAGCATGGCTAAAGGTGAGCTCGTTCTATGCAGACGACTACGACATACTTCTCATCTGCTTCAGCTCATATACAACCCCACGAAGTGGGCGATTCATACTGTAAAGCCACTATCTTCATACGTTTTCCGCAACGTGGCTCTCCTAGGTGACGCGGTACGTGATGTCAGTCCCATCTCATGGATCCGCGCTGAAATCTTAACCAAGGCCCATGGATGCACTCCTCACCAGGGTACTGGGGCAGGTCAGGCTATTGAAGTATGGAATACTCAAAGTCAGCGTGGATCCACTGACTGACATCTATGTTAAGGACGCATATATTCTAGCCGAGCTTCTTGGTCATCCAAGCACAACCACGAGACACAATCCCCCGGGTTTTGAGCATATACGACTCGATACGACGTCCCTGGACTCAAGAACTAGCGGAACGAGCACGGATCAATGGACAGTGCCTTGCCTTGCACTTGGATGATCTCGATTTTGAGAATTCTCCGAGTAACATTGTAGCACACAATCTTCACAAGTTAGGAGGTGTTCTAGTGGATAACTGGAAGTGGGCATGGGAGACTGATGCACGGAAGATGTTACACAGAGCAATAGAGCGACTTGAAGGAAAGGGAGTCTCATGATTACCGCCACTTAAGTTACAACGACTCCTCTTTTTCGTTTTAGAAGTCTTCGAATCGCACAGCGCATACATATTAAAGTTCCATTGAAATGACAAGTGTGATAAACCAAGTCCATGTGTCGTGAAGTTCATGATTCCGTATATTAGTGTCAGATGTTCCACATCAGCGGGATATAAAAACTACTACTATACGATGAAAAGTCCTGTGTTTATTACAATACCGGTTATAGGAAGCCGGATGTATAGTTAAGAAGTCCTTTTACGTTGGAATTCCACCCATAGACATCTAAGATCCTAAGATCATAGGCTGGTACCTAAGTCCTAAGACGGCCAGGACAGCGCCGAGAACAACAGTGAAGCTCGCTGAAATGTTCATTGCGCCATTGTTACCACCACCGCTTCCAGAGGCACCTTCACGACGCTGACTGGCGGGTAGGGAAGACGCAGCAGATAGGGTCTGCTGTTCGATTTGCCCAGAACCCACAATGACATGTGTACCATTGCTTGGTATCCCATTTACAACAACAAATACAAAAGCGGGGCCAGGCTGGAAAATGTTCGCGTTGGGGGCATCTGGGCTGTGTGCAGCGTGATGGAGCCATCTTCGTTGACGGTGTAGGTGTTGTTGAGTTGAAGATATCGCTGTCCCATGTTCATACCATGGGTGGTCCACCCAGGACGAACAACCGACACGTGAGTGTTCTCAGCTGCGTCATTTGAATCGCCGGAGAATGAGCCAGCGGGGACAGTGATGTCGAAAGGATCACCGCCGTAAGTCAACCTGTCTGGGATACCAGATGGAGTTGGTCGAGTGCTAGCAGAGAAGTAGTGGGGATAGAAGACCTCAGCTCGGTACTCGGTTGGGAAAACAGTGGATGTGTTGACGTCGACGTTTGGGTTGGACCCGGCAATGAGAACTGACGCATCGGGGAGAAGGATAGCGGACGAATGATAAAGTCGTGGGATGCTGGAAGTCTCGTAGCCTTCGTTGGACCATCGACTACCAGCAGACGCATTCGGGTCGTAGAGAGCTGGCGTTCCGACGGGTCCAGCTGCGAGCGACATCCCATAAGGCATATCCCGTACAATGAGGTCTGGCCGGTGGCTTGAGAGTATCCTGCCTGTCCCGTTGAGACCGCCATTGACGACAAGCAGCTTGCCATCAGGGAGAATGATGAACTGGCCCATGGTGCGGGTCTCGATCATCTCGTCGTCCTTCGTGTAAGTGGGTGCAGAGCCATCCTGTGGTTCAGGAGTGATACGCTGGCAGTCGCGAGAGGCGGGAATCTCCCAAGTGTTAACACGAGGGAAAGGTGAAGTCACCCCACGCTTCATCTGGCATGTAGATACCGCCACAGAATAGTATAGTGGGATTATAGTTGTTGGCAGGAGTAAGTGGGAGCATTGCGGTGGCACCTGATGCTGGGTATACACGAACGATTTGGTCCGGCATGTCAGGGAGTTCGGTTTCAACGTTGGTCTCGGGCTCCCAGAGGACTATATGTACATGTTCAGTGGATTGAATTGGTCAAAGAAAGCGGGCTCACTAGTGGAATAATTGGCCTGAACGAACATCTTCCCCGAGGGCATCAGGTAGGTATGAGCATAAGAGTTAAGACCAGAGGTTTTGATCATGAAATTCATCACTGCCGCCTCTCTGCCATTCGCGGGGAAGAATTCGTATGTAGGCTCAGATCCTCCATGTGACGTCGCGGGATCGTCGTTGGGATAATTTCGGTTGATATAGCCACCATTAGTATAACCACCGATAATTGCAATGGAACCGTCTCCTAAGGGCTCAGCAGCAGCGTACCAACGTTGTTTCTGCATTGCTAGCACATTCGGATCGTCGAACCACTGGCACTTACTTGAAGTCCAGTCATCGGAGCTTGTACATGGATCAACTAGCCGAATAGCTCTCCGCCCATCCCACACACCAAGCCTGGCATCGAATGTATCCTGTCCGTCCGAAGATGGTGTGTCTCCTGGACCAATTGCCTTGTTACCACCGAACGTGACGTATGATCCATTCGGGAGATGCATTCCTCCAGCACAGAAGACGTTAGTTCTGACGTCCATCACATCGGCTTGATGTGTGTTGAGATCCCTTTCATCGAGTGAGCTAGAGCGAGGTTGTAATAGTCAACGATACTCACCAGGCAGAGCCCCACGCCGAATGACCATTGACTTGAGCAGCATTACTCTCTGCTTTATCCAGAATGTATACTTTCTCGTTGTTGCCCACAAACATCTATTAGAGTACGTGAAAAGAGTTAGGGCAGGAATACCCATATATGCTTGACTACATACCATCATAGCACTAACTTGTGTGTTCCCTCCATCAGCGAAAGATCCAGCAGTGGCAGCCAGTGCCGAACCAGTTGAAAGGCCGAGCCAAAGCGACAGTCGAAGCACTCCAGAAGGTGCCAGCATCGGAACAAAATCAAAGGGTGGTCTATGAATGAAAACGAGCGGACAGATGACCCAATTTAGAACTGTCTAAGAAGCGGAGGGTCAAAAAGAAGGCAAGAAAGGTGGCGTTGGCATCATACCTGCGAGCCTTATAAAGGCCTGTATTTGTTGAAGCACGAGGTACACAAAAAAGTACATGTTCCCGGCCCATCACTCAACTACGCCGTCATTCGGCCGTCGACAAGCCTTGTCCTTGACTTGTCCTTCTTGTTCGTCTCAAGAGTTCTTGGGTGTCCGCGAAAGACCTCAAGGTTGCCTGTGTTTGCTGTGAGTAAGATGATTCCAAGGGTTGACGATCCTGAGGAACGTACCATCAATAGACCGCCAATATGCCTCGACTGACCGACTGACCGACTGACAGGAACGGTACCAATGCCGGTTCACAGAGACGATCACAGCCTCAAAACCAGTGCTGCGGTCTGTTGAACGCCAAGTAAACCGAAATGGAAACCCAGAATCATGATTACTTGCTTCTTGTGTAGGGAATCGAGTTCGACGTCTAGAAAGGGTGATGGCTATAATGGCTCATTGAGACGTGAGCGCGTGGGCTTCGACGACATCCGGGAGTAGGTGCAATGTGCAAAGTTTGGAAAGATTCAAAGAATTGGGCGCCTCTGGAACTGTCACGTGTCGGGCTGCCCTGAAGACCTTACATAAAGGGCTAAGCGCTTAGCTGCAGCAGAAAGCCCCAAGTTGAACTTGTCACTTCTATGTACTGCACTCAGGACTACCCAAAACCTTCGACTGTAGCCATTAATTGGAAAGTTAAAGTTTTTACACATTGGTTCAACCCATTCTCTACGCCTCTGCCGTTGGTCGATCTCGATCAACTCCCGCTCTCGAATGTTCTGCCTATTCTCGGCTCTTCCGTATTGTTTCATTTCATGGCTATAACACGGAAAGACAGCATGTATCGGTGTTAAACACTATCGGCGCTGGTATACACCGCGATGTAATAAAGCGGTTAGGGGAAAGGGGGAACAGAAGAGGACATAGATACTTCGGTTGAACTAAGCCTTGTACTAAGCTGCTTGGTCATGCACCACACAAGACATCATATGTAAATCCCACAGCGGGAGATGCACCCCGCAATAATACTCTGATATGGATCATCGCGGCAACGTTCCAAATGTGAATGAATAAACGGGTAGACGATTCCAGGTTGTATTCACCTGCACGGCAGGGAGAAACGGGCGAGCAAAGCGGGAGCAGTGAGCTGAACGGCAACAAAACATCAGAATGGCCGCCCGTATACTCCGGCATTGTGGTGCATTGGCGATTGAGCAGCGTACGGGTCTGAGTCAACGCTAAAGCCTCTATACGGCTGTGCTCTCCCGTATTGCTCAGGGTAGCCCACTTCGATGTTGCCTTTGCCCCAGGATGAACTAGAGGCATTGTAGGCTTCTCTCTGATCTACTAGGAGAGACGCCTGTGAAGAACCATACCCTCCACCAGCGATGCGATTGGCACCCATCGTCATAGGATATGCTGATGCTGCATGATCCAATGCAGCCCGACTTCTACGACGTTTGGCAATGACAATCCTAACAAGCGCGCCGAGTAAACAGAGACCAACCACGGCTCCAGCAATGATGCCAACGAGAGCGCCAGTGCTTAATGAGCTAGTGACCTTATCGGAGTTCGACGAGCCACCAGGAGATCCATCCCCTGTTCCCCTTGCAGTATCAACACGTATGCTGGCAGGAAGCGGAGAAGGGTCTGACAAAGGCTGACGTTCGACTTTTCCTGTACCGACGATCACGAATGTGCCGTTGGAAGGTATTCCGTTCATAACGACATAGACCCATGCAGGCCCTGGTTGAAATATGTTAGAATTTGGGGGCATCTGCGAGACATGCAAGGTCAAAGAACCGCTTTTGTCAACGGTATAAGTATTGTTCAATTGTAGATATCGCTGGCCCATGTTCATTGCGTGAGTGGTCCAGCCAGGCCGAATGACAGCGACGTGCGTTTTCTCGGCTGCATCGTTAGACAAGCCAGAGAAGGAATCGGCAGGTATCGTGATGTTGAAGTAACCCCCACCGTATGAAAGGGTGTCGGGAATACCAGACGATCTGGGACGCGTCGTCGCCGAAAAATAAGGCGGATAAAAGATCTCGGCCTTGTATTCGGTGGGGAAGATGGTTGTCTCGTTGACGTCGATGTTTGGGTTTGATCCTGCAATAAGCACGGACGCGTCTGGAAGAAGGATAGCAGATGAATGATACAGCCGAGCAATATTGGAAGTCTGTAGACCATCATTCGACCATCGCTGACCTGGCGCCGCTTCTGGATCGTAAATCGCTGGTGTTCCGACTGGTCCAGAAGCAAGAGACATTCCGAATGGCATGTCACCGTAAAGGAAAGTCTCGCCAGTAGCCTTTGAGTAGCCTGCAGTTCCATTCAAGCCACCGTTCACTACAAGCAAGTGACCCGTTGGTAGGATAATAAATTGCCCCATTGTACGACCCTCGATCATATCGTCATCCTTTTCGTACTCAGGAAGACTACCGTCGGTGGGCTCTGGTGTAAGACGCTGACAATCTTTAGAAGCAGGGTGTTCCCAGGTGTTGACCATTGGGAACGAATAGTTACCCCATGCTTCGTCAGGAAGGTCGTTCCCACCACAGAAAAGAACAGTCGGATTCCAGCCATTCGAGGGGGTGAGCGGCAACATTGCAACCGCACCGGACGCAGGATACACCCGAATAACTCTGTCTGGCATGTCTGGTAGATTTGTCTCGATGTTCGTTTCCGGGTCCCAAAGCACTATAAATTCTTGAATTTCAGTACCATAGGTTAGACGGTGAACATAGACACACTTGTTGAAAAATTTGCCTGAACCAGCATTTTTCCCGAAGGCATCAGATAGGTATGAGCGTAAGCATTGAGACCAGATGTGTTCCCCATGAACTGCATGATCTGAGCTTCCCGCCCACCAGACGGGAAAAACTCGTAGGTAGGCTCTGCACCACCATCGAATGGATCTCGATTCGGCACATCTCGATTGATGTATCCACCGTTTTTGAAGCCACCTATCAGGGTGATAGTTCCGTCGCCGAGAGGTTCGGCTGCGGCATACCACCGCTGCTTTTGCATGGAGAGGACGGAAGGATCGTCGTACCACTGACAACGAGACGATGCAAAGTCGTCTGCATTTGTACATGGATTCAGGATACGAATAGCCTTTCGGCCATCCCATACACCAAGCCTTGCGTCGAAATCACCCTTTCCGTCGGAAGACGGAGTATCACCTGGACCAATTGCTGAATTTCCTCCAAACGTAACAAACGATCCGTTGGGCAAATGCATCCCTGCTGCACAGAAGACATTGGTCCTGACATCCATCGTTTCGGCCTGGCGGGTATTGATATCCCTTTCAAAATAGTTCAGCTAGATTTTGTAAGAATTAGAGGAGATACTTGCCAAACAGCACCCCAAGCAGAATGTCCGTTTATCTGGGCCTTGTTGCTTTCAGCTTTGTCTAAAATATATACTTTATCATTGTTGCCGACAAATAACTATTTCGGGTGTCAAGCACCGATAGCTATTCGAAGAGCGATTTACGCACCATCATCCCACTAACTAACGTGTCGCCCGCATCCTCAAAAGATCCCGCCCCTGCCGCCAATACTGTCGCCGATAGATTGAAAAGACAGGACAAGAACCCAAGTTTCCGCAATACCAACATGGCGCAGATTCCTGAAAGGAGAGTGTATGAAAAGAACGAAGACGTTGAAGACGTTGATATTAGCAACCAGTGACAAAAGGGCGGGGAAAGCAAAAACGTCAATTCATCATACCTTGGTTCCTTATATGATTGCTAGCACATTGTGCTGGACTTCGTCGAACAATGATCTTCTCATACTATTTGCTGTCTTCGTCCCGTATTTTGATGAACTCAACGTGGAAGATGGAACGCATGATGTATACAGCGTCCAGGTGATCGATTCAATGCAAAGAATCAATTGCAAGCACTGCAATGGTTGACATGAGAAACTAGCAAGATTAGTATCGAGATCAGTGCACTTCTTAACTAGATAGTTAGCGCACCGAGATCGTTGCCTGAGAATGTACGGGAGAAGAGCGTCGTTGGTCGCTGGTGCGAGGCTTTGTGTTGGTCGACATAGACTATAGTGACGACGTTGAGTTGAAATGGTAGCTGTCACATAATGTCACACCTCGTCACGGTTCAACGTCTTTCAACGTTCAAGCAGTAAGCTTGCACGAGAACCTAATCACGAACGCTTACACTGATTTTAAACGCCTGGTGCACTATTTTCGTTTGCCCGTACTTAGGTTTTGAAATTAGCGCGTCTGACACACGTTAAAATGGGCGCGGTGCCTTGTTGCGTCAATTTAGCGGTGGGGGATGCCCGTGTCGACGGGATACTTTCACCGTGTCCGACGGATAGATCGGCGTTCAAACGTTCATTCTGAATCAAGTCCTGCTTGTATTTTCGTTCTGGTAGCTATCAATCTACAGAATCGGGGGAATAAAAGGGCCTGCATGCGTGGATAAAGCAAAAAAAATGTATTGCGTAGAGTCCGTTTGCCTAGATTGTGTAGGTATGATGGTAAATTAACATACTTTGTGATGCCGATGTGATAGGAATAGTGGTTCAATGCACGGGCGGTGATATTAATGGGGTACGAGGATGACCGGCGGTGGCGAAAGCAAGGACCAATTCAAGTCAACGTGGGGGTGCAACGCGAAATCGGCGTGGTCGAGACGGTCGAGAGACGCCGGGGTGAATATCGATGAACCACGGAGCAGAGTGAGGGCGATGGACACGGAGGCAAACAGAAACAGGGTGGAGAGTACACGGAGGTAGTACAAATTTTCAGTCACGACGACGACGGTTGGAGCCACGGCGGCATTTAAATCCAAGCAGGAAGCGACCCAAGAAACAACAAACAAGAATAATTGCTGAAGACTATAAGCTAATCGTCATGAATAGGAACGTGAAAAGATGTCACTAAGTGTCCGATTGTCCCATGCAAAAATAGTGAAGGAAGAAAAGTGGGCATCCCCGAGAAATTAATACCGTGGCCTCCCGCCATGTGGTGTACTTGTACTCATTCTAGAATCTGCTGCATAAGGGTCCAACTCTATGCTCATCCCGTTAGAACGATATTGCGACACCCCGTTGTCTCTATAAGCGTCGAATTGTTGATGATCCACAAGATTCGCGTTGCTGGCACCCCATTGTGAACTTGAATTATAGTCCTGCTTAAAGGGAACAAACGCAGAAGAGTCAGAACCTCTAAACGCACGAGCATCATCACCGGCGCCGCCGTAGCCTTGTCCTTGTCCGTAAGCCACCAGCAGTAACTGGGGAAACAGGAGCTGCACTCATCGGGTATGATGCTGACGAGGCGGACAGATCTTGACGGTTGGCAGCACGTCGGCGCCGTGATAGACAAATACCAATAAGCGCACCAATAAGACCAAGGGCAACAACAGCGCCGACGATGACAGCGACTAGTTTGCCTGTATTCGATGTTCCTCCGTTGTTCGAGTTGGAATTGCCGCCGTTACCAGTGCTGGAACCATCAGCCGAACCACTGGCAGAGTCGAGACGAGTACTGGCCGGGAGAACAGAGGCGGCCTTCAAAGTTTGTGTCTCCACGTTACCGCTACCGACAATGACATACTGGCCTTTCGAAGGGATACCATTGATGACAACATAGACCCAGGCTGGTCCGGGCTGGAAGATGTTTGCGTTGGGAGGCATTTGGGCGGTGTGGAGAGTCAAGGAGCCGTCCTTGTTGACAGTGAATGTGCTGTTGAGTTGGAGATATCGCTGTCCCATGTTCATACCATGTGTAGTCCATCCAGGACGAACGACAGCGACATGAGTGTTCTCTGCAGCGGTGTTCGAAGATCCGGAGTAGGAGCTGGCTGGGACTGTGATATCGAAGGAATCACCACCATAGGACAAGGTGCTGGGGATGCCAGAAGGTTCTGGACGGGTGGATGCGGAGAAGTAGGGGGGATAGAAGATTTCGGCCCTGTACTCTGTGGGGAAAACAGTGGACGTGTTTACATCGACGTTGGGGTTGGAACCGGCAATGAGAACAGATGCATCGGGAAGGAGAATGGCAGAGGAGTGGTACAGGCGAGCAATACTGGACGTCTCAAATCCTGAGTTCGACCACCGTTTGCCTGAAGCAGCATTGGGATCATAGAGAGCAGGGGTGCCGACGGGTCCAGAGGCCAAGGACATACCATAAGGCATGTCAGCGTACAGCTTGGTCTCCCCGGTTGCCTCAGAGTAACCTGCTGTCCCGTTAAGACCACCGTTCACGACGAGCAATTGACCGGTGGGAAGGATAATGAACTGTCCCATTGTACGTCCTTCAAGCATGTTGTCGTCCTTGACGTATTGGGGTGCGGATCCATCTTCTGGTTCAGGGGTGATACGTTGGCAGTCGTTAGATGCAGGATAGTCCCAGGTGTTAATCCTTGGGAAAGAGTAGTCACCCCAGGCTTCGTCGGGCATGTCGGTACCACCACAGAAGAGGATAGTGGGGTTATAGTTGTTTGCAGGAGTCAAAGGCAACATGGCGGTGGCGCCGGAAGCAGGATACACACGGGCGATACCTCCCGGCATGTCAGGAAGATCGGTTTCAGTGTTGGTCTCAGGATCCCAAAGAACTTGGTTCATTAGTAAGAAAAAGTCACCGTGGTCAACATCTCAAGACTCACTTGTCGATATGTTGGCCTGGACGAACATCTTGCCCGATGGCATCAAGTATGAATGTGCGTACGAGTTGAGACCGGAAGTTTTAACCATGAATTGCATGACTTGGGCTTCGCGACCGTTGGCAGGGTAGAATTCGTAGGTCGGTTCGGCGGCACCGTGCGAATAGGCAGGATCATCGTTGGGGTAGTTTCTGTTGATGTAACCACCGTTGACGAAACCACCGAGGAGTGCAATAGTCCCATCAGCAAGAGGTTCAGCGGCTGAGTACCATCTCTGTTTCTGCATCGATAGGACAGAGGGCTCATCAAACCACTGGCATTCGGTAGAGCCAAAGTTATCCTTGGACGTGCAAGGGTTGACGACACGAATGGACTTTGATCCGTCAAAGTCTTGGTAGGTCGCATCCCAGGCGCCCGAAGCGCCTGATGGATTTCTTTGGGAACCGATATTTCCCCCAGGTCCAATAGCGCCGTTACCGCCAAAGGTGGCATAGGAGCCGTTGGGTAAGTGCATACCAGAGGCACAGAAAATGTTGGTTTTGATGTCCATGAGGTCGACATCGTGCGTGTTGATATCCCTATGGCAAACTGAGATGAAATTGCAAAAATAGACGCATGCCGAACGTACCAAACAGAACCCCAAGCTGGGTGTCCATTAATCCTCGCTGCATTACCCTCCGCTTTATCCATCATGTAAACCTTCTCGTCGTTACCGACGAACATCTAGCAGTGGAATTTGGGGTCAGCTAATGCGAGCGACCATAGCAACGCCCAACTGACCATCATTGCGCTAACTTGAGTATTCCCTCCATCTGCAAAGGATCCTGCTTTCGCCGCCAAAGTCGAGGTCGTCGCTGTCGCCAGCCCAAGGGCGAGTAAAGGTAGAGGTGTAAACATAATTTCAACAAGTCGTGACCGAGATTATTGAGTAAGATAAAGGATTGAAAATGCTCTAAATAGAGGCAAGCTGGGGGGCTCCTGAGGAGCAAAACTGGGTTGGTGAGGGGAAAGGGAGAAGGAAGAGGAAAGAATGTGGGTAGATGAGGTTCGGTGGAGGTGAAGGTACTATTATAGGGAGCGTCGTCAAACAAATAAAATCTCACACTCCCTGCCTTCCAGGACCCCGGACACCTCTCGCCGTACCGTTCCTGGTGAATCCCGGACCCCTCCGGACCCTCCCCGACCTGCCTCGCCCAGCCCAGATTTATTTTCGCTTCCTTTTTTGCATGAAATAACCTCGCCTTTGGTGATAGAGTACGTTGAACAAGCTTATTTGGCGCTTCAGCGAAGGCTTGGGCTCAGTCTCAGACGATATCCATATTTATTTTTTTTTCTTCGCGAAAATCACGACACTGCCTCTGGCGGTTTGTTATTTTTGGCACAGCAGTGTAAATTTGTCAAATACGAAATTTCCATCCACACAGTCATTTCTGTGTTTCGTTACCTGTACATAAGTATCTACCACTCTTCCCAGTTTCTGTCTCTCCCAACTCTATCGAATTTTGCATCCAGTTCGCGGACATATCAGTTCCAAGCCGAGGTTCCAGCGGGCTTACTTGGCCGCCACAAGGATGGTTCCGATATCGACGCGGCATAATTGCAACTCGACCCCATCCAAGCGACCCTGCCCAACGACTTTAAGCGACGCGAAACCGAATATAATTTCCTTGATTCACAGATGATCCTCTCGCGTCTGGATCGTGTCTCGCCGCTGGTGCTGAAGGCTGTCATGGAATTTGGCTGTTCGTTGGTGTCATTCATGCCTGCACCGTCAAAGATGTAGTATCAACTCGATTGATACGCCCATCGTGCTTGCATTTTTGATGCTACCACTGCCGTCCACCTAGACCGACAGCCGGCGGTGTGTACACGCGACCCTCCGTGTCTCCGACAGTCCGACCCCGAGCCGGACGAGTATTCTGCATCATTCATGTGGCCCGTGGGTCATTGTAACAACGAGGCTCTCAAATGCTAAGTCGGTGAACTCAAAGCGTAAAGCCTCTAAGCCTTGACATCGGCTCTTTTCGTTTGTCTTTGGCTTTCTCCGCAGAGACTTGGGCCTTGGACTTGCGTACAGTGTCTGCTGTCAAACCAGGCCAAGGAGGCTCAACCGTTTTCTGTAACGTGAGAGAATAATATTAACCCGGAGATCGTAAACGAACATAAGGAGAGGACGTACACACAGGAGATACCAGATGGTTCGAGTTACGAAGCTCCTAAAATGTCCGAGGGTTCCGCGAAACAAAGCTAAGAATCCGTTTGGTTCCATAATGAAAACGAAGAGAATCCGGGTTGAGGCAATTAGAGGCAATATTGCAACGTCTACATGGGGTACGAGCTTCCGGCGTAGTATTTTGAGTGTTGATTAGCGTGGTGACCTAGAACGATGGCAGCCGGATATTAAGAATATCCCCAAGTCAGATATCTGGATTCCGATAGCTGAGAACGGCGAACTCACAGGAACTTGACGCGCCACCAATGGATGGGAAATCGACTGTGTCCCTTGATAATCATAGCAGATATAGTTGGTACAGTCTAAGAGGCATGGTGATATACTAGTCTTGCGGTAGGCTCATCGAAATGAAACTAAAACTGGAACATAAGGGTGAAGAAGCGGCAAAGGCAGGATTGGGACAGGTCAAGAGAGTTGCGGTTAATTCAGTTGGGGCATAGATAGGTGGCAGGCGGTGTTCAATGATTCATGTAGGACTGGAATGGCCTAGAGGTTCCGTGTACGCGTTCTGAGTGGACATAACGATGCCCAAATAGGTCATAGAAAGAATGTAGACCCCGAGTGAACTGTAGATTTGTTCTTCGCACTGCCACACAGGAGCTCAGATGCCAAACCCAATATGAACGTCGAGCGCTACCACGAACCTGATCTACCGCATTAAACTCTGCACAGCTTCACATTCCGCGAATCGAAAGTCCGTTGGCTCCTACATTTGCTCTACACGACCGAGCACTGCATACCACAGTCCGAGTCTAACGGGTTCAAGATATGCCAGATATGCTCCAGTTTCAATCCAGGGCGACCTTCGAGTCAAGGTAATAGGCTTCTTCTTCTTTTGCCAGTGAGGGGATTTTCGTGGAAGAGGTGTGGGTGAGAAACCCAGGAGTAGTGGGTGTTGGGGTTGAACGTTGGACAAGGACCGTGGCTATACCACGTGCACGAACCACATCACTCGCTCCCGGTCACGAATCATGCAATATTCATAGACTCGATTCCAGTCGCTCCTGTAGGTGATGTCGCTGGCGACCCTACCGGCGGAGCCAGTACTTTGATCAACTGTCATCAAAGTGTTCGCAGCGTCTGGTTTCGAGACTATAATATTCAGAAGATACCGGATAAGAACGGACTTATCTGGTGTCAAGTGTGTTTTCAACCACTCGTACTCCCTCTTCCTTGAATACATCACAAATGCATCATGCAACGTCTAAATTGTGTACAACCAAGATAGGCGCGCGAATTTAGATATGGCATTAGCCAATCCTCACGTTCTGGAGCTGTATAAGAGGGTTATTCTCAGTTGCGAATTTGATGCAAGCGGAGAAGGTAAGTTACTCACGGGTGGATCGTCATGGTCCCCAGGTGTGGGAAGAATCCGAGGAGGTCGTCAAAACGACGCCACTGCGATTTGTGCTGCACCAAGTACTTGTGTTCGCCTTAATTAGCACGATCCTCCTGCGCTACTTCCAGTGCCGGCGGTAACCTTCTGACCGCTGTTAAACATTCTAAAAGTTTGCTTTGCCCAGCGTCGTCAGAGGTTGTTTCTCATAACTATATCGATGGATGAGCACCACAGTCCGCTCCACCAAAAGGTTCTATTGGGTGTGAGAGACGTGATCCGGAGTGGGAGCCGCCAGTCTTTTGGCAATGGTACTGTACCCACATCAGGGTTCGAATCGCTGAGCACGCTCAACAGCATTTCGATATAGTTTTGGCTCACAAACTTCGAGACTTCTGCTGATGCAATGGTAAGTGATATGTATGGCCTGAGAAATAACTGGCCTTACGTCTAGAGTGACTCGATTGGCTTCGGTAAACAGTGGGTCATGTGTAGCATGTGGAGCCTTGCGGATATCCGTTCAGGCGAAAAGGACTGGAAGTTGGCGCAGGAACTTGTGCATTCACAAGGTTTACAACACAATAGGTGTCTAGCGACTTGAGTTTTCGATCTCCTCCATCTTCTCGTACACAGCCTGGGAAATATTCTTTGTATCTTCGCCCAATCTCTTGTCCTTTGCTGCCGTTGCAAATCCCATTTTCCAAAAGTTCCACCTCTCCCTACTAAACCCTTGCGTGGAAAACGGAAGAAGCGGTCCTCCTCGAGCCGGATCACCTTCGTTAGGACCTGGTACCCACTGTCTTTCACTGTGGTATATCAGAGTCCCAGTAACAAAGATCCACTGAGCAGCTGCTGGAATATGCGCATCCAATGGTGACGAGGTTGTCGAAGGTGATTCTGAATCATCCGGGACCTTTGCAAATCCGTCCTCTTCAAAGGCGTCGCGGAGAGCCCAAATTGCGTATAGCTCAAAGTCCATAACATGCGCAAGAGTGACATGTGCTACGAACGCATTGAGGTTCACCCATTCTTTGCGTTCGTTATCACGTTCGGGGTCTGTTTCTGGTGGATCAAACCCTGGGTGTATGGATGGTCATGTTCATTTGTGGTTGGTACTACAGGCAATCAACTCACAATTCCATTCTTCCCTGATGACAGGACCAAATAATGGCAGATCATCCCAGACTCGCCCTCCCCAGTTCCGATATTGTTCTCGTTCACCGGTCTCGTTGTTTGTGACCATCGCAGGCGGTAACTTCTTGATAGCGGCCAAACAGTCCACTAATTTCTCCTGTGCAATACCATCCGAAGCTGGTGTATTCTTCGCCATCTGTGCAAATGCCATCCATAACCCCCATATGATATCATCGGCAGATTTCGTATCTTCCTTCGACCTGTCTGTATCCTGCAGTGCATCGAGAACCGGCGCCGTCAGCCGTGCGACGGCCTGGTCTACGTCGGTCGAGCCATGAAGAAGGCCTTGGAGGATTTGAATCTCGTTCTGAGAGGCAGACATGGTGGTCGTACTCGATAAGTCGATTCGATATTGACCATTATCGACCAACGTGCACACCTCCGCACAACATGGTCATATGGTAACCACATGCTGACATCACCAAATGGATGGGCATTATACGTCGAATGATGTGCACTGTGACTAGGGCATAGCCAGAGGTCGGTAGCTAGCGTAATGAAGATTTGAATTCGCGAGGCGTTGAGAGGAAGATAAGGGTAAACGGTAAACGGCTGATTACAGGCGCTCAGGCGCTTACTACGAGAAATTTTCGGACTCTCGGTCCGGTTATTCTACAATTGAGATACTTATACGCTACAGCATATGTTGGATTCTATTGCTCAACCAATGCAGCTTTGCTTCGGGCTCTGAGTCGTGGACCATATCGATAAAATATAAACGGAGCTGGGCAACCGATGACCAAACAAATCAGTGCTAGAATCGAATTCCCCCATCCTAACAAAAGGCAGTCCGTGAGGATCAAGATTAGATTTCAGGCGGAGTGCCACCTACCATCCCCAAGTTTGGCATACATCTTATCGGCAAAGAGCGGGAAGCCGAAGCCAGCAAATGCCCGGAATGAGGAGACTCCTGCGATAGCACTTGCTGCATGGAGCGCATAGTTATCCACCTGTCATCATACAACGATTGAGCTTCTGCGTCAGATTACACTGCTCAGTGAAAGACGTACCAAATAAGTCTGGACACACGTCCAGTTACCTCCTGGGATAAAGGTACAGTTAGTGAGAACCGAAGAAGGGAAATCAGACGTGTAATCACCAATCCCAATCGAGAAGATGAAAACGCCCAAGTCTGTGGTGCTGGGTTCAGCCGAGAAACGAAACAGTGGGATCGCAAACCTACCAGGGACCAGCCAAAAGGCTCTTGCATTACTCGTCCAGCCATAAATTAACAGTCCGATGGGTAAAGTTGTTGCGCTGACCATGAGGAGTGGCAGTCTAAACGGAAGCACATCAGAACCTGATCGGAAGTCTGAAATAACGCTGAATATACCTCATCTCTGGCGTACCTACTCCACCATTCTTCGCTTTCATCACACGGTAAATCTTATTCAAGACCCTCGCGCCAACCTGTCCACCCACTGTAGAGCCGTCAACAGACTAGATAAGGTACTTTTGACGTGAGGTCACGAACCTGTAGATCCCAGTGCTATAGAGAGATAGTGCAAACCAGCTACGCCAACATTTTCATCGTATTGGTCCGTAAAGACCTTCACAAAGGCTTGGAGGCATTAAGATGAGGTGGAGAGAATGACGTTCGAAGGGGCACTCACTCGTCAAACTCAGGTATAGAACACCATACAGCACCGCCATGTAGAGTGCAAATACCTGCACGATAGGCTCTGTTCCCAAGAAAACAATGGGTTTAATGATACCGCGACCCATGACGGTGGTCCAATGGCGATCCGGCACCTCGAAGGTTGAACGAATGTTAGACCTGCCGCTCTCCTTACGGAGCAAACGAGCCTTGCGTTTGAGAAGCTCCGGAGCATAAGTTTCACGCAGGAATATCTGGAGCAGATCATAAGATGGGACAGTAATAATAACAACTGACATCACTCACAAACCCCGCGATTTGCAAAACAGCGTCGGCGATGCTAACGCTCCAAAAGACCCATTGCCACTGACTTTTCAGGGCGATAAATCCACCGAGCAAGGGACCAGTGGCTGGCCCAACGAGCGGTGCCAACGAATATAACGCCTGCACATGATAGATGGAAGGTACACACAAAAGTGAGGTAATAGTAGGTCATCAGAATCAACAACAGAGATCAATCAGAGTTCGACCCACCATTGCCATTCCGCGTTCTTCAGGAGACCACAGATCTCCTACCACACCTCCACCAAGGGACTGGGGAGCAGCGCCCCCAAAGCCAGCAAGGAAACGGAAAACCAGCATCTGGGTCGGAGTGCGGGAGAACCCAGATAGCGTGTTGAACACTGAGCAGGATTCAAAATCCAGACTAGAGATCTATTGATGTACCACTTACCAAGAAACCAGATATTTGATACTTGAAGAATAATCAGTCTGCCAAAAAGCTCTGACAGAGGTCCCCAAATAAGAGGCTATCAAGAACGTCAGAGCTGAGCTACGGTGTCATGCAAACTTGGAACTCACGCCCAACGCATACGCAAGAACGAATATCGACAAGGTCATGTTCTCCATGATTGATCCTGGTTGAATGCCGAGGTCTTGAGATATGGCTGGAAGAGAAGGCGAAGATATAGAAGATGCTACGGGGCTAAATAATAATTAGTGAAGGCATGTTCTAGTGGGTGGAAAACCACCAACCTGATAAAAGTGAAAAGGCTGACAACGAGGGTCACAGTCCAGCGTCGATGCCTAGTCCAATTGCGAGGATTCTCAGGGTCATACGCGCCATTCCAATCGACGACAGTTTCTTCTTGAGATTTGGGCGACGGTCCGCGGAGGGTGACGGAGGATCCTAAAACTGTCGACGACCCGAAGCCTGATGA
Source organism: Paramarasmius palmivorus (assembly GCA_037176845.1). Classification (NCBI taxonomy): domain Eukaryota; kingdom Fungi; phylum Basidiomycota; class Agaricomycetes; order Agaricales; family Marasmiaceae; genus Paramarasmius; species Paramarasmius palmivorus. The sequence continues at coordinate 435,219 of JAYKXP010000001.1, read as the reverse complement.
GCTCTCAGCCTTTTCTAGGTCGATAGTGGTATCTAAGCTATTCCTGTGAGTAGCTACAACGCGATCAATGCGATGCAAAAATGTTTGACGCGTAATGGTAAAACTTACGTTCGGGAAGAGTAATAGATTGTATAGTGGAAGCACGTCGAAGGGGTCCTTCAGTGAATCCAGTATGGGTAGATGTGTTTTCTATCATCGGGTAGAAGTTCAATATTGGACCTGTGAATGGCTTGGATTATAGGTGTCTTGCCAGGAGATTTCATTCGCGTCATTATTGGCTGGCAATCCACTTTCCAGTAAGAGAGCAAACTTTCACATCGTAGTTATCCAAGCGACGCGCAGCAATTTTCCACAGCAGCAGATAACGATACAGACAGGAACCGTCTCACGCATGAAAGCATGCATTGAGGCATGAATTGGAGCTACGGAGGACAAACGATGTTCCAGTGGACACGGGGATTTCCTCGGGCATGTGAGATTAGGTATTGATGACGATGCTAGATTCGAAAAGAAAGCCATTAACATCGAACTGTTGACGATTTGACGTGTAAAGTGTTACCCTGTTTATGGGAATGGATTTGGGAAAACGAGGAATCCGATACCAGGGAATGTTGAAAGAAGAAATTTGCTGGGTTGAGCCTGGGAAAAACACTCTTGTCTCTCCACCATCATTCGTTCGCCCTCAAAGCCAAATTCAGATGTTTAAAGGCTACTATTTTCTTCTTCATTGGCCCCGGTGTGATAGTCGCTACTGCGCCTCAATATTGCTGTTGAAATGGTTGAATTCATCCCACGATATGGAGCTTTTCGACGCTATCTGGCAGTCAACGTGTTCCTCGCCTCAATCTCCAGACAAGTCGGAACTGCGAACCTGATGCGTGGCGGTTGTGTGGAATCTAGCTCCTGTCGCCTGTGGTAGAATTTTGCATGTCAAGGGTCGAGTAACTGGAAGAGACTACCGGTTATAGTTGGATGAGGTGAGGGAATGTGAGTAGACTGTTTTTCCAACCCTGAAACAAACATTGACTATCGGTTAGCGTGGAATCACCTGGAATCGTTCTCGTATTTTCTTAACCAATGAGATACAACCAGGGCTATCCTGATCCACCAATGTCAGATGGTCCTGTTCTGCAATACTTCACCTCTGACTTGCGACATCCACTCCACGATCACTTTGTTGTTATTCGATTACAAGCATTTTCGTCATCAATCTGTTCAGGCATACTTTGTGCTATAGATTATCTCTCACGTTTACTTGTGCTGCTTCGTGATGGGGTGAAAGTGAGTGGGTACCTCGTCCTCTTTCCCGGGTTATGGACGATGGTTCTCCACCCCAGAAACACGGGCTCCACGACGATGGTTCCGTTCCATATGGATTCCGGCTGAATGGTACCTTGCAATGGGTATTCTTTTACTGTTCCCTTTCCGCAGTGCTATGTGTGGCTCAGGCAACAAGAAACACGCAGCAAGAAGTTCCGTAGGAGCAATTCCTTCCGTGATATACTGTTAGCGCTCCGCACTGACGATTCCTCTCACCGTTGCAGATCTTGGCATTCATGACTAACAGCAACTTTGCGATGAGAAATGCGATGCTATTGAACTACGCCACTGAGTATTTAAAGGTGCTTCCTTTCCTTCTAGTTCTTTACATTCACTACTCTTTCTCAGAATCATCACTCAGAACGTTTCCTCATAACCTGGATTCTCATTACCCGTAAAGCATATTAACCATGCCAATGCTGTGAGATCCTCTTGATTTGATTCCCTTCCTTTGCGCTGACTTTTGTTCTAGAGCTGATCCTTCTACAAAGTATCTGCCCTACGCCGACGTGCCGTTTCCGAGCGACTACGTTCGTAAGTGGCCAGCGAAACGAACGACGGAGGCTCCTGTGTGGCTCTCTACCGATCTCCGCGACGGAAACCAAGCTTTGGTCAATCCCATGAGCAATGCCACCAAACTCGAGCTCTTCAGGTAAGCCCTTATATTTGTTGCCAGGGTTTAACTAATCTTCCATTTATCCTAGACTTTTGGTTAAAATTGGTTTCAAAGAAATAGAAGTCGCATATCCATCCGCTTCCGATCTAGAGTTTCAATTTGTACGCTCCCTCATCGAAAACAACGAGATTCCGGACGATGTGGCTATTCAGGTTAGTTCTTGAAGATTTTGTAGGTGGCGCAACGCTAATGAAAATAATAGGTGATAACACCGGCGCGTGAGGATCTCATTGCTAAATCCATTGCGTCGCTAGCTGGTGTTAAGCACGGTATCATCCACCTCTACAATGCTGTATCACCTGTCTTCCGCGAGGTCGTCTTCAGAAACAGCAGGGAGAAAACAATCAATCTGACGTTGAATGCCGTTCGCTTGGTCAAGAAATTGACTGAAGAAGAAACTGCCCGTTCAGGTCGGTCTCATCCCAATTTGTATCCTGTTCCTTCGTTCTCACTCTAAGTGGTACGCATGCAGGTGCCAAATTCACTCTCAATTATTGCCCGGAGACCTTCTCTCAAACTGAACCAGAGTTCGCCGTCGAATTAGCGAACAAGGTCCTTGCTGAATGGGGGAAAGCCACTCCAGAGGACAAAGTCTACTTCAATCTCGCTGCCACTGTCGAGTGCGCACCGAGCAATCATTACGCTGATTTGGTTCGTGCGACGTTTTTCCCGGTACACGCGTGTCCTGATTGTTCCATATCTAGGTTGAATACTTCAGCACGCACATTAATCAACCGGACGCTACTATCGTCAGTATTCATCCTCACAACGACAGAGGTAAGGCGCTTCTGAATACGTTGAGTCCTTCGGAACCTGATCGACTTGAAAATAGGCACGGCGGTGGCTGCTGCAGAACTCGGCCTTTTAGCGGGTGGTCGTCGTATCGAGGGTTGTCTTCTCGGGAACGGCGAACGCACTGGAAACGTTGATCTCATCACTCTTGCCTTGAACTTGTATTCACAAGGCGTTTCTCCTCGTTTGGACTTTTCTAATCTCCCCGAGATCGTACAAATTGTCTGCCGCTGTAACGAGTCTGCGGTCCCCGTTCGCTATCCATACGCGGGCACCTTGGTATTCTCTGCTTTCGCAGGCACTCACCAGGATGCCATCAAGAAGGGGCTCGATGCACAGGAGAAACGATGGACCGAAGTTGACCGTACTGGCAAAGGCACGAAGTACTGGGCCATGCCGTATATCCCTCTTGATCCCAAGGACCTTGGTTATGGCTACGAAAACCTCATCCGCGTCTCTAGTCAGAGCGGAAAAGCGGGCACAGCTTATGTCGTCAAGCAGACAATGCAGCTCGACATACCACGTCGGATGCAGGTAGCATTCTATGGAGTCGTTCAGAGCGCATGCGAGAAGTCGGGGAAGGAGATGACCACGGCTCTCATCACCCAGACATTCAAAGCGACTTATGGACTCAGCTCCAAGCCCATGGGACGACTCTTCTTGCAGTCTTCACGCTTCACGCCAATGTCACCCTCGTCGTTGTCAGATTCCTCTGATGACTCTGACCAGGAAAGTCTGGTGCGCTTCGATGGACAGGTTCTGTGCGATGGCAGGTCTCGCAGTATCACAGGCGACGGGAAGGATGCTATCGAGGCCGTCCTTGATGCTCTCACTACCGACCTCGATTTCGAATTGCGCATGGGCGAGGTTGTCCACCAGACTATGTCAGCAGACAACATGCCTGAACCCAAGGCTGTCACATACCTAGAGCTCCTTCCTCCGGGCTCACAGCCGTCCAAGTCTGGTTTTGGAAGTGTTTGGGGTGTTGGCGTATCTTCGGATGGGGATACATCGAAGGCAAGGGCAGTCATTAGTGCTGCAAATGGTCTTGTTCAGGGTAGGCAACTACCAAAGGCAAAAATGGTTTATACGCCGAGACGGGATATGTCTGTACCGAGATCAGAAAGCTGGATTCGAGACGTCAAGATGCGCACTGGGCACGGTGTACCGCACACTCCCGATAAGGATGTGCTGTTCCAGCTAGAAGCGTCGAAGTAATTTATCGTCTTGACAGTGGTTCCCTCTTCTCTTCATTCTGGGCGTCGTAGCATCGTTATCCTAGCGAACCAATACGATATTACTTACCTATGTATATTTTTCCAGGTATTTTACGTTGATGTAATTTACTTAGATGCGTTCAATTCAACTCAGATTCTCTTCTCTTGCATTGCCGCTGAATATTGAAACAAGTCTATTATTCCAACAATTGAGCTTCTACCCAGCCAATGCGACCCGTCCCTCTGCCTGACTTGGATAGTCGTTGTTTCAATGATTCTGTGGGTTATTGGTTACATAGTGCAGCGAAAACTTTGTAGGCCCTGTCAGTGCAAAGACACCACACAAGTAAACGAGAGACTAACCATGTCATTTCCAATCGCTATAACCAGTAAGCCGCTCCTCAGCTCAATGTGTGAGGTACTTTCTGCCCTTTGCCAACCTCCTGGCCAAAATCTTCCTCCCTCCTTTGCTCCGCTTACGTGCGAGGAAACCATGTCGCCTCTTCCTCACTCGCTGCGAAGGCTGATATTCCGTACCGCGTTGGGCATAACGGACTTGTTGCTGCTGTAAAAATGGCGACGGCGAGAGCAAGAGAGACTGTAATGGTGACGGTTTTGTGGAATTGAACGTCGGTGAGAGACGTGGACGAAGGGAAGATTGGGTGAGGAAGGGTGTGATAGGTCGTGTTATTTGGCGTGAAGACGACGCTGAAAGTAGAGACCTTGGACCTGCAACCAATCCTTCAGGCTGAAAGCGCAGTGAACGCGATAGTAACTGGCAGAGAGAAGGCGGTATACGAGGCATGGTTGAGGAAGGAAAAATCGGAAGGCGCGTGCTGAAAGCTGTCAAAAAAGGAAATTCTCACCTGTCCCCGCCTGAAGGCCTGGCTCCAGGGTTGCAGACTAGTGGTCTTCAAATCTCTAATTCGCAGAGCCCGAGAAGCTGTACTGAGCTACTAGGTCTATTGATATTCTTGTATAAATAAAACGAGAGTTAAATTATATAGCATTCTACAATTGTTATCTTGTCCAACGTCTAGATCCTATCAACGTTCCTCTTCTTCCTCTTCCCATATAACATCTACTTCTCCACTTCGCCCACTCGACAGTTTTGCTTTCTCTTCCTCCATTCTCTTCTTATCTCTCCATGCAGCCCAAGCACTCAGCCCTACCGCCACCAAACATGCAACAGTAGTCAATCTAAGCGAATCAACGTAACACGCTCTGCCTGCAAGACACTGGATCTCTTTCTCAGGTGCACTAGGTCCAAAATCCGCGGGATTCGGTTTCGACGTAGCAGAGTCGCCTTCATGAGCGTCCAAGTTCCGTCCAAATGCTACAGAGAATATGTTTCCTCCAATCAGAGGAGAGAGGGATAGAAATCCCCAATTTTCTGAGAAGTGTGCTGTATAGAAGGTTGGGAAAGATCAGTATCGTGTCGAGACCGGTCAGCAGTTGGATGGTGGCATGGGAAGGGGCGACGATCGCGAGTATGTGTGACGGGGGAATGAGAGAAAGATAAGAAGTTCGCAGCGGGTTATAGTTAAGACGCGCTGGGAGAATGAACGAAAGGGCCGTTGTTGGCCAGGACGCAGGTGATGAAGTCGATTTAAAATATCCCAACTTACCTAGGCCAAACCACTCTACACAGAGTGCAGCGAATAATGAGAACACTGTTCCATATCCCAATCCCAGGACTGCAGATGCCTTCCACAGGTGTTCTACAGTCTCAATATGGGTAGCGATGAGTTGTGAGATCAACACCAAGAAAGAAACGAGGAGCAGTAGGTAAGATCGAGGTAATCCAAGCCGAGCTTTGATGAAATCCGAGAGAAGGCCTGGTGAAAGTCCCAATGAGCCTTAGGTTATGAAATGCACCAAGTTTGTCGTACCGATGAAAACTCTCCCTGAGAAATTCATGAAACTGACTGTTGAGACTTGCGCAGATTGCCATTTGGAAGCCTGCACTGGATCGAAGGCCTCCAGAACTTCATGAGCATAAAGGGCCTGTGACATGGATCCTACGTTGTTGATGTCTACCATTTTTGGCTAGATGAGAAACGTCAAGGGCTACGCGGAAACCAATACATACACATCAATCCCGTCCCGCTGACTGCCGCTTTCGTGAATCCAGTGACTAACGACCGAATAGAATAGACTCACGCAAGGATAAGATACCAAACAACACCCAAAAGTCTAGAGTCTTGAAGAGGCTTAAACCATGTACATTTGGTCCTGATTCGACGGGTATATGTCTGACAGTACTTCTTGAATCGCGTCGACTGCGCCGGGAAGAAGCCCTGGTCCGCGGTGGGCTCAGTTCTACACCACGACCTTCCTCCAAGACCTCTTCGTCCTCATCTTCGGGTCCTAGCAAGTGTGTTCGGCTGTCGTTATCGTGGTGGTGATCGAGAACTGTAGGCGTTATGGATGCCGCGTCAACTTCCGCGTAGTCAACGTGTTCGTGGTCGTGGTGGAAATGATGGTGCTCGACCTCGGATGGCGGTAAAGGAATAGGTCTGACGGTGAAGAAACCGACGAGCATGGGAAGTGAGGTACCCAGAGCTAGAAGTAAAAGGAATGAAGAAGTGTCGCCGGGTGTAACGAGATGAGCGAGCGTAGAGAAAAAGAATGCTGATAGTCCAAAGCCGGAAATGACTAGTCCTGTAGTTGAGCCACGCTAGAAAATACTTGAGGCATTAGTGATTGCAAAAATAGAATGAGGATGTAAGACAACGCACGACGTGGTCAGGGAAGGATTTGGCTGTAGTGTTTATCCCGCTGCACATTCCAGCGTTTCCACCAACTCCAGTCATGAAACTGCATAGAACTAGGAGAAATATTGTGAAATGTGATAGAGATTTGGTCCCTTCAGGAAGGCCGTTGCTGTAAATTGTCCGAATGCCCGAATATCCTATGAGATGAAGGGCAAAAGAGCTGAGGAGAGGGATTCTGGGACCCTTCGAATCGACTATTTTACCCCAGAATGGACCACTGAGATACATTCCAACTAGAGCCGCAAAAGCTTCAACAGATGACCAGAGACTTAGTAGGCCTCAGGACTGACCGTTCCCGCCGAGACCAACGACATTGAGGATTGTATGGTTTATGTGAAGTCGTGATCCAAGTTGAGGAGAGTAGGCTGCAGGTTCCAGTGAGTTTCAATGTTGTAAAACTGTTATCGATTGCCTCGCCTGAATATACCTGAACATCTCTGGTTCAGTAGCATTAAAGAGCCAATTCTGCTGCTACTCACATAGTTTGTACCAGAGGCCAAAGAGCAAAGAAGGGAAGCAAGTAGAGTAATGATTCTAGGGAGAGAAAATGTTGCAGGAATGTCTGAAGACGACATGGTATGCCTGCACTGCTGCAGGCTCCCTGCAGGCTATAAATGATAAGAGTTGCAGTTCAGTAAGCGAAGCGGGACTCCGAATTCGGTTTCCTGTCAATGGGCGTCTATCTCTGGTCTATCTCCACGTATGTTGGCGGCCCGCTGACCACGGGAAGGTGTTGCCTTTTCAGGACGGTTCTGTGGCCGAGGCCGAGATCCGGATTCCGGACACGAAGAACAATGGACTCGGTCATGTGACGCATGTTGCACAAGTAGACGCCCGAAATTTAAAGTCCTTCACCTCACTCCTTTGCCTCATGCTACCATGACCTCCGAGTTTCTTCAGGATTTCGCAGCTATTCGTCATCACATTACTCTCCCAGAAACAGAGGAATCATGGGATACCATAGCCAAAAGCATTTCCAAACTATCCGACCTCATTCATAATGGAATGCCCAACGAAATCGTTTCCGTACTTCGAGATGTATCCCGGAATATCACCAACGCGCTACGATCAGAGCGTACAAGATTATGCGGACCTGCTATGGAGCTCATCACGGCAGTCTCGGCAGAGTTGGGAATGTCTTTCGAGCCTCTACTAGCCATTTATTTCCCAGTTCTTCTGGCATTGTGTGCACGGACCAATAAAGTCATCGTCAACAAGGCACGGGCAACCGTATTTGCTATAATAGAAAATGTGCAGCTCTCTGGAGTCTTGCCATACCTACTGCAGAATATCAAGGACAAGTCGACTTCGCTCAGACTCGTTGTCGCGGATGGTACTATAACGTGTTTGGATAGCCTTGACCCCAAGGAATTGCAAAGGAGAACCGGAGCACAGAAATAGAGACGATTATCAAGGCTACCTCAAGAGATGCGAATGCCGACGTGAGGAAGGCAGGGAAGAAGGCATTTATGAAGTATAAAGTGGTCTTACCGAACAGAGTTGACACGTATGTGATGTCTTTTCAGCCTTACTGGAGATTTCTAATGGCTGCCAATCATAGTTTTGTGGCTCCTTTAACTCCAACGATCAGAAAATACCTTGAAGTGCGCCCCAAAGCATCTTCTGATCCTACCGTCGAAAGCAGGCCCATCTAAACCACCCATCAAAAGATCCGAGAAACCCCAACCACACCCCCTTTCTTCATCGACCTCTGCAGTTCCTAGTAATCGAACTGCCGGTGCCCCTACTATCGGCCGGCCTGAACGGCCCATATCAGTGCCACCCCCATCGTCCAACTCAACCGCAGCTATCAATCCAAACCCAAATACCCTCACTGCGTCGCAAAGGGATGCTATTAAGGCTTCCATGGCTGGAGTACCTAAGCGCCTTCCGCCATCATCCACATCCAATGCCCATTCGAATGCGATGCCTCCTCCGACAATGCCCATGCGCCCTGCTCGATCCGGGCATTCAACCTCGAACTCAACCTCCACGACGCTACAAGGAGCGCCGGACAGACCGACTCATTCACGAACAACCTCACAATCGGCAGTGAATGGATCATCAGCTCCAGTTCGCTTGCCTGCCCCACCGATGCGTGCTGAGAAAGGTCATGCTACTGCACCAAGTGGCCAGCCCGCACCTCCTCCACCACAGCGATTCGCTGTTTCCTCTCATTCTGAAACGTCCCGTGAGCGTAATGCCGGTCCCAAGAAGCCTGAGCTGCCAAAGTTACAACCAGAGCCTGCTCCAAGAGCTAGGACAAGGACTATGTCAATGAAGAACCTGCAGAAGCCTGCAGCCAGTTCTGTCGATACCGGTGCTCGGGTGGATAATTCCAAATCGACTACAGCAGTTCCTAGTGGATCAAGTGCTCCATCCTTGAACAGATCCAAGTCCACGGCAGTCATCACGAAAGCTGCGACTAAACCTGCATCTTCATCCGCCGCCGATGCTCAGCAGAAGGTCACAACTGCCTCGCACTCCAATGCCTCGAAATCTACATCCACTATTCCTCCCAAAGCCGACCACAGCGACGGCGAAATCGGGCGCGCCTAACCTGTCCAAGTCTACCACTACGTCGAAACCTGCACCTGCTCACAAGTCCTCGACCACAACTTCCAAACCAGCCTCCACAATCCCTCCTTCCGACAAACCGCAACCTGCTCCAAAGCCACGAGTAGGTCTCACGGCTCCCACAGCAGCTTCTCAGTCTCGTATGCAAGCCAAAAAGAGTGTGCCGAATCTCAAGGCAGGTTCCACTGCGACGACTGGCGCTGCCAGGAGCCTGCAGACGAAGAAGAGTATTGCTACTATCCGAGCAGCTGCGAGCGAAAAGGAGATACCGAGGCCCAAATCTCGTGCTAGGAGTCAGACTGTAACCTTCAGCTGCTTCCTCTAGCCGTCCACCGAGCAGACGAGATCAAAGTAGTCGCCCCACCGAGTAGAAGGGAACAGATGGCACATCCACCGAGTCAACGTGACAATAAGAGCCCGAGCAAGTGAGCAGGCCTCCCAGCAGGAAAAGAGGATCAGGCCAGCCGCCCTCCGAGCCGTCATAATGAAGATGACGAACAAGTTGTTGCGGTGACTGAGGTGGATAGTGAGCACGTCGCGAATGAGGCTGAGGTTGCACAGTCTCCCGAAGAACCTTCTGAACCAACTCCCGAGGATGGTGATGTGGAAGGGACATCTCCCGAGGTGCAAGCTGATCAAGTAACGCCCTCCAATAACGAAGAAAAAGAGGACCAGTCTGCCCCAGCTATCAACACACCCCAGATTATCACTCCTGATCCCCAGACACCTGCCGTATCAACGACGAAGAAGCTCGGTGATCAGAGCAAGACTCCAATCTCTGCTCTTTTACTCTCCATTGAGGAAGGCTTCATGTTCAGCCCCGGCGCACCTTTATCACCCGCTGAGAAGTACTTGAACATGCCGACGAACTTGGAAGGCGGTTTCCGATTTGGTGTTCCAGGTCCTCTATTTACAAAGGCTGACGCTGGAGAGAAGGCGGCTAATGAGGGACGTGAAGCATTGGGGGAGCTTGGGAATCAATAACGTTTTTGGGCGATCTTCGCGAACGGCGAAGATTGATGGTTTGTATTGGGCATCATAAGCCGACCAGACGAGATAAGCTGAGGGTTGCTTATATAGTCATTTGGTTTAGGCCAGGTGTAAGCCGGGATTGGGTTACAACTGCTACCATTTTGCGCTATCCTTCAGTAATGACTACCTTTGTGATACACATAGATTTACGATACGACACTTTGTACTTACCGCCGCTTTCGCTGAATGCATTTACTCCATACATTTTCAATCACGCAGAATTTGTCTACTGTTTCCGCAAAGCTGCAGGTTTGTTCAGACGTCGACCATGGTGTTTTAGCACTTCGTCATCCAGAGACAGGAAGAGAAGAGGCTCTGCGACAGACCTTCGCAGTTCAAACCACCCAATATCATTTGGATGAAGTTGCATCGCAGTAAGAAAAGACATTATACACGTTTATTCAACTTTTGGGGTATATATAAGCTAGCCATGGGCGGTCATAATCTACATAGAAAAAAAATAGAAGCATGTGGGTAAATTAGGACAACATCGTACAAGGGAGACCAAGGAAGAACGGCATAGAGATGAAGGCATAAAAATTAAGCATGCATACCACAGGCTTAGCCCGTGCTCTTGCGACAGAGAAGAGATAAGAATAGTAGATCAATAACTAGGCTACAAGAGTCGTGTAAAAGAAGAGACCATCAAAAGGTGCGACGATAGCCGTCGTAGTTATAGCCTTGTCCTTCCTGACTGTGATAAAAGATATGGCCACTCTGCTGTCGAGGCGAGTGACGAGGAGAAACACTTTCTCTCCCCCAATGTTCCAATTCTGGGAATAGCTCTGCAATGCCAGGCAGAGGAATGACCGGACGGCTGGGGCTTGCGATAGGATCACCCACCAGGGATTGCGTAGATGAAATAGGCGAGTGGCTGGGATACATGTATGGGAGGTCGGATACAGTAGAGGAAGGGGATGTGAAGGGGCTCGACGTAGTGGCGTCGCTCCTGTAGGGTAACGAGCGCATGTCGACGTTGGTGTTCGAGTTGACCTCGCTGGCAACGTTGGGCTTGCAAGGTCCTTTTCGCTTTCCGACGTAAACGGTTTTCCTGCGTAGAGGGGGTACGTAGCCGTGATGTCTCTTGCGATGGCGGGTGAGTGAGCCAGGGTCACCTGTTGCGAACTCGCAATCGGGACATGGTAAGTCCTTGATCTTGGAGCTAACATGTACCGCCACACTTTAATCAAAGTTATGTGGAGAATATTTATCGGTACTCACTGTGTCTTGAGGTGTGTGATTAGATTTGGTCTTTGAAAGGTCGAGTACTCGCAGCCTAGTACTGTGCATGTGTAAGACCTGGGAGATGCAAGCAACTTTGAGTCCGTGACGCATAGAGAAAGTTAATTAGTAATTACGCCTTGGCTTTCTCTTCTCCTTCAAGGTGAGTGCGAGCATGACGATTGACGTCGCCAGAACGACTGAGCTTCTGTCCACAAACGGGACATTCGGTTTTGGAGTGCTTTTGAAGTTGACGATGGTCCTAGAGAGCGCATTTAGTCTGCGAAAATGGGACGATAAGAAATGACTCACAGCACGAGGTTCGAGAGTGTGACGAGCCATGTTTTCACTAGAATATCGAGAGCTATTCCGAGGGAGGTTTTCTGAAAAGGCGGCAAGGCAGGTGGTTGGAGGTTTTGGGTAGGGAATGAAGACAAGGCTTGCCTTTTAACGGGACGATCGAGGGAAATTATGATCAGAAGATCATCGGAGGTAACTCCAAGTTGGGCGCAACACCAATCGTCCTGGAAGTGCTTGCAGAAAATTTCCTTTGTAGGAATATTGTCTGGGGTTTATGTACACAGATGCACACAACTGTTGAGCCACTCGACACCCAAAAAGTCGAAAAAGTTCTGAGTCAGCATGTGCATTGTTCCTTCACCTATTTTCCCGCATGTTAGCGAGAATATCCTGGGTCGTCTGGCCGATCGGAGGCTGGTCGGAGATGCAGGGTCCCAGCTCTATTGTCCAACGCCTATGCATGGACCAGCATAACCACGTAGCATGGGTGTAGTGGCCGAGGCGGCGTCGCTGTGGCCTGTGACAGGAATTTTGTCAGAACCATTGTCTGGCTAGAGCAAAGGGTATCTCCTACATACCCTGGCCATAGCATTCGGTTTCATCTAACCAAGTACCCCTTTCGAAGCAACACCTCGAACCGAGCATATGAAGCTGCATGTTGGAAGGTACCGACAAATGGAGCTCGCTGCTGGACCGCACCATATTTGTTTCTTGACACCTAGGCAAGAGAACCAACGGTAATCGAACAGAAACGCAGCTATGCCGACGATTCTTCCTTGCACAAATGGTTCCAGCATCCGTCTAGTGTAGAAACATGCACCTCCTTCTCTTGCCGGTGCAGAGCACTGGTACTGTATTGGCCGCGGGGCGCTGGCAGTTCTATGAGACATACACATTGGATTGGTGGGTCCTAGTTATTTTAGAATCTGCACGGAAACTTACTAGGATACCAGGATCAGCCCGAGTCAATTTATGATGCCCAGCAGCGAATTCAGAAGCCCAACCACGGATTATTCACGAGTAATACGGCTCAGAAAGACAGCAGACTAGGACTGGTAGCGTTTTCAAGATCGAGTAAGCTGATTTGACACGAAAGTCCAATTGTATAGTCATCCTCGTTTCAGATTCAAAAGGTGAACGATCTTCGCGGAAAGTCCCAGTTGAAGCCACCTACTCGAAGGAACGCGATCATTTCAGGCGTACAAGAGGATATGCCGTAGTGGTTCGAAAGGATGAATGCAATCGTCATTCCATATACTTTGGCTATTGTTTTGCGTAGAAATCTCTCGTCCAGATGAAGGCTCGCCCCAGACGACAATAGTACGCCCCAGCTTCAGAGTATGTAGCTCGCCGGCACCGTTCAGTGTTTCGGTCAAGCTGGAGTCCAAGGCGCACTAACACAGTTGCTAAGTTGGCGAAAGCTGTGGCATACATACACCCGATTCAACACCTCAGCAACCAGATACTGGTGTCTTTCATTCTTGTGGAACCGACGAAGGTTTGGAGTCGCATCCGAAGGAGAACCACTGTCCTTCGCTGTTCCTTCCTGTCGCTGTCCGAGAATAACGCTGAGTTTAAGCTTTGAGACGGTGATGGAGATGTGACGAGACCTGGCTCGCTAGGTGACACGTCCCTCTTTTTGGTTACCATGACTCGGCCACTATCCGACGATTATCGAGCCATTTCACCTGGCTAGAAGTTCTTTCAATGCCCTGCGAATCCAAGAATCTTCCTTTTATCGGGTTTCCAGCAGTCCAGAATTAGGGGAAATGCCATCGATGTGAGTTCTTATCCTACTGGTTAGCCCAATTTAATTCCTATTTAGTCGTCCAGAGCTTCTTAGAGCAGAATTTGGACCCAGATTTGAGAGAAAATCGATATATACAATGCCGACAGATCCTCTTTTCTTTCTCCTCTCAAGATGTCAGACAACTATACCCATGGTATCTCCTACACACCGTCTTCGCTGGCGGCTCGCCAACCACTTGCACCTGAGAGTTTGAAGGGGAATGGAATAGGTGAGTGTTTCTATTGTCGGAAGTAAGACATATTGTACTCATTTTTTTTTTGAAGCCTACGTTCGTCTCCAATGGCTAGACCTCGTCAATACCCTGCGCGAACGGATAATCCCAATATCATATTTTTTGAAGATGCTCGAGGCTTCTCGTCCTGGTGTCACCATGGCCAAGGTAGCCTTGGGTCTGATCTACCTGAATATAGCTGAAGGATTCAGTGCTATCGGCGAAATTGTATATGTGCTCGACCTCTCGACACTCATCCAATGCCCATATGAACCAGACCACGCGATAGTGTTGGGATGGTTCCAGGAAAAGGTCCCAGTACATGGTTCTGTCAACTCGGAGCTTTGCCCTCGAACTGCCCTACAACGTGTTGCTGCGTGAGTGGCGCTTTGGTTGACGATGCTATTCCTATACTGAACTATACTCTCAAGTGATGCAGAAACACGAGCAAAAGTCAAGTTCCTAGTTGGGTTCGAGACAGAGTTCATTCTGCTGAAGTCGACCGACCCAATTACTCCAGTTAATGTTCACAGCTGGACAGCCGGAGAAGCTTTACGCCCAGGCACCGTCGAAGCACGCGTCTTGCGCGAGATTGTTGACTCTCTTCAAAAGTCTGGAGTAGAGATAGATATGTACCACGCAGAGGTATGTCTCGTCCCATCTTCTCATCATGCTCTTCTCACTCTCGTGTAGGCTGCACCTGGTCAATACGAAATCGTTTCCAGTCCTCTACTCCCTCTTCCAGCCGCCGATGCCCTACTTCTCACCCGGGAAACTATTCGAAGCGTAGCAGCCAAGCATGGTTTACACGCCACACTCGCTCCACGACTCTACAATGACAGCTGTGGTAGTTCAACCCATACCCATATTTCTGTTCATTCCACGGACGACAATGCACCCCCGAAGCCCAAAGGCAACATGTCCTCAATAGAGTCGTCATTCCTTGCCGGCGTTCTTGATCATATCCCTGCAATTACCGCCGTCTCCCTTCCTATTCCTGCCTCATACAAGCGTGTTGTGGATGGTGTGTGGAGTGGCGGAACCTACGTTTGTTGGGGAACTGAGAATCGTGAAGCTCCAGTCAGGCTCACGAATGCTAGTTCTCCTCATTCACGGAGATTCGAGTTGAGATTTATTGATGGCACATGCAATCCCCATCTTGCCCTTGCTGCCATCATCGGGGCTGGAAGCCGAGCTATTGAGAAACAGGTACCACTCCGAATCAAGGATTGTGGCGTTACCCCAGCGGCGCAGCTCAGTCTAAATGAAAGAGAGGAACTAGGCATAACTCAACGGATGGCGTTGACGTGGGAGGAGTCGAGAACCAATTTTGCGAAAGACACGGTGATGCAGGACATCTTTGGAAGCGATTTCATTGACAAATTTTTATCCGTCAATAAGGTGGGTCTACATACAATTCAATCTAAATTAGGCTTCTTATTATTCTCTGCGTTCTAGACACTGGCAGAAAGTCTTGCAGAGGAAAACGAGAGAGCAGAGGCTAAACGGCTCGTTGAATACTATTGACGCAAATGCCTTGCAGACTGAATATCCGATTCTTGTCCCAAGTAGACTTATGATTTTCTGAACGTATCCATGATACCCCTCGTGACCTGAACGGCTTTAACGCTCCCCCGAATGCTGAACACATGGCGCTGATTTCGTACGACAGTGACATTACTCTACTTTTTCCATGCTGTCCCTTTATCTCTTCCTCAATGTCCCTAACGAAAGAACGAGATGTGGGGCTTGTTCCAACTGAGAAGGCTGACGAAATAGACCTAGATGCAGTGATGTTGGCGTCGTTGGGATACAGGCAGGGTTCGTGCAATATCGTCGCGATGCTAACTACGCAGTAAAGGATTAGTCCAGAGTTACGGAGAGACTTCTCTCCGTTGCAGATATTCGGTTTGGGGCTTTCTATCGTTGGCTTAGTCTCGTCGTTTTCGTACGTTATTACTCCAACCTTACACCATCTGTCCCCTGACCTCGCATCTTCACAGTTCTGTGCTTATCTTCAGCATTCCATATGGTTCTCAGGTGGCCATGGTCTGGGGTTGGCTAGTGGCATCAGTCTTCCTTGCTACCATAGCACTCGCGTTAGCAGAACTTGCCTCTGCAGCACCCACTTCGGGAGGTCTATATTACTGGACGTTCCATTATTCGTCGAACAAGTACAGGTGTTTCTTGTCGTGGATCGTTGGGTGTGAGTCAGGTTCTGCAGCATCTTACCGGGATCTCAAATCGAGGCTTGCTTCGCAGATGCGAACACTATCAGCAACATAGCTGGTGTCGCCAGTATCGAATGGGGTTGCGCTGTGCAAGTCATGGCTGCAGTAAGCCTTGGTACTAGTTTTGAGGCAACAAATGTGCAGACGTTGTGAGTTCAGTTACTCGATGTTCTATATCGCTTCTCATGGACATTGGTAGCGGGGTTTATTGTGCACTGATAGTTGTTCATGGAATCATAAACACATTTCGGCCGAAAGTCATAGCACATTTGCAAGCAATATTCATAGCTCTAAATGTCATGTGAGCCTATGAAAACTCTTTTGATTCGGATGCTCACAGTAAAGATTAGCTTATGCTGCGTTGTTATTGTGGTTCTCCCGGCAGCCACATCGAAGGAGCTGAAGAATCCTGCAAGTATCGCCTTTGGGCAATTCACAAATTGTAATAAGTAGTTTCATTGTAGCATCCACAAAGTAACGTTAAGCTAAGAGCTTCTGACAGTATCAGGATGGTCGAATGGTTTCGCATTTGTTCTCAGCTTCTTGACTCCCGCATGGAGCGCAAGTAATGATTTTGGCTATTATATTCATGGCTGGTCACTAATCTTATATAGGTGTCTATGACGCACCTATACACATGAGTGAGGAGGCCAAAAACGCGGCTGTGGTTATACCGTGGACCATCATCACGACCATCGGATCAACATTGATTTTGGGATGGGGTGAGTTAGACGTTTTGGATCCCGAGCGCGAAATTGATGGATGTTTTAGCGATCAATGTGGCACTGGCATTTTCAATGGGAAGTGATACTCAGGCAATACTAGATAGCTCTGTGGGACAACCAATGGCTACAGTACGTGTTTGAACCATTTTAAACGCGCGAACTTTCGAAATTGACTAGGAAGTACAGATTTTATTAAGATCTTTCGGTACCAAAGGGTCGGTAGCGATCTGGTCTGTCATCGTTGTTGTTCAGTACGTGTGTTCCATGCATGATGCTCTCTGGAGTCTGACATTATGAACAAGATTTGGCATCGGCACCGTCCAGGTAAGTAGCAGATAGCCTAGAACTGAAATACTTCTGATGTCTATACATTGGTTAGCTCACCACTTGCTCACGCCAAGTTTGGGATAAAAAATATCTTCTGTCCTCAACGAGTACTGACATCTGGATCGTTAGCTGTTTGCATTTTGCCGTGATGGCGCACTACCATTGTCAAGGTGGACTTATCGTGTCAATTCCAAGACACATTCGCCAATTCGTGCTGTTTGGATGAGCGCTTTCCTATCCATTCTCCTGGGCGCTTTGAGTTTCGCAGGACCCAACGCAATCAATGCCGTGTTTGCCCTTGTGATAACAGGACAGGTGCGTTGCACCTCGATATCTTATCCCAAAGAAGTCAGGATTAACATGATTTTAGTATACAGCGTACAGTATTCCTATTGCTGCTCGATGGCTCGGCGGTCGTCCTTTCAAAGCCGGTCCCGTAAGCCTTGGATCCTGGGTGAGCTCTACATCTCCTTGAACCAGGTCCTTAGTTCAGCGATTGCCGCCTGCAGGGTCTTCCGATCGCCGTTGTTGCTCTTGTATGGATGGCTTTCATGTCAGTCATTGTCATGTTCCCTGCAGACCCAAATCCTGGTGTCTCAGGGATGAATTATACCGTTGTTGTGCACGGTTGGTATTCCCCTTCGTGAAAGTAACTTTAAGACACCTTACCCTGAGATTCTAGTCGGCGTGCTCTTCCTTGCTACTGTTTACTACTTCTTTCCGCGTTATGGAGGGATGTACTGGTTTGAAGGTCCAAGGTCCACAGTACAAAAGCGAAACGAAGAGGGAAGGTGCTCACCATAGAGGACCTTATGGCACCGAACTCTTGAATATGCACATATGAAAGCATTATTGTAATTGCCATGGAAAGCGCGAGATGTTCAAATGCGAAATGAATATCCCTGCTTTAGAATGGTATACCTCTGTTCGGGATGAAGGCGGTCTAACAACCAACGGCGGCGAAGATAGGAAGTCACAAGGCATAAAATCAAGGAATAAGGATAACACGAAGACGCGATCTAATGTCAACGTCTACATACATTCGAAAGCCACAGTGACATGACGAAGAAAACAAGACAACAGGATCGACAGCCCCTGAAGGCAAACAACGAATCATGTACTGATAATTCGCGAAAAGCTAGCTACCTCTCGGACTTTCACTGATCTCTCCGGTACCATATTGACTTGTCTGACCAGATAGTAACGGGCGGCGCTCTGCGTCCTCGTGGTCTAGTTCGTCTTGTTCCTGAGGGGGGTCATTTAACAAGGCTGCGCCTTTGGCGGCGCTAACAAATGAGATTCTCCCGTCGAGAGGAGGGGTATTGATGGGGGTAGGCCCGGCAGAATCACGTCGCCTTTGTTCCCGTTCGACAATTCTGTAGAAGCGTATAAGTTTCACACGAGTAAAGGTAGGAAGGGAACTCACCCTCGCATGATGGCTGAAGTCGTGACTCTTCTCGCTTTTCGCTTGTGGATATTGTCTTCATAGCGGTCCGTTTCGTCTACAATTTCCTCTGAAATGATCTCCTCAATGATGTCTTCGAGGGTCACTACTCCCATGGCGCCATTAGCAACACCTGGGGTTTTGCTAATCAACAAAAGGTGAGCGCGACCTGTTTGGCTGGGGCGTAGTCAGCGACGAGCGTCAGAGAAAAGGTCGATAGACGAACAAGTAGTCAAGGGCTTGGAAGCAATTGATGGTAGGTGGCGCTTCAGGGAGAATAGAAAGCGGGAACTTTCCAACAGGCAACCTCTGCGCTGGGTCATATTGAAGAAGCTGTCAATATACATTAGACATGGCTTTGCAGGTATTTATTTGGCCTACCTTCTTGACTAGTAACAACCCTATGAACGCAAGAGGTTTTCCGGGTTCATGAACTGGGAAGCGGGAGTAACCACTGGTCAAGATTTGATCCAACATTTCATGATCAAGTATCTTGTCAGCGGGTAATGTGACTACATCCTTCATGGGGGTCATGATTTGTTCAACCTACCCAGGATGTCAGCTACGACCAACAAAGCCAATAGCTAGGCAACCTACTTTCTTGTTATTCAGTTCCAATACTCCGTTCAGAATGTTGATTTCATCGTCCCGAAGTGGCTCCTCGCCAGTACGGTGGAACTGCAAGAAACTCTTGAGTTCGGCCTTTTTGTAGGTGTGTGCCTCATTGGCCCCTAGTACCCAGTCGAGAAGTTTTGCAATGGGCCAGGCAATAGGAGCTGATAATTGACGAAATCAATGACACTAGTTTCGGAAAATTAGAGCAGAAGACTTACACATGATCCACATTAAAGCAAGGACAAAAGGAGCACATGTAGCTCCAATAGAAAGACCGTATCGTGCGCAGACAGCCTGTGGAATGATTCTGGAAAAGGTCAATAAATTACCAAAACGATAGCGAGAGAAGCCTCGTACTCTCTGATTAAGAAATATTTTCAAGACGCATCGTCAGGACTAGCAATATTATGTCAATGTGGACGCATACCCGAAAATCACTGAAATGAAATATGTAAGTTGGGCTCGGCATGGGAATATTAATGGCAGCGAATGCTCACCAATAGCAGTGGTAGAGATGGCTACAGCAGCAATACCACCACCAATCTGTAGAGGTACGTTGTTTGTATTGTGAATGTATGGGACATGTAAAAGGACATACGGCGCTGTCCAGGAAGATGGGTAAACTTTCATTGATGATCTGCGGCGAAAGAATGAATGAGCGTAAAATCTCGTGAAACAAGCTTTGAAAGGGCGTACCACATTACTGAGCAACAACACGACCAGGACCCAATGTCTTCCCTTTCTCATGAGCTTCAACACTAGGCAAATGGGGGTTATTTGCGTCATTCATGAGACACGAAATAATACACACCTTTTGCGGCATTCTTCTTCTCCTGGGGCTCATCTGAGCTCGCAGCAAGAACCCTCAAGTGAAGTTCATCCAGACCCATTAAGCCGAGCGTCAAACCTGCAAAGACACCACCTAATAGGACTAAGACAGCGCTAACGGCAAGCTTCCACCAGAAATTGGCCGAGCCTGGTGCCTCCTCTGGAACATCCGGCTCAGCGCGAGATATAACTGCAGCCAAAGCATGTCGAATAATGGGAGATAAAGAAAGAGAAGTAATGAGCAGCGGGGGCTTATGCATGACGATGATGACAGTCCGGGAGCAAGTCGTAAACAACCGTGACCGTGAATTCCGGTCACAGCCACATGCGTCACTGTCGTCCACTTTTCCACCAAAATCCACTAGGGTTACCCAAAAATTCCGGCTCTCGTCTTCCTCCTCAGTTACCAAGACGTGGTGGCATAGAAGCCTCAGCGCGCTCTGCCAAATGTCCGACATGTTCTTCTAGTTTCTTCCTGCAAGGGCGGTGTCGGTAAATCGACCATTGCTACGAATCTTGCTACCGCCCTGTCTTCCCTGCGTTTACGGGTCGGCATCCTTGACCTCGACATTTTTGGACCCTCAATCCCAACCCTCATGGGCTTGAGTAAAGCCACGGAACCAGATTTGTCGTCTTCTGGCGCTCTCTTACCTATAACGAATCATACCATTCCGACCATGTCTATGGCATATCTCCTGCCACCACCTTCGCCGTCGAACCCCCAGGAAGATGCTCCTGTGGTATGGAGAGGATTAATGGTTCAAAAAGCTGTTCAGCAGCTTCTCTTCCAAGTAGATTGGTCATTCGGCGGCAGTTATCCGCCGCTAGATATTCTGGTTGTTGACCTACCTCCTGGTACCGGTGACATTCCACTCAGTGTCGGTCAGCTAGTCAAGGTCGATGGTACGTTTGCGAGTTTTTTTTGACGATATCAGGCTCATTAATATATCATACGCAGGCACCGTACTTGTTACTACTCCGCAGGATGTCTCTCTTGCTGATACGCGACGTGGTATATCCATGTTCCGCAAACTCAACATTCCTGTACGTGTTTTCGGTATCTTTTTATCTGGATATCTAACCAGAACCGCTATCAAGCTAACTGGAATGATTCTAAATAACGCCTACTACCTATGTCCGACCTGCACACATCCTTCGCCTCAATACATTTTTGGTCCTCCCGACTCTTTCCAATCCACTGCAGATGGCATTGTCCTTACCCGTCCTGGCGCATCTTCCCCTGGTACCGGGTGTCAGCTCGTCTGGAGATCGTGGTGTGCCCTATGTCTTGCATGCAAGCCATACACCGCAAGTAGATGGTTCTGGGGGTAAAGAGTGGTACGAGCGCGTGCAGGATGTCGCAAATCATGTATGGAGGGAGGTACAGGTGACAGCGGAGACGCGACGTAAATTAGAGGACAATGTGGGTTGAGGCTTCGTGAACCATGACATGTACGATCTCCAGGCTTCTATGTCAAATTAAGGCCCAGTATCTGGGTGTCGTCCTCATCGCTAGGCCTGAATAGTACATCTCGATTCTCCCATAACGATAACAGCCCAGCGATGAAGTGCGCACACCTCTGCGCCGGATGGTCCGGATGGCCTCTCGCTGTAATGCACAGGGTTTCTGCTACCTTGGAAAGAAGGGTGCACTCTACCCCTGCAGTGACAGCATTGAGACCATTCAAGGATACAAACTTCAATCCAATGATATATGTGGCAGTAAAGGCTAAATGGAGGAAAAAGTAGTCGGGTACAGTGCCTAGCAGCGTTGCATCAATGTCCAGGATGGTTATAAGGATAGATTCCGCCAGTGAACGAGCATCCTTGCCCCAGAAATTGAGGACGAGGTCGTAGGTCTTGACATGCATGTACCACAATGGGAAGTCCGGGTGCGGATGCGGGGAACTCTCGTATATGAGACGTCCGGTCCGGAGGGAGTTGAAATACACCAAAAGCTGACACGACCGGCATATCACGCTGAGCGTCTGGAAGTAGAACTTCTCAAATGGGACCATAACTAGAATTTTCAACGTCGTTAGGACAAAGGTGCACAAAGTATCGCAGAATACGTACGGGGAAGGGGAGCAACAATACGATTCAACTCGTTCAAGTCCCTAATCGAATTCCGCTGTCGTCGATAAAAAACATCCACGTCTTTGGATTGAAGTGATGGAATGGTGGTATTCAGCGTGCTCGCCGTAATCTGAACAACGCCACCAAGGATGCGCAATCGGATGTCTCGACATTCTCCGATATCAGTCGGTACCATGTGGGGTAGCTCAAAGAGAGAATTGAACGATTCTGGGTGATTTACCAGATGGCATCCTTGGCCTCGTTCCAGTGAAAGCCTTGGCAGGGAAGCTTTTAGCGGTCAATACCCCTCGAAAAGGCTCGAAACTCACAAAGAATCAGAGTTGACAAGTGAGGTCCACTAGAGATACCGTTATCAAAAAATCCGACAAGAGTTGAAAAGAGGGCTTAAACTCACAAGTCGTGCCTTATCCAATAGATCAGCGAAGTATGTGGTATCAAGAGTTTCTCCGGGGAGTGCACTGGCGTTACGGAGGGCAAGTGCCTGATCAACACACTCGTCGAGACGAAGGTGGCGCGCCATCGTGATCGCGCAACTGATAATATATCGCGGACTAAGATTTTCACTCCCAAGGCTTTCGTGGTCATTTGACAATGAAGGCCATAAAGCTGTTATGAGGAGCCCCTTGACCGACTCTACAGAGCTAAAGAGTTGCAGATTGTAGAGTGTTTTGGTGATCATCTGTTCTGCGACGGTTTGTAGCCTGTGAACCAGCAACTCACGAACCTCTGCGTCGCTATCCGGTTGGCGTGATGCAACGATGGTGCAACAGATGAGACGGAGAAGGGGGCTTCGAGCGCTGGCCTTGATGGTATCAAAACACAGCGAAGGGGCGTACTGCTGACTGAATCTAAACTATGTATGAGTGCACGGCGTAACGTGATGAAAACAAAAGTCACTGACATATCCAACAAACGACCTATCTGATCTTTGCTCAACAGATTCTCCAGCGATTCCTGTGTCTGAGACCCGTTTATGGGAAACGATTCGTTGCCCCCTCTCGGGTGAAGATTCCGTACACATGCCAGAGGTGCAGACCAATCAGGTCTGTTAACATCTTCCAAGGTATCGCCATGGAAGTCGTACGAATAAGATAAGTGGTAAAAGGTCATAAACCAAAGCCGAATCCGGCGAGGTAAAGCTTCTACGCCCATAATTTTCGGGGTTTCTGAATCCGGAGCGGATTGTCTCGATGTAGAACTCGGTTGTATTATCTTGAGATCCTGGAACATACTCTCCAACTCTAGCAGCATTTCATCGGTAGACTTGGATGACGGTGCAGGAGAGGTAGAAGCGGGAGGGGGTAAAATTGCTGATAATGTGTGGGTTTCTTCGGCCCTGAGCCTGACTTCGAAAAGGCTCTTATCCATGTCCTCGTATGAACAGGCTACATCCAAGGTTTTACAACGATGGCAGCGAACAGCAATCTGGCTTTTCACTTCTAAAACTTCGCACCGAGTCTTCTGCCTCCGACAGTTTGCGCATGCTACTATCCTGCTTTTCCGCTTGGAAGAAGTCGAGTTGGTTCTGGAGACGCCCGCCATGACGAATCTCCGTCGGACTTGATCGTCGTTCCTTTCTTCTTGATCAAAGGACCTTGGGAGGTGCTGTGTGAGTGTAATTTGACGAGAGACGTCAAATTAGCCCCCCGTAAACGATTTATATGAGGTCTTCGCCGAGTGGTCCTTGGGCGTCAGCGTCGAAGGTTGTGATCAACATGGTTCCTCGGCCCAATATGCTCTCATATTACGCCATGATACGCCAGGTAATACATATCGCCAATAGGGCTTCAATGGCCCTGTGCTCAAACCCATTTCTCTATTCGTTAAAAAATTGGCATTTTAATATTTCATGACTCAGTCAATTTGTATGACACCTGTCGCAGACCAATGTACTGGTAGTATTGATATAGCAAGCGGTCAACAGGCACCCAAAAGGACATTCAATGCCACCGCGTGAAAACGGCCGGGCGCCATCTAACGCAATGCTGTCAGCCAAATTGAGTACTTATACCAACGGGGAAAGTGCGATTGGGACGTGAGCGCTTGAGCCTCCAGTGCAGCTCTCAAAGGTCTCATATCAATGCGAGTACTTTTCCAAGAGGCTGCGGAGTTCTTCGCATGCTCACTTCCCAGACCTTCTCGGCATCCCGAGTAATCACCTCCCAATTTACTGTATGATTTCCCCCTTCTCGCCTCTCATGAGGCGCAAAGCGACTCCAATGTCCATCAACTCGTTCCGAGCGGCAACCGAGCGGATTCGTCGGTAAAAGTCAGCGATATATTGCCACAACGATAAAACCTTTGCCTTCCCTTATCTCCTGTACGCACTTCAGTAAGCACAAATCCGACGTTATGTCGGATGCTTATTAATGCCACGCTCAGTCGCTGATCTCCACCGAAAGGCCAAAAGATCCTAGTCATGGATATTAACACGCGGTACTTGAGCAAAACGAATGAACGTACAATAGGACGTTGTATTCAATTACTTCTTGAAAACTGTTCCATCCCCCATGCGTGAAGAATCATCACGTTGCTGGTAGCCTTGAAACAATCCTTTATAACGGGACGCTCCAGGTATTCACTTGTTCGCTGGATGAGTTAGAATGTGCTCCTGTGGGGACCAAGCGGCGTCCATGGCATATAAAAGAGATTTCGGCTATTATCTCTTCGGCTCCTCGGGGAACTGGCAGAGAAGGGATGTGCGAAAATGAAAGGCATCTTCGAGGTCACTAATCCCTTTGTGACTCCGATCAGAACAGACGTGTATCGAGGCCACCGTCGCGCCAGGCCGAGGTGGAGACGCATACATACATGCAGCCATGGATGTGAACATGGCAACGCCTTTCATGGCCATCTCGGGTACCTGATGCAGAAGAACCAGGAAATCCGATGACCTGTTGAGGCTGCAGTTCAGTCATATAAAGGCGAATATCCAGGCAGTGTCCTTGCCTTCGGTCGTTCGAACAACTGAATGGTTCTGGAAGAAATAGCTGGCATGAAGGATCAGTGAATTGTATACCTCTTGGTATAATTGACGATGTCTCTGCCGGTCTCGTTCGCTTGCTCTTGAACACGCAAACATACATCTCCTTTACAGCCCAAGTACGTGCCTAAAGGTGGATCAAGTGGCCAACGTTGCTGGTGAGCCAAGCTAGAATTTGAAACCGAGATGGATGGTGATGGCACGAATCGCGTGAACTAGATATGTATAAGTCAAATGGCTACACTGAGTTGCGGGTCAGAGTCGACGTCTTCGCAGCGAAGGGACGGGAGCATGAGAATGGCTGTTTTTGGCAAACCGACGCGCGAATCCGCTATTTTCCCAAGCCTTAGCCTTCAATGTTGCCTCACCCTCGGTTATCTTTTAACCTGCAATTATCGAGATCTTTTGTTCCGAACAAAGACACGCATGAATCAGTCCAGACTTCATTCGATACCACCATGGGAGCATATCGTAGGTGAGGGTCTCACATATCCATGATAGGGTAAAATTCAAACGATGGACCAATATGACGCTCAGTTTTGTCTTACCCGGCCTTCAATTTGCTAAATAGACCATTTCACAGAGCCAACACCTTCATCGGACGGCGATTCAGACGACGGCTCGAAGTACGACGGAATTTCTGATAAGATGGACATGGAAGACGAATTATCTTCAAGACCTATTGTACGCGGTAATGGAAATGTATCGACGAAGAGGGGTAACGGAGAAAGTACTAGTGCCCAACCTCCCGCCAAAAAAGCAAGATTGGATAATCGAAAGGGTGCGCTCGAGTAAACTTCTCCTCTCATACTGCGATGCTCATATGATGCAGAGAACAGCAATGTGTCGCACTCTACGCGTACGGAGCCTTCAAATTCTCGGCCAACTTCCTCAGCGGGTGCAGGAACATCGAATACGTCCAAAGAACGACTCACAGTTCGCAAGAAGCCCAGCGAGAAGCCTCCCAAACTACCTGATGTACCACCTTCCTACAAACCACCCCCTAATTCCTCAACCAATTTCCCAACATCTACTTTTCCGAATCACAACAGGCCATCATCTGCATCCGCATCACTGTCCCAGCCAACTCGTACCCCAACATCCACGCATTTTCCATCAAGAAGTCAGCCATCTAGCTCGGTTTCGACTCCATCTGCGTCAACGTCGGCATCTGTATCCCGCCTCAATCAGGCATCTGGCTTCGCGAGGCAAAACCGCGTCGATTCAGATAATGAAGACAATGCGCAAGCTATGCCGCCCCCACCAGCTCCGGTCTCGAAGGGGAAAGCTAGAGAGAAGCCAATGCCAAGCACAGACGTTGAGGATATTGGCAGCACCTCAGCCCTCACTCTCCGACACAAAGATCGGAATACCCTGGAACACGGTTCTAGTGTCTCAGCAGTGGGGCCCTCATCAAGTCAAAGGAGACGTAGTGAAAGCGACTATAGTATTCCAGTACCAAGAAGTGCGTCCACGAAGAGCTCTTCGTCACAGGGTTCATCTCGCAAGGGCAAAGAACGGGAGAAAAATAACAGGAGGATGACTTCAAGTGGCGAAACAATTACGACCAAGTCGACGAAAAGACCGAGGGATGAGAAGGAGAGGAGAAAATCGATGCAAAGCTGGAACGACAGCGACTCGGACAACCGAGCAACATCGGGCGAACCCGTGACGTCTGGGAAGAACACTGACAAGGGAAACCAAAAAGTCTCAAGCAACCAGTCCAAGAATGGATACGGTACAGGTTCAGAACCTTCCGTTTTGGTGCGTTTTGGCTAACACCACCGTGCAGGACGTAACCTTTCTTTTAAGGCAACGAATGTAATCGAAATTTCCTCTGACGAAGACACCGCATCGAAGAAAAAGAATAAGGAGCCACAGACCCCCTTGGATGTGATAGAGATTTCAGATGAAGACACGCCGAAAAAAACAAAATCAGCTTGGAGCGGGCCAAATAGCGACGAGGAAATCATTGTCTTAGACGATAGCGACGATGGCGCGAACACGGGACCGAACTCAAATTCTCATAAGGCTGCCCCCATTTCTAAACCAGGCGTGGAACCTGCAGTAGCAACAGATCAGCATGCATATGGTGTAGAATTACCTGCTCAAGGTCCCGACGACATGATGGACTTTGACCCAGGCGACACAATGGACGGATGCCAACCGAACATGATGGATATGGATGGCGACATACGCGCAGACAATAGCGTCTCTAGGGACGCTGCAGCGCAGGAGGTACCTATCCCTCAAATCGAGCAAGCTATATTAAACAACCAACGACAGCCTCTCCCGACGCAAACACCTTCGCCGCTACCACGTGGACAATCCTTAACGAAGTCACCATCTCCAGTAGTTGCTCCGAAGAACGAAGTTATCTCCCCAAGGAAGACTCTCGCGTCACCCACAACCTCTAAGGTAACTGATACGCGACCGCAAGCACACGACTCAACTGCCAACGAACCATCTATTACTCCACGGAGGGTAAAGTCTCAACCATCCTCGCCACAGAAGATGCCTGATGCTGCACGCACCAGTCCGGAGCGACAGCTTGTCAAGGCGCAACTTCCTTCACCACAGAAAGTGCCTGTCACGCCAACCATCGAATCGATATCTTCGGCAGTTATGCCGTGCTCTACTGTCGAGATCGATGATCTTCTGGCCGAAGAGCCTCTTCCTGTCGTCGACAAGCCTACGAGCCAAGATAGGAGCATGTTCTCAAGTGAAACAGAGCAGACTGCTTTGTCCGTCACCACTCCCGACCCGCCCGACCCAGAACCTGCTGCTGGCACAGACAGTGCTAGTGCTAGACGGAGTCTGTCACCAATGTCAGGAGTAATCGATCAGATGACGGACGGGCTTGCTATTAGCACGAAGGTTTCAAAAACTCAATCTTCGACCGCTCCGTCTTCAGTGCCCAAGGACAGGCCCGAGTCATCCAGTTCAATAACTCCTACATCAGCTCCTAATGTACCCAAAAAGGCAAGTGTCATGATCTTCCGTTTGGTATTCCTCGACTTACCGGTTCGAAGAGCAAAAGAATCAAGAACTTCACGCCACTCAAGATTTGGGAGGAAGCCAGGCAAGCAGGGAGCGCAAGTAACTCTTCCAGTAGCAACCCGTCAGCGCCCGAGTCGTCAACATCTTCTACGCCTATGCACGTGTCAGAGCCCAGTCCATCTTCACCGAAAAATCAATGGAAGGCGCGAAAGAAAGTGGGTGGCAAGCCTAGGCTTCCAGGAAGCTCTACGAATAAGTCTGGAGATGCCACTTCAACTTTCGGACTTTCAATGGCAAAGGCATTCGAAGAGGCCGGGCGAGCCAATATCAACGATCTTGTGAAGGCAAAGTTGGTGGAAGTTGCACCTGTGACGGAACCACCGAAGAAGAGAATCCCTCTCCCCGGAAAGTACAACCTATCTGCGAGCACCACTTCCATATCAGACACAAAAGTTTTACCAGAAACTCCAATGCCATCTACCGAACCGAGTTCCTCAGATGGCAAACCTTCGTCGACGACGGATATGGAGAGGATGAGGGCAACCATTACACCATCAACGTCTACTTTCTCTGTAGGAACGCCTTCGGAAAGAGAGTGGGCTGAACGGGCCTGGTTAGATGCTGTAAATTCCTACACACCTGTTTCCGGAGACCCGATGGCCAAGCGCAACTCGATGGACAACAATGCAGAGTGTGCGTTGATCGATTGTATTTGTCTGTGACGAAGGACACTAATATGAATGTTGCCTTCAGCGGCTATTCGTTCAGCGGACACTGCGCCGGAGGCCATAGATCTCACAGCTTTGGATGACGAGGATGATGAGAGCGATAGTGATTACACTCCTGACATTCTGGCGACCATGTATACATTCACGAATAACAGTGGTAAGGGGTGCTTTACTTTTGCATTCACTGCTAAACCACTGCACGAACAGGGAAGGCAGATCAAGGTGACCAAGGAAGTTCTGCACGTCAGAATGATCCAGCAGGTAAGATAACTGTGAGCATCCCGAACCCAAACTCATTCACTTCGTAGATCTAATGGACGAAGACACATCACGAGGCCAAGATACAGCTCGACATCCGACTCCTTCTGCGGAACTCTCGTCTGAGTTTGCAAACAGTCTTAATATAGAGGCTGTGGAGACTTCGACAACAGATAAACCAGTCCAGGCCGCCCCTGAAGACGATGACGACCCACTGTATCTCCCTTTCGAACGCGATTATCGGTATAATGGCACGAATGTGGCTAGCCAGCGGCCGGCGATGGGCGCTTCCAGGAGTGCGTCCCCCGCACTTGTGTATCCAGCGTCAGAATATTCCGACAACACCAGCGGGGTATGGCTCCACAGCAATGTTACACAATTGCACTACTGATTGTGTTATTAAGGCTTTCAATGATAGAGAGTCGAGTAGAGATCCTCTTGAGGTACGATTTCGCCTATATTATTCTGCGTGATTTTCTCAAATACTCCAAACCAGGAGGGTTCAATAGATCCAAGGGACCCGCCTACTCCCTCCTCCGACGACCCGCCACAGGTACATATTCCCCTCATGCTGAACGTCGGACTCACCTGTTGCTCAAAGGTCCCAGTCACCCACGAGGAACTCACTGGAAGAGTACTAAGGTCTCGCTCATCATCGTCCCACTCAGATGTTCGCCGACGGAGCTCAAGATGGAACAGAGTCGCATCATCAGACGGTTCCCTCAGTCCCAATATCCTGGGCACTGAAACTCAAGGCTCTAATGCAACCCAATCTTACGGTGGGCTTCCGGTCATCACATGGCAAAGCTTCAAGAGCAACATCGCCAATTTCACACCCAAGTGTTATTGGTCGAAGGATCTGCCACATAATCTGCAGGATCACATCAACTGGCTTGCGCCCTTATACCGTTATCACCAGAATATGCGGATCGTTTTTGAAAGCGTTATGATCGAAAACACGCCCGAAGAGCCTCAAGCACCTGTTATCAAACTTCTCAATGATGTTGACGAGGAACCAACACCCCCATGGGAATTCTACTACACCAACAAAATGTGGAATGGTGAAGGTGTTCCCCCACCAACCGTTGAAGGTCTCGGAAGTTGTGATTGCATGGGTCGATGTAGCCCTCAGACATGTGCCTGTGCAAAGCGCCAGCTGAAATGGACGGGCACTTATCATCGTGACTTCATATACGACGACAAAGGATGCATAAAGCAATGTGGTGTTCCGGCATTTGAGTGTAATAGCCTTTGTGGGTGTGACGAAAATTGTATGAATAGAGTGAGTCTTCCCTATGACTTACCGCTCTGTCTACATTTGACACTTCCGCAGGTAGTTCAGAATGGCCGCAAATGCGAGGTCATAATCTTTAAGACCAGAGAAAAAGGTTGGGGCGTCAAGAACGGGAAGAAGAAGATACCTATGGGGTCGTTCATTGGCATCTACTCCGGGGAGATCCTCCTCGACGACGAGTCCGAGCTCAGGGGATTGTAGGTCTGTTCTGAACACCGGTCACAGCGCGTACTAATCAGGAGGTAGTGCATATGATGCGTTCGGACGTACTTATCTGTTTGATCTCGAGTTGTATTATTTGAAAGACGACTCGGGCGATGGGGGCTGCAAGTATACAATCGATGCATATCATGCCGGAAATGTGAGTTTTCCTGTTTGTTTCCTCTGGATTTGACCCTGACGTTGTAGTGATAGTTCACAAGGTTCTTGGTGAGAGCAACGATTTTCGAAACTTTCCGCCGATGTTCTAATCTAAAAACCTAGAATCATTCTTGTGACCCGAACGCACGGCTATCATTCGTCTATGTTGATGAGGCTGACCTGCATAAACCTCTTCTTTGCATTTTTGCTCGTCGTGATATCGCACCGAACGAGGAAATTACCTTCTCCTATCACGGAGATCCTGATGTACGCATACCGCTAATTGACCTCTTCCCGGTGACTTCAGCTCATCCCCCTGTCAGGCTGATGTCGAAGAAGAAGAGGAGGCAGATCCATCCCAAGGAAAGGGAAAGAAACGGGGATCCAAGAAGTCAGGCTCTCCCAAAAAAGCGAAAACGAATGTACACAAGCCCTGTAGATGTGGTGCGAAGAATTGTACAGGTGTGTCATTGTAATTAAGTCTTTTTGTTATTTACTGACTTCTGGACGCGGAACAGGTGTCATGTGGCGATAATGTTGTCCTTTTTTAATCCTCAGTTTTGAAGCTCGTTACCGTCAATCTTTACCGTGAAGCATACACGGAGGTATTCGAAGATAGCGGGGGATGATGTTCATTGCGCTGCATCTGTTAACATACTTAGGTAGGATTGGTTAATAAGATAGTGTATCTCTCCATTAGTCACCTATTCAACTGACCTGTACCCTGGAATATGGGACGGTGGTCCCATTGGGATGCGCAGGCCTTTACAAGACTTGATTGTCATGTTCATTCGGTTTGTAACAGAGAATTCTATCCCTTGACACAGATATACTACATGGAATTTTACAGCTAGTGTTATCGCCTCCTTCCATAAGGCTCGAGCGCATCAAGTTTGGGTGGTGGCGTTAAGCCTTGAGGCCTGAA
The DNA here is from genome assembly GCA_037176845.1 of Paramarasmius palmivorus. Taxonomy (NCBI): domain Eukaryota; kingdom Fungi; phylum Basidiomycota; class Agaricomycetes; order Agaricales; family Marasmiaceae; genus Paramarasmius; species Paramarasmius palmivorus. Next base: position 403,471 of record JAYKXP010000001.1, on the reverse strand, counting down.
GCGCGTGAGTCCGAGGAATGACTGTAATGATTTGACACAATTTAACATCCTATGATACAGTGGGTCGAGAATTAGGAAGGGGTAAAGTATAGGGCCCGGGAGTTAACCAGAGGACGAGCTCAGTCGTCCTCAATCACGATCACCTCGGTCGACAACCGTGGTGCTACACGTCGACCGCTTCCACTAGCAGCTGTCCGACTTCCACTTCCTCTAGAAGCTGTCTTTCTGCTGCTACTCGGTCCCGTCAATACAACATCATCATCTTCGCCATCGCTATCTACCGTTTGACCATCCTCCCCCCGCGCCTCCCTCTTTCTTTTCGTTCCTACAGTAGGCCGTACAGAAGCTTTTGTAGACGACTCGTCGTCAGAGTCGTCTATCTCAATCGGAACTGATGATGAATCAGGAACTACAGGCTGACGAGACCCAGAGGGGATTGACGACATAGAAGCCTTAGCTTTACCAAGGGCTTTAGAGGAAGGCTTTTGTGTCGCAGGAGCGGGTTTAGGTTTCGCGTAGAGAGTAGTCCACTGGCGAGCCGTGTCGTCATGTAGCTTGCGGTTGGAGACATATTGATTGGCAATTGATGACACTGTCATTTAGAGGGTTTTTATCGTTGGTAGCTGGGGAAGTGGGATAAAGAAGCACACCTAAAGGATCCCCTGAACAAAATGAAATAAGTAAAAGGTGTGGATATAAACGACCATGAAACGTACTAGGATTCGGATCTGTGAGTAATGACGAGAGCGAAAGCATGACTTTGAAGAGAGAAAGGGCTGGGGACCAGTTTTGCTTGAGAATATCGATACAAATGTCTCCTCTATCGGAAATCTGCAAGATTTTCACTCCATAATCATGTGCGGGTAGAAGCTGAGCAGTCTTACATTCATGTGGTATATTCTGGAAGAAGAGTAAGCCTAATAGCGACACCAAGTCGTTCATAAAACTTCTTACCTGGTCTTGAACATTACTTTCGGTGCAGTAAATCTGGCCAAGACTTAGACTGAGGTTTCGAATCAAGCATAACGACGCACGGGTAATCAGGAGCCAGCATCACGTCTAGATTAAATACGCCTCCTTCATACACACTTCCTTCAGGACCGGGTATCGTGCCTTTCCACAAGAACAAGCTATCCTCCGTTGGGGAAAGAGTGAGGGCACCCAGATCTTCCTTCTTCAAGTCGGCAATTTCTCGATGAATACGTTTCATAGTCATCTTTGAAGAGATTTAGTGCCCAGAAATAATGAAGAATAGCATGAGGACACACCGGGTTCGATAGTGCAGGAGGCATGGTGGTGGCAGGAAAGAAGGGCAAGCAGTGACTAGTGACAAGGGATGGTGCCGGCCGAACCGGAGCGCTCTTTTTGTCACGTCTCACGATCACGTTATTATTCAAATCGTCTTGTGCGCGTCACACTGACAGTTCACTGCAGGCTGGGAAGTCTCGATTCTTTCCTTTCACACCGTCGACTAATTCATTACGCCCCAATGTATTCTCAGAGGAAAGGATACGTTCACCTAAGGCAAAATTTTTCGTGCCACTTTGCACACTTTCTATATAAACTTGGTCCTATGGTGAGATCCTTCCCTCCTCTTCATTCTGCTTTTGTACTGTTATTTTTGGCCCTACAAACCAATACATCCCTCCGTAACGTGGAAAGAAGTAGTAAACAGTCGCAAGAAAGAGCACGCCCGCTGTCATTTTGCCGTCAGTCTGAAAGTCGTTTTAATGACGCAGAATGTTCACCTTGCACGACAACAGTATAATTCATGTCCGAAACACTGGGATTGGGATCCGCTGGAAACATGACAATGACTGACATGAAAGTCATCCATGCAAGAGCGACAACCGTGATCGGAAGACTCTGCGGGTGACAATTACTCGACTGAGAACCTAGTACGAGATGTAGACTCTAGAACTCACCCAGGAACCGAATTTCACGGGACCAGGTTTGAATGGACGACCACCGAGCCATCGAGCAGCAATAGGAATACCATATGCCGTATACTAAAAACACGTGAATCCCGATTCCCGTATGAGGTCGGGGTACAGCGCACCTGTCCTGTTATCACAAGAGCGAACACAGCGTTGATCGCGTTGGGACCTGCGAAAGCCAAACTGCCCAATAGTATAGACAGGAAGGCGCACAACCAAACCGCACGGATTGGTGAATGTGTCTTGCGATTGATGCGATAAGTCCACCTTGAAAGTGGCAACGCCCCGTCACGACAGAACGCAAAAACCTGGCGTCAACACGTCACTAAAGGGAGGTAGACGGATCCGGTTCCTAATACCAAACCTACCTGGCGTGAGCAAACGGTCAACTAGATTTTAGTGGGTTAGTGAACTTGTGAGAGCGGAATTTCCATGACTGACTTGGCTTGTACCAATCGCGAACCTTGACAAAGTGACGTGAGTACATTGTATTTAAAGGTGCCACGTACTCACTGAACAACAACGATGATAGACCATACTGCTAGGGACCCTCTCATGCCCAAACATCTCAATAAAATCTATGTTCCACAGTCCAAATTCAAATCAAGCTGAACCGTTACCCGAGGTACATACCGTAGCCATTGGCTGATCAACAGGACTGTCTAATATCGCCTCCGTATTACTCCCCATTGTAAAGGCTAACGCTATATTGATGGCTAGAATCTCTGAATGAGTACATTTTTAGTCAAGTAGGCATCTATCTTACCCCATCCGAATATTAGTGTGAATGCAGTCGACAAGATGATTGTCCATGGGATGACAAAGGCTGCGTTCTTGGCTTCTTCGCTCATATGTATGGGGGCGTCGAAACATCCTGTAAGCAGGAAAGTAAGTCAATCGGGAGAGAAGACCATCTCAACCGCTCAGATCATTACCTGCTGTCCACGCGGGTGTCAATAAGCTGAGTATAAATGCGAACCCGTTGGACCATCCTGAAACTAGATGTCGTTGTGAGCAGCACAGTTGTGGCATGAGTGGAAAGGAGGCGTTACGATTCACGAACTGCCCAAAGGCAATACTTGCAGGATTTCTCAGCTCCTTTGGTGTAGCCGCTGGAAGTACTATGATTATAATACCACAAAGCCTATGTTATTGTCGACATGAATCTCGGTTCATCGCAGTGTTTGCACAGACTCACACAACATTGAGAGCTATGAATAGTGCCTGCAACCTCGCAATGACTTTTGGCCGAAAGGTGTTTATGATTCCGTGAACGACTATCAGTGCGCAATAGACTCCGCTAAAAGGTTGTATGAGCGGTGAAGTCACATTGAAATGAAAAGGCTGAGCTAACAAAGTTCTGAGCGTCTGTCGTTTCAAAGCCGGTACCGATACTTGCACCAGCCATGATTTGCACGGCACATCCCCATTCGATGCTGGCGACACTAGCTACATTGCTAATGGTGTTGGCATCTGTGATATGCAGGTTAGAGTGATTTTCCAGTGACCTATGAATAACCTTGACGTACAACCGACGATCCAGGACAAGAAACATCTGTACTTGTCTGACGAGTAATGATATGTCAAATAATACAGGCCTCCCGAAGTCGGTGCTGCCGAAGCAAGTTCTGCCAGAGCAAGCGCGATGGAAGCGAGGAAAACCGATGCTACCATCCAACCCCAAACCATAGCCACCTTGGGAACCATAGGGAATGCTGAAGATAAGCACAGAGCTGTTGAAATGGTAAAGTCGTGTATCAGATGGCGCAGACCGATCAACTTCTTGATTTACGCACGAGAACGATGACACTAGACCGACGATGGACAGAGCTAGGCCAAATATCTGCAACGGAGCAAAGTCCCGTCGCAACTCTACACTGATGCATTAGTACACCGCAAACATCACGACGAAATACACACTCACCTTGTTTATATCCCAAAGCCGCCAAAATCGCTGTGTCAAGATCGTCATCTTCTGGCTTTTCAAGTGACGGAGGTCCCAGCACGATATCCTCTACTTTCGTGTCGGACATTGAGGAGTAAAAGAATAAGAACGAAGAAGTGGGTTCGATCGTCAAGAACTCGTGGCTCTTTCTTTTCGAATCAACCTGATTTCCATGTGTTAGGAAACGAGGGCGGGAGCGTGTGAGCCACGTAGGTCACAAGAGATACCCTGTCGATGTTAACTTCCGCTCGTGGCAAAAAACGACCACTTAAATCCACCTGATCAGTGATCTGGGAGTTGTAGGGAAAGCGTTGGTCAACAGTAATATAATCCTTCATGACCTCTGCTGACCTCTTGCGACTCTAGACGTGTGAATGATGAGCTTTTGAAACCAGCTTGAATCGTAACTTGTATAGACTCACCTCGTTCACTGATAAGGATTTTCCAAAGATTTCCACTATCGCTGTATCTCTGTCATCTCTTATGCATGTCCTATATTACTCCCAGCTCCTCCGAACCCTCCTCCTGATCATGCAACATCGTTACTCAAGTAATGACCCAATCCTCCCCGGCCGTTGAGCGTAAGAACAAGCTTGAGTCTGAGATAAGGATTTCGAAGGCATTGGCCACACGCTTAGGAACCCGTGCTACAACGTGATGGCAAGTCTTTGCGGCTGCTTCTAGTGTATCATAAGGCAGACGTTGCGGTGATTGCGGGGTGTAACTGGAAAGGCCAGTGTTGGCATAATAAGGAAGAAGTTGTGTAGAGCCGACTTTGTAGATTCAGGGAGTGTAGCATAGACTATGCTTGGGTGAGCCTTGATGATGGGTTTAAGGGGATGGTATTGCCTATGGTTTCGTACTGTTGGTTTGATAGTAGAACGTAGTGGGTGAGAGGAGCAAGCGAGTATGTAACTGACGCGTTTCGGTGTCTTCATCGGACGCGGGTTCAGCGTAGGCCTGTAACCGACCTGTCTGTGACGATGGCAAGCATGTACAGACAGCTTGCCATCGTCACAGAGGGAGCAGTTACAGGTCTAGGTTCAGCGTAGTTCAGCGCAGGTTACACCGAGGCTACACAGGGCACTGCTTTTTTTTGCTTGGAATGTCTTCAATACAGAGTAGCTGGGTGCCTCAATGCTCTTCTTGATCGATTTTGCAGAACTGGATGCAGATGAAATCGATAGGTGACCACTACGTATGATTCAAGTGCGTTCAGAACAGTCACTTCGTCGCCAACTCTGGAATACTGATTCCACAACCTCTATATATCCAGTCAAGCGAAGATATACCCCGATGAATTTGCGTGAAAAATCGTAAATAGGCGTTTACACAAGTATATTACAATCCGTATCCACAATAAACATGACATAGATCTCCCTCAATCAGATAGCCGAATAAATTCATGGTGGTGGACTGTTTGGGATGCCAGTGCTCAGCAAAGGTAAGCTAAGACGCTAGAGAAATTGAGTCCTTACCCAAAGGTCTCCCCGGGAGCGACTGTTCTCAGTGGCTCGCCTATCCAGTCCGATGTTTCAAGGAACACCGTGTTACCCCACCATTTCTGGATCGTGTTCTCTCCTATTCCCCCATTGAGTGGGTACTGCAAGCTGAATTAGATTGTCAGTAACCAAATCACACAACAGATCCTTTTCGCTTACCAGAAGAAGACAAGGACAATTCCCAGCGCTGTTCCCGCGTCAAGGGCAGCCGACAGAACATCTCCAAGAAGGTCAGATGATCGCGATGTAGAGCAAGCACACAAGAAACTCACAGTTGTATTTGGCCCAGTAAGCAAAGTATCGCCTTCGCACGATGAACTGGAAGACAAAGCCAGTGGCTGCCCATGGAACTACATTGGCTGCGCCCGCGGGAGGGGTATATTGCAGAGACGAGAATATAATCCTTCATGTTTAAATCGTTTGTTGAGTGTCAAGGTGACAGAAGTTAAAATACGCACGGAAAGCTGCAAGAACAAAGGTCAATAAATCGGTGAGCTCCATGGGAATGTCTACTCACTTGATGTAGTTCAACCATGTATACGGCCGCTTCTTCGTAAATAGCCAGATTATAACCGGACAGGCTGCTCCAATTATGAAGAAGAATGACAACGCTAGGTTCATTGTGAGATATCAACAACAAGGGCAGACATAAGAACCGTTACCACTGCGAGAAGGTCAGATGCTTCATCGTTTCAACAACAAAATAGAACGTACTAATATACAGAGCCACGGGTAAACTGCAAACCAGGTCCTATGGCTCCCCACTGATTAGCGTGAACCGCGTTGGTAAGTAAAAGTAGCGGCGAGAATAGAGGTGACTGACGATGATCGATGAGGCTCCAAAGACGTGTGTATTGGGGCACGAAAAACTGAGCATTGGAATCAGAAGAAGTTCCAGGTCACCTTAGGCTATAACTGACTTATTTTTCTGATTGCGGTCGCACATGTCGCTAGCGATAGTGTTTCAGCATGATGTAGTAGTGACTTGAGGAACATGCAAACGGGATATTCGCAAACATCCTGCAAGCCAAGTATCAGTACGAGCCGAGCCAAGGGAACAGCAAACACCAACCAATCCTGCATCCCCAATTGGACCGTCCCAGCGATGACAGTGGAAACGACCTAGGTCGACGTGAACATGGGCCAAACTTGTGAGCGATAAATCCTACCTGTCCCCAAAACATTGGTCTTGGAGGAATCTTCATGTAGTGACCCAACTTCATGTCGCTTGTGAACATTATTGCTAGAAAAGCAATGAGGCATGGGGTGAACTCCGATAAGGAGTTTCCTTAGACTGCTCACCTTGATGCATGGAAATGTAGCCCCAGGTCTATTCACGTCAAGATCTCCGAAAGTCTTATGTAGGCTGGTAGCGCGCACCTTGAACCTTGAAATATGCTGGGTTAGAGAACGACATACTCAAAGTTTACATGTCACATACATCATCATTGCTACTGGCCGACCTGTCATTCCGATCAGTACTTGGGGTCAAATAGAGAACAATGTAACTACTTGCCAGGAATCATGTACCCAATCAAAAGCTCGGTCAAAACACTGCAAAAGTCGGTTCATATCTTGCGCATTCCGAAGTACGTCAGGGCACATACTTGATACCCCCAACCTGTCGATTCGTGGTAGCCTGAATCATTCCTACGATTCTTATTGAACGCAAATTCAACGGAATCCAACGAAATCTAGTAGATGACTCACCGAATGGTACGATGAATAGGAGTGCTGTACCGTTATGAATGCGAAATGAGTTTATGCTGCAGAGATATGAGCTATGAAACTACACCACCTATCAACAAGGCGACGATGAATGCCCAGATCGTCATCTCTGTAGGCCACAGCTCTATACAAACAGCTCCGAAAGCAAATGTTATGACTGTTAAGAAGCGACGTGTCAAGACGATAACCAGCACCGACCAGCTTATTACTCACCAAAAAGACATCCATAATACCAATCCGGCACTGGTTGTCGTGAGCATTCATGTACCAGAGTTCACAGAGTAAGTCAAACCTTGTGGGTACTTGACCATGAGCTTAGCATGTATGTCAGGCTGTTCCCGCAATGATCGCGTGAACTGCAGGCGCACTGGCTTCCAGCAGTAGATAATTGAATGCGTTATAGTAGCAGCAACCCCCATGAACGAGAGCCCGTAGCAGAAAATCAACGCAATCCTGAGCCGGCGAGCGCGGTTAGTGAATCATGTCATACACGAATAACATTACTCACGAGATATAAAGTGGACTATAAGCTTTATATGCAGCAAGATCAATTGTATCCCCCTTCATCACGCGCGTCAGGTTGTATGGTTTGCCTGTATTGTCGTAGACACTCGTCGACATAACTCTGCGTAGGATGTCAGTCCAGATGCACAAGGAAATAGACGAAAAACTGACGGTAGATATTGAGTATTCCAAGCATTGCTATACTGGATTTATATCTTAGTCAATGGCCAAGTACAGACTTTAAGAACCTCACGTATAGGATTGGGGCGATGAACCCTAAACACCAGAGGGATCAGCACTACCATACTACGAGGCCATCGTCAGCTACTCACAGAAAAAGATGACAAATCCCGCTAGTGTATTGACTTGAGCCCACCCTAATTGCTATTTCAATACAGGTTATTCTGACATGACACCGTACGTACATGGCGTGGCTAGCCTGTTTTTGGAACGAGTGAAAATTTGCAACGTCCTTCCGTATATAAGCAAAAACACTCACGGGCTCCCAATATAACTGATCTGGTTCCAATCAAAAGTCAACACGGAGAATCCAAAGCCACTTCGTTGACTGTAAATCGGAAGTCAGACTCCATTGCGCAGTACATGCGGACGACGTATACCCAAAGATCTGATTCAATTTCTGATGCGGATTGAATGAGGCATTTGACTTGGGGTAAGGAAAAGAGATGATACTGACGATGTTATGCGGTGCTATCCAGCAAACCTGAAGGTAAGTGTCAGACTCCATGCTTCATTTTGCTGTGAGAATAGTAATACCCAGGTGAAGAAACTAAGGAGCATCATAAGACATCAACCAACTAGAGCTTATCAAGGAGGCTGACCTGAGAGCCTGGAATAGGTAACCAGGTAGCAAGTCTTAAAATCGGAACGTGAGTGAAATATCCCTTAGACAGAATGCAGTCTCCGAGCTTACACCACAATGTCGCACCAAGCAACGCGTAGAGGAAATATAGTTCTCGGCTAATACCCTTGTGATTACCGATCCCAGCGTAGTTTTGAGAATGCAAGGTGTTGAAGACAGCGCAAAGAACCAAAACGTTGGGCCAGACTAGCTTGCGTTCAGTGAAAGAAGGGCATTGTATATCAAGTAGCTCACCCATGGACGGGGGATCGACAAGGAACCGACGGGTGATGCCTCCGATCGAGAATCCAATTAATTGCGTAGAGAGCACGAGCATCCATTGAACTATTTCCTGCATTAAGCATAGGTACTGCGGTGGCGCAAAAAAAAACCTACAGGGAAACGAAAAGACCTGGTTATAGTAGACCCGTTGTGTTGCAATGATCTGGGTCGCATAGGCGCTCTGTGCACTGATACTCGCCATAATTGTGATCAGAACCTGCAAAACAGACCGTTAATTCGCTAACGATGAGGCAAGGCGAAAAATCTCACATGCTCCTTTATTGTGAAAGGGCCAGGATTCAGTGGTACTCCGAATATCCTCCATGCGGGAAAGAATCTTGCCCAAAATCTTCCAATGGGATAGACGATCAACATGGCTACCAGCTGAGCATACAGTAAGCGACACGTTCGATATGGTGCGCAAAACCAAACAACATACGCCGCCTATCAACACCGCCGGAAATCTGAAGAAAAAGAACTGGTTCACGGCTGGTAAAATGACAGCCCACACGAGCCCTATTATCCATGTCCGTAACGTTGAGACAGGCATGTCGGGATCATCGAAATTGGCCACAGCTGAACGAACTTCCGGGTAGGGTGAATCGTCCTCTACGGGTACATTCAGATGAGGAGCTGCAGCAATAGACGCTATTGAAATTTCTTACCAATTATGTCGTGTTCAGGATCGATATTAGGATCAAACATGGCGCTGTCCGCGTCTTTATCATCATGATAGAGAGCTGTGGTGAGAGTTCGGCAGAATCTCTCTGTTGTACTTCATGAAGAAACGACACGCGACGCGAATTTGACTTTGGAGCAGGCTTTTCCTCTTCATGAATACTACGGTGTTCGGATGCAACCAAGGTTTGGTCTTGATCTTCTTCCGCCAAAGCTTCAGGGTCTTTCGTTGAAAATAGCGAACGCATGAGTCAGACTCAGAGTCGTGTCTGGATATCTTCCCGAGTGCGAAACTTGCTGATTACTACCAAAAAGGCTTGTTGGTTACCTCCGCCCCGACAGAAATATGTTGTACTCACCAGATAACTTGAACCTTCAACGCAACTTGAGGAGCGCTGATTGCAATGTGGCATTAGAGTAGAAATAAGGTGTCCGTCAACGTGGGGAACTGTAAAGAACAGTGTAACGAAAATATTCCTTTAGATAGAAGCATTCTGTTCGGGGAAACTATGTCCGTCGACTAAGAGGTCAAGGTCCTGAAACCAAGTCTCCACGTGCTTCCGGCCCGGATCACGCAGTTGCCGATTCTGCCGTGTTTGTTTAGAATCTTTCACTGTGGTACGTACATCTAGCTGTACCCTCGATCAAGTAAAATTCTGGTATGTTTAGCCCTCTTGAAAGCCAGCAAGCTACGTGGGACATGCTCCAGCTCCTCCTCTTGCTCTTGGAGGGCCATGCGTTGCATCGTGTCATTCGCTTATCGTCCAATCTTGCATAACATTCGCCCATGTGGTGCACTGGTCCACGCCTCTCAGGACCATGTTACTTGATTCAGTTGTGGAGATCTCGGAGCTATGTATCTTCCTGCCTGCTGTAGAGCAGCTCAGCCTCGAGCACTAACATTTGATTTTTAGCAGGATGCTTTGGCTCTCACACCATTGGATTCTCGCCGTCTATCTGCTATCATAGATCGTCAGGAATGCAGATTCAGCTGGGAATGTTCTCGAGCATAACTATCAGTTGATGAATAGTAATTACTCGTTATCACGGAACCCTAAAAATGTTCGATGCCGCGCAAAGTAACATTGCCTAGATCTGAGTAAACTGTCGCAATTTCTTATGTCGACTACGTGAGCAGGCGGCTGGCGCTATTGAGTTTAAACCCGTTCGGAACGCAGCACAATTAGAAGTTGTTGATAGGTTGCTAGTCTACATTGGAGGTCTGACAGTACAGGATTAGCAATACTTGATGGAAGTGTTGAATCTTCTAAGGTTCTAATAAATCCAAGCATAAATTGCACTAGCCACCATAGGTACCCTTCACGAGAGCTATGGCAACTGCTGCAATATCTCGATCACCCTGAAACGTTAATCGTTCCACGGCCGGAATGTCGTCCTCTTCAACAGGATCTACGTCGAAAAATTGAGAAGCAAAGTTTTCCGTGGCAGTTTGTGTGTTGGGTTGCTGTTCAGCATCGCCTAGCTCCTCGAATTCAAGGTCCAGAAACATTGATTGGTGGCGTCAGCAGGCAGGTCTGAATGAACCTTTGCCTGACTCTGAACAATGGTGGCATACCAATAAATAAGCTTCGCGTTGGGAACCGGGATCTGAGGCGAAGGGTGCTCTTCAGAGTTCTGGTTCGAGTCCGGATCTTGTGAAGGTGATTTCCTGGATGCAGTTGACATAGGGAGCGTGTTTTGTGTGGAGCCGGGACCGTGTCCGTTTGCCCAGACAAGAGGAACGCTGCTGAGATCGCGTACAGTGAGAGCTATAGGCTCCGTGTCACATCTTTGAGCGATCCGAATGATATCTTTCTGGTTTGTTCCTGCAGCAGGTGCGCGTGTTGGGATCGTGAGTGGGAGTATGACGTTTGGGTAACCTGAATACTCCATGAGACGTGCTTGCGGGCATAGAATCATTCATCCAAGTCATACCTGTTTCTTCGAAAGTTTCCCGAACCCCAGCTACTTCTACGCTTTCGCCAGCATCTTTGCGTCCTTTCGGTAATAACCATTCGTTCTTCGCGCGATGAAAAAGGAGGCATATTTGCCACTTCCATTTCGCGGTGCTCGAGCCGTTCAGGTGTACTTCGCCATTTGAAGATGCGGTTATAGAGTTCGAATTCAGGGATCCAGAGGGAGATGGAGGTGTCGAGGCTTGAGTGACGCGTACCCGACGAAACAAGATTGACCCTGCGCATATTACGAACTGACCAGCAGGATACGTAGTAAAGGGATATGAGGATAATGGCATCTTGTCGAGTTCCGAGTGAGTATTGAGGTGCAGTTCGAGCAGCAGGCTCTGAACAGGAATGGGTGACGGACAATGAGTTCGTTCAAGTGGTTTGACGTCAACTTGCGAGCCTTTCGGGGAATTCCGCATCAATATCCCACGACTCACATGCTTATGTCACGACGCGAGTTTGGAAAAATTAGAATAATGATTCCAACGTCTGCCCGGCAGACGGCAATACATGAAAGATAGACGATTAGTATGGGAACTTCTCTACACTCCTGTTTTGGTTGTCCGAGATTGGAGGAAGAATAGCAATAGTACCATCCCCTTTGTCCCGTTGGGTATCAACAGCGGTTGTAACCTCAATACGAGTGTGTTCACCAAAGGTTGCGAGTCCAATAGTGTGGGTTCCATTACGCGTGTCATTACGAGTCCCACGACCACTGAGACGTCCTTTGAGAAAGGTATTCATGTGAGCAGACGGTCCGCTGGATTCCTCGCCTTCTTCAGTCAGTTTGAAGAACCAACTGGCGATGACAGTCAGGTTGACTACCAAGAGACTGACAACGTCCTGAGAGAATTGTCACTATAGCTAGCATAACCTGCAAGAAACAAACTCTACCTCAATAACGGCGAACATGAATTCCATCTTCCCGAGGCCTTTAAGGATCATATACGAATGAACAATGCTGAAGACTGTTGTAGCGATTGTGGAGGAGAAGATGGCAATCAGTCGAATCTTGAGACTCTTTCGATTCTTCATGTTCGACAAGAGCATGATGGGGCAGATGATGAGTAGAAGGTCGACGAAGCAATCCGCTAATTAATTACAAGGCAAGGTTGAGCACGCTGGTTTGACAAGGATATTCGTTACCGCGATACTTACTGATCAATTGGGCGATTGCGACATCTTTGCCTAATTGGCACTGGGGTGTAGGCTCGGACTTCCATGTAGTCTCCGCCTCGCAAGTCCAAAATACTTGGGCGAACAAGATGGCCCACGTAAAAAGGACCGAGGCAACACACCATTTTAAAAAGACACGGAATCGTCCATAGGCCATTCGAATGATGGTACAAAGAATGGAAACACGAGCACACCAGATGACTCCGTAAAAGCCATTGTCAAACATATAGTATCCGGCAATTTTGGTTTGGTATGGATGAGCATCTACACATAAAGGTGAATATCAAGGGCGACATAGTTGGCAAATTGAGGTGACTGACCCGGTGGCGAGGTGAATATCATCATTCCCGTCAACATGATGATTATGGCTAGCATAGACATAAAAGCCCAAGCATCATCCCACCATAGGTTCCGCCTCCGTATACGAAGGTAGAGACGGAACGAAGTGGCCAAGATGGCGATAGTCGCACCTGCAATAGCCGCAGCTAGAAGATAATTTCAGTGTCTCGAAAACATTGACGCGGCGCAGACGAAATACCTCGAAGTTGTGGTAGAGTCGGTTCGGGCAGCATAGATCGCGGATTCGTATCCAACCTGATGTGGGGAAAGAGTTACTAGGAACACAATGAAAAAAGATTCGTCAAGAGTCCATCTGTTTTTATTTCTTATTTGGTGGAAAATTGTCAGATACGCCTGAGAATCGAGGCAGATCGAGGCGTGTAAAACGTTTCAAGCAGTGGTTTTTCCAAGCTGACACAGGGGGTGAACGTTGAACATTTGAACTATCGGGATCAAACGATGGTGACACCATAGCAGCGTGGATACTCCTTCCCCCTAAGTTCCTGCTATTGAAACCGGCGGTTCAAGGCCAGAAGGAACGGAGGAAGATCTTGGGGTATTTGGAGAGCGGTTAAACCATCGTCGAATCGGTTTTTTCAGGGATATCTGGGGAAATTCAGACGGTAAGAACACGGAGGCAGAACGGCGACTCCTTTGCTGGCACGGAATGACGCGGACGGAGTAGAGAGAGGCAAGCGTGTGAAAGAAATTTCCCCTTGACCGTGACCGATTCCAATGACGTGACGTTCCGGATGTGCAATGTGCACCGTTCTCTTCAATGAAACTCATTCTCTTACTATTTTATCTTTACCTGCAATCTACACAGAGGATTGTTTACCAGCAACGTTGTCATTGTTGACCGCTGAGCTGCCGGTGGCACGAACCTTGGGCTTGGAGAGTCTTGGGTAGCAGGATGTATGTCGAAAACATCATTACTTGGCAACACGGCATGCCAGAAACAGCGTAGCACAATTCTTCGCTTATTCAACTTCTTTCTTCCACTTTACACGCGTCTTTCTCCATGCCAAAGCCTCACAGACACCACCGTCCTCGCAATCCATCCGTTAACCAAGGTCTCTTACATTTTCTAGAGTCACCTAGTCCGCCGTCAAGCGAATCCCATGAATCTAGTCATCATACAGTGGTGCGTGGTATTGTCATCTGTTTTCGTTCTTGAGAATAAAGACCTTGCTTTCAACATAGAACCGCTCGCCCCATGTAATCAGCAGTAGAAGAAAACCAGCACCAGCATATCCCGGATCCCTTTCCGCATCACACGCACATAACCACCCTCAAGATGGAGCTACATCGGTCATGCGAAGCCGTCTACCATCTCCCAATTCCCAAGCAAGCCAGAATCAGTATTTTAGCCCAGCAACACGTGTGGATGGTCGTTCATTGGTACGCTCCTTGTCCAGCTCGAGTGTTTATTCTTAGTGTTTGGCTCTATACAGGCACCTTCGACTCGTACGGTGAGCGAAGCTCGAAGAGTGTCTACAAAGGGCAAGGTACGTCATATCTAACACGTTTTTACTTGGCTTATACCTGCTTATACCGACCATCTCTTCATCCTCTAGTTGTACCCTAAATCTGACCAACCTGGGCAACAACACCGGCATTGGGGCATAGATCTTTCACAAGAAGACCCAGATGACTACATACACAATCCCGAATACAAAGATAGCGACCGACACTCTATATTTTCAGTGCGAGGGCTGGCCAACTTCGGCTGCCTTGCTATAGTATGCTAGCGGGGCTCCTCACTCTATTGTACGTGCATCTCTTCTGATTGGTAGTATTCACAGTGAAACCCCCCAGTCAGTGCTGGATATCCAATACTTTCATATGTCCGTGGTGGTCCTGAAATACCAAGATTGGGCGTGAATGCTACTGGGCAGGTATGTTGATTCTCTATGCTCCTGTCGTTCATGCAACTAACCCTTCTGAAAGATACCCGAGTTCCCCGGAAATTGGGGGTTGGTTGACAAGGACACGCCACAATCAGCGTATCGTTATACTTCGCCGCATGACGGAACAGAATTACATTTGGTCTTCAGCGACGAGTTCAATAGAGATGGAAGAACATTCTACCCAGGAGACGATCCATATTGGCAAGCCGTAGATGTACGTGTTTTCAATCTCCGATCGACTCGTAATCATTAATTTCTGATTCGCAGCTACATTACTGTGAGTGTTACTTGTCTCATGGGGGTACTTACCGCTAACGTCCAATCCAAGGGGGTGTAAGTGATTAGACATTCCATAAACTTACTTTTTGCTAACATCGCATCAAGACACAAAAGTGAGTGAATGATACGACGGAGATATCTTTGATTAACAGCACCGGCTCCTGTCATCAGTCTCGAGTGGTGTAGGTGAAAAAAGATCGTTGGGTTATATTTCACTAACAACTCTGTATAAGACGATCCCGAAGCCATAACAACCGTCGATGGCTCATTAAAAATTACACTTTCGGAAAAGAAGACTCACGGTTTGGATTATGAAGGTGGCGTGAATCACGCATCGCTATCGAGTAGGCTCTGACAGAATAATGCAGGAGGGATGCTACAATCGTGGAATAAATTCTGTTTCACGGGTGGCTTGGTCGTTGCGAATGTGATGCTTCCAGGTCGATCAGATATCGCCGGCCTGTGAGTAAATGTCACATTATTGAGGTTTTCCTTGCTAACAAGTGGTAACTATTCTAGTTGGCCTGTAAGTAAATGCCATTCTCTAATTACTGTCACTAATAGATGGGAATGCAGGCTGTTTGGTCAATGGGTAACCTTGGTATGTTTTAATGATTGTTCTTGGATCGCTATTCAGGACTTGTTGTACAGGTCGAGCCGGATACGGCGCAACTAACGATGGAATGGTGCGCCCCAAGTCTGCATGGCTGTCCTTTCATGTTGAATTCAGTTTAGTGGCCATACACTTATGACGCTTGTGACGTCGGGACTCTCCCCAATCAAACCTTGAGAGGCGAGCCGTATTGGGCAACAGTTGATGGGGATGGAGCGGCAGGAGGAGCGTTGTCTTACGCCCCAGGACAGAGATTATCTCGATGTACTTGCCGCGGTGAAGATCATCCTGGCCCCAAGGTGCGCTATACATTGTTTGATTCGTGTCCATGTTTAGCTAAGCTTTGAAATTTACTCTCAGCATTCGGATGGAACCTACGTTGGCCGCTCTGCGCCAGAGATCGATATGATAGAAGCTCAAGTGAATTTTTTAACATTTTTAACATTCCACGGCACACCTACTTGATAAACACGCAGGTTTCTTCAGCCTTTGCGCAACAGGGAGGCCGTCTGGTCGGGGAAGTTTCTCAGTCGCTGCAAAGTGCGCCGTTCAATTATGCGTATTCTCCGCTTTACGACGATACAAATATGATTATCAACGACCCTAATATGACGATTGTCAATTCCTACAAGGGTGGTGCCCGGCAACAGGCGCTGTCCTGCTTATCAATAACGAGTAGGTTTTAGACATTGCTATCCTTCCTTATCCTGAATTCTGTCTGCAAGACCAGGCATGCTACTTTGACATGCCTGATCCATGCTTCTCCGTTTATGGGTTTGAATACAAGCCCGGCTACGATGAAGGCGTGAGTTCCTCTCATGTCCGTCGGTTTGCTGTCTGTTGATTTCCTTTTTCAGTATATCACTTGGCTTACGGACGATAAGCAAGTTTGCACGGTGAGATCGTCAAGACATCTGGTTCATTCTCAGTCACTGAACCAATTTTAGATCAAGGGATCCGCATTAGCTGCAGATACTCGGGTCGAGATATCTGCACGCCCAGTCCCGCAAGAACCCATGGTTTGTTGTCGGTCTTCGTAGTCAACCTCGGCTGACTGTCAAATCATATAGTATTTGATTATGAACCTCGGAATGTCACACGGCTTCGGCGACGTTGACCTGGCAAACCTAAAGTTTCCGACTTCAATGCTCGTCGATTACATCCGAGTGTATCAACCTCCAGATGCTATCAACATTGGTATGTTGTTACTCGATTGCATCCGACGATACTAATCTCCTGTTAGGATGCGATCCCAAGGGTTTCCCAACAACGGACTACATTCAAAGGTCAGCCTTGCGTTTCTTCAGTGGTGTCCAATCTGTACTGAAAAAGTTGTGGAGGCATCTGGAAGCCTACGAGAACCCCAACCTTACGACTTGGACGGACCAGTATGGACAGCCTTTCCCCAAAAATCGTTTAATAGACGAATGTTAAAGCCACAGTATGTTTCATATTATATTCACGCACAATAATGAAAGCATGAATGTTTGAGCCTGGCGCCAACAATCTCCCGAGGGCCAAAGCATCCGATTTTACTCCCTCGCGTGTACCTTCCGAGTACACTACCCATGTTTTCTCAGTGTCATGTGGTAGCAAACCGCTACAGATTATCCTCGGTTTTCTGATGGTGAACCTGAAAGGTGTACAAAGACGTTCCTGCCCGGATAAACCGTGGCTTTCGCTGTGTCCGAGTCAGGCCAGGTCAGGTCCTTATTCACGACAAATTCATGGGCTTTTTTACGATGAAGGCTAAACCTCGGGGCTGGCATACCAGTATAGAGCATTGCCTGCCGACCAGTAGTGCATAAAATGACATGAAGCGACGAGAAATTCCAGAGCAAGTAAAATGCACAAGACCGTTTCTTCGCTCCTTCTGTTTGTTGCAGCAGCATGCGCACAGAGCGCAGGTGTTACCACCAGATACTGGTAAAGAACTCGCAATTTTGGTACTGCTCACACGCTGATCATGCTCTTAGGGACTGTTGTAAACCATCTTGCGCCTGGAGTGGAAAAGTCTGAAACCTCATCCATCTTCGCGAGCTCAGAATTCATTGTTATTTGTAGGCTTCCGTATCCGCCCCGGTTAGGACATGCGACCGCAATGGGAATACGCTTGGGCCCGACGTCAAATCAGGCTGCGATGGAGGAACTGCATATACCTGCGCTAATAATGCTCCATGGGCAGTTGACAACAACACTGCTTACGGTTTTGCAGCAGTCAGACTGTCTGGCCAAACAGAAGCGAGCTGGTGCTGTGCATGCTATGAGCTCACCTTCACCAGCGGACCTGTCTCTGGAAAGAAATTGGTAACGAAGCTTTCAAGTCATTTCCGCGGTCTCCCCCTGAGATAAGGATACGTTCGATAGATCGTGCAAGCCACCAACACTGGAGGCGACCTCGGTTCGAACCATTTCGACCTTCTTATTCCGGGTAAGCTCCAGGTCTATTGTCCCTGTGCGTCGTAGCACTCACATGACGTCTGCGTTAGGCGGAGGAGTAGGCAAGTGGAATAATAAAACACGCGTCTTCCGCACGACGGGCTCATTTGTTTTTCAGGTATCTTCACTCAGGGATGCCCCGCTCAATTCGGAAGCTGGAACGGGGTAAGTAGCTCGCTATTCTATGCATGTGCAGCTTACCAACTACCATACAAGGGTGCTCAATACGGAGGTGTCTCAAGTCGCGACCAATGCAGCCAGCTTCCTCAAGGTTTGTTGTTTCAGCTTGCAGTTTCAACCCTATTGCGCTAACATGGTTCGCATGACAGCTGTACAGGAAGGTTGTCGATTCCGCTTCGGTGAGTTCACTCGCAGCAACACCATGTGGCTTGTTGACTAAAACAACTTTTAGATTGGATGGGTGGTGCTGATAACCCCAACGTCAATTTCCGCCAAGTGACCTGCCCTAGCGAGCTCACCAACATTTCTGGATGCACCAGGCGCTGAGGTATGGTACAATGACGCAGGTATACAAGTGTATAACACGTTTTGTTATTATTGAGCTGCATGTATATGAATGGTCAGATATAATCATGGTTTCCTTTCGGGCAGGTTTTGAATCCACCTTGGTAGTTCGCGCTCTTGTTTCAAGCTCAATGACGGACACGTTGGGTATGGAGTGTTGCAGCTCCACCCACGAATCTAATTTCATACAGAGTATATGAACGTCCAGGCGAATTTTATCGTGTACGAGGTTGACAGTGTCATACGCTCTCTAACTTTGTTTGAGAGGCTCACCGTAGGAGTACTCGTCATTGTCATCTGCAACTTCGTGGTTTCAACGAGGATTAGGTTCTCTGAGGTATATAACTGGTACAGGAATTTGTGTATGTATGTATTTCTCTCTTACTCGACTTCCACACATCTTTCTTATGCCTTTCTTAAAAGCTATCACGTCCAAGCTTCTTTCCACATTCTATGCCATCAAAGACAGGTTGCCGATACACTCAAACCCTGAAACGACCGTAGAAAAGAGGCCAGACTCACAACCGGAGACCTTGCGTCAAGACCTCGCTCTGGTGACTACATCAGGTTCATTAGCAGGTATGCACCGCTGAGTCTATTTGGCTCGGATATCAATAGCTAATGGCAATCTCCTCCGCACGACAGGAAAAGTAGCAGTCGTCACGGGGTCCTCCAGATCGATCGGAGCTGCTATCGCAAAAGCTCTGGCGGAGGAAGGCGCCAACGTGGTTGTAAATTATGGCCATGACCCTGTTCCAGCAGGTGAAGTGGTCGATGCAATTAAATTGAGAGGAAAGGGAGATGCTGTTGCAGTAAAAGCGGACGCATCCACTACCGAAGGGGGGCGAACCCTGTTACAGGAAACTTTGGAGGTCTTTGGAAGGATCGACGTTTTGGTTCTGAATGCGGGGATCATGGGAAGCAAGCCACTCAAGGTGCGGAACCTCCTGCGACCTGTCCTTTAGCCGGGCTAACTCCGATACAGGACGTGGATGAAGGATTCTTCGATGCGCATTTCAATACCAACGTCCGAGGCCCCTTGTTCTTGGTCAAAGAAGCTGCGAACTTGTTACCTACGCGTAAGTGCCCTGTTATAGTGTCGAACATATTTTGGACTCACGGTCGTGATTGATTATACAGCTGGAGGTCGGGTCATTTTCTTTTCGACGAGTTTGACGGGAGCCACATGTAAGCAAAGCGTCTGTTCAGTCCGAGGAAATCCTAACTCTTGCGCCTAGCTGTTCTCCCCAACGCGCTCTGCTATGTTGCAAGTAAAGGTACAGTCAACTTCATCCAGGACAGGGCTGTCGCATCTGATCACATTCGCTGCAGGAGCCATTGAACAGATATCTCGTGTTCTTGCCAAAGACCTGGGCGCCAAAGGTCTAACTGTAAACACGATATCCCCAGGCCCAGTCGACACACCTCTTTTCCGAGAGGGAAAACCCAAGCATGTTATCGACATGATAGCGGCGCAGAGCCCAAACAACAGGCTCGCGCAGCCTGAGGATATTGCACCTGTTGTAACATTCCTGGCTAGTCCTGCAGCTCAGTGGGTCAACGGACAAAACATAAGGGTGAATGGGGTGAGTGAATATGCTAATTTGCAAATCGTGTTGGCTAACAAGTTCTGCAGGGTTTTGTCGTGTAGTCGTCTTTCAACTTGTGAACTGCAAGCCGCAACTCACCGTATTTTTTTTCTCTCTGCTACGCCAAGTAGACAAGCCTGGACAAGCCTGGCGCTTGTACCAAACTTGCTAGATACCCGGTTCCAATTAATGTAGATCCTTGGTTGACATCTGCTAATACTGTAAATCGTTATCCTGAATTCTGAACGCATCCTGGTATCTAATGCAGTCCAATCCTTGATTATTGAGCTGTGAAAGTGAGCTACGTATGCTCTATTGAAAAGGAGTGATGGAGTGGAGTGAGAGCAAGATGCCTAGCGAGAATTTTTTGATGACAGGTTAAGTGCTTGGCAGCGACAAGCCTTTCCAACCATTCCCTTCACCTGCTGTATCACTGTAACGTCGCCCCAATTGTAGTCTCCCAAGCCTAATCTCGTACTGCCCAGCATTCTTGTCTTTTTCTTCAGTTCTTGTCCATAATGCCCCCTCCCAAGCACGGCCAGTGGTCGGCCAACTTTCAGCAAGCCCAAGCTCCTGTACATGCCCAGTTCTCTGGTCCCCAGTTCAATACCCTTTCTCGTCAAAATTCCTTGGTCTGTCCTTGTCCTTCTCGTTCAGCATTGGCACTGACGAGATGATTATTAGAATGACTCTCCCTACACGGCTGGAAGTAGTTTTCGGAGTACTGGTCCTTCTATTTCGGACAAAGTGCGTTGACGAAATCTCTGACCTCCTTCCATTTTCACTAATACACCATCTCTACCTAGTTTTCTTTATCTCCGGACCCTAGAACATGGGGCTCAGATATTTCTGGAAAGCATGCAGAACCAGATGATTTCCTTCATGTACCGGATCCCGTGCGAGATAGAAAGAATGACCAAGGGGGCCATATTTTCACCTCGAGAGGATTGTCGAATGTTGGATGTCTTTGTATATTGATTACAGGGATCGTCACTCTCTTGTGCGTTTAATTGCTGCTTTTGGCATACGGGGAGGCTAACCATGATCTATCAATAGTGCAGGATACCCAATTATAACCTACCTCACGACACACGATATGTCTTTCCGGGGTGGATTTAACCTCGGTGGAATCAACGCCTCTGGGCAGGTCCCGGAGCTTCTGGGAAGTCGAGGCCTCATTGATGTCGATACGCCGTCAGACGCCTATACTTTCAAATCACTTCATGACGGCTCGGAAATGCAGCTCATATTCAGTGACGAATTCAACAAGGACGGTAGATCGTTCTACCCAGGAGACGACCCATACTGGGAAGCAGTGGACGTGCGTGCATTCCCTTTATCTCTTCAAGCTCGCAGGTTTACGGTTTTTGGTTGATAGATTCATTATTGGGGTACTAATAACCTTGAGTGGTGTAAGTAAATGCCTTGCATCGAACTACCTGCTATCGTTAACGAACAGGAACTTTGGTAGACGATCCCGAAGCAATCACAACAGCAAATGGTTCCTTGAAAATCACAATGAGCAAGAAGCAAACGCACGATCTCAATTATCAAGGTAAAATGAACTCCGTATCAAGTGTATCGTACTGACTGATTTATACAGGCGGCATGATGAGCACAGTGAGTCCTAATCTTAAACCAGTGGCAGCACCATTCTTCTAGACGAAATCCCAATGCCCACCTGGGATTCGTAGTAGGGCCTAAATAGGTCCTTTGTCTCTCGACATCTGCTTTAGGGTACGAAAGTGCATGTGTCGGTGACAGTGTACTTTCATCGCCATCAGAAACCAGTCGCAGCTCTACTTCCTGATCTTTATACCCGACTCAACACCATTTCCGGGGATATCCTTCGCTAGCAAGATATCGCTAGTCGAAAAGACGCCCTGGACGGAACGGGATACCACGGGAGTTCTTTGTCGTGCGCCAAATGAAGGCAGAGTTGGTCTGATTGTACTATGGAAGAGGCGCAGAGGAGGATTGTAACGGCAAAGGGGACGAAGAGGAGGATATATAGCTACGGCTCATTCCTCCACTGTGAGACTGGGTCTACTTAGGCCCCTCACTCGGGTTACATTGCCGCCTTCTGTGTCAAATCCTCGTGTACATCATGATGAAAACTTTTGTGAAAGCATGGCTCTTCGCTGAGTTTTGTCACCGACGTCAGTGATTTTCATACTAGACGATTATCCCAGCACTTATCCCCACTATCAGGCCGCTTGTAGTACGCTTTCAAGCACTCGCCGGAGTTTACGATTCTCAAAAGACCATTATATTTCTGGGCGCTAGTCGGGCGCCTGTCTTCTCATGTTTTTCCCACGATGAAAACTGGCTTCGCACATTTATTTCAATTTTCTGGAGCTGCCACTGGTCTTCTGCAGTAATGCGATGGACAAGTACTAATCAATTTGCAGTGGAACAAGTTCTGTTACACGGGAGGTCTCGTGGTCGCCAAGGTCATTCTACCTGGAATGTCGGACGTTCCTGGCCTGTGAGTGAATGCTCTCTCGTCGAGTTGCCCCTACTAATGAGTGGAAACTATTTTAGCTGGCCTGTGAGTAAATATCGTTGTTAAATTGCCTTTACTAACAAATGGGAACGCCCTGTAGGCCATCTGGACGATGGGTAATCTTGGTACGCTCAAATACGATCCTTTCTGAGCGAAGGTACTTATTCTGGCTTTCTAGGGCGAGCGGGCTATGGCGCCAGTCTTGAGGGGATGGTATAGTTCTTTCTCAATTTCTATGTCTTCATGTGCACTCAATCAACGTCCACAGTGGCCTTATACATATGATGCCTGCGATGTCGGCACGCTCGCGAACCAGACGCAGAATGGCAAACCGTACCTTGCAACAGTAGACGGGGATGCTAAATATGGTGGATCTCTTAGTTATCTTCCTGGTCAGAAGTTATCGCGCTGCACGTGCCCCGGTGAAAGTCATCCGGGCCCGGTGGTAAGTTGTATCATTATTCCTGCATTTTCATAGCTAAAGATGTCTATAGCATGGCGATGGGACCTATGTTGGTCGGGCAGCCCCCGAGATAGATGTCTTCGAGGCTCAAGTGCGCACGCGAGTGTTTTTGCTGTTTTGCGAGCCAGAACTAAAGCATTTTACAGGTTGGAGGCAATTTTGCCACAGACTTAAATCCACGTGTTGGAGAGGTATCACAGTCTGGACAATGGTATGTCTGCTCATTATTGAAATCTTCTAGCTAATTGTAGCCTCTCAGGGCACCGTTCAACTATGCGTTCGTGACAAATTCAAATTCTGGTGCCAGATAGGTCAACTTTGGGTCATCTCAGAGGTTGGCTCACGGAGCTCTGAAACTCGATTCAGCTGATACAAGCTCTTTGAACCAACCTCTGCATTGACTTTCAAATCTCACTTATCTGACCGCCATCCATCGTTGCATTATCTTACTGATGAATTATTAGATACGAATGGTTTGACACAGCGGAAAACTTCAAGATCAACGACCCCGAGGTTACTGTCATAAACGGTTACAAGGGCGGTATCTTCCAACAGGCAACATCATGTGTCAGCAAAACGAACCAGAAATGCTACTCACAAGAACCTAACCCGTGTTATGCGATCTATGGATTCGAGTACCAGCCAGGCTACGACGGCGTGAGTGTTACAAACCCGACGTTACATTTCACTCATCGATGTTCTTATAGTACATCACCTGGCTCAATGATGGCAAGCAAGTGTGCACTATTATGGGTGCCGGCTTAGCAGCGGACAATCGAGTAGAGCTTTCAGCTCGTCCCGTACCCATGGAGCCGATGGTACCTTGTTCCTGCCTTCTTCACGAAAAACTCACTCATATCGCTTCAGTATCTCCTAGCGAACCTGGGGATGTCGCACAACTTTGGCGACGTCGACTTTGAGAATCTCGTGTTCCCCGTGGTGAGTAATTGAGCATCACAATCGATACAATGGCTTGACGGTTTGACAGTCAATGTACGTCGATTACATTCGAGTCTACCAACGATCGGATGCCATCAACATTGGTGTGTAGATACTCTTTCTTCCATCCGATTCTCCTAACGTTTGTGACAGGATGTGACCCCAAGGATTTCCCAACCAAGGAGTACATCGAGACGTAAGTTTCCTCCTTGCTGTCATTTCGCTTCATGTCTGACTCGAGCTGGTCCTCCGTCGAAAAGATACATCGAGGGTGAGTTTTTTTCATCTAGTTCTCAATGACGAACTGTTCTAATCGCACGAACACTACAGCCTATACCAACGCCAATCTTACCACCTGGAGGACGATTACAAGCAACCTTTCCCAAAGAACAAACTCATTGACAAGTGTTAAATACTTGTAGGCGGATCATTCTTCGCTTTCACGCTCCTTGTGTTTCCCGGTGTATACTACTGTTGAACACTTTGTTTTCGGCATCGATCCTTTGCAGCAACCATCGTTTCATATATACCTTACATGTCATGTTCTTTGTAAACCTTTTTATTGCTACTTAAATGACATTCTTTGTTGAGGACCTGGAACCTCGAGGTAGACGGCTATGGACGCTCAAGCGCTCAAGGTTTGCGTACAAATCACTTACGCCCCAGGAACCAACGGTAACTTGGCGAGTTTCAAAATTCATGTTACTCCACCGACATGCGGAAATACGACCCTATGAGACCCTATGTAACGAGAAATGTGCCTTATCGGTAGTTGCTAGCGCGGTAGTTCACTCTTGTGCGTAATTATTAATGCTCCATTTCAAAAGAACGACAATATCATCCATACGGGAACATACAGGTAGGAATCAACTACAGATATGTAACCCACTGGACACGAGAGCCTATGCAAAGAAAGCGCAAACAAAACCAAAAGCCAACTGCCGAAACGGACAGCTCGGAACACGGAAAAAGGGTGAATAAAGATGGGGTAGATATACGTGGTATAAATCGTAACGAGGACTGTAGGGTAAGAGCCAACAACGAGATTCGGCTAGCGAGTCCCACTGCTTGTCCATCTATAAGGAGAGGTGGAAGGAGCTTAGAGCTCGTCACAGAATGGAAGTGACTCATCATCGTCGTCGTCGTTGTTGTCATCATTGTTGTCGGTGTTAGTGTTGGTATTGGTGTCCGTGTTTGTGTTGGTGTTGGTACCCAAGTTAGCAGGGACGGCATCGGGAGGAGTCTCGATTTGAACGGGTGCGTCACCGTTGGTGGGAGGAACACGGACCTCGCCCAAGACGCAAAGAACCTAAGAGATCAATTCACGTAAGTAACATGCACAAAGGGGTGTTACCAACGGAGAAACTCACCTCGCCAACATAGATGTTGGAGCAGTCGTCGTTGATTTGGGGGTTGTTGGCGAGCAACATGGTCATGTCAATGCTGTGAGCGGAAATAATACCGCTGCAAGAGTCGCCGGATTTGACCACGGCGGTCGATGTGCAGTCCTCGTCTTGGTATCCAATGCAAATTTCGTCGTTGGGGGTGAGGTTGTGGCAGAGATCGTCAATGTAACCCGCGTTGATGGTTGCGAGCTGGTAGCTAGAATGAATGTCAGTGATCTGAGGTGCATTCCGAGTAGAGAATATGGAAACGTACGTTGAAACATTGTTCTCAGCGGAAATCTTGTCACAAGTATCTCCCTCCTTCACAGTGTACTTTCTAACGCAAGGTCCTGCGAGAGCAGCTGAAAAAGCACACAAAAAATGAGTTTTCAAGGTGGTGACTTGGCGAAACTTTGACACTCACAGGAGACGAGAAGAGGAAGAGTGACGGCGAGAATGCTTTTGGAGAACATTGTAATTATATCAAGGCCGAGTGTTGAACGAATGTGGCTGAACAAAAGGAAAGGTGTTCAAGGACTGCAGACGGCGAGGGACAGCTGGTTGATGTTGGGAATGAAGAAAAAAGGGCTTGGAACAGCTTTCCCTCTCTCCTTTTGAGGCCGGCACTTGCCTCGGCAAATCCTGTTCCCGTCACAATCTGTCACGTTCCTTTGTGTTTCCCAGGCAACTTGTTGATCTCCCACCATCGGTCGCAGGAAGCCGTGTCGACATGGTATTTTACCTTTGCCCCCCAAAAATAATCTCAAAGTGTCCTCCTATCTTCAGGTCCAAGCCCAAAATTCAAGAATCTCGCCGTTTTATTCGTCACAGTTGAAATTCGGTCGTTCATTCATCAGTTGACATTGACATCTGCTATGAAACAGCTGCGTAACCCGAATACACTTTGTTTATGAATATTCCAGTCAAGGAATGGGCAAGAACTTTGTTTACTGCAAACCACTCTCGTTGTTGTGCGCGCGTGCAGTGTGCCTTCAACCCTGGTATCCGGTAGACCTACTCTGTGCTACGTGTTCAAGTTCCTGGTATAGACATCGTACTCGCTGGCAGGATCATGATCGCACTTTAATCGGAATCGACTTGCGCAGTCACCGAACAAGGTCCAATATCGACTGCCACCCACGTGGAACGGTACTTGCAATCGAATGTCGTTCAACTACAGCTGTATCTGCGAGTTTCCACCGCGATGAAGCTGTGGTCTCCATACAGCTGGGAACAGGCGGTCCTGCTTATCTCACTTCACCAGCAACTTGTACTAGTTTAGGCGGATCTGCGGTTTGTGACCTCTAGAGGTGCTGAAGAACTAATAAAGGGCGAGTCTCCTCGGACTCCTCCAGGTTCCACAGGAGTCGTCATAGATAGGTCATAGCTGCTGTGGTGAGAGTATCATTCTCCCTGCGTTATTGTCGTTTCATGTCCTCATCCTAGGCATCGCTATCTACACCGTATTGAGTAGGGCAACGGATGAAAGCCCTTCGCTGAACTAGGATAAACCTGTGCCTGGCAGTCCAACAATCGGATCGTTTAAGCTTTGCGCTCAAGGTCCACCACTCAGTGTTATATCGTTTGGTGTTCGCCATCATCCCACTCTTACTCCCAGTGATGCTCACACTTCTATAGAAATGGCACTGTTACTCTGACACTCCCGCACTTGTGTTGTTGTCTTGATGCAAAGGACCGTTTCGAATCATCTTGTCATGTCGTGCATACAGTATGTTCATTTTAAACTCTCTTCGACGTCGAATTCTGGTTACTTTTTGACAGATTGACCCTGCTTCTTTGTCGTCATCACCACCGTTTTTTACATTTCTTACACATTCCCGTCGTTTCCCTTCTCGGCCAACAGCTCATCAGAGAGCAGACTATGTGCTTTGATTCTACTGGGCCCTGGGCGTCCGTCGTACATCATCATCACGAACAACGGATTATTATTCCCGCGGTGCTCCAGAACGCTACACCACGCAACCATTCGGCATTCCGCTGGGTCACCACTGCATTATGTATCTCAAACCTCAAGCTACCCTAACTTAACTCTGTTTTGTGACTGTCGGCGAGTTCGAATCCGACTGATGGGAAGAGATCTGGAGAAGGAACGTATGTCAAGTGGGGCGTGTTACTGTTTGGAGAACCCGTTGCACCCAAGTACACCCTCGTATAGAAGTCCAAAAAGAAAACTCATTACATTTGAATAAAGCGGCAACTCGGGATTCGGGAACGTTGTGCTGTGAGCGAACCTGAGCAAAACCTGAGCTCACCTTGCTCCAGATCTCAGATTTTGAGGTTCCTGGTGCAGGGAAACATATACAGGGCCTCATCAGGCCAGCGAAAGCGAGCATGTATAGGCGAGCACTCATTACTCAGAGCCCAGGAAGTGTACAGCTGACCTTTTTTTAACCGCAATATTTACCGCGCGATGATGTTCAGCGGATTCTTGGATGAACTTGGATGATTGCGATATCGATTAGGAACTGGAACCTAGTCTCATATAGAGTTGAGGATGTCGAGGTGCCTCGGGCCCGCCCTAGATGTGAGGACATCGTTACAGTGTTTCCCGTTGTAATAATTGAGGTAGAAAGGCTGTGAGAAAGCCTATACTCATTGATCTGATACATCAGAATGCAAAGTAGCATTACTGGCCCACGTGGCGGCAATAGATCTTTCCTTCAACCTGCCACCATGATCCAGATATCCTTGGATGCGAAATCTTCTCTTCTGGCGGATTTCAAACCCGAAGCTCCGGTTCTCAAAGCCGTACTAACCAGCTTATTGTCACTAGGGCTGTCGGTTGGTCCTGTTCGTATCCTCATGTCCGGTACCAATTGACTTGGGAGAAGACGGGAATTCCTTCCAATATCAGAAACCATATGCATCTAGATTCTGGAATTTATGGAGTCAATGATCGCCATCTTTTTGATGCTCGGCCCTATACGAGGCTATACTCTATTACCAGGATGACGGCGAAGTACAAGACTTCCATCTCTCTTATAAATAAACACCAACTCTGGGAGGGGTTGGTACTTATAAAAACGGTAACCAACGCCGCAGTGACTCCTCAAACTCTTGCTACCCATGACTCACATCTCAGAGCACGTCATCTACGATAGACCTCACCGTCAATCATCTCCTCCGGTGTCAACCTACACGGACCTCTCCTCGGACGTCTTTGTGCTACATGGGACACTCATACCCTGACGATCCAAGCCTCAACCTCAAGGTCGTCGCAAAACGGTACAGACCACGAGCCACCAGCAACCACGATGGTGTTACCCTCCTCCTCTTTCATGCCATTGGATGTCGTCAGTAACGCTTTTTTCAGTATATGAGGATTTTCGTGCGACCCTGACATTTTCATAAAGATAAGGAACTCTGGGAACCGACTATCAGCCGACTGTTTTCGCTCCAGAAAACGAGATCCAGACAACGACGAGTACGGGAAGTGTGGGCTTTTGACAGAGAAAACCACGGAGATTCTGCTCTGCTGAACCGAAGGGCACTCAAAGCATGGCCAGCCTTGCTTACGTGCGTTCCATTCCAAGTAGTCCATTAACATAATACCTAAACCCCTTTCAATAGCGATCACGGAATGGGCATCCACAGTCGCCGATCTCGTCAAATCTCGTCTCCACGACCACCGCGTGGTCGCAGTGGGTCATTCATCCGGAGCAGGCGTTGCGTGAATATTCTTCGAATTCTGTTGCTACAAACGGAGTACTAATTGCCAATTCTGCAATATAGCATGTTGACAGCAAAGTATGCTCACGAAGCGCATTTGCCGTTCGCCGCCACCATTATTGTCGAGCCGACGATATTGACGAAAGAGATGTTCCTTGAAACGTACGAGGAACGTATTGCGGGGATCAGGAAGACCGAGGAATATACCGCTAGAAGACGTGACACTTGGGCTAGTCGCGAAGAAGCAATCGCTTCACTGAAAACACGCGCACCATGGTCTACCTGGGATGAAAGGGTCCTTCAAAAATACATTCAGCACGGCCTAGTCAACTCGGACCGAGCAGGAGATACCGTTACTCTCAAATGTCCGAAGCTACTGGAAAGTGCTTCGTACGCAGACGTTGACGGCCTTTTCGAGAGCGCGTATGCATTCGAGGAGCTCTGTCGTGATGTTCCAATTCATATCGTATGGGGTGGCAAGCATGACTTTGCATCCTTGTGAGTCGATCAACAATGGTATTCGCTATCGCAGCTGACATGCATTATTTCCTTAGCTCTACTGAGCTCAAGAAGGCTCTAGTTACTGATAGACGAGTACCGGCCTCAGTCTCCACAGTTCCAGGTGCTGGACATATGGTTCGTCCCTTCTTTGTGTGTGTGCAAGTGCTGGACCTGACACGCGAAACAGGTTCCTCTTCAACAACCGGACAGACTCGCAGATACCCTTGGCGCCATCCTAGACACTGTACCTATACCCTACACTCAAGCAAAACTATGATTTACGGCGCATCTCATTCATCTTACTCATATCATTTCATGTAGCATCATCCACGGACAACCTTCAGGTTGCAATATATCCAGGAGCTCCACGGAGGAGAGTATTACCCATGTACTATACAGTATTTTACAGAATAACGATGAGCGGTGTGTTGTATCATACCATCGTAAAGTCCGCGCGTCTCGCCAATCGTAACTTTAATTCCTCCCACTCGTCACTCTTTCGACCTCGAGTTCGGGTTGTGATTGTCTTCCGTCGAACGCGGCACCTGCAGCCCCTCCCGGTCTTTCAATTCTATCCGAAGCCTCAGGTACCCCGAACCCAAACACACTCCCCAGACTTGTTCGGAGCGCGTCGTACACTGTCTGGTGTGGAGCTGGCTCAATGGAATTGATTGTATGGACATGGATGAGGCCAGTGTTCGGCGAAAACCCATAGGTGCAATTGCTACGACGAGTATTCAATCACTGCCAAGGGCGAAAGAAGAATAAGTAGCTACTTACACCTCCCACTCTCCAACAGCCCTACTGACTCGGGAGTTGCCAGTGACTGTTAATCCGATGAATAGACTCTTCTCTCGGTTAGGTTTGGGCTTGGAGGAAACATGAGGTTGGTCCTCGGAGTCGCCATCGCTATGGTTTGCGGAAGGATACCTCGGAGAAGACTTGGGCGTGTTTACGACAACTTTATGCAGCGTTACTCGCAAATCAGAATAGAGTGTGTTAAGAGTGTGTCGAACAAAGGCAGATGATGCGATGTAGAGCGGAAGACCTATAATTCGTTCAAAAATTAATTTGAGACGAAATGATATCATGAAATGTGCTCGCCTCACCTTCGATATGAAGTGTCTTTGGGAACGGTGTCGGTAGCTCGACTGGAGGAGTGTATGACAGCCTAACCTTGGGGCTATATATAGACTCTAGGGACTCGTTTCTTGCACGATAGTCCAAAGGATTGACGTTGACGACTGGGATGTGAATGGAGGAAGTCGGTCGAGGCTCTCCGGTCGACTTGTTGATGGAATGTCAAAAGGCCAACCTCGAAGAAGTCAGGAAGGGTTTGAGTGAGAACATCGATTGCCCTTCCTACCCAAATCTTGAGAATAGTATCAGGGTGGTATGGCACTATCAGGGTTTGTGGACGTACCTGTTCGGACTTCCCATTCCCTATCAGAAACCTCGTCCTGGCCTTCACTTTTCTTCGGAGGCTCTGATGACGAGGGATCGCCCTTGGCGTTCAGAGAATCTGGTGGCAAGTCTCTCCTGAGTCCAAGTTCCAAAGATGAAAAGGAAGTCGATATCCTCCGTGTTCCGAGCGAATGGGTGCTATTTTGAACTCGGCAGCATCGAGAAGATTGACGGCAAATGAAGTGTTTTGGGGTCCACAAAGAGAGCTTTCTGCAACAGATTCGCGGTATTGGTTGGACCATAAGTCGACTGACGGCGGGTTAAAGAAAGCTACAGTTTCAAGCAAGTTCGAGGGCAAGTTCGGGTAGTCCGGCACGCTCACACGCGTCTTTTAGAACCGTTCAGGACTGATGTAAGTAGACAAGTAATTGAACCTACTTGTTGATAGTCAACATTATAGTACAGGGTATACGTATACAGAACAAATATAGAGAAATATTGCATATATGAAATCAAGAAAGGACAGAAAACCAGATATCTGCCGAGGATACCCATCGAGCTCAAGACTTGGTTGAATTTGAGCCTCGCTTGGCCTGTTCAAGCTCGGCCATCATCTCCTTCAATTTTGCCTTTTTTGCATCAACCGTTGCCCGCAGGAGCTCATCTTTCCAATACTTCTGTTCAGCCCCCGGATGTTTCTCTTCAGTGTGGCGAATGAGCTCCCAAGGGGAGGTTATAGCACGCTTCCACTGGTATTGGTTTTTGGGAGCACCAGCTCTGAAATTGAGAACATTAGTGGATGACAAAAGGAAAAGAGAAACAACCATACTGCATGCAAGTGCCGCATGTCCATGTCTTCCCATGAATGCTTTCTGTAAAGAGGGCGCTGATGAAAAGGTCTCGTCGCTCGATGGTAGAACACCAATCAGGAATGGGATATCCAGATTGCCCCAAGTTAGGGTGCTCTGAACTTTCCTTCTTGAGTGGAGGATCTTTGTAAGGTGTTCTGTTACACACAGTAGCTGGGGTAGCCTGTGCTGCACCGGTCGATTCATCGAAACCAGAGTCGTGGCTTGGGGAAGAAGGATCCAGTTGGTCGATCTCCTCGTCGCCTGTGGATGTTACGGTAGGCGAACGAACGATCCTGGTAGATGGTTTGGTAGGCAGAGACGACGCTGGGTACTTTGGGCATGCTGTTCCAGAAGCGTGACTTGCCAACAACGTCCGCGTGTTTGTGTTTGACGGTGGACCACTTCCTGAGTCTGAGCAATGCCTGACGTCTCAGATGACTTCTCCTGCTTGACTTTCACAATATCATCTGGGACCTGTGCCCTTTCCTTTCCCTTCGTCCTGGTGCTCGCTGGCTTCTCGACCTCCGTGGGCTCGTCGTCAGAGTCCTCAATGACAATTGGCTCGGTGTAAGGGCCATTTCGGGCTGGTTTCGTGGCAGTGGCTGAGGACAGAGATGAGCCTGCTCGTTCCGAAGCTGCAGGAGGCTTTCGCTTTAGCTTTTGCACCGGCGTAGACTTCTTTTGTCTCTGAGAAATTCCTTCGTCATCCGAATCGAGCGTTAGATCAATGGGTTGGGCTGAAGAGCCTCCGACAGCATTTGAGGGTACGCTGAGAACAGGCTCGTTGAGTTCCTCTTTGGCTGAACAGGTGCAGTTGTTGGTTGTGACTCCATTGAAGACGCTGCTGCTTGAGGAGTAGACAAGACTGTTTTACGAATCGGTCTCGGTCTTGGGCGCTCTTTCTCCTTTCCTTTGTCGACGGCAGGAGTGGCCTGCACAGAAGTCTCTTTTGGTTTCTTTGCCGGCAATATTTTCGTCGCAAGAACTGGCGACACACTAGGTGCATGCAATGTCTCGAAGACCTTCTGAAATGTCAGCATCAGGTAGATCGTAGATACACATTCAGTCACACCTCTGCTTCATGGGCGGCACTAATATCTGAAGTGGTTGAGATGGTGGACTGAGGCTTTTGTGGCTTGGTCATCTTTGGCTGGATTCTGTGAGTAAGCGCTTAATGAACACAACATGCACTGACCTCGTGTTGAGTTGTAGCGCCAAGCACCGCCTTGGGCTGCAAAGAGACCTTGAGATTGAAAGTAAATTGTTATGACAACAAAGGACAAGAGAAGGGGCATACTGGTGCTTCGCTGTGCTTTACTGCTGCCAATGCGCTTGATGGAATTTCTTGAGACTTTGGCGCCTTCGAAGATGTATCAGTACGAGGATAGATACACGAAGGAAACTATGAGTACCTCGTCTTCAAGAACAGGCTGACCCTCTTGCATTCCTCGCAACTGCTTCTTTAAAGCTGTATTCTCTCGTAATATCCTTTCCACTTCTGCTTCGGAATAGGTCTGAGCCATTTGGGAAGGGGCACTTGCAACAGAGGTAGAAGAAGCCTCCCACATCGGCTGATCTTCATCAACTACTCCATGCATACCAGTGTCTCCCATATCTATGTGAACGTCCTCGAAACCAAAGGATGACTGACCGTCATGGTGTAGATGTGTCGGAGTAGGAGCGTGCTGTGGAGAAGGACCTGGCTCAGGCCGATGGGGTGTAGCAGAGCTATTGATCGCCGACTTGCGTGGTGTAGAGGGTTGGGATATCGAACCACTCGAGGCCTGTGCTTGTATAGCAGGCGGAGCGGTAGCAGAAGTGCTGGGGTCCTTGAAATGTTCGATTCGCCCTTTCTTAGATGAGGGTCCTGCCGACGCAGAGCTAGGGTTCTTCCGTTTCTTGTTCTTCTCAGAGTCAAGAACCGATTTCACAATATCTGAAGCGGTGTCTAATATGCGTGTGACAGTGTTAGTAGCGTGAATGACCCAAAGACAAGCCCAGATAGAACTCACCCAAAAGGACCTTCCTAGCTTGTCTTTCAAGTTTCCTCTCCAACGAGCGCATGCTCAGCCAATCTACCTCCCCTCTTCTCGTCACCCAAAGCAAACAATTCGAATGCTGAGGGTGCCAATGTGCCTTGTCAACTGTGACCAGCTTCTTCTCTTGCCAGCGTGGCTTTGGTACATCCCACAGTTGCCATCCACCCGAGAGACGGGCGTATAGTGCGGGTGATGAAGGAGTGGTGGTGATAAAGATGTCGCCTTTTGCACCCAACTTCTTTGACGGTTCGCGAGCACCTCTGTATTCGTTAAAGGAAATGAACTGATGAGATTTCTCCTTTTCGTCAAAAGGACGGAAACTGCGACTACGCCTGATGACGCCTTGAAAACTTTCGACTGGTTCAAAGTCGAGGGGGTCGCTGGAGAACGTTTGACTTTGACTCGATTCTGGTTCTGGTTTCGGTTCAGGTCGAGAGGATTTGATCCAGGACGCCTTTAGGCTCGCCATAATCGACTATGAAAGCCCGGAATGAGGAGGTCGATAAGTCGAGAAGATGGTGGTACTTGTCAACATTATTTCGGATGTGGCCGAACTCTCGCGCCAATCTTCAGGGCAGGTCAAATCGCGTGGATTAGGGTTAGGGCTTGTTTCAACGCGAATTGACGCGTCCCAACAGCGTTTTTGAGTGTGTTTCCTCTTCAGATGAAATATAACAAGTTCTAGATAGTATCTGGAAGTAGAATCTTCTTACTCGGACCTTGATTTCAATCGTGGGTGTGCGGCCATCAGATTCGCACCATGCCCGCTCTCATGTCACGTATAGTTATGATCCCACTCTACTTCCGTCGCCGGCGCGTTCTAACAATATCTCCAAAATTCATTTCAGGAATCGTACAGTAAACAGAGAAAGCTCCATCGCGATTAAAGAGGTATGTATACGAAACGTTCATGCATTCCGTCTCCAGACCGTTCAACAGCCCAAAAATCTACATTGATCAACAAGTTCACTACACCGAGGGCCAATTCTCCTGGAAGACATAGGCGTCTTCTATAGGTGGTGTTATCTTGCCTAGCTTGCCTAAACGTTCATCTAGAACAAAAGTTAGATAGACTACACGATAGGCACAGGGCGACAACTTACAGAGGGGATCGCTATCGATGTGCTTGAAATGTTTCAATTGCCATGTCGTTCCTGCAGCTACCTCGTCCCGCCTTCGTTGTCTCTGTTCATTCTATGGATAGCATGGACGTCAGTAAACTGCGGCCATGACAATGACTATCAGCGTTCACCTCAATCTTGCCCTTTTCACGGCTAGCGGTCTCAAAGTCACCTTCCCGAATCCCCTTGGCGACGAGCTTCCACAACTGCCTCGTCTCAAAATCACCCATCTTCCCGTCCGACTCGCCACCAATCGCGGTGACTTCTTCTTTGGCACCTGTAACGTCGTGGAACTCCGTTCCGCTACGAGGACCGCTGATGAACTTGCTATTCAAGTGCCACAAACCCTCGATGACGTGCTCTTTGGCTGAGCCACCAGTTCCCGGGGCAGGGGTCAAGGTGGCCTTGAATGAGTGTGATTTACCGGAGAAGTAGCCTTTGCCCTTGTATTCGATTGAACAAACGTAGTGTTGGTTTATGATGTAGGATGTCTCCGTCAACTCGATGTAGGGAGAACCATACCAAAGCCCGTCTATCCGCAACCGAGGTAAAGTAAGGAGGTATTCGGCAGTCTCTCCAGAGGGGAGCTTGACGGTAAGAGTGGCGTGTCCGATTTGTTTGACGATGATCGAACCGGCTATAAATGATGTATGAGTAAACGTGGGTAAGTGGTGGATACTTGACGTACAACTGAAAGAGGTCTTCTGTGCGTTGTGGCCGACCAATTTGACGCCCTTGGTCTTGTTCTCAATGACATAGGCAGTAATGGGAGGATGATGCGACACTTGTTCAACGAGGAGGTCGGTTTGTCCGCGTCCATTCTTGTCAGGCCAATGACCGTAGAATAGTCTATGCAAGGGCATTAGAATTGGGAAAGGGGAAAGATGTGTCATTGTCGTACTCTCCAAGCACTGGATTGAGCGGCCTATAGTTGAATATTTATTACATTGTCTTGGCATAATAGAGAGCAGGACGCACTTCTTTTCTGAACCCATAGACTCATTTCGGGAGGTATATTGACCCTTGAGGGTGCTAATGAACCACTTGAGGACGGCAAGAGCACGATCTTCTTCGCTTGTTGCGTCTGCGATTGCGGCGAATAGTTCGGGTCGCTCACACCAATAACGCTGAAGAATCGGAGTTAAGGATGGGGTGTACAGATGGATGAACTAGCGACGCACCAGGGAACTCTGTCAAGGACACTGGCGACAAGATGAACGGGGGTGCGGTC
The DNA here is from genome assembly GCA_037176845.1 of Paramarasmius palmivorus. Classification (NCBI taxonomy): domain Eukaryota; kingdom Fungi; phylum Basidiomycota; class Agaricomycetes; order Agaricales; family Marasmiaceae; genus Paramarasmius; species Paramarasmius palmivorus. Next base: position 367,069 of record JAYKXP010000001.1, on the reverse strand, counting down.
ATAGACGAGAGATCGCCAGAGACGGATGCAATGCTGGGACATTGACGAGCTGAATCAGGGTATCGCCTTGTTGAGGTATTCGGAATGCAACATACGATTTCAAAAATGAAGTCCAGCTGCCTCGTTGAGCGGCTGGTACGGCCTAGACATTGTGGTCAGAAAATTTCTGGGAGTTATTTGGAGAAGACGAGAGATACATACATCGCCTGCTTGTTCGGACATTGTGTAGATGGGTGGTGGTAAAGAGAGAGGAATATAGGGAACTAAAATAACAGGAGGTTTAATTATGTCGTGCACTGGATGGACCAAATCGGTGCAAATGACGTATAAGGCAGATCCTGGCGCAGTACCAAGGTCCTCGTAAGGATTCTCTCCTCAGGATGTTCTCCCCAGGCTTCCAGTCCTCAGTCTTCTAACCATGGATTTGTTTTCGTTGGTACTTCGAACAAGTATAAGCCTTTAAGGCACACTAGTGGTGATGTGCAATAATGTAGCAGTCAAACTAGCTGAACATTTTGACTGAGAAACCTCTGATTGGAGTATGTAAAGTAGTATTTTTTTTCAGCGCTGCGATACACAAGAAAAGGGCTAGAAAAGGCCCTCAAAGACTGTAGCCGTAACGAGCCTATAACCAGTAAGAACCGAGATCGAGAAGCGAACGTGTCAAGAATCCTGTGAGAATACTGTGTGATGACTGGAATATTTTTCTGACTCGTCTTGACTTTTACTTGCCATGTCTTCCCTGTGACACACGTTTTTTCATTTCAATCCAGCTTTCAACTCAACCATGATCACTCGAATATCTCGTTAAATTCATCGTCAAAAGACTAGTGTATATCCAGCGAAACACCAAGGCAGCACACAGTACATATCGCCATGTTTGGCGAAGACGAATCAGAGAGCCCTAGGGTACCTAGTCCTTGGGATTCACTCATGTCAACACCAGCTTCCTCGTCACCATATTCTCGCCCAGTACTCAGCTCCTCTCCCCTCGCAGCTTCCAGCATTCCAAAACTGGTCCCGGAATCAGATGACGGAAATGTCGAGTACAAACTCCAGCTTCTCAATCCATCACCTTCTCGTTTCGCTCGTCTCGTCACCCAGCTCAAATGGCGTCTCCTGGAAGGCGGCGGTCAAGCTTATTACGAGCTCGGCGTCGCAGACTCCGGCGCCCTCGTAGGCCTTTCACGTATAGACCTCGAGAGTAGTCTCGAAACTCTTGAAATGATGGCAGGTGAAATTGGTGCAAGCGTCATTGTGGTCAAGGAGATAGAGGTCCCGGCTGCAATGGCAAAGATCGCCGCAGAACAGGAGGACTACAGATATGGAAGAAAAAGAAGGGAATCAGGTTCTGGCATCGGCTCAGAGGCGTCCGGAGAAGGTACAACCACCGCTACAGAAACCGAGACCGATCCCTCGACTACAGATGTTGATGGAGATGATGATACGTTCTTTGTTCAGCACACCAACAAACCCTCTGCTTTCCAGGTTAAGGAGCTTGAGAACTTGGACCCTCATGCCATCTTTTCCATGGACCCAGAGCCAGACCCAGCCGATAATGCAGACGAGGAGTTGGAAGCGGACGACATCATCGCTCACAATGCTCCCCAATTCCTAGTCGACCTAGAGATTTCGTCCGTTTTCAAACCAAGACCTGTACGCACCAAAGCACACCTTCATCCTCCTTTTCCAGCTTCCAAACGCGGAAATAAGGGCCCAAAGCCGAAAAAGCTGAAGAACCAGGATCATAATTCAATCGTGGAGTCGGGGGAGGCCAAAAAGTCTCACAATCGACGTGCTGCCAGAGACAAGAGGAGGGAGGAGAAACGAAAAGCGCTTTTAGCGGTCGCGGAGAACTCCCTTGGAGTCGCTTCTGCTCCCGATCTCTTGTCTACGCGGGATGCGCCGGAAACGAATGCCAACGCTGGTGCCGATGCGCTTTTTTTGGGTTTGGAGACGCTCCATGTGTCCGTGGAGGAACCCTCAGTTCCAGGGCTTGCAAACGACGACTCAATACCAGCCATCAGCTTGACTTCCGAGCCAAGCCCAACGGCTAGCAATTTTGCAGAGGATTTAGGCGAAGACGATGTGTTTGCGTCTCCTACACCTTCGTTGCCATACAAGACGTTCCAGTCGGGTTCATCTGCTGAGCCCCATACACCACTGAGCGAAGGAACGGAGGGATTATTATCTGCACCCTTGAATGGTGGGACGAAAAGTGGAGGTGAAGAGGTGCGGTTAATTGTAGAAGCGTTGGTGGTGAGAAAGATGTCCTTGGAGGAGGCATTTTTGGATTTTGAAGGATTTTCTTTGACTTGATACATATACGTTTTTCCTTGCTGTCTGTTCCATTTTCTGTGTGTACTTGTACGATGTAGTTGTAGTATTTATCTGGCCAAAAGGTCTATAATATGGACGTTCAATATCAACGAGCGTGGTGCTGACATAGTTGGCTCCGGCGCACAATGGCCCGTGCGTCACTGGTACTCCCTCACCATGCGACCATCATGTCAACTACAAGCATGAATCCCAAATCTTCGTCCACCTATAACAAATTTATACTATACGAGAACCGCCTACGATTCTATGTTATCGCCTCAAATGCTGCCGATTCCCGACATCGTATAATCAAAATAGACCGCACGGCTCAAGATGATGAATTGGTCGTCGTCGAGGATGAGAACGAATATACGGGAAAGCAGATGACGGCCATGTTGAAGATGTTGGATGATGGGAATAAGAACTCTGGAGGGCTGGGGAAAGCAAAGGTCTTCTTTGGAATTGCTGGTGCGTAGTGCTCTTGGGGGATGTTGGCGTATAAATGGCTAATGATGTGACCTCACAGGATTCATACGCTTTACAGCGGGATGGTATATCATTCTCATTACCAAAAGGTCGATTGTAGCATTGCTAGGAGGACATTATATCTATCATTGCGAGAACACCGAGATGATACCTGTGTCTTTCAATCAGAAGATTGAGAAACCAGCAGAAGAGCAGAGGTTATTGGGAATCTTCAAGCAAGTGGATATGTCAAAGAACTTTTATTTCAGGTGAGCCTTTCTCTCTTGGATTCTCGAATAATAGCACCTGACAAGTATTTGGGAAAGTTACACATACGATTTGACTTCGACACTCCAGCACAATCTAACGGGCTCAAGCCGGAATGTACACGGGAAATGGCCGTTCAATGACCGATATGCGTGGAACTTTCATATGCTCACGGCGCCGTTTGGTGAGCAGGAGGGCAGTATACGCACAAATTGGATGCTACCACTAGTTCATGGACATGTAGACCAAGCAAGTGAGCATACTTTCTCTGCCATTTGTCGCTGTACTGACCATCAAGCCTAGAATTGACGGTTTTGGGACGTGTCATATTCATTACGCTCATTGCGCGTCGGTCTAGGCACTTCGCCGGTGCGAGATACTTGAAGCGTGGGGTGAACGGTGAAGTACGTTGGGTCAATTGGTTTTTAACACTTTGGAAGTCTCATCACATCCACTCGTTATAGGGAAATGTTGCGAATGAAGTGGAAACGGAACAAATTGTATCGGAAGCGTTGACCACTGCCTTTTATTACCCTGCGAGAGAGCGAGGGCGTGGTCCAAATCCACATTTCACTTCCTATGTCCAGGTGAGTGTGATAATATATACGTTGGATAGTCGGAGAGATGACGGGCGTACTTAGTACAGAGGTAGCATCCCTGTCTATTGGACTCAGGAGACCACTAGCATGAATCCCCGACCCCCGATTGAGAGTACGTTTCTTATTCTCTATGCGTATCGTCAATCTGACTTTCACCTCAGTCAGTGTAGTCGACCCATTCTACGCCGCAGCTGCTCGTCATTTCGACAACCTCTTCAAGCAGTACGGCGCGCCGATCGAAATTCTCAATCTCATAAAGGGCAAAGAACCTGTTCCTCGGGAGTCAAAGTTGCTTGCAGAGTATAAGCAGTGCACTCGATATCTCAATCAATTTTTACCGCCTGGAAAGAAGATGATCCATAGAGATTGGGATATGAGTCGGGCGTACAAGCAGTGAGTCTAGATGTTCTACATTCCGTGTTGTTCTTACTGACAGGGAAACAGGAAGACACAAGATGTCATAAGTTACCTCGAGGATCTAGCAGAAGAGTCCATCCAACGCACGGGATTCTTCCATTCGGGACCTGAACCATATTGGCATCATTTGCAGAGGGATGAGGATGAAGAAACCCAGTATGTTGTGTTCTCTCTTCACTCGATAGAGCTAACATAGGCAGTGGCGAATGTCCAACTTGGCGAAAAACGATTTCGCTACAGAACGGCATCTGCCGTGTCAATTGTGTTGATTGCCTCGATCGCACGAATGCTGCTCAATTTGTGTTCGGTAAACGAGCATTGGGCCATCAGCTTTATGCCCTAGGTGTCGTAGACAATCCGAATCTGTCGTTTGATAGTGACGCGGTGAATATGTTGACGGAGATGTATCATGATCACGGTGATAGTGCGTTTCAGCTCCTCTGCGCCAACTATCGTGGCATCTAACGAAATACTAGCCATTGCACTTCAGTATACTGGAAGCGCCCTTGTCAATCGTGTAGAAACGTATCGTCGTATGCCCCACTGGAACAGTCACTCGAGGGATATCATCGAGAATATACGTCGGTTCTACACAAACTCTCTTCTAGGCACGTCCAGCTCACTACTGAATTGCAATTTCTCTGACTTTTGGTTTCTACAGACGCTGATCGTCAAGCTGCGATCAATCTTTTTCTGGGTGTAGAAGGTGACCGCCACACCGTTCACCCCCCTGTTCGGAATGGTTATCGCAATTGGTTCAATGCCGAACATCTCGAACAACCCTATTGTATCGACGACTGCTCTGCCAAGCTATTTGATACCGTACGATCAAAGTCAAAGGGCGAGTTTTGGGTCGAGTATTATCGCCCCCTGCTGTTCACAAGTTTGACGAAACACTTTGTGTATGGGATGAATAGTACATTGAAGTTACCTGGGTAAGTCTATTTCTTCCTTGCAGAATTCGGAGCTAGATGTATATCTGGAAAGGAAAACGGCAAAGGATGTGAATAGCAGTCCTTTCGAGGCTCACGGAAGACACAGACAGACCCAGACAGGGTATGTTCTTCCACTTCTCCGGGGCTTTCCACGGATGACTTATCTTCATCTCAAGAGTCGTACAAGGTGTAAGAAGATGGATAACATCGCCTTCTCATCCGACGTCTACACCCAAGAAGCCTCATTCCAAACCAGCTGTTCGTTCAGACGTTCGCCGACCATCGGTGGAACCAGAGATATTGGACCGAAATTCAACAGAGGCAGTTGCCAAGCATTTGTTGGACCCAACAGTGTCAGAGGAGGAAGAGGCAGAATATCATGGGTATGTAATGATCCCTCGAGTCTTACTCAGTATATCTAAAGCACAGATAGGTACATCGACCAATGCCAGGAACTACTTGACGCACGCTTCATGGGTGGAGAGAGAAAGGACATCGAGATCTACATGAATGTAGTAAAGATGGCTGCTGGAGAGATGCCTGATTGGAATGAAGACCCGAATCAATACGTTTCATACGTGAAGAATGGGGACCCAGAGTACATAGGAAGGAAGGAAGCGTTCCCTGTAACATACAATTATGAGCGGTGGTTGTCAGGATCCGGCTAATAGTACTAGGAGAAGCCCAATTATTCAAAGCGCGATCTATCAATCTATCCGTCTCTCTAGCGACTTTCTTGCACTGTAATCCCTCGGCCTCAGCAATTAGATCGCTCTTCATTGAAAATCCAGCGATTCAAGTGGGATTTCACTGTCTCTGAGACCCCGAAGGCTAGCGCTCATTGTCCAGCCGAAATCCCTTCATTGGAGTTACCTTACAACCTGTTGTCGCCGAAATCTAAACCAAGCTCACATTCACGCATATGCATCAGAACATGGAGAATGGAGATTGGATGTTGTGGCAAGCTGTTGTAGGAGCTCGTGGAGCACATTGAGAGGATGATAAAGGCGGAATGAGCGTAGTGGGCAGACACTTGTGATCGTCTGTATGTATCGTCAGTCTGGTTCCCTCCAAGTTCTCCTAGCCTCACACCTTACCCTTTCTCTTTGTAGGTCCCCAACATGCGCGATGAATCATGAATCCTTGACTCTTGGTCTGTGATCACGCTTACTTTAACGCTTCCAACTGTCGGGCCATTCTCTCAAAGACCCTTGTTCCGCAGCGAAATCCTCGAATTCACACGCCTAGAGGCTAGAATACCCTCTCTGCATGTCAGTGATGTCGAATCTTGTCGAATGACCTCTTATCTGCACCACGGGTGCTTTCCCGGAAATGAAACAGTAGAAGCATAGCATGGTCTGTCTCGTGTTGCGAATAAAGCGGGATCGTGAACTGATGAACCAGGTGTGCATCATTCCTTGGGTGCGTGGACTAGGGCTGAGGGCACTATTTCAGAGATATGATCGTGTTTTCCTTGCGCGGCTGGCATATATGTAACGCTAAATTGGGATTCGTTTCAGCTCTTGCAGGTAAAAACATTCTACGGCCAAATTGGAGGACAGGCAATGAACTATCCTTAACGACATTCCTCGAGGCCCCAAAGCAATGCCCGGGTATGCATCAGATGTGTTGCCGCCGGTGACATTGAGTACTGACGCTTGGATCGCTGCAACTGATGTCGTCGTGCAAATCGAGGCTCAAAAGTGCCGACAACTCAATGAGGGCATTCAAGTGCATTCAGATTTCCTGTGTGTAGGTCAAACGATGGTCTTGCGGTAGAGACAATAGTTCATCCCGCGATGCAACAAATCCCAGAAACGGAGAGATCCCGAGCTCTGCAAATCGGATCGGGAACGCTAGATTGGAGGCTGTAAGATCTTGGTGCGGTTCAGGGTGAGCAGCTTGATCACTGACACATACAATGCATCTGTGATGAAATGTCGCTAAAATCAGTGTTCACACATACGAGGTGCTCTAGCCTCTACCGTACGCTTAGCGATCGACTATCGGCACTCTCGGCAGCAGCACGTTTCTGGGCGCTGTCTGCGAACTCATAGTAACATTTTCCAATCAAAACCATTCCTTCTCTTCATATGTTACTTAGGTATCGCTTGGATGACACCATCAGCCCTCTCACGCAAACCTGAATGATTCTTCGGACACGAAGAAGGACTGCTAATTGTCTTTTTGTGAGTCGGCAGACACCCGGACTCCACTTTCTAGCTACTAAAATGTCTTTGGCACTACTTCAGAAGTCAAGAGGAAGGAAGCTTCGCGAATGCTATCAGACTCATAATCAATGAAGTATCATGCAGGATGCCGAGTAGCAAGCCGTTGCTTACGCGAGTACCATTAGCATGAATTTGCGCGACTGTTGGCAGTACGCAACGACCCGGGCTTTGTGGTTGCGACAGCCGAAAGAGTACCAGAGACCCTCAAAGACCGTTTGTGATCGTAATGGATGGTTTCTGGATGGCACCAAGCACTTGTCTCACACACCTTGACAACAATAAACGGAGTGGATCTCAGTACAGCCACTGTCCACGGGGCGCTGGTGTTGGCGATGTCCAAATTTGCAAACTCCGATGTTGTCTTCTGTCGAAGACGTATACATATTGGATCCAGCGGCAAACATTCAGAAATGATCCAATGTTTCCGATATAAAAGGCTCAAGTGAAGAGTCTATTTATCAAACCTAAACTCGCAGGTCATAATGCCAACCTTCGCTCTTTCCCCAACCATGCAAACGCTCACAAATCTCAAACTTGTGGGAATCCTTGTCTGTGTGGCGGTCTTATATCAGATTTTGTTGAAGAGGCGTGCTCGTTCCCTCGCGAATCCCAAGGGACTGCCAACGCCTCCGGGTCCTAGGCCTCTTCCCCTCCTAGGCAATATTTTTGTGAGTCACTGTTGTATCTTTGGAGGTCGGCAAGATCTGACAATCCTTAGGATATTCCAAGGGAAAAGGAGTCGGAATCGTATTGGAAACTTGCACAGGACCATGGTTCGTCGTTTTAAGCTTGCACCACGCGACCGTGGGCACTCAACTTGGATATTGTCAGGCGATCTAGTGTTTTTGAGTGTCCTAGGCAGGACGATATTGGTGGTCAACTCTTTTGCAGCCGCAAACGACTTGTTCGAAAAACGCGGAAACAATTATTCGGATCGCAACGAACTGCCTATGATAAATGATCTGTGAGTCAACGAACTACAGTGAGCTCCCGTTGATGGTACTGAAGAGGACGCCAGGATGGGGTGGAACTGGAGTTTTGGGCACATGCCATACGGTAAATGATCGCAGTCATTGGGGTTCAGCGATTGTACTGATTTCGCGTGTCTCAGGCGCTCGCTGGAAGAGCCACCGTACAATGTTCCACAGACAATTTCAATCTTCCGTCGTCTCGGCCTTTTGGCCCATTCAGCTGAAGGAGGCTCACAAATTGATTCGTCGGATGCTTCATGACCCGGATGATTTGATCAACCATTTGCGGTTGTATGTTATTCGCCTTCAACATTCGTACGAAGCCTTGCTGATTTCGTCCATAGCAATTCGGCCAGCACCATCATGAACGTGACATACGGCATTGAAATCGAAGAAGAAGATGATCACTACATCACGGTTGCTGAAACAGCCCTCGAAGGAATGGCCAAAGCCGCTCACCCTGGCGCGTTCCTCGTTGACATATTCCCAATTCGTAGGTCACCTTCTAGCCAGAACTTGGAGGTCTACTCATAGTGACCTTGTTTCGAAAATCAGTGAAGCATGTCCCTGCTTGGTTCCCGTACGCTGGATTCCAAAGAAAGGCTCTATATTGGAGGAACTCCGTCATGGAGATGCGGAATGCTCCCTTCGAGTCGGTCAAAGCTTTTTTGGTAAAATTTCATCCAGTCTAGATTCACTGTGCCTGACACGACTACATTTGGGCAGAAACAAGGAACCGCATCGCCCAGTTTCGTATCCAACCTCTTAAGCGATCTCGAACTGAAGAGTAAAGAGAGCGCCGCAAATTCCGAAGTGATCGCTAGTGAGACAGAAACGATCAGGAACTGTGCCGGTTTAGCGTATGCTGGTAAGCATCCCTAAAGCATTTTGATTACTGTAGCAGGACTAATACGGCTCATCATTGAACGCCACAGCCGGAGCTGAAAGTGTAAGCATTTTGGGCAACTCCTAGTCATAACTCTGAGTCACTCACTATTCACACATCCTTCTAGACTGTCTCGTCTCTCTCTTCGTTCATGCTCGCTATGGTTCTCCATCCCGAAGTAAAACGAAAGGCTCAGGAAGAACTTGATTCAGTGATTGGGAGTGGAAGGTTGCCCGATTTCACGGATCGAGGTTCCTTACCCTATGTTGATGCCCTCGTGCTAGAGGTACTGAGGTAAGGATCCATAAGTCTATCTACGAATTGTCTGGAATAATGCTTTCCTTACTAGATGGAGTCCAGTTGCGCCACTTGGTCAGTAACGGCATCGATACCTCCCAACGAGAACATGCGTTTGACTTGCGTTTGAAGGCTTGCCACACATGGTCACCAAGGACGACGAATACCGGGGCTACCACATACCTGCAGGAACCACGATTATGGGTAATAGCTGGTTCGTAACTGAATTCCGCTTCACGACACCATTACTCAAGTTCAACTCTATTCAAATGTGCAGGACTATACTGCACGACCCTCGCACGTACCCAGAGCCGATGCAGTTCAAGCCAGAGAGATTCCTTACCAAAGATCCCGCTATCTTGGATCCCGTCAACGTGGCATTCGGTTACGGGCGGCGTATCTGCCCGGGTGAGTGGGAAACGACATTGAAAGATTGAAGTAAGTTTGCTTACGCCTTCATAGGACGTTTCATGGCCCAAGCGCAGCTATGGATATCGATAGCGTGTATCCTCCATTCTTTCGATATTGGGCCTGGTAAGGATGAGCAAGGGCGGTCAATTCACACTGAGGCTGCATTTGCTTCAGGAATGATTTGGTGAGTGGCAGTAGACAACTCTAATAAGTATTGGCTGACTCCGTCATCCAGTCATCCCTTACCCTTCAAGTGTTCTATCACACCCAGAAGCGAGAAGGCTAAAGTGCTGGTCGAGCAAACAGCACTTTTGTAGTTCTATTCGGTTTTATACGCTGTTTTCTAGCGATTGTTTCGCGTCTTCATGTCATGGCTCCTATTTGTATCATTTTAGTGCACCCCGATGTGTTTTTACTGTTCGCGACACCTATTTAATACTCCACTTAATAAACTTGACTTTTCAAAGGGATGACAAGTACGAGTTTAAAAGAATGGTTTCTATCATTGAGCTAGTATCCTTCCCGGACTATTAAAATACAACCCAATCACTTTCGTCTGACCAATCTACATCCATTGGAACCAACGGCAAAGCGTCTACCAGGTTTGATGGGTCGCTTGGTTCAGGATCCCCAGTTGTCCTATTAAGGACCCAGCCAAACTCCTCGACTGACATCGAGAAAGTATACCGGCTATCGCTCTGTGGCGATTGCGTATGGACATGCGAAATACAGATCCCGGAATCAGAGTCGTGAGCGTTGTACTTTTGAGTCCCTTCCCCCAACATACTATCATCCGCCAATAAAGGCGAAACGTTTCTTGTGTCAACATCGTTAAAACCCATCGGTTAGATCCTTGGCCGAGTAGAAGGTACAGAGTCTCTGAATCTCCATTCTGAGAGCAGGAATTCCAATCCGAGAATGAGGTTCAGAGCATAGCATTTGACCAAGTATCCTGAGCACATCCTCGGATAACATGGAATAATGGTTGCGGAGGTGTGATGTCGGGCTGTGGACATATTTCCGATACGATGGGTCCGAAAGAGAGGCAGAGCGCCACGGGTTGAGTCCTGTCAGGATATTCAGGAGGATGATACCCAACGCCCAAATATCGTTGTGTACCGCGTGGTAGGATGTACCATCTTTTGATTCTAAACATTCTGTATGGAGAAAGGGTAAGAATATGACAAGAGACACCGATAACAATAGCGTTCACCTGGACTCATGTAGTATTCGCTTCCGCATTCACCATCCGAGCAAACATCCTTGTCTGTTGACAGCCCAAAATCTGCGAGTCGAATCTGGTGGTCCTCGGAACACATGATGTTTTCCGGTTTGAGATCCCGATGATATACTCCACTATCATGACAATGCTCTACAGCGTTGAGTAGTTGAACAAAAACGGTCCGGATGGCCTCGTCGTTCCGGTCAAATGCTCGGCGTTCAATGGCGCTATGTAGATCGCCATCTTCGCACAGATCGAGCACGACGAAAACATAACTATCGGTTTCGATAATTTCGTGAATGGAGACGATGTTGGGATGGCCGGAAACCCTCTGATGAAGAGAAAGTTCGTGCATCAAAAATTCCCCTTCCCGCGAGTGTTGTACAGGTTTCCGAAGGCATTTGATGGCGACTGAGGTAGATGAGGAGACCTTGAGGGCGCTGTAGACCTTTCCATAACCCCCAGATGCAATGTATCGAGCAATGTGATAATCGCCGTTCCCCAGCATACAACCCTCGAAGTCCGGAAGGATATGGAGTGCCCGAGGCATGAAAAAGGAGCGGTGGTGATACGTCGAGAAAAGAATGACCAGCAATGTCAAAAGAAGGACCAGAAAAAGCATGAAGACAGCTATCAAAGTCTGCCCCAGAAGGAACCGGCGATGAACGAAAGGAAGAAAGGGAGCTGTGTCTGCATCTCTGAGCCTCTGGTCTTCGGCTTGCATAGATCGAGAAAAAGGAGGTTGATAACACGTGTCGGCTCAGGATTTTAGCCAAGACTTTGCCTAGCGCCAGACGGTTTTGCTTCCAAAGACCATAGACCCAACATTCGCTGAAGAACTTACCAGGCCAGCTAATGGTAACCATTCGAACTCGAAAGTTGGGACGAATTTGATCGCCGGGGCCATGTTCTATACACCTGGAAATTCCCACGCTGGGACTCTTTACTGCAACTTTGCCTCGAAACACAATTCAGAAAGGGCGCTGATCGTGCACTTGGTCACGCCGGCGTGGATTCACACACTCACCGACCTTCAGCGTGCGCTGGCATGGTAAACCGTCAGCAGTGAATGGGATATACGGTCTTGCCGACTCAAGTATAATTCGGCGCGTTGGTGTCCTCATGCAGTATAAAAATCTTCGTCAAAAGATCGAATGCTAGTACTTACACATCCCTTGTCATCTTCGTGCCAATGCTTCTCCTCTACTCATTCGTGCTTGCGTGCCTGGCAGCTGTTGACGCTAGTTCCTTGGATATTCGCGATCAGCTACTGCTAGCTGACGGTAATGGTCTTCAAACAGGCAGGATCAACGGGAATCTTTCCTGGCAGTCTACAGGTGCGCCCATTGTCTTGAGGATATATCGGATCCTGCGCGGAACTGAGGACCATATGTAGGTGTTCTATACCAGGGATGCAAAGATAGTGAAGCGCATCCCATCCATATCAGCGATTGCTACGCCCTCCAGCTTTCCGGAAACGAAAACGAGAACTTGGAGCCTGGCAATAAAAGTCCCAGACAGAGGATCGAATTTCTCACACCACCTGCAGCCGCAGGTACTACACATAAATTTAAATGGAGATTCTAGTGAGTATCATTAATCCCATTGTTGAATAATATCATTTAAATTCTTGCAAGTCTCTCTTCAGTTACGGGCACTACAGATCACTTCTTCCACATTATGCAAGTGCTTACAAGAGGAGGCAACGGAGGCCCTGTGGTCACCCTTGACGCGGTAAAAGGTCAAATTGCGATCAAGGACGAGGTTCGGGACTGTGCGCAGACCAAATGCCCATCGATTCCGTTGAGTGACTTCACAGACCGCACAACGGTCCACTTTGTCACCGTCACATATGGCAGCCAAGGAAGCTTGCGGTACGTCGTCCAAGACGCCGATAATGGACATATGGAACTCTTGAGATATCAAGTCACTGGGGAGATGGGGGAAGATGCCTCGTGAGCATTCAATTATAGTGTTTCAAAGTTCAGGGTGTGTTAATCCATTCGCAGAATCAAATTTGGGACGTACCGGGCTGCAGTGGAAGGAATGACTGTTTCGAGGTATGCTGTTCAGCGTTACGTGCCAGCCAACCACTAATACGTCGACAGAGCTGCGCTTGGAGACTTTGTCGTTGAGCAATAGACTGCAATTATACAAAAGATGACATTCGTGTGTTCCCGTACAACAATTAATCCCAAATTTCTAGGATATATAGTCAATAAATGTTAATGGTATAAGCATTGTTCAATTAACGCTCGAATATCGAAAGGGTAACGTTGCTTCCCCAAGTCCTACTTCACATAATGGTGCATTTTTGTTCCGGATCTAGTCCCATTTCAAGTAGCTGTTCATCCATGGCTTCCTTCTCGCTCGCTTTTAGTTTGTCTCGGGATTCTATGGGGAACCAGTCTGACATGAAATTGAGGAGAGCCCAATCGACATTAGCTAAGGGCGATTGTAAGTTCGCGAATGGTGGTACAGCAAGTGGAAACTCACATCGATCAGCAATGAGAACAGTAGGTGCTCGACACATAGGACAATCGCCCTGTCCTCGCTTCTGCATCTTGACCAGACATCGCACGCAGAAGAGGTGGCCACAGTTGAGCCTGATTGGCTTGAACGCGATGTTGGTACAAATTACGCAAGAGTAATCATCTATGTGGGGTATAATCGGTAATAAAGTCTCTCCAATGGCTTGAACTAGGACACGAGGCAGAGAGAGAAAGGCGGAGGACACTGCGGGAGTTGTGCCGGTGACTGTTAACGCTTTGCCCTCGGCGCTTGTATCAAACCCCCCGACATCCAAGCCCATGGCCCGTAGTTGGGGTAAGAGGACATTAACGAGTCGCTCTTGGGCTCCTCCTTTCAAAACCACCGAGGAAGGTGGCGATTTGGGGCCAGGTAGAGGTAAAGCGGTCCTTTTGGCATGTTTCTTCAAGATTTTCCGAGTTGCCTCTGCGTTGGCATGTTGGAACTATGAGATGTTAGTCTTGCAACATTAAAGGGTATTGAAACGAACATTACCTTCTTGATATTGAGAATAAACATGTTCAATTTGAGAAAGGTTTCCAATGCTTGTCTACTTTGTTTGAGCTTGAGTTCTCGACCGTCACCAAGGCCTCGCTTCGTGACCCTTTCTGCAAAGAGCTTGAGTCGTTCTTCGGATTCTTCAATTGACCGCTCCCCCCGGGTGACCTCGCCGACATTTTCGAATACTTCTGATTCCACGTAAAGTTGGAATATCTCCCGCCAGGAGTACAAGTCGCTCTGGCAATGGAAAATCAGAGTACATCAAAAAGGGAGCAGTAATGGAAGTTACCTTATTGGACAAGGATGGGGATCTGATAGCACCAGGGTGCGAGCTCAGAATCGAATGTGGTTGAAATGAAGACGACGCAGATGAGACTGGCCTAGCGGCGCTGCCAATCTCCCTTGACAACATAGTCAGGGTATCGACAAAGTCTTCATGCAGGGTCAATAGGTGGTCGGAGAGGGAGATCAATGCGGTCGATAAAAGTTGGAAGAAAGCTGTGTCGGACACGAGTGGAATAATGACCTCTTGGCGTCTGCTTTCGTTCTCTACGCCTTCGAACAGTGGCTTAACATTGCTATTGATGAAATTCAGGAACGATATTTAGTGAACAAATGGGTCAACTCACGCGAACCTTTCAGAGGACTCAGATCCTCGGCGTTGCAGTGCCCACAGAAGACTTGTGTCCACCCTGTCCGAAGCATTTATAGACGATATTCCTTCATCGCCCTGCGCGTGGTCCGAGCCCGTCACCACATCTTCATCATGCCCTTCGCTTTCTCCACGTTCGACCGACGAAGCTCGAGACGACCCATCATCTTCGCTTTCTAGAAAGGAAGACCGGTCTACTACAGGTGAAGAAGGTGGTGTAATCCAAATTCGGAGTCGAGGTTCGATCTTTCCTGATTTGCTGTTCACTTCATAAACCACTCGCGGTTGTGTGTAGGCGCTCCCAGGTGTGATTTGGTCCAAGATATGGTCATCCGGCACTTCTCCCGTATCCTTCTCTTTACCCTTTCCCTTTGCCGCTTTGTCTACCTGCTCCTTGGCCTTTTGTTCCAATAAGTCGTGCAACAGGCTTGGACTCAGCCCCAGCGAGCTCAGCTCCAAAACAACCTGATTGATAAGTTTCTTGAGCTAAAATAAGAGATGTCAGGCGGCTTAACCAGAAAAAAAGTTCTAGAAATACGCACTTGTCGATATTGAATAGCATTTTCCCTGAGGTCTGGTGGGAGATCAAGGAGAAGTTTAGAGTAAGTTTTTGAAAAATGCATTTCGAGTGAGAAGCCGGGTTGTCTATAATTGGAAGTCGCACGTTCGTAGCTGAGGAGACTTCTGATTGGCTATTGAACTGTACGCCTCTGTGAGCTCGTGCAGCGATTTTGCAGCGTTTGCAAGGTGATACAGGAATACGAGGGCACAAGGCGAGGTTGCTCTGCACTAAGGACTAAAAAAATGAGACTTAAGGAAAAAGTAATGTCCAGGTAATGTCTTTGACTCGAAAATCTAACACGTTGCTCGCGAGAAATATTGATCCAGTGAAAATATCTCCGACTCGAATCATTCAGGTGCACGTTGCATTTCTCTAAAGGCTGAGTCTAGTGGGGGTGATACGCGTATAATACGAGGAATTGTACTATGGGAAGGAGGTTAATTATCGTGATCTTTAGAGAAGGGTATCTAGTTTTGCACTTCGCAAAGCAAAGTAATTTTGCAACAGCCATCTACCATCATGAGTCCATCCAATCATCTTTGTCATGACCATCATTAATTACTCGACAAGCCTGGCATGAAGCACATTCAGCTATGGAGTTCAAAAAGTTTGTATACGGACTTACAAAGGTTCCTTGTCGAGCTTAACGTGGATTGAGGCATGGCTCTCGACACCGGCAATGCGGTGGAATGCGTTGAGGTTCTTGTGGAGGGTGAACTGGAATACGGAGAAACTACCTTGTCTATGAGAAATAACAGTCAGATAAGTGCACTGAAGGGTAGAAAGGAGAAGTTACCTTGAGATGATTGTGCTGTAGGCCAAGAAGAACACCCAAATCCTGTACCACCTTTCACCATACTTCTCAATTACCTTGTCCTTGTTGGACACCCAGTTCTCATACCACCTGTGGAGAGTAGCGCTGTAGTGGACACCGAGAACATCGATGTTCTTGACCTCGAAACCGGCATCTTGGAGCTTAAAGAGTGACATCAGAAAAAGTCTGGGGAATGTTAACTGAATGACTGTACCTGACAAACGACCCAACCAAGAGAACAGCTGGCATCGGCACCAGGGAAGATGTACTTGTTCATGAACAAACCCCAGATGAGGTCTTCGTACTGCCACCTTTGTCGGATACCAGCGACTTGGAACACGAAGAGACCGTCATCGTCCAAGAGGTCATACACCTGCCTCAAGAAGGTCTGGTACCTTCTGATACCAACGTGCTCTGCCATTTCCAATGCAACAATCTTGGTGAAGCTGCCCTTGCCTTCCTTCTCTGCGAGGTCACGGAAGTCACAGCAGAGGATGCGAGCCTTGTCCTCGGGGACACCATTCTCCTTGATACGGTTGGTTCCGAACGCCGTCTGGTTGCGAGCAAGAGTGACACCGGTAGCATCGCAACCGTAGTTCTTGGCAGCGTAGGTGACGAGAGTACCCCATCCACAACCAATATCCAAAAGACGGTCGGTAGGCTTCAATTCGAGCTTGGAGCAAACGACGGCGAGTTTGTTATCCTGGAGTTGTTCGATGGTTTCCTTTTCGTCGGGACGAAGAATTACACCTGAAGTGTAAATCATACGAGGACCAAGGAACCAGGAATAAAAGTCGTTGCCTCGGTCGTAGTGATCACGAACCTGGTCCTCATCCTGAGAACGGGAATGGGTGATGACATCGGGAATGAGGACGGTGAAGACGTATTTGAAGAGCTCCATGGTCATGTTGAACTTGGCCCAGTCGTGACGTTGTTCCATAATGTCAAGGACATCACCTACAAAGAGTATGAGCAATGAGACGCGTCGAGAAGGAAGAAAAGTAGCGGGAGGTTGTGACGTGTCATGAAGCGAACAAACGTACCGTTGAACTCAATTTTGCCGTCAAAGTAAGCATCGTGGAAGGTCTGCATGGGAATCTTCTCCTTTCCGCTGTAGAGCTTCTTGAGCTCCGGGTCCTTGATGGTAATGTACTCCTCAATGTTCTTGCCCGGTAATTGGACCTTGTCGTTGACTCGTGCGCCAATATGGCTCATGAGGGTCCAATAGGCAATAGTAGTTGGGATACCGGTCAAGATGAGCAAGAAGACGTATGTCTTGAAACCACCACGGTTAACGAGAGGTAGCATTCTTTTGAGAAGCCATGGAACGAAAAGGACGAGGAAAGCGAGGTGAAGATTGTTGAAAGAACCATTGCCCTCAGCGAGGCCGACGACGGGGGCATTCGCAATGGCTGGGTAGCTGGTAGGCTTTGGTTCTTTGGACCCGGACATGGTTCGAGTTGAAGAATAAAACCAGGTCGCGTAAAAATCCCAATTTTTAATTCCCTCGAGGGCCAGGGTTAAGGTTACACGATGGCAAGCTCACCACCACCACTCAGGCATCCAGTACCAACCCATCCAGCCTATATTCCTGAGCCTCCTGCAACTCCTGTCTCTCCGGATGGCTACCAGAGGTACTCCTCGTCCCCCGCTCCTTCCCAGCCTCATCAGCAGCACCAGCAGCAGCACCAGCAGCAACAACATTACCAGCAGCAGCAATATTCACATAATGTCCCAGCGTACATGACATCTCCTTTCCAGCATAATCAACACCACAGTGGACATAATTCTCAGAATCAGTACCAGCAGCAACCCCAGCAGGCGCAGCAGCAACAGCAGTCGTTCATTCCTCAGCCAGATTTCGCGGCATGGGGCATAAATGATGCTACTACACAGTTTGGAATGCAGCTAGGAACAAGTGCGGTCGCTGCGGGACAAGAGTATGTGCAGAAAAACGTATGTGTATCAGTCATTCTCGAGCAGACTGTGTGATCTTACACTGTTCTAGTTCGGTGGTGTAATACCGCTCAGGAGCATCAAGCACCATTTCAACGTGTCGAATTCATACGTCCTGCGCAAGATCAAACTCATTGTATTCCCCTGGACACACAAGTCATGGTCTCGGCGGGTCCATCGGACAGAGAATGGCCAGACTGAATGGCAGAGCCCAAGAGAAGACGTGAACAGTCCCGACTTGTACATACCACGTATGTCATCTCCTACATCGTTCCTTGACTAGTTGACCCATTACTTCCCAGTCATGGCCTTTGTCACATACATCCTGTTGTCGGCGTTCCACTCTGGCATTGAAGCACGTTTTCATCCACGAGTACGTCCGCTTGTCGCTTGTTTCGACGCGGTTTTGACACTTTGACATAGATCCTGGGTGAATCGGCTTCCTCGGCTCTTGGAGTCGTAATTGTAGACTTCCTTTTCGTCTACGTTGGCTGTTACCTCCTTAACGTCCAGGGTAGTGGTCAGGCCGTCGACATAGTTGCCTACACGGGATACAAATTTGTTGGGTGAGTATTAGTACATAAACTTGTTTGGAAGGCAATAACGTTCATGATCTACAGCGTCATTCTCACTATACTATCAAACTACCTCAACATCACGACAAGCAACACCCTTTATTATATCGTCTTTCTCTACTTCTTCCTCGCCAACGCGCTTTTCCTACTGCGGTCACTCCGATCCGTAGTTCTACCCGACCCTGCCAACGCAACGGCGACTGGCGGCGCAGTCAGTCCCGCTAACAAAAGGAGAAGGATCAGTTTCCTATTCTTGGAAGCGCTCTGTCAGATTGGGTACATGTTATTTTTGGTTAGAGTCTAGATGGACTATGGTTTCTCGTATGTTTGTACATACGCATGAGCATACGGCCTTTGAGGATTAATGTCCTGATTGAGACTATCGGGCAAATATACGATTCTGATAACAAAGTTTCGTGCTATTGGTGAATACTAAAGGGTACAATATGTGGGGTATACATTTGGGGTATCGCATTCTCAGGTAGAGTCCGTGTCGTCCGTTGTAGATGTATTTGAGGGCTCCTTTGCCGATTTCTTCGTATCCATGCCCGGCCCTTTTTGCTCGTCGACATGACCTGCTTTCCTCTGCCTACGTGTTTTGGGCTCCGATTCCTCTTCGTCGCTATCCGATTTCTTGGCTTTCCTTTTCTCCTTTGCTTCCCGACGCCTCTGCCTGCCTTTCTTCTTCTGTTCCTTTTCCTGCTTCTCTTTCAACACTTTCTCAATCCAAGCCTCAACGTCCTTTACCGCATCTACTGCCCTTATCTTGTAGTTCATCAAGTATCCCTGCAAACTCGCCATGGATATCTGTCGTTCGGGAATGGCAGCAGCAAACCGCTCAGCGAGAGTGTTGATTCTGGACATGGTAAGCTTGTGGGCTCGTTCATGATGCATGCTACCCCATACGACAGGCTTTGAGCTGTCCACGTCGGTTCCAGGGGTTTCGGATTCGTCAACGGAGGACGTATAACCAGAGTCGTTGTCAGACGTAGAGTTGAGGTCTTTGCTGTATATGCCAACCGCCTCAGCTACTTCTTCAAGAGAATCACTCGGGTTGTAGAAACGCTTGAAGAGCTCCCGTGCCTGGTACTTGCTTGCGAGCTTGAACTCGATATGAATGTCCATCCGACCTGGTCTACACAAAGCGGGGTCGAGAGATGTGTATTTGTTGGTCGTAGCGAAAAGGATCCGGCCTTCCTGTGCTCCGATACCGTCAAGTGCATTGAGAAGTCCGCTTAGAGTTCACTCTATATTGGAACATTAAATTGTGTGCATCCCGCCAGGAAGCAAAGAAGAGGACAGACCTAGCTCCTGTACCCGATCCTGGCCCTGATTTTGGGCCTGACTTCTTTTCGTCGCCAGAGTCCTCGCCTTTATCATCCTCGGGTTCTCGAGTCAAACCGTGAGTGAATGCAGCATCAATGTCTTCCATCAATGCGACACATCTCTCTGGCAAATCGTTGATGAGCTGGTCAAGCCCGGCGTCATCCAGACCAATGCGGGATAAGGAGATAATGTAAACGTCAAGCTCTAGTTCTCCGGCCATACTATGGATGAGGGAGGTCTTGCCACTTCCGGGGGCGCCATACTGTGTGAGCTGTCAGGAGGCAGACATTGAAGTGAACTCGAATCGACGAACCAGGAGGTAACCACGCCGGAATGGGATACCGCGTTCTGTGTACCACTTCCTACTGGATAGGAAGTCGCGAGCATCGGAGATTATGAGGTCCTTCACGCCTGGATCAAGCACGATAGACTTGAGACTACGTTTCTCACGTCGAGCCACCTGTCTCCAGTTGTTGGTGCTGTAGTTATGAGACGATGAGTGGTAGACATGAGACAAGTAGCGTTCCAATCACCTGTCCGCAGACCAGATACACATTTTGTGCTCTTGAGCGTCAAGATAAGCTCTCCGTGCTTCCTTCAAGAGTTCTGCAAGTAGACGATGTTTCCTTGTCATGAGACTGGTGTCTTTTCAGCACCAAAGAAGAGAAGAGAAGCAGCATCGCGCACCTCAACGTCAATGTATTGGTCTTTCCCCATCGTGATTGCTCCTGCGTACGCGTAACGGTCAAGTAACGCCGCTTGTACCACATTGAGTACGTCTTTGAGGGGGAAGGTATGTAGGAGAGTTTTCGTGTTGACCTTCATGTCAAGCTCGTCGTCCTCGTCATCATCAATGTTGATTGCAGAACTGTCTGCGCCATACGTTTCCGTACTGACTTCAACCTCCCGAATAGAGGCTGGACGTGGCAGTCAGAAATCAATAGGATCATCTGTGGGACGATGGAACTCACACCACGCAGGCTGCTTGGATAGCCATACCATCATCCATTCTGTTATTGAATCTATGAGCAACGTTCTGTCTCCGCAGATAACGACGTACGATAGCTTGCATCCTCCTCGTCAAAAGTGGCAACCATGTAGAATGATTCGATGACTTTTTGATAAAGCATAGAGAAGGTCCGTCTACATGTTTCGAAGAACCCTCCGAGGAGGACAATTTTGACCCAATCATGCAATCCGGAAAAAGAAAAGAGGATCGGTATCATCGCAAGGAGGCTTCCGGGTATGGGAGAAGTTTGTGTTGAGTTTTGGGTAGTGTTGGAGGCGAGAACATTTGAGCTATTGGAGGCTGGAGAAATTGGCACACTGGCCTGCAGAAAGTTTGAAAGAACTTGCTGGAGCTGTTCAGCCATCCCACAAGTTGGTGATTTGCTTCTGGCACCAGGAGGCCATTTTTAAGAGTTTCATGGAGGTTCCGGCACCGCTACATGGACGCATGTTGATGAGCGCTGACTTGGCGCCGCTGACTCGGCGGTGACTCAAGACTAGGTACTCACGCTTCAAGCATGCTTTTGGCACAGGGAAACACAGCCGTATCATGATCAGGACCTTTCCAATTCGTAGCCCAGCGACATATTACATTCAATGATCCTTTCCGATCGACAAATCTATAGAAGATGCTACAGTAGTTGAGATACAGTACGACCCACTTCAATTTCTATATGGTATCATCCCACCTTGTTTCCTTTGAGACTTTTTATAAATCCCACCTTCCAAAGCACTTTTCGCTGGGAAGACCATCTGATCCCAGGAGTGCCTCCGAATCAGGGTGCGTACGAGGACCATCATCAACCTATAAACAGGTCAGAATACGTACGTCCACGGCCAAAAGATTTTACCTTGGTATGAATCAGACCCTTGACACTGCCAGTCTCCCAGACGCGCGAAACCGCTTCGTTAAATCCTTTTGGAACAGCGCCAGTGGGCTCGGCTCCTCCAAAGAGAGAGAAATTGTCTTTAAAGGCCTTCTCTTGAGGGAAGAAATGAACAATGAGGCGTATAATCTCCTCCAAGTTCTCCTTCGGGGCATAAATGACGGCATTAGGTCCTGCATCGTAAGTGTACGCAGCTTTCAGGTGGCCAGTGGTCTCAAGCGCAAGCCTGTTGTACTCTTCAACGACGGCGACGATCGCACGCGAAACATCGTTCATGTAGAAGATGGGAGGAGAAGTATCTAATCGCGACGGCGTGGAATTGGTTGGAATCCGCCATGGTCAGACGTGCGAAGGTGTCAAAGTCCTTTTCCAAAATTGCTTTGGAGATGGATTGCATCCGTCCAGGGACGAGGAGTAAGACGGTGTTGGAGGAGTGGAGAGGTCTCAACGGTACGCTGCATACCGGAAGTTGAAGAAGTGCCTTTCTTTGCATCGTTGACGACACAGATGAGGGCGTGGAGATCTGGCCAATGGGTGTGCGGCGCGACCTGAACGGCATGAGAGTCGCTACCGTCAGGTTTGCTACCCATCTCCCATGCAACGTATCCTCCGAACAAAGAACGGCAGGCAGAGCCGGAGCCTTGACGAGCAATAAGGGAGAGTTGAGTAGGATGTGTAGGGAGTTGGAAGAGGGCGCTTAGGGATGCGATGAGAGCGGCGAAACCGGATGCTGAAGACGCGAGGCCAGCAGCGGTTGGGAAGTTGTTAAAGGACGATATGTGGAGTTTCATGGTCGATAATTTGGGCGCGTTGGGATCCTTGTCTTCGACTTCGGTCTTACGCAAAGTACGCATCTCTCGAATGCAGGTCTCTGTGCGAGATCCTGGCTTTATTTCTTCCTCTTTGCCATTTAGCCAAAGAGTATCCCTTTCAAAAGCTGGATCTGCACGAGAAGTTGTTGTCGACCGAAGGTGATCCTGAGATAAGGTAACGGAAAGAGACGAATTGGTGGGCAGAATCAGCTTCGTGTCGCGTTTGCCCCAATATCTATAGTAAGATTCTAGTCAGTATCATTGGTGATAGGATAGAAGAGAAATACAAAGTACTTTATGCAAGCAATGTTGACAGGAGCGCTGGTGGTGGCCTGGTAGACCATGTTGTAGTTGAGAAGGAAGGGTAAGGTTAATCGATCCCACAACGCAGTGTTATTTAAGTTACGTCCAGCATCGCCGTTGCCGCTCACCAATCCGCGCTTCATTCCGTTCATTCCGTTGCATACCTGATGAATGATATTGATGCATTTTCAACTTGTGAGGGAGGCAAGTACTCAATTACTGTGATCAATGTAAGGTATCTCTACAAGTAGAATAGGCTTTTGTAAGTTATCAGATCATTCACTTTCATCCGACAGTAACTCCTCCATCATAGTTTGCGCGTGGTCGCGTTTCAAGGCATCCGTAAAGTCTTGAAGCGCATCACCTTCAAGAACGGAGGTCAAATTCATGATACTAAGCCCAATCCTATGGTCGGTGACACGTTCCTGCAGCCAGTCAGTAAGGGAACGATGGTGGCCTATCAAGGGATATTTACCTGGGCATAGTTATACGTCCTGATTTTTTCACTGCGATCCGCACTCTTGACAAGGTTGTTTTTGGCTGCCCGGCGCTCAGCTATCTCACGGGTGAGTTTTTGATCCATCAACCGCGAACTGAGTACTTGAAATGCACGGCGTTTGTTCTAGTTGACTGTCAATATGCGTCCTGGTCGGAATTTGTGTTTGGGGAACTCACTTGATGCTGACTCCTTTCTTCTTGCATGGAGACAGTTATACCAGTCGGTATATGTGTGAGTCGAACGGCTGACTCTGTTTTATTGACATGTTGGCCACCAGCCCCGCGAGAACGCATAACTTCTACCCGAACATCTTCCATCTTGTATAATTGTTCTTTTTGCATGTCTTTTTCGTCCAATAATGGGAGGACCTGCAAATATATGAACATTCGTCGAGGGCATGAACTAAAGTTGATCGCACAATAACAGATACAGTACTTGTGTGGACTCTCCCGCTGGCCTCTGTTGCAGGCACACGTTGTACTCGGTGAACACCACTCTCCCATCTCAATGTGTCGTATGCACCTTCACCCTTCAGCTCGATGAGAGCGTCCTTGATGCCACCCCCTTCATTTGCATTGTTCGACACGACGGAAGTCTTCCACTGTTGATTGGCGGCAAATCTCTGGTACATTCTCAGCATTGTCGGCGAGAAATAATGATGATTCTGCCCCGCCAACACCCGACTTCAGTTCAACAAGCGCTCCGGGAAGATTGGCAGTAGATGAAGGAGGGACGAGAAGGGTCGGGAATTTTTCTGAAAGTAATGATGCCAAAGAGACAGAAAGCTTTGTGTAGTCTTCTTGAGCCAGGGCCCGCATGGTAGGATCGGAATCCTCGAGGAAGGGAACTAGTTCTTCACAAAGCTACTAGGTGGGGAATAAGTATGAAATGCTGAGTGAAGGATTGACGATAAAGACCTTTTTATTCGTGATCCATTCATCCCAAGCAGACTGGAGGCTTTCTGTTTCCTTGAGATGTCGAAGCCGGGATATATCTTCGGGCGAAGAAAGGTCGTCTGAGAGCTGAGTTTGTATCCGAGTCCGTTCAGTTATGCGCCGTTCTAGGACGCGCAACATTCTTGAGCCATTTCTTTCGAGTTCCTGCCAATGAATTTGCTGTTCTTGTCGACGAGGAAGACACGTTGAAAATGTACGGGTTGAGCTCGTCGGAACAATGAGAGCATTGATGGACGGTGACAAACAAACAAGTCGCCCTTTGGCAATCACCTCCGAGGTCGCGGCCATAGACAGCGACCAGATGCTGTCCTCGTTCTTCAATTTCTTGCTCGGCGATGGTGACAATCCCGACTTGCCACCTGGAACACCTCCGACTCGTCAGTAATTACCTTCGTCTTTCATCCAAGGAACTGAAATTTCTTCACAGTCAAGTTCGAGGGGCCGTGGTTCAGCACTCAGCTACTCCTTTCTGGCTCAATAGGCCTCACATCATTCCTTATATTCTCGTATTCGCGGACCAGGTACCCTCTTATATTTGCGCCAAGGACGAAACTGAAGGGTCAGGCAATTCTACCAAGGGGCCATAATTGGATGCTCACTCGACATCATAGGATTCTCACCACACGAGGCGCACGCACATCAAGCGTTCTTTGGGTGGATTCTCCCCACAATCAGGACCTCCGAATTCACGGTATTACAGATTGTTGGGCTGGATGCTGCAGTGGTAAGTGATTACTCCTTATTTGTTCAACAAGTTGGTAATTAGGCCTTGTCTAGCTTCTCAATTTCTTCAAGATGTCTTTCTACCTGTTCTCCGTTTGCTCGTTCTTTGCTTTAGCCATTCTGATGCCCATAAATTGGACAGTGAGTGACAGTAATGTTCTGTGCCTTCTTCCTTATTGATCTCCTTGTAGCACAACAAGAAACTGCTGGATGATCCAGATTGGGACCCCGATTGGCCTGGAGATGGAAATGACACTGACTGGACAGCAATGATCTCTTCAAGTGCTTTCTATCAGAATCCACTGAGCTCAAGTCGACGCCTGCTACCCCCCTCAAATTCCACAATTCCATCTGACGACAGTTGGCTTGGTCTCTTCACCGACGCAACCACCTATCTTACCGTACATTTCGTCTTCACCTATATGTTCACTATCATTCGCCCTCTACTTCATCTACAAGAATTACCGCCGCTTCATTCGCACCAGACAGCTCTTTTCGTTAGAGTTGGTGCATTCCATTCCCGCTCGTACCATTCTCATCACCAACCTTCCGAGGCATCTTCAAGGAGAACGACCATTGGCTGAATACTTTGAAAACATGGACCTGGCTGTCGAGAGCGTTAGCATCGTGCGTGAAGTGGGGAGTCTAAAGAAATTGTTGGACAAGAGGACACAAGCGCTTTTGGAGTTGGAAAATGCCTGGGTTTCATACGTGGGAAACCCAAGCAGTGTGGAAGAATACGATCCGGAGAGTAGCGCAGTTGCGCACTCTTTGTTCGACGACGACGACGTTGAGCGTGGAATGACACCGAGCCAACGCGGACGGTTAGTAGTTCCCCACAGGAAAAGACCGACAATGAGGCCAGGGTGGTTCAAACCCAAAGTAGATGCATTGGAATATCTGGAGAAGCGCTTTCGGGAAATTGACGAGCTGGTGAAGAGACGGAGGAGGACGGGCAAGTTCAAGGCTACTCAGGTGGCATTTGTCACTTTTGAGAAGATGTCTAGTGCTGTGAGTGACAATTACTTGACATTTGATCACCACTAACAGGGTAAAACATAGCAAATCGCTCTCCAGACTGCCCACTCACCGAACCCATTCCAGTGCAAGACATACCCAGCCCCAGAACCTCGCGATATCGTCTGGTCTAACATGACCCCATCGAATAGTTCCATTCGTGTGCGAGATGTCCTTGTCCTGGGTGCCTTGGGTCTTTTGTTCTTCACCTGGTTCTTCCCTATAACCGCTTTGGCTAGTTTACTCAGCTACGACGAAATTCAACGAACGCTTCCGTGGCTTGCAAGGTTAATTGATAAGAACGAAAAAGTGCAGGCAATTGTGCAAAACTCTCTGCCCTCCGTTGCGATGATCACATTGAACGCCTTGTTACCATTCTTCCTCGAAGGTGTGTTCCTCTTTCTCGACATGAAGACATGTACTGAAGGCTACTCTACTGCTAGCTCTTACCTATCTTCCAGGGTTATCGTGCCAGGAGTTGGGTTGAATATTCGCTAATGAAGAAGTATGAACATTAGCCAATTATTACTTGCATCAGCTAAAGCTTGCTATAGGTACCACTTGTTCCTCCTCGTGAACGTGGTATTCATATTTCTAGTGGTCAGCACCGTACTGGGCGCTTGTGAGAGACTTGGCGAATTTCCCTGCGAAAATACCGGAGAAGCTGGCGAAGGCATTGCAAAGTGGTAAAGCAAGGTATTTGGACTAGGTCTCACTAATTTGTCAGCTCCTCGCTCAGGCGTCTTCTAGGAATTTCTTCTTATCATACGCTATCCTTCAAGGCCTCGGTATTATGCCACTCCAGCTACTGAACTTGGGAGTTTTGATTCCGCAATCCTTGCTGCGAATGTTCTACACACGAACGCCTCGAGGTAAATGCTTCGTTCCCCTCCAGCGAATTCAGACTTGACATTTGGCTAGACTATGCTGAACTGAATGCTCCGCCAATGATCAACTATGGCGTTGTGTACCCTCAGGCGATTTTGATGTTTACGATCACGATACTCTACAGTGTCGTACAACCATTGATTTTAATCTTCGGCGCGATCTACTTTGGAATGGCATATGTGGTCTATAAGTATAAACTTCTTTTTGGTGCGTTATAATGACTCGTTGCTTCTTTTACAAACTGATGGTGGTCGACAGTGTTCTACAAACCCTATGAGTCGCAAGGTCAGGCCTGGCCGATTACATACATTCGACTTATATGGGGTATCCTTATCTTTCTGGTGTTCATGACTGGGTTCTTCCTCGTGTCTAAGGCCTTCGTCCTCTCGTCCATGATCGTGCCACTGTTGGCGGTCACTCTGATATGGACCTGGTATCTCCGCAAGCTTTTGACACCACTCAGCAAATACGTCAATCTCAGCTCAGTCTATGAGGTAGAAAGAGGAGAAGAGAGCGAGGAAGTTATGCGACTCCGAACCGGTCACCCTGTTACCTGGTCTCAAACGTGAGTCACTGTTCAGACTTTGGCATTGTTGAACCTCATTTTTTTTCTTTGCAGAAATCTAAATCGGAGGAGATACGCACAGAATGACGACACACTCTATGTCGCTCCAGAGGATGAACGCACGGACTACGTATGACACACCCTTGTTTCTTTGTGTTCAGATATTGACTTGTTTGTAACAGTCCCAACCGCCGATGGCCAATTGGTATAGCGGTGTACTGAAGTGAGTCCTCCTGAATTGTTCATTTCCCTAACACTGGGCCTTACCTGAATAACTAGTACGGGAAAGAGAAGATACGGACATCCTGCCCTCACAGGCGTGCTTCCTGAGCCGTGGCTCCCTCTCAAAAAGGGACAGACTCTTAGTAACAGCTCCGAACGTGAACGCGGCGGTGCACTTTCCCGAAGCCCAAAAGACCCCAATCAAGCCGTTGTTCTTACACTCCGAAAACGGCCAAGCATTCGTCGAACGAATCGAATGTCGCTGTCTACTGTCACATCAAATGGTAACACAGTCACGGGAGGAAGCGACTATATGATGGACACCAGTAATGCTGACGAGTCTGTCACGAGTACGAACCCCTGGGAAGACGCGCATTCTCGTTCCTCTTCTAATGCAAGAGGGTCGGGGATGAGACGCTCGGATACGACCACTAGTGCCTTGAATCATCGCATGAGCTTCGATGAAGCGACCGGAATTATGCTTCTTCCAGATGACGAGGGTTGGCTAGGTGCTGAGAGTGAAGATGACAGCGATGATACGGTGGAGGATTATGGTGTACCTCAAAGACAGGCTAGTCTAGGCCCAGGGTCACCTCATCCTCGCAGTATAAGCAGAAGTCAGACAGATCTAACAGGGTTTGGCGGGACTGGTTTCGAATCTCAGGCAGGGAATGGTACGACTACCGATTCGACTACGTCTCCAAACACGATGACGGTGTCAGCAAGTCCATCCCGCACATCGAGATACGGAACGTATTTCCATCACCCAGAAAGGCGGAGACCTGCAATACCTGGCGCTTTCCCAACCCGATCCGCGTCACGTCATGAAAACGGGGATACGACCGATACTTGAATTCACCCTCAATTTTTTACGCCCGTTTATACCCAGATTATGTTTACTTGTATATGGAAGTACCTAATCGTCGTGGATGATTCTACAGTATGTACGGTGAGGTGCTAGATCATATTTGGATGATTCTGTATGCTTTAATGATAGTCAAATAACATAAAATCCGTGAGGAAAGATAGTACTTAACTTGCGAAAAAGAGCAGTTGACGCTCCACTGGAATCAGGTTTGGATTTGAACGTGCCTGAGACTGCTACACGAGTTCTAGTCGACGCAAGGAACAGGGACTTATAGCTCCCAAATCGTTTGCGCAAGCCAATCTTGTGCAAGAATCTTATACATTGTTATATGCTTGGATTAGTGGCCGAACTTTTTGCGCGTCACTTTCCCTGAGCCATAAGTAAGCGCCCGTTAATTTTTTTTCTCGAACCATCAACATCTCCTTGCGCGCACCTGCAAGGCAGCCTGCCTCCTGCACTGAGCGCTCAATCGACTGCATACCTCGAGCAAACTGTCCTGATATCGCGACAAAATATGATATTCTTTTGGAAAGTGGCCTGGCATTTTCGACCCTGTGGCAGAAACATTGCTGTGTTCCATTGTCACCTTCTTTTGGCATCTATGTCTGTGTTTCCCCGTCTGCGTTTCGCTATAACTGGAAATTATGATGCACTTGGGTGGAATTGGATATTCTAGAACTAGGAGGACAATGAGTACCACGACTCATTCGGTATTCTCACTGCAAGAACCAGCACGTTTCACAACGATCATGGTCAAAGCATGCGGGCATAAATACCGGGCAGCATCGATTCGATCGATACCTCAACGCAAACCCACTCAACAATGGCACATTGGTATCCTGAGGGGTACATTCACCCTCCCTCACCCTCATATCCTCCAGGTCCCCAGCACCCAGCTTACACCACTAAGATCCAGGTGGCTCCTGGTCAGCCTGTGCCATGGTATGCGACGCAGAATCAAGCATTCAGTCAGTCTCGAGGCCTCCCCGGACTTCCCCAGAGTCAGAGCAGCTCAAGCTCGCGAACGCCTCGTGGTGAAACGGTCGCTGGACACGCTGCAACAAAAACCCGTCGCCCTGCTCCAATCGCACCTCTACCAGACTTTACATATTTCAAGGTGAGCTAAAAAAGCCTTTTTTGACAATAACATACTCACTGAATGTAGATTGGACACGTTGTGCGTGTCCGAAGTCCTAAGAAGCCCTGGTCTGGCTGGTTGTATGGCGAAGTCATGTACCCTATGCTCCCGAAGGACTCTGTCGTGCGTTTAATACGTCTTTATCGTTGATCGATCGCTGAAAGATAATCATTTGTGAAGGGCAGGCCTCCACACCCCTCCCAAAACCAGCAAGGGCGCTCAGAGCGTCTATATAATGTGAAATACTTCCAGCCATGGGAAGGAAACTGGAGGCTTGGTGAATTTGATCCCGATGCTGGGGAAATAGCACCTGTGTGGAGCAATACAGAATCAGGACCTGTGAGTTGATTTGTGGCGGGAATTAGGAAGTATTCAACTCTGCTGCCATGCTATTCTCTAGACATACGTTCTAGCGCGCTTCAAGATCAACTCGGATTATGTGTGGGCTATTGCTCAGATTCAGGTGAGATCAGGACCATGCTTTTGTTTCAGCGTATTCCATATCTTTCGACAGGGAATATCAAACGACCGCGGTGTGCCCGTTCATGTACTTACCGGGTCCCTCAAGGACCGTATCGTCACCACGAAAGACCTAGCGCCGTACGATAAGAGTGTTTTGAAGGCCCTTACACAGCAGCAAAAAGACAAGGGATGGTTGATCCAAGCCTACAAGTAAATCCACAGGAGGATTTGGCTATCACTATTTATGATTATCACTATTTCTATGTCCACCATGAGGACAAGTTGTTATGCTTCCGTATTGCTATGTATACTTATGCCATATATATGTACTCGTGGAGGTTCTTTTATGCGGTATACTGTGGTGTGAGTCGAATATCCATGTCATCGACCGCCGAAGTGGGAATAATACACTACAATTTGGACTCTGTCTGCAAGAAATTACAACTCTACTTCACGCGTCCCATCCTTGTCCACCACCTTGACCTTGTACTTTCCTGGACTCACAATCAACCTCTTGGCTACCTCGTCAATGCAGCGCTTCAAGGTAGCTAGACCCTCTTCCAGAGAAGCATTAGGATCGTGGTATCTAGCAACAAAGAAGTCAGACAAAACGAGGCGAGATGGAGCGTGATATATTCTCACCTGTCGAGCAAACTCAAGGCAAAGTAGCTTCCATATCCATGGGCAGCGAATGGCACCTCCGTCGCTGTTCCAAGATAATCCACCCAGTAAAGGTGGGGCTCTTCTGATGCGGTATCGTAACCTCCAACGAGAAGGTTGACTGCGTATGGTTTCCTTGAACGAAGCGACTGCGCTAGCGACCGACGAATCCATGAGACTGCTGCTGATGGTCGAAGAGGGTAGTTATTTCGGATTTGGAAGAGACGAATGTTTCTTTCAACATATTCGGCGAACTGAATGGTATCACCTTGAGAAGGGATAACAATTAGAAATATTATTAGGAAAGAACAATATAGTTACGCACCTGGTTCGCCAGAATATGCCATGAGTAGATGAGAGCTGAGGTTCTTGATTTTGTCTTCGTCGACCTTCATCTTGACAATAGAGCGTGCAGATGTGGTATCTGCAGCGACTATCACATATCCTTTGCCTATCAGCGCGAATGAACACTCCATGAGGGTCAAAATTTAGTGTAGATGGGTGGTTGTGTAAAGGGATGGACGCGCGTCCGAGTCGTGATCTAGGCCAACCCTAACCCCAACTCTCATACCATTACTCTTAGTTGCATCCATGTCCTTTCGAATTATGCATTACATATAGTAACAAGAAACATGTACTCTAAAGTGGCTCATTGAGCCTTCTTTTCTACGGTAGCTGCTTCGCTCTCGCGTCGTTCACGCTGCTCTTGCGCTCTCCTCGCTTCCCTTCGTTCCCGACCACGGGTGACCATTGGCTTAGGTTCCAAATCCGCGAAGAGATACTTGCATACGACTTCGATGACCCAACAGCCCGCAAAGTCAACAATCATACTTGCTGTAAGCTTGAACTTGAACTATAAGAGGAACAGAGATTTAGTACTAGCGGCATCGAAATACAAAGTTGGAAACCTACCGAGTCGGTCATTTCCACTATCTGTAACCACCTGTTCAGTTCTGGCATGAAGTCCGTTGAGCCAGAGAATGCAACGGCACTTGCGCCGACCAAGCCCCAGTAAAGAGTGGGATTTTCGCGTATGCCCTCACGGAAAGGACGGCCCTAAAAGGATATCGTTGAGTGACAGGAGCAGAAGGTAAACTTGCATCTTTTGAGTTACCTGGAAGTTGATGGCAAATGTTGAAACCTGTTGCTGTAAGCCCAGCAGGTAAATCGCAGTATTCAATAGGCTGGGTTCAAATTTCGCTTCCAAATCAATAGGCCCAGGACTAGTCAAATGGATATGGTGAGTTCCATGTCGCTGGAATAGCAGCAGGAAAGACTTACGGATCAATCGACTGCGACAGTGCAGTGATATACACTAGTGTTGCAATGTGTAGCGCAAACTGTAGTAAGACAGAGAGAAGCACATAGAAGTTGAAGATATTGCCCAATGGCCTCTCACGCGACAGCTTCTCTACGGGCTGTGAAGGGTGAGTAAATGCCACGAGTGAAATGAGCCACGAAAGCTATCTTACCTTAGCGCGCGAAATACACAGGAAGCAAACCGACATAAGCATACCAGTAATCGTTACCTGGTAATCGCCGAACTTGATTCCCTGCAGATATTGCACGCTTAAGCTGTACGCAGTAATCAGGCAGTTCAAGGCCAGAATCTTGTACATCTGAATGGTAGCAACTAATGTGCAACGTCCCTGTCGAATAATATGGGTGACTTGAGAAAGAGATAGAATGTCAGTAGAATTATGCAGCGTAATGAAACAGCCCACTCACCGGCAGCAACATGAGAAAGTTTAGATGTGAAGGGAGCAGCACAGGAGGCATCTCCAAGTTTGATTTTTGGGACTTCATCTTCACCTTCCATTTCGGCCAACTTGTCGGTGATAGATGCTAAATCGAACTGAAACCGCAAAGGTGAGGATTGCTCCAACCAAACACAGCAAAGGTCGTACCTTCTCCATTGGATTTTGTCTCCGGGCTGCCATTTGGTCTGCGGCCGCTCTTTGTTGTGCTTGCACTGCGTCTGGGAACAGATGCGCGATGGCAGGCGGTACGGGAGGTGGAGGTTGGTTGAATCGCGCCGAAATCTTGAGCTGACTTTCATAGACGTTCTTGATTCTTTCTATCTTTTGGCGTTCTGCAATCTTCTGAAGATCTTCCGGAGTACCATCAAGAAGGGCAACGCCGATATGTGCCTGTTTGAGTGCTCCTACATCATTGGTCCCGTCGCCTGCCATCAGGGTAACATATCCATTCGATTTGAGTGTTGTAAGGATGTATTCTTTCTGGGCTGGTGAAACTCGCGCGTAAACCCACGTATTCTGCACGAGGTCATTCCAAGAAGGTCGTGACTCGAATTGTTTCATGGCTGCACCGGTGATACAGATATCGTACTCGTCAAATAGCGACGTGTCGATAGGCTCCTCTGGATTGACGGGTATAACTTTGCGTTCGTCGACAGTACGCCAAACTAGGTCTGGAGGGATGTGAGCATCACTTATTGATCATGCAATAAAGCAGAACACACCACGTTCGTTCGTTGCATTCTCCCTGAGATCCAAGATTAGAACCTCACGATCAACAATTTCAACAGTTTTAGCGACATGAACAGCAGTCAGTGGGTTGTCGCCGGTAATCATGATACACTAGTGATGATTCAGCGATGATATTACAACACAGAGAAAAGACATACACGGTGCGAGGAGTCTGCCAACATTTTCAATGTGTCGACAGCATCCGCTTTCAGGGGACAATGGAAAACTAGGAAACCCGCAAAGTTCAAGTTACTTTCGAATGCATCTCTCGGAAGTTTGTTGATCTATTGCAGGGTGAGTGACCGTCGTCTGAAGGAATCCTTTTTAAGTCTTACCTGATCACCCCCCATAGCATCCATCTCTTTGACGGCAAGAGCCAAGACTCGACTTCCCATCCTTGTATAGCCCTTGTAAATGTCGTCGTATCCAAGCGGCAAGGCAGCCAACATTGTCTTGATAGTTTCCGGAGCACCCTTCACAGCAACCAATGTGCGTACACCGGATCCATGCGTCTGAAGGGACGACACGGTGGACATCCTCTTCAACGCAGAGCTGAACTGGAATCTTCTCCTGACAGTGATCGTGGCCCTGTGGGGACTCTTGGGATTTAATGGGGTGATTGTGTCACCTTTCCCAACACCCCATTCCAGATTCTCCAAAGTCGTCTTCTCCATAGGATCACCAACGATGGTACCATCATCGATACGGACTAGAGCGTGTGCAGCTGCGAGGCACAACGTTGTTTCACGCGAAACCTCCTTCACGTTGACGAGTTGATGGGGATCCTGAGGGCTTTACAAATGTTAGCATCCAACAGGATACACATAAACAAAAACATGGCACCCACTTGACGCCGGTCACGCCTTCCAACACCAAGTTCTCTGCCGTGATTGTTCCCGTCTTGTCAAAGCAGCAGACATCTACTCGACCAGCAGATGGAATCCTGAAGGGCTCGGTGCAAAAGATTGCTAAAGGAATCATTGTGAGAGAAGTCAGGGATGACAATCAGCTATCTCCTACCAAACTTGCTAAGGGCCACAAGACTTGCGTTGACTGCCAATGATAATTCCATGGGTAGTTCGGGTGGAACGACGGATGTGATGATTAGAACACAGTCTAAGAGAAGCTTGCTCTTCTTGAGATCACGTTCGATACCTAGTAAGCATGAGTATAATCGCAATTCGAACTCAATGGAAATATGAGACCTTTGGTCCAGACGTAGGCGCTTGCAGCAATCGCGAATATTAGGAGGAAGCCAATGAACAAGAAGGATTCCAGGTTGTTCGCTGAAACACGCTCGGTTGAGAAAATCATTGTCCGAACCTGTCAGAAGAGCGGTGTATCAGCGGCAAAAAGCATAGTCAGTAGTCATTACATACCAGCTGTCCTTGAGCAGTCCCAAAGCCTGTACGCAACACGACACCAAGGCATCCACCATCGGGAGTTTTCAAGGGAGGTTCCGGCACACCATCGGATACTGTTGGTAAGGCTGAGTTGCAAGTTTGACCTGGTAAAAAGGTTTATGACACACCGTTGGAGCTCCCCGTAGCCTGGAGTATCTTTGTACCACTGAAGACAACGACACCTTTGTGTGCCCCATCCACATCCAATCCCACACCATGAGCCTGCTCATCAATCAAGAGGTCTGCGCCTTCCTTGACAAGAGGTGTGCTTTCTCCGGATAACATGGCTTCGTTTACGATGACCTGACCATGGAGCAAGAGAATGTCAGCAGGGACAGTTGTTTCTTCGTCTGGATGCTGTTGCTGTTGCTTCCCATTGTTCGCCGCTCCGTTAGTAGTCTGAGAAGGGGGCTGTCGGTGATGGCTTTCTTGACGCTTGACGCTGACGACGTCTCCGGGAAGTAGCTTGTCGCTGCGAATCTTTTCCCACTTCCCATCTCGGTAAACATTCAAGTCATATGGCTTGACGGACATTGTGCGGAATTCAGTGAGAGTACGAACGCGCTACGGGTCGTTAGTTTACTTGATGAACTGACAGCGCGCAACATCCGTACCTGCCAGACGACAGTGCACTCAAACACAATTAACATGAAGAGGGTGAATAAGCTGTAGTACCAGTACTCGTCCAAGCACCATAGCGCGACGCAGAATACCTAGAGCAGAGTGAACTTAACCTGGCTGCTTTATGACGTGGAAGAAAGGACGCGGCGTACCTGGAAGACGAAAAAGGGCGCTGTTGCATGTTCCGAGAATAGTTCCGTGAAGGAGGGGATCGGAATGTTGAATTCGTTGAGGCCATATAACTCTTCTAGCTGTTGCGTCTCTTGCGACGTTAGTCCGAATTGAGATTTGCGTCCAGGAACGGCCTTTGGTTTTAGGAATACACTGATGGGAGGTTTGCCAGAGGAAGGATACGGGAGTTTTGTGAACGTGATTTCGTCTTGAGAAGGCGAAACGTCTACCACGCTATAAGTGTCTCGTTGGTAGTTGAAGGTATAGGAAGAGGGGTTCAAAGGCTCTTTCTTGATGAGTGGTACGATTTCCCCAGTACCTCGGTGTACGTCCGGTACAATGCGAATGCAGTCTGCTTCCTGAACAGTACGTGCCTGAAAAATTGGTTAGCAGGGTGGAATAGAACTTTGCATTATCACGTACCTTCCGTGTTTCAATCCAAGCCTTTGCCCCAGTACTCCAGCGAGTCACTAAGAAACTCAAAGCATGTCCAGCACCTAGACTAACACAGGCCAGGAACGTCCATTCCTCGCTAACGAGCCATTGGTCGTACTTGACGTAGTATGCGTATGCGAGAAGTGGATACAAGGATAGGAATGGGAGGGTATACAGATACGTATACCAAGGAAGACGAACGTGTAGACTGGCCCGAGAAATCTCAGGCGAGTCTACCACCACAGAAATAGCCCTAGACATTGGTCAGAACGAAGGTAATTCAGTCGAGTCTTTGGACTTACATTTCTGAAGGAGAAGCCTGAAGGAGAAGCACGGTGACGATGACAGGCCACGTACCTATGCACCAGACTCGGCACGCGTACCACGTACCCAGTCCTTCTCATCCACGTGGGAACCGAGGTTGTATTGCCATTTTGGTCTGGAAGGAATTCTTGCCTAACTCAGATTTACCATAACCAAGTACTTGCCGCTTCGCAAATTGGAGGTTTTACTATTGCATGCATAGTATTCATCGATATACATCATTCAATGCAATCTTCCTAGCAGACAGAGTTCAACAGCTCGCTTACCGGTGTACCGGTCACGGTAGCCTTATGCTGAGCACTCAATGTAGAAGTTGGCAAAGGGCGAAAAGGGCTGATATTCTGGGGCCAATGGATTAAGCATCACACCAAGTTAACTATTTACATGCATTCTTATGAGCTCTGTTCTGCTCTGTTACAGTATTTTCCGGGATACTTAAGTAGTCACAGTGTAATGATCTTGTTGCGTCACGTGAGAGAAACTGTACAGTTCCTCCAGCCACTCGGCAACTGCCGTGTTTTCTCGAAAGTTTACCACTACCAAGTTTCGCCGTCGAGCTCGTCACCGAAAACAGTCTCAAAAATGGTAATGCATCCCTCTACTCGTTCGTAAAGTCGAGGCTAATACTTGCACGTTCAGCCGAAGGAAATCAGTGACATCAAGAAATTCCTCGAGATCTCAAAAAGAAAGGATGCCACTCGTGCGTGTTATGTCAACTTCATTAGTTATCCACGATGTTCAAGTCTCATTGTCACAGAGGCACGGATAAAGCGAATTGCTGCTAAAACTCCAAGTGGCAAGCTCCAAACAAAATTCAAGCTGAGATGTTCACGGTACCTCTACACACTCTCACTCGATGACCCGGAGAAGGCCGAGAAGCTCAGACAAAGTCTGCCTCCTGGTGCGTTGAACTGTTCGTGTTATCAGGAACAAAGATTCACCATTCGTCAGGTCTTAACGTTGTCGAGGTCGGAGGTATTCCCAAGAAGAAGTAAACCCAGCATTTGTCTTGGACCATCTTTCGTCACGATTTCATTCGGCATTACCAGCTCTGCAGATTCAGAGCTCTGGAGGGGCATATGCAGGTGTACACTATGCTGAGTTCCGTAATATGTTTTCTGTATGCCCCAAATATGAGCGGACTTGCGCACCTTTTCTTGTCACTCCACCTCACCGCATTGGGCTTACTGGAACAACTCACCCCTTTGGCCAGTTTCAAGCGATGATCCGTCTTATCTTGGCTCTCTCACTCCGTAGTCAGTCAGTCGAGCTGAGATATATATTAGGTTGTCGGCCAGTTAATCGCAGATCTTCCCATGCCGAGGCGAGCCATAAATGATCTGGCAGCTTGTGCACTTCTATGGCAACACAAGTATTGATTTACAGCTGAGTCGATATTTCTGACACATGTCACTACGAGCTGTAGCTTGAAATCACCTTTCTACCTACTCAGTTTGGCGATAGGTTAGCACCAATCTACGCTCGAGCCAGGTAGGTTCTAAAGAATTGCAAGGGTCACGGTTGTGTTCATGGCTCAAGGGCCTTGTTCGAATATCTCCAGTTCGTCTTGTGGAAAAGACGCATCAATATGGGCGATCATCATGCCTGAGTACCCGCAACTCCCATCAAAGAATGCTCCAGACGACAAGACTTGCTATTCTATTCACATCAAAAACCATCACTGCTTCTTTCATCGCATGACTATTAATACAGCTCGTCAGTTTGTGTCTACCATTGGCAGGCTCTTTCTTACGCCCACCACGACGTCTGTCGTTGCATTCCCTTTCGTTAGATTTCTCCCTTCTTTTCCCTGCGGGACAGTGGCCAATTGGCTCTTCGTAATTCGCCTGCGGCAGGACTCGCTCTTTCATTTCTAGAACTCAACGACATCCACCGCTGCGATATTGTGATCGTAACAGCGTCTAATGCATATCTCATTCCCAGTACAAGCTTTTTGTGGCTTCCTGTCGCTCCGATTCGGCGTACTTGTGAGTAAATTTGTCGTGAGCCTGAACATCCATACTCACATCACAAATGCAGGCCCTGTCTGCCATTGCGACAGTTGGATCTGCGATAGTAACGATTACAGGATGGGCCCAAGTTATGCAACTTAGTCAACATCCGATACCCTTGAAAGATGAGGCGGCTCTCTTTTTCCACTCCATTCTATTTACAGTACTCGCAGTCTTCGGAATGGTCGGGTAAGCCAGTCTCTATCACCTGCAACAAGTTCTTAGGTGTATCTCATGTTATGCTAGGATCCTCTGCGGCGTCATCCGCAAACCGTTGCTTGTCCTCACATACCTCGTACTTTTATCCTTCCACTTACTCCTAAGCATCTGCGCAGGATCCTTCGTTCTTTCCGTTATCTTTCGCGGCAATCCTCCCGAAGTTGTGGATAGATGCCTGAATGGAGCAAAGGACGAGCTGACAAGGTTGGTGTGTACCAACGGGGTTGCCATCCAAAAGTCGATGGCGATCATTGTCTATATCGTCAGTTGGTTTCTGGAAACATGTTCGTCTGTCTCCGTTGTCTTTTCCGTCCCCACCTGATTTTAATGTCCCCAGATGCATGCATAATTGTATATAGCTTCTTTCGTTATCTGAGCTGGAAACCCACGACCAGCTTGAAGGATCCGGAAGCTAGTATCACTGCCGTGAGTGGTATGGATTTCTTGGTACCACCTCCGAGTGCTATGAAGCCGACACACAAGTATGGGGGAAGCCGCAACGGCTCAGTTGACATCAGGAACATCAGTAGTCCTGTGTTGCGCACCGAATATAACTCTGCTGGAGGCGTTGGAACGAACAATGGATACGCGTTCTCTACGGTAGATAATCCCGAATGGGGCGATGCTACTGGGAGACCCGTTAGAACACCTCAGGCGTTCTAGCCGCTATGATAATGGAAACTCGATATCGGCGAGATGACGGACTACTTGGCTTGCTTGCAGGCTTTCTTGGACTTTTTTTCATTTGGACTCATTGCATGTACGATTTCTGTATGGACTGAAGCAGAGCTTGGTAATATTACCGGTCATTAAGTTTACCATTCGACTTCATCACGGCCCCACTCTCACGTTTTCGTTACTCTTGAGTAGGCGCAACAAAGCCATCACTACAAAGTGACTACCATACTAGTGGCTTCTGATTGATAACATCTGTGTCATATTCCTGTTCGCCGTCCATCTTCACCTGATTCCACATCGTAGTCATGGCCTGACCGGCTACTGAGGAAGACATGTAGACCAGTTCCCAAGAACTGCGCCCCGTCCAGCACTGGTAATGGTAGCAGATTGAAGAAGTAAAGCGAGAGAGTTGCTAACTTGAGGTGGTACCACAAGATGAGCTAGAACGTCGCAAGGCAGATCAGACATACTCGAACAATGTTGCGACTATTCTCGTATCCTGTGGTACAAACCAGAATCGAGGTACGTGTTGATTAACAATGACTGCCCGTTGCAGTGTGAGAAAGCGGCCAATGAACGGGCATTGTGCAAGACACACCTTGTTCCCAGACTTCCTTCCTGAATCCTAGGACGGTCCCAAAGGATCTGTAAAGCAGGAAAGATGGGGTCGAAAGCAGTGG
This sequence comes from Paramarasmius palmivorus, assembly GCA_037176845.1. Taxonomy (NCBI): domain Eukaryota; kingdom Fungi; phylum Basidiomycota; class Agaricomycetes; order Agaricales; family Marasmiaceae; genus Paramarasmius; species Paramarasmius palmivorus. The sequence continues at coordinate 327,094 of JAYKXP010000001.1, read as the reverse complement.
TCAAGCGGCATGAACCATATGCTGCGGAGAGTGTAAGAGTGGATAAATATCAATTTTACTCGAGCACATACTTTGCAGTGTTTGGTGTGGAACATCAGCAATTAATTAGCGTGGTTCTTGGTAAAATCGGGAAGAATAAATCCAATACGATGTCCCGACCAAGGATCATCCTTCCTACCCATTATAGCGTCGTCTAAATGAGTTATTACGGATCCCAGTGGAATATGTCCATTCAAGGGCGAATCTTATTACAAAGAAATCACGGCAATGAATGACGGAGGTATGTTGTGAATGAGAAAACACGCACATCATCTCTTGCGACAACGACGCTGTAGCGCAGCATTTCTCCACTGTACAGAGCAGTCCACAGCATCAGATGATTGTGCTGTGCCAGGGTCCACTGTTCACGATTTCTGCTTTTCTTCGAGGGGGTAAACTATCGACGTATTACGGAGAGAACTGAACAAATGCGGATGGAATCATGACCGTGAGCGATGCACCGACCGGGACAAGTGGCGCAAACAAGCAAGTTCGCTGCAGTAGAGATTACAGACGTGTTCATATTCAGATTTTGAACGACAGACTTACAGAGCTCCGCTAATGGCATGTCCGAGTCTGAAAGTGCGGCAAATAATGCGTGGTAGTGGAATGGTTATCCCAGGTATCTATATGCTTGCTTTAGTTCACTCGTCGAAAGAATTTACACATGAAACTTACTATCAGCTGGTCAGGGAAGTGATGATTTGGATCTCGTCCATGTCTATAGTTTCGACGGTTCTTCGAAGTATTCAATTCTCTTTGGTGTCAAGATATCCTCTATAACTTGAAGTTGTTAGCACATGTTCCCCGTTGTCCGTATTAACCCACAGCATGAAACAAACATTCCAATCCATCCTAGTACGAGGCCGACATCGTACTATACCGTTGTCCATTGCTTTCATCGCGAATACGTCCTGCCTTGTAGTCCCTAGGCCAAAACATCGTGCTTTGCGTTCCATACTGTCGTTTTGAATATTAAGTGAAAGGAGACTGTCATGCTGGAGATGTCCCATGTACGCAGTAAAGCGTGGGGTATTATTTGGAAGTAGAGAATCTTTGCGGGATTGCTTCAATAGAGAATGGAGTACGTGAATCACAACCCATAGTGAAAGTAAGAGAAAAGGACATGGATTTAGCGCCGTCTCACACAAATCAGTCTCAAGAGCGGTTTACATGAGTAGGGAGGATTCTGATATTCATGTTTATGAACACCAAAGATACACAGCAATGCGACCAGAAAGTAAACGAATTCTTTCTCTATCCTACTTTACTAATCCTAGTCCCATTAGACCAAAGAATACTAATGTAACACGGCACCAACTCCCACGCACGCTCCGGTTCTAGCCTATGAGGTTGACCGTTTTTCGGGTTGTGAGTACGATGGTTGTTTCCATTCACTCTTGGATTTTGGCGAGGATTTCCGAGTCCTTGAATAAGTGGTATTCCTGATGAAAGGGTTCAATAAGCATGAACACGTAGTAGTATTGAAGACACGCACATCATCCCCAACTTTAATGGCATTTCCTCCCCAGCCTGGAAGCAAGACACGATCACCAGCCTTCACAGTAGTAGGAACTATCTGTCCATCCTTGTTTGGGGCGCCGGGGCCAACAGCAATGACGGTAGCTTCGGGAAGAGGTTGGTTTGTTGCAGACGTGGGCAAGAAGATACCGGTAGCCGTTTTCTAAAAGACTATGAACAAGCTGAATGGGTATTGAACTAAACGGAAACTTACGGTTTCGGGCTTGAACCTCTGAACGAGGACTCGGTCGAGTAGAGGAATGACGGACTTGATGGATTTGAAAGTAGCTTGAGCGGCCTGTGAGAGCACTTGAGCTGGTAGTAAAGAGTAATAGAGAATCTAAGAACGCACCATGAGGATAAAAAGTAGGAGAGAACTTGAAGAAATTAAGCAAGATAGAAAGTAAAGCGAAACCTAAAGTACCCGACCCTCAGTGAAGGTTCAAGAAAAAATGAGAATGTTTGTCCCATCCAAATACATGGTCATGTGATGACTTGACGCGCCATTGTTGAAATTGAGTCGCGTCTACATTTGGCCTATTTTGTGGCGCTTGTGGCAGCAGAATGACCTGGTACATATGCCCGGGTATCAGACACCAATTGTGAGCGGATGATCCTCACTTGGCAGCACTCATGAGTAGTGCCCAGAGGACGTTGATCTACGACCGCTCGTTGACTCGACCGACGGCTTTTGACAAGTCTACAGAAATGCTGTCTTGTTCTCTGGCGGCAGTGCTCCCGCCGCATGCTCGAATCTTGCTTTGTCCCGGATCACCAGTGTCAGATATCAATGATGCAAGCAAAGTCAGTCTTACTCGACAGATGAAAGCAAGCTCGGTAGCGGTATCAACGAGAATATAAACGGGAAAGCAACAGCCTGGAACAGCAGAAAATTGCACTGAATGCTGCATTTGTGCTGCATTGTCCTTTGTGCTGGTGACGCGTGATCGGAGAACGCATTGTATACAGTTACCATATTTGGAAAGTGTGGACGCAAGCGAGCCAAACAAACTGGACCCGTGTCTCCTTTCAACGTCCATCACATATCGTCCATGTCCATTATCTCTCTCATTTTCTGCTGAATATCGTCTTATTTCGCGCTCTGTTACCAACCACCACCATCTATCTCTCTCTCTGCCACAATGTCTGGCCTAAAGAACTCACCTTTTGGCAAACGTCTTCGCGCGTCACACCAGGAAGCAGACGACAAGTCCCCCAGGCGCAATCGTCCGCGGATAAATCCAATTTTTGGCGTAGCGTCTTCCTCAGGCTCTTCGTCGACACCTTCGTTAGACTCGAGGTCGACCTCTCGCGATAGCAGCGGCCCAGATTCACCCATCGAACTTCCCCGGATAAACAGAGATTATGGCGACAGATTCGTGCCATCGAGAGATGCCGGCGACATGCGTACTTCCTATCATCTTATGGAGCAGGGCGGGTCGTTCACTCCTTCAAAGAAGTCCAGAATCATTCCTTCAGAGTCTGATGCTCTGAAAGGTGCGTCTTCATCACAGTCTGGTCGTTACTCAGTCGTTTAATCCTTATTATAGAACAAGCAAACGCTCTCTTTACATCTGTTCTTCACTCCGAAGTCAATCCTCCTTCTCCACAACGACCGTCATCTCCTACGCGACCCATTGGCTCAATTTCAGCTCTACCTACTACCCCCACACGGAAACGTCTTTTTGCCTATGGGTCTCCTTCGCATTCGCAACCTACTACCCCGACACGGCGGTTAGACACTCCGACGGATGAAGCCTACTCCATGAGTCCAGTCAGGGCTACAAGTCGGCAACTTCTCGAAAGTCCACGTCGCCAGCTCCGAAGCGTTTGCAAAACACCCTATCGCGTTCTCGACGCTCCCGAACTTGCCGAAGACTTTTACCTCAATCTTGTAGACTGGTCTAGTACCAACGTTTTAGGTGTCGGCCTAGGGTCCTGTGTGTATCTATGGACAGCACACAATGCTGCAGTGTCAAAATTATGCGACCTCGCTGATTCAAGGGACACTATAAGTTCTGTTTCTTGGGTACAGAAGGTTCGGGCGATTTCATTCGTTTTAAAAACATACTCATGTAGTGCCACAGGGTTCAACACTGGCTGTTGGTACTATCGCCGGTCGACTCCATGTCTATGACGCAAACACCCTCCAACTTCAGCGCACATATCACCAAGCGCACAATCAGCGTATCGGTGCCTTGTCGTGGAACTCTTATATCCTCTCGTCTGGTTCACGAGATCGCCAGGTTCATCATCGCGACGTCCGAGAACCCGAAACGAAACCGTTCAAACGATGTCTTGGCCACAAGCAAGAAGTTTGTGGCCTCAAGTGGAGTGGTGACGGTGGCGTATCGTCTGCAAACCTTGCGAGTGGCGGAAACGACAACAAGGTCTGCGTCTGGGACTTGCGAGGGTCAAAGAGAGCGCAGGCTGCGGGCGCACCGAACGCGGGTCGAGCATTAGGTGGCGTTACCCTCGAAGATGGAGGTGGACCTGGTGATGTGCCTTTGTGGAAGTTCCATGAACACACTGCAGCCGTCAAGGCTCTCGCCTGGGACCCCCATGTATCTGGTGTTTTAGCGACTGGTGGCGGTACTCAAGACAAGCATATTCGGTTTTGGAACACGGTTAATGGGACAATGTTGAATGAGCTGGACACTGGGAGCCAGGTGCGATTCCCCTCTCGACTTTTCATGTTTGGTAACTGACGTGACTGCGATAGGTTTGCAATCTCATATGGTCCATCACCTCTCATGAACTCGTCTCTACCCATGGGTTCTCGTCTACCACGGCACAGAATCAAATATGTATATGGAAATACCCTAACTTGAACATGGTTGCCTCACTCACTGGACATACAAACCGTGTGCTTTACCTCGCCATGAGTCCAGATGGGGAAACTATTGTTACTGGAGCTGGAGACGAGACGTTGAGGTTCTGGAATGCCTTTCCAAAGAAGGAAAGGAATGAGCGGGAAACAGAAAGTCGGCTGGACTACGGGAAGCTCATCCGGTGACGCAGAGGATGTATGGATCCTGTTCTTCCATGATCTCCTTTGCTTTGTACGACTATCTCCCTTCCAGTGACATTATTCATCTGATGACTTTCGCTGCCTGTGTCCCCACATTTGATCCATGCTTCCATTTACTGCATTTTCTCACACCCATCACCTCCATCTACACTCAGCAAGCATACATTTGGACTTCCACATCATTCATCATGCAATCACCCTCCTGCTCTCCAGTATTCAAGCACATTACTATTGCTATCTCAGCTTCTTATAACATTCTCTTTCATTTATATGGTTTTGTTTATCATGTTGCAGTTTTGTTAGTCTGTTTATGTTACTATAGTTTCTGCAGCCCCTTTCTGTGCAACAACATGCTTGATACCTGCCATTGTTCTGTTTTAACCTCTTGGTTTGTATGGGCCACATTGCTAAGCCCAATTCTGTATGTTGGATAGGATATGTCAACATTTAATCAAAATATATCTGCTATGTATAGTTGAACATGACATATGCAACATGACAGGGACTTGTAATATCAAGTGCAGGTGTGAGGAAGCATCAATTCAGTTAAGGCTGTTTTTTAGTATATACTGCTCCATATGCTGATTTACCTTGACATATCACCATTCTCAGAGATTTGTTATTCAAGTTACTGCTATATACATATCTGCCATAATTCTTCATTTCATCATAAATCCATACAGATTCATCCAAGTCAATGATTCTTGTTACATCCATATGAACTTGGGTGACATCTCATCTGAAATGTTTGTCACCTAACTCTTCACTAGCTTAATGTGGATCAGTGTAAAACACCAACAGGTATAAGTTCAAGACAAGGAAATATATTTTGAGCAATGCTGCACTACCAGTCTGACAACTACATCATATCAATTGGCATTTCATGTCAGAGTTTTAGATTGAACTCTGTTAGCAGTGATAGCGCAGAAAGTGCAAATAAACAATAGCAGATGACCAGAGGGGTTGAGATAGAAGTGTAAACCAAGTCTATGTGATTCAATGATATTTACAGGCTTTTCTGTCTAGCTTTTATGCAAGAGTAGGGATGAAAGATAAACCTAAAAGTACAAGTATAGACACAATAGAAATAACTGTGGCTTTCTGTAAGTAAGTGGGTTAGACAAAACAATACAAACAGGTCAAGAGATATTCTAAGATGTGGCATATGTAGATGTAAGTATAGATTGTTCTAGAATTCCAACACTCCCCCTCAAACCTTGGATTATGGAATGATGTGAGGTTTGACTCTAATCCAGATTGTTGAGGTATTCTCTGTTGCAATGTTTGACCTGGCGGAGTCTGGACTCGTTGCAATGCTTCTTTATGTTCCTGTAGTTTCGAGTGTTGTCATTGTTGGTGTGATTGGATACCCGCGGTTTCTTTACTGTCCTGGTGCCTGATGATTGTCCTGCAATGAAATCCTTTCCAGTTCAAATAGCCTCCTGGAATCTGACTCTTCTATGTCCACCTCTAACCAATGTATCTCCATTATTGATCTGCATCTTATCAATCTTTGTAATGATCTCATTGATTTTTTGATTGATTGTGCCTAAACCTTTTCCATCTAGATCCATCTTGTTGATTCCTTGGGTGACATTATTGATATCAGCTTTGAATTTGGATTTTTGCTCCCCCTTGACGAGTGGGATCTGATATGGTTCTGGTGTGGTAGGAAGTGACTTGAGTGGTGGCATGTCGGGTAGGGGTGCCAACAGGTCAGGTCAACCCATCGGCTTAGCAGGTTGTATCAGGTCATGGCTAGACCTGCTAAGCTGGCGGCTCCTATAAAAATTAATATTTTAAAAGATCTTAACATATATTGCATTCAAATTAGTAGATATGGATACATACTATACTTTTCTGTGTAGGTTGAATTGGAATACATGTTGAATGTATGATTTTGATGAGTTTCTTACTATTTCTTAGCCTGGACCAATGGGTGCCTAAATATGACATCATCTGATTGGACCCAATCACTACCCTCTCAACAACCAATTCAGCACCAGAAATGATAGTATTTAGCTGTAAATATTCCTATGTGCTCTCATCAGCAAAAACTGTAGGATGTTATATGGGTGTTATATACTATGTAATTAGCTATAATATATCTTGACAGTAATGCAAGGATACAGCCCGTGTTATAAGAGGGAGTTGGGGTCTTATGAACCCCAACACCTGGTGCCACTAGTCTTGACATTTATACCAGGTTACGCTGTATATATCAAGTAGTCAGTGATATAACAAGTAATGTAGACTAGCACATACCAGGGATTAGTACAAGTAGTGAATGAAGTAGTTGGTAGCAAAGGAAATAGCGAGGAACAAGGGAAACAACAAGGAACAAGGGAAGTGGCAGGGAGCAGGTGTAATGGCACATAGTGAAGGTTATAAGGGGGTAACAGCGGGTAATAAAGGTAATAGCTCATAGTGATTGGTGTCACTACTCTTTGAGCATGTACCTAGATTTGACCCTCATGATACACAGCATGATTCAAGCATTTATGAAAGCAATAGTAATCTATTACTGACTATATACTACACATGGTACACACATACATACACTTGAGCTCTAAATACCCGAAACCACCACCCTTTGATAACTCGAGGCCTCCTAGAAAAGATGAGTTAGAAATGCTCTGTATATTCAACATGACATACATACCAACAGTAAACTGAGGACAGAGCCTCCCATCTGGTCGATGTAACGAGGCAAAGCCAAACATCATCAGGTATCGATCACAGAGTGTACCCATGAACCTGAGACCATGAACCATGCTGACAAGGTGCAGCTAGGCTGAGCTACAAGATCTTCAATGGAGTATTGGCTGGGGGATGATAAAGGAACAGGCAGCCAACTTGGAGAGGAGGGTGTATTGTGCATGGAAACTGGATGCCAGAGAACAAGAGTAGGCTGAGTGCTAGGTGCGATGAGATCCTGTTAAGACGAATGAGTGGGGAAGAACTAAGAAATAAAAACGGCTACACACCTTGTACCCTGAAATCTAGTTTCAAGTCTTGCTCCTCTCACATACTGAGACACAGGAAGAACGAATGAGCAACAGTAATTGAAGTAACCAAATGATGGAGACCATACCTGAAGATATCTACATGATAGGTGGCAGAAGTGTGAGGGAGGACAGCACGAGGGAGGATACTGGACAGGAGCTCAGAGAAAGGGGGAGATGGTGGTGGAAGGGAAGAAAGGAAGGTTGGGGGAGGAGGAATTTGGAGGTGAGCTTTATATGAAAAAATGCCCTGCACATGGACCACTTGAGGGCAGGGCATAGGGCGTAGGGTTTGGGTAGTTAGTTGAAGGCATAGGTTGGTCATAGGTGTCGTCATCGTTACGGCTTTGTGTTGAGGTCGTTACATATTAGGTTGGTTCAAGGTTGTGATGATGCAGCATTCACAACCCATGATGCATGATGTCACAGTCTGGTCCTTCACCACCAGATTTTCCCATGGTTCCTTTTACTCCAAAATTTCGACCACTTTGCGCTTTGTGGTCACTTTCAATGGTCTACACCTCAAAAATAAACTAGACCAGATGAATGCTAACTAGCACAGTTACGCTCTCTGTCAGATCTCGATTTGGCATTTGCTCTTGGGCTAGGATTTGCCTGCAGGTATGTGTTATATTTTGTGTTACTTGTAATATACCTAGTACAATTCACAGCTTCTATAGTGTGATTTTACAATGGGTTTCAGCCATTATATCGCCCTAGAACACTGACAGATAATTATTACCTTGTATTACTGTAGTGGCGGGGTTATAACCCTTATACTACCCTGTTATCACTCGTGCTATATCAGTGGTATAATTGTGGTGGTAACAGGGTAATAACCCTCTACTACGGTAACACTAGGTAATAACATGGTAATATTATTATACTACAGTGATGAAAGGTTATATACATTGTTATTTCATGCTCATATCACTGTTATACCCTTTGACTACCTGTAAGTAATGGTTACTGGGCAATATAAGCCCTAATTTCTAGCTATGACCTCTTACGCTTTTTGCTGATGCTGTAAAGTATTTCTATAATACAATAAAGTACAATAAAAGTGTCAAAAATAAAATAAAAAATACTGGGTCAAACCTGTGGGTTTCAGGTCGGGTTTGGGTTTGGACCTGTACCTGTACCCAACCTGACCCAATGATACGCCTGACTTTAATCACTTCATTTTCGAATGCAAATACGCTAGTTTTGCACTTTATCATTGTTGCATAAACCCATGATGGTTATAGAAGGACTAGTATGAGCCCTGAATAGCTAGTCAAAGTCAAGGACTTGTCAGATGCACTTATATTAGCAGGTATATGGTTACATAGTACGCCTCACATGGGTATCTGGCCACTGCTATAGCTCATATTAGTGGTTCTGTCAATGCAGACCCTTTCCTGAAAACTGTAGGGAGCTGTACTATGTTGGATCACGACTGGTACACTGTCTGTGCATGGTCTAAGACATATTAAAGGGACTATTTGCTTTTAAACACTTTTAATACCTTTTCATGACCAACCAAAGAGATGAGCGGGTTCAAGGGAACAATCCAAATTGATGTAGGAGATGGCTTCATCGGCAGATATGATCCGAGAGCATATGGAAGGCACTTGCCGAGTCTAGAATTGTTGGCCATAGTTGTTCCTATTGATCAGACACAGAGGCAAAGCTGTAGAACTGTGACGCATATGGTTGTCATGGTACAGAGGCTGATATAGAAGATAAACTGCTTATAGAAGTTTTCCTTGTGGACGCGGAGACTTGTAAAAGATATGCCAGGTCCAGAACATGGATGACTGAGCATTCTGGTGTGTGGAGAAGTTGGAAACAACTCTCATTGGTGGAAAAGCGCCTTGGCACAAAGAAAAGATAAATTTTACTAGGCTAAACGCCAACCCGCAGGCACAGGATTCAACTCTTGAGTCTAAATATAGAAATTCCTATTTATTGGTCACACATAAACAACTTATATGGAAGTTGTGACTGTCATATTTCCCTGATTTGTATATTTCCTATGGACTATCTCTGTTCCTCACTTATTCCGCTTGCGTTCCGTCTGTTTTCCATCTTTTATTACATATTTCTTTACTTATATTTCTGGACAGTATATATAGGCTTGCAGTTTGTAGGTAGAAGGGCAGAGAAGACAAAGAGAGAGTGTACTGTTAGCCCATATCATTAGGTTGTATGTGGCTGTCGCTCAAATAGACCTCTTTGATCTGATAGTTGATCTGCTGGCACATGTGCATTTTGATTGGACCTCTTATATAAGTTGATCCAGTGGTGTTTCATGCTTGTTATGAGTCGACCTCTGATCAGACCTGGTTGATCTATTGACAACCTTTACATTCACTTCCACTTCCTCAGGACAGGCCCTAGATTGAAAGTCTAGTTGGGACCTTACTGTATACAAGAGCTTAAGTTGTATTGGCAGAGAGATCAAGTATTCTGGCTTGTGATCTGTAGCTTTAAGCATTGGTTGCATTGCGTTTCTGTGTAGAGATTAGACCTCAAACTAGCTTTTATAAGCTTCAGTGACGTAGAGAGGCCCAGATTGACTATTTGGAGAGTCAGTTGGATTCCTGCTTGTGCACAGTTCATTGATTTGATTCTATCAGGATCAGTACACTTGAGGCAGTATTGGTTGAACTCGAGGTCACTACCTATAGCACTTGGGGCTGTTTCCTACCCTATTATTAGCATTTGTAACCTTTAGTCGCCCCTAATATAAGGTGTACCATGATTGCTTTTGAAGTAACAAAGAGCATATCATCACTCTCAGATCTATAGTTTGTGTACTATTCTAAGTACAGCAACTCTGATCACGTTGAACCACACTTGCACAACTAGTCATCACTAGTGTGCTGCTGTTCATAACCAGCATCTACTGAATCTTTGTATTTGTGGTCTTTTATTAGGCTTCTGCTGTGTCCTACAGTTCTATTAGTGACCCAAAGTCGCAGAGCCCACCACTTATACTTAGGTTGCTTGTGACGCATTAACAGTACACCCCGCATGGGTATCTGACCACCACTATTACTTCTACCAGTGGTTGTCGAAGTACAATCACCTCCTGAAAACTGTAGGGAGAAGGTCCATAAGGGAATTCACTACGGACTACACCTAGATCACCTACTGGATGCACCAAGGGGATTCTTTCAAGTTAATTTACCCCTTCATACACACCAGAGAGTTATACTGGCTCAGGCATCACTTGGGACTGATGGCAGAGGGGGAAACTGATTGGAAATCACCGATGCTGGATACAGCAAGGGTCTAGAGACCTGTTGGCTGAAGTGGAACCTATTGATTGGAGTGGAGGCAAAGCTATTTATCGTAGCGATACCGAAGTGACCTAGTATACAATGCATACAGTCAGTATACTCCTCACGCAGACATAGAGTAATGAACGAGTCTATTTTTACCTAGTATACAATGCGTACAGTCAGTATACTAGGGAGGTCAATCAGTAAGGAAATATAAGTAAAGAATAGCTAGATACTCACCTCCTCACGCAGACATAGAGTAATGAACGAGTGAGGAGGTAAACAGTGACGTGTCAAGGAGAAAACCAGTATATGTAAGCAGGCTATAGTCAAATAAACAACAACACACCCCCATCCGAGCGTTGAAGAGAGCAAAGGAAACTAAGAAGAAGAAAGAGGAATAAGACCTAAAGAAGTAGAATGGCGACGATGGAGATCTTTATGGAGGGGTTTGGTAAAGATATCTGTGAGCATGTTGTTTGTTGAAGTCCACTTGATATGAAAAATGCCAGATGTGAGGTGAGCGCGACAGAAGTGGTATTGAATATCAATGTGCTTGGATAATTTCGAAGTGGAAGTTGCTTGAGAAAGATTAATAGAAGCAGTATTATCAGAAAATAAGGTAAAAGGCTTGACAAGTGGGAAACCAATAAGATCGGTAAATGATCTGAGCCATAGCGCGTGGTGCATGGCATGGGTTAAGGCCATATACTCAGACTCAGTGGAGCTGAGCGCGACTGTACGCTGCTTCGAGGCGGACCAGGAGACCAGTCCACTGTTAATGAAGTAAGCATACCCCGAGATGGACCTACAATCAGATTTGTCTGAGGCCCAATCAGCGTCTGTGTATCCACAGTCCTTGAGTGGTACGAATCCAGTAGCAGAATCGTTATCCACACCCCCATACTGCAGGGCGTAAGTACGCGTACCTGCAAGGTATCTCAATACACCTTTTGCTGCAAGTGCATGATCCCTTGTGGGCTTTGAGTTGTACTGGCTCAAAGCCATCACGGCATAAGCAATATCTGGTCGAGTCATGATTGCGAGATACAAAAGTGAACCAATCAACGCCTGGTACCACTTTGTAAAGCTGTCATGATCACCAGGGACATCAGGGAGCACATTGGCAGGGGCAGCAGGCAAACTGCAAACCTTGTGATGTAAGGGAACAGATGTAGGTGTGACATCTGTGAGTCCATAAGACTCGAGAAGATCAGTCAAATACACTGATTGAGACACCCAGAGCTTATGAGCTCAGCGGTCTCTAGTGATACACATGCTGAGAAACATGCTCACTGGGCCATTGTCTACCAGAACATACTTAGAGCTGATCTGAGCCACCAACCAGTCATAAGCCATCTGACAGTTTGACAAGACCAGTCCGTCATCAACGTGGAGGAAGATGAGGACAATCACCTCAGAAAGGTCATCAGGTATAGGTACACCTGGGAACTTTGAAAGAAAGTCCAACCGTGCCCATCAGCCTATGAACACACCCCCATCAGCTTCACATATGAAGAAGCCTAGGGCAAGCAGGAACCTGCAGATCTCCCGGTACCATTCATAAGCAGATTGACGTAGTCCATAGAGTGCTTTGATGAGACGGTAGACCCAGCGGGGAAATCCTAGTTCAGGCCAAGCAGGAATCTGCTTAACATAGACGTTGTGTTCAAGGGGGGCATTGAGAAATGCAGTCTTGAAGTCAAACGAGTTCAACTCCCAGTCGTGTAGAGCGGCAAAGGCTAGGGCCCATCAGATTGAATTGATCCGTGCAACAGGTGATGAGGTGCGACCAAAGTCTTCGGGTCTTTGGTTGAAGCCTTGCACACACAGGCGTGCCTTCTCCTTGCCTCGGATGATGGAACCATCTGTGAGGTATTTGTAGTCGAAGACCCACTTCAAGCCAAGTGGTTTACAACCTTCGGGAATCTCATCAGTCTCTTTGAACACCCCCATGCTGAAGAGACTGGAGATTTCCCTTTTCATAGCATCAGTCCAGGTGGTGTCACCAGCCACCCTGTCCCTAGCTAGAGCTTCCCTGACATTGGCAGGGGGTACCGACAGATCAAAATCTGCAGTCCGCGGGTTGCGATAATACCACTTAGTTTCGGTGAAATCACCTAATACTATGACTGCTCTCAGTGTACAAAAGCACTCTACTGTGGCGTAGTTGTGCAAGTGTGGTTCGGCGTGATCAGAGTTGCCACGCTTAGAGATATCTACTCAAGCTTGGTCTCAAGAGGGGTAAAATCACTTCTATTCGTCGAAGTTCTAGGAAAGTACACCTGTATAGATGCGTAATAGGGTCGTCCTTGCTTCTATAAGCTAGGAAATAAGGCGCCAAGGGCTATATGAAGCTGATCTTGGTTTGATCTAAACTGCCTCGAGTGATCTGACTCTCTCTAAGGTAAAACTACAGCACAACTGCTGGAAAACAGCCACCAAAACTGTCTTCTATAAAGCACGCAAGCAAGGAAGCTCAGCCACCAAAACTGAGGCCTTCTCTACGATGCTAAAGTGTAACCCAACCGGTTAAAACACTTCCAGAACACCACCAAGACGAACTAGTATGAAGTTTCACTAATAGGAGAAGTGTAGAGCAATACACAAAGCCAACAACTTGGTCTTTATCGCGACCTCTCAAGTTCTTGTCTGCAGTAAGATCTCAACTAGTCTTCTCAATAAGGCTAGGGCCTGACTTGGGTAGAGTTCTGATCAGACAATAGCAATCTATTCGTACGATAACCACATACAACGCGTAACGTGCAAGTGGGGGGCAGAATCCTCTGCGGTCCCCGTACATTTGGTGTCCTTTTTATACTGTCCAAGGTGAATAAACTGAATAATAGGTAATCTGAGTCGGAATAACTGCGGAACGAGACGGAAAAGAGATGAAACAGAGTCGGGAGAGAGATACAACGAGAAAATATACATATCAGGGAAATCTATAGGTCACAACGTCCATATATGGCGCAAATAGCGTGACGAGCGAGTGGTAACACTCTGTTTTTAAGGTACAGGAGTTGAATCCTGGCCGACGGGTAGGCGTTTAGCCTTTATAAAATTTTCTTTTCCATGCGCCAAGTGCTTTTCCACCAATCGGAGGCCTGGCAGGGTCCTCCCGAGCTCCTCATCGCTCAACACCGTTCCTCCACATAACGCCGCCTCTAAATTTTCTTATCCACTCCATGTGGACGCGTTCCAATAAGGTATATCAGAGGGAATCCGCTTCCGCCACCGTAACAACGGTTTGAACAGCTTTGCCTCCACTCCGATCAATAGGTTCCACTTCGGCCGACAGGTCTCTAGACCCTTGCCGTATCCGGCATCAGTGATTTCCGATCAGTTTCCCCCTCTGCCATCAGTCCCGAGTGATGCCCGAGCCAGTATAACTCTTCTGGGTGTATGAAGGGGTAAATTAACTTGTAAGAATCCCTTTGGTGCGTCTGGTAGGTGATCTAGGTGTAGTCCGTAGTGAGTTCACTTAAGGACCTTCTCCCTACAGTTTTCAGGAGGTGATTGTACTTCGACAACCACTGGTAGAAGTAAAAGTGGTGGTCAGATACCCATGTGGGGCGTACCATGTACCAGGATCCACTAATATAACCACCTAAAACACCTTCCGTCCAATGACTAGCTATTCAGGGCTCATACTAGTCCTTCTATAACCATTATGTGTTTATGCAACAATAATAAAGTGCAAAACTAGCGTATTTGCGTTCGAAAAAGAAGTGATTAAAGTCAGGCGTATCATCAGAAATGATTCTCATTGGTGGATAAGCGCCTTGGCGCAAAGAAAAGATAAATTTTACTAGGCTAAACGCCAACCCACAGGCACAGGATTCAACTCCTGAGTCTAAAGATAGAAATTCCTATTTATTGGTCACACATAAACGACTTATATGGATGTTGTGACTGTCATATTTTCCTGATTTGTATATTTCCTATGGACTATCTCTGTTCCTCACTTATTCTGCTTGCGTTCCGTCTGTTTTCCATCTTTTATTACATATTTCTTTACTTATATTTCTGGACAGTATATATAGGCTTGCAGTTTATAGGTAGAAGGGCAGAGAAGACGAAGAGAGAGTGTACTGTTAGCCCATATCATTAGGTTGTATGTGGCTGTCGCTCGAATAAACCTCTTTGATCTGATAGTTGATCTGCTGGCACATGTGCATTTTGATTGGACCTCTTATATAAGTTGATCCAGTGGTGTTTCATGCTTGTTACGAGTCGACCTCTGATCAGACCTGGTTGATCTATTGATGACCTTTATATTTGCTTCCACTTCCTCAGAACAGGCCCTAGATTGAAAGTCTAGTTGAGACCTTACTATATACAAGAGCTTAAGTTGTATTGGCAGAAAGATCAAGTATTCTGGCTTGTGATCTGTAGCTCTAAGCATTGGTTGCATTGCGTTTCTGTGTAGAGATTAGACCTCAAACTAGCTTTTATAAGCTTCAGTGACGTAGAGAGGCCCAGATTGACCATTTGGAGAGTCAGTTGGATTCCTGCTTACGCACAGTTCGTTGATTTGATTCTATCAGGATCAGTACACTTGAGGCAGTATTGGTTGAACTTGAGGTTGCTACCTATAGCACTTGGGACTGTTTCCTACCCTATTATAAGCATTCATAACCTTTAGTCGCCCCTAATATAAGGTATATCTCGATTGCTTTTGAAGTAACAAAGAGCATATCATCACTCTCAGATCTATAGTTTGTGTACTATTCTAAGTATGGCAACTCTGATCACATCGAACCACACTTGCACAACTAGTCACCAATAGTGTGCTGCTGTTCATAACCAGCATCTACTGAATCTTTGTATTTGTGGTCTTTTATTAGGCTTCTGCTGTGTCCTACAGTTCTATTAGTGACCCAAAGTCACAGAGCCCACCACTTATACTCAGGTTGTTTGTGACGCATTAACGTGACGACCACTTTTGTAAAGAGTAAATCCAGGGCTATCCATGGGTACTACACACTCGTGAGGGGACAGGCATTGGGGGCATGCAGATCATCCATCAAAGTTATCTCCGAAGGTTGTGTAACCGCTTAGATCGCCATTTCGGCTTGTGGCCGATCAGGAGCGTCTAGTTCCCAAACCAGTTGTGCTTCTACCGCAAAGAGCGGAGAAGTCCCTCCATTGCCTTTCTAGAGTAGGCCAAACTCTAAATGTGATATGAGTTGAAACATATAAGTCGTTGGGTCGGGTACTTAGTGAATTTTCATTCTTTCTTTCCCCCCACCACACAGTCCGATCCAAGGTAACTTGTCCCCTGTTTTTTTTCGTGTAGCTCCCCCTACAACTTGCTAACTCGTGATTATAGTGTCTTTCACATCCCAACTCAATAATGGACACTTCCAAAAATCGACGACTGGACGACCTCACGATCTCTCGCATTTTCCAAGAGATCGAGCGGGTTCACCCAATAATCAACAACATCTACAAAGTCTCAGCCTCCAAGGACAAGTCTTCCTTGCAGACCCATTTCTTGCATGCAGGTATCTCAGTGGTGAGTCTCCAAAGTCCTTTGTTCTTCCTTTCTTTTTGCTAACCATGGATATGTATAGGCATCTCTTTACCAATTCCACAACTACAAAGCTTTCCCTAGGGAGGCTATGGAAGTACTCGTGACGTTGGCACATTTGGTGTCCACCGTCGGGTCTTCTCTTCCTGGCATTGCAGCTTTGACAAGCTACCTTCCTAATGCCAACCTGATAGAGCAGTGGAAGAGAAAATACGACATCCAGGTGCGTGTTTCTCTAATGTTTCTTTTAACGTCTTATTGACTATTCTATAGGTTCTGCCATCCGGATTCCATCTCCCTTCAACCAGCTATTTTAATAGCAAGTACGCCGGCAAAGACGTTCACCAAGACGACGATTCTCTACTCTCTAGGCCAGCCAGTAAATCAACTCCTGTTACACCAGCGATTCCTACGCTCACCATGCAAACTCAAGCTATGCCCGGTCCACGTACCAAGCAGGTCATCAAGGACAGCAAGGGTCGTAGGATCATTCCTCACCATAAGGACGCTAGCGACAACAACAACAACAACAACAACAACAACAACAAGGATGATGAAGAGGACAATGAGGAGGATGCTAGTGGTGACGAGAATGATGAGTTAGAGGATGATCAGGAAAGCTCTGGCTATCAGCCGAGTACCTCTGCCAAAAAGTCCACTTCATCTTGTACCACTCGTTCTGCATCTCGAGCATATTCTCAGCCTGTGCCCATAAACGCTGAGCTGCGCAAATGCAAAGCTGAATGCTTGCCAACTGTAAGTTTTCTTTTTATTCTCTTTGTTTTATCGGGCTCACTACCCATTAACAGTTGCCTTCCCGTTCTCAGACTGTTTCCACCTCTTGTCCCATCAAGAAGGAAAAGATGGCAGCTGAGTCCAAGCACAAGCCTGCCAACTCCACTGTTTGGGTCCGTTCAGGTCCCAAGCCTGTGGATCCAGTGTCGTCTGTGTCGACGAAGACGGTCTCTGCTAAGGTATGATTTTTATAGATCTTCTAAGTGATTTCACTTTCCTAATAGCTTCTTTTCTAGCAATGTCATTTAGATCAGGTAAGCCTTTCTCTCCCCAATACTGATGAATCTTCCGACGGTTTGGGTCAGCCAAAGGTAAGTGATTTCACTTTGCTCTTTTATTCCATTTACTAATTCGAGTGTTTTTACCCTTGTTTAGGTTGGTCCAGCTTCTCGAGTCAAGCCTTCCATCTCTGAAGCTGATTTGGAGGATTTCTCGTCTGACGATTTCAAGGATGGTTCCGACAATGATGTTCGACCTTCCAAGGTAAAGTATACCCTCCCCTATTTCGAAGCTGGGTAGCTGTACTAACTTTTTCTTTTAGAAGGCCAAGACTGCTCGTGATGCTCCGACCAAGACAGAGGTATCACCAGTCTGGCTTCTTTCATTTTCTAGGTTTATTAACCTGGTTATTTACTAGGTATCAGCTCCTTCTACCTCCTATGGTCCTCGTACCAAGAGTGTTAGCAAGGGCAAGTCCAAGGCTGTTGAGAGCAACACCATCATAAGTGTTTTAAGTTCCTTCTAAAGTGATTTCACTTTAATGACCACCTCCTTTCTTAGGAGATCGAGGATGACAATGACAGCGACAAACCCGAGCCTTATCCAATGCATCCTGTTGTTGGAATTCTAAATATAGATATCACTAGACAAGTTATTTTCCACTTTATTCCGCCTATGCCACAATTACTAAGAAAACAGATATACATAGAACAGTTGCTCTAACCCACTTGTACCACCATCTACTGACAGTTACTGACACTGACTGTGCAGTTATTTCTAGTTTACTTAGTATCTATTCTCGTACCTTTAGGATTATCTTTTATCCCTCACTCATGTATAAAAGCTAGACAGAAAACCCTACATACATCATTGAATCATATAGAGTTGTGTTCTCTCAACCCCTCTGGTCATCTGCTATCGTTTATTCGCGCTTATTTGCGCTATCGCTGCTAACAGAGTTCAATCTAAAACTCTGACACCTGTCTCAATTGACAACATGGACTTGGAGGTTCTAGTCGAAGCCAGCAAATGTGGTGTTGGTCCTCGTGAAGACCCCTTGATCATCGACCGTCTCAACAACATGTTGGGGCGTCGAGAACACGTCAAGACCCTCAAGAGTAAGTGATTTCACCCTCTTTGTTTTATATCTTTGTTTCTAACCCAGTGATTTCACTAGAGCTCAACTACATGCTGCACGTCAACAGCAACACAGACTTGTCTCTGGTCAGGGTCCTGACTGCCTTGACAGCTCAGCCCCTCGTAAGTTCTCTCTTAGTGATTTTACTTAAGTTATAGTTTCTAAATGCTTCTTTCTTTTCCACAGGACGTCTGTCAAAGTGAGAAAACACCCTGCACTCAGTGCGACAACCTCAGACAGAGGTGCAAGCCTGCAGCCGGTGCAAGCATCAAGTGCGCTCCCTGTTGTCAAACCTTTGAATGGTGCTCTTTCTCCACTTGGTGGTGGGGTTATATCAAGAGTAAGGTCCAAGGCTTTGGCAAGGGTTTAACTAGTCCCATGGGTAAGTTCACCAGTTATTCAACTTCATATTTGGTTCTAATATCTTGTTTTATCAGTGATTTAGGTCTCCTCTTCCAGGCAAACAGTATTTTGGAATCCATGCGAGAGTTCGACATGTTGAACGACCAAATCAGCAGCCTGCTCTGTCTTCGCGACGAGATCGAGGCGTGCCTCAAAGATTGTCAACAACTTCTTTGGGAAAGTGGATCTGCCGACCCTCGCATTCTCTTCAAGCATCTGTTCTGGGAGAACAACAACTTCACCGCTAGTGACTTGGAAATCCAGAAGGTGTGCGCTGCGTTCGGTTGGACCATCAATGAGCTCTGTCCTCTGAATTCCTACTGATCATCCTGTCTCATCACCCAGACTGATCGAAATGAAACCAGCCACGTAAAGAAAGCTAATCAGGAACATACCGGACTTAAAGCTGTGATCAGCAATCCCTCAGATCATGGTTACACACCAAAGTGCTTACCCCATGTCACAAGACAAAGCAAGCACTAAAAGTCTTTCTGTCTTCCCAGGATAGTGTTTAATGGACTTAGTGTGGCTGGAGAATTTCTATATATGCTAACTATAAATTTGGAGCATTTCTACAGTAATAAAGTAACCCTATAGCATGATGGCACTGACTTGGGTATACTTTATGTGTAACTCTACAACTAGTAACGCAGTTGTGGGCATAATGCCAACCTCAGGTTCTGTGGAGTTCAATAGAATCCACGAGTGCCTGATGGACTAAAACCATGTTTCAATTAAGGAAATAGGTCCAACAGTTTGTTACTTCTATCGGAAAGTAAAGCCAATGTAAGGGCGATACTACTCCGAGAAAGGAAGTGGAAGTCTGTAAGTAAGGTAACTTTATTTTTCAGACATTACAGGGGTTGAACAAAAGAATAAAAAGTGTAACCCTTAACCCATAGAAGCACATCGGTATTCAACATATGGTCTTGGCCTCTTGCCAGTTAAGGCGTCGGCTACACATGAAACTTCTAGCAAGTGAACTTGGAAATGAGTCTGCTTGACATAGAAGACCTGATCTACACCAGAATAATTTGAGGGTGTTGACGGTGACTAACTTGTCATCGGGGCCCATAACCTGTTGAGAGAGCAGCGAGAACCGGGATGGTGCGCAGTGGTCAATATGTGTCTCAACTCACATTGTTGGGGCTTTTGAGAGTTATACTTGCGTAGAACTTGAGATGCTTTGTTAAGCGAGGTAGTTAATCATATGAGATTGAACTGAGGATATAGACTGTTACAGGTAAGCCTTATATACTGTTACTTACTCTATACTAGATAATCTACACTACATAAGTGAGAATGCGTATGAGTAAGTATGTGAAGTCTTAGTGAGACTACTGAATGCTCTTAGTGAGCAGTAATACATACGTTTGTAAGTACAGAAGCTAGTCTGACGAATATACTGAATAGACCTTATGAATACAGCATACTATTGGTTAGGTATGAGTGCTTCTGCCCGTTCCATGAGATAGTATGGTAAACTCTCTCTTGTCATCTAGGATTGACCACAGACGCGAGTGTTGTGCATAGCACACATACTGATACATGGTCATGTGTTCAACAGGTGTGAAGGTAAAGAAGGGTGAGTGAATGAAAAGAGTAAGTAAGGTAATCGATTCAAAGGAAAAAACAATTACTCACAGTAGGTAGATGAGAAGGTACAAGGTTGAAGGGGTAAGAGAATAGCTAAGAGACAAATGTGTTAGCAGCTCAATGACTTAGACAGCCGGAATACTTACGGTTGGCTTGAATGTTGACAAGAGCACAAATAGCAATAGCTTTGACATTGGTCCGGCACCAAAGCACACACCGGGGTGATGACGTGCTGTCGAAACAGCTGCGTTTTCACAGAGACTGCGTGGGGCTTTGGGGCGAAATAGTATAGGAACGAGTCATGAGATCAATGAATTATGCAGTGAAAAGACTGAAAAAGTTGGGGTTACTGTTGTTAATGAACGGCTCAAAGGCCATACCAAGACCCCAGCTAATGTAGTGATTCTTTTGTAAAAGTGACCGACAGTTATTACAATGAGATTTGCAAAAGTACGGGATAACTCCTTTTGCAAAAGTAATCAAGGCAGATAAGAGGTACTGTCCGCTTTGGGTGCTTCCAAATTGGGAAGGATGATTCCCACACCTTCTGGAAAGGGAACAGGCCGCTTTTTTGAGATCTGGAGATATTCCCACACTGCTTTTGGCATCCCAAAATGGAAGGTGCTCTTTCCATGATGTAACAGTGCGCTTTTTGGGCGCTTTTTTTGCGGAAAAATTATTCCCACACCTCCTGACATCATCTGGGTGCCTCCCTACTCCGCTTTTGGCTTCCCAAAATGGAAGGTGGCCTTACCTCATCATTTTTCACCTGGAATCAATGCATTGGGGGGCTATTGGGGCATGCTGGGGGGCTATAAAAATCGCATTTTTGAGGGAATATGTTCTAATATGTTCTAAAAGCATGCCCCTGCAATTGGGGGGCAGGGGAATGCAAAAAAAGCGGTCCAAATATGGTAATTCAGGAAAATGGCCTGTTGGATCTTGGGCTATAGGGCAGATATTGACATGAGGTAAGTTGGAGGACCTAGATACATTAAATAAAAGCCTGGGGACACTAAATAGTACATAGATTGGTGGGATAATGGTGCTTAAATATGAAAAATACTGAAAATCTCCGAAATTGAGGGAATAAAATTACAGGATGGGATGTAGTGCAGCTGGGGCTTAGATATTGTGAATCAGAGATGATATATATGTTCCCTTGATGGGTTTACAATCCTGGAGAGCTGCCTATTTTTCCAGATTTATTACAGCTAAATTCGCTTTTTTTGGACATTGGTAATACTATACCACAGGGAATAATTGGAATGGGCTAATTTTTGTTCATAACCCACTTTAGGGTGTATAGATGATGAATATATACTGGCCCAAGCACTCCTGTATGTGCAACACCTTGTTCAATCCAATGTATTGTACAGTTATGTAACACAGGCAGTAACACATGAATAGCACCTCAGGAAAGCATCCCAGCACCAAGGTGAGTTCAGAATTGAGTTCAGGCACCCAAAATACACTATCCTACCATAAAAGGACATTTTTTGAACACATCTGTATGTTGCTACAGAAAAAATACATTAAAAAATCGCATTTTTAGGGGTTTTCCTGTACTGGAGCATGGGGATTGCTCCTAAAATCACCAAAAATGAATGAGAGACCATTCACTATGCATAGAACAGGAATATCAATTGCCTCCATGAATCCCATGACAGGAATCCATATGCGATACATATCTCAAGCTACAGTGATTGGATTCCTTTCAACCCTGGACATATTCTTAACTGATTTTTCATCCTAAATTCGATTTTGAGGTTCCCCAATCCCCCAGATCACTCCTTGCAATACTACATCCATAGTACATGTTTTCTGTAATTGTGCAGGATTTGATTAGTCTGGCATATGGATTCCTGTCATGGGATTCATGGAGGCAATTGATATTCCTGTTCTATGCATAGTGAATGGTCTCTCATTCATTTTTGGTGATTTTAGGAGCAATCCCCATGCTCCAGTACAGGAAAACCCCTAAAAATGCGATTTTTTAATGTATTTTTTCTGTAGCAACATACAGATGTGTTCAAAAAATGTCCTTTTATGGTAGGATAGTGTATTTTGGGTGCCTGAACTCAATTCTGAACTCACCTTGGTGCTGGGATGCTTTCCTGAGGTGCTATTCATGTGTTACTGCCTGTGTTACATAACTGTACAATACATTGGATTGAACAAGGTGTTGCACATACAGGAGTGCTTGGGCCAGTATATATTCATCATCTATACACCCTAAAGTGGGTTATGAACAAAAATTAGCCCATTCCAATTATTCCCTGTGGTATAGTATTACCAATGTCCAAAAAAAGCGAATTTAGCTGTAATAAATCTGGAAAAATAGGCAGCTCTCCAGGATTGTAAACCCATCAAGGGAACATATATATCATCTCTGATTCACAATATCTAAGCCCCAGCTGCACTACATCCCATCCTGTAATTTTATTCCCTCAATTTCGGAGATTTTCAGTATTTTTCATATTTAAGCACCATTATCCCACCAATCTATGTACTATTTAGTGTCCCCAGGCTTTTATTTAATGTATCTAGGTCCTCCAACTTACCTCATGTCAATATCTGCCCTATAGCCCAAGATCCAACAGGCCATTTTCCTGAATTACCATATTTGGACCGCTTTTTTTGCATTCCCCTGCCCCCCAATTGCAGGGGCATGCTTTTAGAACATATTAGAACATATTCCCTCAAAAATGCGATTTTTATAGCCCCCCAGCATGCCCCAATAGCCCCCCAATGCATTGATTCCAGGTGAAAAATGATGAGGTAAGGCCACCTTCCATTTTGGGAAGCCAAAAGCGGAGTAGGGAGGCACCCAGATGATGTCAGGAGGTGTGGGAATAATTTTTCCGCAAAAAAAGCGCCCAAAAAGCGCACTGTTACATCATGGAAAGAGCACCTTCCATTTTGGGATGCCAAAAGCAGTGTGGGAATATCTCCAGATCTCAAAAAAGCGGCCTGTTCCCTTTCCAGAAGGTGTGGGAATCATCCTTCCCAATTTGGAAGCACCCAAAGCGGACAGTACCTCTTATCTGCCTTGATTACTTTTGCAAAAGGAGTTATCCCGTACTTTTGCAAATCTCATTGTAATAACTGTCGGTCACTTTTACAAAAGAATCACTACATCAGCTGGTAATGCTCACCGTGTTTATCTCAGAGGCTGTAGACAAGCTTAATAGGGCTAAAACGCAAGGCCGCAAGAACACTTTGTGTTGGGACAGTACCTCACATCGCCAGCAAGACTTTGACGCCGCTGTCCAGAGGCCTGTCGTTAACTTCACCACCTTGCCACCAACGAGGAAGGCTGGCACCAGGACACAGCACTCCAAGCACGCTGCTGACATTTATGAATTCTTCACCTATGAAGGTGGCTACTACAGATGTAATTATTGCTTACGGTAAGTTTCATTCCTGTTTGGTGCGATGTGCTATTGATCAGATCTACAAATAGGAAAAGGGAAGAGTCGGCGATCCCAGAAGCCATCAATGTTCACCCATACTCACCTGACACCGGCAACACAAACATGCAAAGGCATTTAGTCGCTGCACATTTTCATGAATGGATAGATGACTGTGACGCTCGCGGTATCCCAGTAACTGCTGATTGCACCATCGAAAAAGCCAAACTGTATCAAGATCAACACAATCACCCAGATCCCACTGTTGCCCTCAAGTTCGCTGCATTCAGTAGAGAAGGCTTACAGTCGCAGCAAAAAGAATTGCAATTCCTTATTGGGAAGGAGTTTCCCATCTGCCCTGGGGACACATTATGATGGTAACAACTTTGCAAAATTGCGATTTTTCTCCTTATTTTTTCAGTCTCGGGGATTATATGATACACTATGGCTATGTGCACCCAAAAAATGAGGGAAAAATGAGAGCTTCCCGACCGTCTGGTGATGTACGCTGAGCCATTTTTGGAAATTTTTTGGGATGCGGGAATGATCTCCCCAAAAAGGAATTGCAATTATTTTTGCCGCGACTGTAGTCAACTGTTTGATGGAGTTGATTGTCAAGGATGACCTCATAAGTTTATATGCTCCCCACTCTGTTTGACAACATTCAATACTCACCTCCAATCTTAGCCGATCAGTTTTGTTGAGTCAGAAAGTTTTGTCCAGCTGATACTCTACCTGAAACAAGACCTTCGAGAGAAAGATATACTCAGGCGCTTGACGATGAGGAAGGTCATCATCCAAGCATGGTATCTTCATATGCACGAACTTGCCAAAGAGTTTCAGGTCAGTTCTACCTTTTCCCCCAATATGGGCCGTTGTATTGATTTACTCCTACTAGAATGTGATCAGCAGAATTTCCTTTATGACTGATTGCTGGACAGACTCAACTCTTTATCCCTTCCTTGCCCTCACTGCCCACTGGGTGGCTGAAACCTTGGTTACTGAGAAGGCGTCGAACGGCACTATAACAACTCGCAGTGTCTTGAAGATGCGCTCAGAAGTGATAGGCTTCCATGAGGTTCCAGTGTCACACACTGGTGTGCATCTCATGCAGGCCATTAAGTACCTACTTCATAGGCTTGGTATCGAGAAGGATGTGCGTATGCACCGTACACACCATTCAGATTGACTAACAATTGACATTACTAGGTCGGCTATTTCACGACCAATAACGCTTCTAACAATGACACTATGCTTGAACATCTTGCTTCACACTTTAAGGATATCAATGTTGAGTTTCACACACATAAAAGTCACATGCGGTAAGTCCAGTTGTTGCCATAGTCGTACCTAAACCTGAAACTGTCTTTAGGTGCTTCACACACATTCTCCATCTGGCGGTGACACCCATACTGGAAGAGATGGATAATGTAGATATTGCATCTTTGGTTGCCACTGAAGAGGGAAAGACAGTCCGTTCAGAAGAAGAAATTCTCAAAAGAACTCAAGGCATGGTTCACGAGGTGTGATCCTTATCTCTCAGTTCAAATAATAAGTCTGATCATGCTGGCAGTGTCGTGCTTCTAGTCAGAGACGAGTTGCCTTAGAAGAGATGGTCAAGGTTGCAAGGAAGGGAAGGGAACTCTTACTGACAAGGGATATCCCTAATCGTTGGAGTTCCGCACATTTAATGGTCCACAGGGCCGTGCTACTACGTCCAGTAAGTGTTCAATAATCTTCCCCAGTAGTACGTGCTAAACTTTGCTCAGCAATTAGATGCGTTCCGTGTGCATTCTGCTCATGGAAATGACATGACACCACACATCTTAAGCAAGTACGAGTTCAGAGGCTTGATACAATGGGAGGAGATCCTTAGGGTAAGTCATAATCAATACTCACCCTTTACTCGTTCATCATTCTTTATAGGTACCTCACGCATTCCAACATTTCCTATCCCAGGAAGATACACCATGCCTTGCCTATGCTATCATGCCGTTGTCGACCAATAGATTGCGCTCCAGACCAAGTACCCAAACCTTTATGATGTTATCGTGACCAGGTATTGGAAACTGATGATCCATATTTATTTGCTGTGAACTTGTCGAAGGTATCGTTTGTAGAATCTGCACCAGTTGTGGCATAGTATCGTGTATTATATCTTCATCTTATTTTCTTGAAATTGTACACCATCTACGACTATTATACATGTTTGCGATTGATTTTCATTGCCTGAAAATGTTCAGCTATTTGTAAAAAAAAAAAAAAAGGGGAGCAAGCCGACAGCTTAGCTGCTTCAACCCAGTAAGATGCCGAGTGGTGATATGCTGATTTTTATAACACTTTAATTTTGAACGCATTATGCATATTTCTTTATTGTTATGCTATAAAAAGGGTTCTGAAGGACTAGTATAAGCCCTGAATAGCTAGTCATTGTCACTGGTACACGGGACTATGTCTTGCTAGCAGAGAACAGTTACACGGTACGCCTCACATTGGGTATCTGGCTGCTGCTATGCATATACTAGGGGTCTGCAATTCACAGATGCCTACCCGAAACCTGTAGAAGCTAATATAAGGTGGAACTTACCTTGTATAAGGTCACCGTGCTACTAGTTGGCATACTTAAGGGACATTTACGCTTTTATTACTTCTTCGTGACCTACTATAAGATAGAGAGGGCTTTGGGGGATCACCATGGCTTGATCGGAAATGACCAACGGCCCGGGGCAGACCTATCGGACTTGATATTCTTAAGTGTTCCTTTGGATCGGACACGGAGGCAAAGCTGTTAAAACGGTGGCAATGCCTGAAACACTTAGCATGGAAGCAGATACAGTGGATATACCACTTATGGAAGGGTCCCATATGACTATGGAGACTTATAAAAGATGTGCCAGGTCTAGATAACAGATGACTGAGCATCATTGACGTGCGGACTGGTTGGAAACGACTATCATTGGTGGAAAAGCACCTTGGTGCATAGAAAAGAAAATTTTAAACAGGCTAAATGCCAACCTGCAGGCACAGGATTCAACTCCTGAGTCCAAACATAGAAATTCCTATTTATTGGTCACGCTTACACAACTTATATAGACGTTGTGACACTCTTATTTCCCTCATATGTATATTTCTCCTCGTATCATCTCTGTTCCATCTCTGTTCCTCGTCGTTCCGTCTATTTTCTGACTTATATTACCTAAAATTCTTGTTTTCACTTCTTGGACAGTATATAAGCTACCTATCATGTAGGAGAGCACCAGAAGAAGAAGGGAGACGCACTGCCTGCCCATATCTATGGATTGTATGTGGCTATCAAACGAATAGACCTCTGATTCAGTTGATCTATTGTTGATCTGTGTATTCAACTTCTACTTCATCAGGATGAGCCCTAGATCTAAAAGTCTAGTTGAGACCTGTATTGCAGACAAGAGCTTGAGTCAAGTTTGATAGAGACCAAGTGTATTGGCTTGTAATCTGTTGCATTTGGCATTGGTTGCGTTGCATCTTTTATTAGAGATTGAACCTCGTACTAGATCGTCGGTTAAAGACCTTCTAGAAGCTTTTGACTATTTGTGTTGAGAGCTTTGTGACATAGAGAGGCCCAGATCAACCATTGGAGAGTCGGTTGGATTCCTGCTTGCGCACACGTCGTTGATTCAGTTCTAGTAAGGACAATCCACTCAAGGCAGTATTAGGTCGCACCCAAGAAAGCTAGTATTAGCCCTTGGTGTTGTTCATATAGCTTGTATAAGCCCAAACCCACACGTACATACCCTATTAAAAGGTGTATTATAACCGGCTCTAGTCTACTAGAAGCGTATTATCACTTGAACTATTAGTTTTGTGTGCGATTCTAAGCACGGCAACTCTGATCACGTCGAACCACACTTGCACACACTGTCCACAGTAGTGCTAGACCTACTATTAGCATCTATTACCTGGTTACTTTTGTACCAGGTTTAGTAGTCATTAGCGGCTCACTACTTATCGGCTCTGACCCGTGAGCCATGCCGAGGCTCGGGGCTAGGACTGGTAGCAACCTGACCCGTTGGCATCCCTACCTAGCTATCAGACAGATGGAATATGACTTGAGAAAGACCTGTGTGGGCTGGGATAGCAAGTGTGGAGACTCATATGAACAGTTCATTGAGGATGTTAAAGAGGAAATCGGCTTTAAGGAAGGACAAGGATTGACAACAATGTTGGACCGTCTAGTAAAGAGACACCAGAGCATAGGGCTGCAAGTCAGCGAGGACTGTGTTTTGCTATAAAGCGAGTAAGCTCACAGCAGCCCCTGCGTTAGTCTCTAATACATTCCTAGTAGCTAGATACCTCAAAGCATTTGAAGAGGACTTTATCCGAGAGATCGTTAATATGCTACAATGCATACAGAGCAACAAGCTTTCCCTAAGGAAAGGCAAAGAAAAGAAGAAAGATGATCTGGATAGGTGATTGGAGGATCCATATACCCTAGATGAAGTAATGGAAGTTGCTTTAAATATTGCTACGAGCAGACTAGGAGATATATATACGAGTATCCATGCCTCTAGACATACAAGGGACAGACACGACAATTTAGAACCACACGTGTCGTCCAAGCATGTCAAGACTGTTACTATAAAACAGGAACCTGAAGTCGATGAAATTTCTCACAAGATGTCTGTATCTGTGGATAAGCATGAGACGGAGATTCAAGATTTAAAGGATCTTGTTTGTTCTATGACGAACTCAATTGCTGAAACGCAGAAAAAGCAAGAAGCTTGGATGTCAATGGTTGTGAATGGGCAGATGCCACCAGGAGTGATGCGAGCACCAATGTGAGGCTTATAAAACACTTGTGAACGAGTGAAATATATATGCCAAGTTGTGCGAGCGGGGTTCAACGTTGTCAAAGGATCCGTACAATCGACACAAGAAACCAACTAGCACACTAGTTGAACGTCTACAAATCACTAGGACACAAGGGAAGTGTACGAGCGATGAATGAAACAATGTAATATGATAATATGGTCTCGATATAATCAAGACAACGCAAGCCAACCAATAAACCTACCCTATATGTTCCTATGATGCAAAATAACCTATTGAACCCAACCAGGGTAAAGATCTATTGTTCCTATGAAAGGCACTGGTTACACTAGTTGAACTAGCACGACAACCAGGCCACCTATAAGCTAGTGGGGCTCCACACTAAGCTTTAACGACACTGGTGGGGCTCCACACTAGTCCTGAAACAATCAATCCTATCCAAAGGGACTAGATGAACTAGCTCTTGTCCTATGGGTATCTCAAAGTTCTAATTTCACCACTCTAGTTCAATATAGAGAAGGGCTTTTCAAAGGTTTATTTTCTAAGTTAATTTTCTAAGCACACATTGCTGATATGGTCCAAAATATAAATTGCGTATCTAGACGAATATTCTTGCCTTCAACAAGTTTTAATACACTTGATAAGGGAAACAAGAGCACTAGTGTGAGCCCGAGCAGCTAGTGAAAGTGGACTTAGGCTCTAACAAAGAGTAACTAGTTGTCTATATGCTTGTTCATGGATCGTATGATCAGGCTATGGTAGCTGGGGACTTAGCCATGCATACTAGACGTGTCTGAAAACTGTAGGACTGTCTATACTAGAAGGACGGTTGTCATGTCATCTATAGAAACACTATGGAATTGGCTATAGACTTCTTATGAGGCTATACAACTGATCTGGAAGAGTTGTTGCGACTAGAGACCTTAGGGATCTAGTGGGGCTCCACACTAGTCCTGAAACAATCAATCCTATCCAAAGAGCCTAGCTGAACTGGCTCTGTCCTATGGGTATCTCAAAGTTCTAGTTTCACGACTCTAGTTCAATATAGAGAAGGGCTTTTCAAAGGTTTATTTTCTAAGTTAATTTTCTAAGCACACGTCGCCTCTATGGTCAACGATAGAAGACAAGAACTCTGCTATTGGTGCACTAGGGCTACGTATATAGCGGGGTAATTGCTTGAGAGCTTCCTAGGGGAAACCCTGCTGCTTATATACCTGCGAGCATACATATTTTACATATAAGTGAAAGTGGACACGATAAAGTAATAGTAACTATGCAAGAAATGAGAACGAGGAGAGGATTCTGTCCATATGAAGTAAGTATCTACCAGAAAAGGAAGGTTTGGGTATATATTGGTCGGAATTTGACATTATTTTGCAGGACTGCGAGTCATATTACTTTTTAGTTGCTAGGAAGTGGCATGCAGAGGTGCTGTTCTGCATGGTACGCTTCGGATATTGGTGCTAGGACATAGTTATTCTGCTCGGAGCTTGCTAGGAGTCCGATCTCGAAACACTTCAGATTCGTATCTGAGGAAGGTAGGCTCTGTGCCCTTGTAGTTCTATATTATATTTTCTATGTCCTAGGACAGTCCTGGAACAGAATCCTATCTGCTTCCTTGTTATAGGACTATATGTCCCCCACTAGTGTCTGTACTAGCAGTAGGAATCCCAACTCGAAGCTCGAGGGATATTCTGATCGATATGGGAAAGCTGTTAAGCCCCCATATGGTCCTCATATTGATGACCCAGTTACTCGGACATTTCTAATCCAGGTAACTCTGCTCTCAAAGGTGACTTGCACCTCCAGCTTCTACCATATTTGGTATATAGCTCTGATCCATCCCCTAGGGTCCTTCTATGCTGTGGTAGTTGGTCATCGTTCACTTTCCCATCCCATATGTCCTATAGTGCACTTATAGTGTAGCCATATGATCTACTAGGAAGTCTACCATGTACAGTAGCATGTCCTCGTAAGGTTCCAGCCTGATAATAGAGTATGGATACGGTCTACAGGTTTCAACACATATCCTAGCGCAATCATATAGGGCTAACGACGACATCAACATCTATGCACGTGCAGCTAGTATTCACTACGCAGTGCATGCCTATCTTATTCTTTGTCATATGCGCACTACTAGGTTCCTAGTAGTGAAACCAAGTCCATATAGTACTTAGTATGATGTACTAGTGCAATTCTGAACACAACAATTAGTGTCAAAATGACTGTTTTTCAGCGATTTCATTCTGGTACCCTCACATCTCCCCCAAACCAAAAGATCTAGACCATCCTCGGTCTGGAATAGTTCATATGAACTTCTTTCTGGGTGTATTCGAGATGCGCGCAGTCAGTTTACTCTGTCCGCGTTATGTCCAATCAGTTGATGCCGGGGTTATCAAACCTCCTCGAGTGTCAATCATCTTCCATATTGATCTTATGACCAAATAGACCTTCGAGTGCTTCCCTCGCACCAAAGCTAGTAATCCCTCGTCTAATTTCGATGTCCTAGGACATTTTCTTCATAGGAGAATGGCCAAGTTTAGCTATTCCAGGGTCATTGAACTTCTGCTGGTGACTGCTATTTTAATGACTCAGCTTCCATGATGTGATCGAAAAGAAGCCGGATTCTTGAAATGTGATATATAGCTTTTCACAAAGTTCAACCAAGTCCAAATCCTTTCTTTCTTTTCCCCCACCATCATTGTTTCCACTAGTTGCTTCTAGGTGCGTTTCCCAGTCTTTTCTTTTCGTTTTTCTTCCTAATTTTTCTTTTTCTAGGATGCCCAAGCCATCAGCATTTCGGGAAAAGTATAGGTGCATAAATTTCATGCGTTTCATGCAGTTTTATGCATGTATGAGCCGGGGGGACAGTGCATAATACTCATACACTTCTCCTCAGCTACTTTATGCACTTTATACACATATCCCTGGACCCGACTATTCATACATCTCATACACCCCCATAATATTGTATCGGTAGTATACGAAATACAACGATCCTGTAAAAACCGAAAACTGCCCTGCCACTAACAAAGCCGTTGCCAGTACTGGAAAACCACGATCGGAAGCTAGGGACATGCATTAGCATGTGTAGATAAGAAGTGGACGGAGTATCTCACTGCAGCACGAACGATCACATCACAATGTTATCGTCGTCGTCGTCGTTAGGAGCCTGTTGTGGTGTATCTTCATGTGTCTGGGGGGTTGCCGGTTTGTGCTTTCCACAGAACTTGTCAACAGCGAAAAACAACAAGTGCTTCTTTTCTTCATCGGCAGTGCAGGCGATCTTGTAGTATGTTGAGACGTAAGCAGACCAGCCGGTCTCCTGGAATGAGGAATCGGTGTTCTTTGAGAGTCTGCCCTTGCCTTCTTTCAAATGTTCCGCATCTGCTTGTTGGCGGGCCTTGCTGGTGGTATTGTACCCTGGACGATAAACATGGAGCGCACACAGATACTGGAAGGGAGATGAGAGATAGTACAGTGCTGAGAGCTCACACACGCACCGCTGCTGCCACAAAAGCTAGGGCACCTGCTGGGAAGCCCTTTGATTCCGTTTCCTTCACAGAGAAAGTCGCCTCCCGATGATAAACAAACGACTTGATGATACCGGGGCTGCGCAGGGCACCAAGACTTGTCTTTTTCTGTTTGAAGTGGGTTATATCTGTCACCAGAGGACATCTAATGGATTCATGTACCGTTGGGCCTGGTTCCTCGAACAAAAAGCAGTCATTCTCCAGCAAGTATTCAACATGAGCGGCCCGCTCATTGATAGAGTCATACTCATTCAACTCTTCTTCAATTACTTTGAGAGCACATTGCCCAATCTGACTTCGGTAGGTGCGAATTTCGGCTTGAACCTGGAAAACATAGCCCTTGAAATGAAATGAAACAGAAACCAGAATAACGACTCACGATTCGGACGAGCTCTTGGGTCTCTACCTGATGGTCTGAGTACATTTGCGACCATTTCTTGGGGATGAACTCTAGTAACTCGACATTGCTGTTAGTGGCGAATTGATGTTCTAGAGTTCCGGAAAAATCGAGAACATATGGAAGAAAGTTGGCTTTGAAGCCTGCTGTTGGAATGGGAAGGGTATTCTTCGAGTAGATTTTGTGAGCCTTTGGTATGCCACGTTGAGAGGCCGAGACTGACGTTGACGACTCTCGTGCGTCAATTGCTTTCACGTCAGCAGGCACGAGTTTGATTTTGCTCTTTGGCAGCTCCTTTCAACAACACAGTTAGCAACAAGGACTTTTACAGAGCAAGTCATACCTCAAGGACGTCGGACTTTGTGCTAGCTGGTGATTTCTTTGCTGCACGTGCAGCTGCTAGTGACTGAGCACTCTCATCAGCATCAAATTCCCCTTCTCCAATGAGTTCGCCCTCAGATTCTGACGAGTCACCGCCATTCTCAGCCTGAGTCTGTGGAACCTTCGAAGACACCTTGGAGTTTGGCTTTGTGGTAATCTTGGGCTTAAAGCCTGGACGAAGCCCCTCCACAGAGCAGGGGAGACTCGATGGGTCGTGAACTCGTGACTCGAACTCGCCGAGATCAGTTATCTCACCGGCCACAGGCCGTGTGATGTCATACGCATCAAGCAAAAATTTGGCTGAGTACAAGGCGGAAGTAGGTTTTGACGACGCGACGGGTCGTGTCAGGTGAGCGGAAGAATGATGTCATTACGGTGATCTCGCCGTTATCTCTTATCAGTTCACGACCCATCGAGTCTGTACTCCCCCACAGAGTCGGCAGTTGATTTGGGCTTTTTCAACACATGTCTAGAATTAGATGCTTCAAACAGTCAGTTGTGTGTTCCAAAGAGGAATATAGACTGACGGATCCTGTTTTGTAGACAGAGCACGCTTATGCGAGACACCTGCTTTTGTTGCTGTTGGCTTTTCCTTGCCAGGGGTCTCTGCGTCACCTTGTCGAATGTCTGCAATGGTGTTGCGAACTGCCGACTTCTCAATTTTTCTCTCAGCCTACCGACACATGGTAAGTGATTCTTGCCATATACAGTTGAATGGGTTGATACAATACCTTTTTCTTTTCGTAGGCTTCTTTCCTCTTCCGCTCCTTCTCCTGCAAAACCGCCTTCTCTTCAGTCTTTTTGAGCCATGCCTCGAATTTCTGTTGCTTAGACATTTCCTCATGATCAGAAATCTCGACATCTGAATCAGAAGCATCACCGCATTGAGTTTTGTCATTGACACCAGGCAACAAGTCACAGGCAGATGCATTCAAGTCACTGCCATCATTCGACTCATGTACAACACTTGCCACTTCATCTACTTTGTATTCATCATCCACATCCATCAATGATGCAAAGTCTGACTCTGTCCCTGCGAATTCTGAAATAGGAGGAAGGGACTCGCCATCAGACTCGTTTGCACCATCTAGAAAAGGTGAGTTTCTCAGTAGGTCATGGATGGCATGCATTGAACATACCATCAGCTATTCCACCTTCGGAGAGCTCCATGTCCTCAATAGTATCGTTGACAGGATCACTTTGCCTGCCTTTTCCTGATCCCATTGCTGAGTACAAGGTCGCGTGTACAATGAACTACAACCACTCACCTGACTCCGTGCGCAAAATGGTATTCGGGCGTTTTGAAACAGTTTTTTGGAGTGACGGAGGGATTGTTTTGACCAGCTCGAGGTCAGGCCGAAGGGATTGACCTTCTTTGACAGCGGATTCCTCCTCAACCTCGACAGCAGCTATGCGTCGGTTGGAGGCTTCTCGCCTTTTCTGGGTGGTCTCCTGTTCCATTTTCTTTGCGGCGTCCTTCTCGTCTTTTTTCCTCTGTGTCGCAGCCTTCGTCACCTCCCGTTTTTCTTTCTGCTCTTCACAGGTATGTGGAATCCACTTCTCAGGGACCTGCACCCGGGCTCCGCGAGTGTTAGGCTTGCTGACTTCTGAGGCATTGGACGTGGAGTTATTCTTGGAGCGAGCCATTTTTGAGGAACAGAGACTGTCACGGAATGAGTCGGATGATCACGATCGAGCAAAGAAAATTGGTCAGCCAAACAAACCAAATCATCCTCCTCCTGTCTCAACTCATCATGTCTCGCATTATTTGCCCCTATGCAGGATGTATCAGATCGTTCAAGTTATCCGGCCATCTCACGAAGCATATTCATGTTTCTCATCCAAACGGTGGTTCACTCCGGTGGACTCAGGACGTAGTCGACCACTCAGCAACAATTTTACTGAGCCAAACACCAGTCGAAACTCCACCACCACCAATACTCAACCCAGATCCCTTTTCTCCTCTGGATCATATTATCGAGGATGAGGAATTCCAAGAGTTCAATTATCACCCCTACCTAACTGGTATGTACACCATCTTCAACTTTGTTCCACCCTCTCATTCACCACTCTAGGTGAGAAATGTGATCGCGAAGGCAATCCTTTGCCCCCTGGAGCACCCCCAGAACCACTTGCAGATGTTGAAAATCCATGGCAACCATTCCGCGATGAAGTCAGCTTTCAGCTCGCTGACCTTCTGTTTCGGAAAATCAAAATGTCAAAGCCCAACGTCAACGAACTTCTTGATCTTTGGTTGCTGGACATCAAAACTCAGTTTAACGGTGATTCTGCACCCCTTGCTAACCACCCTGAGCTGGTTGAAAGCATTGACAAAATCAGGGAAGGCAGTGCACCGTGGAACTGTTTTGAAAGTGTCATCGAGGAAGATCTTGGTCAGGACACTCCAGATTGGAAGAAGGTCACATATCAAGTCTGGTATCGCAATCCCGATACTGTCATATCCAACATTCTTGCCAACTGCGACTTCGCCAATGAATTCGATGTTTGCCCATATGTCCGCGTAGGGCCAGATGGTAAATGCCATCTTAGTGATTTTATGTCTGGAAATTATGCCTTTCGTCACTCGGTATGTTATCATGCCCATTGTTGATGTTACGAATTCGACATGAAATGAGAATTCGTTCTTTATCACCAAGTCCCAGCCAAAAAATTCAGACGTTAAGAGGGCCTCCGATGATCCGACGATAATCAGCAATTTTATGTCCGAAGGTGATTAGCGCCTGATGATAAGCGCCTAATGATAAGTGCTGATTCCAATGTGCTACCCAGTCGTTATGAGTAAACCTCACAGGAGGAGTACAAATATACTGCTTGATAGCTTAAATCTGGGTTATATATCAGTGTTACAAGTAACCAGCTATCAAAATAAAGTTAAAGGCTGGCCTTTCTTAGGTTTTGAATAATTCCCACGCCCTCTAGACCTGCAGTTCAGCTACTGGTATGCTATTATAGTGTAAATTAAGCAGCTAAAGATTGGATTTTGGGACTACTGGAGTGTATTGAACTCTCCTATACTTAAGAGACATTACCACTCTATTTGGTAATAATATTATATGCAGAAAAGCAGTACAAAAAGTGTAAACAGAGTGTAACTGGAAAATAAGCTTTTGAATCATGGGATACAGGGCAGATATTGGCATGGGGTGAGTTGGAGGACCTAGATACATTAAATACAAGCCTGGGCATATCAAATAGTACATAGTTTAGTGGGATAATGGTGTTTAAATATCTAAAATACTGAAAATCTCCAAAATTGGGGGAATAAAATTACAGTATAAGATGTAAGGAAGCTGGGGCTTAGATATTGTGGATGAGAGATGTTATATATGTTCCCTGGGTGGGATTACAATCTTGATATATGTATCTAACAAGTTTTATGTTTAAAGTAAACATATATTGCACATAGACTTGTGCATTTAAATTGATGTATGCATATTGAAGTCAATTGTGGATGGATTTCCTTCAACTCTGGATGTATTCTTGACTGATTTTTCATTCTGAATGCAATTTTGAGGCTCCCCAAGCTCTCAGTTCACTCCCTGAAATACTACATCCATATTACATGTTTTCTGTAATTGTGCAAGAATTGACCAGTCTGGCATAAGGATTCCTGTCATGGGATACATGGAGGCAATGGATATTCCTGTTCTATGCATATTTAACAGTCTCTCATTCATTTTTGGTGATTTTAGAAGCAATCCCCATGCTCCAGTATAAAAAAATCCCTAAAAATGCGATTTTTTATATAGCAACATACAGATGTATTCAAAAAATGTGCTTTCATGGTAGGAAAGTGTATTTTGGGTGCCTGAACTTGATTCTGAACTTCCCTTGGTGCTGGGATGCTTCCCTGAGGTGCTATTCATGTACTACTGTCTGTGTTACATAACTGTACAATACATTGGATTAAACAAGATGTTGCAGATACAGGAGTGCTTGAGCAAGTATATATTCATCATCTATACACTCTAGAGTGGGTTATGAACAAGAATTATCCCATCCCAATCATTCCCTGTGGTATAGTATTACCCATATCCAAAAAAAGCGAATTTGGCTGTAATAAATCTGGAAAAATATGCAGCTCTCCAGGATTGTAAACCCATCAAGGGGACATATATATCATCCTTCATCCATAATATCTAAGCCCTAGCTGCATTACACCCCATCCTGTAATTTTATTCCCCTAATTTCGGAGATTTTCAGTATTTTTGATATTTAAGCACCATTATCCCACCAATCTATGTACTATTTGGTGTCCCCAGGCTTGTATTTAATGTATCCAGGTCCTCCAACTTACCCCATGTCAATATCTGGCCTATATCTCATGATCTAAGATATGGTTTTCCTTGTACCTGCTACTTTAGCTACTTGTTTTGCATTTTTCTACTCCCTAATTGTAGAGGACCACTTCTAGAGCACATTAGGCTATAGTCTTCTGCAAACATTGTTGATAACAACTCACATATTATCATATAAAAGAGTAGCTCAGATATAAGGAGAAGTTCTTGATTGTTGATAAGATAAAATAATTTCAACAGAATTAGTAAGTCAGTGCGCGATCCCACTCAGATCGCGCACAGTCTTACTCAGCATTTGATAGGTAGAAAACATTTTCGTATAGTGTTTCCAGAGGGGATTGAACCATAGGCCTTGCCCTGTGCTTGTAATCAACAATTTCCGAGGGCATTGCTAACCACTATACCATTGTGTCTTTATATACTGAACTGATACAATACACTATACCTCATCATAGACAAAGATTCTAGTGTGTATTCAAGACACATTACTGTGAGTTAATCATATATCATAACCTATGTATTGTATATCTCAACAATTAATACATAATTAGATAGCATAAAGTATTCAAGTGTAACATGTAAATACTTATATCCATCACACAAAAGGTTATATAGCTATATTGGTTTATAGTAGATATTATTCCAAAGAACTGAGCAATGGAAAAAATGTTCTTGAGCTAGTATTAATCAGCTATAATGTCCTGTCCTTAAATTATACCCACTACATCTCGAAATACACTGTATCCAGTTGTAGTAGAGATGTTAAGTTGCAGTAGGGCATGACCCTGTCACTGTAACTACCCATAACCTGGCATATCAAGTTACAGGTGCCCATATTAGGATATGAGACAGCATGTCAGGTTAGAGTCAGTTATACCAACCTGTAAATCTCCCCAATACAGTCAACAGTAGATGTAGCTGTCCAATAAGGTGCTGGAATTCAACATCATACCTAAGTCCTCTCTGAATCTGTCTCAAGGGTCCAACTGCGAACGGATCCTAACAGATGTATTGAAACCACTAACTGACAATGCTAAAATTAAAAGAAAGAAAAAGCTGCATGCTGTAACAGTAATGTCGTATGAATTACAAAAGGTAATTTGGAATTGTCCTGATAGTGCATCTGATGAGCATCTATCTGGAAAGCTATCTTTATGTTTTGGAATGCCTGTAATCTTATGATCTAATACTGCCACTGAAATATGTATCACTAAAGGACAGGAAGCTACAGTCTATGACTGGAAAGCAGGAAGGGGCTCACGTGGCCAATTAACTTTGCATACACTATTTGTAAAATTGACTGATCCTCCTCATGATATACAAATACCTGGACTGCCAGATAATGTTATTCCACTAGTTTCTAACACATCTACACTATTCATAACATTACCAAATGATGAAGAAGTTCATGTATCAAGAACCCAGATTGAGATTTTACCATGTTTTGCAATGACTGACTATGCTACACAGGGGACAACGAGAAGATATAATGTTGTAGATTTAATGTATTGTAGAAGCTTTCATGCTTACTATACTGCACTGTCTCGTAGTGCATCTGCTGCAGGAACACTTATTTTAAGAAGCTTTTACCCTCATAAGATTACTGGTGGTGCACCACGATCATTAAAGCAAGAATATAGAGAACTAGAAATCCTTGATGATATAACTAGATTAAGATATATTGGAGAAATGGATAAAAGTGTACATGGTGCATCTCGTATTGAAGTAATTAAAGCCTTTCGTAAATGGAAAGGAGAACAGTACAAACCACCATTTATGCCCAAAATACTACAATGGAACTCTTCAGATCCTTATCAAGAACTAGATGTTGACAGAATTGAGGAATGGCATATTATAAACTATAAGAAGCCTGAGTCTACAAAAGAGAGAACTCTAACACAATCTGTGATCCAACAAAGATTAAATCCTGTAGAAAGTAGTGTTCCAGTTCAATTCCTTTCAGATTCACAACAGACCTTAGTTAACGATGAGACCCCATTAAAAAGAAAGAGGCTTGATGATGCTGATAGTGAGGATGATGATGATAGACTAGTCAAACACTCTTGTATTGACTCTATTTCATCAAGAGCATTTAATAATCAAATGGGGCCTATATGGAGTAATAACAGCTGTGCTTATGATACTGTAGTATCAATTCTATACACTATCTGGGCCTCTGATCCTG
Organism: Paramarasmius palmivorus; assembly: GCA_037176845.1. Lineage (NCBI taxonomy): Eukaryota > Fungi > Basidiomycota > Agaricomycetes > Agaricales > Marasmiaceae > Paramarasmius > Paramarasmius palmivorus. Next base: position 287,506 of record JAYKXP010000001.1, on the reverse strand, counting down.
ATAGATGGGATAGTTATATGAACTCTACACAATCTGACATTCCAACAGAATTATCACAAGAGTTTGAAAAGGTTAGAACTGGACACATTACTTTGGAACAGGCCCGAGATAGCATGAGGGCAACTTTAGATGCATGTTATCCTCTTCGGAGATTACGATGGAGTGAATATGCTTCAGTGCCTGTAGTATTGGATGCTTTACTAAGCTCTGATACTAGAAACTATATTGAAAATACAGTAACATGTTCAAATAATCATACATGTAATAATGCTGTTCAACAATGTAAATCACCTGTACTAGAGATGGTTGGAGCCACAGAGTATGGATCTATATCAGAATGGCTATTAAACGGTTCTATTGAATTGGCTCAGAAATGTAGCAACTGTAACACAAATCTAAGATCATTTCACTGCTTCATTAAGCCTCCAGAACTATTTACTTGCCATTTCACGTTGCCTAGAACACAGCATAATACTTTTTACATTAATAAAACTGTATATGTAGAAAACATACAATATGAACTGAGAGGAGTTATATACTTTGGTAATGAACATTATGTTGCCAGAATTATTGAATCAGATGGATCAGTATTTGGGCATGATGGTATGGGTAAGATGGGATTACAACTTTTATATAGTGGTAATTTAAATAGAACTAATCTAAACTTAATGAAGTTCAAGGATAAAAAAGCATATGGGGCAGTATATGTTAAATCTTGATTTCTTTCGAATTCGTGCCTGACTGCACCCTTGGGTGCAGGCTTGAATTCCCAAGTGTCTTGATCTCATTCACCCAACAGACTATCATCCACGAGTCATATGGTGAATCTGTAGAAGGAGCCATGTACTGTGCTATCATACTTGGTGCCGACAAGACCACTGTATCAGTTGCGACTGGTCATGTTGAATACCACCCCCTCTACCTCACCATTGGGAATTTGCGTAATGCAGCAAGGCGTGGCCACCATAACGGAGTCATCCCAATTGGTTTTCTTGCAATCCCAAAAGGTGCGACTGATTCAATGTATTCAGATGTATGTCGTGCTCACTACCATTATCTTCTAGGAGGTCGTCAATATGACGACAGCAACAAATTCCGAATCTTCAAGAAGCAGCTTTATCATGAATCTATAGCTGCAATACTTCGCCCGCTTAAAGATGCTATGGAGAAACCTGTGATCAAGATGTGTCCTGACGGTTACTATCGACGTGTCATTTATGACTTGGGGGCATTTATCGCAGATTATCCGGAGCAGGTGCTGTTGTTGGGAATTGTACAGGGGTGGTGTTTTCGGTGCATGAGGTTTCATGATTCAAGCTGAAGCTCAGTTCAGCTGACCAAATTTCAGGTGTACTGCACGTGGTGATAATCTGGATGGACCTGGTGGACCTCGAACTCGTAAATGGGTGTGCACAGTGCTTCAAGAATATGGCGGTGATGGGACTGTGCTTTGGGACAATTTTGGAATCGACGACGATGTCCTGGTAATTCTGTTTTTGCAATGTAGATGCACTTTCATTAACACAAAGTGACAATAGCCGTTTACACACCAATTTCCACAGGCTGATATTCATGAAATGTTGACCCCCGATATTTTGCACCAGATCGTCAAGGGGTGCTTTAAAGACATGCTAGTTGAATGGATTTGGGACTATCTTGCCGAGACGGAGGACAAACAGCGTGTCAAGGAAATAATGGATGAGATTGACCGGCGGTGAGTATTTTGCACGTTTAATTGACTTTTACCTCATATATCTGTAGGTTATCTTTAACACCTGCGTTTCCTGGCCTACGACACTTTCCAGAAGGTCGCCGCTTCAAGCAGTGGACAGGAGACGACTCGAAAGCACTCATGAAGGTCTGTACTCTGCATTGGCTTAGTTTGCTTTCAGTTCTGACACTATTTTAGATATTACTTCCGGCAGTGGAACCGTTTGTTCCACCAGAACTGACAGCATGTCTGGGTGCCTTTCTAGACTTCTGTTACCTTGTACGCCAGAACGAGTTCACAGAGGACACGATGACCAAAATCCAGGCGGCAATTGACCGCTTCCACTTCCTTCGCCAAATCTTTGTCACCCACAACGTTCACAAGCACTTTTCTATCCTGCGTATGCATGCAATGTCACATTACCCAGCCCTGATCCTCGAGTTCGGCGCACCCAATGGTGTCTGTTCTTCCATTACCGAATCACGCCACATCACTGCAGTCAAGAAACCGTGGCGTCGCTCCAGTCGGTTCAACGCACTAAGCCAAATGCTTCTGACCAATCAAAGGCAGGACAAGATGGCAGCCAAGCGTATGGAGTTGGTAGCTCGTGGTCTTTTGCCTCCAGCTTGGCGTGCTGTTGATAGGTTTGAAGAAGGAAAAGAGGACGAGGGTGGTATCGATGATATCCGGATGCTTGGAGTGGTGGATTTGGCCAAGAAGAGAGGTACCATGACTATTCTACTACAAGTTACAGACCAAGGTTTGACTAAAATATTCGTTTAGCTTTGGATTACCCTCGTTATCTGCAAGAAATCGCTGGACATATCAACCAACCACATCTTCCCTGGCTCACGCAGCGTTTTCTATAGTTCATCTCTCCTCATCCGACTCTGTTCCGGCTCACCAACTACCAGACATACATTCAAAAATCGACATCTTTCACTCTGCAGTGGCAAAATTCTATGCCCCTAGTGATTATGCTGGGTTACATGGAATGCGATGTGAACGAATACGCTCAACACCATCATGGCATGATAAGGAACGTCGAGATATGATTGCAGTGTTGACAAATAGGCAACGGAAGGGGTTTCGGAGAATGAGCGCTGCCCGAGTTCTCTTGTTTTTCTCCTTCAAGCACGAGGGAGTGACTTTTCCTTGTGCTCTCGTTCATTGGTTCAATACATATGGCCAGTCTCTGGACTCTGCAACTGGCATGTGGATTGTGCGGCCTGCGTTTCGCGACAGAGCACACAAAAATCTGCACCTTGCAGTCATCCATGTGGACACTATTTTTCGAGGGATACATCTCATCCCTGTTTATGGGTCACACTCTCTACCTGTAGAGCTTGACTATCATGATTCTCTGGATTCGTTTGCTGCATTCTATGTAAACAAGTACGCAGACTATCACTCAAATGAAACCATGTTCTAAACACCTGCGAGACGCCGATTGGTGGCGTAATACTAATATATTATAAAAGATAATTGACTGAGCAATTCCAAACAGGAATAGATTTCACCTTGGCCTTGCTATGTAGCACTAAATGTACTGTATGAGATTTGAGCTCAAATTTATCTTGCTGGTACACTTTCCCACGCTGAAAATTTCTGACATGGCAGTCAACGTCAACATCGACGTTGACCTGCATATTCGCTTCTCTCACCCTCACACCTCAAATTCCCCAGCCTCACCGTCCAGCACTCACGCTGAGTCGGGATTTGTCTTCAAGTGCACACAATCCAATGGGTTTACGGTCGGTTTCCTATTGCTATTGTCATGAATATATTTAGTCTGACATCTGGAATCTACAGACCATTGTTTATGGTGCAGAGCCGGACTTGCAAGCCACGCACCTGGGTGCTACAACCCAAGTAAATAACTCTCAGTTTGAAGTCCCTCAGAGGTCAGGAATGGTGGATGCTACGAGCATGAAAGTTGACCGGGTAAAAAGTGTGTATTAGCCGCATTGTTATCTTCTATATTTAACTGGCAAAAGATGTCCAGAAATCGCTCAGTCCTCTGTGAAGAAAGTATTGGTCATATGGACTTTCACCATCCGTATGCAAAAAAATTTGGAGTACCATGTCACCTCACATCCGCCTATTCTACCTTGTGCGCGAACGAGATAAATTCCCAGACTTGTATAACATCGATGGAAGTAAGGTCAAGGATTACAAACTCAAGAAAAGACAGCTTCTTGCTGGTATCCCACTTTTTAGTCCTACTATGTCTTCTGGGCCCAGCCATTCTTCGAAATCCCAGAGCAACGACATTTTCTCGGATGACGCGGAAGCTACGCCTGAAGTGGGTAGTAATTGTGCAGCCTCGGACATTGTTGAAGATGATATGGGGGACCTAGAATCTGAGGAATGGTCACCAGAAGGCATGGACAGTACTCCAACTCGGTACGAAGTTGCCCTTACTGCTTTGGACCTGCTCTCATTGACGCAATTGTAGATCCAGACATGAAGAAAAAACATCTAACTTGAGTGTAGCTTAGCGTAATCATACATAATGCAGACCATACAATTTATGCAATTTATACCATTGTTGTGTATAAACAAAATTTAGTTGAACACGTATAATCTTGTATAAAAGTGTATGAGAGTTATACAATTATGCATTTCATGCCCTGATACTTTTCCCAAAATGCTGATGGCCTGTCAGAAACCCATTCGTTCCCTCAGAGCCAGTGGCTCCTAAGCCCAAACATACTAGGCCACCTCCACCACCTCCTCTTCCTGACTTCTCCCCCGAAGAGATATATGAACGTCAGCTAGGGATGTACGAGCGAGGTAGAGCACTCATCAAGGCGTTCTGAGTGTACTACAACTTGGCTTTCGACTGCAAGGCAGAAGTCAACCCTACACCCAAGGCCGTTGCCAAGCTGTTTACAGCTCAAAAGGACAACATTGTAAGTCCTATTCGTATCTTCTTTGTTCATATGACTAATTCTGGTCCCAGCGGGAATATCACAAGCTCTGTTCCGACGATTCTCGTGGCTTCGAAATCCCCAAGGTGTATCACGGTGTCATCCTGCAGATCTACCGCCTGGCCCATATGGCTGTGCAAGGGAAGGTTATTAAAGCCAAAGATGTAGCTGGCTGGCTTCCTCCTGAGGACGAAGTAGAGGACCTCGTTGAGAAATACGAGGTACGTCATATGAAGTTTTTCTTTTATTGTTTTCTTTTCTAAATATTCTTTCTTTTGTCCTAGGACTTTGATTTCCGATTTCCCCTTCCACCACCAGTGGCGCCTCTCCCTAAGACACCTCCCCCAGTGGCTTCTTCCTCACGAGTTCCCAAACAAAAAGGATACAAGTCCAATCTTGACAACTCCGATTCTGACGTCAAACCGTTCAAGCGTCTGAAGACCAATCAAGACGACGACTCTTCTAGCGATGGCAGTGACCATAGCGAGGATCCCGACGATAGGAATGCCCAGATCTATGGTGGGCAGTGGTACGAGGCATACGAGGGCGAGAATGCTCATATCGCTGCTGAGGCCAAGAAAGCCCTCTCACTTGCGGTAAGTCATTCATCCTTGTTCTTTCATATGATTGTTCTAATTTTATTTTCTAGGGTCCCTCTCAGCCAAAACGCACTCCTCGTGCGGATGTGACGGTGCACGTTCAAAAGAAGGAGACTGTTCCCAACAAGCCCAAAGGTAAAGACAAGGCCTCTAGTGCTCCTCAGGCTAAGGGTAAGGACAAAGCCAAGGAGTCTGAGTGCGCACCTGTCCCCGATATGCGAGAACCTGTATGTTCTTTCTTTATCCCTTGTTCATATGCTCACTATTCTACGTCCTAGCGGCTCCCTCCTGCCTTCACTCGAGTGTCCGAACAAGTCATAGGAGGCACTAGCGTAAGTGCTTTGTTCTTTCTCTTTTCATATGACTGATTGGGTCTCGTTTCCAGATGTCGAAATCTGGCAAGCGGACCACTTATCAACCTCCTGCCCCTATCCACAATGACGAGGACGATGGTTTCGTCAATGAAGAGCTGTCCACTGCTGGTGGACACATCTACCTTCAAGGTAACGTGCAGCTCACATATGATACCGTCATCGAGGCTTCTTCCATTGCGCCCAAGCCTAACTTCTACACTCAGGGTTGCAATCAATGCATTCAAAAGGGCCTTGGCTGTTCTCCCTGCCCCGATGGACATGCTGGGTGCACTGGGTGCAAGGGCACTAACCAAAAGTGCTCTTTCACCCAGTCCTTGAAGGAATGTCTTAGTGCTCGCGACGAGCAATTCGACCTAGGATTGCAGGGTCACAACAGTAATTCTTTCATATGACCTTTCTTTTGTATATTCTAACCCATATGACTTTCTCTAGGGCTGGCTTTTCAACTTGAGGGCATCTTGGGTACTCTGGGCTCTCTCTCCAGAGTGCCTTGGATATCGTGTTTCAAGCTCGTCAGCAAGCACTGCGCCTTAATTGCACTCTCGAGTGCCAAAGGTTGATCCTTCAACGATCCACTCACAATCCTCGCATTATATGCGCCTTGCTCTGACTCTTGCATCCCCACCTCAAGGCCATTACCCATGAGCAGCTGCTCATCCTTCTCACCGCCCTCAAAATCCCGCATTCCTCATTCAATGTTACTGCAGCTGGATTTAGGGTTGATGGCAAAGATATTTCTGTCATCAAGAACATCAAGATGGCCAATATCAAAATGCGCAACGCTAGCACTAACGAACTGCTCAAGTTCTTCATGTGTATTCCTAGTTCATTCTATATTGTTCATAGTACTGACTATGACCTTTTCCAACAGAAGGCATCGTTGAACCCATACCATGTCGCCCAAGACCCCGAGGCCTATAGTGTGTACGACAAAGGGTTCAAGCTCCTCAAGGAGTATGGCAACGCAGCCGACCTCACCCTCGCTCCCGCCCTATGGATTTCCATTAAGGCTTTCAAGGAACGCATAGAAGGCTTAGTCAATCCACCTGCTACCCCTGCCAAGGTTCGTCTGTTATCATGTTCCAAGGGACCCCTCTGACTATTTTTCAGGGCTCTAGCAATGCTGCCATTCGCACTAGTGGTAAGGCTAATGCCGCCATCATGGATGACAATGTCCAGATCGTTGAGCCTCCTGAAGCCAAAGTAGGTCCTCATATTATCCCATAGTCATCATATTAACTTTCTATACTAGATGGCTGACGTCGAGGGTGGTATTAACACCTCTATTCATGCCCCTAGTGGCAAGAAGAAGGTACGAGTACCTTTATCTTTTATTCCTCGCACTATGCTGACTTCCATATGACTATCAGAAAGCTGAAAGTCGCTCTCAAACGGTATGTATTCCTTATCATATGGTCCCCAACATGGCTATTCTTTCTCGAGCGTATCTCAAGGTGTCTTACTATCTCTCTAAGGCCAAGAACGCGAAGGCTGCTTCCGCTAAACACATCTGCATAGAGAAGGCCCTCACTGACCTCAGGGACGAAGAACCTGGTATGTCTTATTCTGTCGTTTTTCTTCCTAGTGCATTTATTGATGCTCATATGACATAGAGGAACACTTGATGCATCTCTGTGGGGACGAGCATATCGTCAATCTGATGAGCATGCTCCCTTTTATGGATATCTCTTCCATCTCGGACGAGGCTTTGAAGTTGGTTCATAACCGTCTTCGTACTGAGATGGCTGTCCTTTGCCACGCTGTCGAGTATACCAACAGCCAGTACAAACTTGCTGCTAAGCAGTTCACTGAAGTAGAGCATGAGCAAGCCACTCGCACTGAGCGAGCTGGCCATATGGCTCTTGATACTGCTCCTAGCACCTCTTCCCAAGCTCAGTAGATAGTCCATAGTTGCCTATGTCTCTCATAGTACCAAAATACACCGTTGTTGATGTTCATATTGGAGTTTGATTTATTTATTTTATTTTCCTCGGAATGCTTTAGCATCCCTAGAAGTTGTCTATAGGTGTCCTAGCGACGTTTAGATCTGCGAGGACCTTCAGACTTCTGTTCTAAGTCTGGCACTTCATTATCCTCCATCGCCTCGAAGTCCCCTATGTCTAGTCGATCGTCTCTAAATGCATAGTCAACACTAGTTCCATATTGCACATCGTCCTCATCATCAACCAACTTCTCTAGCTGTTCCTTAGATAGATCTATGAGATCATGTATATCTTTGGGCAGCGCTATGGGTTTATAACAAGCGATATGAGGTAGTACACGGAACGCGCCAACTTTGCCTTTCAGTACCGTACCATCCATCTCAGCTACAATATAGGAACCTCCTTTTGTTCGTTGTATGACTATTAAAGGTCCTAGGTAATGAGGATACATTTTACGATCAAGGCTCGATTCAATAGTGGTATTTCTGACTTGTACCAACGTTCCAGGAGCAAAGTTATAGTCTCTGATCTGGAAACGATGATCTTTCTCGAATTTCTTTAGAGCTTTCATCTTGTTTTCATCTATTCTGGCCATCATATGTTCTACATGCACCCTATGCTTAGCTAGAGCCTGCATGCGGTAGCCCAAAAGTTCCTCGTGAGTAAGAACTCGTCCAGGCATCCTTACTAGCCAAGTTGATTCAACTATGTCGAGCGGTAACACAGGCTCTGCACCTGTTACTAGGAAGTAAGGTGAACACCCTAAACCCTTGCATACTGTTACTCGGTCTGCCCATAGGACTGGTTTCAGGAATTGATACCACTGCTTCAGGTCCTCGCTGCAAGCTTTTTGCTAACACCTCGCGAATGTCAAAGTGCACTCATTCAATTTTGCCATTTGCCTTAGAGTTATATGGTGAGATTTGAATTCCTCGTATCCCATATTTCTTCTCCAACCACTTGAGGACAGCCGTCATCTGCGGTGCATTATCTGTCACCACTTCCTCGGGACATCCCCATCAGCATATGATTTCATCAAAGAACCACTCTGCAATCTGTCTAGCTGACTCGGTTTTCAAGGCTCTCGCCTCGGACCAATTTGTCAACGCGCAACGTCCATGTACAACATTTTTGCAGCCATTGCTAGTGGGTGACATCTTAAAGATGTCTACATGTATTTTCTGGAATAGAGAAGGAGTGTAGGTCACGCTCGGAGGTATCTGAACCTTCTCGCGCTGTCTGTTCTGACATATCCCGCAGGACTTGACAAACCATTCAACATCCAACTCAATATCCGGCCACCAAAATCTTTTCTCTATTAATTCTTTTGTAGCGAACATCCCTTTATGCCCTAGGCAATCGTGAGATGACTCTAGCATCCATAGCTGTTTCTTCTTTTCACCCACTAGCCAGTGTTGACTAGGATCTTCAAAATTCCTTCTATATAACTGTCCCTCATTATCTACCAGAGCTCCGCACAAGTCTCACATATTCTTGGATACTCATAAGGTAGGTCGCAACAGGAACCGGCACCCCTTACTAAGCAACACTGTGACACAACTTCCTCTCAACATCCCACGTCGTCCAGCACACTCCTTGCCAAAAGAGTCTGATAGACTTCTCGGGGGACCTATTATGGAGATGGCTGTCAGAACATTTTTCGAAAAATTTGCATGGTTGATGAGTTATGTCACAAAATATAACTTATGTTTTTCTTCAATTGCAATACCATTTTTGAGCTTCTCCGAGCATTTTTGGATTTCTGAGTGTCAGACGAAGAGGTGTTTTTGACCTGCTGCCGTAACCATCACGTGATCTACTATTGCCTTTTCTGGTAACATGCTATGCAAAATTTTCGAGTTCAACACAGTTCACATTGCCAGATTTACAAGTCCAAATGCCTGGAATCTCAAAAGCAAGGCGAAAGCTCAATGCAACACTCAAGAGAGCACGAGAAATCCTTTATCCCCAGTGCTCAGACCCAGCCGCACCGTCTGAAATCACAGACCTCACCAACGCCGAGTCTTGCGATCGCTTAGACCCACCAAATCAAGATGTCGCGATCGAAGATGAGATTGATGAAGATGATATGGACATGTTACATGTTGAAGGGATAGAGGGCATAGTCACAAGATTTGTTGCTCTTGAGGAAGAGGGACGGGCACCTGCTTGGACACCAGACACAGATGAGGATGAAGACTTGGTTCATTCTCAAGGGCCGGACATTGAAGGGTTCACTCAAAGGTTGCAGAGACTCTATGATGAAGAGGTGAAGAGGGAACAGGAAAGGCGTAAACATAACAACCGTTCAAGTGGTTACACCAAAAACAGCGCAAAAACACTGTTGTGGCACAAGCAAAAACGCGATGCATATGTTGCCGGGGGTGGAAGGTTGATCTCTAGTTTCATCCCAAAGAAGAAGAGGAAGACAGAGAGCGCTATGGGGCCTGAGCATGAGGTGATTGAGATTGACGATGAATCAGAATCAGAATCGGTAAATTCTTCATGGAAAATCTCTTTGCAAAACAGAATTAGAAAGCTAACATTGTCACAGAGCAACATGACTCCAAGTGCTCCCGAAATCACACCGACACCTCCGACACTGCTCCCTCAACAAACACTATTCCCTCACGAAGACAATGGACCGACTCCACAGGATGCTCATGACCGTCTAGATCAACTGAGGGCTGCCGCAAAGGCTACCACCGAAAGATTAGAGGAATTAGACGCAGCTGAAAGAGCTCTAAATCAGCTCACCTGGCAGGATCGGCCTGCTCTGCGGAAGGCTGTGGCTGGGCTTGCGCAGAAAGTGAAGGAAAAGAAGCTTGATGTGTTTTTTCGTGCTCGAATTGCTGCCATGGTCGCTACAATCAACTACTACCTTGATGAAGACTTGGGATACACCTGGAGACAGGCTTCGGAGCTTGCAGCAAGAGGAGAAGACCAAGAACACTGGAAGAGGCGGGCACGAAATCTCCGGAGCTGGATACACCGCTTTCTCAGCTGTGGAGAGCTTCCGACTCCTCATTATAGTGGGTCTCATGGATCGATGTTGGAGGATGAAGGTTTTGTGGAAGGCTTGCAGACATATCTGCTTGAAGTAGCTGGGAAGGGCTTCATCACTGCTCAGAATGTCATAGACTACGTTCAGACTGAAGAGGTGCAGAAGAAGTTTAAGGGAAGGACAGGCTATGGAGGCGGGGAGTTGAAGATTAGTCTTGCAACTGGTGATCGTTGGTTGAAGAAGCTGGACTGGCGGTATGGGCATAAGAGGAAAGGGATGTATGTGGATGGACATGAGCGAGAGGATGTGGTTGAATACCGGAAGAAATTTTGTGAGAGATGGAAGGAATACGAGAAGCGAATGGTGAAGTATGACAACGATGGAAACATTCTCAGCACTCCGGTTGGCTTTGCTGTCCCACAGGGCCCACACTTTCGGCTTATTCTCATCACCCACGATGAATCAACATTCTATCAACGCAACCAGCGCAAAAAATTTTGGCAACACACAAAATCTGCACCTGCACCTGAGCGGAAAGGGGAAGGAGACTCGCTGATGGCCTCAGATTTTCTGACACCTGAATGGGGACAGCTTATTGACACCAACGGAGAGTGCGTGTGCTATTCAGTCTCTTTCACATATGAACTAACTTGGTTTCAACAGGGAAGCTTGGATTCTCTTCGAAGCAGGCTCAAAACGCGACGGATACTTTGCCAATGAACATATTCTTGAGCAAACATCAAGGGCAATTGACATATTTGAATCAAGGACCAACGGAACATGTACCGGCCTCTTCATGTTCAACAATGCACTGAGTCACCAGAAACGAGCTGACGATGCTCTTTCCGCAAGAAAGATGGTCAAAGGTCCTCATCCAACATGGTTACACCGCTCAAATGGACCAAAAATGCGCCCTGGCCGCTTTTCTGATGGCCGCCCTCAAGATTTCTACTTTCCCAACGATCACCCGACTTATCCTGGCTGGTTCAAGGGTATGGAGATCATCCTTCGCGAGCGGGGCCTTTATCCAGCAAGCGGACTCAACGCAGCATGTCCCAAAGTATGTTTCGACACCGACAACAAAGCGTGCTGTTGCTGGAAGGTACTCTTTTGCCAGCCTGACTTCATTGCTCAAAAGCCGGCACTTGCGGAACTCGTTGAATCTCGGGGGCATATTTGTGATTTCTATCCCAAGTACCATTGTGAACTGAACTTCATTGAACAGTACTGGGGGGCATCAAAATACGAGTACCGGGGTACACCACCAACAAGTTGCATGAAGGAAATGAGGACCAATGTAGTCAGGTCGTTGGATAGTGTCCCATTGCTGAAAATCAGACGGTACGTGGCCACCGAGCTTGCCTGATATCTTTCATTCATGTATCATGCATCTAGCTTTGCCAACCGCTCAGCAAGATTCATTCACGCCTACTCAGAAGGTCTTTCCGGCAGCCAGGCAGCGTGGGCTAATAGACAGTATCACGGCCACCGGACACTCCCTCCAGAGATGCTTGCAAAAGCCAGGGCTCAGCCATAGGACATTTCAACTCTATATACCCTTTTTACATCTGTATATACCCTTTGTGAGCCTCTGCGTCACCAAAATTTTTTTGTTTTGCTCAACTGAAGATTTGACCTGTGACTGTGACATTACGTAACTGCTTAGTAGGGGGTGCCGGTTCCTGTTGCGACCTACCTTAGATATACTCAGTTGAGTCCCCATGGGAATCAAGTATTCATGGGTACCGGATACACAGATAGCGGGTATGGACGAGTACAGATAGTGATTCTCTCTTAGAGAAATATTCATGGGTATTACTATAGTCAAGTACCACATTTCCGGCAACTATAATCATGATTCTGACACCCATTGTAGGCACAGTCCACAGTCAAGTTACCTCAATCATCCTTGGACTAGCCCACGTGAACATTATGAGTCAGTTGATGTCACCATGGCAGCCTGAATTTTCTTCTTCGTCGTTGTCAACAACGATGACAGCGACCACAACCACAACCACGACAACTGCTAGTCTACACCCTGCAAGCATAATCCCTGCAAGATTCATGAAGACCATAGTCAGTATGAGTTTCATAACGTGAAACCTTGTATCTGATAACTCTTCTAGCTCAATACTTTCCTAAGGCTGGTGGCATGATAGCTGGAGACAATGAGTGGTATTGGGCCTGCCTACCTCTTTGTCATTGTCAAGGCTTCGTGTTTTGTGGCATCCAAGTCGTGGCATTCCCTCAGTGCATATAAATACTGCTCAATTTTGACTAGTCTTGTTTACTGACATTGCTTGTATCCGATATGACCAGAGGACGCAAACGTACTCGCAACGAATCATCACCGCCAGCTAGCAGCCAAGGCGCTAGTCCAATCGTTCTATCTGATGACGAGGCAAACACTCAACAACTACCCAGCAAGAAAACCCAGAAGGAGATCTCATCAATAAAGAAACCTGCTGCCCGGGATGCTGCATTCAAGGCCCTTTATCCAGGCAAGTCAGACGTGGAAATTTTAGGTATTTACCTTTGCCTTTTACTTGCCAGGTTCCTACTGACCGTTCTTGATGATCTAGAGGCACAGATTCAAGAATGGGATAACAGCTCATTGTGCAATACTTACAAGCACTTCGACTTGACCAAGATCACCATGGAGATCAGTAAAGGGGTTATGAAGTACAAGTTTCCTTGTAAATCATGTGTTCCTCATTCTTTCATACTCGATCAAGTCTTACCTATATAACAGGAACCCATCTACTTTTGTTACACGTCCGAGGTTCGACAGCAGCACCAGCAACTTGGCCAAGCACCTGAAGCTCTGTATGGGCAAGATTGCGACTCCCGAGAACACAATCCAGCAGTATGCAGTTGGTAGTGCATATGACAAGGGGCAATTCCGATTCAAAGGCGCTATGTGGGTGGCAGAACACCATCGTTCCTTTACGACCATCGAGGATGCCAGACTCAGGAAGATGTTTTTGTGCCTTAATCCCTCTGCCGAACTCTACTCTGCTGACACTATCTCCTGTACGGGAAGTATACAACATGGCTGTTCCCTATGTTGCCAAGTATCTTCAGCAATACGCCGGCTGTCTCCATTTCTCCTTTGATGGATGAGGTGCCAAAAACACATCTTCATGGCTTGGAGTGGTCGTTCACTTACTCCACAGACCTGAATTACGTTCCTTTATTCTTGATTTCATTGCGTAAGTGACACGTATGCTCTTTGGCAACTTTTCTGACATCTCCCAAGGCTCCATGAGAAACATGAAGGGGAGTATCTCAGTCAGAAGTTTGTTGAGTCATTGGCGCGATTCGGCATCCAGGACAAGGTACGGTGTTATCGTTTTGCCTCTTCTCCCTACTAACACAAAGTCACTCTAGGCATTTGGATTGATTGGCAACAATGCCTCCAACAACGAGAAGATGGTGGAATACATCGGCAAAGCTCTTCCAACCACACCTGCTGGTGCAACATCTCGCGTGCAATGTCTGCTTCACATCATGAACTTGGTCATTGTGGCCACTGTATCACCATTTACCATCAAGAGCAAAACCTCCAGCAACGATGATGAAGTAGAAGAGATTGGTGCCAAAGAAGAACAGGAAGAGGATGAGGAGGATGAGGAGGATGCGGAAGTTGATGCTGCCACAGCCATAGAATCTGACGAGTGAGTCTCAGAGCAGCACGAGGACCCGGCTCAGGATGCAGTTGATGCTGCTATTCTTGAGGATCCGGACCTGGACGATGAAGTTGCTGCGCTATTGGCAGAGCGTGCACTTATTCTCCCAGATGTGACTGATGAGGAACGTAAACTGGCCCATAGTGCATTTCTTAAGGTGTGTACTCATTTGTCTCTCTATGTTATGGGATACTAATCACTATATTGCCCAGTCTCGAGCAGTCGCACGCAAGATTCATTGGTCCTGGCCCCTCAAAGTGGAACTGAAGAGGATCTGTGAACGTGAAGGCTGGGACTACAAGACATTGAAGTGGCTCATCACCACACGCTGGAATTCCCTACACAAGATGATTTCCTCTCACCTTGGCCTTCGGCATGCATTAGATGAGCTATGCAACCCTCCAGAATACAACAACAAGGGCCTGCCACACAAAGGTACCAAGTCAAAAAAGAAGTCTCCGTTGAACAAATTCAAAATGTCAGAGGAGGAATGGGAACTGTTTGAGGCGATAGAGCCTCTCTTACTAGTATGTGACGTCTCTCTTTAAATGGCTGGTCTAACAATGTTTCAGGAGTTTGTTCAGGCAATGCAAGCCATGGAAACCAACAAGCGACCACTCCTTCAGGACGTAATCTGCATCATTGACAAGCTTAACAACAAGCTTGAGGCTTTTGTCACCGACACTGTAAAGCTGTTGGTTCTTTGACATGGCGCTGCCAAGGGCCTTACAATTCTGGACAAGTACTATGCAAAGACTGACGATTCAGTCATATATCGAGCAGCAATGTGTATGTTCTCTATTTTCTCTTTTCAAAGATTCTTCTTACATATTTATAATTCTAGTGCTCCACCCCCGAATGAAGACTTCCTACTTCACGAAGGCAGCATGGCCAGATGAGTGGGTTAACTCCGCAAAAGCAGTGCTATGAAATCTCTGGAAGGATCATTATGTGCCGAAGAATGTTCCAAGTCCCCAACAAACTGCTTCTTCACCACCACCGAAACCACAGAATCCCTATCTTGATGATGACGAGGACCTGGACTTGAGGCCGTCGACTGGTGATCCACTTGAAAATTGGTTCAGCTCCCCCCCAAAACAACAGGTGCCACTTCCAAACCATTAGTTTGGTGGGAAGTCAACTATAGACAGGAGCGCACTTTCTGCCCCGAGTTACAGTGAATGGCTCTTGACATCTTATCTTGCCCAGGTAAGAACTACAGATATATCGTTCCTGGTCAAGCAAATACTGATGTATCACCACAGTGACATTGTGTGAAGTTGAACGTGGGTTCTCTCGTGGTGGCTTGATGAGCACCAAACAGTGTTATGTATTGGAAGATGATTCTGTTCGTGCAGGAATCTGCCTCTCATCTTGGGGTCAGGTTCCGGAGTTGCTACCTGAAGCAGAGATCATGAGTGTATTTCGGGACAAGGCAAAACGATCTGCAGATCGTGCTACAGCAAAGAAAGTTATCACTAATGCAAATACGACTACAGAGTAATAGATACCATGTACTTTTGTTGATTCCGAGTTCTTTCTGATTTATTTTGGACATTTAAAGTATTTACATGAATATATACTCTTGAGTACCTGTGAGTACCCACAGATATCTGCCATGACTCAGATATCTGTGAGTAGTATCCGTGAGTGACAGATATCTGTTGTTTGAGTATAGGCGGGTACAGATATCAAGTTCAAGCATCAAAATACTCATGGGTAAGAGTACAGATAATCCGTGAATCTACTCATGTGGAGCTCTGTTATCTACAAAGAACTTAGATGCCTCTTTGTTAATCTTGGACTTTTCCGTTTCGGTCAGGTTCCTGATCGATGCGGAGTTAGGCCTAGATAGCCAATCTCTGATTAACAGCAGCCGATCATCTTGCGTGTGAGCACATTCTGATCAGTGTTCCTCGTTATAGGGATTTTCTTTCTGTCGTTCCCCTGTCCATTCAGGTGGAAGCATAATATTCTGTAGGAAGGAGTCTAACACAACACCCGAGCGATATCTAATTTGTTCCACAGTGTGTGTATAAAACACATTTTCTTCCCAAGCAACTTGGAGTTCTTCCTCAAAGTCTTCCTCGGACGTAGCTAGGACCTTATTAAAGTAACCACCTCTAGTATCAATATTGCCTTTGAACGATTCAAACTCTAATGGTTCCTCGGACTCACCCTCGCCCATGCGAAAGGTAATAGGTTCCCCATCATCTTGAATGCCATAGTCGACATCATTCATATTAGGTGGCTGAGGGGTCGATATGCCTTCAGGTGGTGGCCTTGATAACCCATCGGGTCCATGAACTACACCCTTAATGTGTACTAGTTCGAAGTGGTATTTTCTAATTTCCTCGATCCATCTATTAATTGTAGCATTAGGTCCTACACCAGGGTTGTCTAGCATACCCTTGATATAGCTAGCATCGGTTTCTATGGTCAAATTTCTACATCCAATGGTCTGATATTTAGTGACCATCAACGCTAGCATGAGCCCATATAGCTCTTGTTTTGGTTGCGAGAATCTAGCCTCGCACTCGTTCAGTGTTACTGACCCGAACCAATTAAAGAACTTTTTCCTAGGATCATTGTGATCGCACTGATATAGGTAGAAACCAACAGCTTGCTACGACGTATCTACAGCCAATGTGAGTCCATATGGATTGTCATATTCAATTGGTCTCAAGGCTGGTGCATTTCTAAGGCCTTCTTTCACTTTCTCAACCACCTCTTGTTCCTCAGGACCCATCTTATATTCAGCTTGGGGTCCTCGGATCTTATTGAGTGGCCGAGTAATTCTAGCATAGTCCCTAATGAACATACACATTTGTCCAGCTGTTCCGAGGAACAAATTGACGTCTTTCTTATCACGGAAATTGGCTGGATCCCACGATAGGACCACTTCTGCTAACTTCTCGTTTGGCTTTTCACCTTTCCAGGACACCCAGTGCCCTACAACTAAACCATCCTCAACACAAAGGTACGCTTTAGGTCCGGAGAATGTTACTCCGCAATATTTCATTCGCTGACAGAGCCTATTAACATTCTGGAAATTTTCCCATATAAATCGTCGAATACCCTTGTTCTCAGGTATAGTTTCATAGTGAGGCTCCTCAGACGTTCCATATCGCGTCTTTGGTCCCCCAACCACTACATCGTCGATATATGGTTTACATATCTTAGGAATCTCATCCTGGAGAATATAGGTCACGTCATCGTGAAATATAGGGACTGAATTAGTCCAACCCATAGGTAGCTTTACCAATCTATGCGGTCCAAATGGCGTTTGGGACGTAGTCAAGTCTCTCAAGTCCTTGTCAATCAATCTTTCATCGTAACCAACCCATATGTCTAATAGAGCTAGACATGAGCGACCTGAAAATGCGCTCGCAACTTCTGCAGTTGCTGGTGGTACTCCCGAGTACTGAATCGTGACTTTGTTAAGAGGCTCTAGACTATGTACTAGCCGCAAACTCTTTCCATCTTTCTTAAGGACACAGAACCATTTAGATCAGTACGAGGAACTCAATGGTTCATATATTCCAGCTTTAATTTTCTCTTTAATGATCCTGCAAACCTCATCGTAGATGCCAGGTGGTATAGGAATGTTCTTTTCCACCCAAGGCATATGAGGGATAACGGGAAATTTCACAGGAGGAAAGAACTCTTCTTTGAAGGTCCCATCTTCCAAGGTGTCCCACGCAAATGCTTCTTCTTGCAGACTCATCATATGATGCATTAGTTTTCTTTCCTTGGGCCATAGGAACCCTTCTGGATGATGTGCATCTATGATAGCTTTCCTTTCCTCGTTGTATCTAGCGCTCGAAACGAACTCAGGGGGATTTGTCGAGAGTGCCAGCATATCCGCTAGCAGATCACCATATATGTGGCGCTCTACCCTAAATTCCGAGGGCAAGGTAGCTTTGACTGGCTTCACCTTCAACGCAACTGGTTTGTACTTCCCATATACTGACACAACGTCCTGCATATAAGTTGCCTTCCCAACTCCATTTTCAGCTTGCGCGCGAGTCACTGCTTCTTCTACAAGGAAGTGCTCATAGTGCATGACAAACCACTCGAGTCCTCGTTCTTTCGCTCCTCGGAGCAGTATAGGCCAAACATCTTGTCCATATAACCACTTCCAATAAGCTAGGAACCCAGGGTTCATGCTATCTGCCATCCAGATGTGCCATTCAATATCATCGTACTTGTCAGACAGCTCATCGCTATCGTCACTCAGATCCCAGGGCACATCTAGTCCCTTGATACCTGTTCTAATTGCTCATAGATATTTTTCTTTGAACTTCTTAGGTCTGAGTGATTTTAAATCTTGCAATAGGACTTGTGACACTGACTTTCCAAACAGATGTTCCCATATGGAAATGAAATCTTTATTCTTTATCAACGAGAGCAGGTTTCTAAAACCTAGTCGCCTCTGTTCTAATCGTTGATGTTCTTTTGCTAGGAGAGACGTGTCCTCGTCACTAGTGGTGAGATATACATCACTCGGATCCACAGTAGGGATCTCTACCAACTCGAGACCTTCTCTCCACAAGCTATAGGTTGCCATATTGTCTTTGTCGACGCTCTTTTGCTCATAAGACTCTAGGACATCCCTAGCTCGCTCATCTAAACTGTTTTTATCCAGAGCCAACACATATGCTTCTGCTAGCTTATTGTTTTCGAAATTTTCTCTATCAGGGAGTTTATATCCCTCCACTCGTGCTTCTCCATGCTCATCGTACCCTATTTTCAGTACAACCTCTCCATGCTTGCCGATTATATCCTCGAGGGAGTCTGAAAATTTGCCGCAGTTTCTTCCTTCTTTGGCTCTTCTTCCTGACACTCTTCCGCCCCTGCATTCCCATCCATCGGTACTAGGGTTGGTTCTTTTCTAGCGCAGATCTTCTTTCCCATGCCCCTAGGATAGGTACCTATAGTACACTTTCTCCCAGAATTCGGACAAGTAACGGTGATGTACTGTTCACCATCAGAGAAGTTCTCAATCACAGAAGAAGTTAACACATCAAAGGGTCGCCCTAGGAGGACTTGGAATGGAGGATCATCAACTATATGAACTTGCAAGAACACAGTAATGTCTCCAAACTCAAACGGTACATTCTGAGCAATGCCTTTGGTCGATTTCAGCTGTCCATTAGCACTCTGCATATGCAAGGTAACTGTAGGATCCCAGCTTACTCCCAAACCAACTGCTACTAGTGTCGACATAACTACGATCTGCGAGCCACAGTCCTTGATGTTTTCTACTTCCTCGTTCGACCCATTGATTTTAGGGAATACCACTCGGAGGTTGTCAGAATTACTAGCCACTATGATAACGTCTTTTCGCTCGCCCTTGGGCACATCCTGTTGATATGTCTCAACTGGATCCCTCTGTACGACTGCACCTTCAGGTAAGTTTCCCCTAGGCTCAGTCAATACTTCGAACACCTCCTCGAGTGCAATATCCTCAACATCTATAACCAAGGAATGCTCCGAGAGAACAGGTTTATATTCTAGAGGTTCCGAGGAATGTCTATATGACGATAACTCGCTAAAGAACATTTTGGCAGGCTTTCCTGACAACTTCTTCAATAGACAAAGAGACCTCTGAGCGACATAGATCAGTAGCTACGTCCTCGTCTGTGCCTTTAAAGCATACTTGCTTATTCCCTAGCGCGCTTGGTGATGTCCTTGATTTTGGATCATTGGCAACAATAGGCACTCCTCGGCTGACTGCTTTATGCTTTAGCAAGTCCTCTTTCGCCATATCAGGAGTGATATTTTTAGTAGGCACCATATCACTACAGGCCTTAATATGTTCACTAGGAACAGGTGGTCTAACGATAGGAAGTACCTCATCGAATGGTCGTTTCTCCAATGATGGGTTTGACCTCCTAGGTTCTACGTCTTCATCGTCTGAGAACTCATCGTCAGATTCCTTATCGCCTAGATCCTTTAATTCGACCCGAGGGGTCTTGTTTTCTTTACTAGTAGGTATATTGGAAGGAAGAGAAACAGAAGAAGATGACAAGGAATCAGAAACAGGAACAGACTTGGGTATATTTCTCCGCGGAGGTGTTGGTATCTCTACCACCACCAATCACAGTTTTCTAGATCTAGATTTATCCTCAGGGGCTGGTACAGGTTGTGGCACTCTGGACGTTGGCCCCATCCTTGGAGCTTCTAGTTTTTTGACCCTTGCAGGTTGCCTCGTCCCAAGCGACGCTGTTGACGATCTAGCAAGAGTGTCAGAAGGTGTTCCTCCTTCTCCTCTTGTTCCCTGACATCTTCATCCTCCATAGCTAATTCTTGGAACTGTTGTCCCATATTGTCTTCCTCTAGCGCAAACATATAGCTGTCTGGGTGATAGCTATCACTTCCAGGCCATCCTCATTGCTTGGCTAACTCTTCAATCAACTCCTTTCTAGTTTTATTCGAACCAGGTGGTATGAACAGCATTTTCAAGCCATCTCTCAGGATGCCTCGGCCATCTGGACCGTCAACTATCCACCCTAGTTCTCGCATCTTATGGTAGACCTTGCAACTCCTCGTAAAATGGTCGCTTTAACCACACATGAAACAGTTGTTGTAGGGTGGCTGCACTCCTTGTGCCGCACTTCCTATCATAGAAGTCCCAGGTCGTCCCGCGGAAGGATTATAGAGCTGCTGACTTGAACTAGGACCTCTGCTCTGTGCAAAAGTCGGTGCTCGCATCACTCCTGGTGGCATCTGCCCATTCACAACCATTGACATCCAAGCTTCTTGCTTTTTCTGCGTCTCAGCAATCGAGTTTGTCATAGAACGAACAAGATCCTTCAAATCTCGAATCTCCATCTCATGCTTATCCACAGATACAGACATCTTGTGAGAAATTTCATCGACTTCAGGTTCCTGTTTTATAGTAACAGTCTTGACATGCTTGGATGACACGCACGGTTCTAAATTGTCGTGTCTATCCCTTGTATGCCTAGAGGCATGGATCCTCGTATATATATCTCCTAGTCTGCTCATAGCAATATTTAAAGCAACTTCCATTACTTCATCTAGGGTATATGGATCTTCCAATTGCCTATCCTGATCATCTTTCTTCTTTTCTTTGCCTTTCCCTAGGGAAACCTTGTCGCTCTGTATGCATTGTAGCATATTAACGATCTCTCGGATAAAGTCCTCTTCAAACGCCTCGAGGTATCTAGCTACTAGAAATGTATTAGAGACTAACACGGGTGCTGCTGTGAGCTTACTCGCTTCATAGCGAAACACTTGGTTATATGTCTGGAGCATGTCCTCGCTGACTTGCAGCCCTATGCTCTGGTGTCTCTTTACTAGACGGTCCAACATTGTCGTCAATCCTTGTCCTTCCTTAAAACCAATTTCCTCTTTAATGTTCTCAATGAACTGTTCATATGAGTCTCCGTGCGAGCTATCCCAGCCCACACAGGTCTTTCTCAAGTCATATTCCATCTGTCTGATAGCTAGGTATATTTTCACTTCATCTAGGGTAACACCACCTTCGAGGAACATCAGATCTAGGTCTTCTTCCCACTGTTCAAACTTTTCCGTGCGGCTCCCTTCGAGCAAGCTCACAGGTCGCTTTACTTTACTCAGCTTGTCCGCTTTAATCTGATTTATGCCGTCCTCGGAGAGGTCTCACCATGATTCTCGCAAAGTGGGTGCATCAGCCATCTTTGTACGAGAAATAGCAGGTTTTTCTCTATCGATTCTTGTTCTAATGGATTTGTGCGAAAAAGGATTCCGAGGAGTCTTCTTTCTCTGTAACTCATGAGCGAGTTTTGTGAGAGCTACTCTCAAGTTTGTGGTAAATTCTAAGTGTTCCTCTTGTTGCTCGCGGAGCTCCTCGTAGGCTGCTACTGACGCGCGTAGTCTAGTGACTTCAAGAAGGTCGTCTAGTGGTAACGGAGTATAGAACTTGTCGTCACTATCCAGATTTCTAGGGGGTGTAGGTACTGTTCCTACGGTTCTAGCTTTGCGGGGTCTAGGTGGAAAATCTAGAATGTGTTCCCCGGCTTGTTGAGAGTTTCTAGTAGTACAAGGCTTTGATTCTTGTGGAATCTTGTCTTTGTCCTAGAGATAGTCTCTTTTGGGTGGAACTAGGTTTACGGCCTAATTCAGAAAGTATATGAAAGTGTGGGCTACATAGCCTATGAAGCAAAATGTGTACTAATAAATGTAGAGCTTGCTCGGCGCACTAGTAAGATTTCTTGTTATCTAGAACCACCCCTCGCGGTGGGCTCCAAATGTGAGGCTTATAAAATGCTTGTGAACAAGCGAAATATATATGCCAAGTTGTGCGAGCGGGGTTTGACGTTGTCAAAGGATCTGTACAATTGACACAAGAAACCAACTAGCACACTAGTTGAATGTCTACAAATCACTAGGACACAAGGGAAGTGTACGAGCGATAAATGAAACAATGTAATATGATAATATAGCCTCAATATGATCAAGACAACACGAGCCAACCTATAAACCTATCTATAACTATTCCTATACGTTCCTATGACGCAAAATAACCTATCGAACCCAACAAGGGTAAAGACCTATTGTTCCTATGAAAGGCACTGGTTACACTAGTTGAACTAGCACGACAACCAGGCCACCTATAAGCTAGTGGGGCTCCACACTAAGCTTTAACGATCACTGGTGGGGCTCCACACCAAGTGAAAAGGGATCTAGTGGGGCTCCACACTAGTCCTGAAACAATCAATCCTATCCAAAGAGACTAGATGAACTAGCTCTGTCCTATGGGTATCTCAAAGTTCTAGTTTCACAACTTTAGTTCAATATAGAGAAGGGCTTTTTAAAGGTTTATTTTCTAAGTTAATTTTCTAAGCACATGTTGCCTCTATGGTCAATGATAGAAGACAAGAACTCTGCTATTGGTGCACTAGGGCTACGTATATAGCGGGGTAATTGCTTGAGAGCTTCCTAGGGGAAACCCTGCTGCTTATATACCCGCAAGCGTACATATTTTACATATAAGTGAAAGTGGACACGATAAAGTAATAGTAACTATGCAAGAAATGAGAACGAGGAGAGGATTCTGTCCATATGAAGTAAGTATCTACCAGAAAAGGAAGGTTTGGGTATATATTGGTCGGAATTTGACATTATTTTGCAGGACTGCGAGTCATATTACTTTTTTGGTTGCTAGGAAGTGGCGCGCGGAGGCGCTGTTCCGCATGGTGCGTTTCGGATATCGGTGCTAGGACATAGTTATTCCGCTCGGAACTTGCTAGGAGTCCGATCTCGACCGAAACGCTTCGGATTCGTATCCGAGGAAGGTAGGCTCTATGCCCTTGTAGTTCTATATTATATTTTCTATGTCCTAGGACAGTCCTGGAACAGAATCCAATCTGCTTCCTTGTTATAGGACTATATGTCACTAGTGTCTGTACTAGCAGTAGGAATCCCAACTCGAAGCTCGAGGGATATTCCAATCGATATGGGAAAGCTGTTAAGCCCCCATATGGTCCTCATATTGATGACCCGGTTACTCAGATATTTCTAATCCAGGTAACTCTGCTCTCGAAGGTGACTCGCACCTCCAGCTTCTACTGTATTTGGTATATAGCTCTGATCCGTCCCCTAGGGTCCTTCTATGCTGTGATAGTTGGTCCTCATTCACTATTCCATCTCATATGTCCCATAGCGCAAGTATAGTGTAGCCATATGACCTACTAGGAAGTCTACCATGTACAGTAGCATGTCCTCATAAGGTTCCAGCCTGATAATAGAGTATGGATACAGTGATATGCCTGACTTTTAATACCTTTTATTCGAATGCATTATTGCACTTTTATATTCTGTTATGCTATGATTGGGACTCTGAAGGACTGGTATGAGCCCTGAATAGCTAGTCAAAGTCAAGGACTTGTCAGACGCACTTATATTAGCAGGTATATGGTTACATGGTACGCCTTACATGGGTATCTGGCCACTGCTATAGCTTATATTAGTGGTTCTGTCAATGCAGACCCTTTCCTGAAAACTGTAGGGAGCTGTACTATGTTGGATCACAACTGGTACACCGTCTGTGCAAGGTCTAAGACACATTAAAGGGACTATTTGCTTTTAAAACACTTTTAATACCTTTTCATGACCAACCAAAGAGAATGTGGGTTCAAGGGAACAATCCAAGTTGATGCAGAGGATGGCTCTATTGGCAGAAATGATCCGAGGGCTCATATAAGGCATTTGCTGAACCCAGAATGTTGGCAAAGGCTATTCCTGATGATCAGACATGGAGGCAAAGCTGTTAAAACGGTGGCAACACCTGAAACACTTAGTATGGAAGCAGATAAGCTTGATATACCCCTTGTAGTAGGGTCCCATACAGTCATGGAGACTGGTAAAAGATATCCCAGGTCTAGAGCATAGATGACTGAGCCATTCCGGTGCTTGGAGATGTCGGAAATGACTCTTATTAGTGGATAAGTGCCTTGCCACATGAAAAAGATAAATTTCAAACAGGCTAAATGCCAACCCGCAGGCACAGGATTCAACTCCTGAGTCTAAAGATAGATATATTATTTATTGGTCACACATAAACGACTCATATGGACGTTGTGACTATCATATTTCCCTGTTTTGTATATTCCTTATAGATTATCTCTGTTCCTGACTTATTCCATTGATGTTCCGCTTGTTTTTCGCCTTATATTAGCTAATTTCTTACTTATCTTTCCTGGACAGTATATATAGGCTTGTAGTTTGTAGGTAAAAGGGCAGAGAAGACGAAGGGAGAATGCTCTGTAGCCCATATCATTAGGTTGTATGTGGCTGTCAGTTGAATAGACCTCTTTGATCTGATATTTGCTCTACTGGCATCTGTGCATTTCGATTGGACCTCTTATATAAGTTGATCCAGTGGTGTTCATGCTTAGAAGACATTTGATCAGGCCTAGTTGATCTATTAGTGACCTTTGCATTCGCTTCCACTTCCTCAGGACAGGCCCTAGATTGAAAGTCTAGTTGAGACCTTGCTGTAGACAAGAGCTTAAGTTGTATTGGCAGAGATCAAGTATTTGGCTTGTGATCTGCAGCATTACGCATTGGTTGCATTGCGTTCCTGTGTAGAGATTAGACCTCAGACTAGCTTTTATAAGCCCTAGTGACGTAGAGAGGCCCAGATTGACCATTTGGAGAGTCAGTTGGATTCCTGCTTGCGCATAGTTTGTTGATTTGATTCTATCAGGGTCAATACACTTGAGGCAGTATTGGTCAAACTCAAGATCACTACATATAGCCCTTGGGACTGTTCCTACCCCTTATATAAGCCTTCGAACCCTTATTGTGACCCTAATATAAGGTGTATCTAGATTGCTTTTGAAGTAACAAAGAGCATATCATCACTCTCAGATCTATAGTTTGTGTACTATTCTAAGTACAGCAACTCTGATCACATCAAACCACACTTGCACAACTAGTCACTAGTGTGCTGCTGTTCATAACCAGCATCTATTTGATCTTTGTATTAGTGGTTTTATTAGGCTTCTGCTGTACAGTTCTATTAGTGACTCAGAGTTTCAGAGCCTATTACTAGTACTTGGGTTGATTTGTGACACATTAACGGTCTACAGGTTTCAACGCGTATCCTAGCGCAATCATATAGGGCTAACGATGACATCAACGTCTATGCACGTGCAGCTAGTATTCACTACGCAGTGCATGCCTATCTTATTCTTTGTCATATGCGCACTACTAGGTTCCTAGTAGTGAAACCAAGTCCATATAGTACTTAGTATGATGTACTAGTGCGATTCTGAACACAACAATTAGTGTCAAAATGACTGTTTTTCAGCGATTTTGTTCTGGTACCCTCACAATGTTTTTTCCCTTTGCTGATTGTTTGGGTGTAGAGAGTAGTGGGGTCTAACATCAGCTGAGACTCATTCTGGATCAGTGGATGCTTTTATTGCATGAATGGGATAGGCATATGACACTGCTTAAAGCCTCTGCCACTGCACCAGATTGGGGTCCCAATGCAGAAGAGATTCACGCTTTTTGAGCCATCAGAAGGAATGATGCTGTTGATGTAGTGTCCCTGTCCTCAGATAGTGACTCAGATACTCTATCCAATGATGGGGTCGTGGATCCAGATGCAGATTCATTGCTTATTGATTTGTTAGACCATATTGACATTGTAGAAGATAATTATGAATAGACTTTGTGAATAGACTTAGTGGTTATGTACAGACTTTAAGGGTGATTGTGCCAATGTTGGCTGTACAACTTACATTGTGTTAGGTACTTGCCTGTAACTCACGCAGATGCACAGGTGGTTGCCTGTTACTGACAGAGAGTGCAGGTAGCTTCCTGTGGTGTATAAGGTGTTAGGTATCTGCCTTAAAACCTGAGCAGGGCAGATAGGTACCTGAGTTATGTCGGGGCATCTACCTGTTGGAATAACTAAACAGGGTATTTGCCTGGCATCTCTGGGCTCTTCATGGGTAGCTGCCTACAAGAGTTGAGCTGAAGAGGTATCTTCCTGGCTACCATGATCACTACCAGGGCACAGGCTGACATCTGGGTTATGTGGGGCATTTACCTGAAACACTATGGTCTCTGCCATACACAAGGTAGGCTGACTAGGTACATACCTAATGATGCATGGCAACTACCATGGTTGCATATGGTCAATACCATCACCCAGACAGCTTCCTATGAAGATCAGGTAATTACCTCCTTGGTCCCATGGTAGCTACCCAGTAACTTGATCCTACTATATAGTCTCGATTCATGTTACCTGAACAGGGTTTAACTCTGGAGCTATACTTGGGTTGTCCTATTGGTCTATTGGTCTAACATACATTAAGAAGCTACTGAAGAGGTGTTTACTAAGGTCACCTTCCAAAATAGCCAGAAATTGAATATCTCTATCAGATGCTACAAAATCAAAATGCTCCACCTCAAGTTAGCTGGCTATAAAGGTGCCCATGTACTTGTAAATTGCTTATAACCTGTGGTATTAATAGGCTAGACAGCTTATAACTCCAGCTAATACAGCACAAAGATAGACATAACTTGTAAGCCTAAAATTGGTATCTCTAAGCAGGCTAATTTTTTGTATATTTAGAGGAGTAACCATTCTGTATAATGTATATGGTCAGGCTTTGATGTATGAAATGTGAATTTTACACCACAGAATCCCCACTAGCCAGCAAAATTTTCAGGATTTTTGGTGGCAAAGACCCCTGACACCCCTCCATCATGTCACCCTGCTATGGCATTGACCATCCAAACCAAGGCCAGGACCTGCAGTCAACCTTGCCACATAGGTAGATGCCCAGAACTCAATATTGGCCAAATTGAGGAAAAGACCTTACCACCAACTTGACTTGGTGGCAACTACCTACTCAGGTAACCACAACTAAATAACCCACCTAAGAGGCCCAACTGCTCACCTCAAGAGATGGACCTATTAGGTCCTGTATGGGGGGGTGACTGAAGTGCTGCCTTGCTAATTGGTTCCTTGGCAAGCAGATTGTGGATAATGAGATCAATTCTTCATGTGGCTTCATCATCTATGGATGGTAGCTGTAGCGAGAGAGTAGGCAGAGGTAGTGGAGAGCCAATGTCAACAAATTGGGTGGGGAATTTGGTATTGATGAGTTTGCTGAGTGTGTCAAGATGTTCTGTACATTCATTGGTAAAGTCTTCCTTATTGACGTCTTCTTGGGATACAGCATCCTGATTTGCGAAATCATTGATGATGCTGTCAAGTTTCTGCAGGATTTCTTTATGAGAGATGGCCATGGTAGTGGGTGGTACAAGGGTACTGTCAGTTACTGCACCTGCAGTCCAATGCCGAAAATGGCAAGTGCTAAGCACTTGATGCAGTTGTGGTTGGAACAGATGTGAGGACATGGGAATTGAACACAGTGTTAAAATCTATATCAAAGTATTACCAGTTATAACTGATCAATAACAATGACTAGAACTCAATGCAATTAACTGTGATCACCCAAAAGTGTTGATAATAGTAACTTTTGTATTGAAAATGTGTTCCAAGTGTCAACTCTCTGTGACATGTAAGTAATTACTGTTTGTTTGTACCTATTGTGATGCGAAACGCTCGAGGCGTTAAAACACCGTCCACTAATGCGAAAATACGCGTTTTACATACTCCTACATGCCCATACACCATAGGTAGGTTCAATAAGTAAAGTAAAAGATAAATAAACATGAATGCAAGTGTATATGCAGTAGAGCAAGCATAATTAGAGTGCCAAAGCAGACTTTGTATATTTTGTTGGACTTAGTGTTGAAGAAGTGTTTCATCAACTTCATCACTTCATTCAACACAGCCCCCTGATGACACACTTCTTCAATCATGGAAGTGTATCATCATCATTTCCTCCTCTCTTCTGTCCATCACAGCCCCCTGATGAGACACTTCCTCAATCTCCTTCATCCTTCCTCCCCTCTAGGTCTGTCAGAGCACTAAGCCCATTCCTTTCCTAAATTCCTCCACCTTTGGTCTTCCCAAGGCCTTGGTGAGCATGTCAGCTGCATTCTCATCTGTAGGCAGGTACTCTGGCACTATCATTCCTTCAACTACTTTGTCCCTCAACCAGAAATAATGTCGGTCCAAGTGCTTCATCCTTCCATGATGCTCTGGGTTCTTAGCTACTTTAATTGTTGACTGATTGTCTAGAAGCAACTTGGCTGGTTGAGGTCCATGATAGCCCATTTCCTCAAGCAAGTTCAGCATAGCTTTGATCTCCTTGCCAGCTGCAACTGCTGCAATGTATTCTGCCTCTGTAGATGACAGTGTGACCACTGGTTGTAGTTTACTGCTCCAGCTTACTGCTGCTGACCCTAGTTTCACAAAGTACCCAGTGGTTGACCTCCCATTGTCCTTGTTGCCACCAAAGTCTGAGTCACAGTATGTGACAAACAGATCATTGTATGATGAATCGCCATATTCAAGCTTCATATCCATGGTGCCCTTCAAGTATCTAAAGACATGCTTTACTGCTTTCCAATGTTCCATTCCAGGATTAGAGTTGAATCGTGCAAGTACTCCTGCAGCATATGCAATGTCTGGCCGTGTCATGGTAGCAAGGTATAGTAGGGAGCCAACAGCACTGATGTAAGGGATATCTGCCATCTCATTTGCTTCCTCCTCAGTTTGTGGACTCTGTGCTTTTGAAAGTGCAAGACTTGGGGTCATTGGTGTAGTGACTGGTTTGCATTCTGACATGCCAAACTCTTCTAGCTTGTTGATCACATATTGGTGTTGGCTGAGATACAGCCTATGCTCTGCTCTGTTTCTTGTCACTTCAATTCCTAGCAAGTATGATGTTGCCCCCAAGTCCCGCAGCTTGAAATGAGTAGCCAACTCTGCCACCATTCCATCTAATATGTCCTCTGACTTGGAAGCAAATGTGATATCATCCACAAACACTGGCACAATAACTTTCACATCATCTCTCACATAGATGTATACTGATGGGTCAGAGCATAGCTTCTTGAAGCCAGCACAAATGAGCACACTACCCAGCTTCTCACCCCAAAGACGTGGTGCTTGCTTTAACCCATACAGGGACTTGTTCAGCCTGCAGACTATTCTGGGACCTCCTTGCTTGAAACCCTCTGGTTGCTTCATGTAGATTTCTGTGTCTATATCACTGTTTATAAATGCATGTGATATGTCAACTGAACGTAGGTGCATGTCTTCTATTGCAGCAAGGGCCAACACAATTCTGAGTGTGTTCTGTTGCATGGTAGAGGCAAAGGTCTCAGAATAGTCAAATCCAGGTCTTTGGCTGAATCCTTTAGCTACAAGCCTTGCTTTGAAGCGTTCAACAGATCCATCCTTCTTGTGCTTTATCCTATACACCCATTTAGAGCCAATTGCTTTCTTTCCTTGTGGAAGTTCAACTAGAGACCATGTGTTGTTTGACAGATGAGCAGCCATTTCTTCTAACATTGCATCATGCCATTTCTCAGCATGTGGGCTTGTAACAGCCTCTTTATATGTACTTGGCTCAGCTTCAGCCAGGGCATTGTTAGCTTCTTCATCAAAGTCATCCTCCTCTTCCTCTTCATCTGTAGTATCATCTCTAATGGCTTGCTTTGGCTCTCTATGAACTTTCCACCATTCACCAGGAGGTCGTCTATTTCTCTGAGTTCTTCTTTCAGCAATTGGTCTCTCATCTGCTGGAGGCTCAAGGTGGATCTCTTCCTCTTCCTGATTTTCTTGTTGCTGACCCTCTTCCTCTCTATCCTCCTGAGCTCTTCTATCATCATTTTGCGGGGCAGGAATGTGTTCCTGGGGTGCATCTTCCAAGTTCTGTTCTTCTGCTAGTGGTTGAATAGGTGTAACTGGTGGACCTGGTATAGTATTCTCCATCATCACTTGAGTTGTCGTTCTGATCCATGTCTGGCAAGACTGGTACTGATGTAGATAGTGATATAGATGATGGTGTAGACTGTGAATGAGTTTGAACCGAGGGCAATTTCCCAACTGTTCTATATGTGTAACGTTCATCAAACTCTGCCCTTTCACTGATTACCACTTTCTTTGTGTCTGGATTCCAGAACTTCCACCCTTTAACACCATCAGGATATCCAATAAAGATGCACTTTTCCATATGTGATCCCAGGTGTGCCCTTTTATCCTTTTGCACCAGCACATAGGCAACACATCCCCATACCCTCAGATGATCCACTCTTGGCTTTTTCTTGTACCACAACTCAAATGGAGTTGCATTTGGTACAGCAGATGTAGGGGTACGATTCCACACATGAACAAGTGCAGCCAGGCATTCAGCCCAAAACATCTTTGGAAGACCAGACTCTTTCAGCATTGCAGTGATCCTTTCATCCATGATTCCATTTGCACGCTCTGCAACTCCATTCTATTGGGGGCGGTTTCTGACTGTGTATTGGGTTTCAATTCCACATTGCTCTAGAAATCCCAGAAACTCCTTTGACATATATTCACCGCCCTTGTCACATCTGAACACTTTGATTTTACACTCCAACAAGTTCTCAGCCCATGCCTTGAACTGTTTAAATGCTTGGAATGCATCACTTTTTCTCTTCAAAGGTAGAACTGCTCTGAACCTTGAATGGTCATCAATAAATGTGATCCAGTATTTGTTCCCACTAGGAGATGTGACACCAACATAATGGAGATCAGAATGGATGAGCTCCAGCACATGCTTAGCTCTAGATGTTGATGAAGGAAAAGGATTTGCACGCATTTTACCAGCTAAGCATGGCTCACATATAGGATCTGGCTTTGCATCAGAGTCTAGCCTAAGGCCCTCAACCAACTTCTCCTTCAGCAGCTTTGAAATGTCACCATAGTTCAAGTGACTGAAGCGCTTATGCCACAGCTCAAGGTCAAGAGGCAGAGTTGATACCAAAGAAGCACTTTCCATTATATCTACAGTAGAACCATTCAAATATCCAACATTGTTATCATTTATATGTGCAGTGAAAAGAACTGGTCCATTTATATCAAACTGTATTGTACTTTGCCAAATATGTATGTGAAAGTTGTGTTTCTTTGTCAAATGAAGAACAGCTAACAAATTGTTTTTGAGTGCAGGTACATGTAGTACTCTACTGAATTCTATATCTCTAGTTTGGTGACCATCTATCATAGGTCTAAACAGAACAGTGCCCATGCCCTCTGAATAAATAACTCTATCATCTGCCAATTTTATAGGAACTCTATATGGTTTGTAGTTGTGAATCCAGCTACGATGTGGTGTCATATGAGAAGTGGCGCCTGTGTCTGTATTCCATTTATAATTATCAGAGATTGTATCCATTTCAGAATCAGTAAAAGCACTTGCACTGCCGGCACTTTCAACAACTTTTGTCTCTGCCTCTGCCTTGTTTGCCTTGTTCTCTCCCTGCTTCTTCAACTCTGGACATTCATATCTCCAATGCCCTTCTCCCTGACAGTGATGACAGACCCCCGGTTTCTTCCTTGGCCCATTGCCATTTCCCCTTGAACCACCAAACCCATTTCCCTTGAACCTGCTGCTGCCCTGAGCCTTTATAACTGCATTGGCTCTATTGACCTGCTCCACCTGGCGCTGTCTGTTCTGTTCATCTGCTCTGAATGCCTCTAGGATTGTGGCTTTGTCTAGGCTAGGCTTCAACAACAAGTTGGATGACAGATTGGAGTATTCTGCTGGCAATGCACGTATAAGTGCCATTGCTTGTAGTTCGTTGTCCAACTCGTCTATTGTGAAGTCTGATGGCCTGAGATTGCAAATAGTGGACATTGCCTTTTCAATCCTGACCCCCAGATCCAACAGTGACTCATTCTCTTTCTTTTGGATTGAGAAGAGGTCATCATAGGCATTGAAACAAGCACCAGGCTTCTTGGAGACATGAGCATCCTCCAGTGCTTTCCACATCTTTACAGGGTCATTCTGAATATCCCTGATGTGTACTTTTTGGTCTTGATCCACTAAGAGGTAGATCTCTCCAGCAGCTTGCTCCTTCTTTGTCTCCCATTTCTCTGCCAGCTCCTTGTCTTCTGGTTTTGTTTCTCTACCAGATACCAATCCCCACAGTTTACAACGCATTAACCATGCAGTTGTATCACCTCTCCAGCCAGCATAGTTGTTGTTGTTCAAGGGTGTAATCCTTGGTGTACTTGTTGATTCTGACATTGTAAATGTCGATATTTTGGTTGTTGTATAAGCCCACAAGTGCGATGAATGCACAATAAACAATATAACCAGTCAATGAATGAACTGGCACAATAGCACTTGACTGGTAACAAGTCAAATAGCAAAAACCCGCAGTAGTAACAAATTCAATTGTATGAATCAACAGTTGTATGCACAGTTTAAAAGGCCGGGGCCCATAACCTGTTAAAATCTATATCAAAGTATTACCAGTTAAACTGATCAATAACAATGACTAGAACTTAATGCAATTGACTGTGATCACCCAAAAGTGTTGATAATAGTAACTTTTGTATTGAAAATGTGTTCCAAGTGTCAACTCTCTGTGACATGTAAGTAATTACTGTTTGTTTGTACCTATTGTGACGCGGATCACTCAAGGCATTAAAACACCGTCCACTAATGCGAAAATACGTGTTTTACATACTCCTACATGCCCATACACCATAGGTAGGTTCAATAAGTAAAGTAAAAGATAAATAAACATGAATGCAAGTGTATGTGCAGTAGAACAAGCATAATTAGAGTGCCAAAGCAGACTTTGTATATTTTGTTGGACTTAGTGTTGAAGAAGTGTTTCATCAACTTCATCACTTCATTCAACACACAGGTATGATACATGAAAACACAAAAGACTGGTACAAACAGGAACACAACACTGCTACAGGTGGAAACAAAAGACTGCAACAAGAAAATCACGAAAACTGACATCTAATACTCTAGTTATACAATCAGGATTGGTACTGATTCCACCCAGACAACAATCCATCAGAAGACTGCTGTTATTTACCCCAATACTGTTGTTGTGGTACTTAAGGTAAATCCATTGTGGGGGATGAAAGACCTTAGGATTCCGGAGTCATAAGACCCATCTCTTCATTGGTTTGAAGGATGGATAAAGACAAGGAACGGGTACTCACCCTTATCCTTGCTCCCATGCATCATTCTTACTGCCTCCAGGTTCATTCAGGCAGTCGCATTCTCCATTTGTACAATGGCCTGCTTGACCTTTAATAGCTCATACTCTGTCTTTAGTGCCACTGTTCTTCCATTAATATTCTCCTTCTCCAGTGATATTGGCCTTGTGGGATTCATGGTTGGCCTTGGCCTGAACATGCAGTTCCTGGACCTTCCAGACCTTGTCAACAACATTCTTCAGACTGCTGAGTGCAGGTGTGGAGGAAGCCTTTTTCAGTGGTCATGTGTCGCTGTTGCTGGTATTGGTTCATTTGGACATGATGAAAGAGGGACAGTGGTGATGATGAGAAAGACACCGAGGATGAGAAAGATGGCAATGACAAGAAATATGATAAGGATGACCACAAGAGGATGGTGGTGGTTGATGAATGAGATGGAAAGGCAGAGCTGGCCTCTTTATACTTTGTAAGGGTGGTCTGTGCATAACAAATCTGACCTTGACTTTGCCCAAATGAAAAAAAAAAAGGAAAAATATGTAAAATTTTACTCACCAGCATAATACCACTGCCCACCTCAACTACACCAAGCTGCCAATGTCACCAGAGACTACAATGGCATGCAGGCAAACTGCGTGATGGTGGCACGATTGACCGGAATTTCCTTTGATGAATGCAGTGCCTCCCAGGTGGTCATGTGATGATCGCCAGTGGAGATGGTCACATGAGCCAAACAACACCACTGTGAATTGTGCAAAGCATCTCTTATAAGTTATAATGGACAAAATGTGATACACAAGTCTTGGGCCATTCCACAGCACAGTCACATGACTGCTACCATAAACTTGATTTTCATTCAAAGGAGTATAGGACATGACCTTATCACTCAGAATCACTGTTAATGTAGCATTAAGAATGTACTGACAAATACTAGTGAATTGCACCAGTGCAGCTCCACAGCCCATAGCTTGTCTACATTATAGATTGTTCCATTGTCAGAGAAGATGTGGATGGAAGCCCAGATTACACAATGATCATCCATCATGGCAGACAACTTTCTTACAAATGTCTTTGCCTCTGGTGTAGGGTTGTTGTCACAATGAATGATTACTGTGCTATAATCATATCAGATATTATAGCTGCTGGTAGGGTCACTGGCTCATTGATGCTTCATTGGTAAGGTGAAAAGCATCTGCTCAAAGAATTGCTGAATGTTGAGGATGGATGAGAATGGATCTGACAGGTAGGACTCTATCTTGTTCTGCAATAACTCAAGGATCTGCACTTTGTTGCAGACAAGGTATTTGCCTATCACACTATCCACTGGATTCTCAGGTTGAAAGCACCCAAGGTGCAGGTGTGCAATGTGATCCTTTGCCTGACAAGACTGAAAAGATCAGCCATAGTAATACTAGAGGACCAGAATTGTACCTTGGCTTTGATTTTCTTCATGTACTGCTTATCATGTGCCTTTGCTGGATCAATACTAGGGCACTACAGTGGGGCAAGAGCTGAGCTGAGCTTTAAAGCAAGAGGAAAATCTGGGCTTACACAGTAGAGTATAGTGTAGCATATACAATAACCCATTCCTTTAGAGGTTTGGACTTGGTGCAGTAATTGCAACAAAAGAGAACATGTTCCTTGCTGCTCATGATGGGGGAATGCAAGCATGTATTTTCACTCTTGGGAATTTGGTGCTAGATTGCAGGCACAGTCCCAGTCCCAAAAAGGCAAGTAGGTAGAGGTTAGGGCACAATATAACACGACACATCATTTCTCAAGCTCAACCACCATGTCACAAGATACTAGCAAATATACCCTATATCCAATTCGGCTTCCAGAAGTGGGTTATAGGACAGAAAACAGGGAGTGAATCATCGACACCTTTTCCAGATCTGGAAACAGTACAAGCAAATATTGAGCCAGCTCTTTCTTGCAGAAGAGATTACCCTGCAAGAGGATCAAGTAGCAGCACTGTCATCTCAGGACCATACACTGCTGCAAAAGACCATTACCATTGCCACATTGATGTCATCTGTTATTTTATCAGGCCCACTGAATGCATATAAGGTGCTGGAGATGCAGGAAATATTGTTGTACTTCCGCTTTCGGGTGGCCATGGAGTTGCAATTTCTTGAGAGACAGTACCAGTTGTCTGTCCAACTTGAACAGTTTTTTCCTTGTTCTTTTGACACCAGTCAGATGCAAGATAAGTTTTGGCCATTAAAGGAATGGGTCAGGAGGACTGTAAGGGATAGCATTAGAGGTTGTCTGGTTACATTGGCTATTCTGGAGGCCTTTGTTGGCAGATTGATCAGCAATCTCTGCCTTGATCCATCACTAGACTTGATCTCTGAACACTGCTTCCTTTTCCAAATTCACAGTGGATCTCTTCTTGTCATAGCTATTCCTGTGCATTCCAAAAGAGGAGGTGGATAGGATTGTGAAGGGATTGAATGAGCAGCTTGGCATGTCCTGCAAAGGTAGGAATGTTCCCTGTGGAGGAAAACCATTGTTGACCATGGCAGCAGATGTTTCAGGAGTACAAAAGGTGCTCAAAGGAGTAGAGGAGCAAGTGTTGTCCAGGATTACTGAAGAGTGGATGGTACCTCACACTATTTTTTTTTTTTTTTTTTGTGTCAATTTATTGAGCGCAGGTATGTAAGGGTTACCTATGGTGCTCATACACACATTTGTACCTACATATTAGTAAGTAGTAACATCAGTAGGGTTGTCTCATTGTTGGGATAACGAACAGGTGCCCTATATAGGCACATTCCACCAAAGCGGGTAAGCGAAGCTATCTACTAGAAGGTGGGTGGCGATAGGGAAGGGAAGTGAGATGAGATAAGAGTCTGAATGTGGTAATCATGCTGGGCAACCTGGTGGCCCACGCCCTTCCCATCTCTGGGCCTGATCCTCTGAGAATATCCTGATTTGGACTAACACTGGGCACTCCGCGCCTCAGTGCAGTGATAATTGATGCCATGCGCCCTGTAGCCCTTTTTGTCGGTGCACCACTCCAGGGTGCGTTTTCGGATGATCAGTCCAGGCGTGGCCCAAGGCCGGTTGTCATGGGCTTATATGAATTTGGAATATGCGGGACAGGTAGATGATCCCAGGATGCCGGAGGCCAAAGGCAATTGGGGTAGACTTGTTGATAAGGTGACAGTGATGGCGATAAAGGGAGAGATGACGTTGAGGTTGAAGGCCTGCAGCAATCAGGGTGGTTGAAAGACCCAACCCCAAGTGAGGTTGAGTGGGTGCGGTAATACCACTTAGTTTTGGTGAAATCACCTAATACTATGACTGCTCTCAGTGTACAAAAGCACTCTACTGTGGCGTAGTTGTGCAAGTGTGGTTCGGCGTGATCAGAGTTGCTGCGCTTAGAGATATCTACTCAAGCTTGGTCTCAAGAGGGGTAAAATCACTTCTATTCATCAAAGTTCTAGGAAAGTACACCTGTATAGATGCGTAGTAGGGTCGTCCTTGCTTCTATAAGCTAGGAAATAAGGCGCCAAGGGCTATATGAAGCTGATCTTGGTTCGATCTAAACTGCCTCAAGTGATCTGACTCTCTCTAAGGTAAAACTACAGCACAACTGCTGGAAAACAGCCACCAAAACTGTCTTCTATAAAGCACACAAGCAAGGAAGCTCAGCCACCAAAACTGAGGCCTTCTCTACGATGCTAAAGTGTAACCCAACTGGTTAAAACACTTCCAGGACGTCACCAAGACGAACTAGTATAAAGTTTCACTAATAGGAGAAGTGTAGAGCAATACACAAAGCCAACAACTTGGTCTTTATTGCAACCTCTCAAGTTCTTGTCTGCAGTAAGATCTCAACTAGTCTTCTCAATAAGGCTAGGGCCTGACTTGGGTAGAGTTCTGATTGGACAATAGCAATCTATTTGTACAATAACCACATACAACGCGTAATGTGCAAGTGGGGGGCAGAATCCTCTGCAGTCCCCGTACATTTGGTGTTCTTTTTATACTGTCCAAGGTGAATAAACTAAATAATAGGTAATCTGAATCGGAATAACTGCGGAACGAGACGGAAAAGAGATGAAACAGAGTCGGGAGAGAGATACAACGAGAAAATATACATATCAGGGAAATCTATAGGTCATAATGTCCATATATGGCGCATATAGCGTGACGAGCGAGTGGTAACACTCTGTTTTAAGGTACAGGAATTGAATCCTGGCCGACGGGTAGGTGTTTAGCCTTTATAAAATTTTCTTTTCCATGCGCCAAGTGCTTTTCCACCAATTGGAGGCCTGGCAGGGTCCTCCTGAGCTCCTCATCGCTCAACACCATTCCTCCACATAACACTGCCTCTAAATTTTCTTATCCACTCCATGTGGACATGTTCCAATAAGGTATATCAGAGGGAATCTGCTTCCGCCACTGTAACAACGGTTTGAACAGCTTTGCCTCCACTCTGATCAATAGGTTCAACTTTGGCCGACAGGTCTCTAGACCCTTGCTGTATCTGGCATCGGTGATTTCCGATCAGTTTCCCCCTCTGCCATCAGTCCCGAGTGATGCCTGAGCCAGTATAACTCTCTGGTGTATGTGAAGGGGTAAATTAACTTGTAAGAATCCCTTTGGTGCGTCTGGTAGGTGATCTAGGTGTAGTCCGTAGTGAGTTCACTTAAGGACCTTCTCCCTACAGTTTTCAGGAGGTGATTGTACTTCAACAACCACTGGTAGAAGTAATAGTGGTGGCCAGATACCCATGTGGGGTGTACTGTGTACCATGATCCACTAATATAACCACCTAAAACACCTTCCGTCCAATGACTAGCTATTCAGGGCTCATACTAGTCCTTCTATAACCATTATGTGTTTATGCAACCATAATAAAGTGCAAAACTAGTGTATTTGCGTTCGAAAAAGAAGTGATTAAAGTCAGGCATATTAGCGGGTTGGATTGAAACCCGGACCTCTGCACTTTGTAATCACCTACACAGAGGGACTTTCCGGGACGAGGCGGAGCAGCTACCACTATGCCACACCGCCCCCTACCTCACACTATTGGGAGACTGGCTACTACCATAACTGAGTGAGTGGATGATTAGTGTGCCAGGACGATTCTGACAAAATTCCCAGAATGGATTTGACAGAAACATTTTGATGCAATAGAATGCAATGGAAACTGTAGTCATATGTAGTTGTAGTATTGCCCTTTTCAATATCTCAGAGCAGTATAAAGGGCAGTTATCTTAGGATTATTGCCGGTTATCGCTCGAGAGAAACAGTTTTTTGGTCTTTAAAAATTAGAATCCAACTTGGGTTGTTTCATGCCTTGGGTGGGTTGTCATTACCCAGTAAGCTACCAAAGCTGTTTTTGACATGATAGATCAAGTTATGTCCCATCACCACAAAGAGCTAACAGAGGCAGCTCATTTCATGTCAAGTATCTAAACCAAATCATGTAACACTGAAAAGCTATCATTGATCTGCAAACACAATTGTTTAAGCTAAGATCCAAAATATCAAAGCATGATCAGGCTCACCCTCAAGAAGTGAGGTTAGGAGCTTGCAAAGCTCAAGGGTTTGTGCCTGGACAAAAGAAGAGAGTCAACATCATGGCATGTGAGCTTGTAGATGCATACATGTATCCCAGCACCTTGCCATCCAACTTTAAAATCACTATGTTAACCTCTAACCCCACTTTACATACTCTATATAATATGGAGAACAAATGAAAAGTCACTAGCTGGTGCTGTGAAATCAATATCAATCTATTTCTACTTGAACAGGTGAGGAGGTAGTCCATTGTCCCTGATCTCATCAACAACCTGCCAAGTCTCTGCATTGATCGAGTTCCATTGCCTGACTTCCCTAACTCATGTCTTTACCTTTTCCCTCGAGTTCGCTGACATCACAGATCCCTGCTTCATAAACACCTCCCAGGCAGCAGACTGTAACCCACTAAATACACTGGCCATATCCCTGCAAATGTTCAGCATGTCTCCAGTGCAATCCTGCAAGTTTACCCATTTGAGGACATCTACATAGATAGTGAGGTTGTCCACTGCACTCTTGGAGACGTAGTAAGTCAATAAATGAGTGGGGATCATTAGTGATATGCAAACATGGATTGTGAATTGGGGCATCACAAAAGCAGCAGGGTTGTCTGACATGAGAATAACCTCCTATTCCCTAGCTCATAAACCCAGTATTCAAGGGGCAGGGGTTCCTTGCTCTCAGCCTTGCAATGTACAGTCATCCACCAGGCCGCGTAACAAAACCAGGCTGCGTAACAAACGGCTCTCCTGGCCTCAAACACTGTCCGGAGGCCCTCAAAATTTTTGAGTAGATGTCTTAATATCATACCTTGTACATATATTCATTGGAGGAACGATGTTTGTGTAACATAATTTATAGCGAATAAATACTGTTTTCGGACCCCATCAAAAGTGTTACAAGTAGGTATAAAACAGTCCGTGGCTTGTTCGTCACACCTCGGAACAGCCTAAAAATTAGTATACACATTTTTGGATATCCTATCAACAGGCCCATGTTGTTAGATACACTACATGTCGATGTGTACATATTCGAGAGCCCAAAACCGTATGCAAGGGCTGTTTGATGGGCGCTTAGGTTATGTCCAAATCGGGAATGTCAGTTTCCGCGGCGAAAATTGCGCCGATTGTTCCCTGTTTCCTTCTCCTCGCTTTTTCCTTGCAATTTTACTGCCTCTCCTTCCCCCGGAAGCTCACATAGCACCATCTCCACTATCAATCTTGTTCATCGCTCTCATTATGGTCGGCAAATCGAAATCGATACTTCTCAAGGCACGAGTCAAACAGGAGACAACAGATGAACTCTATCAGAAGGCACTCGCTCGTTACCTCAAGGAGCGGGAATCAGGCCGGGAGAAGCTTGGCAGGAAGCCTGTTAGCCTGCGGGAGGTTGTCACTGATGTCGAAGATGAGTATTGGGCTGCTATTGGACAGAGGAAGCCAAAGAAACCACTTCTAACACATGGAAGCCTGTTTCGGCTAGTGCAAGGGGGTACACCAAAGGGAAAATCGGATGAGATGCGTGGCTGGTTATTTCCTTCAGAGGCTCAGAAGGTGATTCAGTTATGCAAGGAGCTTGCTTATCGAGGTTTCCCCCTAGACCACAAACGTCTCAAGGAGATTGTTGATACACTCCTTCGGAGGCGCCTTGGTTCTGCATTTCCAGCTACTGGTGTTGGCAAGAACTTCACAGATCGCTTTCTCAACCGCTACCACAAGGAGCTCAAGATGGCCTGGACTCATGCATTAGACAACAAGCGTGGCCGTGCCGTGAATCCTACTACCAACACCCAATGGTTTGACCTTCTCGAGGAGGTGCTGGCAGGGAAGCGTGATTATGAGTTCGATTTACCAATTGAAGATGAGGGGACAATAGCCGTAAATGCTGAGGAGGAGGAGGAGATTGATCTTGATGATGGAGAGCAGGGAGATTTGGAAGAGAGTGAGGATCTCAACCATAGTCATGCAGAAGGAGAACGGTGTGTCTCACATTGATTTCATGCTGACTGTTACTCAACCAAGATCAAAAACAGTGAACAGGAGAAGGAGTGCACTCCAATTCGCCCTGATGATTCTTACGGTGGTGATGAATCTGGGTTTAGCCCTGTTACGTCAACAATATCCCGGCGGGTCATTGCTCCTCAGGGGCAAAGAATCCAGCAACAGCAGTCTGATGGTGGCCGAGAGAACACAACTGTGATTCTTACCATCTGTGCTGATGGGTCTGTCCTTCGCCCTACAGTCATCTTCAAGGGAACTGGGTTTGGTGACTCATGGAACAATGGTAACAGTATTGATGCCTTGTAGGACCTATTCTTATTTATTCCATGGGATTGTTCACTGAGATTGCCTCCAGGATAACACATTCCAGTAAGGGCTGGACCGATGGTGAAATCGGGCTGGCTTACATCCAGAACTTCGATGAACAGACACAAGAGAAAGCTGCGGGTCGGACCCGTTTGCTTCTTGTGGATGAACATAACTCACACTATACTCGTGACTTCCTACGATATGCTCGAAAACACCGAATCCATGTCCTCTGCTACCCTGCTCATGCCACCCATGTATACCAAGGGCTTGATGTGGTTGTGTTTGCACCACTTAAGCGGGCTTGGTCAGAGGAACTGGCTACCTGGGAACGTACTACAGGTTTGCGATTCAAAAAGTCGCACTTTCTCACAATCTACAGTGCAGCACATACTCGAGCACTCACACCAGAGCTTGTCAAGACTGCATTCCGCAAGACGGGTGTGTTTCCCTTTGATCGTTCTGTGGTAACACCAGAGATGATGGCTCCAAGTTTGGAGACTTCATCACGTGGTCAGCTTCCCATTCCTCCTGACACCCCTGCTCGTGTTCTCACAGACCTCATCGTTGATGTTCACAAACGTTCTCAAGCGATACCTACACCAGGGACACCAACAACTGCCTCCACACCCACACACCCATCAACTTCCTATAACAATCCCTTTCATACACCTGTTCGAAACGCTCTATCTGTCTTTGGCCAATCATCAGCCTCATTTCTTTCCACAATATCTCCTATCCAATCATCTGTCATTCCCCCAACATTACCTGGCA
The DNA here is from genome assembly GCA_037176845.1 of Paramarasmius palmivorus. Taxonomy (NCBI): domain Eukaryota; kingdom Fungi; phylum Basidiomycota; class Agaricomycetes; order Agaricales; family Marasmiaceae; genus Paramarasmius; species Paramarasmius palmivorus. Next base: position 245,035 of record JAYKXP010000001.1, on the reverse strand, counting down.
TCACAATCTCACCTTCGAAATCACCATACGAACATCTTCTTAAGCAGCCACCCAATACTGAACGTGAAGAGCAGCTTCAGCATGCTCTTTCGATCACATTGAAGAAGTACGAGAGAGCCAAGGAGAACATGGCAGCAATGCAGGCCTGCCTAGTACTCAACGGTGCCTATGTGTCGCTTGTACGGAGTCAACTTGCTGCTCAAGAGGAGAATCAGAAGAAGGCTAAGAGTAAAAGGCTTGTGGGAGATGGCTTGCCTAGGCTTCTCACCAGCCAGGAGTTTGTTCGGCGTGTAGAGGAATTTGTTGAAACTACAAGGAAGAAGGAAGAAGCAGCGAAGCAGCGGAAGGCATCAAAGAAGGAGAAACAAGCTCTATTGCAGGAATGGCGTGAATTGGAGAAGAAGAGGATCCAGGCGAATAAGGATGTGCGTGCACAATGGACACTAGATGTGGCTGCTTGGGAGAGGGAAAAAGAGTTAGCCAATCAGGAGAACCGAAGACCTGGATGGAAGAAACCCCTTCTCAAAGATGTTCTTCTTCCACCGCTCCCCAAACCTAGCCTCGTACAACAGCATACTCCACAGGAACATGATCCAAGTGATGAGGAAGATGAAGAAGATCTTGATGACATTGAATCAGAGGATTCAGACTAGATATATCAGATTATTGGTTATATAAATTTGTTGTCTAGCTACATATTGTATGCATTCCAACTCTTCAACAAAAGATTGGCAGACTCTACTTCAGCACGAGTAACCGGACGCTCGTCACCCACATCATCTACCTCCAGGTTTCCCAATACAGTGCCACCAGTACGCTCTTCCCACTCTGAACCACACTGTGCCCGAAGTTCCTCTCGCACAATATAAAGACCCCACTTCAAGACCTGGCACTTGGCATGAGTGTTGTTAATTGCCCCTTGGAGCCTTTTATTCTCGACTTCAAGCTCTGGGATAAGGAGTTGAAGTCTACTAAGCTCACATAGTAGCCCCTCACCCCACTGATGCTGATTGATATATTTACACCTGCAAGTGCAGTCAGTATGGTCTAGTCTGCTTTTAAGAAAGCATGCGCATACCGAATTCGAGCTGAATCTCTTGCCGTAACTCCACTATCAAAGCTAAGGCGCCGTCCCTGAGCCCAATCTCGAGCTGGGCCTCCTGAAGACATAGTATAATTACCATTGGCATGCCGCAGGCGCCGGCGGGTAGAGAACAGTGCAACACGCGTGCAATCGTACTCATCCTTTGCCATGTCAAGTTGACGACGCAATGCCGAGTTTGAATCTTCAACAAATTTGATGAGTTTGCGGATGCGGTCTTGTTCTACGAGGAAGGCCTCAAAACCCAGGTCCGTGATGTTGGGATACTCGCAGCTAAATAGATCAATATGGATCAGCCAGAGTCAATGAATTGCTTGACAGTTGACGCACGGATTGTTCCCTGATCCTCGGTTCTCTCTATGTTCATCAACATCACTTCCTAACGGGTTGACGATCAGCTCCGGGAGTTCTTTGCGCGCCTTTGATACAATAAGGCGCGGCTTTCCCCTGTAAATATGATGATGTCAGTATATTGTATTCTGGGATCGGAGGGCCTCATACCATCCCAAGAAGGAACCTAATTCGGTCATGAGAGTCGAAGAACGGCAAGAAAGTCGAGAGAACGCGAAAAACATCGCGCGCGCGGGTCTGCTTACATACATCATCTGATCATTCCTAATTTGGACATAACATTTATTTCTGAACGACGCTAAGTACATACATTTACAATGTCTCCCAAAAATTCTGTAACTTGCATAATGTATTCTAGATGACTATTGGAACATGTCTATAAAAAAAAATTGAGGAAATGTGACGGAAAACTCATGTAACAGGCGGAAACAAAATTTTGTTACGCGGCCTGGTGGATGACTGTAGTCTGTCATTCCAGAGCTTCTGGAGGTTGTGAGTTGTGAGTGGCCAGAAGAACCATAGTCTGTGTTAGAATCTATATCAAAGTATTACCAGTTATAACTGATCAATAACAATGACTAGAACTCAATGCAATTAACTGTGATCACCCGAAAGTGTTGATAATAGTAACTTTTGTATTGAAAATGTGTTTCAAGTGTCAACTCTCTGTGACATGTAAGTAATTACTGTTTGTTTGTATCTATTGTGACGCGGATTGCTTGAGGCATTAAAACACCGTCCACTAATGCGAAAATATGTGTTTTACATACTCCTACATGCCCATACACCATAGGTAGGTTCAATAAGTAAAGTAAAAGATAAATAAACATGAATGCAAGTGTATGTGCAGTAGAACAAGCATAATTAGAGTGCCAAAGCAGACTTTGTATATTTTGTTGGACTTAGTGTTGAGAAAGTGTTTCATCAACTTCATCACTTCATTCAACAGTCTGGCACCAAAGAGATGCCAGATGATGGTGTTGGCAGTGAAAGGGTCCTCATGTGGATATGTTATATTTCTGAGGGGGGGTGATTGTCGTTGCTTGTTGTTTTGACAATTCCTTGGCAGGTTCATCAATGCCATCCAGAAAGTCAGCACCCAGCTTGCCCATGCCACCTTCACTGAATCCAATGGTCAGAATGGAGATGAGACAACTCTCAGTTGATCCTTTTCCCTTTCCTCCATCAAACATGAAAGCCGCAATGACCTCATGTGGTTTGTAAGGGCAATCAATGACCCCCCTTCTCTGTGTCAAAGAAGGTGGATGAGAGCTGGTCCACATTGAACAGGACATCACAGATCAGTGCTGAGCACTGGAAGGCATGTTTGGTCATCAAAGTACGTATAAATGTAATGATGCTGGGGTTCAGCATCGGATTGGTAGATGTGATATCTGTGCTGTCATAGAAAGCAATGGGATCTGGCCAACTCACAAGGGTTTCAAATAGCTTGCATATCTTCTGATGTGACGATGGATGTGGATGTGGCAGCTGTTCTACAAAGTCCTGGAGTTGTTTGGCCCATTGGTTGGGTGCTGACAAGATGGCATGTAAGGGTGAGGAGTAACACTGAAAGAGGCAAAACACACATGGTGTTGGCGTGATGGGCTTGGATTGGGGAGCCAATGCCACAGTGGGTTCTTGAAGTGGGGCCTGCATCAAATCTTGAACAGCACTTGGTGGTCTAATCAGACATTAGGTGGTTATCAACAATCATTGGCATGGTCACTCACTCTGAGCCCCCTTCCTTGTTTGGATCATTTTTCTTTCTCTTCTTCCCATTTCGTTGATACTCACAACATTTCCTCTTGGACACATAGCTGCCAGTGTTGACAGTGAGGGTGTAACCCTTTAGTTCAGGAATAGGACAGGGAATGGTGTCCTGAGTCAAATATTCAGCCCATCTTGGGATGTCTTTGCCCAAATACACCCATACCATGTTGTTGTATCAGACATTATCCCCCACCTTGCAGCTGAACTTGTTTTGCATGTCCACTGGTCTCCTTAATTTCCGGTGGTAGTAGGTGAAGTGTATGCCACTGAGAATCGCTGAGAATGTTTGTCTTCAGATATATTGGATCAGGTACTGGAGTAGAGTTAGTATGGACTAGGCAGAGGGGACCCTGGCTTACCATTCAGTGGCTCACTCATTACAAAGTGATAGTTTGAATGGAAAGATCGGTCATTAGCTAAGGGAGACACCATAAAGACACCTTTGAGACACCCCTAATGCTGGGTACAAAGTTTACATCAGCAGTAAGTTGAACATCAGTCTTCTCCTAAAACACATCCCAAAATCTATGGACCTATTTTGAATGACCTCTTAATCTTCTCCAGAGGTTATTGCACAAAGAACACTGGACATGAATCAGATTACTGCAAGCTGTGCTCCTTCAGGCTCTGGAAGCTCTGTCCATCAAAGCCAAACCTGAACACCAATATGTGTTTTGTGATTTGGTGTGCTACATAGGCCATATTTTGGACAACATACAGGCTACACTGCTGTTGCTGGTAGACACTTGTATGTCTACTACAATCATGGTTTTGCAATCATGCTCTTCCATGAACTTGATCAGTGCTAGCCTTTTGCAAGCTGTAAAGTTGCACATTTTACACACCACTCTCTCCTGATCAACCTTGATTTGGCTGGACCTACTCCTGACTTCTTCATCTTCAATGTCCTCCCCACTGTATTCAAATGTGATTTCTACTGTGTGCTGCAGAAGAAATGTCCCTATGTCCATACGTGTCCCACTCCTGCAGTCTTCAACAACTGTTTCAGCTTGGTTGAAAAGTAGTATGTTGTGTTTCACAAGATACTTTTTTGCCACCTTCATGATCTTGGACTGTGGTGCTCTGCACACTGCTTTGTGGTCAGGCCAGTTGCCAGATTGGCACTGTTTGGACTTTGACAATATTATAAGTCTCATAGTATATGGTGGCAGACTGGAAGCACCTACACAATATGTAATAAGGAAACACTTGCTGCAATATTGGGTGTTGCTATGGCTGTGTGGAAGGCTGCAATACCCACATATTATGAGCTGAGGACTGCATTTGCAGTGTGTTCTAGCATCTGTCAGCATGATCATTCCAATGGGACATATGCCACTCACACAGTAGTACACAGAGTGGCATTTTGTGCAAGATATCCATGAACTGATAAGCAGGGGCAGATTGCAAGAATTGCAGCAAAAGGGATGGGAATGCATGCTGGCATTGATATATCATGGTGTTCTGTCAATTAGATAGGTTTAGACAGTGATTTGGACTTATAGTCCCCATGGAGCAGTTATTAGCAACAGTGAAAATCAGTTGGAGTAGCAAATATAGCCAACTAACAATGGTGTCTGGGATTTGACTTTGGGTGGATTACTGAATGGTGCATTAGATCCAAAAGCAATATGGAAAAAAAAATTGAACACAGAGTCTATTACCAGGATACAACCACTTCACCAAGGTTGTCCAAAAGTTGTAGTTGACATTGGATCTCAAGAGCATCATCTGATGAGATGGACTCTGGTTGAGAACTGAGACAGAGGTGTTTTGTGTTGAATGAAGTGATAAAGTTGATGAAACACTTCTTCAACACTAAGTCCAATAAAATATACAAAGTCCACTTTGGCACTCTAATTATGCTTGTTCTACTGCACATACACTTGCATTCATGTTTATTTATCTTTTACTTTACTTATTGAACCTACCTATGGTGTATGGGCATGTAGGAGTATGTAAAACACATATTTTCGCATTAGTGGACGGTGTTTTAATGCCTTGAGTGATCCGCGTCACAATAGGTACAAACAAACAGTAATTACTTACATGTCACAGAGAGTTGACACTTGGAACACATTTTCAATACAAAAGTTACTATTATCAACACTTTTGGGTGATCACAGTCAATTGCATTAAGTTCTAGTCATTGTTATTGATCAGTTTAACTGGTAATACTTTGATATAGATTCTAACATTTTGATCATTGGCTGAGTGTCTCATCTGCTCATTTTTGCTTCTCTAGTGGAAGAGCCATGATATCTGAGGAAAATGTTAGCTAGATGTGAGGAACATGAAAGCAGGATCACTGACTGATGAGGAGGTGGTGGTGGTTGTGGAACAAGAGAGATGTCTTGCATTGGAGATTCAGAGATCACCTGCTGGTGCTCCTGCCTTTTCAGAAAACACTAAAGTGCTTTTACTTCCCAAAACCCTTATGGTTGAGCAAACTGTTAACAGGATGAGAGCACCAAGGGACTGACTTGGTAGCACTTACGAGGAGTATGTCAAAGATGTTACCAATGTGCTGTAGGTGCTTCACTCATTTCTTTCCTGGTGACTAATATAACCAAGGTAGCTCACTGGATTCCTCTACATTGCTGGAATACATCCAAATTTGACAAGATACAACATCAAAAGACACCAACATATCTTCCGATACTCAACAGACTGGCAAAACCAGAAAGTGTCAACACTTGAGATTATTGTGGCTATGATTTATCTTCACAACCAGAGGACACTCATTGTGAACAACGTAGCCAAACAAAAAGGGCCAGGGTTGACTAGTCTCTCTTATAAGAGCTCCTGAGGTTCTAGTCTGCATGGGCATTGTAGGCAGTAGTACAACACAGATTTTTTGCTATCTCTCTTTTCCACAAAGGTCATCATCTGGATTGAAGAACAAAGGAAAGATGTCAGGATACTACATATGAAGGTATCATATCAGTGAGTTTACCTCTTGCTTTTGCAGTTTACATCAGTCCCTCACAGTCTATTACTATGATCTACATTAGCAGCAAAACATGCAGAGGAGGTACACCCAATACAGCACTAGCCACTGCTGTCAACTAGTGAAACATCTTTTCAACAGAGCTACAGGTGGGCATGTCATTTGACTATCTTTTCCTTTTACAGTTGCTGATATCTTCTAGCTCTATGAAAGCTTTACAGTTTGTGGTAGCATGGACATCTCAAGAGTGCGAGTTAGTTTTCATCTTCTCTTACCTATCCTTTTGCTCATCCTTGTTGTCAGATCTCCATCCACCTCATCTATTGGCTTTTATTCTGGCTATTGTCCACTTGGAGCTCAAAGCTAGTTAGCCTAGATGGGCAACTTCCACTTACCTCAAACACTTGTATTCCCAACCTTCAACCAAGTGGAGCTGGCAAAAGACCAATCTTGATCAGTACAGTACCTTCAAGCAAACAGCTGAAGAATTTGCTGACACGGTAGACATTTACTTGCAGTTACTTTCTTCACTCCAGTTGGTGGGTTAGTTTTGGTCTCTAATGTTGGAATTGGACATGGTGAGTAGGTCTCTTTCAGAAGAAGCCTCACTCAGGCTAACACACCAGAAGGTCAGCTTGCCTGCATCCAGCAAAGATTGTAGCTTTGGCTATAGTATCTCAGCCCTAGGTATGTTCTCACTGACTCTTTATCCTCCATCTTCATACTGAATTTGCTGTATTAGATACCAGCTACCAGCAACTCTGACCTTAAAGCACGCTATCCTCTCTGGATTCCAAAGTGCTCATTGTTTCTGAGTGTGATGTTTGTGTTCACTACAGTCAGGTGTGTTAGAACCTTTACAAATACTCTATTCTGATGGCCTTCAATTAAAGATACTGCTGTCAACCTTGGAATGCACTCAGAGGATGCAATGCTTGCTTGTCCAGTCCCATGCACCTGCAATCAACTTTACTTTCACCGACATTCACTATACAGCTGCTAGCAGTAGCACAACTTTATACATTCAGCATTGATGCTGCCCACCTCACTGTGTTCCTAATTTGAACTCAGAGTGTGTTTCAGTGGATATACAAAAGCTTGCACAATAAAACGTAGATGCTATACCATTGACATGTAGTGTCATGTATTCTACACCTATCCAATACATATCCTATTCTTCACATCTCCATGTGTACATCTTGTCCTACAAATGCATAGCTATCTTGTGTGTGACTAGATGAGAGGAAGGCATTAGTACCTCAAAGTGTTTGATGCACAACAGATACATGTCTTTCAATTGTTACACCAGTATCTACAACAATGAAAAGATGGCTGGCCACTTAGATACATCCTCAGTCCTCCTGGATTCCCTACCAGGTCCATACCTGCTTAACATTAGAAAAAGAGTCTGTTTGTTGGGGATGGTACACATTTGTGTTTGACCCCTAGATCAGTCAAGTACAGGGCTCCCCCAGAAAAGTAGCTGATAGGATAGACTGCAGTTGGACCATCATCCAACACATCCAGATGGGTGTTAATGCCCACCTTGTAAACAATCACCCGGCCTATCCAGGGTCCTGGATCTGCTGGATCCCAGACCCTGGCTGCAAATGCACTCCCGTATCAGTGTGCTTTGGCTGGGAAGGTGATTTTAAAGATCTCCTTGAGGTAGTAAATGGGCTCTTGAGTGTGGGTAAAATAAAACTGCACAGCCATTGCCACTGTGCAGTTTTTGACCATTAATGAGGACATGGTTAGAGTCCCTGTCTAGAAAGAGAATTAGTCATGCAAGAACAGCTATTAGAGCAAGCCACTATACTGGAGGGGGGTGGCCTTGTTGGGCCCAGGCATGGACCAGGTGCGTCACACCATTGCACTCGTAGGCATACTCCCTGTCACTTTCTATACCAAAGTTGATTGCCGATATTGGTCTTATCTATGTCCTCATCAACACCTTCTTTCACCTGGACTCCTGGTGTCTTTACACTAGAGTCTGCTCCTGTGGGTGTCTCTGACGAGACCATACTGACCTTGTACACCATAACCTTCTCATCTTCATGCCTGATATCCTGTGAGGAGCAGTGGGGCAGAAGATAGTGGGCCAATATCTGATCTTGCACTATGAGTGTGTCTTGCATTTGTTCCTGATCTGAACATCAACAAATGCTCCAAGCATTTTATATGAACACTTACAGTTAGACCATCCCACACCAGCTGTTTTCCTTCACTTTGGAGTATTCCAAGCATGTGGCTTTCTTGATTGAGCATGAAAAACATTGTCTCATCAGCCTCATCATCCACCATCTTCTGTACCAACTTCTCATGTGTAAGTCCATCCTTTTATCTTCTCCCTCTCTTTTTGAGATCCTCCAGCTTCACAGGAAAATATAACAAGGGGTGTGACAGAATTCTTTGTGCATGACAGACATATGACTCATCAGTTTTGAGGATGGCTTTCTCTTTGTTTGGACCAGCTCACGCTTCATCCAAGAACTTAGCAAGAGTGGCTACAGAGGGCTAATTGTCGAAAGCAACTGCCATGATCTGGTGCCAAAGTGCATTTTCTATTTCAACAATGGCAGTGGGTTTGCGATTACTGTGGTGTAGCTATACCTGAGGATGTCTCTGTTAGCCAGTTACATTGGAAAAGTAAGTACTGACCTGGACCATGATGTTACATTGACTTTTACCAACCAGCTTCTTGCATTGGTTGATTTGAGTTAGGGGTTAGGGGTTACAGGATTCCATGTTCAGGAATTTCCTTGGTTGAAAAAGCAGATATTACCGCAAAGCTTTGAGCTGTTGGCTGACTTTTCCTCTAGGGGTATTTTCCATGTATGGTCAGCCTGTCAGCAAGCAGATTAGCAGATTGGTGAGTGCTTGTTAATTTCCCAAAAATCATTTTAGTTCCTACTTTTGTAAAACAGTTCTAGTGAGTCAGCCTTATTATCTCAGAGGCTGTTGGTGTTCCCACTCGCTTATTACCTTCTCTGCTTTACCCAATCTACTGTTTTCAATGAGCATAATGAGAGCACCCTTTTCCCCTTTTTTGAAGAAAAGAGCATACCTGATGGCCCAGCAGACTGTCTATAGTGAGGGTCAAACCTGTTCTAATCATGGTTGTTCTATTGCACATACACTTGCATTTATGTTGCATTCATGTTTATTTATCTTTTACTTTACTTATTGAACCTATCTAAAGGGTCGGAACAAGTGAGACTCCTGATTGGGCTTATGTTGGTTGGGCATCTATAAAGAAAACATAAATCTGCAATGAGAGGAAAGAAGAAAGAAAAGAAAATGATTCAATATGGAGCCCTGACTCAGCAGCTTCAGAGGATGGGCTGTCAGGTAAAAAAACAGGCAGAGATCAGATATATTTTCTCTGTCTCCTCCATCCTCTCAATCTCCTGCTGTGAATGAACACAACAATATAATGTGGACCCTGTTCAATTCACCAGTGACTAATGAGCAGAGAAGGCATTTCCATGCCAATCTAGCAGCTGCAGAGAGATGATACAGGCAGACAAAAAATATTTCTTTTTCGGCAATGGGACCAAATCAAGATGGCCTGCACTAAGTGCAATGATCATTATAAACATCAAGCCACAGTAGCAAGAGAAACCTATCAAAGTAAGTATTACAACTTATTCCAAAGGCAAACTCAAAAAATGAGAGGAGAGAGCAGCCTATGCAAAAGGGGGTGATGTGTTGCCAGTCTGGCTGACTTTGGGTTATGGAGTCTTAGGAAAACCCAGGGTCTTTGGTGAGCTATTGGTATGTTTGATATTTCTTTCTCCTGGTGGGCTATTTTAATTCAGGTGTTTTGGTAGAAACTCTCCGACTTAAAGCCCCAGTTTGATGCTCATATAACTATTCCTGAAATTCAGAGAGAGGCTATGAAATATGCTATCACCCCGACTACAGGTTCATGGGGTGCAAATCTCAGAATACCAAGAGTTCATTTATGAGTGGAATACTGACAACTTCAGCCTTCAGAACATCACTATAAATGGCACAAAACAGTATGGTTCAGGGGTTGACCTTGATACAGAGGAAGTTGCAAAGCAGTATGGGTTAAGCAGGCCTTATCTCTTGAATGTCCATGGAAGGATAGTCACAAAGGCAGAGAATGGGGACATAAAGTGGGAGCCAAACAAGAAGACTGGATGTGTGCTTTGAGTCTCAATCTGCAGCACTGATTGGGAGCAATTGAAGTCCATGGACAGCAAGAACATTTTGAGTGGTTGATGTTGAGACTGGAGTGGTGACACTATTTGCAATAGATGGAAGAGGTGTATGGCGATTTCAAATAGCCTTTCACACAATCTGATGTTCACCCTGCTCAGTGACCTTGGGAGGCTGACCAGAGCATGGGAGAGGATGTATTGAACCAGTCAAAAGGATTTGTCCTGGATTTTGTATGCAGTGCTGAGTGGAATATTCTCCTTTCCAGCAGCTTCTGCAACACTCATCCCTGCCTGGATTGCACCAATGAAACAGTTCTTCTTTGGGCTATCATGGTGTGTATATGAGTTATGGACTGGGGGCATAGAGGGATGCACAATGTGGTAGGAAAGAAAAATGGTTCAATTTTATTATATAATATTTTCTCATTACTTATTACATCATCAAGTATACTGTAGAATATATTTTTTAAAATATGTGGTCAAACAAAGTACAAGGGGGAGCTTGAGAAGTGTTTGTCCCATTGAGTGATACCAGTACTTGACTATAGGACCAGGTCTGCATGGTGGTCCATCAATGTTGGCCAGTCTACTACAGTTGTCAGTTTCCAGAACAGCACAGAGCCCTTTCATAATACCTTTGTCTTCAAACATACTTGTGTATGTGTGAGGATACACACTTGGTGCTGTCAATATCACTACCTCCCTGCCTCAAAATGTCAGCCTTGGAATTTGTAACCACACCCAGATTAACTCTGCTTACACAGGCACTGTTTCAGGTTAAGACACTAACTTTATGGATGAAAGGGTTTTAATCAACAATTGATTGACTTTTTAAGTCCTGTGTTCTGGATGAACATTGTCTATGCTCAATAAAAGAGTTTGTACTTCCTTTTCTAGCTGCTTTTCTTTCTCATCTGTCAAGGATTTGAACTGATCAATGTGTTTCACCACTAGATCCAATTTGCTGATAAAGGTGTTGCTGGTCAGCACTTTGGCTCCTACTCCAAAGCATGCCTTGATATTCTTCATTTGTCACTGATGAGCAGAATAGGTTGGATCTTCTACAGAAGACCTCAAGGTAACCTTCACCAGTCACAGCATTATTAGCATTATTAAAGTCTGAATTTTGGGCTGACTTACTGCCCAGCTCTTGTTGCCCCACTATAGTGAAAGCCTGCAGCAACCAAAGCTTTCAGGACTTATTCAGCAATCTTGAGACTGTTCATTCTTGCCAGAAGTCTGCAGGCCCACTAGTTGTGCTACTTGTGCTACTTTTTTGTTTTTGTTTCCTGGATATTGCATCCATGATTCACCTGAAGGTCTAGAAACTCAGTCTGAAGCACACAAACCACCTGTAGTGCTTCTCCCACCCATCTCACTTGTGTGTTCTCCTTTTGACACAGCTGCACTAAATGTTGTGAGTAATTCACACCAACTTTATCCAATAGATCTGATTGTTGTCTCAGACAGATAGATATATCTGTGGGAGAAACTGCATCTGCCATCATCACCCAGTGAAAGTTCACAGTGATGTTTGGGTACTGGATGTCATTATAAAATTGATGTCATGCAAAGTGATCACTACTCCACAGCTCTACAGAGCAATGGCCAGGACCCTATATGTCTAAGTAGCTGATGGCTTTTCCTTGCTGGCCAACATGGCCCAGAATATCTAAAAGAGAGCCAGAAGCAAGGTGACAATTGTAGTCTGGAAAGTGATAACATAATCAACATAGGCCAATAAACTACTTGGGTCTGCCAAAAGTCAAGACCATGCCCCTGCTGCATATAATTATGTATATAATAAATTTTTTGTACCTATGTTATTTCCCCAGTGCCAGGGTACCCTCATGATACTCCAAGGAAAACCATTACCTACCACCAAGAAGATTTGGGCCAAGTTTTGACAAACTGGAAGTACTTCCAATTGGCCTTGCAGTAGATGTCCACCCAAAGTGACAGACCACATACAGCCCCTACTTGTCAGAATCACATGTCAGAACTGGCAAATGCCATTTAGGGAGCTAGAAAAGCTCATTACATTCCAATTAGGCAAAACAACAGTTCAGACACATTTGAAGAAAGCTAGACTGGATAGGAGAGTTGCACATTGGGTACCATATCTTACTAGGGCTCAGAAGAGACAGAGGAAAGAGTGTGCAAGGAAATACAAGGGGTCTTGGTGGGATCTGAGGATAAGAAGGGGCTGTTATTGGTATTGGATTATCCAGGGGTGCATAGTGGAGGTGTAAATGCACAACAGTATCAGGAGGAGGTTGTGGGAGGGAAGTTCTTGCAGTCCTGGGAAGAGATGAAGGCAGAGAGGGAGTATATTGACTTCCAGCAGGATAACACACCAGCTCATAAGGCCAAAATGACTCAGAGATGGCTTGTGGAGCAGAAGATCAAGCTTCTCCCAACTATGTGGCAGTAAGTCAAAATCTCCATGCTTTGCTAGACATTCATGGAAATTTATTGATGCCTACTGATGTGGATTATGTTGAATGAAGTGATGAAGTTGATGAAACACTTTCTCAATACTCAGTCCAACAAAATATACAAAGTCTGCTTTAGCACTCTAATTATGCTTGTTCTACTGCACATACACTTGCATTCATGTTTATTTATCTTTTACTTTACTTATTGAACCTACCTATAGTGTATGGGCATGTAGGAGTATGTAAAACACGTATTTTTGCATTAGATCACAATAGATACAAACAAACAGTAATTACTTACATGTCACAGAGAGTTGACACTTGAAACACATTTTCAATACAAAAGTTACTATTATCAACACTTTTGGGTGATCACAGTTAATTGCATTAAGTTCTAGTCATTGTTATTGATCAGTTTAGCTGGTAATACTTTGATATAGATTCTAACAACATTTGCCTGCTTATTCCAGAGCAGTCCTAAATTTTTAGCAATGTCATATTGCCTGATGTACAACAGAATAGAAGATATGTAAAGATGCACAAAGTTGTCAGATCACATAGAGTTGCAGAAACACATATCAGAAAATCATTGTGTTCTTCCAATTACACAAGAAAGATAGCCATAGTTTGTGTAGTCATGCCTTGCACTCTTCCCATCCAAGCAACATCAGAGGACTCAAGATATGACAAAAGAAAACAGAAAGCTCTGTTGCCCACAGCACTTCCACCTCAATGAGAAGTCTGCCATAATCTATGTGTGTAGGATAATACCCACTACCAGGCTTAGACAATTGTCTCTGTACTTTATGCACAAGTGGGCATTCCCATTAAAGAGGTTGGGGAAATCCTGAAGGTTCATGTGGCGAACCTTCTGTCTGCATAGATGTAGCACAAATTCTTTATTGGTGGCCACCAGGTCTGGTTATCTGAAGTCAGCTACAAGACCCAAATGCTAAGTGGACAAAAATACCTTGACTTCCACATGAACCACAATCAAGGCATTTGTTATGATATATCTTCCAATGAGCTTCTTGGCAGCCTCTGCCACAATACAAAGCACCACATGAAATGCATCTTTTCCATGTAATGTCACTTTTGTAGGCCTCTATGTGCATACACCGGGACTATGTCAGCTAAGATCACCACAGCTGTCAAGATAGGATATACCTGAGGATTCTCACAGCACCACCATGAGCAGTCTATCAACCAAAAGATGGCTTTCTACATCTCCAGTCTCAAAGCCATATTGTAGACATCCTCAAGGGTGTCTGACAGCAGCTGAAAAGAAGCTTGTATCTTTTCTGCATAGTGCAGAATTGCCTACCAACCTCACCTCAAAGCCTCTGGAGGTAAAGGCAAGCTTTGATGTCTGCCATTATGGAGGCATACATTTCCCACAGGCAACCAACAACAGAGAGAAAGCCTGCATCAGGCATCAGGCCCAAACTCGCAACAGTGAGAAGAAAGTCCCCTTTGACAGCTTCAACCAGTACTTGTACATGGTGCTGATTGAGTATGTCTCTTAAGACAGCAGAACAGATCAGGAGACAGTGTTGCTTGCTACAACTCAGCCATTAACATTCCAGCAAAGTTTGAGGATATCTGTGCTATGAGCTGAGCTTAGCAACTGTGCTGCATTCCTGTTCACCATGTCTATAGGTAGGTTCAATAAGTAAAGTAATAGATAAATAAATATAAATACAACATGAATGCAAGTCTATATGCAGTAGAACAAGCTTAATTGGAGGGTCAAAGCAGACTTTGTATATTCTGTTGGACTAAGTATTGAGAAAGTGTTTCATCAACTTCATCACTTCATTCAACTTTGCAACAATCAACCAGGGCAAGTGAGTGGTGTATACTGGTGCAAAGAAGTGTAAGCCACAAGGTTGTTCAATACATTTTACATATCAAGACTGTAATGAAACATCAGTAATACTTTAAAAAATCAGGACATGCTTTCTTAATTCATCTCTTATCCTTACCCTTCAGGTTGCTACCATTTGTATCTCCAGGTTTAATCACAACCTGTTCATGGTCAATATCTGGTGGACCATTCTCTGCTGCTACATTGACAGCCTGCAGAAGGGTGTCAACTTTCTGTGACATATATGTAAGGAATTACAGTTTGTTTGTACCTATTGTAATGCAGTTTGCTTGACCTCTTTAGATGAACTCTTGCCTGGAGAGTGATTTATGCAGCAATCAAGCAGGAAAACAACAAGTACAGCAAAGGTTATGCTACCACTGGTGTTGTCATATGCTTGTGTGTACAACACAAGATAGTGAAACCACATGGGGTAGTAGACCTTGATAAAGGTGAAAAGTGTTTGAAAGTGAGATAGAAAATGATGGGAGACTGAAAGGTAAGAGTAAAGGATATGCATCTGATTGTGTATTGTAACACATAATTAGAGTGTGATGGCAAGTTGGAAAGGTACACAAAATGTCTCTTCCACAGCAACACCAATCTTCAACAGCAACAGACACACTGATGTATCATGGATCAAAAATAGTGATATGCATAGACAAAGGATTCCCAAGATTTGGTAATGAGCATAACCAGCCTTATTATGTGTGCCATCCTTCCTAATTGTGATACACATTTCTTGCCAGCCAACAATGCTGCAACACTGCAGTTTAATTTTTCCAATCCAAATTATCTCTATTTCTAATTTGGATCTATTGAATCTACATAATAATTGCAAGATGTGTTCTTATAGTTCTAGTTATATATTAATACTTTACTTACCTTGGAACAAAAAATGAGGAGAGGGAGAAAGATGATGGAGGTAAAGCAAGAGTAATTGAATTCCAAGTCCACTTAAGACACATACTTTGGTGTAATGATTTAGCGTTGCTTGCAGACTGGAGCCATTATGTAATGGTTCCCTTCTAGAATTGTGAACCTCATTGCAGAGCCAGCAGAAATGACAGTGATGGAAGTTTGAATCAAAATGGGAAGAGTTACACATGTAACTCTTTCATGCTTGACCTTATACTATCAACCATAGAATACCCTTGGACATTTGATAATAATTTGAAATGAGGCTTGCACCAATAGGCATCTTAAGGTAATCTGTCTAAAATACAAGAATGCCAAGTGGCCCTACCTTTGCAATGGTCCAACATAAATAACATTCCACAGCAATCTGTCATTTTCAGCAAGACCTTGTCTAAAGAGTCTTTCAAGAACTTGCTGGAGAATATATGAGTAAGTAACCAGTGTATCACAAACTTGGTTTCCTTAGTCTTACTGGACAGAAACAGCCCAGTCAATGGATGGGCTGTGTTATGAACTCTGACCCAGAGAGACAGTTGGTAGATATGGTTCTACATGGTTCCTCCCAAGGGTCTAATAACATATGTCATAATGCCATGATGTACATTCTAATGGACAAGGTAGTAGCAATCCATATTGAACAACTGCTACCACCTCTTTCAACTATCAGATACTGTCATGGAGAACCCATGAGGGCTTGATGTGATATCACCCTCTGGATATAATTCAGCTTTAAGACACTCTAATAAATGAATTTCATCTTCAATAAGAGATATAAAAACCTTTAGGGGCCAACTCTACCAGCAAGGATCTATGGTTGATGCAAAGCATTGGATTGACACACAGCCAGATGAGATACCAAAAGTCTATAATGTTGCTCCAGATTGCAGTGTTGTTCATCCAAATCCTGGCCAAGGCAAAAGCTACTATTCACTTACATTCTACACCACTTGAAATAGGTCAAGATTTGCCAAAAACAGAAAACAGAAAAGTAAGTGGCCTACTTCTGCAAATCCTAATATGTTACTAAACTCTGATACTAGCTATAAACCAGAGTTTGAATGACACCCTTGAGATTTACACACCCAATTCTAGAGAGAACCTTTATATACTGCTCTGATGCTAAACCCCCTAATATTGATCACCAGGTCAACTCTGTATAGGAGATTTACCCTGAGTGGCCATCATATCTGATCAGAATTTCATTGGTTTTCTTAGCCT
Source organism: Paramarasmius palmivorus (assembly GCA_037176845.1). Classification (NCBI taxonomy): domain Eukaryota; kingdom Fungi; phylum Basidiomycota; class Agaricomycetes; order Agaricales; family Marasmiaceae; genus Paramarasmius; species Paramarasmius palmivorus. The sequence continues at coordinate 228,228 of JAYKXP010000001.1, read as the reverse complement.
TGGCTTGCAATGGGAAAGGACAGACCACCTGAACAGAAAGGCAGGCACTTGAATCTCAGATGATAGAATCAGTAATGGAAGATCTCTTAAAACCTACATGACAACTCAAGGGGCGTAAAGGCTTTCCTGAATGATGTCAGTGACTTGTCCATGGACACCCCTCAAAAGGCATACATCCACCAAATTACACTCTTTTATAAGAATGGCATACCAAATGTGCTGCACTTTTCATGCAACACACAAATGAAGAAGAGAGGTGCCACAAAACAATGGTGACTGAGAGCAACAGTAAAAGGAATGAAGAAATGCAGACCACTGAGGAATTTCTCATCCTAGCGCCTTCACCTGGAGATGACATTGCAGAGCAGAAGGTTGACAAGAGCATCAGAAACAGACTTTTCAACAATAGTGAAAGAGAGCTACCTGAGGATGTATGTCCACTACAACTACAGTGTGTTAGAATCTATATCAAAGTATTACCATTTAAACTGATCAATAACAATGACTAGACTTCAATCATTGCTAATGTATATCTAGAATCTCATGTGCATTGCAATGCTACCTGAATCAAGCATTGCCTCTGCCCTTGTTACTTCATCCTTGTCATCCTACCCCCAGGTGAGCATCTCTCTCTCTCTCTTTCTGTCTTCGTTCATTGATTCTGCCATCTGTAGCAGACAAGTATGCCTACTGTGTTATTCTTCTCTTCTTCTGTTCTTCTCTGCCAGAGGTAGTGGACTCTGCATGTATGTATGTACTGTTGTTATGGACTTTTTCTTTTACAAGGAATCTTTTCAGCTCATTTTTTTAATTCTTTTCTGTTCTTTGTTGTTTTGTCATCACCCAGGCACAGTTTTTTTCCTTCTTCTGTGCTCTGGTGTGTTTCATTGCATAGCAAGCAAAGCAATAAAGTCCAACCCTAAAGGGCGGATTTATTTAAGGTTAGAAAAGGTGTTGAGGGTGCAATGCACTCTTGTTGTCCTACCTCTTGACAACACAGAGGATCAACACCTCACATGTACAAGTATGTTGACAGTGCGTAGCAGTACAACAATTCAATGAAAACGGCCATACTTGAGCAATACCTCAATGTAAATTCCCAGATGTTTGTATAGTACTGAGCTGGCAGTCATCAGTAAAGAAGCCAATACCAGAAATCTCAACACTCTATTTCTACAAGCACATATGTTCAACATATCAATGTCAAGATCCATTCACTATCCCAACCAAGTTATAAACAGTATACAGCTTTAACATCTAACCTTCAACTCTTGCTCTCATTGTCAATGTAGTAGGTATTCTTCCACGCCTTTTCGAACACTTCATTCATGACACCTGCAAAGTGAGGGTTCATGTCGGAGTGTATTGGTAATACCACTTAGTTTCGGTGAAATCACCTACTACTATGACTGCTCTCAGTGTACAAAAGCACTCTACTGTGGCGTAGTTGTGCAAGTGTGGTTCGGCGTGATCAGAGTTGCCGCGCTTAGAGATATCTACTCAAGCATTGGATCAAGAGGGGTGAATTCACTTCGTATCAGGTGAATTCACTTGAGATCTGGTAATATCACTTCAGTTCGTTGAAGTTCTAGTAATGTACACCTTATATAGGTTCGGTACAGGTATGTGGGTGCTTCTATAAGTGTTTTATATGCTCCAAGGGCTATATGGAGCTGGTCTTGAGCTCAGTCTACACTGCCTTGAGTTGTATGACTCTACCAAAGTGAAACTACAGCACAACTGCTGGAAGAACAGCCACCAAAACTGTCTTCTGTAAAGTATGCAAGCAAGGAAGCTCAGCTACCAACACTGAGGCCTTCTCTACAATACTAAAGTGCTACCCAATGGTAAAAACACCTCTTGAACGTCACCAAAATGATCTAGTACAAAGTTCCCCAAGTGATAGAAGTGCAGAGCAATACACAAAGCCAACAACTTGGTCTTTATCACAAAACTCAAGCTCTTGTCTGCAATGTGACCTCAACTAGTCTTCTCAATAAGGCTAGGGCCTGACCTGAGTAGGATTCTGATCGACAATAGCAATCTATTGGTGCGATAACCACATACAACACTCTAGCATTGACATGGGGGACAGAAACCTCTCTTCCCTCTACAAAACTGGCTTGCTTTTATACTGTACAAGGTGAAATCACTGGAATAATAGGTAATATAACTCGGAAAATGGATGGAACACAATGGAAAAGGGTGGGAGAGAGAGATAAGACGAAGAAATAGACATATCAGGGAAATCTAGAGGTCACAACGTCCATATAAGTCGTTTTGAGTGTGACAATAAATATCATATTCTATATTTAGGCCCAGGAGTTGAATCCTGTGCCTGTGGGCCGTCGTTTAGCCTTGTAGAAATTTTCCTCTTCATGTGCCAAGGTATCTATCCACCAATAGGACACATTTCCGAAGTGATAGCACTCTCTTGGTGCTCAGTCAGCCAAAACCTTGGCTTAGATAGGTTATTTCAGTGTCCCAAATCGGTTGGAACACTCTATAGATGGTATATCTGACATATCTGCTTCCATTTATTTGAAATTCAGGTGTTGCCATTGTTGTACAGCTTTTCCTGATCATAGGAATAACTTTTATCCATGAGTCTAGACTTGGTCTGAATCTGCACAGCTTTATTGGACCATTTAGACCGGCTTTGCCATTTTGTGCGTCATCCTGATTTGTCCCCTGAACCCTTGCAGCCCACTGGTGGTCAAAACGAAGTGAAATCACTATCCAAAATAAAAGAGTCCCTTGGGTATAAGGTCTAGGAAGTTATTAAGGTGTCGTACAAGGTGAAATCACCTCTGTACTTGCTCCCTACAGGTTTCCGGAGGCAGTCGTCATTACTAGACTGCTGATACGACTACTAGTAGTGGCCAGATACCCATGTGTGGCGTACCATGTAACCATTCTCTACTAATATCACCTCAGTAGTGACCATCCTGACTTTGACTAGCTATTCAGGGCTCATACTAGTCCTTCTATAGCCATAATCCATGAATATTAAAGTGATAAAGGTGCAATAATGCAATTGAAAAGTAAGGTTTAAAAGTCAGGCATATTATTGGCTCATATGGGACCAAGCTCATCCTTTTTTGCTGCTGACCCTGTGTCGGGCCCCATCTATTCTCTCTGGCTCTTGTACTATAACTGCCTCAATCAGATTGGGATTCTTTTAAAGGATACAGTCAGGATAATAAAAAACTTTTTTTCCCTGACACTCACAATATCCTCCCATCTTCTTCTTTTTTCATGCCTCCCATCACTGTGACCTTTGCAAGGAGTTCAATAAGATCTTTCCTATCAAAGGTTATGCCATTTTGGTTCAATCCTAGGTCTCTTGCCAATACATGCAAGGTTGACACTTGCAACAAGTTGGTTGGAACCAACAGCACTGTCTCTTTGTGCAGGGACATGGTCGTGAGGAAAGCGTTTGAATAAGCTTTCTGATGAATAAACACAACACTCAAAGAATGATGATTACAATACTAACTTCTCCACAAGAGTTCCTTCTACAGCTTGGTACACCTGCTTGCCTATTAAATAAACAGGAAGGTCCAAGTGGTGAATCTAGCACACTGGGAAAAAAATTACAAGTCCAAGGACCAATTGATAATGCAAGTGGAACAAGAGAATTATTCAAGAGAGAGCCAGACACAAGATGTTGTGGGAAGACTGGAACCATTTTTCTCACTGATGTAAAGAAAGTGCATCTATGCTTCCTCTCACCACCTTTGCTCTTACCCAGCTAGCCTCTCTCCCTTCATCATCATGCATGCATATCATACAAGATCCACAGTGAGGAAAAAAGAGGCAGTGCCTACTTGTCAGAGTCACATGTCAGAACCAGTGAATGCCATTTAGGGAGATAGGAAAGCTTGTTACACCCCAATTAGGCAAAACAACAGTTTGGACACATTTGAAGGAAGCTGGACTGGGTAGGACAGTTGCATGTCAGGTACCATATCTTACTAGGGCTCAGAAGAGACAGAGGAAAGAGTGTGCAAGGAAATACAAGGAGTCTCAGTAGGATCTAGGGTTTCTACTTGCTTGCTAATGCTACTAGCTGCTTAGCAGCAGCTAAGCTGTTAATTTTACAAAAAGTTTTCAAAATTGTTTTTTGTACACACACCTCTTAGCACTCTCATATACCCCTCTAGTATTCATTTGAACATAAAAGAAATCAAATCTAGTGATGTGGAACTCCAGAAAGTGGTCCAGAAATGTGGAAATGTGGCAGTGCATTAGGTGCCCATGACCTCAACTGACAACTCTGCCAACTTTGGCCTTGTCTTACTCTTATGGTTTGCTTTTTTTATCTTACATAATGGTCCTATATGGTCTTCAGATTATTTAAAGTAGGTAATTAAAGTTGTTGTTATCCTTATTTGCTTAGCTGCTAACAAACAATAGCAAGTTTAGCTGCTTCAAGTAAAGCAATTAGAAACCCTAGTGGGATCTGAGGATCTATTTCAATGAGTGCTACGTCTATGCCGATAATGACAAGGGAAGGGTCTATATAACTCGGAGTCCTGATGAAGAATTTGACAAGGACTGCTTAGTACCAACATTCAGGTCTCAGCCGCGTATCATGGTTTGGGCATGCATTATAAAGGAGAAGAAGGGGCCATTATTGGTATTGGATTATCCAGGTGGGCATGGTAGAGGTCTGAATGCACAGCGGTATTAGAAGCAGATTTTGGAAGGGAAGTTCTTGCAGTTCTGGAAAGAGATGAAGGCAGAAAGGGGGATATCAAGTTCCAGCAGGATAATGCACCAGCTCATAAGGCCAAAAGCACTCAAAGATGGCTTGTGGAGCACAAGATCAAGCTTTTCCCACATCTTTCATCTTCCTCTGACCTTAATCCTATTGAGCCTATGTGGCATGAACTCAAAGAGGGTATTCAACAACTTAAAGTAGCCATTGAACAGGTCTGGAGAGCAATCAGGATCGAGAATATTGATAGATACATAGATCAGATGGATGATGTTGCTAAAGCTATATTGAAGGCTAAGGGAGGCCATACAAAATATTAATATTCTAATATGACTCACTTGTATATTCTTAGGTACTACCCTTGGGTATCTACCAGAAACATAGGGGTCTGGAAAATTGGCATCATCTACAGATCACAATTCCAGGGTATCATGGCTTTCAGCAGACCTGAGTAGAAGGTGGTGTTGTCAATGGAAAGTCCATCTCGACATGAGAGGATTCAGCAACTTGAAGGTGTTGAATGAAGTGATGAAGTTGATGAAACACTTCTTTTATACTAAGCCCAACAAAATATACAAAGTCTGCTTTGGCACCCTAATTATGCTTGTTCTATTGCACATACACTTGCATTTATGTTGCATTTATATTTATTTGTCTTTTACTTTACTTATTGAACCTACCTATGGTGTATGGGCATGTAGGAGTATGTAAAACACGTATTTTTGCATTAGTGGATGGTACTTTAATGCCTTGAGCAATCCACTGTGAGGGTACCAGAACAAAATCACTGAAAACCAGTCATTTTGACACTAATTGTTGTGTTCAGAATCACACTAGTACATCATACTAAGTACTATATGGGCTTGGTATCACTACTAGGAACCTAGTAGTGCACATATGACAAAGGATAAGATAGACATGCACTGCGTAGTAAATACTAGCTGTGTGCACATAGATGTTGATGTTGTTGTTAGCCCTTATTGTGCTAGGATACACGTTAAAAACTGTAGACTGTATCTATATTCTATTATCAGGCTGGAACCTTACAAGGACATGCTACTGTACACAGTAGACTTCCTAGTAGGTCATATGGCTACACTATAAGTGCACTATGGGACATATGGGATGGGAAAGTGAACGATGACCAACTACCACAGCATAGAAGGACCCTAGAGAACAAATCAGAGCTATATACCAAATACAGTAGAAGCTAGAGGTGTGAGTCACCCTCGAGAGCAAAGTCGCCTGGATTAGAAATGTCCAGGTAACTGGGTCATCAATACAAGGACCATATGGGGGCTTAACAGCTTTCCCATATTGATCAGAATATCCCTCGAGCTTCAAGTTGGCATTACTACTGCTAGTGCAGACACTAGTGAGGGGCATATAGTCCTACAGTGCCTCCCAAAAAAATGTGTCACGTGAGTTCAACGCGTCTTTTTGTGTTCTCACGCAAAATTGCCCAACAGATACAGTTCTTTCGGTGGTGGATAATATGCAGTACTATAGTGTATTATACCTAGTTTACATAGGAATATATACCAGTAATTCAGAGCGAGTTACTGGGGAAAAAACATTATTCCAATAATAACCTGCTCCGGAGATGTTCCGAACAAGGAAGTTGCGAAGTGAATTTTGAGTGACTATTTCATGGTTTATCTAATATTTGGTGTTCCACCCCTTTGCCTTAATCAAGGCTTCCACTCTGCGAGGCATTGATTCATACAGGCTCCGAATGAAATCATCAGAGATCTGTGACCATGCCCATACCAAAACCTCCCATAACTCATCCTCTGTACGAGGTGGTGGCTCATGTGTGCACGCAATACGCTCCAGCTCCGCCCAGATGTGCTCCTGAATATTCATGTCTGGACTGGACGCTGGCCACTTGAGCTGAGCAATATTTTCCTCCAAAAACCACTCCTGCACAACCCTGCCCATGTTCTTTCGATCGTTGTCATGGGCATAGATGAAGTTGTCACAATCAATCTCAAGGTCTTCGAGGCTTCCTAGGAAGTCTTCCTCCATGATTTGACGCAAAAGAGGCCCGTCCAAGTTGCCGTGGATGTGCACGATACGTCTGAGTCCGCGGGATGTGATCATTCCCCACACCACAACTTTCCCGCCTCCATGCTTCACCATCTTCTCGGTATTCCTCCAGTCCAATGCTTCCCCTGGCCTTCTCCAGACGAACTGACCATGCCTTTCACTGAAAACCTCAAAAATAGACTCATCCCCAAACCCCATAGATTCCCAATCTTCCACTGTCCAATCTCTGAAAATCTGTGCCCACTCTATCCGCTTCATACGGTTCTGCCGTGTGATGAGAGGGACTTTTCTTCGCCGTAAACCACAGAGACCAATGGAATGAAGAGCTTGGCGGAGCGTATTCTCACAAAGATGGGGGAAATAGCGGTTGCAAAGGTCTCGAACATTACTGGCCTTGCGAATCCGAAGCAATCATGTGGCATAGTGAATGTCCTGTGCTGTCAATTTAGGTTTTTGCCCTCTCCCAGGGGTCTTCCCATAGAAATTCGACTTTCCCCTCCATTTTCCATACAGATGGTTTATCTGACTCCTCGACCCACCACCAAGGATCTGAGAAACTTCAGCGGCAGTGTATCCTTGATCCTTCAATGTCACAATTCGAGCTCTTGTTGTTGGAGTGTCGAGTCTGACCATTGATTTGATGTCAGAAGAAACATCAGGGCTGTTAGAAGTTGAGAGATAGCGGTGTTGGTTGAAAATTGCCCTCAGAAGGGGCGAGGCATACTAAAATTTACGCGACATGTCATCATCACGTTATTGCATCAAAGTGAGTGCCGACATTATTTGGTGGATTTTGGCAGTAGAATACACAGTATCTCTACAATAATATACACTATTGTACCACAGAATAAGGCCTTTAAATACACACTATAAAAACCCAGGAGTCCCTACTGGATCACGGTAAATTTGGGGTAGAAGTGGAATTTCGGCGCTAAAAACACATGACGCATTCTTTTTTGGGAGGCACTGTATATCAAGGAAACAGATAGGATTCTGGTTCCGGGACTGTCCTAGGACATAGAAAATATAATATAGAACAATAAGGGCACAGAGCCTACCTTTCTCAGATACAAATCTGAAGTGTTTTGGTCAAGATTGGACTCCTAGCAAGTTCCAAGTAGAATAACTATGTCTTAGCACCAATATCCAAAACATACCATGCAGAACAGCGCCTCCACACACCACTTCCTAGCAACCAAAAAGTAATATTACTTGCAGACCTGCAAAATAATGTCAAATTCCGACCAATATATATCCAAACATTCCTTTTCTGGTAGATATTTACTTCATATGGACAGAATCCTCTCCTCATTCTCATTTCCTGCATAGTTACTCTTACTTTATCGTGTCCACTTTCACTTATATGTAAAATATGTACACTTGTGGGTATATAAGCAGCAGGGTTTCCTCTAGGAAGCTCTCAAGCAATTACCCCGCTATATACATGGCCCTAGTGCACAATAGCAAAGTTCTTGTCTTCTATCATTGACCATAGAGGCAACATGTGCTTAGAACATAAACTTAGAAAATAAACCTTTGAAAAGCCCTTCTCTATATTGAACTAGAGTTGTGAAATTAGAACTTGGAGATATCCATAGGACAGAGCTAGTTCATCATAGGTCTTTACCCTCGTCAGGTTCGATAGGTTATTTTGTGTCATAGAAACGTATAGGAATAGTTAAAGATAGGTTTATAGGTTGGCTCACATCATCTTGATTATATCAAGACCATATCATCATATTACATTGTTTCATTCATCACTCGTACACTTCTCTTGTGTCCTAGTGAATTGTAGATGTTCAACTAGTGTGCTAGTTGATTTCTTATGTTGATTGTATGGATCCTTTAACAATGTCAAACCCCACTTGCACAACTTGGCATATATATTTTGCTCATATACAAGTGTATTATAAGCCTCACACTGAATGTCATTGAAAGACAAGTTTAAGAAATTGTTGTCCATAACTTGGTTGGAAACAATGTTGAACATCAATTCCAGCAATACATTAAGCAGTAGCATGGCATGAACAGGACCATTCAGGTTGACACCACTGGTGTGAAGGTGCTCAATAAGTGTCCACAACTTGGTAATCTCAGGCAAAGGGTGAGTTGCACCAGAGACCTTGTAGTTGACAGCTTCTCTGAAGTCAGCATAGATAACACCAGGACCAGGCTTGTCATAAGCTTCCTGAAGGGCAGTCCAGAGCTCTGCAGCAGTTGACTTGGGTGCCTTGTGATAATGGAGTGAATGAGCTAGGTGAAGGCAGATCATGCCAATAGCCTTGTCACTCTCCTTGTCCTAGTCCATCTGCACATGGACATTGGCCAGCAAGACCTGAGTGTCCTGGAGTATAGAAGTGGTGTTACCACTGCCATCTGTAGCAGAAATGACTGTGGGAGCATCTCTAGGATGCTCTACACCACCACTGACAACATGCCAGCAACCTTCAGCATGGAGAAAATTCTCCATTTTTGGCTTTTAATCAAAAAAGTTGGGGCCAGTGAGCATGGGGACAAGACTTTCAATAGCGGAGGGAGACATTGCAATATCTGTGTAGAAAACACAATCAGCATGTCATTCTGAATGAAAAACAGAGCAGCCACAGGGCACTAAGTTTAATGAGAAACATCCATACAGGACATCAAAGATGTCTCCGGGATCAGCCTTGTCATTAATGATGACAGCAATGCCAACAGGTAGGCAGTGTGCCTATGATTGCTGCCATTACAGCGCATATTGATGCAGCCATCAAGCACAAAAATAAATGCAGCTATTGAGCGCAAAAATTAATGCTGTCCAGTTAGGCACAATCATAACAGCACTCCAGCTGCTGCTGCTAAAGGCGCTGCCAGGGCACAACTACCTATGCAGTGTATAGTGGCAACAATAAACACATACCTGTGTAGAGAGCTTGGAAGGCTTAGCATAGCAAGTAATCAGTAGAAGCAATGATTAATTGTGCAAGAAAAAGAGTGTATTTATATACAAGATTTTATCTGTACTACAAATAAGAAAATGGATGTAACTAAAGAGTGTACAGGCATAGCCCAGGGATACATCAATAACAGCTGTAAGTGTGCATATACGTAACATAGTCTGTAAGTAACTTCCAACAGCTTGTGCTTCACATTTCAGACAATAAGTATGTTACTTACAGCAACAAGGAAATGGCCAGGAAAGCCTTCATTGTTGCTATAGCTAGTTGGAAAGCTAGCATTGTGGTCATGGGCAAGTTTGTTCTGGCTTATAATGCCCTTCCAGAGAAGGAAGGTTTCCTTTATCTGTAATACAGCATCGTGAAATGTTGGAATTCTAGAACAATCTATACTTACATCTACATATGCTATATCTTAGAATATCTCTTGACCTGCTCATATCGTTTTGTCTAACCCACTTACTTACAGAAAGCCACAGTTATTTCTATTGTGTCTATACTAGCTTGGAATGGGTCGGTGTAATCCACTGACGGGAACAAGTTTGTACAATGGAGCTCTTGGCGTAAGCAAAGGTTGTTTATAGTGTAGGCAAGCAAAGATACAGGTGAAAGTACAGTATTCAATGGCAGCAAGTTACAGCAGGCTAAATTCTGTCGGTCAAGAGCGTTCCGAGTCACCTTGTACTGTAAAATAGGGTCAGCGTTGTGATGTGTTGGAGAGAGTAATATACTTGCGAAAGATAATCTCTGAGCCCAGTGCGTAAAGGGCTCTTGCCTCGGATTCAGTAAGCTTGACGGTGGGCGAGCAGGAGTCGGCGGGCGGCATGGTTACGATGAACTGGACGCCCATGGGAGGGCCGGAATTGTCGGAGTCCAATTGACACCTGACAATGGTTGACTGAATCTGAGGAGAGAGTTAGTTTGATGCGAGAGCAAGACAGAGGAAATAAGCACCTTAGCGTCCCCTTTTCTGACAGCGGTTATCTTCGAGAGAGACAAGAAAGCGCTATAAGCAACTGCAGCAGGTGGAAACACCTGAAGCGACTTGAAGAATTCTTCAGTCCTAGAAGTCTTGAGTCCGCAGTCGAGGGTATTCACCAGGCTCCACAGCTCCAAACGCAGGCCGTGAAGCTCTTTGTGAGTCAAGGTGAACAGAGGAAGATAGTTTTTGTCGAGGAAGGGATCAACTGCAAAGCAGCTGGGGTTCACGTTCTGCAAAGGGAGGTTGACTTCTCTCGGAGGTCTGCTTTTAAGAATGCTGTAAAGCGACGGTGCCACAAGATATGTTTGAAACAGGCAAGGTGCCTTCAAAAACTCGACGTGAACAAAGGGGATGCCGTTTCCGGGAAATACGAGTTGCCAGGAGTGAGCTCGCAACATAGAGCGATGACCTGGGGTAAGGAATTCCGGAACATCGAATGGCCGCAAAGGTATGGCAAGGGTATGCTCGTCGCCGACTTGATGAGGAAGAACAGTGAGGTCCCGAGGATATTGGAGGGGATCGAAGATGGTGAAGTCGGGATTGAAGGTGATCTTGGTACTGCTGAAGTAATGAGACCTCGTTTTGACGTTTCTTTTGTTTTGTTGAGTAGAATCTATAGCGGTGCAGTACCTCAGCGTGAGCTCAGGGTAGAGCATGCACATTTCGCTTGATGAAACAAAGCACATCATCATTGCTGAGGGCAGGGTTAGTCACTGAGAACAGAGACAAGATACCTGGTGCTTACTACAAGAAGTATTGAGAACAAGATCCAAGGCGTGTGTTTTGGTGACAACCAATTCCACCACCCTCCCGTCATCTCTGACCATGCGAATGACCTTGGCGACGACGTCTGTATCGCTGGATGTCGAAACTGTCGGTTTTGTTGCCTCAGTCGTGCCGGCGTTGACAATCCGATAATCCTCCTCTTCAAAGAAGGCAACAACTTCGGTCTCATAGCGAAGAGGTATACCTACTTGAAAGGGAGCCCCTCCTACTTCTCTGGTGAATGCTTGGAATGCTGTGGTGCCGATGACGAGGGCGCATGTATAGTGTTGAAGAGTACGCCATTTGAGGACAGACGATGGTCGGATGAAGCGATGGACGATTGATTCGTATGCCGAAGTGCAGCGCTGGATGACCACACTCTTCACATCCTGTCTCATCTGCCCGCTTACCAGATCCTGCATGGGTATTTGCGTAGCTAAAAGAGTTGCATGGCGATCAGAGCTGACAGCTGCGGGCTATGTTGAGCTCGAGAAACTGAAGGAGAACGGAAAGACGCACATGGAATCCCCAAAAGCACTTTCGATTATCGTCATCTTCTCTGTTGAACGGTGGTCTCGAGCGTCGGAGGCAGATTTGGGTGTTTCTTTGGAAGGGAAAGGAGGAAAGGGAAGCGAGATGGTGGTTGGAAGGAGGAAGCAAAAGAGGCAGGCAAGCAGCACCAGCCTTTTTTATGGTCTCTGCATACCCCAGTGAGGCCGAAAAAGCAATACAGAAGATACCAAGAAGGAAATGTGGAACAGATCGTGAATAAGTGGCGAAGGAAGCTGGTCATCAGGTGTTACTGTCAATGTGAAAGAGTGATGTACAAATTTCCGGTGATCAATGATCTTCCCAATGTTGATCTTGCGAGACTTTTACCGGTCCATGTCTGCTTGCTGAACGTATCTACGAGTAACGTTTGGCTGAGACCGGCATTCGAGGAGGTTGTACATGAAAGAGCTGCAGATGGTCGTCCTGTGAGCGGTACAGAACACGTGTGACAGTCTGATACGTCACCCAGGCTAAAAAAGGCGGATCGTCGAGCTTAAAAGATAGGTGATTGAACCCACTGAACAGTCTTGCAGGTTTGTGGAATTTTTATTATTTGTCTGCCCGATTGAGAAACGTACGTGTTAATTGAATGAACGTTAGGATACATTCTACTCTATTTTGTCATATCTAGTCCAGTACCTTCCCCGTATCTGCTGTACAGTGTTCCCAGCACGGTAGAGTGTACCCCTTCCGGGTTTTACAAATCTTCTCACCTGCCCTCATGTCTCGAAGCAACCCAAATGCAACCTGCTTGGTTCTTAAGGAGAAGAGGTGAAAGTGCTATGGAAGGTGCAACTGTAGCAAGAGAGGAAGGAGGCGACGGAAGAGGTTTCCGCGGATGTAAACTCTGATTAATTATACTGTTTTCCAGTAAACCAACAGTGGTGTCTTTCCGAAAGTGAGGTGGTTGTTTTAGCCGTTGCTCCGAGTGAGGAGCATTCTAGGATGTATAGAGAATCCCATAAAGATCCTTCAAGCGAAGCCACTGTTGCATCTGAGCAATGATTGACCTGCAGGACTATTGAAGCCTCAAGGTGTCTGGGGCGTTGGTATCCGTTGAGCATGTTTGGAGTTTCGTCGATTCTGTGACGTGGCGAGTTTGTGGCGGGAGTATTGTCGATATGGAGGGTATGTTAACCGGGGAGCAGAGTAGGGCTGAAGTTACAGGAGTGCGCAAGGGTGTTGTTGGTTGTAGTGAAATTGCGCATTAGTCGAGGGCTTTAAGGTCTTTCCCTAGGTGGAGTCGAGGTGATGAGAGCAGGAAACGGGTAGAGCTGTTAACTACGTATCTTCTATTCGTGATTCAGGCTGGAAAATACCTACTGCGAGCAGTCAAATTGTTGAGATCGGCGAGCATGACGCGTAATTTTTCGCTAAGAGATGGTTTAGCGTGCACCCAGGGTCAGTGGACTACAGACAGGTACCTAGTGCAACCTTGGAAAGAATTCAAGCGTATTGAAAGTTTATATTCAGAGGCGCATAGGTTAGGTGTTGAAGAAAGAGGTGGTGGTAAGGGTGGAAGAGTGACTGCCACTGGCACTTGACCTCTTTCAAAAACAGCCATGTCTTTCGTCCATTCACAGCCTATAGCGGTACGCCCTACTGCACTCAGGGATTGTATTGGGTTTTGACATTCCTCTACATAGCTCTACCACTAAACTGAACCAGTCAAGAGGTTGAACGACTATCCGGAATCCTGGTATGTCCATTAGTCTCAGCTTACAATTTTCATCACAGCTCACTGAACCTTCACCTAAACGTGTATTACAGAATTCGTATCTCACACAGTTTGCCACGCAACCACCCTCATGTTTCATCTATCGCCCGTATACTGTCATAGGTGAGTGTGGAAGCTGTCGACATCCCAGTGCCAACACACTCTTGTCGATCCCGACCTACTTGAACGTCTCCAGTTTCATCCGGTCTTTCCCAGCAAGACGTGAAAAAAAAACCCTGCTGGATTACGAGGTGAGGATTGGCTCAGATACGCGCACGGTAGAGACGACTCGGAGATAAGAATGTTGGCTATACAGGATATCATCCAGGGTTGCTGCTCCGAGTGACTATTCTTCACCCGTACGGGCGCCCTTTTTATAAAAAAGTGTGAAGAACCTCATACATGTTTTTTTGCATTATTTCAGGACAATTCTTCGGCACAGCCACATCACCTTCCAAGTTGTAGAATGCCTTTTTAAGGTGTATTATGCACTTATAAGGCCGAGTTTTTAATAGGAAATGATATTCCCACACTCTGAGGCAGGCTAGTTTTGTACAATGACTGCTTTTTTAAAAAATGTTTTGTACAAATGCATAGCAGGCTGCTTTGGTGGCTTCCTAGAATAGCAAGGGTGGTTTCCACAGCTTCTGAGGTCGCTTTTTTGGGCGCTTTTTTAATGGGGAGAAAATTCCCACACCCCTGGGATGCTCCCTACTCCGCTTTTGGCTTCCCAAAATGGAAGGTGGCCTTACCTCACTATTTTTCAATGCATTGGGGGGCTATTGGGGCATGCTGGGGGGCTATAAAACTCGCATTTTTGAGGGAATATGTTCCAATATGTTCTAAAAGCATGCCCCTGCAATTGGGGGGCAGGGGAATGCAAAAAAAGCGGTCCAAATATGGTAATTCAGGAAAATGGCCTATTGGATCTTGGGCTACAGGGCAGATATTGACATGGGGTAAGTTGGAGGACCTAGATACATTAAATACAAGCCTGGGGACACCCAATAGTACATAGATTAGTGGGATAATGGTGCTTAAATATCAAAAATACTGAAAATCTCCAAAATTGGGGGAATAAAATTACAGGATGGGATGTAGTGTAGCTAGAGCTTAGATATTGTGGATGAGGGATGATATATATGTCCCCTTGCTTCATTTACAATCCTGGAGAGCTGCCTATTTTTCCAGATTTATTACAGCTAAATTCGCTTTTTTTGGACATTGGTAATACTACACCACAGGGAATGATTGGGATGGGCTAATTCTTGTTCATAACCCACTTTAGTATGTATAGATGACAACTACATAGCTGCCCAAGCACTCCTGTATGTGCAACACCTTGTTCAATCCAATGTATTGTACAGTTATGTAACACAGGCAGTAGTAGATGAACAGCACCTCAGGGAAGCATCCCAGCACCATGGGGAGTTCATAATCGAGTTCAGGCACCCAAAATACACTTTCCTACCATGAAAGGACATTTTCTGAATACATCTGTATGTTGCTACATAAAAAATACATGAAAAATCGCATTTTTAGGGGTTTTTTTGTACTGGAGCATGGGGATTGCTCCTAAAATCACCAAAAATGAATGAGAGACCGTTCACTATGCATAGAACAGGAATATCAATTGCCTCCATGGATCCCATGACAGGAATCCTTATGCCAGATGCATCAATTCTTGCACAATTACAGAAAACATGTAATATGAATGTAGTATTGCAGGGATTGATCTGGGGGCTTGGGGAACCAAAAATGCGATTTTTCATGTATTTTTTATGTAGCAACATACAGATGTATTCAGAAAATGTCCTTTCATGGTAGGAAAGTGTATTTTGGGTGCCTGAACTCGATTATGAACTCCCCATGGTGCTGGGATGCTTCCCTGAGGTGCTGTTCATCTACTACTGCCTGTGTTACATAACTGTACAATACATTGGATTGAACAAGGTGTTGCACATACAGGAGTGCTTGGGCAGCTATGTAGTTGTCATCTATACATACTAAAGTGGGTTATGAACAAGAATTAGCCCATCCCAATCATTCCCTGTGGTGTAGTATTACCAATGTCCAAAAAAAGCGAATTTAGCTGTAATAAATCTGGAAAAATAGGCAGCTCTCCAGGATTGTAAATGAAGCAAGGGGACATATATATCATCCCTCATCCACAATATCTAAGCTCTAGCTACACTACATCCCATCCTGTAATTTTATTCCCCCAATTTTGGAGATTTTCAGTATTTTTGATATTTAAGCACCATTATCCCACTAATCTATGTACTATTGGGTGTCCCCAGGCTTGTATTTAATGTATCTAGGTCCTCCAACTTACCCCATGTCAATATCTGCCCTGTAGCCCAAGATCCAATAGGCCATTTTCCTGAATTACCATATTTGGACCGCTTTTTTTGCATTCCCCTGCCCCCCAATTGCAGGGGCATGCTTTTAGAACATATTGGAACATATTCCCTCAAAAATGCGAGTTTTATAGCCCCCCAGCATGCCCCAATAGCCCCCCAATGCATTGAAAAATAGTGAGGTAAGGCCACCTTCCATTTTGGGAAGCCAAAAGCGGAGTAGGGAGCATCCCAGGGGTGTGGGAATTTTCTCCCCATTAAAAAAGCGCCCAAAAAAGCGACCTCAGAAGCTGTGGAAACCACCCTTGCTATTCTAGGAAGCCACCAAAGCAGCCTGCTATGCATTTGTACAAAACATTTTTTAAAAAAGCAGTCATTGTACAAAACTAGCCTGCCTCAGAGTGTGGGAATATCATTTCCTATTAAAAACTCGGCCTTATAAGTGCATAATACACCTTAAAAAGGCATTCTACAACTTGGAAGGTGATGTGGCTGTGCCGAAGAATTGTCCTGAAATAATGCAAAAAAACATGTATGAGGTTCTTCACACTTTTTTCCAAAAAGGGCGGACGGGCGGCTGGTGAGCAACCGAGGAGGAGGAGATCAAAGCACATCCCATAGAGATCAACCAATATACAGTTGAAATACAACAGTTCCGCTTGACAAAGTGAAGAAACAATCCACTGAATACAAAGAAACCTTGAACAAGAAGAACTGTGGAAAAACAGCAGATCCCCACACTCGTAAGCTGTATTGCCGCACCACAAACCACCTAGGAATCATCCACTCTGCAGGTGCAGACAATCCTTTCTGAGTTGACAGCCTTACACACTCCGCACTTCCAGGAATGACCTTCAGCCAGCAAAGCCCTCCTCTCCGATATATCCGTCCCGACAGCAATAGGATGGCTGAATTCATCCTCGGAGTCTTCCTCCTCCTCTGCCAGCATCGCAAAGGCTTCCACCAAAACGGCCAAAGGTCCTAAGGCAGAGAGACCACCTAAAGTAGAGAATAAACACTTGCACAGACCGACAGAAAAATAAATGATACCATTCACGATGAGCCGAACAACCTCCACGACTGCATCCATCTGTTGATTCGACAATGACCCTAGCGTCATCACTACAACTAAGTCAGGATCTGAATCTGCTACAAGTAAAGAAAACCAATATACACAAACGATTCCACTGTCGAACATCCGGGTCAGGGTCTTCCTGGTCGTCAGACTGTGAATAAGATGCTTCAGGGTTGGGATCTGAATGCAAATTGACAGGGGAAGGAGCTCCTGATGCAACGGCACTGTCATCGAGAGCATCGCCTGCCAATATCTCTGCAGAGGACAGGGTGTGGTCGGGGAAGGAGGTAATAGTCATGGTGGGTGGTAAGAAAACAAATCTCCATATCCAAGCCAGTCACCAGCAGCATCGAAGCCCTACGTCCACTAAACTTTAGCTATGACCGAATAAGTACAGAAATCACAAACCAAGCGTGAACCCATCCCAGCAGCCCAACTGCCCAGACACGTCAACTCTACAATGAGAGCACATTAGGAAAGCCTGGAAGCAAATGTACAACATCCAAGAGAAGAGAAACGAAAAGAACAGCTGGAAAGGAGATGACAAAAAGACAAAAACCAGAGCGATCAAACATCGAACACGAGTCAATGACAAAGCACAGGCCCAATCGGTACAAAAAAGCTGTGCCTACTTTTGTGGGAATTTTTCTGTGATAGAAGGCTTCACTCGCAGCCGGGATAAAGAACGAGTCTCATTTCATTCGAACTCGTAACTTGTACTTTTAGGTTTATCTTTCATCTCTACTCTTGTATAAAAGCTAGACAGAAAAGCCTGTAAATATCATTAAATCACATAGACTTGGTTTACACTTCTATCTCAACTCCTCTGGTCATCTGCCATCATTTATTTGTGCTTTCTGCACTATCACTGCTAACAGGGTTCAATCTAAAACTCTGACAGGTTATGGGCCCTGGTCTATAAACCTTAGCCAAACCAGAGTAATACCAATTTCATATTGGTATAGTGGCGAGCAGGGACGCTGTAATATCTCCAAGGAACAAAGAACCAAGAACCATACATCAAGTAGTGAGTAGGGACACCAGAATATCCCCTACCCAAAGCAAAGGACCATTGGACTAGTATATGTCCGATAGAGGTAGCCATTATCAATCCAGAAGCGGTACCCCAGTACAAGGAACATTTAATCCAGAACAAATATTATGAGGATCTAGAAACCCCAGCAGGAATCCTAGTAGAACACCTACACCAGTAGGCAGTAGAACAGGCAGTCCATCAGGACAGCAACAGAGCATATGATCACATCCATCAAGGAAGGAGACAGAGTCCAGTTGAAGGATTGCACACGCCACCAGCATCTTCCACACAACCCACACTACTTCAAGCTGATTTACCTTGTATAAATCAAGCACATCAATTCAATGTAGAAGTACTTCAAGATTGTAACACAAATCTCAGTACAGGAGAGTGGTTATTGTGCAGGGAACAACCTTGTCCAAACAGGAGAAATTTTGTTAAAGCACCAAGAGAAACTCTACAATCAGGAAATCATAGGGATTGTGACGATCACAACGAACGAGTAGTTTGAGGAAACATCCTATGAACAACAGTACCAGAACTACAGCCATTAGTATTTCCACCAGTGGGAATATCAGCTTTACAGGAAGAAACTGTTGAAGAAGAAATCGAACTTGGTGAAGAGTTCAAAAAAAGATTTGGATTTGGTGAAGAATCCGATAAAGAAGAACAAACGTCTGGGCACACCGTTTACGCTCACAGCGCACCAAAGCTCCACCTCCGTCTGCTGAAACTATCGCTAATCTGGTCGCAATGACTGTTGCAGACGCAATCACCGCAAGCGCTGACTTTGAATCTATGTCCGACATCCAGGACGAAATCATTGCAGTGTTTACCATACCTTCAGAGCCCATATTTCCTGCATCTCGCTGATACGCCTGACTTTAATCACTTCTTTTTCGAACGCAAATACGCTAGTTTTGCACTTTATTATTGTTGCATAAACACATAATGGTTATAGAAGGACTAGTATGAGCCCTGAATAGCTAGTCATTGGACAGAAGGTGTTTTAGGTGGTTATATTAGTGGATCCTGGTACATGGTACGCCCCACATGGGTATCTGACCACCACTTTTACTTCTACCAGTGGTTGTCGAAGTACAATCACCTCCTGAAAACTGTAGGGAGAAGGTCCTTAAGTGAACTCACTACGGACTACACCTAGATCACCTACCAGACGCACCAAAGGGATTCTTACAAGTTAATTTACCCCTTCATACACCCAGAAGAGTTATACTGGCTCGGGCATCACTCGGGACTGATGGCAGAGGGGGAAACTGATCGGAAATCACTGATGCCGGATACGGCAAGGGTCTAGAGACCTGTCGGCCGAAGTGGAACCTATTGATCGGAGCGGAGGCAAAGCTGTTCAAACCGTTGTTACGGTGGCGGAAGCGGATTCCCTCTGATATACCTTATTGGAACGCGTCCACATGGAGTGGATAAGAAAATTTAGAGGCGGCGTTATGTGGAGGAATGGTGTTGAGCGATGAGGAGCTCAGGAGGACCCTGCCAGGCCTCCAATTGGTGGAAAAGCACTTGGCGCATGGAAAAGAAAATTTTATAAAGGCTAAACGCCTACCCGTCGGCCAGGATTCAACTCCTGTACCTTAAAAACAGAGTGTTACCACTCGCTCGTCACGCTATTTGCGCCATATATGGACGTTGTGACCTATAGATTTCCCTGATATGTATATTTTCTCGTTGTATCTCTCTCCCGACTCTGTTTCATCTCTTTTCCGTCTCGTTCCGCAGTTATTCCGACTCAGATTACCTATTATTCAGTTTATTCACCTTGGACAGTATAAAAAGGACACCAAATGTACAGGGACCGCAGAGGATTCTGCCCCCCACTTGCACGTTACGCGTTGTATGTGGTTATCGTACGAATAGATTGCTATTGTCCAATCAGAACTCTACCCAAGTCAGGCCCTAGCCTTATTGAGAAGACTAGTTGAGATCTTACTGCAGACAAGAACTTGAGAGGTCGTGATAAAGACCAAGTTGTTGGCTTTGTGTATTGCTCTACACTTCTCCTATTAGTGAAACTTTATACTAGTTCGTCTTGGTGGCGTTCTGGAAGTGTTTTAACCAGTTGGGTTACACTTTAGCATCGTAGAGAAGGCCTCGGTTTTGGTAATTGAGCTTCCTTGCTTGCGTGCTTTATAGAAGACAGTTTTGGTGGCTGTTTTCCAGCAGTTGTGCTGTAGTTTTACCTTAGAGAGAGTCAGATCACTCGAGGCAGTTTAGATCGAACCAAGATCAGCTTCATATAGCCCTTGGCACCTTATTTCTGAGCTTATAGAAGCAAGGACAACCCTATTACGCATCTATACAGGTGTACTTTCCTAGAACTTCGACGAATAGAAGTGATTTTACCCCTCTTGAGACCAACACTTGAGTAAATATCTCTAAGCATGGCAACTCTGATCACGCCGAACCACACTTGCACAACTACGCCACAGTAGAGTGCTTTTGTACACTGAGAGCAGTCATAGTATTAGGTGATTTCACCAAAACTAAGTGGTATTATTGTGTTACAAGACGGCACACTACGGCAAGCGCTTCATGACCCAAAATTGTCAGGAAATTTCTACATATGGTAAAAACTGTTTCAAGTTCGAATTCTTCTCAGACAGACACTGGAGCCCAGCGCAGCTTGCTTCCTCCACAAATAGTGTGTAGATATGAAGGATGAAGATGGGTTAGCTACATTAATTTGAGGGCTTGAAGCTTAAAGTTGGGTATAGTGTTACCCAAAGGCAGTATGCTGACTTCGGATTTAGGATCCCATGCATAGCACGGGTGAGCTTTCTAGTTAGCTAATATAAGGCGAAAAACAAGTGGAACATCAATGGAATAAGTGAGGAACAGAGATAATTGATAAGAAATATACAAAACAGGGAAATATGATAGTCACAATGTCCATATAAGTCGTTTATGTGTGACCAATAAATAATATATCTATCTTTAGACTCAGGAGTTGAATCCTGTGCCTGCAGGTTGGCGTTTAGCCTATTTAAAATTTATCTTTTTCATGTGCCAAGGCACTTATCCACTAATAAGAGTCATTTCCGACATCTCCAAGCACCGGAATGGCTCAGTCATCCATGCTCTAGACCTGGGATATCTTTTACCAGTCTCCATGACCATATGGAACCCTACTATAAGGGGTATATCAAGCTTATCTGCTTCTATACTAAGTGTTTCAGGTGTTGCCACCGTTTTAACAGCTTTGCCTCCATGTCCGATCATCAGGAACAGCCTTTGCCAACATTCTGGGTTCAGCAAATGCCTTATATAAGCCCTCAGATCATTTCTGCCAATGGAGCCATCCTCTGCATCAACTTGGATTGTTCCCTTGAACCCACATTCTCTTTGGTTGGTCATGAAAAGGTATTGAAAGTGTTTTAAAAGCAAATAGTCCCTTTAATATGTCTTAGACCATGCACAGACAGTGTGCCAGTTGTGATCCAACATAGTACAGCTCCCTACAGTTTTCAGGAAAGGGTCTGCATTGACAGAACCACTAATATAAGCTATAGCAGTGGCCAGATACCCATGTGAGGCGTACCATGTAACCATATACCTGCTAATATAAGTGTGTCTGACAAGTCCTTGACTTTGACTAGCTATTCAGGGCTCATACTAGTCCTTCAGAGTCCCAATCATAGCATAACAGAATATAAAAGTGCAATAATGTGTTCGAATAAAAGGTATTAAAAGTCAGGCATATCAACACCTTGAGATACACTCGAGAAAGGATAGCCATGTTGGGGACCATATGATAAGGAATACATACCATTTGAGAGTGAGTTTCAGCTTTCTGATAGTCATATGGAAGTCAGCATAGTGTGAGGAACAAAAGATAAAGGTACTTGTACCTTCTTCTTGCCACTAGGGGCATGGATAGAGGCATTAATACTGCCCTCGACGTCAGCCATCTAGTGTAGAAAATTAATATGATGACTATGGGATAATATGAGGGCTTACTTCAGCTGAAGGAGGTTCAACGATCTGGATACCATTGTCCATGATAGCAGCATTAGCCTTACCACTAGCAGTATTGGCAGTGTTGCTAGAACCCTGCAAGATAGTCAGAAGGGTCCCTCAGAACATGATATCGAGTTCTAGGGCTATAGCCCTGGTGCAACCCGGGGTGCATACCTGGCTAGTAACCCCAAGAGTTCATGATGTTGAGGTGGCAGATTCTTTTTTCTAATTCCAGTGTGACAGTGGTCCACCTGAAGACAGCAAATATTTGCTACACCATGCTATATTATACCAAAATCACATAGAATACTAGATAATATTATTTACCCTCCACCAAAGTGCACCAAGAAATTTGTCTATATATCAGTCATCTTTAGATTTTGAATTTTCTTGCTCTGCTCTCTCTTTCATTTTAACCTCAAGCAGAGGGTCAAGGGAACTATCTGGATGTCGGTAGGAATCACCCATACGATCTGCCCATGTGAAGTACTAGTGAACCTGTTAGTAAAAAGACAAGTTAAAGGGGCTGAAGACATACCTGGCCATAGTTGACAGTGAAATAGAGATGATGAAGGGTATGGTGAGCAGGTCCGTTAATGATATTTTCAAGTGGATGGCCAGTGATCATGTCAGAGTCGTGGATCTATAAAGCGAATGAGTAATCAAGCAGTTACAATTAGCAAGAGGGGTCACTGACAAAAATGCTCCAGAAGTTGACGCAGACAAACAGGACAAGATAGAGAGCCCGATGCATGGGAAAGACGAAGACAAATAGGTGGTATGGGACTGACTGGGCCCAGCCATCAACGGGATGGAACGCATGGGACGCAAAGGGTGTCGGGACTGAACGACGACGCAACGATCAACACAAGGGTTATGTCGGACAGGGGCGACTACTCACCAATCCACTTGTGGTGCGGCTTGTGCAAAGCCTTGTAGATGAAGGGGATGTGCAGCCAACGGTGAATCCAATAAATGCAATAATCAGTGAAAAGCAAGAAGCTGAACGGTCACGAGGACAAGAATGTCAGTCACCTTGACGGTTAAAACGGCGCGAAGAAACTCACCACGGGACACTAAGTATAAGCCAGGTATAACCGTATGTGTCGAGGCCATCATAGAGTTTACTCCAACCCATGACCTCTCCTTGGAAGAAAGGTAAGGTCAATAGGGTCATGACCGGGAACGCCTTTAGGGAAGTTTGTATTTCCAGCCTGACTTGATTTTTGAGGAAGCGTGGGTGACGCATCATGTCGTGATTAAAGATGAAGTAGTAGGAGAGGCCAGCGAATAGAAAGTACAAGAGGTGAATCCCGATGAGGGTAATGACTGAGATGGAAATAATCTGGCGGGGTATGTATGAACGAGGCCACGCTGACACGTCCGGAAAGATTGTTGGGTATGAATACGAGAATGTCGGTTCGTATAGATAGTCGTCTACTGAGATTGGAGGATGGGGTAAATGAGAAATAAACTGGGTCCATTTCGATGCGGGCGAAGTAATGATTGGGATTGTTGAAGTTCCATTGACGACGGCATGGAAGGCATTGAGAGGGATGAGGTTGGCCCAAACCTTGTCGAGGAAGAGGTCGTCGGCAACCTGTAGAATGAGGTCCATGGTCAAGAAGGGATAGGGTCGGGAGCGGGTTGTTACTGATCACGGTCGCATTCAACTTTTTTTTGCTTTTATTTATGGCCCAGAAAAAATATCACACCACTTTCACTTTTTTATCTATACACGTGCTGATAAGATAATCGCCTAGCCCCCTCTCTACTCCAGACCACCATGAACGATCCAGACACTCTCATCTCCTATCCAAGTCTTGACGATTCACAGTCTGTTCAGGCTTCGTCTTCATCGTCGCAGCCTCGTCAAGTTCTCCAGGATCGAATTTATGTCGGGAATCTACATCCTACGGTGGACGAGTACTGTACCATGTGCCCCAAACCTCATTCTGCATCCTCACATGTCCCATCAGATACACAGTGCTCCAGCTCTTCTCCAAGTATGGCAAAATTACAAAGCTCGACTTTCTCTTCCACAAGAACGGTCCTTTAAAGGGTAAACCAAGAGGCTACTGCTTTGTTGAATATGCCAGTCACGACGTGAGTTCCTTCTCATTCTACACAGCTCAGCTTGCTCACCCCGGGTTTCTTTCTATATCGCATTGAATGCCTCTATTCGACTCCGTCTTGAACACTCCTTGTCTGCATAGTCACCCGGGGGCAGGCTATATCCCACAGTCAAGTAACTTACGCCATTGACAGGAGGCTCTCAAAGCCCTCTCCGCTCACGAAAAACTCCTGCGGGGTCGCAAACTTGTCGTAACCCATGCACATCAGGCTCCGCTTGACTCTGGGGGCGCTCAGCATCGGCCCAGGAAAAACATGATGGAAAGCGGCCGACCGACAACCCTTAGTCTGCTAAAAAGTGGGACGACCAATAAACATCACGATCGGTACGTACTATCTCGCTTTGATAAATCAAGAGTGTACTCATACGCATACAGAACTTCGAACAAGATTGCGATGATGGAAGCCAAGTTGCGCCAGCTGGAAGCGAGCAAGGACATTGCTACCTCTTCGGCCTCCACATTACCATCGCACCCTTCTCTTCCCCCGAAACCTTTGCCTGGAGACCATAATTCTTCTCGGGCACCCCACAAACCCGCCTCTGGGCCTCCTCCGACGCTTGCATCGTTAGCCAGCGCGACACCGACTGGTAGCAAGGTCACCTCTGGTCTACGATTAGTACCGTCAACTTCGACATTGGAAACCAAACCAAAGGGTATCGCACCCAAGACAAAGTCCACCGGGTTACTGGGTGTGAAGATTGTCAAGCCGAAGAAAGAGAAGGAGAAGCCAGCGGCAGAAGGGGCACACGACGGAACCTCATAACAGTTTTTTTACTTTGTAATATTAGGTTGGGTTTCTGGGTATTCGACGTGTTTTGTTCTGTAAAGCCGCTTTCAATAATTTACATATCATACACAACCTGCAGAGCTATAACCAACGAAAGAGTGTACGACGGGTATATAAACCTTGAAAACGAAAGACAGGATATAACCAACTGAGCCTGTATACGAAAAACAAAGAACAAGGCCTCAAAGTGCATTGGGATAGCTAACGCTCTCGCTGAGATGCTCATTGGCAGGGTTGTATGTGAATCCATGGAATTGATCTTGGACGGTTTGCGAAAGGGCGGAATCGAGCACCACTGAATCTTGTGCCTCCTCGTTGGTAAAGTCTGGGTCAAAGTTGGCAACATCTAGTACAGATTCCTGACGACTTGTCAGACGCACACGCGACATTGATGGAGAGAAAGTAACTTACAACAGCAGGTTTGAACGGAGGGGTATAACCCTTGGCTAGCAACCTTCGCCAGTCGACGTGATTGGCAAAGAATGGGTGTCTTTGGATTTCTTCGCCACCCTTGGCCCCCAGTCGTTTGGTAGGATCACGATGCAATAACCCGGTCATAACGCTCTTTGCTTCAGGAGACATATCAGGTGGGAAGTTGAGTGGGTCTGTCAGGATACGTTGATACATAGTGTTGACATTTTCGTCGTAGAAAGGAGGAAGTCCGGTCTTTCGAAGAGTTGAAGGTCAGATGCGGAAGTAAACATGATATGCTCTAAGCTTACCATCATCTCATACAACAACACACCAAGTGTCCACCAGTCGACCGTTTTAGTGTAGCCCTGGCTTTCAAGAAGCTCAGGGGCAATGTATTCGGGGGTACCACAGAAGGCTGCCAATCCGGAGTGAGTTGTTGTACCATCACGCTTGCACTAAACACTTACTATTCGTTTTCTCCGTCTCGGACATGTTGAGCTTACAGAGACCTATAACATAATCAGCTACACATTCGAAATATATGACATGCGTTATTGACATACCAAAGTCACATAGAGCGATGTGGCCGGTGTAATCCAACAGGATGTTTTCGGGTTTGAGGTCACTGGTGATATCGTTCAGCACGAATTCCATGAGACTCAGCCTATTTCTTACCGGTATACAACGTTAAACCCATGCAAATGCTCCAGAGCGAGTAACAGTTCAGCCGCATAGAAACGGCTACGATCTTGATCGAACTTTCCCTCTCTCTGCAAATGGTAGAACAGTTCTCCGCCGTTCACTGTATTCATCGGATTATCAATGAGGTATGATCGCGGTCGTTGTCAAGAGTTGACTCACCAAATGACATGACCAAGTATAGCTTATCAGGGTTCTGGAAGGAAAACTTGAGGGGTACGATAAAGGGATTGTTGACGAGGGCCAAGACAGTACGTTCGGCCAGGATATGTGTGATTTCTCCGGGTCGTTGAGCAATGTGGGCTTTTCGTATTGTCTTGAGAGCGTAAATACGTTGAGTATCTTTCTTCCGAACTTGCATGACCTTCCCAAAGCTACCCTTTCCGATAACTTTGAGGAGATCAAAGGCTTCGATGGTGAGAGGTTCATTCCGAGTAGGCTTGAAGTCTATCTTGAGGTGGAAGGAACCCGAACCGCCGGTGGCGTTGTACCACTGATCGGTAGCATGCTGAAGTATCGAGAACATTGGTCAGAATGTATTCATTCGGTTGTCGGAAGAACGTACATGGCCTTCCAGCATCGGAGTCAAATCCACACGAGACAGCAAAAGATCATTTCCCATGTCATCGGGACCTTGGACTGCCGCTGTTCTCAGATAGGCTGATACTGCGATATTAGATGTACGCGACACATCGCTGGAGGCAAAGGCTATTAATTATGCTTAATTTGAGCAGAAGGAAGTGAACACACAAGTTGGCTCTATAGTTCCAAACGGGATTGCTCAAATCTCCGCCCATAGCATCAATCAGGATTTCGTTCTTATCGAATTCAAGCACGACATAGGGAAGCCACCAAAAACGCTGTCTCTGCATGCTCTCGCGGTTGCTGGACTTTCGCACGGCAGGTTGTGTTTCCAGCGCTCGTTGGATGACTTCGGGGATGGGTACATCGGGTGGAAGCGAGAGACCACGGCCTATGTTGAATTGATGAGTAATGTTGCCTTTTGTAAAGAACAGGGGGCAACACACCAGAGAATATACGAATCGTTAGCATACCCGACCGAAACTGGTCGGTGCCATTGGGCGGTCTTGGGGTAGTGGGCCTCGAAGGAATAGGTGTGACAGATCTAGACACAACTCCGTTCTCTTTGGAGTCCTTGCCCTCTGAACAAGAAGACATAAGCGACAAGCCTTCGATTCAGATAGACTACTGACTTTTGCTGCCTAGTTTCCAGGACATTTCGTGTAGTGGTAAGGTTTTTGGAAGAAACGAGAAGGGAGAAGATGGTGGTAAGGGAACAAGAGTGTTTGCCGCTCACGACTCCTCTGGGATGTATAAGACGGCGTTATCCGGTCTCCGTGACTGCTGTAAATATAACAAGCCGACGCATCTCCCATGGATCTTTCATGATGGTTCAAATCTCTTCGTAACCAAGGAGCAAAACGCAAAACATGAGCGGTGTCAATCACAGTATTGACTAATCTAATCTCTACGATGCCACCACTGCCATTACTGGCCCCGAGCAATGTACTCCCAAGGCCATGTACGAATTAAGGAACAGATAATTATTCACGTATAGATATATTGCAATGTACCAAAATTTAAAAACTCAACAGGCAGTAATCTCTACAGAGACAACTCGTAGTCCCAGTATGATTATCCCTCCAAGTCCAGTATCAGCCGAACGTGATTGGAAAAGATATATGGACTGTCAGATCGCGGTGGGAGCACTGGCAGTGGAGGATAAGGCGTGATGAACAGTGATATCAAGCACCAAGACAGATGATGGACCAGCAGATCGCGAAACGATGAAAGAGGCCAGTGATGCACAGAATTCAAGAGCCTAGTCAGAGGTACAGTAAAAGCCGATCAAGCCTACACCAGTACTGGCGCCTAGTAGGATGCATATGCACTTGATAGTTTCGTTTCAACACCAGTAGCTCTCAAAGTGTAATTTGCGACCCGAGAGATGATTGTTGTTGATGGCAACCTTTGCCAAGTAGTAGCCTTGCAAATCAAAGTCCCAAGAGATGGCTAGTCAACTGCAAGTTTATGCTGTGAAATTTCAACAAAGTTTGGTGCTTGTATGCGCAGAGCTTGGTACCAAGCAGAGGCGACTTACTGTCTGCCCTTGGAATGTTTTGCATATCGCACAGTAGACCTTTTGGCTTGGTGGTCGAATGGAAAGGAGCGCGTCATAACCGGAATAGGAAAAATAGGGAATCCCGGTCAGGACCCGGTTGTTCCGAGCACCAATCCAAAGTCTGTGATTTCCTTTGGACTCCCTAGTCTTGACCACCGACCACCATGGCCTCCTCACTCGTTCTGCGCTCAACTCTTCCCAAATCTCTTGTTCAGCGTTCTGCTCCTAGAATTGCAGCAATTCAAGGTCTTTATATTCGCTCTATCTTCGCGCTACAACTTACCGACGAAATTAACAGTTAGAAAGGCGAATCAGTACGCCTATGTCCCTGGTGGTCGTGAGTTCCTAACTCTTTCGCTTGCCCTTTTTTTCTCCAACTAAATTCCCGTCTTTAGCCATCTATAAAGGCACCGTCAACGATCCCACCTCGTTTCCACCACCCTCGAGAACACATGGTTCATATCACTGGGCCTTTGAGCGTTTACTCTCTGCCGGGCTAGTTCCCATGACGGTCGCAGCATTCGTTACAAGCGGTACAAACTACCCAATCCTCGATGGAATTCTGGGTGTCAGTCTCATTATCCACAGTCACATCGGGGTGCGTATTCATGTCCTTCGTGTGAAACTTATAATGCTCACGATCGCCGGCGACCTTCTTCCCAATCGCATAGTTCGACACAATGATCGTCGACTACGTGCACAAGCGCAAGTTCCCTATCCTTGGCCCCATTACAACCTGGACATTGAGGGCAGCAACTGTCGGCGTTATGGTCGGCGTTTACCAGTTCAACACAAACGATATCGGTGGGTCTCGGAAATACCTCTCTTACACGGACATTTCACTGAGCAGTCAAATAGGTCTTACCGAGCTCATTGCAAAAGTCTGGACCGCGTAATTCTTCTACACACATACACTGGTCGCGTGCATTATTTTGGATGAAATGTAAACTTGTATTCTGCCTCGAAGATTCCTGTTCTACTTCCAGTACTCGCCAACTCGATTCCATGAAGCACCGGAAGTTACTAACGTCCCTCAGTACACTAAGAACTACGGATCAGTGTATATATATTCTGAGCGTGCCGTCAAATCCATCGTCCAGAGTAGACTTCGTCTGTGCACGCTTTGAAACGGCGAAATGTTCTATGAGTTCTTCAACGAGCTGGTAATACAGACTTGCAGCCCTCTTTCATAGTATCTTTTTAAGGCATCTAGAGTATTTTGTACACAAGTTTCTCTTGGAATCGTCAGTAAACTAGTCTGATGTGATTCGAGAGTCAAGTCACAAACGTGACACACTACCATCAGCATCTCCCTTGACACGTACCATTCTTAACTACTGAAATTCAAGAATGGTGAGTTAGCCCTCAAATCTCCAGCCAGTTTCGATGAACTCATACCTTTCAGGTCGTCTTGGCAGCCTCGATATGCACAAAAGGCGGCAAGGGTAGGTTTCTGCCTCAAATATAAGTACTGATGATTTACACATTTCTACCCAGCCGTCATTTCTCGCCAGTTTCGCGATATGACGCGAACTCGAATAGACTCTCTACTAGCATCGTTTCCAAAACTCATTCCAACAAACACTCAGCACACCACCGTAGAAACCGCCGATGTTCGATATGTATATCAACCACTGGAAGACCTTTATATCGTCCTCATCACCAACAAAACTTCAAACATCCTCCTTGACATTGATACACTCCATTTACTTGCCAGAGTTGTCTCTGATCTCTGCAGGACGGCAGATGAGAGAGAAATCTCGAGCAAGTCGTTTGAAATCATCGGTGCTTTTGACGAGGTTGTTAGTCTGGGATATAGAGAACAGGTCAACTTGATGCAGGTCAGAAGTGTTCTGGAGATGGAAAGTCACGAAGAAAAGATCCAGGAAATTATTGCAAGGGTACGT
Source organism: Paramarasmius palmivorus (assembly GCA_037176845.1). NCBI lineage: Eukaryota > Fungi > Basidiomycota > Agaricomycetes > Agaricales > Marasmiaceae > Paramarasmius > Paramarasmius palmivorus. The sequence goes on along the minus strand of JAYKXP010000001.1, from coordinate 197,955 downwards.
GATCCTTTAAAACTTTCTTGCCATTTCTAACTCCATTATATAGAACAAAGAAGCAGAGGCCAAAGAGGAACTCAAACGTCGGGCCAAGCAACTCGAGATGCAGCGCAGAGAGCAACAGCGCCGTGCTGCTGCTGGAGGAGGTGGAGGAAGCAGCTATCTCGGTGGTGGCATTTCTGGATATTCTCCCGTTCCAAGATACGAGGCGCCAGACCCAACGCCTCCACGTATCACCACATCATCACCCGCACCTTCTGCTGCTCGGGCGCCTGCTTTCAAAGGCTCTGGAATGAAGCTCGGCAGCAAGAAGACCAAACAGGCGGAATTGTTAGATGCTCTAGGTGGAGACTTGTCGTTGGCAGCAGCACCAGCTGTGGCTGAAATGTCTGCGCCTCCGACCCCGGCCCCGATTTCTGAACCAACTTCACAATCGAATAACGGTAGAGGTAGTCTCCCTGGAGTTGAAGCAGAGAGGTAAAGTCTACAACAGCATCCGATACGACCCACGCTAACTGTCTTACAGTGTTCACGTCGTCATCAAGGAACAACTTTCGCTCTCTCTCCTCCGTGATGGCGGCGTCCAATCTATGGAACTCAAAGGAGAAATGAACCTGCAGATCACCGATGCAGACTACGCAAAAGTCCGCTTAACTATGTCAGCCCCTTCAACCGACTTTGGTGGCAACAGCCTGCAATTCAAGCAACACCCCAACGTTGCCAAGTTCGCCCCGGGTCAGGAGCGTGTTGTAGCATTGAAAGATCCTTCTCGCACCTTCCCTGTGGGTCAGAGCTTGGCTGTTCTGAAGTGGAGATATGCTGGAACAGACGAGTCCAATGTTCCCCTGTCAAGTACGTGGCTTACACGTCTTATACTCCAGAGGTTATACTTAGGATTGTCAAACAGTCAACTGCTGGCCTACTCCTTCTAATGACGGTACATGCGAAGTCAGCATTGAATATGAGTTAGAGAACGAGAACGTAACTCTTCACGATCTCGTCATTTCGATCCCTCTCCCGTATGTACATCTTCTTTTCAAGCACCTAGTCTCTTGCTCATTTTTTCTTTAGCGATGGTTCATATCCTACTGTGTCCTCGCATTCTGGCGAGTGGTCGCTAAATCCTTCGTCTCATTCACTCGCATGGTCGATTCCTCTTGTATCTGCCACTGACGACACCAGATCTGGCTCTCTCATTTTCAGTGTTGGCGGAGATGACGTTGGCACGTTCTTCCCTGTTGATGTTACATTTGTCGGAAAGGGTAGTTTAGCAGGTGTCGATATCGCGAGCGTAGCTCAAGTTAGCGGGGGTGCCGTACCGTTCTCAGTTGACTCTGTACTCACTGTTGATGAGTATCTCGTGGTCTAGTCTATTGTATCAGAACCTTCTTTGTTGTGTCCCCTTCGGTGACATGAAGACAATTGGAATCATTTTTCATCATAATAAGTTACATGTACAAGTACGAGCGATAGCATGGATTTCCTGTGTCAAAGTGCGCCTTATGCAGCATGATACTACCTCTCCGTCAGCATTCGAGGGTCTGAACACGAACCATAGAATCTTACCTGCAATAGTAGGGAGTCGGGGAAAGGAGAAGTGCGGCCTTCATATGTGACATATTGCTGTAGCGGAGCTCCTCGATAATCTTCAACAAACCTGGATGATGATAGTTCTAATCCGGACAAAGGAGAAACAGTCAAGTCAACACACCGATTCAATTTACCAGACTCGCCGGGAGCGCGCTTGACACCAGGCAGGCTGAACACCGTAGCCACGACCTTGGGAGCAATCTACAGAGAAATGTGAGCACGACTGTCTCGATCGCAAGTAATCCTGCTTACCTGAGTAAACAATGGATTATACAGAAGGCTGCAGCTCATTTAGCATCATCCTCGGGTGTCCCAAGAGAATACTCACCCGTGTTCTGTCATGCCATAAACTCCATCTTGGTCTTGTGGGCGCTGTTTCTGAGGTTAAAAGTCAGTATAGGAAAAAAAAAAAAAAAACAAGATAAACGTCAAGGACTCACGTTAGCCTCAACCAGACTAGCGAACACTCGGTCGCCTGCAGCCACTCGATTGCCATCTACAATGCTATCCCTCGTAGCAATTAGATATAAACCAGAAACCGGCGGATCATCCGCTTTAGGGGATCATTTGCATTAGCATAACACATAGTGCCCAGAAAGAAATTATCTCACAGAGAGCGTCATGAATATACTTGACCAGCTTATTCTGTGATTCGGGAGTATGGGTAGATGATAAAGCAACAATTTCCGCCCTGTCATTATCCCTGCCTTCGTCAAGATAGAAGTTGATAACATGGGCAATTGCTTGAGAGAAATGGGCCGCGGTCGGGACCACCTCGCAAAACAGAGACGCGGCGAGTTCGGCGGGTTCCTTCGTTTCGCGAGACGCCCATAGTTGCTTCAGGAATTTACGACTATTGTCCTTCTCATTGAGACTGCTGACCCGATCGGATATCTGTAGGAATTAGTCAGTTTAGAACAACACGCAGCCTACGCAACATACCCATGATGAGAAGGTCTTGAAGTCATCCTGAACATCCTCTTTGAAGTAAGTATACGTTTGTGTGGAGCTCTCCCTGAGTTCCCAGTCGTGGTATGGGTGAGTGTTGAGGAACACATAGCTGATATGCAGATTGTAGTCAAGGAACCATACACTTGAGCAAAGCGATCAACGTACCGGCATATATCCTGGAACCTTTTGATGTATTGTTGTTCAGTGTAGTGATCACGTTTGGGAGCATCACGAATGTGGAGCCCAGCCTGCGGTGGAGAGTTAATATTCATTCGTACGATCGCTCAGTAATTGGAGACTCACAATTTCTTCACAGATCCACTTGATGGGCAATACATTGACAACATCCTTCACGATGTCGATGTATCGAACAGTCTGCCCCGGCGACTTGATTGAACGGCTCTGGATCAAAGTTTTCGTTGCTGAAACGAAGTACCTCGACCACTCATCCCTGTTTGCGAAGAGTAGTTGCTGAGTCTGAAACGAACGAGCGTAAGTCTCAACGCAAAGAATACATGGGGCTACCATTACCAATTTTGTGTCTGGGACACTATGATTCAGGATGCCCTGAAGGCGCCTTTCCTGGCCAGTCACGAATTCTGCTTGCAAGACCTTTTGCACGCCGTCGTAATTGCCAATCACGGTGGTTGATCTGGCCGGAGGAGGCCGTTCCCAGACATACTTAGACACTTCCTTTTTGCCTGTTTTATTATCACGTTTCTCAACCTCCTTTTTCATGTATGATGGTTCCATGAAGGGGAAGTGAGCATATGCGGACCTCGGTTCATAGTGGTCGGGAAGTGTCCTAAAGAGGAGTTTGGTGAGCATTCCACCATAAGATCCGTCGGCGACGTTGAATTGACAGTCCTCGTATCCCCAGCTAGTCAGATTGTAGGCTGTACATTTTTATGGCAGGTTAGCTTTAGTTCCACTGTAGCGTGGACGGACATACGAGTGAAGTCTACCGTCAAGTAACGATCCCCACGAGTCAAGCAAACCGCATCTGCAAGAATGGCACGCGAAATGGTGTATCCCGGGCAAAGGCCTGCACCAGGTCCCGGTAACTTGGCCTCTTCAGCTTGCAAACCAACCTGGGACGATGTCAGTGATGTAGGGTGCTATCAAGTCCCAGACAGCTTACGTGTAGTTCCAGGTTGTCGATATGCTTGTACAAAGAGCGAGCCGCAGCCTGTGACTTGTGAGCTATACCGATGGAATGAAGACGAAAAGTCGACCTACCGCGATTTCCTTGTCAGTGTTCCACTGCTCAAAGTTTTCATAGGCTAAGTCGCAGATCAGGGATTTTATACAACGACGGGAAAGAAATTTGGTATTTACGTTTGAGACCCATGAATTTCCTGAATTCGTTCAACTAGACAAGTCTAAGTCTCGAGGGTCGAGCAGAAGTGGTCGAAGACATACTGAGCAAGCTCCCCATTTTCTAGATTGCTGAATTCCCAAAATCTCGATAACACGCATGGCTGCGGGGATACCTCTGGCTTTGAAGGCACCAGCCCGCCACTCAGTAGCATCCAAAAGCACTTTGGCAAGGTCTTCGTCTTTGAAACGACCATTGACACGCTTGAGCCTAGAGGGTGTCAAACACGTATAAGTGCAAGAATTGACCTAACATACCCATGGAAAGTCCAGTCCTTGACGCTCCCAGTCTGCTTGAGAGCGCTTCTAGCAGCTTTGTGGAACTCCTCGGGCGTCACCTGGATTACAAAAGAAGAGAACGTGTCAGAAATGAGACGTCAATAGCGAACTTCCGTGATACCTGACTGAGATCCGTATCCTTTCCCAAGTATTGATGGAAGACGTCTTCTGTCCATTCTGAATCTTTCCTTGAAAGGGTGGCATGCCATCTGTACATCAGGTTGAACTCCACAGAAACGACATTGCCTTCCCCTCTAGGAGCAAACTCATGGTTAAGTTGACGCATTTCCTGCAGTCGACGTAAGTAGATCTGATTCCACAGTAAGAATATAGCATTACCATAAGTGGATCGAGACGCCAGTCACGGCCATCCCTCGCCAAACCGAGAATTGTGCCAACATAATCTATAATATGAATGAGGCGATTTGTTCGGGATAGGAACGTGGTAACTTACCTCCAAGGATTATCTGAACAAAGTAAGCAGAATTGACGAGCCGGGCGCGCTGGAAGATCTCGGTGTCTTGAGCGGCTCGGTCATCATCGGAAAGACTCTTGGGGTCCTTGAAGGTTCTGCGCTCGTTGATACTGAGGATCTTATCTGCAACGTACTGACAAAGGCTTTTCAGAGAAAGCAGTCAAACAAAAGGTATGAAAACTGACGTTGTGGTTCCGGCACAATAGTACCAAGAGAGCACAGCTCGCGGGAGGCATCAATAGAAGCCTTCCGTCAGCGAAGACATCATCCCACAATCTACCCGTGCCATCCTTGCGGCGGACGGAATCGACCTCTGCATCAGAACTGCCATAGAGGATGCTAAGATCCAAATAGCTACTGGCGTTGTTGATGTTCCAGTCTTTTGTATCAGTATTGAAGATGCTGTGGATGACGAGATCGGCGAATGCGAAGAACAAACTAGATATTCCTCCGGGATGTTCTACAAACTTGTCTCGCCGAAGGAGTGTGTCAAAGACGAGACCGGGATCAGGCAAGCTGGACAGCGGGGGGAACTTTGCAGAAGGGACTGAACGAGCGTAAGGTGTTCTCGCCTTGCCGAGCGTTGGGAACAGAGGGTTGTAATCGCTACCGTCAGCGGATCGAAAAGCATATTTGATGGGAGCAGATGGGGATGATGATGATGCAACAGCAGTATTCGATGGCGGGGCGATGCTGAGGTATGAACTAGGTGGATGGGGAAGATCCTTGTACACTGCACGATGTCAATGCCGCGTTGGCCGATGGATGGGAATGGAGCTCACACAAGTCGATGACGAACTGCTGTACTTCGTCACCAATCTTTCGAAGGAATTCAGAGTCCTGCGTGGAATCACCCAGACGCGACATCAACACGAGAAGCCTCTCCAACTGTTTGAACCCGAAATGAGTACTCGGGTCACTGGGAAAACAAGGAGACGTACGAAAAGATATCGATCGTTGAGAGTCTCTTTGTTAGTGAGAGCATTGAGATATGCAGGCTAAGCACCCTGTTAGACGACGACGAGACTGTGAGCAAAGGAGATGACTTGCAAGATCTGAGAATTTGACAAGAGGTCCATCGAGGATTAGCTTTTGGAGGTTATTAACTCTGCTTTCGAGTTGGTCAAGCATAGTGATTGTGTGAAGAAGAGAAGGGAGATAACTGTGGGAGCCTCAGAGAACCAAGTTCTATTTGTACTGGCAGGTCATGCCCTTCCTGCATCACGGAGGTGGCCATCCAAAATCGCCGATGCGCGCGTCAAATGGGAGTCGGAACCAAGGAAATGCGATGCCAATGTGTTTTACGCGAACAGTTACAGGTACCGCGCCAAATGATAACACCAAAAAGTTCAATGATTTAGGTCTAGTCTATGTGCCTAGGCTGTTCATTTTCATTCTTTGAACCTCATGCCGTCAGTGCGGTAGGTCCGAGCGGTAGCAAAAACCTCATAATTATCAGGTAATTCACACCGAAAAGATCGAAAGTCAATCAGGGTTCATATAAATGTGTCTATTAATGTGGAGTATAGATCCAGTGGTGTCCGTATCAAATCGCGCGCGGGTATGTTAAGGCAGAAATAGTAGACGATCAGGCAGTGTCGTGGTTAAACGGCCAGTACTGGGCGTTCACATGATGGTACAGCAAGCGTTTTGCTGTAGAGGATCAGATCAGGGTCGTGATTCTCCTTCCTTGAAGAGTAAGGAACGCACCTTTTTAGTAGTCTTGTAGAACATCTTGCTCTGGGCAGACAGAGCATTCGACCTGTCGACGAGATTATCCAATTTCTCCCCTCGCTGCAACACGGACTCAATTGTCTTGTGCTAACCCATACATGTCAGTTTGACAGGCTTTCGAGATAATTAAGGGACCAGCAATAAACTTACCAACACAATCTTGGTTTCGTCCAGTTCCTGTTGCACTCGCATGATGGTGTCTGCCTGACTTGGATCTTGATACTTTTGGACATAGGTGTTGAGCTCGGGGAAGGATATCGACGAGGGATTGTTGAACTGAGATTGTGGGACTTTGGATATGAATTCATCCAGCACTTTGGTCAACAAGGAGAAGGCTGGTCGAACTGGGTATTCTTGGTCTGTGACAATTACACCTGGATCCCCAGCAGGTTAATCTGATTGAAAGATATGGAAGGCTCTTCTTACGCACCTGCGAGTTGTTCAGCTCCACCGCGATTGTAAACATGAGCGACATAGTTGTTCTCCTGAACGCTTTGCCTCTGTCCTTGTGCTGTACGCTCGGCTACTGTCTTGGACATGAAGGACATGAACTCGCCCACGGAGCCCCTCTGGTAGAAGGAGAAAGAGGATAGATCGCTGGCACTGCATAGAACGGTTGAAGCACCTGAAGGAGGTGCAAGGACGACGGCGATGTGATAGACCTTCATGGTTGCGGAGTAAGAGGTGTGTGTGACATGCTGTGACCGACTTGATACACTAGTCGTCTGTTGTCCCACTAGCAATTCCATTTTCAAAATTCTATATCGTTCAGAAGGCATACACTCTACACCTTCTTTTCACTGTATATTGCTCACATGTGTATGTAGAAAATAAGTGGGATGGGGCGGGAAGCTGTATGGTCTGATAAGGATCTTATCTATTACCATATTTGGGTGACCTGGTTGGATGCCTCTGTCGTTGCGTCTCACCTTTGAACTCGGACTGCTTCCTTGTCGACCGGTGACAGCCTGTCTCTGGCACTCTCAGATCCTTACCTCTTCTTCCTGCTTATGATTGACGACTCGCTATAACGAGGCACGAATTACACCCAAATCTCAATCGTATTTCATCTCTTTCCAAACGGTATTCTCAAACACGAACCAACTCTCGACAACATTCTCTGACAACATAACGACGCCTCTTTCTTTCAATGCCTGCACCGAGGCTTTCTCAGAGTGCAGAGGCTGCACGTGCAGCTGCGCAACAAGCCGAGTTCAACGAGAAGAAATGGGTCTGGGTTCCAGACGACAAAGAGGGGTATCTTGCGGGCTGGGTTAACAAGGAAGACGGTGAATTTGCAGAAGTTGTGATGGCTGCAGGTAACGATGTGCGTTTTCACCTCATGTTCCATTTCTATCTGCGGTGCAGACTAACAAGGGACACCAGATTCGCAGAGTACCCTTGTATGCGTTGTCCAAGATGAACCCACCCAAGTTTGATCGCGTTGAAGATATCGCGGATCTTACATTCCTGAATGAGGCCAGTGTAGTCCATAATTTACGGCTTCGTTACGGTTCTGGTGCAATCTACGTGCGTTATATCCTGGTCGTGTTCGAATGCTACCCCCTGACTGCTTTGGTAGACCTATTCTGGATTATTCTTGGTGGCAGTTAATCCATATCAGAGTCTACCCCTCTATTCAGACGCCATCGTACACCAATATCGAAGTAAGCGTCGTGATGAGAATCCACCCCACATCTTTGCAGTGGCCGAACGCGCGTGGGTTAACATGGGCGAAGAACGAGAGAATCAAAGTATACTGATTACGTGCGTTTTTTATCAATATCGGAGCCAATGTCAGATCTGAAAGAGCGTAATGCAGGGGCGAATCAGGTGCTGGGAAGACAGAAAGTACAAAGAAGGTCATTCAATATCTAGCAGCGATCGCGACGGACGTTCATCATCCTTCCACCCCATCACACTCGCGTTCTCCTACTCTTTCATCTTCACATTCATTCACGACAATGCCCACGGTTGGGCTTCCGAGAAGCAACTCTGTGAAACGAGTTCACACAGGCTCTCCTTCCGTAACTGGTAGCGGTTTCCTGAACGCCAAGGGTAGACTAGGTCTTTTGGAAAGGCAGATCCTGCAGGCAAATCCTATTCTCGAAGCATTTGGCAATGCTCAAACCCAACGCAATAACAACTCAAGTCGTTTTGGTAAATTCGTACGCATAACTTTCGCCCCAGATGGGAGTATAGCAGGAGCCAACATCGATTGGTATCTCCTGGAGAAGAGCAGAGTAGTCTTCCGAAGCGAGGCAGAGAGAAATTTTCACGTTTTCTACCAATTATTGGTTGGGGGTGAGCAGCTCAAAGGTGGGTCATTTCACCTTTCCACAGAAGATGGCATTTTAACATCTACATTGGTAGATAAATTACTCTTGGGAGGTGGCGTGGAAGATTACGAATACCTCAATAAAAGTAGACGAGAGATTGATGGCGTGGATGACAAACAGGAATGGCAGGCTCTACTGGTGAGTTGTTCGATGGCTGCCATCTCGTTGAGTCGTTAACCATTTCATAGGCTGCGCTCGACGTGGTCGGTTTCTCGCAAGCTGAACAATTTGACTTGTTCCGTATCGTCGCCGCGGTGCTGCACATAGGCAACATCGTCATCTCTGCAACTCGGGCAGACGATGCGGTCATGCCCGATCCTTCACAAGCAGAGCGTGTTTGTCACCTATTGGGAATCCCGGTCGCGGAATTCATCCGTGCTGTTTTACAGCCTCGAGTCCTAGCCGGACGCGAATGGGTTTCGCAAGCACGAACACGACAACAAGCTACCGACGAACTTGGTGCATTGTGCAAAACATTGTACGAGAAATCGTTTGGACTTCTTGTTGACCGCATCAACCAGGCCCTTGACCGTCCCTCTTCGAAATCCACTTTCATCGGTGTACTCGATATTGCTGGTTTCGAAATCTTTGAAATCAATACATACGAACAACTCTTGATCAACTACACCAACGAGAAGCTCCAGCAGTTCTTCAATCACCATATGTTTGTCCTGGAGCAAGAGGAATATTCGAGAGAAGGAATCAAATGGGACTACGTCAATTTCGGGTTAGATTTACAGCCGACTATCGATTTAATCGAAAGCAGTGGCAATGTCATCGGGATATTAAGCTGCTTAGACGAGGAGTGTATCATGCCTAAAGCTACTGATCTCACCTTCACCAACAAGTTGCACACACTCTGGGCAGGAGGAAGCCATGGCGAGGAAGGACACCCTGGTCGTGACAAATACGAGCCCTCTCGATTTGAGCAGGGATTCCTTATTCAACATTACGCCGCCAGAGTGGAGTATCGTACCGATGGGTGGCTCGAAAAGAACAAGGATCCCCTCAACGATAATCTTACACGCGTCCTTGCCTCCTCATCTGAGCGCTATGTTGCCAGTCTCTTCGCCGATTATGCAGATGTTCCTGTCCCACCTACTCCAGGTGCTCAAGGTGTTCCATACACGGTCGGACGAAAGCGTGGGATCAAAAAGGGAGCTTTCAGGACCGTTGGGCAACGACACAAGGAACAGCTTGCTAGCCTTATGGGGCAGTTGCAAGCAACGCAACCCCACTTCGTGCGCTGCATCGTACCCAACGCTAACAAGAAGCCAGGTCGTGTCGATGTCCCCTTGGTGCTTGATCAACTTCGTTGCAATGGTGTACTTGAGGGTATTCGTATTGCTCGTTTGGGTTATCCCAATCGTTTACCATTTGTGGAATTCCGCCAACGTTATGAAGTCCTTACACCTGGCATCATACCTCCGGGATATATGGATGGACGAGAGGCTTGTAGGCGCATGGTCGCCACTTTAGAGTTGGACGAGGCTCTTTTCAAGATTGGAACGTCCAAGATATTTTTCAAAGCTGGTGTGCTGGCAGAGCTCGAGGAGCGAAGGGATGGACTCCTCTACGACGTGTTCTCACGGTTGCAGGCAGCTGCAAGGATGTGGTCGGCGAGAAGGCAGATCAAGAAAATTCTCAATCGGGCTATCGCAATCCGCACAATCCAACGCAACGCACGTGTCTATGGCGAACTCAGAGATTGGCCATGGTGGCAACTATATACAAAGGTATGCAGTAAGGTCAAGCGTAACAACAAAGTGTACTCACTTTTTTTCCAGGTGCGGCCCCTCCTTGCAGCGACGCGTAACGATGAGGAACTTCGCAAGAAAGAAGCCGAGTTGGCCTTGCATAAAGAACGTGCAGAGCGAGACCGCCAAGAGAAGGAGAACCTTGAGAAACTAAAGATGTCCCTAGAGGCCGAAAAGAGAAAGGTGGAAGATCAACTCGAGGCTGAGAGGAGCCTTGTTCTTGATAAGGATGCGCTCTTGGAACGTGGCAAGAAGCGCGAAGTGGAGTTGGAGGAAGAGGCAGCCGAATTACAGGCCGATATCGAAGACTTACAATCGCATCTTGACCAAGCCATGAAGATGCATAAGGACAGCGAACAACGGCACGCGGAGCTTCGGCGGATGTTTGATCAAGCTGCAGAGCACCTGGTGCGTCTGGAGACCGAGCAGAAAGAGTGGACTGCAAGGGAGGCCGAGGCCGCAAATGAATTGGCCGCTGCTACCGAAGAAATCGAGGCATTACAGGCGGACTTGGACGCACTGACAAAGGTCAGCGAGGAACTCAAGAATCTTGCCATGCAACGCGAGGAAGACTTGGTCCGTACTCGCGATCGATCCGAAGTAACTATCAAGGAGCTCGAAGGCAAGTTGGACGTGGAATTGGGCAACAAGTATGAATTCTACTCTGCGACAAGGACTGCATTGCTTATTCGTTTCGCAGGAACATACTCAAGACCAGATGTGATGCTTTGGAGACAGAGACTCGGCAAACTAAGGAGCAGCTGGCGGAACTTGCAAGGACCGCCACTGAATACTCTGCGATGATTCAGAAAAAGGAGGATCGTATTGCCGAGCTTGTTCAGCAGCTAGATGATGCCAACATTGAGCGCCAGAATGCTGCCAAGGAAATTCTCGAGTTGCAAAGCGATATCGACACTTTAGCAGCTGAATTGCAGGCTGAAAAGGAGGACCGTACAAAAGGCGATGTCATGCGTTCCAAACTGCAAGAAGAACTAGACGAGCTGAGGACAGTCCTTGAAGCAAAGTCTAGTGAGGAAACTCGTAGAAACGAAGCCGAGAAGAGCAAAGAGGTCGAATTGGCAGAACTGAGGGCACAAGTGGCCAAGCTTCACCAAGAGCTCACCGAGGCTCGACGAGTTGCATTAGAGGGACAGAGCAAGCTTAAACTGGAGCTAGACTATGCCAATCGGGAGTTGGCGTCCTTGCAGGAAGCTCATGCATTGCTCGTAGAGAAAGAGCGCACATCCCATGGAATTGCTGCCGAATCACAGGTTATGATCTCAGAGTTGGAGAAGAGCAAGCGATCCTTAGAGTCCGAGCTCCAATCACTCAAGTCCCGTCAGCATGACGCAGAGGCCACTCTCGCAGACGTCCAAAGAGCCAAAGAGGTATGTTGCAGTCCACCTGAAGGCATCAAATATTGACGCAATATAGGCTTTGGAACGACAAGTTTCACAGGCTCAGACCAAGTACCATGGCATCGAAGACATGATGCTGCAACTCGAGCGGGAGAAAGCCAATAATGATCGCCAATTAGAGTCAACGCGTAAACAGTTGGAGTCCGAGCTGACTCGCCGCAGTCAGCTCGAACAAACTGTCTCCTCCCAGAAGTCGGAGCTATCCAAACTAAAGGACCGTGGTGTCAAGCTTGACCGTGAGCTCAAAAAGGCTCTGGACGACCTGAAAAACCGAGAATGGGAGATTAAGCAGCTGGAATCCAAACAGGACAAGACGATCGTGGAACATGTACATGTTTTGGAGGAGGCAAAACGCGTCACTGATAGGCAGTTAGCGGATGCTCAGGTCGAGCTTCAGAAGAATGCAGCGTACATTCGATCCCTGGAGAAGGCCAAGACTCGGCTAACAGGCGAGGCAGAAGACCTAATGCGAGAGACCGAAAGGGAGCGTATGGAGCTACGGAACAAGGAGAAAGCGGTGAGAGCACAGGAGGAGCGTGCTACTCGTGCGCTAGCGGATGTGGAGAAGGAGCGTTCCGCTAAAGAAGCTGCTGAGCTTCAGCTTCGCCGGTTGCAAACTGAGCTTCAGAACGCCCATCGCCACGGTGATGACCTCGCACAGCAACTGGTGGACGCCCAACGTTCTATAGCAGCACTTGAAGCAGACAAATTGTCTGATGAAGCTCCTGGTTCAGAGTCCTTGGCCAAAATTCAGCGTCAGTATCAAACGCGGATCTCCGAGCTCGAGAAGCAGCTGGATAGCGCCGAAGATTCACGTCTGGCTGCTATGCGAGTGCGAGATCTTGTTCAGCGACAACATGCGGAAATTCGCCAACTCATAATGAGCAGTGGCCCTAAAGACTCCACATTCCACTCTAGGCTTCTTAAAGAGCTCCAGCTGGTTGATGATGAAATCCAACGTTCTGTTCCGCCATCGTCATCTCGGCGCGATTCCCTTCATACTTCTATCGAGACCAGTCCCTCGAAATCATCCAACAGATCATCGAACGCACGGGACTTACGTGATCCTCCCAGGAATACAGATGGCCAGGTCGCCGCTTTGCGCCAACAAGTGGAGGTTCTTGAGCTACAGATGGCAGCATCAGAACGAGTCCGCCATCACCTAGAATCTTCGCTTCGCGAGTTGACGTCTGAGCTGGAGAATAGCGATGGCTCCAAACAGTTCCTACAGCAATACCGCGCTCGTCTCACTCGGGAAAACAATCGTTTGGCAGAGTTGTTGCAAGATGAAAGTAAAGCACGCCAAGCTGCGGAATCTGCACAGATAGATGGAGTCCAAGCCATGTGGTCGAAATTCCAAAAAGCATTGCAGGAAGAACGGACTAGCTACTCCCAACTCGAAGAAGCGAGGAAAGCATTGGTGAGTCCATAGTCTGGATGCTTTTCATCTTCCTCATATCATTACAGCACCTGCAACAACGAACGGCACAAGCGGAGTTGGAGGTATTACGCAAGCAGCTGCAGGATGCCACCCAGTCAAAGAAACATGTGTTAGGGGAATCTGCAGAATTGTCTGCCCAACTGGACACCGCTCGAAGCGAAGTATCCTGTGAGTATCGTTAGTGAATACAAGTTCTCCTGTAGCTAATGCCAAGTAGCTCTGAAACGACAGCTCCGAAAACGCGAACAGGAGGATGACATGTCATTATCTTCTGCCTCGCTGGCGCAAAGCGGTAAGTCTGAAATTCCCTGCCACGCTCGTGTCGTCTAACACCCAGTCATGAACAAGAAATGAAGGCACTTGTAGACACTTTCAAGGCGAAAGAACAATCGTATCAAGAACGCCTCGAAGCTGCAGAAATCGCCCGGGCGAAGGCAGCTAGAGCGGAGGCTTCTGGTGAGTACATATGATATATCAATAAGCTAACCACATGCTGACCTTCCATCCAGTTCGTCGCACTCTCTCTGAGCTAGAGAAGTCCCAAAACGAAGCTATCGCGAAACACAAGTCAGTCGAGGATAATCTCCGTCACGCTCAGAAACGTATCCAGGAATTAGAACACAAGCTTGAAGACGGAGACAGAGAATCCTCAGATCTCGTGATTCTCAACCAACGACTTGCGGAGGAGTTGGAAGATGAGAAGAAGCAACATCAGAAAGATATCGAGGATGGGGCATTTACAAGTGACCAAACCCGGAAGAAGTACCAAGGTATGTAGTCCGTCAAAGTGAGACATGCGATCACTGAGTACTGAGCCTCTGCAATAGCTGAATTGGCCTCCTTGAGCGAAGGTATGCACTATTCAACAGTTCTCGGACGGAAGCTGATATACTCACAGAGCTCCAATCTCAACGAGACACGCTCACGCGACTACGGGAGGAAAATAGGAAGATCCGGTCGGACTACGATGAATTACAGCTACGCTTCGACGACGAAGTTTACAGCAGCGGTGGTTGGCGAAAGGAGAAGGAACGACTGGAGACTAAGATCGCTGATGTCACTAAAGCATACGAGGTATCTACAGCTGCCCAATCTGAGCAGCAAGCTCAGATTGTAGCCCTTCATTCGCAAGTGCGGGAGCTACGTGCAGTACTCGATGACGTAGAGGCGGATCGCGCTCTACTGCAGAAGGCGCGTCGTGCATTGCAAGCTGAACTTGATGGAATCAAGTTGGATCATGTCGATACCCATAAAATGTCTTCCGAACAAGAGTTCCAAAGGCTCCTACTCCAGAAGCAAGACTTGGAACGGCTATTGGACGAGCAAGAAGATCGTGTCGCGAACGCCTTTGACCGCATGAAGAAGGCCGAAGCATATGCCAACGAGTGTCAGATCGAGTTGGGCAAGGTCCGCGTGGATAATTCTGAGCTGGACAGGCTCAATGTGGGTATTAACTTTTTTGATTACTGATGACAAAGTAGACTTATAGCTCCGATTGTAGGCAAACTTGGAAAACCAAGTCAAGGAGCTCAATGTTCGTGTCGTCGATTTGGAGACCAAGTCCTATGCCAACACCTCGCGGCCTGGCACGATTCCTAGGCGACCTGACAGTCGCATTGAAGAGATCACTAGCCAACTGCATCAACAAGCAACTGGTAATTCAAGAGTGATGCGTTCAGCTGACCGAATGTCACGAGACTTCAAGTTCCAACAAAGTGAAGTCGATCGACAGAAAGCTAAGATGGAAGAGGAACGGAGGATGTATGAAGGACAGATAGCTAACCTTCGCAAAGAGTTGGACAACAAGGTCGGGCAAACATTCATCTAGTCCAAAAAACACTTTTTCATGTTTCCGCAGCACACACAAGATAACCTCCTTCAATCCGCCAAGCGGCGAGCAGAAAGAGAAGCAGCCGACCTCAAGCAGAAAGCGTTAAGGTTTGTCGTATTATACTTTCGGATGTCCTTTCTGACTTATTGACTCGCCACCCACAGCCTCGAACGAGAACTAGACAGATTGAGAGGTAGATTAGAGCGACCTCCATCTGCATTCGGATCCCCAACTAGCTCGCCCCGCAAGTGAGGACTCATGGATTCTGTTGTATTGATTTTGCACTACACTGTATCTTATTCATCATCGTCTGTATACATAATACGTACTATATAAGGGACATTCTTCATTTTCCATGTCTTCGCCAGCAACAGTGAGAGATACAACATTTTATTCCAAGGGATACGTTGATACAATGCGTCGTAAGTATTATGCGACTTTTGCGCCTCCCCATGCTACCTTTGGCCTCGTGGCGGTGGCAGCAGCCTTTGTGGGCTCAGCGGGAGCAGCCGTTGGAGGTGTAGGAACTTTAGGTGGCGGAGGTAAGGGCGTGTTTCTTAGATCGTCAAAGATTCTCTGCGCCCGCTCCGTGTTTTTGATGAACCAACCGGCATATCTTCTTCCAATAGTAGACTCGACGATGTGGACCATATTCTATATGAAAAGTCAATAATTGCCAGGACGCGATGATAAGATCATACGAACCTCGTCAATGACAAAGTTGAGATCACTGGTAGTAATAGTCTGACCATCCAATAGACTGCCTTTTTCCGACCCGACCCGGCTAATGCTTCGACTGCACTGCTTCATGAGCATCATTTCCTGAACAAGTTCCTCCTCGTCAGCATCCAGGAAGTTGGCCAACTTCTTTGATCCCAAGCTAGTGTAGAGCTTCAAGAAACTGCGCAGAGTCGGGACAGGGGATTGAGCAGTGACATCGGACAAGAAAAGACGCAAGTGCCGATGCGCAGGGTCTGTATGTGTTGCCGAGGTTGGGAGTTCGGCGGTACGCTGAGAAGGGGAGGCAGTCGGCGAACTAGCGAGGATTTGGCTTATAGCGTTGGGGTCACTGTACGGTGGGGAGTTGGCGTTGATGAATTTAGGGCACGCATAGAGGAAGAGTTCCTCGAATGCTGGTAAGGCCTCTTCTCTGTTTTTGGGGTAAATCACGGTATCGGATTGAATAAGGAATATGACATACCCTCCACGAGACATACGCGCCAGTTGGTCACCATATCGCTCTTTTGCAGTATTCGTGATGTTGTCGTCGAGGCGGCTAGGAGACAAGGCATGGCAGATAGCATACAATGCATACATTCTGTCTGCCGTTTTGCTGATCTAGGAGGAAAGGTTGGGTGCTGTCTTAGGGAAGGCCATGACGTATTACATACCTGGTCATATTGATAACTTCTCGTGTGGTACTGCTTCATTCGCTGAATGAAGTTCAGTATGGTCACGAAAGTACGGATAGCATCAGGGTATCGTCGTAGCATAACATAGCAGAAGCCGACATAGTAGTATGTTGCGACGTGGCAGGCCGTTACTCGGGTGAAGGGCGACTGCAAAAGGGTCAGAATACTCTCAATCATGATAGATATGTGGTTCACCTTCTGGTTCAACTCGACATTGTCCATTACTTTCAAGGCGAGGGTAAAATCACCAAGCAGAACGTGCACGCGGAGAAGACCTATGATGCTGAAATAGCCGAGCATGCGATACAGAGGCTTGGACCCGTACTCTCCGACGATTTCACTGTGAATTCCATTCAGATAGCGGAGGATGAATATACGGATAATACGGACGCGATTTCTTCTGGGCTTTTCCCTTCCTGATGAGCGACAATGTACTCGTTGATCTTGGATTTTTGGATGAGGGAATAGAGGACATTGAGAACACTGTATGAGCTCCAGACCTGGGGAAAATGAGTAATATAGGAGGACAGGACTGATTTTGACTGACCCCAGTTTCCTCGGAGAGCATCACAAGTTCGTCATCCGTTTTCGTTTTTACTTTTGAGCGCCATGAACAGAACACTTGGAACTGGTAGATGAATTCATCAATGATGTCCCAAAGCCATTGCTCCGGAAGTTCAAGTTGCACAGGACCTTCGGAATCTAATTGATATGCAATTAGTTGTCAATCTAAACTTCTGGTACGGCTGCCACGTACTGAGCAAATAGTTGAAGAGTTCACAACTATTTTCGTAGGAATGGAAGCGGTCATCGATGTTGGGTTGGAGTCGCGAGTAAACGTGACGATAGTATAGTTCACGATACAGGATGAGGAATATGGGGTCTGTAACATTTTGAGTCGACATTCGCAGGCTGCTACTTGACACGAACCATCGTTCACCAAAGGTGCTATAACCTCTGCTTCTGGCCATTCCGTTCGCGAGTAGAATTTTTCAGTGTACTTGTTCCAGCCACTTTCATATGCAACGGTGATTTCTGCCAGATTGTTATCGAGAACAGCTTGATGAAAATGCACAATAAACTGCAAAGGTTTTCAACATTTTTGAATCGAGATTTTGAGCAACGGACGACATACAGCCTTGACTACGTCTGGGATCTGAGCAAAAGCTGCTTGCTGAGCCATATGCTGCTGCATAGCGATAAGGGTCGATTCGTCGATGGGTGCATGCTGAATGTGAGCTAGAGAAATAGGTCAGGACAGAGATGAATCTAACACTTGTTTGCTCGCTCACCATCGTCGTAGTGGCTTGCCTGGCCATAGTTCCCGATGGCAAGGGAGAGATCAACGTCCTGCAGCTCCTCGTCAATGTCCTCTGCAGCCCATAATGCCATTCTTTGTTGTGCCATCGTCGATGCGAGAGTAGAGTTGCCTTACGCGCACGTGCTGAAAGGTGAAAAAAATTGGCACAGCCACAGACAGCGACCAGCCTTTCTTCCTTCGCCCAAGATGGCAGAACACGACCTCTCAAAAACGATTATTCCATATCTTGATCGTCATCTCGCTTTCCCTCTTCTTGCCCATCTCGCAGAAATAGGTATATTCCCAGAGCAGGAGGTTCAGGTCGCCCAGTATGAACTTGCTAGTGGAACAAACATGTTCGATTATGCTGCAACTTTGTTCAAGCAGATTCACCCCGATCAAGAGGTTCCCAAAGGTCAGATACTTTATATCGTTTCCCTGGATGTGTATATTCAATATTTATTTTGTGGCTAGAATTCGACGAAAAGCGACAGAATGTCGTCAGTACTCATGAGAGACTGCAACAGGAAGCGCAGGCGGTTCTCGATGTCATAGAAAATCCTCAGGTGGCTCAATCACTCAGGCAAGATAAAAACCAAAACTTGCAATACTTGCAGGAGCATTACAGCGTATGCTCACCTAAACCTTAATCTATATAATTCCTCTAATCATCTTTCCAGCTCACACTCGATCAAATCACCGCCCTCTACAACTTTGGAAAATTCCAATACTCGTACGGCAACTACAGCGGCGCTGCCGACTACCTGTACCACTTTCGCGTTCTCTCGACTGATGCAGACTTACTCATCTCTGCACACTGGGGAAAACTCGCTTGCGATATCCTCACCGGAAAATGGGATGTTGCCCTAGAGGAACTCAATACCCTCCGAGAGGCCATTGACTCACGCACACCCCCATCGTTTGCGCCATCAGCCAACTCCTCCATCGATCCTGCTCTTGCCCAGCTCCATTCAAGAACATGGCTCGTTCACTGGTCGTTGTTCGTCTACTTCAACCACCCACAAGGACGTACTCTCCTCCTTGAGACTTTCTTGTCTCCCACATACCTCAACACAATCCAGACTTCGTGCCCGTGGATACTTCGCTACGTTGCAGCAGCAGCCATCATCTCCACACCCACACCATCGTCATCTAGCTCGACGCCCCTTCCGTCTCGAGTGAAGAATGCCGTACGGGAAATCGTCAAAGTCATTCAGATGGAGGGATATCAATATTCAGATCCCGTCACCGAGTTTTTGCTGCAGCTGCACGTCGAGTTTGACTTTGAGGCTGCTCAAAGGGAGCTCGGAAAGGCAGAAAAAGTCGTTGCAGATGATTTCTTCCTTGGTGACTTTAGAGATGAATTTTTGGAGAGTGCGAGATGTCTTGTCAGTGAAGCATACTGTAGGATTCATCTGAGGATTGATATTGGGTACGTGTCAAGATCAGAACTCTTTGCAACAAAGCTAACAAACTTGCCGTGTAGTGATCTCTCAGATAGACTAAACCTCCCGAGAGACGAGGGTGAAAAGTGGATCGTCAACCTCATCCGTGAGACCAGGATGGGCCAGGACGCCAAAATCGACTTGGAAAAGGTGCATCGTCAACGCTCCATTCCTATCTCTTCTGTCCTAACATTTCTTTTCGTCAGAACTTGATCCAAATATCAAGGCCTCCACAACCGATATATCAATCGGTCATTGAAAAGACCAGAGGATTGGCTATTCGTACACAGGCACTTGGCGCCGCTGTCGCCAGGCCTGGGATCAACGCACCTGCACCTGCACCCTCAACTCAACCCGTGACGGTCAATTAATGGTCATAGATTGTACGAGTACATGTACAGTAATCCTGCAGACTGTATTATGCCTTTGAATTTGCTTTGCTTTGAAGAGAGCCACTGGCAACTTTGTAGGTTGGGCGCCGATAAAACCGTGTAATTTGGGATTTATTCAATGGAACTACCCATCTAAATCTAGTCATAGTAGAGTGACCTCGAATAAGATTACAACTAATGTACAAATAGCAAGGGCTAGATGAGTATTTCATCTGACACCTTTCAGAGCCTCCTTGACTGTACTCCGCTCACCAAGAAGCGCCATTATCTGCCAGCGCTGATCACTAACCTCACGGTCCTTGAGTAAGGGTATGTCCCTATCATCGTCTTCGTCCTCCCGGTCACCTAATGCAAGCTTCATCGCGGCCGCGCTCTTATTAGGTAGGTCATACGGCGCTAACGTGAATAGCGTCTCAAAGGCGGCGGTGGTGAGAACCTTTTGGGAATGGTGATGCGATGAAGGGTTGTCATTAGAGGTGGTGATGGAGGATATAACGAGGGAATTAGTGGTCAGAGTGAGGGCATGTGTGATCAATTGTTTTAGTTTGACCTGCAAGTACAACAGTGAGCAAAACGTGACTATCACAGAGAACCTGTTCATACCTCGCAAGCGAGATGCATTAAAGTGGGGACAGAGCGCGCCGGGACATTAAGGTTATTTTGAGCACAAATAAGGTTTATTCTTTCCGCTATAAGTTGAACAGTAGTCGCGCGTGTTAGAGATGCTAACGGCACCCCAACATGCGTACCAGGGGGTGCTGGAGACGGTGAATCAGAGGTATTGAAACAAATAAAAAGTTAAAAGAAGCATACCGCTACGCTCCTGCAGTAATACCACGCCTCGTTCTTGGGCAATCTCATCGGTTTCTTTTCGCGGCCTGGGAGGATCGATTAGAGGAGAACCATCTGCCAGAGTTCGAATGCGTTCGCGTTCAGGCTTCCCTAATGACACGGTCCATCGTTTGAGACGTGCCGAACGAGGGCCAAGGTCTTCGTCTGCTGTATCAGGCCCTTGATAAGGTAGTGTTCGCCTGCGTTTGCGTGGAGGCGGTTTTGGGGCGTCACTGGAAGGTGTTATGTGTCGTTTGTGACTACGAGAGTCGAACAATGAGATGATAAGAGCATTGTGCAGCTGAACTACCAAGCGGCTTAAGCGAACGGTCAAACTTGACGAACACGATGATGTACTCACTGAGATTGGGTACGTCAAGTATCGGTTTAAGCGTCTCATCAAACTCTGTACGAGATATTTTTCCCGTCACAAAGCTATGGAGACAGTCAAAATATTTGAACGCGTTTGACCCGAGGTTTGCACTGAGCTGCTGCTTGATGTTGGTCGTCGAGGATAAAGACATAATTAGCGCCCGTGTCACAAGGCTGTCACACTATATCCTTTCATGAATGCACCCACCAGCGCGACACAAGCCAAGGAGCGGTTGTACTCGCAGCTCGCGACCAGCTTCAAGCGCATGAATCGAGCACTCATTCAGACCGCGGATCTCTGTGAACAAGTTCAATTCGATTTGCACGCGATGAGAACCTTTGCTGGTCTGGACGCTGCAAAGTAGGCTTTTCTCTCTGCATTTCGTTGATCCAATTACTGACGGAGAGACACCTAGGTTCATGACTATCGCAAACGAGTTGAATCCCAGTGATCCAGATGAAAGTATGGAACGTGACGAACGAGAGCGGTGATGGCACGAATGGTTGGAATAGGTGAGTATGTTTCGTGCCAAATTGTCACTGTCATCAACGTCTCTCAGCAGCTTCGAATGAAAACACATAACCAATGACATGTATCTCTAGGCAATTCAGTTCACTGGCTTTCACAAGTCAATTTGAAACTTGGTATCATTCAAAAAAGTGCCTAAAACAACACCACAAATTATCGACCAGTCATAATCTTCGGTGCTTCGCCATCCACAAGACCATTAGTTTGTCCTCCACCTACAATGCCTGAAATCGCCTTTTGGAGTTCATTCCATTCAGACTCCTTGGGTATTGCCAGGTCGCCAATGTCATAAACATAGAGCTTCCCGTCACTTCCTCCCAGTGCTGCACGTCTGCCATCTTTGCGGTCCCATTGTAGTTTGTTCAGTGCTCGACCGGAGCCAACAGTAGTGGATACGATGGGTACCTGTAACTCTCGTGAACAAAATAAACAAAAAAAAAATTTCATCTCGACGAACCTCTGTATCCGCGTTCAAGTTCCAAATATCAAACTTCCCCGATCCATCCACGGTTCCAAACTGAGCGGGATGCTGTGGGTGCCATTTGACATCATACACCGGGTCATCTGCTTCGTCAAAGGAGTATATCGGGGAAATGGGATGCGGCGCCGTCGAGGGCTTTGTTAACGATTTCGCTCTCCACAATTTCACGGTCCAGTCCACTGAACTCGTCAAAAACAGATCAGAAAAGTCAACTGAACCACTTGTGGGATGAAAATGTAGCCCCATCACAGGTCCGGCATGTCCTTTGTAAACATCGTATTGGTTGAGACCCGCCTTCGCCCCTGCACGGTCGTATCGATTTGCCTGGTAAACGTTTCCTTCCTCAGTACCAACCCAGAATGTTGTCGTTTCGTTATCAGGGAAATCCATCGTCGTAATAGCGACTTCTCCTGTCTTATTGTGCCCAGCATGTATGAGTTCAAGGGTTTCCTATCAGAAGAGTTAATGTTGAGGTCCTTGAAAACTATGAATCTACGATAACGCCTACCTGAGGCTGAGCCAACATATCCACTAACCAACTACATACTGTTCCATCCGTACTCGTCGTGATCAGGTTGTGTGCGTTCTGAGTGCCGACCATCTGCATGGCATATACGGGATGAGTGTGGCCAGACGCAGATAGAGGTGTTTTGAGGACTGGAAGGTGTTTTGACCGATTGTCCCACAATAGAATTTGTCCCGAATATGTGCCTCCAAATACTAGATTTGAATGGAAAGGTGAAAATGTTACCGAAAGGACGTCCGACTTCGAGCCAAGGATGTTAGTATACCTGTTCTCAAGATAGTGAGGGCTGACAAACCTGGGAGTGGAACACAAACTCTGGTCGCTCGAGGAGGTGCAAATTCCATACAGCCACGATACCATCCGGCTCGTTCAATGCCGCAGGATTCTTGTTATATGACGCAACGCTAAGCTCTGGATACTGGAGAACGGTGAATGCGCGGCAAGTCTCAAAAAGGCCAGGCACTCACTTGGGGTGACCAATCGACGTCCGTTATGGACCTGTTCTTTCCATAGCGTTCGTCCCAAAACGCACATACCCGTTTGATCTTTCCCTCGGATTCATCGCTATACATAACATGAGTTGATTGATCACCACCGCCAATAGTATTAGGTGTAGAACGTACGCTCCAGTCTCTGTTCCTACTCGATAATCGCGGGTAAAGTCATAGTCGTTCAGGGCTTTGTAGAACATCTTCGTTGTGGAGTCCACAAATTCAAACAGCTCTGGTGCAGAAAGTATTCCAGCTAATTCCTCTGGGGGTATCTCTGAAACCACCTAGGTTACACCTGAACTGTATACAACGTAGGAGACAGCTCTCACCTCGAATTTCCTCTTCTATCTCTTTGTCGAGTTGAATGCTCTCCTCTTCCAATTCACGATCTCGAGCAGCTTGAAGTGCTTCCAGCTCAGCATCCGTCAGAATACGCTGTCTTGGATCTTCTGCAGGTTGCGTCGTTTCCGTCTCAATTTCCATCGTTTGGACCTCCTTGTTGTATATGACACGCTCCTTTTTGGGTAGCTCGAACAACTCCTGCTCGACATCTATCAAATCTGGAAGGAACCTGGGAACTATTTCTCTTGCAACGCAATGAGCGGTAGCAGTTTCAATGAAAACGTGAAGTTCGTACCGGTCAATCACACTCTCTGTCGCGTTGGTGACCAAGGTCGTGCCCACACTGATTCTATCGCTCTGCCTACTCACTCTCCCAGATCCCAAACTAGGTAGACCAGGTTGCTTGAGTGACGGGGTCCCTGGCACCGAGGATGAAGGAGTTATCTCGCCGCTGCCTCTGTCTCCGAGCAATTCGTTCACATATTCATTAAAATCTGGCGTTATAGTTGTCTTCTTTGGTGTAGACGGAACGGCACCTGGCTAGATGAAAAGGGCTTTGTTATGAGAGCCATTAGCAGTGACTGGTAGGAACGCACTTCAGATGTCTTCCGAGAATCAGTCTGCCTCTCAAGTCGAGCTTTCCTGAGTTCAGCAAGCTTTGCTCGCTTGGCTTCGATTTCCTGTCTCCGCTTGTCCGACGAGGTCGACATAGTAGGATGGTGAGGGTAAGAGATAAAGTTACAGGAGATCACATGCCGTCAGCGCGTCGCGTCTCGTACTGCCAGGCTGGAAGGAATAGTCTTTCTCTACACCTTCATTCTAACATCTCGATAACATTATGCTCGATTACACTCTGAGCATTCCGTGAAATTGACCTAGGTGTACATATTTTTTTATCTCAAGTCGATCTTACATTTAGATATACATCCCGCCCTCTCCAACTGTACTTCGAGAGCTAGCCTGTGCCCCCGCCGCGGGTTTACTATGTTTTGGTTTCTGCCAATCTGAGACGGTGCCCTGACCTGTAGCAAAACCGATGAGCGTCTTGTGTGCCCGGTTCATCATTTCTAATGTCCACTGGTACTCATCCTCCGTCAGGTGAGAGAAATCGGACGATTTGAGATCCTTGGGTGGAGGTGCCGGTACTCGTGGAAAGGGTAGAAGAATGAGCGCTGCTTGTGTTTTTATTTGTTGAGTGGTCAGATATGAAAGTAAAGCGGCGGAAGTCGTAGAGTGAATCAGATTTGGTGGCTCAAACAAAGCCAGCGTGTTGTCCTTTACCTGGCATTAGAATATGAGAAAGCTATGACCTTACACGAGAGAAACAGGGCGTACTGGCTGTGAAGAGAGATACCGGATCGGAGCATCATGCGTCGGTATTGCAACAGGGGAAATATATGTTGATGCTGGATAGATATCCAAAATCGTGACTCTAAGCTACAGTAAGATATGAGTCGATTGTGTCAGCGGAGAGGCTCACCTTTGGGGCGTCACTTCGTCAACTAGGGTTGACGCGTAATCTGCCATCGCAAGAACAGGGAGCCTAGTAAAAGTTTCGGACACCACAATTGTTGCTTCTGTCCACGATGGATTGAATATCAAGCCGACCTAAGTACGCGTAAGCCCCGAAGAGTGACAAGACACGCTGGAATACCTGAACATTGTTGACCATAATGGCCCCAGTCTGCTCTCCTAGTTCGGCACCTTTTGCCCAGTATTTTCCAGCATCACCAAAGGCCACGACAAGAGGTCTACTTTTTGGTGATTGCCCAACGACTTTGATCTGGAATTCCACTGGTTCTTCACTCTTTGAGGACCCAGTTTGCAATGGATTATACTCGTCTTCTTCGTCAGACTCGACGGCATATCGAGAAGGCCCTGCATCCGAAAGTGGGTCAAAATCCTGTGTATTTCTTTCGTTAGAAATTGTGAGGCGAATGTAATAGAAATGGTTATTCTAACCATGGTGAGATCGTGGTGGATCGAGTCGAACGAAGCGTTTGAGAATCAAGCGCTCGAACCAAAAACGCTCTTCTCCCTCTTCACACCACCATCATCGTTTACGACCAACCCAATCTCCAATCATGGTGAGTATCTGGTGAAATAGCTAGAGACAAGAAATCTAAGTCACTTATTTCAGAGCGATAACGCAGGTTAGATCGTCTTTATCGTTGATGTTACCAAGGAAATCCTGAAACGCGTGCACTATAGAGTACAAAGAAGCTTTCGCACTGTTCGACAAGAAAGGAACTGGCGCTGTACCAAGAGAGACCTTGGGAGATCTCTTAAGAGCACTAGGACAGAACCCTACACAAGCAGAGGTCGCAGATATTGTTGCTGCAGCACCAAGAGACGGTAAGTTGCTTCAACTGGTCTGAAATCCTCGCTTTGCTAAATACAACATGTCCCAGTTGACTACAAGACATTCCTCAACATTTTGAACCGCCCTGATGGCTTCAAGCCGGCTGGAACACCAGGCGAGTTACCCAAATACTATTCTTTCTATCTAGGGGTTAAGGATGTATCAAACAGAGGAGTTTATTCGTGGATTCCAAGTTTTCGATAAGGAAGGAAATGGATTCATCGGCGCTGGAGAGCTGAGATACGTCTTGACCCAGTTAGGAGAGAAGATGACAGATGAGGAAGTCGACGAGTTATTGAAGGGTGTACAGATTGGCGCGTGAGTACTCCTTTCCTGTGTTCCTCTCCACCAGGCTGATTCTTGACGACAGCGATGGCAACGTGAACTACGAGTCATTTGTTCGCACCATTCTCAGCCAGTAGACATATCACGCTTTACGACTTACAATATATCATTTCTCAGGAGTATGAGCAAAGATGTGAATTCCACGTAATGATACAAGCATGAATCCAGGCATTTCCAGCGAGTCCAAAAACTGAATGATGCTACTATCTACGGTGTGCCACCGTTACCGATTCCCCAAACCACTCAGCCTCCAGACAAACATATTCCTAAATGCTGGAATGTATCCCAATAATACTAATCCCCAATAGTAAAACTTGCTTTCCATTATCCCTGTAGCACCGTTGAGGATGTTTTTCGTTAGCCCGATAGTCTTTATTGCTCTCTCTCGTCTACTTTTCGCGTGCTCTGCAAGGGCATGATCCAAGTCGCTTTCGGATTTGCCGGACTGCTGGGCAAGAACACTACCCAGACTAATCGCATCGCGTAACCCTAGATTCATGCCCTGACCACCTGCAGGAGAGTGGACATGCGCCGCGTCACCCACCAAAAAGATCGCACCACTTTCCAGCCTCTTGAAAAAGGTATCGGCAACTGCAGACCGATGCCTAAAGCGAGATGACCAGTAAACCTCAGAGAGTCGAATAGGGTGTTCGTTTTTGGATGCATTCGAGGAAAACGCGAAAGGTGCATAGTCGTCGAGGTATTGTTGTATCACCTCTAATGGCGGACGAGAGGGAGGTGGGGCAAAAGAGCTGGGTAGAGCGAACACAATCCTGTGTACAACTTTGTCTGTTCCAAAGAGGGAAGATGCATCCTCAGCTGTGAAGGGAACGAGCAAGTTGACTCCTCCAGAGCTTACGGTCGCCCACATCGTGTGCTTGTCAAACCCATCAGGTAGTTCTGAAAACGTTCCGTCCGCAACCACCGACTGAACTGTTTCCTCCTCTGATTCGGACTCAAGCCGTCCCTCTGTGTCTCGGAAGTCTATACCGGCTATTTGACGGATCTGCAACACCAACAACTCCTGAGAACTCTCAACGAGCGCGAACGATAGAGAACTCACGACTGATTTAGAGCCGTCTGCACCCACAACAATATCGGCTGTAAGAACATCGTTCGTTTCGAACGACACATCCAAGCCTTGCCCAGACTTGGAGGCTTTCATGCCAATTACTTTGAATGGGCGAAACACCCTGATTCCAGCTGCCTTGACATGTTCCTCGAGGACGTGTTCTGTTACAGGTTGGGGTACGCTTAGAAAGTACGGAAATTTGGTATATGAAGCAAGATAAGAAAAGGAGGCGCTGAGAATGGTTGCTTTTGACCTGTCCTGTAGTCGGAAATGTTCGCCTTTGTAACCGTGCTGAGCGAGGTCTTGAGCACATCCAATGGAGTCCAAGGCCTGGAAGGGAAATTTCAGCAAGGTAAACCAAAGAACCGTGTCTCGAATTTACTCACCTCAAGCGTAGCTGCATGTATAACCATAGCCCTTGACGTGTTTTCGCCTCGTAGACGCGCATCTACCACGACGACGTCTTGAGGGTCAATACCATGTTTGACCAGAGACAGAGATGTTGCTAGTCCTGCAGGGCCAGCACCGACGACGAGGTATTTGGTTCGTGTAGGAAGAGACATTGTGTTTGACAGTCCTGAGAAGTCTTGCTGTGTCCTGCCTGAGAATGGGACCTTTATATTCACAGTTCAGAAGGCTTGGACATCGGTAAAACGGTACCGTCGCTACTCTGATTATCATTGAGTTCGAGATCTGAATCAAAGCGATGAGGTCTTTGAGTTTGATGTTGGTGAGGCTGATGATGGTTGACGTTGAACTTGAACCCGAAGCACTGAATGGTCGAGACCGTAGTCGGCAGCTCTCCGAGGCTATAGCTCACTCAGTCCTCACTGCATGGGAGTGCCGTTTAGCCTTGTAAATAGATTGCATTGTGGAATAAATTGTCTTGATTCACTGCGTCACTTCTTATCTACTAGTACCGTCCAACCCCATAAGTTTACGGTTAATTTATCTTCTTCTGTAGCATGCTCTCTCTACCAGGACCAACGCCAATCCACTCGATAGGTACGTCGAGGAACTTTTCAATGTATTCGACGTATTTCTTGCAGTTCTCTGGAAGATCCTCGTACTTGGTAACCGCAGTGATGGAAGTCTTCCAGCCCGGGAGAGTAACATATTCAACATTGACCTGTTCTAGCAGTTCGAGAGAAGCTATAGAAATAGCTGTTTAGATTTCACCTTGTTTGAGGAGGAAGGACAACCCACCAGGGAAACCGGCAAGTTCCTTGCCATTGATGGTATACTTCACCGCAATCTTAATCTCGGGCAAGTCGTCAAGCACATCGAGCTTGGTGAGATTCAGGGTATCGTATCCGTTGATCAAGCAGGAGTGCTTCATGACGACAAGGTCAAGCCACCCTGTGCGCCTCCTACGACCTGTGGTAACACCGTATTCGTGGCCGACTTCTTGTAAATGTACCCCGACGTCCTGTAATAACGTCTTCAGTGAAAATAGCTAACGGGGACAGGTTACGTACATTGAGTTGTTCAGTCGGGAAAGGACCTCCGCCTACTCGAGTGGTGTACGCTTTGATAACACCAATAGTCTTGCCAATCAACTTTGGCGGAATCCCAAGCCCGGTAATGACACCACCGATGCCCGTCGAGGACGAGGTGACGTATGGGTACGTTCCATAGTCAATATCCAACATCAAAGCATTTGCTCCTTCCACGAGCACTTTCTTTCCGCTAGCAATGGCTTGGTGGACATAAACCACGCTATCGACCACGAAAGGTTTCAGACGCTCTGCAAGTTCCTGAGTGGGTAGGTATGAGGAGATGTATGTGGGTCGGCTTGAAAGAATTTACTTTGTAGCGAACTATCTCTCCTTCCGTGTCGTATTCAAAGTGGCCATAGCGCTTGAACCGGCCTTCAACGAGCTTTCTGAACTTTTTCGCAAATTGTTCGTGATCGTACAAGTGGTGAACGCGCAGTCCGGAGCGGGAAGCTTTTCCAGAGTAGGCTGGGCCAATACCCTTCTTGGTTGTGCCAATGCTATAAGGATGTCAGTCTCATGAAATGAACACGAGTAAGAAATTCGTACCTTGAGCCTCCAAGTTCTACCTCTTTCAATCCATCCACAATCTGGTGGAAATCAAAGACCAGCTGCGCTCTATCAGACACAAAAAGTCTATTTGAACAGTCCAAGCCTGAGTATGTACACTAGTCAGCCAGAGTTGAGTTCTCTGCCTCGCCACATACCTTGAGACTGTAAGGCATCCAATTCTGCAAAAAATGACGGGACATGAACCACTACTCCAGAGCCGATTAGCCCAGTACAATTCGGGTTGACAAGGCCTGTCGTATGAACCGCGTTATCAGCCCGTTATCGCGATGTAAATCGACAAGAACGAACCACTAGGTAAGAGATGAAAAGCAAAGGTCTTTGGAGTCTTCTCAGGTCCGATGGGGACAACAATGGTATGTCCGGCATTATTACCACCAGCACATCGTGCGCATACGTCTGCCTCCGCAGAGAGAATATCGACGAGCTTTCCTTTACCCTCGTCTCCCCATTGGGCACCAAGCACGACTGACACTGTTGAAGCAATTAGTACTACTGATCATGCCCGATGAGGCTAAGACTTGCCGCTCATCATGCAGAGCAGTGCTCAAAGCGAAGATTCCTGGTGTTCCGAACAGGAAAAGAGTGAGAACAGCGAAATAGTTGTGAGTCAAGAGAGAGTTCAAGAAAGGTGAAATTAAAATCCATGCGAACGGATTTGCCGGCGTTGGCATTCCGACAGGACCGCATAATGCCGATTCGGGTATTGGCACTTGCTCCCCTCACACCATGGTCTTCCAGTCTAAACCTCTCAATCCTACAAAACTAAATCAAACAATTCAGAAGAAACCTTGGCTGTTTGGAATTCCATTTGTTCTACTCATGGTCGCAGCTTCCTATGCTATGACCCCATTTACACAGACACGATACGACCTACACGACCAAAAAGTGAAGCAGGCGCGTAAACTAGTCCTGACATGCGTTGAAATCTGGCCGCTCAAGTATCTTTAGGTGTCGAAGGAGCAGGAGCTGAAGCTAGACTCTAATAGACGGAAGTTTGACATTCGAGAGGAATACTTTGTGAGTTGTCGCGAACGAGAACAAGAATCAAGGTATTCTGACTTGATGCCTTTATTATAGAAATTGAGTGCAGAAGTAGACGACAATTGGGAACAGAAACGGATTCAGCGGCCTAAAGGTGTACCCGAATGGGGTGTACCTCCAATAGAACCGCCACCAAAATCTCAGGACACATCCAAATCATAGGAGAACCGACAGCTTGCATCTCTTCATCTGTATCATATTTCGCAATGACACCATACCCATAATGTATCTTCTATCTCGTCCGCCCAACACTACAGCAATGCTCGATTTCGTTGTCCCCTGCCTCACTGTTCGAGTGATAAAGCTGAGGGCTAGAAACTAAAATGGCCTGGTTGACCACGGGTATTTTTCACAGGCATGGTCGTCAACGACCAATCATATGTAAATTGAGTATGGGTGTGTGTTCTACATTATATTTGCGACGGAATACTGATAACCCAGCCTTAGCCAACATACATCCTACCCAAAGTGTTGAGGTTTCCATTTCCATCGAGAAGGTCTATCAATCCAAAAAGAGTCAGTAAGCATTCTGGGAGGTGCTATAAAGAATACGCACTAGTCCTCAGACCGGCAGTATACCTCTGTGTTTTCAAAATGGGAATACTCGACATTGGCCTTTAAGGAGAAGGAGAAAGGATACTCACATCGAAGGCAAACCACGCGTATTTCTCGACCCAGCCAGTTGAATCCATGAAGCCAATCGTTTCTCTCAAGAATGTTTGCACGTCTGACAATGGCATTAGCACTCGTGCCTTGCGAAATCCGTGTTCAGGTTCACCATTATCGTTTCCCGAAGTACACCCAAACTCCGTGACCCAAACAGGAAACCTCTGGAATGCTGCATGGATATCGCTGAGATAGTTGATAAAGTTCTGTCCGCCTTCGCCGTACCTGGACCAGGGTTTTCACTGACCATTGCCATAGGGGAAGACGAGAAACGAACCAGTGCACAGCAATAAAATCCACGTTACAATCATGACATTTATCCAAGAATTCTTTCAACCACGACTTTCCGGAGGGCGCAGAGGAGATTCCGGGAGAACCCAGTCGTACGCCTTTCTGTTTCAAAGGCTGGATATGCTCCTTCCACGTCCTTACTGCCTGATCGGGGGAGACATTGGATTGGCTTGGGAGATCTGGTTCGTTGAATGCCTTTTCGACTTATCAATCGACCGCGCTAACTAGAAAGCGGTCAAGGAACGTACCAGGACAGTCTGGTAACCCCCTCCAACGACTTGTGCAAAAAATCCCTCGGCACCTTGCACACCCCATTGCATCGGGACGTGAGTAATACCTGAGGAGGAAGGTATCGAAACCATTGAATTTACACCCCAGTTGTATGTCCACGATACCGAAGTTCCGTACGCTCTGGCGATGTCTTGCAGGTGGTCGCGTTCATTGGGGTAAGCTAATCCTCGTTTGGGATTGTTGGCTATGACACTAGCGGCCTGGGCGATGACGGCCAAAGCAATAAGTGGCAGAAGGCACATGGTATCCGAGGAAGCAGGGCGCGATTGGGAAGGAGGCCACGAAAGAATATAAGTAGTCGCTCTGAGGTCTGATCTATCAACTCATGCTTAAGCTTACGTCGAAAGGAAACGTCGAAAGGAAATCGTCTTAGCTGAACCCAAAAGGACAAAACCACGGAATTAAGGGAGTCGTCCAAGCAACCACCAGAGAGGGGGTTGGAGTGGCAACTTCGATGTGGGGCCAAAGTCCCGAAATCGATGTATTGACACCTTCTTTAAAGATTCTGTACTATCCTCAGCATGTACTTCGGTGTCCGCTACGATAACGCAAGGATAGGAAACCCCCAACTTTGGATAGGTTCGAATGGCACCTGAGTAAGACAGAATCTTTCCTTCCAATTCTGTACTCTTCCGTTGTTCACTCTCCACGGAAATGCGGCAAGAGAGCCACTACTTAATAAGTTTTGGTGATGGCTTGTAGGTTCGTTGTCAAGTATCCAAAGTCTTACGAGTTTTAACATCGCATCTCTTCGGTTAAAACAGCGAATGGATAATACATCTAGATGAACCCTGATAATAAATACAAAGCTAATTCGAATCCCAGCTAAAAATTTAGCATGCACCGTTATCGGTCCAAACATCCGCTGTAAACCCCTCATTAGCCCAAGGCAACCACAGGGCTATATGTAGTACACACCTTTTCCTGGAGTTTCGTTCTGTGTCCACCTAATGAAAAGAAAAAATCAGGCACTCGTCAACGACGTAATTCGAAGGGCAACGAACCATTTCGCAGTGTACAAATGGCCATCTGTAAGGCTGTCAGCATCAACTTTGGCACGAAGTTGGGACGACTTACTGTAAGACACCTGCTGTCCACCGACGTATGCAGTACCTGAGTTCCATGCAGCCGCTCCACCACAACCAGGGGTTCCAGTAGATCCTCCACCACCAGCAGTCGTGGTCGTTGAGCCACCGCCACTTCCCATACCGTTTCGGAGGTTATCCCATTTACTGTTTGGGTAGCTGAGGTGGTTCTGAGTCTGATCGAGCGAACCGAGAACACTAGCAGCAGTCCCAACAAGTGACTGCGAGCCAGTCTTGTCCGTGGACAACTACATTTACATCGAAGTCTTTAGTTCGGTGAAGGACAGAAATTTTTCAGTACGTACCTCCCAGAACATACTGCCAGCCATTCCGTTGGCATTGATGTATTGAGCCTTCATCTTGACGATGTTCGGGGTATCATACGAGACGAGTTCCTTCTTGGAAGAGTCGTAAGAGTAACTGGAGATATCAGTCGAGTTCTCAAAGACCTGGGCTCCGGCAACTGGAATAAGACAAGCGAGTAAGATCTGTCCAACATCCAAACGAAAGCACAACTCACGGGGTAATGTCTTGTAGGAGTAGATACCTGCTTCAATAGTTCCTGGTCCAATGCCACTGTAGGGTGCTCCGATGCCATTCGTGTTCTCGAAGGCACGGCCGTAGAGTGGTATACCCATGTTGATCTTGCTGGCTGTCGCGCCCGCGGAGGTGAAATACTTGAAGGCCTTATCCGTGCTGACACCTGTCCTCACGCCACCATAAAGATTGGCCTGGTTGTCTGCATAGGTCAACCAGGATCCTGCGTAATCGTAAGCCTAATAAATGGCCTTCTCAATGCGATGATTCAGTCAAGATTCGCGAAGACTTGCCATCAAATTCCAGAAATCAAGTGCTGCATTCATCTGGGAAACCTTGAGGTTGGCGTAGTTCTCTGCTCCAGCTGATACAGCCGCGGTCAAAAGGTAAGGTGTGCTATCTCCCTTGCGGCTAGCCAAGCTGTCGAGTGCCTTCCGAGTCTCGGTGAGCAGATCTGCGAAGCCTTGTCCTTGAGCGGAGTTTGAGGGATATTCGTAGTCAACATCGCTAGAGATGGTGTTAGACTGTACACATATGTGAGGAGGAGTGTACACACATTCCATCAAAACCATAGTCTTCGATCAATTGAATCGCGCTGTTCACGAAGTTGGTTCGGCTCGACGCCGAGGTGACAAAGTTGAAGTGTCCTATAAGGGGATTGTTAGCGATCATATATGGGATATAATTTGCTATATTTACCTGCTTGCGAATATGTCCAGCCCCCGATTGACAGCAACACTTTGAGGTTCCTATTCTTCATCTTGAGCAGATACCTGTAATCCTTTTCAGAAAGAGCCTGGAATATACGCGGGAAGATAAGATACATACAACTGCTTAAGGCACCCGTACAAGTTGTTGCCGGCTTCGTCCCAAGAGTCACCAGGGAAATGTTTCTAAAGGGTTGTTGATGAGAGACTTCAAAGCGATAGCGATAGCGATGAAAACACACCTCACTGTCGGCATACGAATCTGTGAGCTTGATCGCGCCGGTATCGGCACTAACATCAGCAAACGAGTAGAGAATATCTGGCACACGTTAGCACGTCCAACTGTCCACGTTAACAGCGGGGTGAACCAAGAAACTCACGGGTGAGCTTCGACGGATCAATATCGGTGGGCTCTATGAAGGCAGATAAGCAACAATTCATACGACACTCGTCTGACGACTCACGGAAGTTGGCACCGTAGATTCCCCAGTTTGTAAAGTATGCGACCTGAAGCTTGCCCGTAGCCCGTTTCTGGATCGTGTTCGTTTGAGGGTTGACGGCGATGTTGTAGGTGTGAGGTGCGTCCTTGTAGTTGTCGGGTCTGTGCATGACTTGTGTCGCTTGCACAACGACACATGCTGCAGAGAGCAGAGAAAGGATGCGAGAGAAGCTTCCGAGGACCATGTTGACCAGGGGCTGTCAGGAGTCTGAAGAGCCTGTTCTGTCAAGTTTGGCCTTGCTGAAAGACATATGGCCTATTTAAACCTCCAGCAAAATCTTGATGCCTCAATTGTGCGGCTGCCTGGTCCGATAATTCCCAGATAGAAACAAGTTGTGTATCGAAGGAAGAGGTTTGTCCATGCGGTTCCAAGGATGCCGAAGACGATGGAGAGACGAACAAACATATGGACGCATCCGAGACGCACCCGAAGGAGGCTTGATAGAGTCGTGTATTATCGGTTCCTGCCATCGTGATTTGAAAACCCCCACACGACAAACCGTAGTTGTTACGGACAAGTTGAGTTGCTTTGGTATAGCTTCTATTGCCTTGCGAACAGATAGGCACTGGGAGAACGAACCATTTGATCTGGCGAGAAGGCTCGTACAGCTATATCCGGATTATAGTTCTGATGCACCAGATACGCGCTTTAGTCCGTATCTCCCAGAATTGAATAAGAAAACGCCGAATGTCTACTTTTGTTCCCTTGACTGGCTTGCGTAGCGCATGGATGAAGCCTAACAGAATGGGCCGTTGAAGACTGAGGTAGGTCATATGCCGGGGCTACATCGACTCAAAACGATGAATGATGCTTTGTGGTGTTCGCGGGAGCGCCGCCTCAGGTCTTTGCATCATAAGGCACCTAGAAACACCATGAATCGTCAGTAAATCCATGGATATCATGTAGAATGAACGATACTTGCCATATACTTGTTATGATTTCCATTCTACCCGAGAGAGGTCCACCAGATGAAAGGCAGGCAAAACTTGATCACGATTGATATGGAAACGGAGTATCATTGGTGAGAAACAAATGGTTCTTCCAATTCAGTGCTTCGACGTTGTAGTGGTGGTCGAAAACAAAAGCACATGGGAAAGTCTTGATGGTGGTGCTCCCAGTCCAAGCATTTTCCTTCTTGCAGCCATTACGCCTTGTCAAGTAAGTTGTATCATATGATTTCGCTGCACCATTTGAATGACGTTTGGGCCTGGCTTGACAGATAGTGACTGCCCTTAATGATATGCAGAAAGTTAGCTTCAGCCTTTACAGTTTGATACCACGAGCCAACACCCAGGAAGGTCATTTGCGGGTGCACCGCGGCAACTGAGGCGAACCATGCATGAAGAGACCCAAATCAGTCGTTCTGAGCCAATTGAAAGGCCAAAATGCGGTCCCTGGCTATAACCATATCCTTCTCAACGCCTTTGATCTCGGTACAACATTCAATTTTCGGGCGAAGCTCTGCCTCCCGCGCCCCACGTCATTCCAGGTGTCCAGGTGGTACGCCAGAACCCTAGATTCCGTCAATTCGCAATTCGCGAACCTTCGGAATCGAACAAATCCCATCTCTGAACTTCCAGTGATCACTTGTTCGCCAACACCATCTCCTTTTGACAGTCTCGCCGAAAAATAGCTTCTCTATTCCAGAGATAGATGGTCTCCCGAGCGTCACAGCACCTCTTGCCCTCCCATCCCTGATCCAACGATAATCCCGCAACATCCCAAGCTAACGCCTCAGATCCCCATCCAACACAGTCCCAAGCACATCCATATGTTCGCCCTCGATTCCCCATGGTAGCGTGATACAAAACTGAATTACATTATGATTTACAGATCTACAACCATCTGGAGTGGCTTGCGAAGAACAAAGAATTGTGTGGGCTTCATCATTCCTACCATCGTGTTCGCATGTGAGACAAGGTCGTCTTTCTGTCGGTCTTTCGGAGATTTGGGAGTCACAGGTACCGGGTCATATCGAAATTCCGTGTTAACGCAGTGTCTGTAGCTACAACACTTGATTCCCGTCGCAAAGACGTCGGGTCTACATCTCTACGACCAGTAGTGAACCATCCTATGATCCCCACTTCATGCGATCCTCGTGCTAGGATTGTTGGCGCATCAACCTCAACAGCCTGCACTCGAGGACACCACCTGGTTTCTGCAGCGAATTGCGATTAGAACATATGACAATAATCAAATAAGTGGGCATATTGGGTAGTGGGGGGAAGAATACAACGGTCCCGCGGGATATCTGAGAAATGAACAAAGGACCCGTGGTGAAAATGGTCTACTTGGAACGAGGTAAAGAGCGTGTTGGTTTGGTGGTTCAAATCGAGCGATATACTGTGGAAACTTGAATGTTGAATGGTTATGCACGACGAGATGAAAAATGTTGACTGAGCGATAGACCGGAGAGAAATGATGCAGCAAGACGGAAAGCGACAACAATGATCGATAGTGAGGGATACGATATATGACCACAAGGAGAAAAAAAAGAATATGGTTACTGATTGATTAAAATAGGAATAGAAAGAATATGGCACAAACGACAGAGAGAAGAATGTACAAGAGAAGAGTTGACAAAAAGC
Organism: Paramarasmius palmivorus; assembly: GCA_037176845.1. NCBI lineage: Eukaryota > Fungi > Basidiomycota > Agaricomycetes > Agaricales > Marasmiaceae > Paramarasmius > Paramarasmius palmivorus. The sequence continues at coordinate 161,094 of JAYKXP010000001.1, read as the reverse complement.
TAAGAGGAAGAGAGCGTTCTTCAAAGGGTCCATCTTCAACGCCAAATCGGTCGTCTAGGTCCGTACTGCGGCCCTCTGTTGATAAACGTCACAAGCCCGAAAAAGTGATACAACGACGTCCTCTCAACAGGACACCATTCCCACGTAGGCTGGTGAATCTATGATAGAGGTATATAAGGGAAAAATACATGGTGGGTAGTGACCAGGCAAACGGACCTCGAAATTTTGCTTTGCTTCCCCCCTCCAACCCTCGTCAACTGAACCCCACATAATTATCCAGCACAAAAAGAGGTCATTCCATCCAAGTTCCTATACGTCCACATAGATCAATATCGGTTCTCCTACGCCTTCAATCTCTGGAATGACGCATTTGAGGTCAAAGGCTTTTGCAAGTACGATCTTGAAGATCTTTTGCACGTTTATTGACGCTGACGTAGAACAGAAAATTAACGACGCGTGCATTGCTCGTGCGAACCGCTTCGCCTAAGATGATCAAATTAGCATTGGCGTTAGCGTAATTGTAGCAATGGAAACGTTTCAGAGTGCTCGAACCTGCTTGGTGATTTCCTCCTGCTCGTCGCGAGGGAAGGTGGCAAACTGGTCGAATTTTGTGCCTATTAAGAATGGTATTGCGGTCTAGAGAGGTTATGGATTAGCGAGATGGAAAGAGACAGGAGGTTGATAGAGAAGTCTCAGACGCTCAAGCTCGCACTCGCATAAGACATCGATGCGGCAGACAGCAGCAACTACGGGACCGAGGAGAATATAGAACCTGTGAGCCACATACCTTATTAAACCCGCGTGCTTGGCGATACCACTCCTTGACCGAGTTTAGCGTTGATTTCCGTGAAAGGTCAAACATGAAAAGGATGGCCACTGCGTCATTGCACACCAGCGGTAACATGTTGACAAACTCTCTTTGTCCACCAAGATCCCATATTGAAAATGTTATCGTTGTCCGTCTGACTGATATGGTCTTCTCCATAAAATTGACGCCTATATACGTGGTTGTAGATTGGTGTGGCGAGGAAAAGGAGAAATGATGAGCGAGACTCGTATCTGATAACAAAGACAGACGACGACTCACCCAGCGTCTGGATATAATCTTCATCGAAACTCCCCTCGACATATTTCACCATGAGACTCGTTTTCCCAATCTGCGAGTCGCCAACCATTCCCACCTTGATAACGACGCTAGATTACGATAAATGATGAATACTTCGAGATGAAGAGAAGAAGAAGAAGCCGACCTATTCTTCTCGTCGGTATCAAGCTGTTGTTGGCTGGTGCTGGCTGCTGGTGTGGTTGAAATTGACGAAGAAGCTGAATGTGACATGATCAGATTGAATCAGCTATGACTTGCTGGGGTCGACTTTGTTGATATCCAGATGGGATGTGCTGGTAAGGGGTGTGTGTGTAGGAGTATAATCTCGAGTTGGACGACGATGAAGATGAGAGAGAGAAGGAAAAGAGAAAAAAGAAAATAAAGGAAAGACGCGTTCTGGTGTACTGTCTGGTGGACGTCTGGATAATTGTTGGCCGAGAACGACGACTGGGCAAGGTTGGACCACCGTCGCGAACACACAGAAAGCAGGGAGAAGTGACAGCGGCGACAGTCACACACAACCTCGGCCGTCACTCCGCTGAGCAACTCCGAGAGCACCTCCGAGTCCACTCCGAAGTCACCTTTCTCCGTCCGGTCTCGGCGCTCATAACCCGGCACCATCCGATTCTCATTCCTCAACCACCACAACCATGTCCTAGTCAGTCCTTTGCTTGCTTCTTGCTGCTGCTGTCCTTTCTGACCTCTCAAAAAAGCCAAATTCTCGGTCGCACGATAAAGAATGAATACCTTGCTCTCTCAGTAATGGGTTCAGTCATCGGTGGTGCTCTCTTGGCTACCAGAGGTACGTGTCTGGCATGTTTATTTACCTCTTAAACGCGTGTTCACCCGTCGGTCATTTATTCAGGTGGCAAGAAGGAAGCAGCGACTCCCAGTGGTAGTGGAAAGTCTGTGATTGAAAAGGTCAAGGAGAGCGTTCCTATTTCTGCTGGAAGCAGGTGAGCCGTCTGCTTTTCTTCTGTTTTCTGGTCACTGAAACTTTGTTGTAGTGAGGAAGAACAGTTGTAAGTTCTCAAGATCCCACTCGAGAAGAAGACAGTATCGACTAACTCTCAGGATTGCCAGTATCAAAAATTTCATTGCTGAAGCTGAGAAGGAAGGCTCGGGGTCAAAGCATTGAATCAGCAGTATAGACCCATGTCACTTTATAGACGGAATGTAATCTATGCATGGTGGAAAATATTTACCAGCAGCAGTACGGTGCTTATAATGAGTACGACTTGTCCTTGAGTGAGCCTTGTCGCGGCCCGATTTTTGCCCGAACCATCTCTTCCAAATCTTTCATGGCATACACCATTGAAAACATTGCAGAACTACACGGTTTGCCTACTCACTATTACCATCCTTAATACCAACACTTTCTATTCCAGGACACGAAGATCGCGCCTGGCACGTAGCCTGGAATCCTTCAAAACCTCTTCTCGCTTCTTGTTCTGCAGATAAATCAGTCCGTCTATACTCTTACACCAAATCTCCTTCATCAGAATCGCCTTCATTCTCGCATACATCTACAATACCCACCGGTCACACAAAAACAGTTCGAGCAGTCGCTTGGTCACCTTCAGGCCAAGTCCTCGCAACTGCATCTTTCGACTCCAACATTGGTATATGGGAACAAGAACCCGACGACGACGGTAACCCTTCTGGTGAATGGGAATGTGCTAGTTTACTCGAAGGACACGAAACGGAATGTAAAAGCGTTGCATATTCGGGCTCTGGGAACTTGTTAGCAAGTTGTAGTAGAGATAAAACTGTTTGGGTATGGGAAGGTACGCTCACTACTCTTTTCCTTGCTTATAGATCTCAATCGATAAAACACCTAGTCCAACCCGACTCTGATTTCGAATGCATGGGCGTCCTGATGGAACACTCTCAAGACGTCAAATGCGTTGCATGGCATCCATCTGAAGAGGTCTGCATCTCCACTCATTTCAACCGTACCAACCCATTGATAACTCATCCAACCCAGCACAGATCCTCGCATCCGGATCCTACGACGATACCATAAAACTCTATATCGACGATCCCCAAGAAGACTGGTATTGTTTCGCCACTCTTACCGGACACACCTCAACTGTCTGGTCCATAGCCTGGTCTCCCAATGGACAATACCTCGCTTCTGCCTCGGATGATAAAACCGTACGCATATGGCGCCGTGTGGGGGAGTACGAGTTCAAATGCGTATTGGTAATGGAGGGGCAGCATGATAGAAGTATATATTCTATTGCTTGGGGTGTCGGAAATGGAGATGGATTAGGATGGATAGCAACAAGTGGAGGAGACGGTGTGATACGCGTTTGGGAGTTGACAGTGAGTGGCTGCTTAGTATCAAACAACCGTCTACTCAAACTTTTTACAGGAAAGCGAAAGTTCACCGACTGATCCTCCAACCCACGAACTAATCGCATCCTTCCCCTCCGCTCACGGTGTACACGACATCAACACTGTCGTATGGTGTCCCCGTAAGGGATATGAACACCTTTTAGCAAGCGCAGGTGACGACGGCGCAGTCAAAGTCTGGTCTGTCACCAAACGTCCCACAGCGTAAAATGTAGAGTACAAAACGAATGTATTCATAGAATACAACTGTAGATGGCATTAAGCAATAGATCCCTCTAAGATGGACATGCAAGAAAGCTGTGTGAGTAGTAATACTTTTGACAAGAAGGCTCAACGACACCACAAGTCCTAAGTACCACCCATAGTAACATCCCCATCATGTTGTTCGCGCAATGCCTCCGCCGCCTGTTTAATCGTGTCAATTTTACTTCTCATAACCTTGACAGCCTCGTTCATAAGCCGTTCAGGCTTATACGCTGACTCTGATTCGATTTGGACTATCACGAAAGGTAAGGGGAAGCCTTTTGACGCGCAAGTAGAAAAACACTCACAGATGAACCAATCCCGTATCCGAGCAAGCTCTACACTATCCTTGAATTCAGGATCTCGCAATACTTCTCTTGATACAGTATCATTCCTCATCCCCTGGAGATCAATAGACACCTAGACGACCATAAGACCGATTCAAACTATATTTTCTAGGTACATACCTCCTTCCGTGAGTTGACCTTGACTACGCCAGGCGAAAAACATCTCTTGAATTCTTCCGCTCGATGTGGTGGTATTGGCTTGGTAATCTTGATATACGGATGCAGACGATAGCTAGCCGTTGCTGAAAATCAAGTCAGTAAAACTGTAATAAAAGACGTGACTCGACTCACCGACTGGGCTAAACTTTGCATGATCCTTGCCGACACCCTTCACAGCATGACATTCAATGTTAATATTCTGCCCGGGTCGCAGTTTGGCTAATACAATGTTCCCTGACGCGAAACGTTAAATTCGATATCCCATGACAGAGAAAAGGAAGACCCTCACCATTCGTGGAAGCAGGCTTATTGTCCTGAAACGTATCCTCCTGCTCACCAGCAGGATACCAGATCAAATGCTCCGCACGAAATTCGTGGTTGATGAACATTTCTTCATGTTTCGGTGGTGTAGTAGTATTAGCAGAAGGTTTGTATGCTGGGTTCTTTTGACATGTAAAGTCGGCTTTGAAAACTAGTGTGTTGCGGTCGGTGGGTGGATCCTCCGCTGAAAAGAAATGAGACCATGTTAACCCATGACTATACCCAAAGACTTACGCCCTCTGAAATCCATAACACCCGGATCGACATTCAGCGGTACTAAACCTAGCCGGTGCGCCAAAACTTCATCTTGTATCACTGATGTATTATTCCACACATAGAAACGTTCGATGGCAATCGAAGGAACCTAATACCAAATCATTAAGTCATTCTTCACTTGAACCAACACCTAGACTCACCTCCGCGATCAAAATCCTTCTAAACGCATTCGCTATACTCGCATCCACACCAACTAAATCAAACTCTATCGAACGATTTGATAGCCTCGTCACTTGAACACGGAGATTCTACTCCTTCCTCGTCAGTCAGAAAGAAAAATAAGAATTCCAATCATCCACAAACGTTACATACCTTTTTGAACTTGTCTAAATCCCACTGATATTCTTCTGGACTAGCATCTGCATGATGACCGGGATAATCTGTAGATGAGACGTCTCTTGCTCTTTCTGGGGTAATCTTGACGAGTCTTGAAGACTGGACGTCGTGGAGAGAATAGGCACTCATCGCGTTTCGTTTGCCTTGTCGCGACTGGAAAAAAAGAAAGATGTACAGGGGAATCTGTTCCCACGGCAGTCCTCTCCTACGCCATTTCCGGTCTCCAGTCCTATTGAGCCCTCTGTATTCGACTACCAGCCAGGAATCTGTTAAGCAGCATATCAGCTTCAGAATATCTATCTCAGCATGTCTCGACCACTCAATGACGATGAAGTTCTCAATGAACTCAACAAGATGGTACTTGGGCCTTGTTACTCCTGTCTACTCACCAAGTAACCCAAACCGAATGTTTGCAGGTGGCTTTCATCAAACAAGAAGCCCTAGAGAAAGCTAGAGAAATCAAAGTCAAGGCCGATGAAGAGTTTGCTATAGAGAAGGTATGCGCGGTTGCTCTACGTTAACACAGCTATATGACGACGATGGTCAATGACGGTAACAGGCAAAACTCGTAAAGCAAGAGCAACAAGCCATCGACGCTCAATACGAGAAGAAACTCAAGGGCGCTGAGATTGCACAGAAGATGTCAGTCACCTTAATCTAGTTCTCATTCTCTCACTGATCCCATTCACAGTGCTCAATCAACCCTAACGAACAAATCCCGTCTAAAGCTCCTCCATAGACGAGAGGAGCATCTTCAAGATCTATTCCAAACCGCCCGTGATCAAGTCGTTCAACTGTCTTCTTCTGCCGACCGATATGTACAATTCCTTGAAGGCGTCATCGTACAGGGCTTCCTTCAAATCCTCGAGCCATCAGTCACCGTATACTCTCGCAAGAAGGATGTTGACTTGGTCAAGCAAGCTTCTGAAGCAGCAGCGAAGCAGTACAAAGAGATCAGCGGTAGAGACGTGGAGGTTGAGGTTGAAGGAACTCTCAATGATGAAGGGTGAGCTTTGACCAAGGATCTGTGATACAACTCTCCACTGACGATGGTTCATTCCAACAGTGCTGGAGGAGTCAAGCTGATCAGCGGTTCTGGACGTATCACACTGGACAACACGCTAGACGAACGTTTGCGATTGCTCGAGGATAGGGTCAGTCTTTATCATTCGTTTCCTTTCACACAACCCTCACGCACTCCTCTAGATGCTACCCGAAATCAGGAACGACCTCTTTGGAGCCAACGAGAACCGCAAGTTCTACAACTAGATCACACTCACGGACCTTTATCATACACATTCTTCAAGGATTGTTTCGTCACGATACGATACGAATACCAGATATCCCAACCATTTTCGAGCCACTGTCCTCCACAGTTCAATTGTAATTCAAAGTAATATTATTATTGCAACCGACCGAGCTTTGCGAGTAACATGCTGTTCGGTCCAAGAGGTATACGTCATATGCACTGGCAGAGTGGCCTTGATTGAGCATTATAAAGGCTCGTCATTTCTCTACAGATTGTACAATCTAGATTCTATCTAGCTCTACAGAATGTTTACAATTATCCCAAGTACTTTTCCCAGACAGTCTTAGAAATAGTGGCTTTTGGTGCGCGCCGCCCAGTCCAGGCTTCAAATTGGTGATAGCCCTGCTGCAAGAGCACCTCAACCCCCTGTGCTGTCGCCCAGTTGCTAGCCGTGGTGACAGCCAATTTCAAAAGGGGAGTCTCAACGGGCTTGTAAGCCATGTCGATGACAACCCCAGGGCCTTCCCTATAGGCAAACAGAGAGGCGGGAAGGTGTAAAGAGTTTGGCTGAGGCTCAATAGAGGTGTCTGTGGCTGGTACGGCGGAAATGATGACATTAGCTGGAGAGATGTCTCCCGGCCATTGTCCAAGTTTATCGATGACTTGTATGCTGGCCTCGGTAAACTCTTTCTGCAAGGCAACCGCCTTTTCACGAGTGCGGTTGAACAAATAAATACGTTTTGCACCGAGAGAATGCAGAGCGTAGATAGCTGCCCGAGCTGTACCTCCGCTTCCAATGATCAAAGCCGCATGGATGGATCCTGGTGCGATACGAGCGGTAATCGAACCCTTGATACCGAGCCAATCTGTATTATCGCCATACAAGATACGCGAACCGTCGGGGGCGGTCTTTGCGACAATGGTGTTTACAGCTCCCATGGATTTGGCGGCGGGTGAAAGCTCGTCTAGCACAGAAAGGATATCCACCTTGAAAGGAATGGTAACGGAAGCACCACCAAAGTCTGGAGCGGAAATTATCTCCTTGATCTCCTTTCCGACATCATCTGTTTGGAACAGCCCGTATTCAAAGGGAAGCCCTAACAGTCGGAAGCCAGTATTGTGTAGTGTTGGGGATAGGGAATGTTGAATTGGGTTACCGAAGAGATAAAACTTCTTTGACGGCTGTTGTCCCAGCAAGTAAAGAGCCTGTTGAATTTCGGCGAAGGAAAGTTGGCCAGGGGCAGCCCGGTTAGGTAGTAGCGGATGGGTAACTGGCGTGAGCGTTCTGTTGAGAATTCGCGACATCTGACCCTCTGTGCCCATATTGATAGCAAGGAATGGTTTGGCATTGGGTCGACGGCTCATCTTCGTCACGAAGCGCTGGAGCTCAAAATTGTCCTGGATACCATTTGCTTTTCCTACAATCTTGACGATATCGCCAACAGAATCGGCCAGATCATATTTGGCCTGGACCTCGGCACCATCCCACTTCATGTCACCACTCCAGTCATGCCACGAAGCTATGATCTGTGAGGCACCTTTGCGAGCGATCAGTTCTTTGATCGTTTTCTGGGGCAAAGAAACTTCCACGTCGATATACTCAACGCCGAGGATAAGCGCCAGCTTCAGCAATTCGAAGGCCTGACTAGATGCATTGTCAGGGAAAGCACCACCCTGGGACACAGTCCTGACGGTAAAGACAATCGGGAGGGGAGAAACACGGCGAAGGGCAGCGACTTGGTCTGCAACATAGGAAGAGTCGGGAATGTGTCGGCCATCGAGTTCTGTATCTCGCGGAGAACGGAGCAGGTCTACTCGCAACTCCAAAGCGTCTACTCCAACAGACAGCTCTTCCATCTGCGCCAGAGCAGGGGTCAGATCAGGGTAGGTAAGGGAGAGGAAGTAGGAGCGGCTTCCGGAAGACAGATTGGGGGCAAGATTTGGGGATAAACGGGTGATGTGTCCAAAGAAACGATCGACTTCGTGGCGAACATCACGTTTATTTACGGTGGGGTCGATTTTATCGTCGGCGAAGGCCTCTACGTGGTTGACAAAGCGATGACTGCAACATTCCCTGAACCACGGATCGCGACGTTTGAAGACCTCGTCGATGGGCTCGCCGTATGCTGGGCGTGCGCCTTCGACGCCGAGATATTGAACTACTTCCTCGATGTTCCGGACGATGTGTACCACAGGCCCCTTGTTTTTGGCATATTCCTTAAGTAACTCTCTAGCAGCAGGAGTCTCCACGATTCCGCCTCCAAGACTGATGACATGTCCTGTGGAATTGTCGGTGAGAAGCTCCTTCAGGATGTTTGTTTCCATATCGCGGAAGGCGGGCCATCCCTTTTCATGGACAAACTGACGGACACCTATTTGAAGTTTGTGCTCAAAGTACGCATCTGCATCAATACACTTCCAAGAAAGAGAAGTTGCGGCGAGCTCTCCGACGAATGTCTTGCCGGATCCGCGCATACCAATGAGGACGATCGAGGCACTCGAACCTGTGGATGATTCCTTAATGGACGACGAAGAGACAGAATCATGCGAGTCGGACAGCTCGACACCCTTGACTGCGATTCCAATCTGAACACGGTGTGAATGTAAGAACTAATTATGTAAACAGGGCATCCCACCTTATTCTGAAGATCATCCCACCAGTTGGGCCAAGTCTTCTCGACACATCTCTTCTCTTCCAAGACCGTATTTGGGACTACGGAGGCAAGAACACTGAACGCCATGGCCACACGGTGGTCATCGTAACAGTGCACACTAACACCATGTTTCAGCTCGTTAATAGGCTTGCCTATAACTTCGAGGCCGTCATCTAGCTCGTTCGTCGCGACCCCGAATTTCGCTATCAAACAGACATGAGAAAAGCGCAAAGCCTTGAAAATGAGAACATACCCAGCTCATCAATCATGGCGCGGATCCTATTACACTCCTTCACGCGTTGGTTTGCTATGCCAATAATCCTAGTCTTGCCGTTCGCGACAGCACCTAGCACTGTTGCGGTCAAAAAGGCATCGGTCATGACCTCCATGTCAATCTCTTCAACCGCCTTCAATTGGCCTATTGGGGGACCCTGAACAGTAGTATCGGTAGCAGTTTGAGTAACCGTGCACCCCATCTTCTCCAGGACCTCTTTCGCAAATTTAGCATCGCCTTGCAACGAAGATGAGCCAATGTTGTTGATAGTACAAGAGGTACCGGTGATGGCAGCAATTGCCAAAGGATAAGTAGCACTGCTGGCGTCCGATTCGATACTGTACTCCGCAGGGTTGGCATAGCATCCCTTGGGTATGTCGTATATATCTAGCAGCTTTCCGGTGCCTTTCTCCACCCTTCTGACAACTTCGATCCCGAAAGTCTTCATCATTGCGATAGTCATGTCAATGTAAGGCTGTGAAATAACTTGGCCGCCAATGAGTTCGAGCGTGATAGACTCTTGCGCATACGGGGCGCACAGGAGGACCGACGAGACATATTGACTCGAGACACTAGCCGCGAGTTGAATAGTAGACCCCTTCAGTCCGTTAGGAGCAATGGACAACGGGAGACATCCCTCAGATTCGAGATAGTCGATCTGACTTCCGTTTGCCCGGAGAGCAGTAACAAGAGGTCCAATAGGACGCTGTTTCATCCGAGCATTGCCAGTGATGACTGTGCGATCGGCATCATTGCTAGATGACTGTTGTACTAAAGTACAGACGGTGGTCAAAAAGCGTGCTGCGGTACCAGCATTGCCGAGGTAAAGTTCCTTGCCCTTCGGAGGGACGTTGAGCGATCCGCTGCCGCCGTGGACTACAAGGGTTTCACCGGCGTCTTCCCATTCGAACGTAGCACCCTAATAGACTATTTTGAGCAACGAACAAGTGAATATGAAGTTACGCCTACCTTGAGGTCACTGAGAGCTGCCATCATGACTTGGGTATCATCAGAATGTAAAAGGTTCTTCAGTCTGCATGTACCCTTTCCGAGAGCAGCCAAAACCAATGCACGGTTGGAGATACTCTTCGATCCTGGTGTTACCATCTTCACCGGATGATGGGTGGGAATTCCGGGAATGACGGTGACGGCTTCCGCAAGAGTGTTCGCGATGATTTGGTCAGGAACGCCCGTCGCTTTCTTGTCATAGGTAGCACCGATTCTGGAAAGAATAACGATCCTCTTCTCAGTGCCATTATTCTTCTTGTCTATCTTCATGATGTCAAGAAGTCTGCTAATGGTAAGCTGCTTGGCAGCGGGGAGGTTGGCGATTCTGGGGTCTGAGAGAGAGACAGGAAGATTGTAGGCCTTGAGGCATCGTGTAAGACGGCCTACTCCGACTTGGTTCAGAATGCCCATCTGTCTTGAAATTTCTGCCTCGAGAATCATCCCGACGCTGACGCATTCTCCGTGTAGAATCGTCGGTGTTAACACGGCTTCGATTGCATGTCCGATAGAATGGCCGAAATTGACCAGATTACGAAGGCCAGTTTCATGAGGATCGATGGTCACGATGTGTGATTTGACTGAGATGGAACCTATGATGACCGACAGGAGAAGCTCCTGGGCCTGCGAACGCGTCTTCTTGGTGCGCCCAGCATGGTTGGCAGAGGGTGTTTGGATGGCCGCGAAAATTTCGGCGGAACGAGATTCTAGCGAGGCAAATTCCGCTTCATCCCAAATAGCAGCAGTCTAGAAGTGGAAGGTCAATACCCAGGATATTTGACCATTGGGGTAACCGCACCTTGACTACTTCTGCCATTCCATTAGAAAATTCCCTAGACGGAAGTGTTTCGAGAAAAGCAGCATCAATGAAGATGAATTCGGGCTGCCAGAAAGCACCGATCAAGTTTTTCCCGTGCGGAGTATCGATGGCAGTCTTTCCACCGACACTAGAGTCTACCATGGCCAACAAGGTGGTCGGAATCTGAACGAAGCGAACCCCTCGCATGCTAAAGGAATTGCGTCAGGACTGGTATTTCAATGAAAATGTACAAAGACGCACAAGGTTGCTGCAACGAATCCAACCAAGTCTCCGACAACACCTCCACCTAAGGCGAGAATGACCGTGTCCCGTGTACACTTGTTGAGCAACAAGAAATCTTCGATGTCTGCTTTGCCTTCTCGACTCTTGGACAATTCTCCAGGAGATATGACATGGCTGAGGAATCTGGGCTTTGCTTGTGTGCCATTTACCATTCCAGACAATGCAGAATGGAATTCATCTTGAAAAGCAGAGAGGTGATAGTTGGCGATATTGATATCCGTGATCAAGACATAAGTCGATGATGGGAGTTCAGAGAGAACGGTCCGAACAATGTAAGGAACGAGATGGAAACCACAATGGATAGAATTTTTGCCTAGGATGGACACCTTGTGGACGTCGGTGGCTGCCGCAGCCATTTTAGAGAAATGTAAGGTGAAGTACAACCCCGTAAGATTGGGGGCTTTTGTAGAGGTAAATTTCTGACTCGATCACTTGGAATAAATTTTCCCCTTCAAAGTCCCACACGTGCACCGCGCACGCACCGACTCCGAGGCACATTATCGGCCGTAAGTAGTATCTCACCTCGTCCTCGAAACTAATACAGGCATTGTTGTACTCTAGCACCGGCCGACTCATTGCCCCTTGGTGATCCTTGAGCACTGCATATCGGGCGCGGATTCATGGAGGGGTCCAAATCTAATTGCTACAACATAACTACAGGTCTAGATATTACAGAATATATGATCCTGATTATATTCCTTCGGACAATTAATTCGCCGCGATTTGTTCCACTCTACCATCCTTCCATTTTACTGTAACGCTGCCGTCCTATTGAGGAAGTGTCAGTTGCGGTCTAAAGGTAGATGCCAATACCTACCTGGTTGCCGAAGTACGCAGCTTGCGCCATATGGCAGAACAGCCCTACCTCGACGACACCAGTCAACATCTTGATCTGTGCCATGATCTAGAAGAACAATTGTCAGTCTAAAAATCTGTTGTGAGGCTAATGATCATCACCTTGTAGGGGTCCTTCATCCTGTCCTCATCGAATGGTGCATCTATGATGAAGTTGCCGTTGTCCGATACAACCGGTCCAGCTGTGGCATGTTTCGTGAGCTGGGTGCGGAATGAATAGGACCTTGGCTGAAACTAAGACTCACCTTTCGCCACCGCCATTCGCAACGTTGCTTTGGGTGAGCCGATAACGTTGTGCAGGTTTCCAAGTACCTTTGCGTAGGCGAATGGAACGACCTCGATTGGAACACCCGCCTTGAACTAGAAGAGATATTTTAGGTTATTGAAGCGCTCGGAAAGATCTATCAATACGTACATTTGTACCCAAGTATTCCACGTTCTTGCGATAGTCAGCTACTAGGATAAATCTGTACGTGCTATAGTTTAGTGGCCGTTGATATATTGGAGAGATGTCAGGACTTACCTAAGTGCCGCTTCCGCAATAACTTTCTCCCTCAAGTGACATGCCCCACCACCTTTGATGCAGTTGAGCTCGATGTCAACCCTGTACAAAGATCAAAAGTGAGCAGGTCAAAGTCCAGGAAGTGTCTTACTCGTCGGCGCCATCTATCGTTACATCGATTGTTGGGTATTGATCCACATCGCCAAGAGTGAGTCCGGATTGAACGATGAGCTCCTTCGACTGAAAACCTGAGTCGTGGATGTGAGTAATGGTGAGATAATGGGTGTGATGAATTCTCACCGGTGGGAATGAATACACGATCCTTGTTGGCATCGACTCCTTGGCTGACAATTCGTTCAACGACGTAGGGGACAGTAGAACCTTGGTTCAGTGAGAATACTGTTCACGATAGATGTACATATTCGTACCAGAGCCAATACCAATCACCTGTGAATTCCCGGAATCAGGATACGGCCTCCAACGGAGATGGATGAATAACTGACTCGATACTCTGGGTGTATGTGCTGGTCCACTGCAGACCACGCTGCTAGTTGCTTGGACTTCTCAATGACAGAGAGCTCTCCTGGTGGGATTGGCGACTTCAAAGGTTTAATGATAGGTTTATCTGCCAACAGACGTCCGCTGATGAGTAACAAGCACACGATAGATAGATAATTACACACCATGTGGAGTTGCGAAAGCTCCAGGCGTTAACTGTGATTCTGGAATAGCGTTGGCTATCATAGAAAGTCTTTTGGTGAGCAGCTTGTTGTCTTCGATCTGTGATCTATAGGACATGTTTGCGAGATGGAAGAAGAGACGAGAGTTAACTCAGTGATGCGAACCCGGAAGAATGTGTATGACAGCCTGGAACGGGGTATGAAGAAGCACGTTGCTCACCTAGTATCTGGTTTGATTTCGACTGGTAGAGGCATCCTGGAAGTAAGAGAATGAAGATATTTAAGTGACAGATTTGGTGAGGGACGAGCCGATAAAAAGTGGATGCGGACAAGGCCAATAGTAAACGGCATAAAACTCCGGTCCTCTCCACCTCTCCTCACTTGCGCCATCATCACTTCCACGGCCGTGGTTTCCATATTGCCCCGCCACCGGGATGAGGGCAGTGAAAGGCAAATATTCCGATTCTTTGGTGTTCTACGATGTCTCTGATCCTGTTTCAGGTGTTCTTCTTACTTGGTTAGTTGGTTCAATGAATAGCTCGTGAAAGGACTGTGGTTCAGTATTCGCAGTGATGCTGCTGTGAAGCAGATTCTCCTCATCATGAACGAAAGACAAGGGTTCATTATTGAGGATTTGGATGATAATCACCTGGTAATCAAGGCAGATGAGGAGTATCGTGTTCGGAGAGAACTCGAAGCAGAGGTGCGTTATGTGGCTCATTGCATCAGGCAGAGGCTGACATTGACTCTAGTTGGAAAAGAACACGTATAGCATGGATTAGGTCGATGCGTAATACTCATTGCTCGTGTACGATATAGAGAGGATTACATGGGAATGGTTACATTGGCGCGACTGTTATATCATGGTGCTTGCGCTTTCTCCATGGCCTCGCGCACTTCCTTTTGAACCGCTTCCCTGACCTCCCTTGCCACCTTCTCCTTCAACTCCTTCACTAAACTCTGACTGGGATCTTCCTTTGCCGCCTTTTCCTTCTCTTCCTTTTCCTTGGCCTCTTTCGCGGCTTTGGAGCTCTCCTCCTTTTCCTTCTCCCTAGCAAGCTTCTCTTCCTTCTCCTTTCCTACCCAACCCTCGAAATTTTTGACTGCTTCGACTGGTCTGGTCTTATACAACATCAAATATCCTTGAAGCGAGGCCATCGAGAACTCCCGTTCGGGTAGGTCCCCAGCAAATTGTGCAGCCAATTCCTTCAACTCCTCGTTCGAGAGATTAGGTGCGCGACTTCGGTGCGTCTCCTGCTTCACTTGAGGTATAAGCTCCGCTTTTTCAGAGTTGGCTTTTCCCTCTGAAGATTCATATCCCGAGTCGCTACTCTTGTCGCTACTTCCGTCATCTTCACTTTCTTTCTTCAGATCCTCGTCAGGCTTGTAGAACCTCGCAAACAGTTTCTCTGCTTGGTATTTACTTGCGTTCCTGAATTCAATGTGGAGATCCATCCGACCTGGTCGGCAAAGGGCAGGGTCAAGGGACGAGTACTTGTTCGTGGTAGCGAAGAGTATTCGGCCTTCCTGGGCACCAACACCATCCAGCGCGTTCAACAGCCCACTGAGACTTAGCCTAGAGTTACATTAGGTCAGTCGCACTTTATTCCGTGTGCCGACACTCACTTATTCGTTGTAGGAGGTGCTTGAGGTCCACCCGGAATCGAAGTTTGTTGTCCGGCAGGGTTCTGATCTGTAGGCGGCACATCTCGTGAAAGACCGTGCGTAAAAGCAGCATCGATGTCTTCCATGAGAGCCACACATCTCTGTGGCAGTTGATTTATCAACTCGTTCAGTGCAGTATCATCCAGACCAGCTCGAGATAGCGTGATGACATATATATCGAGGCCTAGCTCGCCTGCCATGCTGTGAATCAAAGAAGTCTTTCCGCTTCCCGGTGCACCGTGCTACATGGCAGGCAGTGTTTCAACATCGTAAACCTCGCTCCGAACAGGAAAATACTCACCAAGAGATACCCTCGCCGGAAAGGTATTCCGCGTTCGGCATACCAGGCTTTGCTTTCCAAAAAATCACGGGCATCTTCGAGGAGTGTATCCTTGATTCCAGGGTCCAGAATAATCGACTTCATGCTTCTCTTCGAACGAGAAGCAACGAGTCTCCAGTTGTTATTTCTATTGATTGAATGGTAAAGTTAGTTTTCGGGCGGGAACGCGGTAGTATGTGGCGCTCACATGTCTGATGTATAAACGGACATACTATGTTCCTGTGCAGCTAGATAGGCGTCTCTCGCTTCTTGCAGCAGGGTTACTAGAAGCTCGTGGCTCCTCGTGAGGATGCTGGGGAAATCAGAAGGGGGTTAATATCCCACAGGTAACCTGAGGATCGAGACTAGCAGCGAAATCCTCACCTGATATGAAGTGTACGTTCTTTACCCCCCCAAAACGTGTGAGAGTCTTCTTGGGTGCGAGTAATCTGCATGTATCGCCCCTTGTACCAAAGATTGTAGCTTGTGAAAAGGGAAGGCTGGTATGACAGCTGACGAGTGGTTTGGTAAGTGTCTTCCCCGTCCAGCTGAATTACACCGTGCGTAGCTCCATAAGTGTTAGTGCTGACGGAGACATCCCGCGTCTTCTCTGCATCGAGGGTGAATTATCGAAACGAGTAAACACTGTAGAAAAACGCACTCCAAGAAGGTTGCTGTGCAAGCCACACTAGCATCCACTCTGACAGTGGAGTCACGCGTCAATACGTACATCACTTCGGACCAGATGGAAGCACTCACGATAACTAGAATCATCTTGCTCGAAATTCGCATGCATCCAAAAGGCACTGATTATTTTCGTGTAGAGAGTAAAAATGGACCTCCTGCAAGTTTCAAAGAACCCTCCAACCATAATCAACTTGACCCAGTCTCGCAGTGCAGAGAAAGAGAACAAGAAACTGATGAGCGCCGAGATATCGCTGGCGCTGAAACCTATCGATGGCGAGGGTATCGTGGCATTTGACGCTGGAAGGGTAGAATTTGCGAGCCCATCGCGTATCTGGAGAATCTGTTGGAGGTATCCTTCGGTCATGGTGGAAGGGTTAGAACAAAGGAATATGGGCGGTGAAAGGATCTTCTTCTTTATATGCCCGCGCGCCTACGCCCGGTGATACCCATCAACACTGTGCTATGCTGAGTACATACAAAAGGCGAGCCTCGTGGTCAAAACGACATGCGTCGGAGCTGACTCAAATAAAAACGAGGCAGCAATTCCCGGCGTTTACTACTGCAATGTGTCACAGTTGCACTGCAGACGATATACCCTCTGATTACAAGTGCCGAACGAGCGTTAGTGCTTTCAATCTTCGATTTTGTCCGAGATTGCAGATCGACATTGAAATATTGACAGCTGAGCGTTGGGTCTTAGCTGTCAAATAGACGCAGAGGGCTCGGGGTTTGTATCTAGCCGGTAACAGATTGACGCAGAGTGTGCGCGATGACATTCCACTCCGACGCTTGGAGATGCTATCTAAAAACGAAGGATATCGCAAGTCTACTAGACAATTTCTGTGATCTAGTAAGCATAAAAGCAGGTCTTACGACAATAAAAAACGCACAAGTATAAATTAAATCTCTTGCAGCAACTTCTCCAGCTCTCGAATTACGGCTGCATTCTCCTCTTCACTTCCGACCGTTATTCTGAGGCATGCTTCGCACCCAGGCTCGTTACCCCGGAATCTAACAACAATACCCTTCTGCTCCGCCAGGATCTTGTAAACCTTCAATGCCCGAACGTTATCCGGCCGCCTGACACCATCATCTGAGGCGACCTTATTCAATATAGGAACCATGACAAAATTGGCGTCATTTCCGCCGATGGCTCGCCCAACACCGAGAGGCTCGAGTGTTCCGAGGGCTTTAAGAAGGCCTCCCCGGGAAGATACCAGAGCCTCGATTTTGACCCGCATGTTGGAAAGGGAAGAAGGTGACAAGGCAGACAAAGCCAAATGCGCTGTGGGAGTAGAGATGTTGTACGGTGCTTTCGTATTGGTGAGAACTTGGATGAGTGGAGGTTGAGCGATAGCTATTCCCAATCTGCAGTGGTTTCGAAACGCTCGGCATTGCTTGCACAAGATGTAGAAAGATGTATTCACCTGATAGCTGCTAAGCCGAAACTTTTGCTCAAGGTTTGCATCACGCAGAGATTTGCATAGTCGTGGACTAGCGAAACAGCACTGCTGCCCTCTTTTGAAAAGTCGATATAAGCTTCATCCACAACGACAACGCCCTTGAAATTCTCATAATCAAGGATTGCCCGAATGGATGAAAGCGGGATCAACGTTCCGGTCGGATTGCCAGGAGAACAGAGGAAAATAAGTTTGATTCCAGGATCAGAATCTATCGCTTTCTTCACCTGACAGATCTTCTCGTCAACAGTCGAAAGAAGGGTCGAATATTAACATAGCATACCTCGTCGACCCTGAGACTGAACCTGCCCGTTTCTCCGCCTTCGCCATTCTGTCCACTCAGTTCCAGAGGAACTTTCACAACTCCCACGTCGTTGACTTGAGCACAAACGCTATACATGCCATATGTCGGAGGAGTTATCAAAATCTTCTCCCGACCCCCAGGTACGACACAAACTCGCATGAGCAAGTCGATAACTTCATCTGATCCTACACCGAGGAAGACGTGATCGATGCCTGATATTGAACGCAGTGTTTTGAGACGTTCCTTTATTGAATCGTGAGATGGATCTGGGTATCTGTGAAGGTCGAGTTCGAGGGTTGAGTCGAGTTCTGTATGCGCGTCTCCATTGGGTTGAGAAATGGAATGTCCGAGAGCGTTTTCGTTAGCGTCGAGAAGGATACCCTCTTTGTAATCGTCCCTAGCACATCTATATGGGTGAAGTGCCAGAATGTTCGGTCGAATGACCTTTTCAATGTCAAAGTGAGATGGTTTGGATGGAGGTAAGTTGGGGGGAAGACCGTGGATAGCCATCGCGTCGAGGACTCGAAAGGGAAATTGTTTTGATGACCCATCACAATTCATTTTTTATCCTCTTGTTTCTCTGACTCGACAATCTCTCAGGCCTCATATCTTTCTGACTCATGCACGCATAAGGTGTGAAGACTCTGGCAGCTCAATATCAGGTTCCAACCCAAATATGTGAGTGAAAACTTTCTGGAGAGAAGAGTCGACTCTGCAAAGAGCTTGCAGATCTGGGAGTATTTCCGAAGTATCGATGCCGGGAAGAAGGATACTCGAAGGAGCTTCCTGACAAAGCTGCAGATTGACTTACAGAGTGTGTGCGCAATGTTGAGAAGGGTGAAGGCGGCGATATACCGTAGACGAACCGCAAAAGAATTCGCCATTGTCCCCGGGCCAAAATTTTTGCCAGCCCTTCAGTCTCCTCCGTCTCTTTTCTTTCGTGATATTATGTACGCTTCCAGGTCTTTCCAGGTACACTTTTGTGACTCAGGGTATCGGTATTACATAGGAATAGAAAAAAATATGGAATCAATTGCACTGGCAGGTATATTGAGATGGAAGGGGCTTTCGGACCGCCACCGGCCCGCGGACCCAGGTTATTCCAGCTCATCGCATTGCCCTCTCGTCGCTCTCTCCAGTACTTATACCTTATGTATCGCCATTCATGCAAGATGGATTGGAGTCAGGGTGCGTTATCATATCGTATCTATTTACTCTCAATATTGACCGACCTCTTCCAGCAAAGTGCCCATTTGTACCAAAGAGCATTAGCAATACACAAGTTCCTCTTTATCTCCCACCCATCTTTCCAATGCCATGTAGAGGACAACTCGCCCAGAACCGGCACAGAACCCATATGTTCTCAAAATCGTCGTTCCGCCGCTTTACTTGTCGTTTACAGACAGTTCAAGTGCCTGAGGCTATCAACGCTAGCACGAACAGTTTGATATTGGAACAGAATGAGAAGCGGATCGCGGGGTTGTCGCAGAATAGCCGCTGTCTGAATGGGACGCTTTCACAAGAGCGGTCAGTCGCCCGCCATGACGAACTTATAGGCCAAGTCAGACCGAGATCATTCACTCCTTCTGTGCAATCTGTACCGCGAATGCCGTGGTGAATACTGTCATGGTGAGTCGCATCGTTCTCGTTAAGTATTCCAACTTGATCATGAATCTGTTAATGCCTCAACAATTGCCGTCGACGTTGGACGGGTACAGAGGTTTCGACGCAACATATACCATTGTCAGCGCATATATATTGTTGCAAAGCAGAGTCGGGCTCATTCGCCGCGGCAACAATGGGGATCTAGTCTGACAGAGAGAACGCGTCCCAGAGTCAGAAGATACCCTTCAATTCGGCGAGTAACTGCAATGGGAAAAGAAGCCCAAACCTGAGGCTCCTTGAACGCCATGACAATGAATCGACTCACCTCGTCGCATAGGTGGTCTCTGGAGCTCATGAGCGAGTTGACGTTTTAGCAAGGATCCAGGCCTCAAGACTCCCGGGTATGCTGGCAAGGGTGAAAGACCGGCCTCCTAAACTTGACAAGGTATGCACCACAGCGACGAACGTGGCCACAATTCTCCGCAATCACTCTTCCATTCTGATCCAACATATTTTAGGTGGTTTGCCAATGGTTTGCTAACGCGCAATCTCGATCATCCTCGGTTCTTTCACTGACCACCCAACCTCAGCTCAAAATCTTCGGAGTGCAACCTAATGGCCTCTACGAAATAGCATGCTGATAGGCCGATGCACCGCCCAGCCTAGTGAGGCCTCTTTTCTCGAGCCATTTGGTGATGCTTATCGTATCGACAGGCTTTAATCGAGCGTCGGATTGGCAAATCTCGCTGTAAATCTGAAACCCTTATTAGCGATGTATGTATGCCGAACAGTCTGGAAGCACACAAACTTTTTTTCGACATCGTCCTGGCGCCTGTATTACGAGTGAATCGATGCCACCCTCGATGACGCGACAGGAGGCCGTCAGATAATAGCGACAGCTAGAAGACGCCTCGGAGGATGGCTTATAATAAGCGACTTGCGATTAGTGGGGAGCAGTGAGTCGTGACTTAATATCTTAGGAGGTGGATTTATCTCATTTGTATTTCCATCATGGTCGGTGTCATTGGTATGCGCTTGTTAAGGCCGAAGGTCGGGAGCCTCTGAAAAAGGAAGACGTTGTACATCACTGCATCCTGGAAAATGTAGATCCCTACGACACTCGGCAAGATGCGAAGAAGGTTTCCACCACTGGAGCTTGAGCCATGTCACAAGCCCTCGTCGTGTAGTGGCTGACTCCAGCGATTTCATCAAAAATCAAATGGCAGCAATAGCTTCTAATAGCTTCTTGGTGTTTTTCACGCTTCTCTTCTTCCTCTCACATTCATCTTGTTGTGTTTGACAGGGGCATTACTGTATGCCGTACTATACATGCAGCAAGTCAATGAAACGGGGTGTTCAACTGGTGGATGGTGCACTGTGTGCTGCGTCGGTGCCGCATTTCAATTGACCTCTAGACCAGTCGCACTCCTTCGCACTCCTAACGAGTTCTTCCACACACTGTCAAATTGAAGCCACCGAATTTGGGTGATAAGAACCCGGGGATAGAGGCCAGGGTGTCCTTCGGTGACATCACGCATCACGACGTTTTTAGTGCGTCCCTTTGGCGTCCCTTATCGCGTGTATCAAAAACGGCGTCGCGAAGCACAAGCCACACACACGTTACGACATACTGCAATATAATAAAATTGAGCGTACTTATTCCTCGAGGTCTTGGACCTTTAGACTTTCCCACCCTCCTTTTCTTCTCCATGGACGTCTCCTCCAGTGAGTCCGACTACCAACCCCGCATTCGCCGGGCTGGCCGTCGTCGCTCAAGTATCGTCAACCAATCAGAGTTCGAGGCTCCTGCGGACTGGAACCCAGCCTCGCTGTACTCTAATGACTCTCGTCCTCCACCATCCGCCTTTCCGTTCCCCTTCCAATCTTATGCTGGAAATCCTGATCCTGGCATGCCCATACCAGGGATCAGTTCAAAACGGTGAGAATACTCTCCATATTTGTTTTGTTGTACAAGATCGATTTAGGTCAGTTCTTTACCAGGTCATCCATGGAGTCCATCTCTGCCGTTCGTCGTCACTCTGAGGAACTTGCTCGTCCACAGCCCCCTTTCATGGCTGCTACACAAGAATCCGCTCCATCAGGGTCAGGATCATCGACCCCAAATTCCATATATCGCAATTCTGTCGGCCACAATACCAGTTCCATGACCAATATCCCACGGAACAACTCCGCTACATTTCGCGCACCATTCTTATCTCCGGCTTCACGTCCCACGTCTTCTTTGTGGTCACCTCCTACTCATCCTTCTCCTGCTGCATCCAATACCGCTCTTCCTATTCCTAAAGCTCCACCACCTTTTCCAAGTACGCGTCTGGCTCAGCCCCTGACCAAAGAGGACAAACCGTGGTTAACGCGCAAACTCCCTCGCGATCGTATCTCATACTGGGTTACTTTCTTCCTTATCGCCCTTGGATGGATTGCAGCAGCGTGTCTCGTCTTCTTTGGTACACGCGGCGTCAATCTTTTATCAGACGACCAGCTATGCATGGTTTTAGACGAACAGTTCAATGGTGGAGATATCAACACCGATATTTGGCAGTACGATGTTGGTCTTGGTGGATTCGGTAACGGGGAGTTCCAGGTAATGACTAAAGAGTCCAGGAACGCTCGTATCCAGAATGGAGAGTTATGGATTATCCCTACTCTCACTTCCGATAACCTGGACGGTGGAAAGGATGCCATTCTCGATGGCGGAGAGTATGACCTTGGCGATGCATGCTCGACACCGGACAACAAGTCGAACTGTGCTGTGAAATCCAATGGACGGACAGTAATACCGCCAGTAGAATCCGCACGATTGACGACCAAGGGGACCGCTTCTATCAAGTATGGCAGAGTTCAAATCCGTGCTCGCCTTCCTTTGGGAGACTGGCTTTGGCCGGCATTGTGGATGCTACCTGTTTCCGACGAATATGGTCCTTGGCCATTGAGCGGTGAAATCGATGTATGTGTTCTCATACCCGAGCTAGACATTTCGTACTAACCGTCTTATCTATTAGATAATGGAGTCGAGGGGTAACGGTATCGAATATCCCTTCCAAGGTGTCAATTATGTCCGCTCGTCGTTCAATTACGGACCCATGGCAGCCCTTCTCACCCAGATTTTCGGCTGGTGGTCTATGAAGCGCGAGGGGTTCAACCAACAATTCCACGTCTACACTCTAGAATGGACTCCTCAGTGGATGCGAGTATTCGTAGATTCTAGACTGCACGCCATGCTCGATCTCAGCATCAAGAAGGAGAAGGAAAGCTTTTTCAATCGAGGGGGTTTCCCACAGACTGCTCAGAATGGATCATCTCAAGTTGTCGTGCCGAATCCGTGGTCTGGCCAGGGATGGAATGCGCCGTTTGACCAAGGTTTGTATTTTGATTCATTGTCATGATACATGTCTCATGTTCCTTCTTATAGACTTCTACCTCATTCTCTCCATGGCAGCTGGCGGTACGTCAGGCTGGTTCCCAGACTCTCCGGACAAACCCTGGCACGACGGTTCGTTGTCCGCCATGAAAGACTTTGCAACTGTTCAAGACCAATGGTCTGCAACCTGGCCTTCGAATGAAGCAGACCGGGCATTGCGAATGTGCGTACCCGGTTCATACATATATTTAATTTCCGCTAATTTAGAACGTTCTTCACAGTGACTACGTGAAAATGTGGCAACTTGGTGGTTGTCCCAAATAACCAACCTCTCATAAACTCGTGATACCAGCAACCTACGATTAAATCTTGGACTCTCATACTTCCGCTCGTTTGTTCTTAGAACTCATACATGTGCTTTGGACTTGTGTTAGACTCTTGTTAGGACCCGCTGTTACAGATGTACCTTGTTGAACGTTACCGCATTACCGCTTCATGTCTCCACACACGACATTTTGTGTAAATACCAGCTCCTTAACGATACCATACCTTATACAGACGCTTTATTTCACGCTCCCTCCCGTTACCCCTGTGAGTCACCACAGCACGAAACTTTCTGATGTTGCGCGATATGTCCTAAAATTGAGTAACTTATCATTTCGAACTCGGTCGTTCGATACCAACACCGAACCCCCGGAATCACCGAGTTTGACGGGAGATTACTCTCAGAATTTATCCATCCATCTGAAACACTGAAACATCAAAAGATGGTGCATCAAATCGAGAAATCTTCCTGAACATTGGGAATTAATACATTTTCTGTATGGTAAAAACACAGAGTTTCGTGAGAGGTGACGCGCAAGGTGACGCAGGAAACTGGAAACCGGGAAGCAAACGCGGGTTGGTTACGAGTTGTGGTTGTAACCTTTGTCATGCAAGGTTATCCGCTGTCGAAAAGGGTTCAGAGAACGCAGAAAGCAGAAAGGGGGTGTCAGAGTTTTTGAACTTGTCATTCTGCGGCGTTAGGTGGCAGAGGTGGGATTGGCGCTTGATTGGCGTCTTCCATTTCACCATTCCACTACTGACGAGAGAAGCATCACAGCGCTGTGTCGTGTGATGAACGTGGCTTCTTATTCTGGCAGTGGTAGGCGGCTATCCCAGGGAAAAGGTTCGCACTCTGACCTTGAAACCGAATCGGCTATCTCAACGGCACGGGAAGACTGAAGATTGGTGGGCGTAAGACGCAAGTACAGGCTTTTGCTGATTCCCATCACATAATCGCGGTACTGTAGTCTCCCCTGCTTCCGAGACAGACGTTTGGGTTCTAGAGCATCGTATTGGCACTCTACCATACATGTCGTCTTCAGCGAGTTGTTACAATGGGTCTAGAACGGATGCTGGAACCAGTACGCCTTCGAGTGTTCGCTCAATAGCATCACGAGTCGTGCGAAAGGAAAGTTGCATGCAAGAACGCTGAACGAGAATTCGTGGAGATTTGCTCCGTTGTACATGGTTCTAACTTGGATGCTGCATTCTATGAAGGGAAGCTCCAGGTGTTGCTTGTTCTATAGGTTCTGTAGCTTGTTCCAGAAACAGAATTTAGCGTACTGAGAATTGAGTCGGTCCCGGCATATGAGTTCGCTCGAAGAACAATCCACCCGAAGACCTGATCTACTTGGTAACATTAAACATTTAGTGTCGCGAACCGCGCCGGTGGGAAACATGAGAGAGCGGAAGAAAGAGCATTGAAGTAAAATTCTCACGCCCGTCACAACCTTGTTCCTCTTCTTTCAACAAGTCTGAACAGAAAAATTGGACCGTTTTTTCTGTTCAGACTAGTTGCTCTCGGTTGACTTCTAATTTGACAATCCTCTTACATCCTCGTCCTCACTTCCTCGATCAGCAATGGACGCTGTCGACGACGTGGACATGGTTACTAACTATTCGGACAGAGACTCGGATGACGTTGAACGTGTCGACCCGCTCGTGCATGGCCGCCAGCTATACGCCCAAGTCTGGAAAGAATTTTACAGTTGGAAGACACAGTCTTGTTGCAGCATGCTGGACTCCCTGAGGGCCACTGACACAACTGCCTCTATCCCAGATACATTCAATTACTGCGGTCGACGCGACCAACACCCCACAGGCTCACCTAAAGAATTGTGTGTCATCCTCACGTTTGGTGCAGATGGCATACCAAACGAGGAAGTCACCCATCTTCAAGAGGTTACAGTTAATTTTGGCCATCTTCCGTCTATCCCAGAATATACTTCTTGCACACCGCTTAGCAGGAATTACTCTCGCGAACTTGACTCCTCAGATGACCCAGAGCGAGCACCGTTTTTACCCTTCGCAGATGACCCAGAGTTCATTCTATCGGAATACCTCGAATCGTTTGTATGCGGAGTTCAATGGCAGAAGAAACAGGCACCGGTTGACCTTGATGACCCAGATCGTGAGTATCCATCTCATTTTTGTTATTGTGCTTGACAATTTGTATAGTGGAAATGATAGATGCAGAAGCAGCACGACGTTTAGTCTTCCAGCCCACTGACCAACCCGAATTTTCATCTGTGGATCAAATGCATTTGTTTTTTGCACGAGATCGATTCAATTTTGAAGGCGAAGAAGCTGATTTTCTAAATCTACGTCAAATGAATAAATCTGGCCTCATCTGGCTATCGAAACAAAGGTAGGATGACCATGCTTGTGCCGAAGACGGTACTAAATCATTATCATAGGGATCAATTGATTTGGCCGCGCATACCTGATGAAGAATTAGAGGATTTTGACTCCACTTATGTCCCAGAGGATTCCACTTTATTCGAGGACATTAACCGGGGGACAGCCCAGTTCTGTGAACATATCAACTGCATCACGCATTTCTGTACTGTCCACGGTGAGTCCATTCGTGCCATGGCAAAATAGCCGTTGACTTCAAAGCCTGCAGGGTACGAGAGGCCGCCGCTCACACCGTCAAGACCCTATAAGACCAATGATGAGATGCAGCTAGCAGAAGGTCACCCTTGCGGCCCACTTTGCTTTCGTAACTTGCTTGCTACTGGTCAAAGCTTGGTGAGCATCTCAATTGGGGATGCAGACCAACTTGAAAGCTGATGTACAAGAACAGGAAAACTTTTATTTTGATCCAGAAACAACTTCGGTCATCTCATCAGTGCTTGACCTAACTCCCGACATCAAGCCGTGCTATCTCTCAGTCATCTGCAGGTTACCCTGTCGAGAGGTATGCTTTTCAATGTTCACAAGGAATCAAAATTTCATTTGCCACTTGGCTAGGTTTTTGCATACCGGGTACAAAAGTATTCTGATCCTGCTGTATTCCAGTACATCGACGACGACGATGTACCAGAGCCGCGTCTGATAAGTAAGTCACCCGGCTGATTCATGAGTTATTTGCCGTTTTTGACTGGCTGGCTTTAGGTGCTAATACCGAAAAGTGGACACCACGAACTGCACCGTGTATGTGCATTGATGAAGTTTCTTGTCAAAGGAATCGTGATTGTACCTGCAAGAAGGATGGATTGTTCTGCGAACGGAATTGTCGATGTGGGACTCAGTGTAGGTAGCCCCAAATGCTTGCGAACGGAATGTCGGTTAACTCTTTTCCGCGTATTAGGTGTTCGTCGTTTTTCAGGATGTGAATGTGAGGATGGTTGCAAACCAGAAGCATGCACATGTTTCTTGAATCGCAGGGAATGTGATCCGGAGAAGTGCCTCAAGTGTAATGCTCGGTAAGAATATTCGTTGCGGACGCGTTCTTTGATGGCTGATAAGAGCCTCCCCAGAGGTCTGCCTAAGTTCATAATCTTTGCCGCGATATTCTCATCGACTTCTAGGTGAAGACTCCATATTATTGGAATACAAGGAATGTTGCAATGTAGGATTACAAAGGCCAAAATTTGCGGTGAGCGAACTGTCCAAGGTTTACTCCCCATGCTGACACCATAATAGCTTGTCGAGATTAAACATTCGAAATTTGGTTGGGGTGCCTTTGCAAGACAGCACATACGTCACCGCCAGTTCATCGGAGGTGAGTAGACAACGGAACCAAGTTCAGGACGATGGATTTCATTACGGCCATGCAGAATATTGCGGAGAAGTAATAGACTGTGGGGGAGCCTTCAAAAACTTGTAAGGCCAATTTATAATCTCGTTCTCAGTGATATCGGATGCATCTCCACGTCAGACCCATTGAAAAATACCTTGAAAAGAACTACAACTTTGACATGCCCGAAACTGGATGCCCCCAAAGGGATAGTGGCAACGAAGACAACCCTGAAAGCGACAGTGAAGACAAAAGCGGTCAAATCATCAACGGTCAAATTATCAATGCGCATATTGCAGGAAACGAAACGCGATACTTGAACCACGCGAAGGATGAGGGGTGCAATTGCGAAGCCCTAGGTATGGTCAGGGAAACGAGTTTTACACTTATTCACATCGTGAATAGGGCTTGTCGTCAACGGCGAACCGCGCCTTGGTATCATCGCTAGTAAGGGAGGCATCCGTTTTTCAGAATGATGTCTGACGATACGTGCCCACGCAGTGGGCAAAATCAAAAGGGGTCAAGAACTGTTTCTGGACTATGGCAAAGGATATTGGATCAATCAACGTATGTAGACGGACTCGGAAACAGATCTAGAGCGGATGAGTGGGCTATAATAATGTATCTACATCTTGGTTAGTGTACCCTTGAACGGACTGTACCGGGGATGGTTCCTACTTCTCTATTCTTATCGCGAACACGGAGATTTCATTTAGACATTTGTCCCGTCTACACCCGAACCGAAGACTTCGGCGGTTGGTTCCATTTATGGACTCGGTCATTCTAAATTGGGAATAAAAACTCGCACGCACCGAGCAATTTTCGCGAACTATCTGACTCGCTTGATTGTCCTTTTAAAACTCCAACTCTTCTTCCTCTTTCTATCATTTACTTATTCTCTGCACGGGCAAGTCCCTCTCGTGCCTAATTGGTACATCCTAGAAAAATGCAGCTTGCTCGTAGCCAAGGTCAGTTGGGCTGTTTATCACAGGTTCTAGAACGCTGAATTCTATACATACTTCCACAGTGGTCGCAAGGTCGATTCTGCGCTCCAGACCTCCAGTTACCTCAGCGCTCTCGAGGACTCGTCTTCTTAATCGTTCCTTCACCACGTCCAAAGCCAGGCTAAATGAGGAAGCAGGTTCTAGTGCAGTACGTCGTATCTCGCGTCCGAATGGCGACACAGTGACGAATTTAAATCTTCTCGCTACAGAAGGAAGCTCCTGCTGCACCGAGACCTAGCAGGTGGAGGCAGTTCACCCATATCCTTGGGCGCGCGACGTTAATTACCATCGTCGCTGGTGGTGCTACTTTTGTCTATGTCACCCAGCGGGAACGTCACCCTGGAGCTCAACTGCCTTACGACCCGGAAAAGAAGACAATTGTCGTGCTTGGAAGTGGATGGGGGGCAACGAGTTTGTTAAAAACAATTGATAACACGGAATACAATGTGGTGAGTACTAGCTGCACTTGAAACGGTTCACAATGCTTATCTCGTCTCGCGATAGGTTGTTATCAGCCCAAAGAACTACTTCCTCTTTACCCCACTACTTCCTAGTGTCGCAGTTGGCACCTTAAGTCCTCGGTCAATCCTTCAGCCTACTCGTTATCTTACGCGCCACAAACCGCGTGAGGTTACTGTCATTGAAGCTGAGGCGAAATCTGTAGACGTGCGTACAATCCCTCGGCTGACCCGTTCTATATCTAACACTGTTCAACCCAAAAGCCTATTAAAAAAACCGTCACATTCGAAGGTAAGCGAGCTTCTGCTTCTCGTGCGATGATGTCATTGATGAATATTTCAGACGATTCCGAGATCAAGGGAAAAATTTCGCAGACTACTATACCATATGACTACTTGGTATACGCTGTTGGCGCTGAAGTACAAACTTTTGGCATCCCTGGTGTGCAAGAAAAAGCATGCTTCATGAAGGAGTTGGCGGATGCCGAGGAGGTGAGATGAGCACACCTAAAATTAACTATCTCACCAACCGGAATCTATTTCAGATGCAAAGACGGTTCAAAGACTGTAAGAACGTTGCTTCCCGGTTCGATCTATCTTACTCAAGTCATCTTGAATATAGGCATAGAAACTGCTGCTTTCCCTGGCCAACAGGAACAGGAAATTGACAGGCTATTACACATTGTGAGCTCTCTCTGTTATGGCTCATTCGCTATTAATGGCTATGATCTAGTTCGTTGTCGGTGGTGGTCCCACAGGTGTTGAAGTCAGGTGAGCTTTATCCTGCTAGTCGAGATGAGGGGCACTGAAGAGAAGAAAGTGGTGAAATTCATGACTTCCTTGAGGTATGTACTTTTCAACTTGCTTTGTTATCTTTCCAGCAGCTGATTCCACTTCTTCAGGATGACCTCAAGTCATGGTACCCCGAACTTGCTGGTCGCGTCCGCATCTCACTCGTTGAGGCGCTTCCTTCCGTGTTACCAATGTTCAGCAAACAACTTATTGACTACACGGAGTCGACTTTCAAGGAAAGTAAGATTGACATACTGACAAAGACCATGGTTAAGGAGGTACATAACTGGCCCGGACTCTAAACAACTTGTTCTAACAAATTCGAAGGTCAAAGACAACGCAGTGGTTCTCCAGATGCCAGACAAGAGCATCCAAGAAGTCCCGTGCGGGATGGTTGTATGGGCCGGTGTATGTTATCTCTGACTTCCTAAGCATTCAAAAGACTCATCAAATCTTCAGGGTAACAAAGGCCGCAAGATTACCCAGGATCTCATGGCGCAATTCCCCTCTGTTCAAACAAACCGTCGTGGTATAACCGTCGATGGTGAGTCCCTGCATCACCTATTGTACAGAGTCGAACCTCACCTCGAACGCAGATCATTTACGTATGGCTGGTGCTGATGGAATCTTTGCCATTGGCGACTGCACTTCGACTTCATACGCACCTACTGCCCAAGTTGCTTCTCAGCAAGGAGCGTACCTTGCGCGTGTGTTTGCTCAGCTCGCCAAGAAGGACAATCTCGAAGCCAAATTGATCAAGCTTCAACAAGAGGCTACTACAGCTGCGGATCCTGAACGCAAGGCTGAGATATCGCAGGCACTTGAGACGGCTGAAAAGCAAATGAGCAAGGTCAAGCTCAGGCCGTTCCACTACTCTCATCAAGGCAGTCTCGCGTACGTTCTCAGTAAGGTCGACGAAGATCTTGGCCCTAACTTTGATGACAGATACATTGGGTCCGACAAAGCAATTGCTGATCTTCCTTTCGCAAATGGCAACGTATGTCTCGACGGTATCCTCATGCAGCTAGACATTGACCTCGTATTTGTAATCAGATTGCTACCGGTGGTGTCGCCACCTTTTTGTTCTGGCGTAGTGCGTACCTCAGTACTCTATTCTCCCTCCGGAACCGTGTTTTGGTCGCAAACGATTGGATAATTACCAAGATCTTTGGACGGTGTGTTTTCTTGATTTCTGACTTTTGTACAAGTTTCTGATCCAAATATTCAGTGATTTGAGCCGAGACTAAGAGGTCACTGGGGATAGACAGTGCGTCTGGGCTGGTTACGATCAAAAAAGATAAACCTGAGTTCGCTTTTGCTTTGAACATAGACTTTCGCCGCTGTGCTATTTATTTTATGTTATCCTTGTTGAATACATAGACTGCATGTAGCTTCAGATATATTACTTGACGACTCAGCGTAATCCATAGAGTTATTTCATGCCCGTAATCTCTGATGCGTACGATTCGGTGATCAAGCAACCAAAGACTCAAAATCAAAATAACTAAATTCTACAACAGTGTATGAATCTCAGCATATATCTCAGGCAACTTCGATGATATTGTAGTATGGATTAATTACATTGGCAGAACCATCGCAGCGCCCAGCGCCACCGCACCAATCACGACGGTGGATCCAACTAGCCCTGATCCCAAAGTCAAAGCACTATTCTCCCCCATTTCAGTATCAGGCAACTCCCTGCCAACGTTCGTCGGAACTACTTCTTGCAGGTTTCCTGTCCAAGACGCGGAGAAAGTCAAAGTTGGAGTCGGTTCTCCCGGGAAGTCAACTTGGAACCTTTCAATACAACTTCCGGTTTCCTGATCTCCGTTGAAGGCACACGACAGGTACAAGTGGCTGGTATCAGCAGAGAACCAATACCCATCCGAATATTGAACGCGCGTCGCTGTACAAGATGTCACTACAGACGGTGTAGCAGGGCCCGATGGCCTGCTGGAGGATATGGGACGAAGGTTGGCGGTTAGCCGGGCGCTTATTTTTCTTTCATTCACTATTGTTTTCCGTTTTAACTCAAACTTCCTTCCTTTTACAACCCTTTCACTTACAAAACACATTTCCGACTCATATTCCACTCTCCATTCCAAAATTCCATTCACACATCACTTGACGACGCGCCTACGGAAGTGGAGAGATGCCGGTCCACCCGAATCGGAGCACGCCTTGCGGGTTGGGTCGCCCCGCAAGAGAGCCTGGCGAACTCTTTGCAGTGCCCGAGGGTTCACGTCTGGTGGTAACCCGTAGCTCAAAACGTACGGCGGCGTTAGTCTTTCTTTTTATGGGCTATTTCCTTTTTCGTATCAGTTTTACGGTATATTTGGCTACTGTTTGTATGCGCACGGACCACCTTGACGCTGTCAAAGGGTTCGCTGTCAGAAATGTAATCATCCTTCCTTTCCCCCAACTCTCATCTCAACCATCGACAAGAGCGAGCGAGCACAAGTTTGAGCCAACAAGACTTATCAAAGACTGCTGAGTATTTTATTTCTCTCATACATTTGTTTCCAGACTGCTTTGGCACTTCGGATCGGGACAGATCGTTCCGACAACGTGTTTTTCATTTATTTCGTACACACGTACTCTACTTCTCCCTCGAGGCATTTCTTTTCCTTCTTTCTCCCTTACCAGTTATCCGTTCCGACCACCTTTCCCCTGCCTGTCCTCGTGTGGACAAAGACTCTCTTCGACAGTGGTGACCACCGCAGGGGAGTGGTATTCCGAGATCAGATTACTGATCAAACTCTTTTCCTTTTATAGAACAAACCGGACACGTCATCAAGCCACCTTATTCCCTTTCCATCTTTGCTTCGAGGTCTACCCTGTTGCTCGTAGAAAGGTCTACCCTTCATACGTTCTTGTTAGTTGCAGGGTCTATTCCGCAACGATCACTCTTCCATCTCAGATTTCTCTATGACAAACCCAACATCGTCATCTGGAGTTCCTCCGGCTACGCCTCATCGAGAACCTGCTTCGGCACCCGAAACTGAATTCACTACTTCTACTTCTGGCCATAGTCTCGGCAGCATGATGTCAAACGCTTACGCCTTCATGCCTATTCCTCGTACCGCAAACGCGCCTTCGTTCGACGGATCCGAAGTTGCGACTTTCTTGGACATCATCCGACGCTACAGTGATGCGTCAGGCCTTACAGAGAACGAAAAGGTAGATCAAATATATCATTTCGCTACTAACGATGTACGCGACACTATTAGGTATATACCAGAATTGGACGTCGAACTTTTGGACAAGAAATGGGAATTGGCTAAACGCAAGATGATCTCTCTCTATGGGTCTACAGACTTAGTGCCTACAGTTACGCTCGCCAGTCTCCAAGCCTTCTGCGAAGTCCAAAACGCTAAGACCGAATTCTCGTCTCGACAGTCGATAGAGCAGTATGCCAGGAAATTCGAGACCTTTGGTGCTGTACTTGTCAAGAAAGGTGTCATCTCGAGTAAGGACTCGGACTATTACTTCATAGCTGGACTCCCAGAGGCCATGAAGCGTTGGCTGGAAACGCAGATTCCTGCGGACAGGAAGAGTCGGGACAACGTTCTACCAAAGGACGAAGTTTTGACTTACTTGTATCGTCGTTTCGACTCCAATAGCGTGTTCTATACCCCGTGGAGGAAGGAAAGGAAGTCGGATGACGAAGTTTACCTCGACACAGAGGGACGAAGGCAGCATCAGAAGGTCGACGATTCGAGGACACAGCCGCAATCGAAGGGAGACGGAGTTCCTCAAACGTCTATAGATGCGCTAGCACGTCAACTAGAACAACTTCAAATCAATCAAGCCCAACTTCTGAGCTTCATGTCTACGTCGCAGAAACCTACTTCTATGTCTGAAAAGACCGGTTTCCAGAGGAACAGGAGGTGTTTTATGTGCGGCAACGAAAACCCTTCTCATCCTTTACATCCTTCTCGATGTCCCGAAACGCTCAAGCTTGTCAACGAAGGCCTGGTCCGATATGACTCTCAGAAGGATCGTTTCGTAATGCCTAACGGGACGGATCTACCTCGGACACCGTTCGGTTTTAGCAAGGGAATAGCTGCCTATATTCGAGAACTGAACACTACTAGTGGATCCACGTCGACTTCGCATTCTCAGTTCGTCCGAGACCCTCCGCCGCATCAGACACACTCGGTAAACCACTATGGGCTCTATCTAGATGGGCAATCAATCTTCGACTCAAACATCTTCGGTGCAGCTAATATCGAACATACTTCCAATCCCGCTCTGCGTTCTGGTAGAGATACCACGGCTCGTTTTGATCCAACGGGGAACGCTAAGCGAGAAGAGAAGGGAAAATTGAGGGCTAGCGGAACCCAACCCAAGCCAACGCCTCAGCCGAAGGCTGTTCCTCCTCAACCGGCGCCACGCCCAGAAGTCAAGAACGACGTTCCGACTCCACCGAACCCTATCAATCGACAAGAAGGTTGGAAGCATTCGGTACCTTCGTCAGGACAGAAAGGAAAAGGGAGAGAAGATGTAGTCATGAAGGATGAAGGGAAGACACTGCCGAAGTATCATTTCACTTCAGATCTTCAAGAAAAATCAGACGTTACCTCTATTTTCAATGCGCTAATGAATCAACAGATCACGGTTCCAATCTATCAACTCATTGGCAATAGTCCTCAGTTACAGAAGCTTCTCTCGGACTCCACGCGTACACGACGAGAATACGTCACAAACAAGAATGCTGAGTATCTTGTGAAACAAGCTGAGTACTTCGCTTCTCTTGCTTCTCTTTTGGGCTTTTCTTCTTCGTCTTCTTCTCCTTCACTTTCGGGATCCACTCCTAAGGAGTTGGAACCTGAGGACGAGTTTGTGGGCAACAACATTACGGAAATTCATATGACTTGTCTCAATGAAGAAGGAATCGCGCATCATTACAAGGTGTCCGACTTAGCAGTTGGAGACGCTGACGGTATCAAGGAGTTCTTGGCTAGATGTGCGAATGCTATTCTAAAGTCTCCAGAGTACACGAAGCTGTTCGCAATGGTTACCGGAATCATAGAACTCGTCATTAATGGAGTCGCGTTTGTTGGTATGCTCGACTCAGGTTCGGAATTGACGGTTGGCAGTGTAGACCTACCTGAGCGAACTTCTTGTCCAGTCGATTTCGGTGGACGTAATTGGAGCCTCAAAGGTATACATGGCAAGCCTGAGCAATTGCTCGGAGTGATGATTGACGCACCAATGGTCATTGGTGGTCATCAGTTTCCTCATCATATCTTTATTTCGCATGAGAAGATGGAACGTCAGGATATTATTCTTGGCCAACCTTTCCTTGTGTGGTACGGCGCTCGTATTCAATATTTCCGTTCTGGACTTGTTAAACTCTTCCTCTGGCAAGACCCCGAAAATCAAAGGGTCCCTACGCTTTCGATTTCAATGACCAATCCCAAGGATCCGCGTATTCGTTCTTCTGTTAATGCTGCCCAATATTTTATTCCTGATTCAAAACTCATTTCGGAGCCTAATTTATGCGCTACGGTCGAAGAGGTTGAGGACGAAGATGAGTCCCACTCTTACGATCAACAGGATTTTTGAACCGGGAGTCGCACATTGCGATCTCCCGTGAGACTCCTACTATAGTAGGGAGGTCGCTTCACGCTCTACTTGAGGGCGATATGGATTCTGAATTCGATTCTTTATTTGGTGTTGTTCCTAGTGCTACGTATGATCATTTTCTCTTCCGTTGTTTCAATGCTTCGAGTTCGCTATCAGTTCCTTCATCTCAGTCATTACTTCATTCACCGTGGATGCGAAGGACTTTCCTTCACGATGATATGAATGAATTTTCTTGTTCAGCGGCTAAGGCCGTACGAAAGTATAAGCCGGTACACCGAAAGTACCGCCCAGTTCCCACTTATTTCCCCAATCCGCAGGCACAAGAGTTCAAGACAATACCGGAACCAGTTCCCCTCAAGCTGCCGACACATCCTCCGCCTCGGAATTCTCTATCTTTTGGTAGCAGAGTCACCAAGGAAAGACTGGAGATGATGTGGTCTAACGTCGACGAAGCCGTTCGACTGGACTTATCGGAAGAAGAGAAGGATTTGATTTCGTTTGTTGTCGTCTCCCGACAGGGAGCATTCGCGTTTGACTTCACTGAAAAAGGCTTCTTCTCTAGAGATTATTACCCGGATTACGAAATCCCTACTATAGAACATACTCCGTGGCAACGCCGTCCTATCCCTTATCCTTTGGCATTGAAAGAGAAGGTAAAAGCTCAAGTTTATGCTGAAGAGAAAGCAGGACGATTCGAGCCTACCACCTCAAGTTACCGGTCAGCAATGTTTCCGGTCGTCAAGAAGAACGGTTCAGTTCGACTGGTTATCAACCTAGAAGAGTTGAATTCAGTCACTATTCAAGATTCATCTCTACCTCCTAACGTTCATGAGTTCGCTGAAGATTATCTAGGTTACGCAGCTTACGGACTATTCGATCTCTTTTCCGGCTTTGACGCTAGATGGGTACATGTCAAGTCCCGACCATTACAAGCCTTCCATTCGCCTGTTGGAGCTCGTCAACAATGTACGCTAGTGCAAGGGTATACAAATTCGGTGCAAGAGTTCCAACGTTGCGTCGAACATGCTCTCAAGTCAGTTCGAGAGATAGCCTCAAACTTCATTGACGATTGTGGCCTAAAGGGTCCGCGATCTCGATATGAGGAGAGTGAAATCCCTCAGAACCCCAGGATCCGTAGGTTTGTTTTCGAGTATGCTCAGAACTTGGATCGTCTACTTGGAGCACTGATAAACGCAGGAATCACAGCGTCAGGTACAAAGGCCATTCTGATAGCTTACCGCCTTTCGATTGTAGGTTCTGTCGTCTCTATCTGGGGATGGATCATAGCACCATCCCTAGTTGAGAAGGTACGCAACTGGAAAGTACCGGAGGATGTTTCAGAAGTGCGGCAGTTCTTAGGCGTGGTAGGCGTAGGAAGGAGGTGGATTCGAGGATTCGCTCTAGTGGCTAAGCCACTTACCCTTCTACTTCGCAAGTCTAACGATGCTGACGAAACGTTTACTTTTACAGGAGACGCTCTCGAAGCAATGCAAGAACTTATCCATCGAGTTATTACCGCTCCTGTGCTCATTCACATAGACTACGAGGCTGCAGTTCAAGTTCCTCGTTCGAACCGTACGTCCGACGAAGGCCTTGTCATTGTGGGGGTCGACTCCTCCTGGAAAGGCGCCGGCTGGGCTGTATATCAAGTTCGAGAGGGTAAACGACGACCAGCTCTCTATGGTTCTTGCACGTACAGCGACCGAGAACAAAACTATGGCCAACCAAAGTCCGAGCTTTACGGTATCTTCAGAGCTCTCAAGGAATTGAGACATCGAGTTTGGGGAGTGCATTTCAGGCTTCATCACGACGCGAAATCATTACCTCAGATGCTGAGGACTCCTGATGATGTCCCGAATGCGCCGATTCTTCGATGGATAGCCTGGATCCGTTTGTTCGACTTCGAACTGTTACATGTGCCGGCAGCTTCACACCAGCTTGAAGATGCGCTTTCACGCAGACCACCAGCGCCTGGAGATGTTCCGCAACAAGAAGAGGACATGGAAGCTTTCTTGGACGGTTATCTCAACGCTGTTTATGCAGGTTCTGTGCCATCTGGAGCAACATTCACAGAGGCTTTTCGGTATGATCTCGAGTCACGTTTCATTCAGTTATCATCTTCATCCCCTCGCGATTGGACGTTCAATTCACAGATTCCCTTTCTCCACACTTCACATTCTTATACTCCAGAACAGTTTTACGTTTCTCAATTTCCGCGGGACGATGATTACTTTCCTTCGTCGCATTTTTCAACTTTCGATTCTCACACGCCAATTATTCGCAACCTTCCTGATTTCTATGAGAGAACGACTTTAAAGGAGTCATCAGACATGTGTCTCTTGGGTGATGAAGTGGTACACCTTGGGTTTTATGAGTTTGATCACTATACATCCAAGATCAACACTTCTTCCTTCTCCTCATTGTCTGGCCATTCGTTTGGTACTTTGGACCGGGATGGGGTAGAGCATTGGAAGGAGCTCCGTACTTACCTAGAGTCGGGTCAACTCCCTTCACGTTGCGTCTCCCAAAAGGAGAAGTTGCGATTCAAGAAGCTCGCACACCGGTTTTTCCTTCACGATGGACGACTCTGGTACGCACCGAAGAAGAAGACAACTAGGTTGCCGAGACTGGTAGTCGAGGATGACAACCGGCGAGGACAGCTTATGG
The DNA here is from genome assembly GCA_037176845.1 of Paramarasmius palmivorus. NCBI lineage: Eukaryota > Fungi > Basidiomycota > Agaricomycetes > Agaricales > Marasmiaceae > Paramarasmius > Paramarasmius palmivorus. The sequence continues at coordinate 123,630 of JAYKXP010000001.1, read as the reverse complement.
CGTCTGCGCATCTTCAAGCAGGACATAAAGGTAGGGACGCTACTTACAATCTTTTGATCGACAGGTTTTACTGGCCGAATCTCTACGACGCTGTCGCTTTCTTCGTACGCTCATGCATTGAGTGCCAAAGGAACATCCAAGAGTTACCTTTAGTTCCGTATCAGGTGTCGTGGCAAGCCCCTTTACTTCGTCATTTCAGTCTAGACTGCATACACATGCCTATGGGTACTGGTGGCTATCAGTATATCGTGCAAGCCATAGAGCCGACGATTCTGTGGCCGGAAGCTCGTGCGCTCAAGGCGCTAAAGTCTTCTTATGTAGCCCGCTTCATTTACGAAGAGCTGATCTGCAGGTTTGCTTGTATCCCGATACTCTCAATGGACGGAGGCAGTGAATTCAAAGGTGAAGTGGAGGCGTTACTCAAGAACCAATACAACTGCACGATTGTTATTTCGACTCCGTATCACCCTCAAGGACAAGGTGTAATCGAGCGTTCTCATCAACCTTTGGTGGAGGCACTTTTCAAATGTGCTGGCGACGCAAAAGGGACTTGGCCGAAGTTTTTAACAGCCGCTCTTTTCGCTATGCGAGTAACGACATCTCGTTCTACGGGGTATTCTCCTTATTACCTTCTTTATGGCGTCCATCCGGTTTTTTCTTTCGATATGACTGAAGCTACATGGCAGGTTTTGGATTGGGATCGAGTACAGACTCACGAGGAACTGATAGCCATACGCACCCTTCAACTTCGACAACGAGATGGCTCCTGGACAAAGGCTCATGAAGATGTCGTCAAGACGCGCAAGAAGGCAATTGAAGATTTGCATTCACGCCAAGGTTCTATTTTCGATTTCTGCGACTATGAACCAGGTATGTTCGTTTGGCTCAGAGAATCACGACTCGATGAAATCAAGGGCGGAAAAGGTGAGTGGACCTATTCTGGCCCATACGTGATTCATGAACGAAGAGACTCTGGTTCGTTCGTACTGAGGGAGTTGAGTGGTGCGATCCTTAAGGGACACGTGCACGCGCAACGTCTTCGGCTGTTCTTTTTCAGGCCCGACAACCAGACTTTGCGTTCGAGGATACCTGCAAGGCCGGCGGTGATCCAAGGTAAAGTATCGGAGATTAGGTCTGCCTCGAGGCTTAGGCTCGATTTAGAGTTGGCGACTCGTTTTGATGCCCTCGAGGCAGTCGGGTCTTCACGCTCCTTTTCAGGATCCTATCATCTCGTGCCATTCTCGATTCGGAATTGAGCCTCAAGGCTGATCCTCATTGGTATAAAATTCTACCTTTCTGTCTGTGGTTCTCTTTCTTTCTTACTCCCCACCATCATCTTCCACTCTGTTGCTCTTCACTGCTCCATCATGCCACGTGTTTTCCTTCTTGCTGGCTTTCCCAGCGCTTTTGTTCGCCTTCCTCATCCCTACCGTGATTTAACACCTTATTCTTTTGCTCCTTTCTCTGCTCTTGATATTCTTTATCTCTCCCGTGATCCCTTTCGACCTCGCCCTACGGAAACCAGCATCTATCTGCGCTCTCCTCTCTCTCAATTCGACAACCAGACAACTCTCGGAAAAATTGACCTCATGGACATCGACTACAAAGAGCAAGATTTTACGGATCCCGTTGATGCCTTTGGAGGAATCGAGTTGACGCTTCTCAACCTTAGGAACGCATCTGTTCTAGGATCGCAGTTGGGTGCCATAGGTATTGGGTACAATGGGTTGACTAAGCAGATGTTCTCCATCCGTTACTTTTATGAAGAGGCGGTTTCTATTGGTTTCACTGACGCGTTTTCTAGTCTCCCAGTCACTATGGTTGTTCATCGTCGCGATGCAGCGTTGGCATGGACTGAGCTGATTGACTACTTGGTCGACGTCAAGAACGGTTCAGCTACTCCCCGTATTCCTGATCGGTATCGTTCCTCGCATGGTCCTTTTACCCCCTCACGTTTCGCTTCCTATGCTCGTCCCTTTTACGTCGACTTTGTTCAGAAGGATTCCTGTGCTGATTACGTTCTTTTTCATAAGGGTTCGAAAAAGCCGGTAGCTGTCGTCAATGGTTACATCAAGTACGGCAATATGTTGAAGACTTCCATCGCGGGTCCTGTTTCATGGGCTTCAGTTGCACGTCGTGAAGTTCTTTCTCTCGACGAGATCGTGTCGGATCGTTTGGATGAATGGGTTTGCGATGGACGTTTGGTGGCGGAGTATTGGGTTAACTTCCCGGAGATCCTGATGGGTTGCAAGTCGGTTGCTGGAGGATGGGTTGACGTCTAGGAGCGAGTTCGAGGTCAAACTCTAAAACGTTACTCTCTGTAGCAGGGCTGCAGAGCCTGCTGGAGGATATGGGACGGAGGATGGCGGCTAGGCGGGCGCTCATTTTTTCTTTCATTCATCATTATTTTCCGTCTTACTCAAACTTACACCTATTCGAAACCCTTTTTCTTTCAGAACTCATTTTCAACTCATATTCCATCATACATCCAAAAACTCCATCATTCTTTTCCCTGACGACGCGCCTACGGAAGTGGAGAGATGCCGGTCCACCCGAATCGGAGCACGCCTTGCGGGTTGGGTCGCCCCGCAAGAGAGCCTGGCGAACTCTTTGCAGTGCCCGAGGGTTCACGTCTGGTGGTAACCCGTAGCTCAAAACGTACGGCGGCGTTAGTCTTTCTTTTTATGGGCTATTTCCTTATTGGTATCAGTTTTACGGTATATTTGGTCACTGTTTGTATGCGCACGGACCACCTTGACGCTGTCAAAGGGTTCGCTGTCAGAAATGTAATCATCCTTCCTTTCCCCCAACTCTCATCTCACCCATCGAAAAGAGCGAGCGAGCACAAGATTGAGTCAACAAGATATTTCATAGACCGCTGAGTGTTTTACTTCTTTCTTATATTTGTTTCCGGGTTGCTTTGGCACTTCGGATCGGAACAGATTGTTCCGACAACGTGTTTTTCATTTACTTCGTACACGCGTACTTTACTTTTGCCTCGAGGCATTCCTCTTTCTTCTTTCTCCCTTACCAGTCATCCGTTCCGACCACCTTTCCCCTGCCTGTCCTCGTGTGGACAAAGACTCTCTTCGACATCGTCAAGCTACACAAGGACGAAGGAGTTGGTTGCAAAGGCGGAAGAACAATGGCACCCGTCGACTTGAAAACAACCTTTTACTCCCGCTTCGCCGACTAGATTGACATGGAACACCTCACAAGACTCGCCCTGACTTGCACAACACATCTTTGCTCTCGAAATCCCCGTTTTAAAATCAAAAACCATATTAACACCAGCTCCTCCATGCCTAACCCGCTTCTCAGTGACCTCCGTCCCCGAAGCGACATTCCACTCTCACAGACCCGTCCAGCGAAGCGGATAGGACGGTTCAGCCTCTGTCGAGGGTGTTAATGGAAATGTTGGTTATTGGGCGCGTGTGGGATGTTAGGGTGCGTGCTGGGTGTGCTGGGATTGTGTTTGCGGTAGTCGTGGAAGGGGTGTTTGAGACGATGGAGGAAGAGGTAGGGAAAGAAGTTGGCTCGGAAGGAAACACGCAACGCGAAATCCCCGCCTGCACTCAACAAAACCCTCGACGAAGGAAAGAATCGCAAGATATTGATGGTGCTTTTGTGTGCCTTTCTATTCCCTGGGATTGTGGGGTCCACAAGTGCTTGGTGTTGGTTTTGCAGCGTAGGTGTCTGGGTGCGGGTATGGCGAGGTTGAGGTCGAGGATGTGGGTGTGGGTGTGGGGACAATAGTAGAAAAACCCAGACCCGCCCAAAAGACCAATCGCGAACTGCGACCGGTCATCTGCGACCGGTCATCTGAGACAGCAACATGATTCTGAAGCTGCAAGTGCGACTCCGAGTGCCAATTTTTTAGACTCCGTGTTTGTAGGCTCAAAATCGACTTTTTGACTGTCCTCTTCATCGAGAGATACACCGAATCTGGCGTGTGCTGAGTCGGTGCCTGTCCAGCCTTAGCTTTCATCGACATCCCGAGAACCGCGAACGTACCGTGGTATCATTGAGATACCCAAATATCTTCGAGAGGAATTGGGCAATCATATACTGCTTTTGCTACACTGTTGGATGCAGGTTGGATTGTGGTGAATTGTATGAGGATGGGTTCGTCGATTGACATGACTTGAGCGGTCACAAAGACGTTGATCAACGCAGTGCGCACAGACCAGGCGTTCTAATCATGTGCTCCTGGCCGGCGTCTAACTCTCATGTCGAAGCGTCTTTCCTCAAAACCACCTTGTTCAACGGTCCTATGTACGCTCAAGCACATCAAGCACAGACTTGTACACCAACTTCAAAACTAGCACTCAAACTCATATCCTCAAGCATCTTGGACCTTCCCCCTCGCAAACTCATGTCCTCTCTACCCTGGCGCCGAGTCGGATGGCTGCGCACTGGCAGGCTACTTCCCGGAATGCCTAGTAAGTATCTTCACCGGAAAATGCGCCAAGGAAAGGCTACGCAAGATAATCTCTTTCCCAAACCGCCACCATAACATAAGGGATCCTCTTCCAAAGGCCTAATGACTGGGAAACCTCGATACAACCTCCAGAAGACGACGAGCGGTACATTGATAGGTTCACGGGGTAAACAAGGTGCGTCTACCATAGTTGCACACAATGCGTAGACTCTAATACATCCTCCCAGACACTAATGTGCTATTCTACTCTCCTGAGTCAAGATACGTCCACAAAACCTCCCGTCGTCGGCTCTGGTCAAAGCCTTCGTTCGAAATAATCTGATACCCCGGCTCCTATTATCGACTGGATGGCTGGCGGCTACCTCAACGATGAAATACACCTGAACCACTCTGCCTCGCAGCACGAAGAGAGGTAGTTTGCCTCGTCGCAGGAGAACTGGCGTGTCGTGCTATTAGGATTCGAAATTGAACGATGCCCTGTACAACGAACGAGACGATAAGGTCGAGCCAAGGAACCATACACGGACTAAACATACCTGGCACATCTGGTTTACATTCGTTGGCCCCTGTCCTTGAGGTTCTTGATGGAACGCCTCTGCTTTCTCAACCTTTCCGCTCGGCTCCAAGACCCTGTGGTTTGCGAGTTGACTCGTTGCTTTGATCTCGTTCGAACCCTACGCGAAGGTTTCATGATCTTTGCATCTGCCGCTCCTAGATTCCTCGTGCGAGATTTATGGTTTGACCAGAAGGTGGACGCCCGGCTTGGATGTTTGACAGTACCTATTGTTTGACAACGAGATAGTCAGCACCAAGGAGAACATATGGAATATCGATTGAACGAACCTCGTCTGCGAGCGTGCGGCGGTAACATGTCAGAACTGGATTCTTCAAAGTCTTCGAATCGATCATCGTTACCAATGATTTCGAGAATAGGACAGCCATTGGCATTGGCAAAGTCAGTCGTGGCTGGGTCGAAACCTTTGGATACCTGGAGTTTATATATGATGTCGTAGTCACTTGGGCTCCACACATCACTCGTGGAAACTATCGTGGAAGTAAAAGACGGTACTCCTGAAGTTGCTAGCTTAAAATCGGATATCTTCTCTTGTCCGAAGGGATCAAAGGACCAAAAGTACTTCTCGCACTCCACCCATGATCTCCAGATGCCTTCATCATCAGATGGACAGGGAACAGGTAGTATGAATAGATAGACTTCTGGGGGTATATTGAGTTCCTCGTGCGATGAACAGCGTATAAGATGCATGTTAAAACCAAAAAGCATGGCTATGCCACCAATTAGACAAGCTACAAATGGCAACACGAGAACTCGCCATAATCCTCCCACTCATCTGCGTGAATTTGTAGTTGGTCGAACACGTGGTGGGCCTGAGCGAGCCATAATCTCCTCAGATTGACAAGTTCTTGCTGAGGCAATTTATACACCAAGCAAATCTCCTGGAGTTCATTTATCTCCGTTGGTGTGATAGTAAACCTGTCCTTATGGTCAGTCAACGACATTCAGCACTTGGTTTTTTATACATACCGCACCAGGCCATTATCCATTACAACCTGACTCTTCCACACTGTTTCAATACCTGATACAAGATCCATATCTGGACCAATCATATACATCGAATTCTTCATATACTGCAGCCTTTCCCTGGCACCCGGCCACCTAGCAACGATATATCGACAATGCCTATTATATATCGTACCGGGGAGAGGCGACAGAACAGGTGTAACGCGTTCGTTGGCCAGATATTTACAGAAATCTCTACCAAGCCCGCAAATTACTTGGAGGGCAGCCTGAGTGGGGAACGTCCTTGCGAGATATGCCAAGACTGTGTCGTTGTCTCTCAGCGCTGAGATGGATAGATAGCTAGAATGAATGTTGGGCATGGCGCTTTCGATAGTGCCAAACAGAATCCCATGACGAGCCGGGTGTGTTCCGGTGAATGGCCCTCGCTGCAATGCACCGGTTCTCGGGTCAACCCAGAGTTCAGCTATATACTGTTGTTCCCGTTACTACATGTTGTGATGGAGGTACAATGAGACGTACGAGTTTCTTGTCTGAAATTTCCATCCGCATCCTACGGAACTGATTGAGATAGTTAAGTGTGTTATTCAGGTCATCCATTATACCAGAGACGTACTTGATAGTCGAAGTATGAACGCTGAAGCGTTAAGACCCGATCATCATCATCGTATATAATCCGTTCAAGTGGAATCAGAGCTATCCAAAGGACAAGTTCGGAGTAAGTAACAAAGGCAGAGATTCAGAGAAAGTAACCCCACCATCATAGAATATTAACGCCGGTATACCGCGTTTGTTATCGCTAAAGCCGAAGATTTGTGCCACATTTTCGTGCCTGGAGATTCTCGCTAAAGTTGGTGGTCGAGCGAGGATAATCGACCTACTTGAATTGGGAGAATTCATCAAAGTCTTGCTTGAAAGCCTATCCGAGCACTACGTCAACTATGCAAGTCAGACTATAGACAGAACTGACCTTGAAAGCCTCGGATCCCTCGTATGTAACACATAGAAACTTGTCTTCTTTATCTTCACCACGAAGGCGAGCTATGCCGAACTTGCGACGAACATCTAGTGCATTTCGCCCTACTAATCGATAGTATCGTGTCCATGCTTCCTCGTCATAGTCTCTAGCTGATGATGTAGCAACGCTGCTCTCGATGCAAATGTCGCCTATCCTGACACGATTGTACTGAGCCCGAGAAGTCAGCTCATATTTTTCAAGTTTAGAACGCGATCAACTCACATCATCCCATTTAGTCCGCTCTTCTTCTCTCTGAGTAACGTTCACGACATTGTTATGAACAATGCGAACGTTGGAGACATGATTTGCCCTTGTGAAGGTTCCACCAGAGATGGCGATCTTCGAACAGTTGTTGAAGTTGGCCATGGGAAACGGCGATGGGGGCGCAGGGAATAGCGAAGGTTCGCAACGCGAGATGCTCTATTTAATGTGATGCATAGCCGACAGAACATGACATATTGCTGTGTAAAGCGCCGGTTGTATACAGCATACCCCATTCTGGTTAGGATGCACGTCAGGTTCCGTGATATAAATGAATTGGAGCAAAGCATTACTCGTACCATGGGATATTTTGTTATCTTGTTGTCCTCCTGCCGTCGACGCGTATGGAGTTGAAGATGAGCTTGGATCTCGAAAAGTGGAGTCAGTCCAAGTCAGTCTTTCTCCTGTTTCCCATGTTTTGACGAGGATTTCTGATGTCGATTCAGTGGAAATCCAACGAAGTATGGTCGGATTGATTCTTTCGAAGTAGGATGACTACGTCACCTCTTCTCCCGGAGTCAGATTTGCTACAAATGACAAAAAAAGACCTGTTTGAATTGATTCATACGTGTCACGGTGAAGAAATCCAACAAAAAGCGCACCTTCAATACTATGCGATTTTTTCTCCCGCCAAAGACACCCAGCAACTCGTTCCCATGAACTTCTCTTTTTCCTCTTCATTGAAAGATGATGGCTTTCATGGCTGTAAAGCTTTGAGGGTGGAAGCGACCGTGGTCCTGATTGAGAATTGTCAAGCTACACAAGGAAAAAGTCAAGGTCGCCGAAGGTCGCTGACACAGTGACAGTGCACGGACCATCGCGTCTTAGTCACGTGTACACGTATGTAACTTCCGCCTGCAAGGTTCCACATTGTTACCTTTGGCAAAGCGCAATACAGGTGCTAAAATCTTCAAGCTCCTGGAAATGTAGGCTATATATATGCCGAATGGATGTACCAAGAATAAGGAGGAAAGCTCAATTTTACATAATGATAACGATGTTTCACTTTTCCAAGTGCAGTGTACAGGCTCCTGATTCAAACAGATGTATAAAAAACCAATCATCTGAGTCTTCCCTCCATGCATCCAACACCACTCCCCTTCGAAATCCTTGAAAATATCGTTGAAAACGTCGCTATACATGTCCCTCCCTTCTGGTCCGTCGAGGCCCATCTCAGCCGCCAGACCATCAGCTCCTGTTCACTTGTTTCACGCTCCTGGCTTCCGGCCGCCAGACAACGTTTCTTCCTCACTGGCATCTTACCCATCCCATCCCGAGAACCCCGATTCAACACCCTCAAAACTCTCTGTCAATCACCCCTCAGCACAATGCACCTCACACGTATAGATCGTATAGCTTGCGAACCAAGCAACCCCAACATTCAATCGTTCTTTAAATGGTTCACTTCCCCTTCCGTAGCCTTGGGGAATTGCGATAGGATCAAAGAGGTTTTCCTGTTGAGCTGTTGGGTTCCACCGCTTGAGATTTACAGAGTTTCGGATGTTGTGATGGATATTCTCGTCCAGAGATTCTCCGCGGTTACTTGTTTACGCTTTTGTGGTGTCCGATTTGCTACGTGTAGCCAGTTGATCGAGTTTCTTGGTTCATTTCCCCAGCTCGTGTCGTTAAAATGCACGGAAGTGTACACTGAGGAGGCGGCGACTGGACTGGTGCCAGGGACTCGGAGAAGTACTTCGTTGGGACAAATCAAGAGTCTCCAAGCGGATTATACCGCGTTCGTTAACGTGTTGTATCCACACATAGTTTTCCCTGGTCTCCGCGACTTGGTGTTCACTGATAACCCAAAGGCTTGTAAAAATCTTAATGAAGAGGAGAAGTTACGTCGGTTGAAGGTTATTGGAGATATCCTTGAACATACTGGGCAACACCTCCAAAATTTATCGATCGAATGCAGCATTGATGTGGCGAACAATAACGGTGAGCTAGAGTCAATTGCTCTCGATTTTCAATACTCACCGGCTCCTTCTAGCGTCGAAGTCAACGATTGACAAAACATTCAATCTGACGAAAAAAGCACCATTGCTTCAGAAGCTCCGTTTGTCCGCACACAAGAATATTCTCGAACAGGCACTTGCGTTCCAGGTTTCCCATCCAAATGTGAAGGATATCGATATTGTAACTTCTACGCCGGATTCCAGACGTTAAAGCCGAGATTGTTGTTTTCATTTACTGTAATTTTCCGAACATTAATGAGGTATAATACACATCGTATGTTACAGTCATCAACGAACCATCATCGCCACGCTGGCTTCTTTGCTCCAAGTCGAACTGAGTGCCTATCTGCTCGTCCGCAGTCCTGTCCACTACTACCAGTTACTCGGCTATTCTTCCTCGCAGCCGCGAGGGAGGTAGTTTGTCTCGTCGCAGGAAGACTGAGGCGTCGTGTGTTAGCCTTTGGACTCGAACGACGCCCTGTACAACAAATGTCACGATAAGGCCGAGCCAAGGAATCATACATGGGCTGAACATACCTAGCACACCCAGTCGGCGTTCGCTAGCCCCTGTTCTCGATCGGGCATATCCACCTTCTCGTCCTTGTTGCTCTGTCCCGAGGCTCTGTGGATCGCGAGAGCTCGTTTGAACTCTGCTCGAAGATCTCATAGTCTTTACGTCCGCCGCCGTCCCTGATTTACGGTCTGACCAGGCAGTGGACGGCCAAGCTGAATGTTTAGCAATACCTATTCGAGACCATGAGCATAATGACAGGACATGTAATCTAGGTTTGAACGTGCCTCGTGCTCCAGGTGCACTACTATTAGATCTCATAGTCTTTGCGTCTCGAGTTCTCAGACCCTTCGTGTCGGATGCATGGTTTGACCAGACAGTGGACGCCCGACTTAGTTGTGTACTGCTACCTATTGTTCAACAACGAAATGATCAGCACCACAGAGCTTACGGAATATCTATTGAACGAACCTCGTCTGCCAGCTTGCGGTAGTAACATGTCAGAACTTGGTTTTTCCAAGTCTTCGGATCGATCATCGTCGCCGATGACTTCGAGAATAGGATAGCCGGTGGAAAGGGCCAAATCCGTCGTGGTCGGGTCAAAGCCTTTGGTGACCTGGAGTTTCTGCATAATGTCGTAGTCACACGGGCTCCACGTGTGGCAAATGGTAGATATCACGGAAGTGAACGACGGTACCCCTGAACTTGCTAGCTCAAAATCGGACACCTTCTCTTGCCCAAGCGGATCAAAGGACCAGAAGTACTTCTCGCCCTCTACCCAAGATCTCCAGATACCTTCATCATCAGATGGACGGGGAACAGGTGGTATGAACAGATAGACTTCCGGGGTTCCATTGAATTCCCCTGGCGGTGAACTGCGTGTAAGGAGTATATTAAAACAGAAAAGTGTAGCTATATCAACCAATTAGACAGGCTAAAAATGGCAACACAAGAACTCACTATAATTCTCCCACTCATCTGCATGAATCTGTAGTTGGCCGAACGTGTGGTGCGCCTGAGCAAGCCATGATCTTCTGAGAATGCCAAGTTTTTGCCAAGGCAATGCATATTGTAGGTGAACCTTCTGGAGTTTGTTCATCTCTATCGGTGTAACAGTAAACCTATGCACATGGTCAGTTAACGACATTCAACACCCAGGTTTTTATACATACCGTACCAAGCCATCTTCCATGATAATCTGATTCTCCCGCATTACATCAGAGATATTATACGCCCGATAAAACATATACTTCAACCCCCTGCCGAAACCCGACGATCTAGCAACGATTTTGCGCGAGTACCTATTATATATCGTACCGGAGAGGGACGACAGAACACGTGTAACGTATTCATGAGCCAGATGTTCCGTGAATGGTGTAGGAAACCAACGAATTGCTTGGAGGATAGTCTGAGTGGCGAATGTTTTTGCGAGATAATCCAGGATGATGTCGTTGTCGCTAAGCATTGGGATGGATAGATAGCCGGAATGAATGTTGGGCATCGCACTTTCGACGGTACCCTGCATGTATACGTCTCGATGTGGGGATTGTTCATTGTATGGTCCTCTCTGCAGTACACCAGTCCTTGGGCCGACCCAGAGTTCAGCTATACGCTGTTGTTCTCGTTACCATATGTTGTGATGGATGGTATAATGAGACATACTGCGACTTTGTCCACCGGAAGTTCCATCTGCATCCTGCAGAACTAATTGAGGTAGTTAGGTGTTGCTCAGAACATTGATATCGGGGACCTACTTGATACTCGAAGTACGAAAACTGCAGCGTCAAGCCCCGACCATCATCATCATTAATAAATCGTTCAAGCGGAACCAGAGCTGACCAAAAGACGAGTTCGGAGTAAGTGACAGAGGGGAGAATTCAGAGAAAGTACCTCACCATCATAGAATAGTAACGCCAGTATACTGTGTTCGTTATCACTGAAACCAAAGATTTGTGCCACATTTTCATGCCTAGAGATCTTCAGTGAAGTTGGTATTCAAGAGAGGATAGGCGACATACTTGAATTGGGAGAATTCATCAAAGTCTTGCTTAAAAGCCTAGCCGAGCACTACGTCAACTATGTAAGCCAGACCATGAACAGAACTGACCTTGAAAGCATCGGCCCCCCTGTATGTAACACATAGGAACTTGTCTTCTCTGTCTTCACCACGAAGGCAAGCTATACCGAAGTTGCGACGAACATCTGGTATATCTCGCCCTACTAGTTGACAGTATCTTCTGGCTGAGGGTGTAGCAATGCTGCTTTCAATCCAAATGTCGCCTATTCTGACACGATTGTACTGAATCCAGCACATCAGCTCGTAATCAACGCTCAAGATACGTTTAACTCACATCATCCCATCTGGTCCGCTTTTCTTCCTCCCTTTGTACGATATTTTTATGAACGATGCGAATATTGGAGATGTGATTTGCTTTTGTTAGGCTTCCACCAGAGATGGCGATTTCTGAGCAGTTGTTAAAGTCGGCCATGGGTGAGGATGATGGGGTGCCAGTGCAACGAACAGCATGGAAGAAAGCTCTGTAATCGACATAACAGGACATTGTTATTCAGCTTGTGCACACAGCATTCTATGTGAGAAGACACATCAGATTTCGGACCAGGAAACAGATTAGAGCAAAAGACTTTCCTTCAGTGTTCTTTGATCTCAGCGTTATTCATCTGCGCCTTCTTCGTGTGCCATGGGGTGTTTCTGATATCACGATTGGTTCTCCCTGCCGCTTTTTCTGCGTGTTTTGGATTCGGTGGGGAAGCAATTGCGACGACTCTTTTGAGGTAGACATGCACGCTGCCTTGTTTTCTCCCCTTGACGCAGTTTCAATAACTCTGGAATGGCCTTCAATGAGAGCTACGTGTAATCCAGAAAATCAACAAGGAAAACGTACCTTGGACGAGATATCTCTCTGGAATTTGTGCAATAGTCTCCCAGTCACTTCGCTCTGTCTTTTTTCACTGTTCGGGGTCCAGATTCCTATGAAGGTAAGCTACAGAGCGACTGAGGTCGAGACTGGGCCGGTAAACGCGTCACGGAAAGGAAGGTACACGGCAATCGCGAGAATAAATGATTTCTTTCCCAAACCACCACCACCACCAGCAACAACATAAACGATAAATGATCCTCCTCCTAATGGCTGGAAAACCTTGATACGACCCCCCGAAGATGACAAACGATACATTGATAGGTTCATCAGCGTCGAAGAGGTGCGTCTACTTGCGCCTTATTCATCTTCCTGTGCATTACCTTCCTACATGTACGAGCATGAATCCTTCGAAAATTTCCCTGGCCCATATTCTCCCGAGCCAAAATACGACCACAAGCTTCCTGCCTTTGTCTATACCGTCGGAATGACCCCATCTCAAGCCGAAACCTTTGTTCGAAAATACCCCCAGTTCCTCTTGTCAACTGGACGCTCCCACTCAACTAAATACGTACATCATACCTACCACTTTCTTTTCTATCCCCGTTCTTGCATGTCTCATTTCGCGCGCTCACACCTCCTTTCGTTCCACCCATCCAGGATTATCAACCCGAATCTCCCCAAGTTTACCTTCAAAAATCCCATCGACAGCTAAACTCAAAGATGGAGTTACGGAAGCTTCTGGTGACATTGACCATAGCGCGACTGCAACCGTGCTAGAGAGAGGATCAATGTGTCACTTTTGGGAATCCTATATACGAGACTCGGACTTACTTTTCCCCGCGATAATTCAAGATTCCTTCATGTACAGGAAACTTTGCTTGAGGTCTAGGACCCAGAGTCAGGCGGCAGACCTTTGTACTTTTGTACTAGTAGGTACTTACCCTAAATTCCCAATCCTTTTCCCCATCATCCACCCGTTAACAAACAACAATGCTCGATATGGTTGTCCGAACGGTTCGTCAAAATTGAAAGATATAGGGATATCGTATCCATCAGGTAAAGCCAGATTGAAAGTGGTCACAAAGAATCCTACACCTGCCGTGGAATCAGGTAATCCGTCCGAGAGGTTACGGTTTTGCCAGGCAGCGGTATCAAAGCCGGGGAGGTGCCATCCTTCGCGTTCCCCGAATAGGCCGCCTTCGTTCATTACACCGCGTACTTTGTCGGGGAAGCTGAGTTAGGAGTAATGATTTCAGAGGTCAGAGGAGCAAGGTACACGAAGAAAAGAGTTGCGCTTGCTTTTTGTATCCACCAAGTTTGCCTTGAACTTTCCATTCACCAAAGGTACCGTTGTTGAGCTGGAAGCCGCGGATGCCTCGAGGGGATTTCATATGGTCGTCAGTGTCTATGTGTTGAACACTAGTGAGTATTTTTGAGGGGAAGACTCCGAGTCCCAAAGGATACTTACACCAGTTTTCATTCAGACCCATATTATCCTGAACCGCAGAGTGACTTGTAAGCAGAGACTTAAATAGTAATGCATAAGACAACTCACTTGAACGACAGTCACCACGTTGTCCTCTGCAATCTTTACTGAACCGTCCGGGAAAGTGAAAACTTGGTCTGTCTCGTTGATGTTATTGGCGCCGTTTGACGAGCTGAAGAACAGGTCGCTATGTATCATGGCGGAGAACACCCGCAAGATCTACTCACTTTCCAAATGAAGTGTCCAAGAAAAGATCATTGAGCCACACGCCGGCAGCGAAACCTAGGGCGTACCGTGAGTAATACGAGCAGAGAATTAACCTTGCAAGACCGTATACGCACCTTGCCCTCCGTTGATCGACAGATTCATGCTCTTTTCCGCACCAGTGCCATTGAAATGACCTCTCCAAATGACCGCGCCTTCGCAACTAAGACGCCAATGTCGAATGCTAACCCTCTGATAACAAATGCACGACTTACAATCCATAATCACACCCATATAAAACCCTTCCATCTCCATACCACATCTTGAAAGGTATATTTGTCTCAGTGTGGTTTGCGACTATCCATTCCGAATCGTCGAACTCTGTCCCGACCTCCGGAAGACTATCACGATAAACCCAATTTCCTAGCTCGGGAACGACGATCTCTTCCAGTGCATCCTTTGGCGCGTCGACTACTCCAGTGATATACCCCATAGCAGAAGAAGAGGTGTCAAGTATGACTGTCTTGTTGTTCCATGTGACCCTAGTAATGTTCTGCGGGGCGATAATAGTGAATCGACTTTCCTTCTCCAAATTGGTGACATTCAGATCCCCGCGTAATGTTAGCGCATCCCCTTCAATGGTCGCTGAACGAACGAGATATGGCCCTGAAACTAGGACACTCTCGTTTGTGCCTATACCCCAGAAATTAGCGTGGTTGGAGGGATCAATGGATGTGAGCGAAGGTGCCCAGAAGGTTTCTACCGTAGTCGTATCGGCAAAGAGAACGAGCTGGGAATCCGAGGCTGAGAGCGTCTGAAGACCGGATAACCCTTCCTTGAGTGTGACAATCGTCGTGTTTGCAGGCGAAATGTTAGATGGAGCCGGGGTGTATGTGATCAGGTTCGATGAGCTGGTGTTGGCACTGGTAGAGACGATGGAAGACAGTGCGACTTCATGTTCCTGGTCGGAGTTGCCATGAAGGAAGAGGACATCTCGTCCGCCGATAACTCCTGCAAAGAATACTTCGGCCGTAGAGTATAACGCGCGCGAGCTACCAAATGCGTAGTCGGTGACTACGACTTTTGACTGCCGGCCGTTCAGCGTAATGGCATTTGCAATTTGAGGAATCTGGAAAGATGTACCAGAGCCTGTTGTAATGTTGAGCTTGAACTCTGATATGGTACTGCGTGGCATCAGGTATTTATCTAGCCTCTAGCGCTAAGTAAAACATATAACTTACGTTGAGGTCGAATCTTTTTGCCTGACGATCCAAAATCCAGCACCTGTATCAAGGTTTCTGAGCAAGGTGGCGAATCCAAGAGACGAGTTGTTGATTGGCATGACGAGGTTTGACTCAGTCGAGTTGACCTCGACATCGGTTTTATAAAACTCGGGCGAGCTGCGAAGAAAGATTCCCTGCAGTTTAAGCTCGGTATATTTTGTCGTAAGAGTTCTTGGCTCGGAGATCTGAAAAAAAAAAGCCTTTAGAACTGCTCCTCAAGGGACAGACTGATACCTACTGCTGCTCCCCAGTCGTACGAGGTGTAGACCTAACATCATCAGAAAGGCCGAATTATGCCTGAACAAACAACTCACACCGCTAGTGAACACATGAGAAATCCAATTTACCCCGATTCAAGGAGATACCCACTGGAAGGGAATGCCGCCCCATGACGTGCCACCGTATAGGGGGTAATAATTCACCAGCTTCACATTATCGGCCCACAGTTGCTTATAGAAGACGGATTCAAAGTCAGGGCCCGTGAGCGCAGCACAGCCAGAGTAATCTGTTGGACGTCAGAGACAATCCGTAGGCATTCAATGAATCAAGACGAACCCGGTGTGTTAGGACCCCAAGCCTGCAGCGAGCCGCCTTGATATTCTGCGACGATGTTATGTCGATAGACAGATTTGTGAATGAGGTATATTTACCAGGAATATACAAAGGTTGCCACCGATTCACCTCCATGTGGTACTCGTGATAGTTTTCTGGGACTGGTCTCCAGATATCGGGATGTGAGCAATCGTACCGATTAGGATACGCGTCAAAGCTGTTGTCCTGTCAGTGATGGCACTGAGCAACTTGGGATATACAGTAACATACCCATATAAATCTACAGCACCCTGACGCCGATACCTACATCAATGACCGACATGAAAGTACAGGTGCAAGGACATACCGTTCCATTGATAAAGCTTCTACCCATACCAGGATCGTTATATGTCAGCGGCAATACGATGCCATTGCTCTCATTGCGATATACAGCTTTCAAGTCTTCGAAATATCCAGCACCGGCATCTTGCCCGTATTCGTTGTCTAGATCGACGAAACATGAGCACCTAGTCCTAAGGGCCAACCACTATAACGCACCGACTTGCATAGCAATGATAGGCCCATCCTGCGTGATCTGATAATCCACGGCCTCGCGAACGATACCCAGGATATAAGGTGTCCAAGCCTCGCGGTAATCGCTATCATTGGAGCGGAGTTTCCCTTTTACTTCGGTCGTAGTCCAGTGTGCTAGACCTCCAGCGCTTGTTTCTGCATTGATGTACTAGAAGGATATGAACATGATTTAATCTTTGCTGAAAAAGGTATCACGGCTTACTGGCCCTAAATTTCGTGCTCTAGTTAGCGGCGAGGAGAAAAATGAGGTCATGTTCACGTACCTGGTCTCAATACAACCCAAATGCCAATCCGCTTCGCCGCCTCGAATAACGGTTGTAAGGCTCGATACCCATCAAAATCTACTATACCCCTCGATGGATTTATGGATCCCATGTGCGTGTAAAGGCTAAGTCCATTAAACCCAGCTGCTTTGAATTTCTCGAGGATGTCCGGCCATAGATCAGGTACAGGAAGACGATAGGTCATGAATTCGCCGGAACTAGAACATCATACTACGTGAGCTACTAGCTTGAGTACCATGATCTGAGACTTACTGGAGAAAGACGCGTTGCCCTTTAATGATAAGGCTGTACTCGTCGTAATCGACTTGATCGGTCCATGTTCGTGGGCGTGGCCCTTCCTGACGAGCAACGATACCTTTCGGAGTCGAAGCTGTGAACGAGGCAAGAAGCAACAAGGAGAATAGGGCGCTCCTTAACTTTTGCATCATGACGAGCATCGAGTGAAAGTCGTGACTTGCAGAGATGGCTTTTGTACTGAAGCGATATTTTCCCGTAAATATCTCATGACCGTTCGCGTCGTAAAGCTTGACTTCTAAGTCGCGTGGACATGGTTAAGCCCCGTCATGTGGACTTGACTACATGGAAGTTATATTTCGAGAACGGTAGATTTGATCAAAGAAGCAAAGGAAATTTTCTGGATACGTGAAGCTGGCTGTTGCGTTTTGCCTGCTAGTTAGGTCTAGGAAAACAGTGAGTAAGAGCTCAAGTGGAAATCATAATAAAACGCACGAAATCGAGCCTATCGTTTGATCCCCCGAGCCTTACACTATGTTACGAGGAAGGCGGACCGAGAGTAAGAAGAGGCATGAAGTTAGCGGACCGACACATTTCAAACATCGGGACCCGAAGATCGAGGGTCATGCATCCATGCACCACGAGCCTGTCCGGGATCAGTGGGACTGTATATTTTTGAATAGCGTTCATACGGTCAGTAGATGTCTACGAAGGCCAGCCACCGTCTATGATACTCAATCCAAGCGGGAACAGAGCTGTCCGGAAAGCGAATCAATAATGAACGCACAAATGCAGAGAAGAGATCACACC
Organism: Paramarasmius palmivorus; assembly: GCA_037176845.1. Classification (NCBI taxonomy): domain Eukaryota; kingdom Fungi; phylum Basidiomycota; class Agaricomycetes; order Agaricales; family Marasmiaceae; genus Paramarasmius; species Paramarasmius palmivorus. Next base: position 105,602 of record JAYKXP010000001.1, on the reverse strand, counting down.
ATCATGGAATAGCCAGTGAATCGCGTTCGCTATCGCTGTAGCCAAAGATTTATGCCACATTTGCATTCCTGGAGATTGATTAAGAATTGGGTCTTCTAGTGAGAGCAGTCGACCTACTTGATGTTGGCAAATTAACCAAAGTCTTGCTCGAAAGCCATTCAAGCACCGCGTCAACTAGAGGTAGATCATGAATAGAAATGACCTCAAGAGCACCAGGCACTGTGCATGCAACGCGAAGAAACCCGTCTGCTGTCTTCTCCGCGGAGTCGTGCGATGTCGATGCTGCGATGAGGACCTACACCTTGCCACAATCTCATCGTCATTCAAGTTGTAGGGATGGTCTCTTTTGACCGAGGTTTTAACGACGTTTCTCCAGATACAGTAACACATGCTGACATGATTGTACTGAGGCCAAGAGGTCACCTCCGAGTAACCAAATCCCAGAATCCGACCGACTCACACCATCCCATTCAGTCCTCCTCGTTGCCTTCATTTGAGCGACATTCGCGACACGCCCATGGATGATACGAATGTTGGAGATATTGATGAGAGTCCGCCGGCCATGGGGGAATGATGAAGTGGGTTCGCAATACGAGAGGCTTTATTTGATGTCAGAGAGCTCCGTAATCAACAGAACAGGACGTAAGGTAGAAATACAGAACGCTGTCTTCCTCCTACCCCTTAAATAATGCAGACGAGGTATTTTTCAATGGCTCTGGAAATTAAAGGAATAACCTCAGTCAATACGCGTGATCCAGAAATCCAACGCGGAAAACACACCTTGAATGAGATATCTCTTTGGAATTCGTGCATTAGCCTCCGAGTCCCAGTCACTTCCTCTCTCTTTTGTTGCCTCAGGGTCCAAGTTCCTACGAGGGTGACGCGGTGACGAGTGTATGAGGTGAGATTGGGTCGCGACTGAACGCCCCCGTGCCGCGGGAAATTTTCTTTTCCCAGACCACCACCATCAACATGGACGAGCCTCTTCCCAATGGCTGGGAAACCTCAATACGACCTCCTGAAGACGACGAGCGATACATTGATACGTTTACCAGCGTCGACGAGCTAAACAAGGTGCGTCTACTTGCATACAAAGCCTAGACTCATACTCATTCGTCTTCCCAGATGCTCACTTTCAATTACATCTACGAACACGAACCCTTTGATATTCTCCCCGGTCCATATTCTCCTGAACCTAAATACGACCACAAACCTCCCGTCTTTGACTATGCCGTCGGAATGACCCCACCTCAAGTCGAAGCCTTTGTCCGAAAACACAACTTGATATCTCCAGCTCCTATTGTCGACTGGACTGTCCCTTTCAATGTCATCTGCAGATACCTCAACGATAAATACGGCTTGACTCTAGCAAGAGGCATCAATCTCGGTCTACCAGTTACGAAGCAGAAGGGTCTAGTCGTTTACAAGATAGCCACGAACTATGGGACTACAATACCCAAGGAACAGTTGGGCATGGTGATGAAGAGTATTGAGGAGGATTTAGAGATTCGGCCGATGTGGTATTTCAGTTGGCATAATACGTTGGAGGGTGATTGGTGTATTCTGCGTATGTGCCGCGTTTTTGTCGCGATGGTCGTGCAACTGAGTCATTTTTGGTTTTGCTAGGTTCGAAATTCCGACGCTCCAAACGTGCAAAGCGTTCTGACTCGGAGAAACCCAAGGAGGAGACCTCAAAGTAACTGGATAACTCATGCTGCTACTTTCCTCCATTGTCGTTTCCCCAAATCATGTCTGTATGATTCCGATTCATGTATCAATCTATTGAATATCTTCTCGGATCGGAAGGTGTTCAATTCAGGAGCCTGCGTGCCAAAAGACTAATAGAAACATGCGAATCGATTGAGAACAATTAAAATCATGTAAAAACAGCGTCCCATCAAAGGTTACGACGTCAAAAAATCATCCGGCAACTGGCCCGCAACATGCAAGTATTCCAGCCTCTCGCCTATCTCTTCATCCTTATACGTCTTCTTAATGAATTTGATGTACGAAGAATCACTGTCATCATCGCCATCTTCATCGTCCTGGATTTTCAGAAAAACATCGAATAAAAAACAGATATCCCTATTGATGTGAAAGAAGGTCATCACTTCTCCTCGTAAGTCTACTTTTGCGTCGTTTCTCCAGTCTATGAAAACTAGTCTCGGGGTCGAAGTGTGAGGGGTGTCGTCGTAGAGAAGATTATCGAGGTGAATATCACCGTGTGTAATACGGGCTTTGTGGGCGATGCCGAGATTTTTGTAGGCGTTCTTGAACTGGTGGAAGGAAATTAACTGAAGGCCTTTGGGGTCTCAAGGAAAGATACCTACTAGGCTCACACAGTCGTCGACATTCAATTTACGTTCTGGTTCAACAATGGAACGGAAAGTCGTGGGGATATATTCCATGACGAATAGCTTGCCAGTTTCTTTCCAAGGCATCGTTACCTGGTGCGATTGGAAGTGAGCATGAATGAGACACGGAGCACAAGTCAGACGTACGTCGTGTAACCCATAAAACCACGGTAAGAAGCTCCCCTGCAAGAACCATAGCTGCTCAAAAGGTTCGACCTGACTGTCAACGACTTGTTGAAAGGTACGATAGTCTTCTTTGGGTACTTCATCTCGTTGAATGAGATGGGAAGCTACGATGAACTTGAAAACCAGACATGGATCCGAGTCGCTCTCGAAGCCTACGGGCTTGGCGAGCCATACCTGAGAATGAAACGATTCCCCTGCTTGAAGGCCTTCTGTGATTCGGTATGAAACCTCTTTTTCTAGAAGATCACTGCATGGATCCAGAGGTAGAGGACGAGGGGAATGCGGCGCTTGTATTGTGTTGTCGAACTTGGGGCTTCTTAGTGATAGATTGAACACGTATCCGGGATGGATAGGATTCCTGGGTGCGGCGGCTTTGAGAACACGCATTCCCTTGCAGAAAGAGGCCTCTTCATCAGTTAGGCTGTTTAGGGGCATGGTGGTACGCTGCTAGTTACACCCAGGCCGGCACTCCCGGCATATCCAATCCCGACAGCAGTTTCAAATTGTTGGGTGCCACGGCTTTGAGAGCATTTCTTTGCAGAAAGAGACCTCTTCAACGGTCAGGCTGTTTAGGGACATGTATTACACTCAGACCAGCACTCTGGTGCCTCCGGTTTGATCGCTAACTTCCATGTATGGAAATTTTCTATTACTACGCCACGAGGTGAAAAGGCCCACCGAGTCTACCGAATCCACCGCGCCCTGGGTGCCCCAAGGGCCTCCTTCCTATGACCTTGCTCTTCGAACGAAGACCAGTAATCAGGGTCTCATACTGTCTCGTATATCAATACAACAAAAGTTACACGACTCGAGCGGATCACGACGTCAAAAAACCATCTGGTAACTGGCCCGCAACAAACAAGTGTTTTAGCCTCTCACCCATCTCTTCATCCCCGTACGTCTTTTTAATGAAATCAAAGTATGCTTCTTCACCGTCATCCTCAGGTTGAGCCTCTAGAAAAATCTTGAATAAACGACGAATATCTCTGTTGGTATGGAACAAGGTCATCACTTCGTCTCCTCGTAAATCTCCTTTGGCATCGTTTCTCCAATCTATGAAGACCAGTCTCGGGCTTGGGGTGTGCAGGGTGTCGTCGTAGAGAAGGTTATCGAGGCGAATATCACCGTGCGTGATTCGGGCTTTGTGGGCGATGCTGAGATTGCGGTAGGCATTTCTGAACTAATGAAATGACATGAGCTAGAGCTTATTCAGGGGTCTCGTTTAAAAGGGACTTACTACGCTCACACACTCGTCAACATTCAATTTACATTCCGGTTCCACGATGGAACGGAAAGTCTTAGGAATGTATTCCATGACGAATAGTTTGCCGGGTTCTTTCCAAGGCATCGTTACCTGGTGGAAGTGAGGATGTATGAGACACGGAGCATTGAATTGGAACGTACGTCGTGTAACCCATAAAACCACGGTAAGAAGCTCCCTTGCAGGAACCATAGCTGCTCAAAAGGTTCAAGCTGACTGTCGACAACTTGTTGAAAAGTGCGATAATCTTCTTTGGGTACTTCATCTCGTTGAATGAGATGGGAAGCTACGATGAACTTGAAGACAAGACATGTATCCGAGTCGCTCTTGAGGCCTACAGGCTTGGCAAGCCATACCTGAGAATGAAACGATTCCCCTGCTTGAAGGCCTTCTGTGATTCGGTATGAAACCTCTTTTTCTAGAAGAACGCTACATGGATCGAGAGGTAGAGGACGAGGGGAATGCGGCGCTTGTGTTATGTCGTCGAACTTGGGCCTTCTGAGTGATAGACTGAACACGAGTCCGGGATGAATAGGATTTCTAGGTGCTGCAGCTTTGAGAACGCGCATTTCTTTGCAGAAAGAGACCTCTTCATCAGTGAGGCTGTTTAGGGACATGGTGGTGCGCTGCCAGTTACACCCAGACCGGCACTCCCGGCATGTGCATTCCTGACAGTGGTTTCAAATTACTGCCTTTTGACCAGAAATCTTCGAAAAGTCGCTCACCATCATCATGCCACGCTGCGCAGGATATCTCATCTCCTACTCTGAATGTCTACGTTGGGTGCAAGCAAATCGACCTCAACGTCTCCTGTATGTTCCTCCAGATGAACACATCATCGCAGCCCAAGCGTGCTTCCGAAGATTCCTGTGGAACAACTACAACTGTCGTCCTGCTCTCGTTCCTCCTGTCTTGTACCCAATCATCCCTGAATACCCAAAATCGCGTGGGGATCCCAACGAGCATTTGTTCCTCATTACCCAGGCGCGCGATCCGGAATTGAGTGTTGAGGTGTTTGTGATGACTTTTGGGAGAGATCAGAGAAAGCTGGAGCCGTTGGTGAAGGGGAAGAAGGAGGAGACCTTGGAGCAGCTTTTTGAGAAGTGGGGTGAGTTTGGAGTTGGTTCTTGTTTTTTGCTTTGTGCGATTCTGACGAAGAGTGTAGACATTCATCATGAGGGGTTCGTGACTCTTTGCTGCGACATCTACGAGTGGGGATTGGTGGATCCAGAGTAGAGAATCCCCGGCTCTAGGTTTCTATGCTGGGAGCAATTTCAGAGCGTTGCCTTTGGTCTTTTCTTGCGAACTGTTGGCGGGCTAGTTCTTGGAGACACTGGAGGAAGGACTGTTTGGATTGATTGGCATGTAGACTGCATGTAGAGATGAAGAAAACCGGCAAAGAAACGCATGCGGCAGGACCAGTAACTCGTTCCTATTTCACCAATGGATCCAACGTCGCATACTAACTTCTATATCACCAAGTTGGCTCAATTTGGATCATCGGGTGAGTACGGTACCATGGGCGGTATGACAGAAGAGTTGGAGAAGAGCCAGATGTACGGCAACATCGAAGCAGATTCATTGATGGTAGACTCGATTGGTGTCGATCTCGTACCGACCTCCATGATATTTCATTCCATTTTCTTTAAAGTATCATGTTCACAACATCAAGAGTAAGGAGAAGAAGAGAAATCTATTGAGGGTCGTTTCATGTCGTTAATGCTAGGGAATTATGGATACACAAATGCAGTGACGTTGAAAGTCGAATTATATGGCTACAGTTACCTTTCACCCCATCTAACGCTGTCCATATGCCTTGGACTCGTATTTACCAACACCAACAATCACATTCTGCGGCTCCTGATCCTTTCCATCCAAATAGTTCTCCAAAATCGTCTTGGTACCCGCCGCATACCTCGCCTGCGCATCAAGAGTGGTACCCGAATAGTGAGGAACCATTCCGTTACCACCACCAAGAGGGTTCTTCATCGTACGCCAGGGGTGATCCTTAGGTGCCGGTTGGACATTCCATACATCCCCAGCGTAACCAGCAATCTGACCGCTGGCAAGAGCACGAGCAATAGCATCCCTGTCACAGATGGCACCACGAGCAGTGTTAACGATCCATGCACCAGGCTTGAACTTTGACAAGAGCTTGTCGTTGATCAATCCTTTAGTGCCTTCATGGAGAGGTGCGCTGACGTTGACAACGTCACATTGAGAGACGAGTTCCTGTAAGTATGCGCGAATGAGTGCCTGTTTTTCACTAGGAGTGAGAAGAGACGCACCTCGATATTTTCAACCCGACGCGCGTTGAGCTGTTGCTCTGTAGCAGAAGGTAAGGGTGCATAGTCGTAGTAGAGGTGCTCCTTGGTACCGAAAGGCACCAATCGTTCAAGGATACGACGACCAATTCGGCCAGCTCCGATGGTACCGACGACCTTTCCTTCCAAATCGTATGCTTGTCGTGCAATGTCGGAGACTTGCCATTCACCGCGTTGGATCATCTAAGGGTATCATTAGAAGGCGAGCATAGCAGGCAGAAGGGTAGACATCACCTCATGAGCAGGTACAAAGTTTCGCACTAGGAGCAGCATGCTCATAACAGCATGTTCTGCGACCGAGGTGACGTTTGAGCCGGAGACTTCGAGGACTTGGATACCATGGTCTACAGCAGCATCGAGGTCAATGTGATCGGAGCCAACACCGGCTGTGATGCAGACTTTGAGGTTTTTGGCCTGTAATGCAACATAAATGTCAGTAAGAGGCGTTTTTACTGGCGTCGGTTGGCCGAGCGCACCTTTTGGATCATCTCCCGTGTGAGATAGCCAGGGTGGAAAGGTGTGGTGATGAGGACTTCGGCCTAGTGGTGTGTATAGATAAGTTGCCTGGCCAAGAGGAAGAAGACGTTTTGAACGCTCACATCTTCAATGTGTTTCTGGAAATCACTGTCGGGGCCTTCTTTACTGCTGGATACCTGTGCGAAAGGGTTTATAGTTGCTCATACACCGCGATCTAGCGACGATACATACTGTACAACAGTTAGTATTGAGTATAGGAAACCATAGACACGGCACGTACCAATGTATTCATGTCCTCGAGATTTCAACCATTGAGATAGACCGAGCTAGATGGGTTCTGCGAGTCAACCACCGGCCTTGGAGGAAGAGGAGCCACGCACCTTGTTCTCGACGGTTCCGAGCAGACGAGGTTCTTGCTGAGCAGCCTTGAATCCGTTGTAGAGGATAGCGAGAACCTTCATGATGTTCTAAGGGGTTTGTGTGTATGTAGAAGCTGAAGAGGAATGTGTTGATGTCGAATGAGCATTTCCTCCAAGGCTTTTATACTCCAACTCCCCAGCCAAACGTCAACCGAGGTCGAGGTATTTCTGGTGTATGTTTTCATGGACGTTCCGTTATCGTTATTTTTGGCTCCCTGAGTTCCGGCATGGATATGAGGCACAGGATAGGTATTCTGGTCTTCTGACGGCTTGAATCATGATGCAAAATGAGATATGTTCCGAATCTGTCCATCCTCCAACGACGGTACAATTCTGATCCTTTCCGGGAGTAGTCGGACGAGCGAGAGTGAGCCCTGCTTTCGAGTGAACGGGCTGCGGAAAAAAGTCGGTCAGCCTCCGACAACAGTTCGGCGTCGGGTCCAGCACTCACGCTCAAACCTCCCGTTCCTCCCCTCAAAGTCTCAAGACCTTGTCGGATTCCCTCGTGGACTCTCCTCGGAGGAAGAGACTTAAGGATGCGTTTGGGCCGCGGAAAGATGGTGGTAGGTAAGAAACAACGTACGACGCCCATCGATATGAAAATCATCTCGCGTACGGCTCCCGGTTTAGGACATTATGAGGAGCTCGTTATGCACGCTGAAAACATACGAGTGATGCCCAAAATATATAGGATAAGAATACAAGCCTAATACTGTACTAAACGCGACACACGTTCTTCGATAGAACAAAATAATTCTCTTCTAGTATACATGACGCGTGAAAATGGAAAAGACATGAAAAAACGGGTTAAACGTCCATGTCAACATTCGCTTGGAAAAGAATGAACGATAGGACGAGTATGATAGAATAGCCGTTGATCGAGTGAATACATTCGCGGCGCGAGGTGTATGATGAGCTGAATGTTAGTGCATAGTTCACTTGAGGTCGACTTGAAACCCTTGGAACTGCACAATGTGACCAGGGTCAACAGTCAACTAACTTGAAACCTAGCTCCAATGCGCACTGTAGGTGAGGCAAAGGTAAACCTGGGTTTGTACCGCTGAATTCTACCCACAGAAATGAAAGCTGAGGTTGGAGGTGGCAGGAATCTGCGTGCATGATCGTCTTCGTCAAGATACATAGCGCCATCTTCGATCCTGAGCTTCAGGTAGGACATCCTAGTCGGTTCCTTGTATCGTCTTTTGAACTGGAGTGTAGGTGTAGCTAGGTTTCTCAACACGGTAATAGAGTCGACAAATTTTTGACCATCATCGGTACTACCAGCAGTTCAAGTGCGGACTTCCTGCAAATGAGACCTGGGAGAGTATCAGGATCACAGACTTCATACCAGCCAACGACATAGCACACACCTGGGCCCTGAAAAGAAGTCAATAAATCTCAGCTCAATCGCCCTATAGTTTTGCAGCCATCCGTCCGCAAATAAATTGTTCATGGCCTCGCGGTAAGAGTCAAAGTCCAGCCAAGTCCGTCAGTGCTGCAAGCCTGTTCAAAAGTTTGTTGGCCGGGTCTGAACCGAGACAGCTTCGAGTTGGAACCGAGTAATAGCCCTCGACATCGTTGGCAATTGAAGGGCAGGATGAGTATCAGAACCCTGAGAAAGAGGGTTTTAGACAGCGGTGGAGGACAAGATGGAGGTTGCACCACAACCATAGCCGTGGGATACAAAGCTAGGGCGCTAACAGAGCGCTTGATGCTTTGCAACTGGCCTTCGCTTCCGAGTCAGGCTTCGATGTAACACGAACTGAGCAAGTGACGAGACGAGCAGCACAAATTATTGGAAAAGGGCACCGCTAATGGGATTACATGCTTCATACATCAAAATATTCTCGCGACACGATTTACGCAAATATGTATGTATCGTCCAAACAACTCATGCTTTCTTCGCGAGAGCCATTCTAATCGGCAGCTGGACGCGTCGGCTCCCCTCTTCGCGGACATACGGGTTGCTCACCGCGGCGTAGTGCCAGTCAATCCTCTTATCGGACGGGGAAAACTCAAAGGTCTCAACCAAGTGGGCGAGAACGACCTCTGTATCAAGTTGAGAACAATGAGACATCCTTATCATGGTGAGCGAGACTTACTCATTTCAAGCTGTGAAAATTTGAAGCCACTGCATGATTAATCTTGAGCAACGTGAAGAAATAACTGATTTCCGACTAGGACTTACATGCAAGAACGTCCGCCTCCGTTAAAGGTCATCCTGTATGCATAACATTAGAACAATCCATCCAGACCTCAGGTGAACAAAAGTCAACTCACAAATGCGAGTATACACCAGGAATCTTGGCTTCAGAGATCACATTCGGGAGAGGATTCAACCACCTCTCGGGTTTCCATTCCAACGCGTCTGGACCCCATAGTGCTTCATTCCTGTTCGAACCCATGATAGAAATCAGTACGTCTGCCCCAGCCGGGACTGGTATTTCAGTTATCACCGATCCGTCGGTTCCAACGACTGGTGTGCTGAGAGGAAGGATTGTATCCTTGACCGCACTGTCTCTAGAATAAGTGTATGCCGGAATGGAGAGGAAATCGAACTGACGTGCGCATCAATCGCGGGACGGGGGGATATCTGTATTGTTTTCAGTAAATGTGATACAAATATGAAGGGCGGGGGCGCTAACAGACGAAGGGTTTCCCGACAGATACTATCCAGATAAGGTAGCGAAACCAGTTGATCATAGCCAAGGTCATCTCCCTGGTTTTCTCGCCGTGCTTCGACAAGTTCCTCACGTAGGCGGGCTTGCACTGAAGGATGCTGAGCCAGAAGGAGTAGGGTTCGAGCAAGCGCACTCTAGAATCTCGTCAGAGACCACTGTAGAAATAATCCTTCGTAGACTTACCGAGGTCGTATCCATCGCTGCAAATATGAGTGTGCTAAAGGAATTAAGTGGCATTGCAGGTATATCTGGACGGTGAACTCACGACATCTATCCCACAGGTTTAACCAAGGTTTAGCACTCTCCACGTAAATGAGAAACTATGGGAGTACAGGCTTACCTGTGCTATGAGCTCGTTTTCGTCGAGCTTGTCTTCGTCTGAAACCTTCATATTTTCCTTGACTTCGGACAAGTCAGAATTGATAACAGTACTCGGAAAAGTTACTCACTTAAAACACTCATGATATCCTTGCCTCTTCCGATTTGCTGGACGACAGCATCGTCGCCCCGTGCGAATGCCTGTATCTTCTCATGGTATATTCCAGTAGACAACTTCCACATATAATCCGAAAGCTCTCTCCCATGACGCAGATTCTCAGATGGCCAATAGAAGGACAGAGTCCTCAAAATTCGCGTCGGGATGAACTTCACCAGCCATGGGATTACGTATGTACGTGGCCAAAAAGTCAGCGACAAAAGGAGGCTGGAAGTTCGGTCCTCAGCGGTATGAGTCGCGCAGTTCTGGATTGGAGACGTACAGTAGCCCTTTAAGCGCCTGTGAGTATGGGTGTGCACATTCTTCGTCTGTCAAAGAGTCGAAAGAGTATCCCAACCCTGACTGACCGACTAGTTCAAGTGCGGTTCGAGACATCCAGGAAAGTAGCTCGATCTGAAAGGCCATGAGCATTGTCTATGGAATAGAATACGATTACCACCCTTACCTCTTGAGCCCCATCTTGGACCTTCTTGGTAAGAGTATCCCGTAACTACGACGCGACGGTCACAGATGCATGATGGCTATGGAAATTGGGCAGGGAATCATACGAACCTTAAGAGTGATCTCGTTGAACATTGGTACTACCATCCTCTATGTCAGCAAATATCACACGATAAAAGGTAGAATACTCACACATATCTCGCATATGGGCTATTGAGAACACCGGGTTGAGTACCTTACGTTGCTTCCGGTGACGCTCTCCAAGGGTGGCGAAGAGCCCCATGCCAAAGATCAGCTTGTTTGTCCTTCACAGGATCCTTCAGCAGTGCTTGATAACTGAATGGTATATTCGACATACAAGAGGAACACTCTCTGCTCTTCGAATGTGTATTGATCCTGAATAGCATGGTGTAGTGAGCAGCCTGAGAGCGTTTGAGGGCGAAGGTACCTAACCTTGACGAGAATGTGGTGCAATGCTTTAGGATCGAATGTGTAAATATATTTGTCCTGTAAGAGATGATCTTAGCATAGTGGCAGCTTGTTGAGGTGGGTCAACTACTCCAAAAAGAGAGTTGAATCCAGAAGTCGGGCCATCTACAGAGAACGGTCAGTTATTACTATCATTAATATCTGACGGGATTCACACATACAAGTCTCTCTCATCATATCATGAAATCCCCAGCTTTCTACTCCGAAGGCATCAAAAAAGTTACCTATTCAGACATGAATTTCAGCGATCTGTCGACCGGTAGCAACCTTCCTGATACCTTTCAACCAAGATCTTGCCTTTGGACCCGGTATCTTGTTGATGGTTGAATATGCAGCCCTGCGCCTGAGGATATTCGAGATGACATAGAAAACAGAGATGACCAGGAGGGCCTGGCCGATGCTCGTAGTGGTAAACATGATAGAGAGAGCTGTGTGAGAAGTCCTTTCAGCAATGGAATCGTCATTTAAATAGATGACCTGTTATGTAGTAACCCTGACTATCATAAGCAGAAACAAGAAGCTTCGCCCAGATGTCCGATTCGGACATTACAGGTGCACACATGAGAAGGATTCTCAGTTGTGCCCAATTGAAGTATTTTTATTCGTATCCAGGGCCAGATGCTTGATCACTCGCTCCAGCATGACGCACGAATGCAGGTATTCAGGGTGGAAAACCGCACGGATGTTGTCGCTTTCGGAAAACGAAATGCGATAGATCACAGTATGGAGGGCGTAAGCATTGGCAAATTTAGGTGTTCTTCGGGTAATCGACGATCTTCTTAGAATCTTCTATTCTATACCAAGATGTTAGATTGCAGGAGAGGTGTCGTCTCTTCAACAATGCAGGACAGGAGGGCCATGATGTCGTGATGGTTTGGGAAAGGAAGCCAGTTTAGCGCCGACTTGGGTTTCTCGAGAATCTTCTAGCAGTTACGAGTTGGTTCAAATTCACAAAAATACAGACAATGTGATTAGATACTTAGGGTACATTTAAGATAGGAATACAGAGACATTGCAGGTGGGTATATGTGAAGTTGACAGAAAGGAATACAGCGCGTGAATACAAAGCATAACAGCATGAGAATAGTAAAACAGCTATACAGTAGGGGGTTCATTTCAAGCAGACGAAAGCATAAACATGGGAACATGTTCCGAAAAATGACAGTGTAGTTTGTGAGGCCGCGTTCAATCCATTCCGAATAGGGCCTTCGCTCTCTTCGCCAGACTCTTCTTCTGTGTCTTCTTCTCTATCACCTCGAATTCCATAACATCGGCAGGTGCACTACCGACCTTGGCGACACCTCGCCTAGCCACTGGCCTCGAGCGTGCATGAGAGTGCATCCCAGCGGCCAAAGCAGCAGCTTCAGCAGACGTGGGTTCAAATGAATCATCGAACCCTTGCGAAGAAAGTGTGGGCACAGTGTTATCCGAATGAAGCTTGAGCGGAGCCGGTCGCCGGCGTCTCCTTCTCTCGCTCCTGTCCGAGGTCGGCGTCGGTCTGACAGACGGCAAACCAACCCCAACATACCCTGAAGGCGAAGCAGGACACACAATAGATGCAGCACCTTCCAGTTCTCGTTCCGTAGGTGTCATACTAGTAACTGAACCTCGGCGAACTGGATCTTCATCGACACCCATAGTAGGTGACTCTGGTTTCGCACCGTTGAATTCCACCCACGGAGATGACGGAGCTGTCGTTGTGGCTGGTAAGAGCGCCTCGTATTCCACACGCTCATCTTCATCGAGCCACATCACCCCGTTCTCGTCCTTGTAGACACCATCTACCGCGTTACCGGCATTGACTTTCGCACGCTGTTCCATCAGCTTCTGAGCATTTGACTCGAGTGAGCCTCCATCAGCAAACTGCATGAGGAGCAGCTCGTTCTGAAGGGCCGGTGGAAGAGGAGGATGTGTCTTGGTTTTAGTTTTAGATGTAGAGGCTGAGAAGGACTTGGACTTGGCATGTCCAGGTCGCTTTGCGGATGGCTTCGTGGGTGAGATGGATCCCGAACGCGATCGTGATCGTGAACGAGGTCGGGGACGAGTGGAAGTGGATGCTTCGCCAGAGTCGACGATGGATTTGGAACGCATCCGTGAACGGAGGGGTTTGAGCATCCCCATGCTCTTGAACCTCTTCAAACCCTTGTCGCCCTTCACAGCAGGAGTTTCAGGCACTCGTCCTGGAGCACAGAACCGTGCCGGTGTCTCTGGAGTGTGAGGAAGATGTACGAAGACGGAAGTGTATCCCCAGTTCGTCAAATCCACCTCAGATGGAAAATCCTTCGCCGTTGAAGGCGTCCTGCGTGCGGTCGACGGTGTAGAGATAAGGTGACCCAATGTGTTCGAGCCAGAACGTGCTCGACTGTGTACTGGCGATACAGGTCCCGGTGAACCTGGCTGGACTCCCAGAGCCCAGTTCGTGATCGTCGTGAATGTAGAAGAGCGCCTGCGCCTAGCAATTGGTCTTGGGTCGTGAACGTCGTTCGAGGGAGTGAGAGGAAGAGGAAGAATAACGTGAACTGGTGCAACCGGGTGAGGCATGATTATTAGGGAAGGGGGTAAAATATACTGATAGACGGCTAGCTTTCGTCACAAATGTTGCTGAGACTGGCTCGAACTGGCCCCATCCCTGCAGAATTCCTGTGGATTTTATGTTTTCGGCGAACAAAAGAGGACCTTGTGGTGGTGCACAATAAGGCAGGTGTACAAATATTTGTACATGGGAAACATTGCATCGGCGGCGACTGGCGGTATTGTTCTTTGACCTTGTATTCCATCCATGCCTTTTACTTGGTGTCGTTGTATTAATGATTGGCTTCTTCACAATAGACTCTGGCGTAATTGGGAACAGTCTGCTTACTCCCGGGTTCTTACCTCGCTTCTAGCTGTGTGCTGCTCGCCGTCTCGATCGATCTGCTCATCGCCTAGCTGCTTGTCGGAGTCCTGTTCGCCTCTCGCAATTGTCTATCGGCTCTTTCGATGCACCCAACATGGTGACGATGTGAACTTGTTCTTGTTCTCGCTCACATCAGCATCATTCCCGGAACAACTAGCGCGTACAATGTATCCCCGACACACCTACACCGGGAATGGAGGAATAGAACCATTGCTGGTCCTTTCTTTGTTTAAACGCTGGTGCTTGTCGTTACGAAGAACTCGTAGAACGCATGAACTGTCATTGCGGACACTCGTTGTGCCTGTACAATTGTTGTTCTACTGGACTTCCATTCCCTTGCAACCCTTCCTGATGATGTACAGTCTCAGGAACCTCAACGTTCCTCGCTACACAATAAAAGCAAGGAACGGATCTTGCGAAACCTCGCCATTGCCCCAGATTATAAATCCGCCAAAAGGGCTAGCTCAAGCACTTCGTACCTCGTTTTTTCTTCGTCTACAGTGTTGACCGTCACATGAATGCCTGTCTGAGGAGCTGCTTCGTCTACTACCCCCAGACCATCCCAAGTACACTGCACGTTATTTCCTTCGATTATCTGAACCATTTTCCCGGTCTCAAGTTCGCGAATTTCCGTACACTGGGTGTTGAACAACAAGATATACCGAGAATGGAAAGTGACCTGCTCCGCAGGTGATTCCCACTCGATTTTATCCTGAATAGGCCTCCCGTGTAGGTCGACGTACAAGCCAAACTCTGGACAGACAATCGAAACCTGTCCACCCAAAAGTGTATTTGAGACTCACGTTCATAACATAGTATAAATTTTTCGCCGCGAATTTGGTGTATTCCAAGGGTCTTGTTTGTCGAAGAGTTCCCAACTAACCTTCTGAGAGAATCTCTAACTCGTTTCACCAAGTTTTGATCCTGGTAAGGTATCCTGATAGATGAAAAACTACGGGTAGTCAGAATCACATTTTCGTATTGCCAATAGTAGTACGAACTCGTTCAAACTCATGATTTCGAATCCACGCCTGTTCATGACCGCGACTTTGTCTCCAGTACCGAAGAGAAGGCCATCGTGTGCGATGGTAGGAACCCAGAATCTCTACATATTGTCTCAGGAAAAACGAGCATTAATGAACAACGTCGAATATTTGACGCACGCGGAATATGAAAAAGCACTCTTGGGAATCTACATTGGTTCTTGTAGTAAGCACATGGAAAATGCTGTCATTCTTAGAGGTACTAATCAACGACCTGACATCTATTTAGTTCAGTGAGGGACTTACCTTTTTTTTCGTCATGTAAATCACCAGAGGTCGGCCTTCTTTTTTACCCAGTCGAAAAAAAAGAATCTCAAAATTACCGCTCAGCTTTTGTTCGTCGATTCCAGGGCGTAGTTGGATGGGATCTGACAGGATCTTCTCAATGCAATATGCGAACAGAGACTAGATAAGAAAGCGTCAACAGCATTTTAGACCAGGCTACCGCTAAACAATATACCTTGCTGGCCAGAACCAGCAGCAGGCCAAGATCGGGGATGGTAGCTAGCTGCGTGACCTTTATCAAATCGAGCGCGAGTCGCCTCCAAGCTTCGAGATAATGATGTCAAGATCTCGCCGCACAATTGATGGTGAACGTACACTTTGGATTATTTCGATACCCTACCCATAACCCTTCCTCACACCCAACAGCCACCATGTCATTCCCTTCCACATCCTCTGAAGTAGTTTCATCAGATATCAGTATGGGCATCAATCACAGCTCGAGGGACAGGAAACGCGAAGAGACGTACTGATGGGTGCACTGCATATCACAGACCCGGTATGCAGATATAAATCTGGAGTCCCTTTGAGCGAATCTGACCATGAGAAGAACTTATCTGCATTCAACCGTGTGGTCTGAAAGACCTGGAGAGTGTGAGTACAGTAGTCAGTATTCTGAACAGCTGAGCTCGAGGAACTAGTACACCACTCACCTCACGGTGCTCTGACATCTTGATGTATGAAGGGAGTCTTCCATTCGGGTGTCATTTTTGATTTATATAGGTGAGTCGCGGGATCCAGAGATACCACGATCCATCTAAATGGGGTGCCAAACTACATTGAGGCGGTACGGTGGATTCACTTGGGTTGGGAATGATGTTACACAACAATCACGATGATGTCGATACAGCCCGCAAAGAGAATAGTCCAAATAAACCAGGACAAAATTCGCGCGTGTTCAATCCGTAGCTAGCCGCAATTCATGTATCTCATGCTGAATCCGATTTCCAACTGCTACACTGTCCACTATCATGACCCCTGATTGCTGCCGCATCCAGGCATCTGCTCCGCGACCGTCCCATAGACATTGGATGTTACTCCCTTGCATCTTTTGCATCAGCTTCGCGGTTTGGAGATCCCGAACCTCGATGCAGTGCCGACTAAACAAAAGAATGCAGGACGAATGAAGAGCGGCGTGTTCCGCAGTTCCTGACCACTCGATCTTCTCTGTATCGGGGTGAGGATCACCGTGCCTGTCAACATAGAGACCGAATGCTGGTTTACGAGACGCGTAAGAGGATGAAAGTACGAGGGATGTGTAATCACTCACTATCATAACATAGAATGAACTTGGCACCACCATGAGTGGCAAAGATGGCCAATGGTTTGTTCAAAGGCTGGGTACTGAATAATCTCTTAAAGAACCCTTCATTGCGAGGGGGTATGTTAACTGATTTGAATCTATGGGAATGGTAAATCAGACCGGCCGTAGTGGTTCAGGGACGACGGACTCATCCAGGTCTAATATCTCAAAGCCGTTTGTATTCAATATCGCTAGTTTTGCTTTGAGAAAGACGACGTCGTATGTGGGAGAGGGTATGTAGAATTCCTGATCGTTCCTCAGTGAGTAAAATATACAAGCTTGATTGAAAAATTACCCGATTCTTCTTGAATGCTACCGTAGTCTGCATAGCATGGGATCGCCTACGGTCCTCTATCCATTCAGGTTCTAGCAGGCGAAAGATGCTGTCCAGCTATTCAAGAATCAGCCTTAACGGCTAAAAACAAAGGGCTCTGGCTCACCCCTCTCCTTTGTACGGTGATGATCAACGTGTGACCGTCGAGCTTGCCAACACGGAACTGATGGATTTCCATGTCGCCACTTATTTTAGGGGAGTTCTCCGCGACGGTGTTTGGAGTTGCCGGAGATCCCAGAAGCAACGAATCTATACAATAAGCATATAGTGCCTACAATCAAGATTGGGCTTCGGAAACTAGAATCGGATGATGGACAACATACCTTGTTGGCCAAAACCAGAAGCAAACCGAACTCCCCCAGAGCTGCACACTGTGTGACCGTTTTCAAACGGAGAGCCTGGCGCATAGCTAAGTCAACCTTGAGTATAAGTACCAGGCAAGGGATAAGGCGACTGTTACACTGAGGATCATCTCTGAAGCCAACCCATATGCCTTCGTCACACCCTACGGCAACCATAGGACGTCCATCCAAATCTTCTGCACATAATTAGATACAGGTAGCACCGCGGTTATGAGACGTACTGATAGGAACAGAGCATGTCACAGTCCCAGAGCCAAGCCTGAATGAAGAGGATGAGAATGCACCGAAGCTCAAGGGTACGATCCTGAAAATCTTGTAGTGCGAGGGTCAGAGCCCAAAATATCAGAGAAGAACCAACTTACCTCCATGTTGCGCGAGCCTGATCCTCTCTAGACATTCTCAGCCTTTATATTATTCCAGACGCTCGTTGAGCTGGAGTTTCCAGATGCGAGGAACATCAGAATTGGTCGAGTGTCTTGTTTGCTTTAGCTTGCAGGGCAGTACACATCATTTGTTGGAATTCTCGGTTCCTATGATTTGAGAGATTGTATTGAGCATGTCTTGATCAGCATAGAATAATAGGCGTAGCAATGAAACAGTTTTATGGAGATACAGGGTGTGTAGCCAGCTGGAGACGACGCTACATGGAAGGAGAAGAAAAAATGTCAGCATGGTCCGTGCGCGCCTGTGCGCGTGTGGTGACCAGTCACACCAAAGTCACACCCTCCTGACATCAGACGTCCATGTTCGTGAGCTGCGATACCATACCTCCAGTGCCCAGCGCTCAGGCGCTCGTCTCATTCTGAGATTCTAGCCTGTGGTTCAATATCAGAAACTCAAAGAAGCCGTCAGAAAAAGATGTTGGGGTGGTAGGGGTACCACTCTGAGGGTGCCAGCTGAACGCGGTGCGCATCGCCCTTTTCATCCAATTTTGAGCCAAAGTATTCTGATTTTACCATCATTTCTTTAGCTTCAACATACCGTTAGCCGGATATGAAATCTGATGTCAGTGGATCCCAGCGACATATCTGTGATACACGCGGCGAGCAACGCCCTGCCACTGGTGCTTGACTTCCATACCTATTGTCAACTATCCTGTGTTGACCTCCTTTTCGACCATGGACGGATAGAACCTATTTTCGGTTCGTCAGCCTACCACATCGTCCACCGCATGCATGAGCCTTGTGAGCTAGTGCGATACTATTAGCTGTACTCATGTAATCGCTAGTCACAACCAGTGAATATTGTATGACTATTTGCATGTAAGTTACACAATTCCTATCCTCTGCGGCACCTCGTCTCAATCTGAATGTGAAACGTTTTCACTTCTCGATACAGGCTGCAGCCCAAACACTTGGACACTTTCAATTTCCGCTCTACTTGCATTCATGACTCCTAGAACACAAGAAGCACCACTTCCCAGAGTGATGGATGATGGCGTTTCATGTGCGTCCCATAGCCAATAGATGTCATTACCGCCGATTATCTGTACCAGTCTACCAGTTTGGACATGTCTAATCTCCATGAAACGAGTGTCGAAGAGAACAATATGCGGTGGATGAAAAACCACACGTTGGGCCGAGCCTTCCCATTCGATCAAACTAGCGGTGCGAGAGGGTTCGCCATATGCGTTGACGTATAGACCGATGTCTAAAAGATACGGCCTTGAGTCTGTGGAATGAGGACAAGCACATTGACACTCACCGTTGTAGCAGAGTAGATATTCCTCTTCATTACATTTAAAAAGTCCAATCGGTTGACTAGAATCGCAGTGCAATGCCCAATTCATAAGACGGGGGTCTTTGATTTGTGGGAAAACGATGCTCTGCAAACTACGATGGTTTAGGATCTCCGTTAAACGATCATCAAGCAATATCATGGCGTACCTTTTAGTAGGATCTAATAGCTCAAACCCCTTTTTGCACAAGACCGCAATCTTATCCCCGAGAAAACATAGTCCGTATGCCGACGTAGTCAAGTAGAACTCCTTGAATGGCTGGAAAGGGTCTGCTTTCACCTTACGTTCAGGGATGCCGACCGGTTCGACCACGCAAAACACACTGTCCGACTACGATGAACGTGTGAATGATTATAACGCCCTAGGGGATGACTACTTACGCCCTTTCGCTTCATGTATATCAAGAATGTACGTCCGTTCAGGGAGCCACGTCCGAAAAACTCGACATCGCTGCAGACGATGTGTGAGGGTGCGTCTTGCTTATTCTGTACCAAAGGATCCAGAGCTGTGAGACGATATGCGAGGATGGTCTGTTGGCATTACTAAGTGACATTAGTGACTATAACTTATCATCGGAATCTACCTTTTCGGCAAGGGCTAAAAATAGGCCATGTTCTTCTAGTACTCCGCATTGCTTCACCTTCTTCAGTGGAAGAACACGCCGGAATGCTATAACGAATGTAAGAACTCCACTCTGATTTCCGTGGAAATGCAACATACTAGCTGTATCACCAGAAACTGGACTATTCGTAACCCATACCCCTTCATCACATCCAATTGCTAACAGTGAACGCCCATCCGGCATGGCTGAGTTTCAATGCACGTTAACAAAGAACCTGAAAGATTATAGATGGGACGCTTACGGATCGGTACAGCGCATGTCACCTTTCCGGTGAAGGGCTCATTCTGACGATGCTCCTCCGCAAGCGGGACGTTCGCAGTTGATTCGGTCACGAAAGAATCGATACCGGAGAGCATTTCAATATCATATAACCTATTCATCCTGCCTTCACTTTCCCTCATGGCCATCGCCTCTTTCAGTTTCGTATACCATTCCATGCGTGACTGGAACGAGTCAGTATAAAATGTCTGGAACCCGCCAAAGCGGCCTTTGAGGTGGAGTTTGAATGGGTATAGGTCACATTCACCACTGTCTTGTCTGTCGCGAACTCGGCTGTCTTTGCTGATGAGACCTTTGCTCCCTCTCGTGGGCGGGTCCGTGAAACTGACAATAGAAAGGAGATCTACAGGCATTGGCTACGAAACGTATCAACGAACCGAAAAGAAACAAGACAGATGACTCACACGTAAGTCGATGTGAAAGCTTACTATGCCATCTTTTTCATGCATGTTTGCCCTGACAACTGAATGGCAAAACGCTTTGCTAGCGATTTCAGAATGAAATGGGATATTACTTACGATAATCCTTGAACAGCAGCACGGTTTTTGAGATCCATCTGTTTAGTCTACTCTGGACGAGGTTTCCCGAATGTATCAATGAATCCTTAATCGCAGTCAGTGGCTAAGGAAAGAAGTCGTTAGCTCTGTATCCGTGGTGAGGGACTCGGAGCAAACGTACGATTTGGCGCCCCATCAACTCGGGAAAGTCTACTATAGAGTTGTAAGTTCCGGCCTTCTGAATGTCGGTCTCGGTCCCCGGGAAAAGTGGAACATATTCCAGGCGGCTAGAGCCATACTCCTCTCCATCCGAGTCAAGCTCTTCCTGCTCCGATTGATTGCCCTTTGCTGTTGTCGTGTCGTCATCCCAACTATCATAAGCAGCTGAGTCCTCGTCTTCACTATCGGAATGCAAACCCAAGTCTATCCCAGTATTCCGTAAGAGATTGGTCTTCTTCATGCTCGTGCGAAGCTTAGTGTAAGAATTCGTTCTAGAGCCGAGCGTGTGAGGGGGTTCCGCGACTGGAGTTGGAGGTAGAGGACGAGAATTCCTAACGTTGCTTACACCCATAGAGGTATCTATCTGATGTAGCTGGCGCTCCGACGAGGAAGACTTTCTTCGTTGCTTCTCCACTTGCTGGAGGTACTCCGTTAGGGCGGGGTCGATTTGAGGTGTTTGAACGTTATCCCATACACCCGTGAGTATCGCGTCGTCCCAGTCAGATGCAAGACCGATGCCCTTCGTAGATGGCATATCTGCAACAAGGCGCATTAAGTCGCTAGCTTTCGGTCGGGCTGATGCGTCAGCATCCCAGCATGCCTCCATCATCAGCCAAATCGAATCTTCTAATTCTGGCAGGTCCCTCGGCCGAGCTGGACGAAAACCTTGCAGGATGTGGATAGCTACCGCAGCATCGTTCGGAAGCTCGTGAAACGGCGCTCGAGCCGTGAAAATCTAGTCGTGAAGCGATTTGTAAATAGGTATTGTTTCCGGAACTGTGAGTCATACCTCATAGCACACACAACCATACGCGTAGACATCACTCTCTAACGATGTACTCTTCCCTCCCATGAGTAGTTCGGGCGCCATCCAGCGTGTCGTTCCTTTAGGCTGCAAACTTGAGGTGGTGAAGAGTTGGGAGTCGGCCGCGACGCGAGATAGGCCAAAGTCAGCTATGCATGCCCTGCCGTGTGGTGTCAGGAGAATATTTGCCTATCGGGATAAATGAGTTTGGTTTAGGATTCCGAAAGCATGCACATACACCTTTAAGATCACCGTGAATAATCTTCAGCTTATGCAGGTAAGATAACCCAGCAACCACGTCATACATCTGAGGAGTATGTAAGACTCTGAACATGAATTGAATCGTCGAGCTGACCAACATAGGACGGTTGACGTATTGCGGTTGACGCGCCAAAAACTGAGTGAGGTTCCCATTCTTCATCCATGGAGAGACGAGTGATAATCGTTCGCGGTGTTCATCGATGTAATACAGCCCAAGAAAAGGGAGAACGTTGGGGTGCTTAAATTGACGCCATACAATTGCTTCACGAAGGAATTCCTAAAGACGAGTCAGCAAACGACTGGATCAAGCGGAATACAGGCAACACACTCGCAATAGCTTCCCAGCGTCTGATATTGCATACAGCTTTATCACTTTCAGACAAACAGTCCGACTCGCGTCGCCCAGGTGGCCCCTCCATATGTCCCCAAATCCACCACCAGCTACGGGATAGTTCCCAATCATGGTAACGTTTTGTATTGCGAGGCATCTTGGATGCAATCGGGACGTTTTCGACAGTCGAAGCATTGCCGTGCATATTGAGGCTCGAAAATGATCTGAGGTACCGGGATATTCAATTAGCTGCCAGAATTGACGGTTAAAATCACTGTAGCTGAATTCAAAGAATCATAAGACTCACCAGCTGTAGTAGGTCAAGTATGGATTGTGCGAGGTCTCCTTTCTGGTCGATGAGGTCTCTATATTCCAGCTTGTTCGCAAAAATGAGCTGGATACGTTTCTGCTCTCTCTCTATGTCAATCATGGGAGTTGGGAATCAAGTGACATCCTGTAAACTTGTGCTGGGAATTTCGCGCCGTATGCAGTGTACACACCGACCATCAGCGACCATCACAACCATAACTTTAAGTGGTTCCCAAAGCAAAATCTTCGCAATGGTGAGGTTGTTGGTATTGGGGGCAGGAAGGAAGGAAGATTTGCTTGGCCCGGGCCGACTACATAAGCCTCAATACTTGAACGGCAAAATCTCAAATAAGTTGCCTCTGTTCCACCATGGCGACCCCCAAGGCATGTGGAAGATGGTAAATAGAAACAGGCAAGTCAAAACACGTTTATTGAAATGTCCTGGCTGATTTTTTTCTCCCTCAGATTTAAGACTAGCAACAACGCTTGTATTCCAAAGAACCAGTCCCTCGTAGCGGAAGCCCGAAGGTTTCACATGAACACACGACACAGAAGAGCCCTAGCTCCCGCTTGCATTCCGGTGCCCCGGCGTAGACGGGAAATTAAGAGCGCTATGGTGTATGCGGCCTCCAAAGCTCCTTGCCCGCCGTGCTGAAAATAGACTGGGATTCTGGCTAGGTCATTCTCGGTATTGGACACAATGGGCGCTGCGTTCATATTCATATCGATAGCACGTCTCTGAAACACTACGATGATAGTCGGCTTGAGTTCCCCGACGCCTTTCCTCGACTGGGTATAGCAGTGCGGTGCCGCACTCGATTCTCCGATCCCACAACCAACGCCGACGGTCTAACCTTGAATTTCGCGTAAAGTCCAGCGTTTCATCGTGCATTGCCATCGAGCATACGAGGGCATATAAAGGTTCACACTGAGAGCCGAAATCTTCACCCAATTCCCTTTCTTCTTTCTCGTCCTTCTCCTTTTAATTCTAATCCGCCTTCTTCTCTTCCACGATGAAATTCTTCACCGCTGCCCTTTCTCTTGCTCTTGCAGCAACAACCGTCGTAGCCCAGAACGCCCACATTGGATTCCCCACCATGGGTACTGACGTCCCCGCCGGTTCCAGCCTGACAATCGAAATTGACCAACCTGTAAGTCTTCTTTACCCTCATTCTTCGGTGTACGCCTTGTATTCACCTGTCCTCAATCACCGCAGAACTTCCTATCCAGCTCCCTCGAAGTAGCTGTCGTCCTTGCAATTCAGAGCTGCTCGTCAACCGGCGGTACATGCCATGATCCCGAAACTGACGGCTTCTTGCTCCCTGCGCAAATCTTGTACAATGGTCCTTTCCACCCACAATACGATACGCCAGCCGATGGACGTCCTCCTCACCAGAACTTTACCGTTCAGATTCCAGACAGCTTGGCAAAGGGTACGGCGCAGATCGACATGGTGCATTTCAACTTGATTGGGGTAAGCGTTTCTCCAAGTCTTTCAAAAAGCAGAATCCAATCGAAATGAAAATGACAGGCTTCTTTGGGACCCACGATACAGTACGATACTGTTCAGGTCAACATTGTTTGAGTAATCGGTGAAGGATTCCTTGAGGATAGGACATTGGACTTGATGGACTTGCTGTTTAGCACTTTAGGAATACGTATAATTGGAATAGAATTATTCTTGATTCCAAGACGATATAATACATACAACACATCCATTTTGCTACATCCGACCGAGAAAAGAGAATTAAAAGCCACTATGATACAATCCAACGTTTACTTATCCGCCATGTTGAGCACAATACGCCCTGCAATAGTTCCAGCTTTCATGCCGTCATAGACACTAGAAGCACACTCATTAGTATGGCAGATACAGGTCACGATTCAGACAACACTCACTCTTTCAAATCAGCCAAAGGCCTCAAAGCAAAGTGAACCTTGACATCTCCACGCGCAGCGATATCAATCGCCTCTTGTGCATCTTGTCGATTGCCCACATATGATCCAAGAATCTTGATGCTCTTGAACACAGTAAAGAAGATTGATGCATCCAGAGCCGCCTTTCCGGGCAACCCAACGGCCATCAACGTTCCTCCAGCACGGAGGTAGTCAATAGCTTGTGTGTATCCACTGCTCTGTAAAGATGTCAGCGACAAGAAGGCAAAAATGAAGAAAAGAAGAAAAAGAAACTGACAGATGCCGAGGTAACAACAGCTGAATGTGCTCCACCTCCTGTTATCTCCAAAATCTCCTCCACGATGTTCTTGGATTCTTTGAAATCGATAAACTTCTCGGCGCCGAGCTTTAAGCAGAGATCGCGTTTGGCGCTGCCGGTGTCGACTGCGATGACACGAAGACCACGGACTCGGGCATATTGAACGGCTAGTGAGAGACAAGGATGAGCATAAGATGTAGGTGCAGATGGAGAAAGCGAAGTACGTACCAAGGTGACCAAGACCGCCTCCGGCTCCTGGTAAGACGATCCAATCGCCTGCTTGAGTTTCGCTGTTTTTGATGGCACGATATACGGTGACACCCTAAGAAAAGTTAGTCCTAGCTTTAGCGCGCAAGGGTGGTAAAGACGTACAGCGCAGAGAATGGAAGCTGCTTCATCACTTGGTAGAGATTCGGGAATGGGAGTAACATGGTTCACGAATGATACGACGTATTCTTGAAATGTACCGTCGACCGTGTATCCGCTCAATTTAGCCGCGGAACAATCTATAAATGACAGATCAGTCAGATGGGCAAGCCTAGTATCGAAGCAGAAACTTACTTTGTTCGCGACCTTTTCGGCATTGTTCACAGTTCAAGCATCTGGATAGGAGACGCGATGAGTATGCTGAACGAGACGATACACAAGTAACCACATACGAATCTGCGAGCCATTTGATACCAACACGATCTCCTAGTTTGACTGGGCTTGCTGTGGTGTTCTGGCCAATAGCGACAATGATACCGACACCTTCGTGTCCACCGATGAGAGGGACTTTGGGTGGGATAGGCCAGTCACCAAGGGCAGCGTGCAAATCGGTATGGCAAGCACCTGTCGTGCGATATATCGCTATCAGTGAACCGATGAACAAAGGCGAGTTGCTGAACGCTACGAACCAGAGCAATCAAGCTTGACTAGACATTCTCCGGGAGCAAGGTCTTCGGGAGCCTTAACCGGATGGTTATTTCTGATCTCGATGCCACCGCCAGTTTTCTCGACGACCGCGGCCTTTTGAGTCTTTGGGACGGTGAAGGTTGGAGACATGTTGAGTTTCGGGTTGTGAAGGGGAGTCGAGAGCTTATGAGGAATTTGGGAGTAGGAACGAACAAGGCTTTTATACGCCTCGTATTGTAACTTGTGACCCGACAGATGCGGTAATCCTTGACGAGGTCTGGCACTGGTCTCGATCGCGGTTCTTGAGAGGTTGACCTGGAGCCAATAGCAACGCTTTTGCAGATGAAGACAGGAGTTTGATAGGTTCTTGTCAAGCATATGTATCATGTTCTGGACCTTTTTTGGAGGGCTGCGTGATCAAGTGGTGTCGGGTTCGGTTTAGAGTGTTTCCGCGAAATACACCCCTTTATGACGCGTTTTGCGAGGAAATTCTCGTGTATTTGGTGTCTTTTACTGGATTTTTAAAGGATTTTTGGGATTTGAAATCCATGTTCGAGGTCTGGAGGAGAAAAGAGGAGATGGTCGTGGTTAGAGTCTAGGCTTCGAGCGCGGGAACTACTCCCGAGGCTGCGGGGTAGATGGTGTGCCTGCTTGGAGTCGAGACTCCGTACCTTTCCGTACTCCGCCATTTTTTTGCTGGATTCTGGACAGCAACTGGGCACGGTTTGAAATACGGAGTGCCTCGGAATACCATAGATACAATTGACATTGATATTATCAGGATACAATTTTCTACTAGTACAATTTGGGATACGAGTCGGAACGAGTGGAACGACTGATGCTTGTGCTATTCATTCTCGTGAAGTAATCTTTTCTTTCAATACCCGTTCAACCGCATTAACCACAGGTTCATCTCCCTGGATCATATCGATCCACAACCCAGCTGCATTCAATTCCCCTTCTGACCTCTCCAGTAGTTCCACGGCCGTTACAGCCACATCTGCCCTAGTGATCGTCCCGTACTGTTTCGCCTTGCCAAGGTCTATCTTTCCAATCGCAGGGTCATCGCTAAGAGTCCCTGGTCGTAGACAAATGTCCTGCCATGAGCTCTTCTTCGTCTTGCGGCTCTCAGTCCAAAGAAATTCGTCTGCATTGGCTTTGGCTTCGCAGTACGCAGGAATAGCTGCCCATGCACCGTCGAAAGCCTTGATATCTTCTGGTGTCCAGTACGATGCGGGTTTCTTGCGAGCACAGTTGGCCGAGACCGTGAGGTATTTGGTTACACTAGGAGCAGCGAGAGCGGCAGAGATGAATCGTTTGGCAGCAATTTCGTCGACGGCTTTGGTTCGCTCTGCACCTCCTTTACCTCCTGCGCCTACAGAAATGTCAGGAATGTCCTGTAGCTGTACAACATGTAGCACTCACCAGCAGACCAGATAATCCAATCAATACCATCCATCAACTTTTTCGCAGATTCCTCATCGGTGTCCTCAATAGATGCAACCAAAGGTTTGATGAATTGTGCGTCCCCAAGGGAACGAATCTCCTCTGCGTGGTCTGGGTTCCGGATGACAGAGGTAACGATGTGCTTGCGTGCAGCAAGGAGCTTGGTCATTTCAAGGGCGACTTTTCCATGCCCGCCCAGAAGAAGGATTCGTGCCATTGCGAACTAGAGAGAGATTTGCAAAGATTTCTGTTATTCGGTACACCTTTATACCTCTGGAAGCCGTTGGAGTGCTGCTCATCGTCGCAGCTGAGTAAGATCTTGGGTGTCGTCATAATCGAATGTTCTCTCGACATCATTTTTGAAAGATTTCGTTGAGACGGGTTTACTACGTATACTCTACACAAATGTAACCTACTAGACATTAAGAGTTCTGCCATCGACGACAGCATGGAGATGATACCACAACCGACTGGTAGCAGGTAAAAATACAGCGACACACGCACCGTCATCTCCAATCTGGCCGATGACAGAACAAAGCCTCATATTCATACACACGCACATTCACCAACACACACACACACAGCATGGCAAATCGACAATGAAAGAGAGAAAGAGAAGGTAGATACAAAGAGAAAAAAAAAGATCGACGATGCGAAGATGTGTATCACAAAGATACAGAGCCAGGCGCTAACATATCCGCATCTGCAGAATTAGACGAACTGAGCACCACAATCTGAGGACGCGAACTCTGAGATCTGTCCGACAAGGTTCGGCGAGGTAGAGGCTTCATCAGGCGAGGGTTGGCCGCGTGCAAGCGAGGGGGTAAGAACGAAGAAATGATCCCCGACTCGTCGGAAGAGTCCGAATCGTACTCTGAATCAGAGTCGTCGTCCTGGGTAGAATTAGACGAAGTCGAGTCTGAACTGGAACTGTCCGACGGAGACATTTCCGCGTCTTCCGAGGGACGTTTGGTTGTAAAAACCCCAAGACCGAGATTCTGAAAGGAGGTATGTTGATGTTGCCGAGGAGATTAAGTGCATTGATATAGGTGGCAGTGATGTAAAAAGACTGTTAATGTGTTGTAGACAAAGAGTCGCGCGACTGGACTGACCATCTCAATGTACTTTTCCGTTCCCTCTGTGATGTGTTCGATGTCAACGCTGTGGGGATCCATCTCCATTCTTTGAGTCAATTCTGCATTGGAAGCTTCCATCTGAGGTAGAAAAGCTTGAACGCGAGATAAGACTACAGCCTTTGATGAGCATCGCTGGCATATGTGGCACACAACGAGATACACGCACGCTCGCTAGGGGGCACTGAAAACGTCTTCCTCTCTCCAAAGTCAAACTTGTAGTTGGCCGAAGGAGCAAAAGACGTGGTCGAAGTTGTACTGTTCAGCCTCTCAAATGTACTCTCTATATCAGAACAGGTAGTGAGTACAAGTCCGGCAAAGACATGAAGGCTACTAACGGAATCGCCTGGCCCTCGCATCCTCATCCTCCACTTCGAGTCGTTCGATTTCTGGTGTTTGCATGTCTTGTCTTCAACAAGGGTGTATTGATAAAGTAGTAAATTGTCGTAAAGGTCGTCGTGATTGATGTAGAACTAATTCTGAGCGTGATAGAGCTCCGCTGCACTGCGAGAGCCAGTTTCTTGTCCTTTCTTGCCGGTCTAGTGTATTGCGGGGCAGGGGTAAGAGAAAGAAAAAAAATTGAGTCCAAGTTAGGTCTGTCACACACTTAGCGCCAGTTGTCACGCCGTGGGAAAGAACGCGTATACAGACCCAACCCAATTTCCGCCAACAACAGTGACGTCTGCTCTTAAACTCGAACTCTGATCTGGTCTCTTTACTCTCTAATTTCAGTGTACACATGGCAGGAGATAAGGATACACTTCTCGGAATGGGATTTGACCCAGCTCGCGTCGAATGTCGGCTCCCTTTTCTTACACCGTTCTAAAGAAATGTTCTTACCCTCGGCGATATTGTCCAGGGGCACTCAAAGCTACCGGAAATCGTGGTCTTCAACCTGCGATGGACCATATTCTCGAGAATGAAAGTAAACCAGTACCAAGTCTCGATTCTGTGGCGGAATCTGCAGGTGGATCTTCAGCTCCGATGGATGTAGATGATGACGATGAAGAGACTGCATTGTTAAAGGCTCAGATGGGTGCGGCAGAAGGTGTCGAAGCAAAGGTATGTTTGGCTCCTACAACGATCGAGAAAGGTAGGAACTCAATTTCATCCAGAGTATCAAATGCTCCCAATGTGGTAAAATCTTCAAGAACACGGCTCTAGCCAATTTCCATGCCGAGAAGAGTGGCCACGATCAGTTTGAAGAGTCGACTGAAGAGGTGAAAGAATCATACCGAACCCAGACACGTGTAGAATTTGTGCTCATTCATCCGTGGCGTAGATCAAACCCTTGACCGAAGAGGAGAAGCAGGAACGCCTCGCTGAACTTCGAGCAAAGATGGCAGAGAAGCGTGCGCGCAAAGCAGTTGTAGAGGCTGAGGAGAATAAGGCAAACGAAGCCTTGAGGCGTAAAGCCGGAAAGGTGGGCCTCTTTTATCTACGAGACATCTCTGGAAGACCAAACCACGTGTGTAGGACATGAACAAAATCAAGGAGGAGCTCCAGGCCAAGGAAGCTATCAAAGAAGCAGAACAGAAACGAAGAGGTAACCTCGCATTTGGTCACCTCTGTCTCTATACTTACATGTCCGCTTTCCACCGTTTTCAGAGAAGATCGAAGACGCAAAAGCACGCGCTGCTGTAAAGGCACAGATAGAAGCGGATAAGAAAGCTCGCGCGGAAAAGGCGGCACGGGAAAAGGCTCTTCGGGAAGGCAATCCTCTTCCAGGTGATGGCGGTTCTTCAACTGCACCCGCTGCAGCAACGAATACAACGGCATCGGCGTCTTCAGGCGTTGCAGGTCGAGATTTCAAGGACACAAGACTACAGATTCGTATGTCCACCGGGGGTCAACCGTACACGACGACGCTCCCGAGCGATGCCCGTGAGTGTTTTCTGTTTGCGCGTTGGCCTTTCCCCAAATTGTATTCCATCATTTCTCTTTGTGGACTTTGTATCCTCGTTGTCTTGTTACCTACGCGACTAGGCCGGGACGTAAAAAGTCTACTGGTAGTTGCTCACGTCAGGGGACGGCAATTACCTATTCTTCGTGTTCTCAGTATCAAAGCTATTGACACTCACTTGTATTCCAATACAGCGTTACGAGAGGTCGCCGAATTTGTGGCTGCCCAAAACCTGGCAGTAAATGCCGAAACGGTTACCCTAGCGCAGCACTTCCCTAGGTGCGAATTTTTTTCCCTGGATGCGCTAGTTACTGATGGTTTGCTTTACCCCATCTATCCATATATCCATCCACCCTTTCGTCCTATGTTGGTTATCCCGAACCTACTTTTTGGAATCGTATCGTTACTCCGTTTTCGGTGTCAAATCGCTTAGGAAAACGTTTGAGCGATCTGATTTCTCAAAGACACTTCGAGAACTAGGGCTCACGCCTTCAGCTGTGAGTTTTGCCGCTTGTTATCAGTCGTTCATCTGGTTTTAATGTTTGATTGGCGGATAGGTTCTTATTGCAACCCCATGACCGTTGTCTTGATGTCGCGACCATCTGAACTATCGTCGTATTCAAACACGTTTGTTTCTGTGTTTTACTGTGCTGTACTTCCCTACTCGATAGAATGTATCTGATGGAAAGGCTTGCTAGAACGAAGTCTCGATGGCGGTCATTTTCTCCGGCAATTTCCATGACCGACGACGACCGAAATTTGGCATGTCAGGAAATTGACAATATACATTCTGGTCTGTACGTCTACATGGGTCTCGAACCCCTGCTAGGGCTAGTTGACAAAATATGTCGACTAGCAGGATGCATAGAAAACAGCTAACAGTATGCCTGTGATAATTTTAGGTACATATTAGGCCCTTTTCCGGCCTACCGAAGTGTTGAAATCTACGTCAAGTCTGCGTAATCCCTGAACGAGTGCAAGAACACCGCCGAAACTTCGACCACGGGCCAAGATCAGAGCCGGTTTCAGCGCAGCGGTAAACGATCACGTCCGACTCCTTCTCCGACTCTACAGGCCCTAAGCGTAATCATAGAGAGTGATGTTTCCTGTGATGGAACCCACAGCTACACGGCCTTCGACTTCATCCATAGCAATTCTGCACCAATCTTCCTTCTCCTGGACGTCAAAAACCATGGCTGCTTTCGAGTGTTCAATGTTGTCTGACATCACTGGCTGTATGCCGGAGTCCGATTCGGAGTCCTCACTCGACAATGAGACAGGTGACAACATTAGTCCTGCTAGGCGTTGGCCGATTTCGCCTTGCATAAAATAATCTTCTGTATGACTGTCGAGCCATATAGCCGTTCCGTATGGGCCTAACGCTGTGTCGGCGAAGGCAAATAAACGAACGGGGGAAGCAATGGTTTGTTGCAGGATGGCAGGGAACTGGTAGGGGATATTGGCAGGAGAAACATCACTCGATGGTGAGTATGTAGGCTCGGGATGTAGCACATAATGTTGTAGAAGGTTGACAGGCCAGGGGAACAGGCTGGAGAAGCGAAGAAGTACGTTGATTGGCGCTATGGCGTTGT
Source organism: Paramarasmius palmivorus (assembly GCA_037176845.1). Taxonomy (NCBI): domain Eukaryota; kingdom Fungi; phylum Basidiomycota; class Agaricomycetes; order Agaricales; family Marasmiaceae; genus Paramarasmius; species Paramarasmius palmivorus. Next base: position 74,010 of record JAYKXP010000001.1, on the reverse strand, counting down.
GGCGATTTTGACTAGCATCGAGACATTTCATGTCTCTCTCTATACGCGAGCTGTCGATTCGCCATGGGAAGGTGTGAACGAACGACGGGGATAACACCTGCTGATCATCGTCTCCCTTCCTAAACGAAGACAGGGAGTATAATTCTAACGTCGTTGTTCGCAAGAGAATTACATAGTCCTCGCCGATTATAGCTTCGAAATTATAAGGCTGTCGAATAGGGTCAGAAAAATCCAGACCGAGACGAGCTACACGCACCTGATTCGCAGGCAATACGGGTTGTGGGTGTCGCAATTCCACCTCAAAAAGCGGCCGTGTAGCATCCACCACCTTAATCTCATCATCCGATCCGCGTAAAAGAAGAGTCGACCCTGTGAACGATAACACGCTTTTCGCCTGGCAGGAGAGAGTAGACAGCGTGACAAATGCGTCGTCTGGCTGGCTCCCGGATAGATCGACAGTCCATACTTCGACGCTAGTACTATTTTGGTAAGTGTCGAGCACAAGAACACTTAAAACTCACTGAGGTGATTTGATGGCCAATATACCATCACGCGTAGTAGGTATCGTGTTGACAGCAAAACCTCCCGACCATCCAATCTGGCGGCGAGCCACACAGAAGGGCATGTCCTGGTCAATATCCCACAGTTCCAGTAGCACCGTACGCGGGTTGACATGCTGCTTCATACATGCTGAGAGCAATAGGTAGCGACCTTCCACCACCATGAAGTGAAGCGAGACGATGCGAGCAGCCTGGGAGCTGGTGGCATCTGTCACTGAAAATGACCGGCGACGCGTGGCAGGCGGACTTGTCGAGTTCCAAGTGCGATGTAGTTTGAGCGCGTGGCGCAGGCAACTTTCGATCTCGGCGGCGGAAAGAGAGTCAACTCCAGCCCCCCTGAGCCTCGGCATGGGAAGCCCACGGACCTGAACCTCTCTGTGCAGCAAAGCGACCCATAGTGCTCGTGAACGTGTCAGCTCGCTGAAGGTTGAGCAGACCTATGGGGACACCGGAGTGAGTAACAACCCCAATAACAAAGTGCTATCGTGTGAAATACCTGTCTCAAGTTAAGTACGCCAGCTAGTGGAAGGTACTGGAATATTGCGATATAAATGTCGTCCGGAAGCGTCTGAATGCCCATTTTGAGATGTCGACAACTGTATTTTCAGCTTGAACGAAGGTCCTCATTGAGGAATTAGGCTAAACCTGAAAAGAAATACGTACCTTTTTCTAGTGGACAGCCACTCTGACGCTGGTGGCAGAAAACAGACAGACAGGCTTGATGCGGCTGAAGAAAATGGATCCCTTAAAAGGCGGTAAAGCGGCGTGACGTTTGCCTCGCGATTGCTTACCTCCTTGCTTGTATATGAGTCACGAAGCAGCAAGCTTGCTCTTCAAGGAACGATGACTAGATATGTACCACGCGAGGCTATATATGTTTTACAACATACGAAAGAATCGGAAGACCCATCTCCCGGGCCTAGGCTTCCCATGGATCCCTATGAAATCGCATTTTTCCATTGAGGGGTGGGTGAGCAAAGAATACTACCTTGCCGAGGCCGAGCTGCCATGGAAAAGACGAGGGAAGTAACGAAAGAATCGTGGGTTTGGTAGATTTCGGGAACAGGAAGTAATCACTTCCAGGACTAGCGCTCAGATCTGAATGATCAGCTGTGAACTACTCTTTAGGAACGCCCTGAATGTCAGTGATATAAGTAGAACGGTATGGGTCCTGATAACAACATAAATTGGAGCCAAGGCACCGAGACGGCGACAGAAATTTTATCTTATCATGATTTACGCACGACCATTTCGGAGGAACTGGGGTAGTGTGGCAGTCTCTAGAGGATTCCATTGGCTTCCGGATGGTGACCTGAACGGAGATGACGGAGAATCATAGTGCGATTTTGTCGTGGGTGCTTCATTTGATGATATTGACTATGATATGATGCGCAGTTGAAAACCCGCCAAAACTACTCTGATCTTAGGGCTGAGATGCTTACTAGGTGTCTTGACTACCTGGTATGGCCTTTTCTACATACAACGTTAGTACGGTCCGCAAAGCGGTGATCATTAAAACGATGACAAAGGCGAGTTAGTGACGTCCAATACATACGCCCAGTCGTTCTTACATAGGAGTGTCCTGGACGAACTCGTGGGCCATTTCATCGATCTCGGCGAACTCGATGGTCCACATATTTATTAACCATAACCATCTTTGAAGATAGAAGGGATCACAAGAGGGATCAAGAAAGATTTTGGTGCAATCACTCTGTGGCAGTGATGATGGGCAGAAACACCATAACCGCTTCGTTCGGATCTGAAGACTAGCATACATTTGCGCCATCAGTGTGAAGCTCGAAAGGAGAATTTGGGATTAGAAGCTTACATGATTCTCCGCTCCTCGAGGGTGTTCAAGGTAGTGAATAACGAAGCGCTGACGACAAATGCCCACATGGCAGGACCTGGCGGGAATTAGCACGAGCTGGGCGTCTGGACTTCCATATCCAAAACAGCATTTACAATGCATCTCCGTTCATGAGCATGTGATGGAAATTGATGAGAAGAATATAGACATCAATGATATAAAGGCCCAACAAGGAATAGCGGAGAATAAAAGCTAGCCCGATGAATTACCATAGCGTCAAAGTGCCTCAATAGCTCGCCTAACTTCTTCCGCCTTTCTCTGAAATGCAGCTAACTCGTTTTCACCATCCTTCTTGAACTTCTCGTACTCCAGTCCCATTTGATATCGGATCCATTCCTCCACAGTCATTGTCAACTCCTTTTCACTCAGGGTATCGAGGTTGACAAACGGCTCTTTGGAGAGGGGAGGTGTGAACTGGAAACCAGGCGTGACCGGCGGCTTATTAGTAGCATCCAATACATTGCCGTTGGGAAGTGGAGTCTTGGGGAGTGAAGTAGCAGTGGAGAACGCAGGTGGCGTAACGGGTCTCTCAACGGGATTGTGGGCCCCACTAGTGTCCTGGGAGTCTGACATTTGGACATCTTCATTTGCCGCTGTTTCGGCGTCCATTATATCTCTCGTCTTCTTCGGCACTGCGACATCGACAGCACGACCATGCTCCGTTGGAGCAGGTTGTTGTGCTACCGTGGTGGGACGTTCGTTCTCTTTCCTCTCCTCTCTTTCGTCCTTCTCGCGTCCAGCAGTCTTCTTGATCTTTTTCTTGATCTTCTTGGGTGAAGGTGTTCGGGCGCCGTTCTCGTCAATGTCTTCATCCGAAGAGATCTCCACAATTTGGAGCTCCTCATCAACCTCCCGACTGTCACCATCACTGCCACTTCCGGTTCGGCTCTGGCTGCGAGACTTCCTTCCAACCGGCGGGGCTGGCTTGGACGTATTGGACGGCGGCTTTCCGTTCCCGGTTCGAGATAACGGGCGCTGAACAGGTGCAGGGGCTCGTGTGGATGATGAGGATGGCTTGTCGGGAGAGATGACTGGGAATCCGCCTTGCTGGGACCTGGTAGGCCTCATGGGAGGCGGTGCCTGAGGTTCTTCTGATTCGTATCTAGATGCGAGCGCTTTGACCATGCCTTTACTAACACCTGCCGTGTCTGAGCCGGTTGAAGACGCAGCGGATGCCATGCGAGATAATGGTGGTCGATTTTTCGACGTTACAGATTGAGTATCAGCTCGAGATGCCGGCCTGCTCTCTGATTCTGGAAGCGGGGCCGTCCTGTTCAATTTGGCCTTCGATGACGGTGGTTTGGTGATAGGTTCTGTAGGCTGGGCAGGAGGCGGCATCTGTAAATCAAGCTCCATGTCTACATCCATGTCTTCTTCATCGTTCTCCTCAATTTCTGGAGGCGGCGCCCGACCTTTCCCTTTCTGCGATGCAGAAGACGCAGTGCGTTTGTGACCACCAACTCTCTTTCGTGAGGTACTGGTCCCCAACTCTTCTTGAATCGATAACTTGGAGGAGGTTGCAGTAGTAGCACTGGAAGGAGGTTTAGAGGTTTTGCGTGTTTTGGTGGACGGAACGGAGTCATTTTCCGTGGTATCATCACGAGCATTAGAAGTAAATGCACTCGCAAGAGCACTCTTTACCGAACTCGCGGGATTCGCCTCGTCTACGGAGTTCTTCGATTGAGTACGAGCATGGGAAGGGGCTTTGGTGCTGCGAGATTTGGTAGATCGAGTAGTCGTAGTTTCTTCTGGAATGTCTACGTCTTCCTCGGCGCTAGGGCCGGCCACATCCTCTGGAATAATAGATACACGTGCTTTCGACTTTGAACGCGTCCGGGTAGATGTCTTGGTGGTTGTGCGTGGATCGTCGCTATCCGCACCTTCACCAGGGCCTTTGGACTTGGCACGCGATCGAGTGGTCGACGCCTTTCGCTTGGGCGCAGGCACAGGCGCTCCAGCATCTTCGTCGGTCTCGTGGTCCGCTGCAGTCCTGGCCATAGACTTGGATCGCGTGCGCGCACGAGTGCCAGTAACACTCTTCTTCTGCGCCTTGTTTGTGGGAGCAGGGGTAACTCCTCGAGATTCGACCTCTTCATCCTCATCCTCATCTTCGTCGAGTCCAGCTGTCGTCTGCCGGGAGCGAGAGGAGCTCCTTGTTCGACTCGTACCAGGTGTTTTGGCGCCCTTGGTATTCCGGGGTTTCCTGGGCGTCTTTGCTGTACTTGTACTAGCCTTCTGCGTTCTGACATCCTCTTCTTCGTCTTCTGTTCCATCATGCTGTTTCGTGGGTTCCAAAACGTCCATATGTGATGTCTTAGCCTTTGACTTTGACTTCGAAGTGGAGCTTTAACGACTATATCCGGGAACATCGCGCATCCTGTAGTGGTGGCGGCGACACGCTTACGGTGTTCCTCTCTATGAGTTATTTCAAGATGAGCGGGGTGATCGTAGCGGCAGTTCTAGAGCAAACGTACAGTGGGTCATCTTCTTCGTCCCAGCCGTTAAGACAAATTCCGCAGTATATACATGTCGCCAGATCATCCAAGTCATGTGTTGGTAGGTATACAAAACCAGCGCGCGCCATCTGCGTTGAGCAAGTTGTGTCAACAGAGCAGAATTACAGACAACGTTGAAGGGCGTACGTTCTTCGAGTTTGCGCCGTGATTGCTAACTTGGTCGTGAGGCCACCGATTCTCGAACGCAAAGGTCTGCAATCTAGCTTTCTCCATAGCCTTCGATGTCGGTAGACGAGTCTTGTCCTTGAACTCGAATCTGAGAAAAGAATTAGAAGGTGTGATTCATCCGTGGACAGCTACGCACCTGCCCTTCTTGTCCTTGTCCATCTCTACCCCACACCTTGCGATTGCCCAGCTACATGTCTTCCCACATTTCCCGAAATGAATGGCATGCGGATCATCATCCTCTGCCCACTCCCCAATTTCCTTGTTGCACATAAAGCACCTCACATTGTCCTTGTCCTCTGCACTGGGATCAAAGTAGAACCCGGCCTCTGCTAGGGTTTCCGGATTAGCGAGATAGTGAGATGGATGTGGCCATTTGAGCCCAGCAGTCTTCGAAGACCCTTTCTTGCGTTTAGGCTTTGAGAAAGAGTCAATTCTGTTCTGAAGAACGATATAGCTCATGGAGGAAAGGAGGAAAATTGGGATCAACGTGACAGCTGTGACATTTACAGTAACGCACGCGTCGCGGTGTTAGTCACATGACTTCTCCCTTATGTCTTTGCCTCGAACATACAGCAGGAGGCCAGCCAAACGAAGAGCAGAACCCCCAGAAGCCTCGGAAACTCAGAAGAAACTCAAACTTGATTCCGAGCCACCATCCTCTCTCCCAAAACAAAAACCAAGACTTGCTCGGGACCTCTCACAGATATTCGATGATGCAACTGCATCTTTGGCTTCATCCAGCAAGCCTGTACCGGCATCACCCAGCAAAGTGGCAAAACGTATGCTGGGAAGGTCGAAAACCGACTCGTCAATAACCAGCGAACCCACTACGCCCACCACAAGTCGAATCATGGACCGAACGGCTTCCTTACCGAGTGGTTTTGGAAGTCCTTCAAGTTCAAAGCAACCACCCTCTCATTCATTACCACCTTCACCAGTAAAACATTTGCCAGAGATTCCGGCATCTCCAAGGCGAACGGTATCCCATAAACGCACATACGCCGGGAAATCTCGCACTTTCCTTGTCGCACTGCCGGTAGACTCGTCCCTTACGTCGTTGGAACCAGGAATGTCGACGGGAGAGGACGAGTACCTCAACAGGGAATCTTACGCCTCGCTACAAGCCCGTTGGGGAATAGACGCCATGGACGATGATCCTATGGATGATCGTGCCGAGTCCGTAGGAAAACCAGGCTCAGCAGCTGGCACTCCCACAAAGGGCAAAGGAAAAGGAAAATCAACCAAGGGCAAGTTGACACAGGACAAACAAGCGGCGCCTCCGGTGGACATTATGAAGCCGTTGAAAAGTATCACAGAAATACGAAACAAGGGCGAGAGCAGGCGGTTCCTGGACGAGGTTGGATATCTTTTGGAGGGAATGGATAAGCACGAATCTGCTGCATCGAGAAGAACTAGGTATGTGACCAGTCAGTCTTTATTGCATCGAGGCTAATAAGACAACAAAGTGCTCTGGAAATCACGAATCGTCTTTGTGAAGTCGACTTTGCCAGGCAAGCTAAGGCAGCCGACTTTCTCATCCGAACATGGGAAGCCTTCATCGAAGCAGGAGCCGGTAATGGCGAAGACAAGGCGAGTGTGATTGCCAGATTTCACTACAGCGAATTAATGGTGTCAAAAGATTTTCGACATCCTCCTTGCACTCTTTTGCGCACTGGTATCCAGGGACCTCGGCTCTCTAACCGACATTATTCAACGTGCCCAAGTCCCGGGTTCTTCAACAAGCAATCCACAGTTACCCTTCGTCTCGACCTTGTTCGCTCTTCTTTCACTATGGACGTCTTCATCGGACCCTTTACAGGCCATATCACAAGCCACTGTGACCGATGCCCAGCTCAGAAGGTTAGGCATTATGAAGAATGACCGTTTTTTAGTGAGTTCCGCGCTCTTGCAAATAATACTACTTCTGACCACAATCGTTTATCTGTCAGTTACAATCCATCCATACCACTATCGTATCAAAGTCGGGTCTATTTGCAATCCGCACTAATGTTAGTCTTATCTCTCAGCTTTTCAGAAATCTAACCTGATTTGTCTTTACCAGATCTCTAGCATCCTGCTCATCACACGCACTCTATCTCTAGTTCCGCCGACCTATCTTTCTCCGACCCGTCACCTTAAGCCCTTGCTCCAATCTCTAGAAAACTGCTTACGGCCTCTGATCGTAGAGCCACCTGATACCAAGACCGGTCCAGGGGGCAGCGGGATAAACGGCAACGGACATAGCCGCATCCCTTCGCCTTCAGCGCAAGTTCCATTTGCAATGATTCATAACCTGCTTGGATTGTTGGACTCCTACTTACTGAGGCAATGGCGCTCAGAAGACGCTGATCTTGATGAAGCCCTGGATAGAGCTAGGGAAGAATGGCTAGCTTCGGGCATGGTTGGGCTCGGTGTCCATGCTGAAGTTGTTAGTGCAAACAAGAAGGCAATGGAGCTCGATGATCAAGAACCTGCCGATGTTGGTACGTCAATCGTGGTATTACGTCCTTCAAACTTTCTGAATAAACTTGCCAGCTTCTGCGACTAAGTGCACCGAATTGCTATTCCGCGTCTTGGTCAGCCTTACGCATGGCGATCATGACTGGAGTGCGAGCGTGCTTCATGAACCGAGTGCACTGACATATGTGACTCGTGAAATCTGTAGAGCGGACGAGGCTCGCCGGAATGCCACCGCGGTCAGGAAGAATGGTTCGGACAAGAAAAAGAGCAATGGTAAACGAGCGGACAAGATGGTCGTCCTCGATCTCACAGATTCGGATGAAGAAGACTCTAAAGACGGCATACTTGACAAGCAGCAGTACTCCGCTACTGAAGCATTGGATCGTCTATGCTTAGCTCTCGGTCTTTTGACGAACCTGGTGCAGGTAGTTGATGATGCAAAGGATATTATGAGGGAGACCGGTATGTGCCCTAGCTTCTTCGGCTACACTATTACAAACTGACCCTTCCGAACAGAAATCGACCCTAAATGCATCCTCAAAGCAAAGCCTTGCCCGACCGCTTGCACCTGTTCAAACCCAATCAGTATCCTAAACATCCTGGTAGACGTATACCGAAACCAGACATCCCACTCCGCGCCTCCGCTCAATCTCAGATACAAAGCCGAACCCCGTTCTCCGACATTACAGGCATCAGAAGACCTCGCGGAAGATGCAGATGCTTCATTCCTACTCGGACACATCTCCATCTTGTTTGGCTTGTTGATGTTGGACAACCGTGCCAACCAAAACATCATCATCAACGCTCTACCTCCTGATCCCGGCTCTGGCTCTGGATCCAAATGGTCAAAATTGGATCGGATGCTCGACAATGCCAGGGCTTTGGGAGCGTTTTATACTGCTATCAGCAGACGGATGGATAGGAACAATGGTGGTGAAGCAGAAGATAGTGATGATAGCGACGAAGAGAACCATCACGGGAGGAGAGGTGACCGCTTGAGTGATGCAGCTAGAGGCGCGAATATTGCGCAGGATGTTATAGTGTTCTTGCAACGGCTCAGGGATTCAATTAGCTAGTGGAGATCCATTTAACTTTTTTGGCTTGACATGTGTACTGCTATGGTTACATGTTTATGCTACATTACACGAGACGTGAATAGGTGTAATACAGATGAGACGTGAACTGTACGATATGAGTTGGGATAGATGACTATCGTGTATGTATTTTGCTCGAAGATGAGTGGGGAAGTGTCAAGATCGAGTACGTACGGGCCTGCAGGGGCAGGCCGGCGTACGCCATTGGCATGATCGCAACGAGTAGGGCTTTCCGAACAAAGCGTGTATGCCGTTTATGCGTTCCAAGCCGTTCGTTAGGATCCAAGAAAGTGGGTATGTTGACAACCGTCAGATGGCTATGTGTATTTTGCGTTATGGGCTCATATCGAGCGCTAGATAGGTAACGATGAGTACTCGAATCTCGCTGATGTCAATACCGCTCACCTTGGCCATTGACCATTCTTGACATACCGTCCGGAGACGAGCATCTCTTGCCTTTATACAATCCGGGCATGTAACTTCCGATGTCGCTTCAAGAATGGCTTGTCGGACGACGCCCGTTGCAATACCTATAAGGTGTAATTAGACAAGGAAGCAATCCGACAATGTTGAGAGTTAACGTACCGGCGTTCAAATTCCAGGTTAAGAACGAAACTGCGCGATTCCAAGCTTCTTTCAAGCGCTGCTGATTCGGAAAACCGCACTCGGGGGTAGGATTGTGCAATGAAGGCTCATTAGACAGAAGGCTCTTCAATTGCGTCTTCCTACTTTCCAGCATCTCGAACAACTTTTTGAGATAGACCGGCCCGATACGTCCTGCCATCGCTGGACTGATTGTGTTGAGGTTTACTGAAAGGAGATGGGAAGACACGGATACAGCGAGCTCTTCGATGTCGCACTGGGCAGCCAACGCGTATATGTCGAGAGGGTACATGGGAGCACACATCAACAAATACTTGAACATGTTGGTGTGTGGCTGAATGGCCGCTTTCGGAAGGACGCCATAGTGGGGAAGTAAACTGATTCCGTAGATGACTGCCTGGACATGGGATTGATTGGTAGGATTATGAACGATTCCTGGGCTGCCCCTGTCGAACGGGATGTCGTATATTACTTGCAGCATAATTTGCAACTCACTTGACAGAAGTTTTGGTACGTAGACGAGGCGTTGTAGGCTTTCCTTGGCTTGCAGGGGAAGAATACCGTTGAAGCCATTATTGGAAGCCTTACAAATGGTATCCTCGTCGACGTAGAATATAATGGAGTCAAATGAGAGCAAGATGCAGTCTGCAGGCGGCCTATCGCTTCCGCTCAAAGTAGGCGGAAACATGGGTGAAACGGATATGGTGCTTTTGTTGCCGTTCCCGATCCTTTTCGTTGGCACATCTTCGACCATTGCTGGCATCATTTTCGGAGGGTATGAAGGGGAATAGGACTAAAGTGCGAAGGTGAGACAATCAAGTACATCGCGACGAAGGGATCAACGCACCGTGTCTTCATTCACCGGAGACTCAAAGTCGGATTCCAAAGCGTTACTTGATAGAGAAATCAGTTTTGACGCGGCAATTAAATGGCAATGCACTCACTATGGTGAACCCCAATAAGACGAGGCGTCATCTCCAGTGTCTTGTAGAGCTGAAGGTGTAATCCAATCCTCGAGGAATTGAGAACCATTGGTACTGTTAAAGTGGTTCATAGTGGTTGGCAAGAAAGAGAAACGAGTCAGACAATCCTTTCCTAAGACTTTTAAGCAAAATTGAGTTGCTCACCAAATACTCTTCCACGCCGCCATGTCGGGAGTCTAGCACCTCGTGCCCGATCACCTCTTCAATTATGCTCCGCTTTTTACCAAGTCATCAATAATAGTGGAGACCACAAAGTAAGGCAGGCATCTTGGTGATTCATAGGATATTCGAAGCCTAAAACGCTCTAGGTCGATACAGGGTGGTTCTTTCGAGTCATATCGAAGCTGGGAAGAGAAATATGATCACCAAAGAGCTATCCAGGTGTGCTTTGAAGATCGAAGTTCGGCAACAAGAAGAGACAGTGGCAGTGCGCTTGGATAAATTTGGAAGGTGAACGTGATCGATCGATGATCGGACCAATCAGAGTCCGCGGGCAAACCGCGGGGCGGTACACAGCAATTACTCCAGCTTATCCTCTACCACCAATTCTCCATTTCAGGCTCAATCCACACTCACGGTATCGTCTTCAGGTCATCTGGGTGCGCAGCATCGCTTTCTCGGTTCTCATGCGAGCCGAATTAATCTCGAGTTATGTACCGAGTCAAATAGGTATTAGGGACCATACGGGAGCACGGAATGGCTGGGAAGTGAGAGTAGGTTTAAAGTTGCGGGGGCGAATCGTCCTGGGGCCTCGAGCGTAAAACTTGTTGCTTTACCAAGTCATGGGTTTTTACTTCGACATTTGCTTCTCAGGAACTCCAGCTCTCTATGCATGTAAATGCTATTCCCTATGGTCTCGATCGTACTGCTTGATTCCAGATTTACCTGAGCGTGTACTTGGATCATCTATGCTGCTCCAAGTTCAAAATCACCTGTCAGTGGCCTGGAGTTGGCAGTGTGATTGCTCTCCAGAGATGTAACCCTAAATCCAGTGCATTTACAGCTTTTTTGCTGCTTTTGGTATTGACCCTATGTAACCCTAAGCACGTGCTTTCCTTCCACCGAGCAATTCGAAAACCCGCAGTGAGCATGTAGCGCTATCATAGATTCCTTGGACCAGTCTAATGCGACTATTATAGCTCATGAGCTCTGCAGGATCATCGCCCATTCTTTCCCAGAAATGCAACGAGGAGCCGCCCCCTAATGCCCATCCTTCCACGCCATCATACATGCTTCATTCCGAATACAACCCTTCAACCTTAGAGACCGCACAGATTCTGGGATTGATAGAAGAGGAAGAGCGTCTTGTGGAATGCTGTGATGTAGAGCTCACGCGACTAGAGGGCCTCACAACAGAGTTGAAGGAGAAAAAGCTATCGGTCGAGCAACGGATACGGGAGCGTCGCATGGTTGTCTCAGCTATACGGAAAGTTCCTGACGAGATCTGGGACGAGATCTTCTATCGAGTGTGTACGGACCCTAATTACATGCTCGATATATCAACTTCTAGATCTCTCGAGTCCAACATCACTACAGCCAGAGCCCTTTGCCTCTCCCATACCTGCTCGCATTGGCGCAGGAGAACCTTTTCACGTCCCGTTTTATGGTCATCCATGAGCGTGAGCGTCAATCTTCCCCCACCTGGCGCGAACGAGCTCATAGAGCTTTATCTCCACAATTCCGGATCACATCCACTCACCATGAACATTGCCGACGTCTTTCGAGACGAGTACGAACTGCCAGAGCCAGGACCACAGGATATGTTGGAGTACTTTGGGCGTTCAGGCGAACGGGTCATCTACACTCTGTTGCGAAACGTTTGGCGATGTTCGGAGCTTTCGCTTCACATGCATTGGAGTGTTCTCAGAGATTTTGGTCATGGCCTTGGTGTCTCATTCCCCCATTTGCAGACCCTGAATACCGACGTTGACTTTAGTCTAGGAGTGGATGAGCCTGAATCCTGGGTTTGGAATGCGCTGCGTAACGCTCCAAAGCTCACAACGGTGGTAACCCACGACGTTATAGAGGAATTTCACATTTTCCCTTATTCGCGACTTGCATCCCTCGAGATTTCGCACGAGGTGACGGTTGACTTCGTTCTGGATCTGCTTCACCATGCGCAGAGCCTCAAAACGCTCAAACTATGGATGATACACGGCACATATGTGCCGGAAATCGTCGCTCCAACGACCCCGTTCACACATCCCTCTCTCGAACACTTGGAATTCACGGTCACCGACTTTTCCCAAGTCATATCCATGTTCACTCTGTTCACACTGTCTCATCTCAAGCGTCTCGAAGTTACGGTTACCTCGTTTACTGGCAACGATGACGCCAGGAGGGCCTTCTTAAGCATGCTCCGAAGATCTCTAGCCCTCGACGTTTTATATTTGAAAACCCCCTATCTCGAAAACGTGGTATATACCGATATACTAGCGGCCTGCCCAAAGGTCTCCATGTTCCATGCGCACGTAGAGCGCAGGAGCATCAGCATCCCCTCCACAAACATCATCAAGTTCCTCCAGGCTCTCACAATCCAGCCAGACGCCCCCTCATCCATACCAGTGCTAGGTCCAAAATTGGAAAAACTTAGGATCTACATTGAAGGTCACAATGCTTGTTCCCCAGACATCCAAGTGGTGGAGGCGACCGTGGAATTTGCAGAATCGAGAAGCAAAACCAAACTTTTGGCAATGTGTCGCGACGATATCTCACGTCTACGGTCGATTGATATAGATTATCATACTTGGTTGATAAGTTCTGATGGAGGTTGGACAGGGAATGCAAAATCGTTGTTTGACCCGTCTTTACAGGCCAGGGTGCAGGCTCTGGAAAGGGATGGGATTACTTGCAGATGCGAGGAATCAACTACCAAAGTATGATATAGCTCAAACTACTACCGATCTACTGCTAGAGTCCTGAATAATCAATCCTTCTATGGCACACCAGACCTGAATCTTCACCTCCACAAGAGTCAAGACGACTATCGAGATTCGACTAGCCTGGCACCCAGGGCGGGGGGTACCGTCGTGGTCGGTTATTTTCACAGTCCGACGCATGCCGGAACCTTGCCGTGTGCGCTTGAGCGTAGATTCCTCGAATTCAAAGATTTATGAAAGATTCTATTTCGGAGGACTCCCTTCTGAAAAAGTCGAGCTTTAATCAAGTACTATGGCTTCTGCTGAGCGCTGATGTCCCGTCGTACCCCTTCAGGCTGGAATGGGTCTGACACTAGTGAAAAAGTGCCACGTTATGCAAAATATCTTCCTCAGAAATTGCTTGCTTTGCAGGGCGATCTTGCACAACCTGTGCCAAATATGCACTAATTGCAACCCGAGCATAGTTGATGTCTCGATGAGACTTCAAGCTTCAAGTCTGACAGGGAGATATAGTCATGCATCTTCTTTAGAATACAACACTCAGTCTACGATATGCCTTTATGCACCCCTGACCCGGTATAAGCCACACTAACATTTCGCTGAGCATGCATGAACGCTTTCCATTGTCTTCTTCAACGTTGTCCTCCGTACGAGACCCGTGGTGCTCACATTTGGTCACCGATCCTGGACCTCTGGATGACAGGAGACTTGAGAAGACGTGATGAACGCGATGTTGTGGAGTATTGACCTGGAAATCGACGCATAAGAGGACAAGATGGGAGTAGGGTAAGATGTATTAGAGCAGGATCGTGTACGGTGTAATGGTGGTAAGGATGTGGCGATGTTAATGTGGTGTATACAGAACAGATGATGCGTGCTGAGACTAGTGAGTTTTTCGTCGTCCACCTTGTTGGAACACTGGCTTGGTGTGTACGTATCTCCACATATGGCAAAGAAAATTGAAAGAAATGCTACTCTTGTTGAGGTTGAGGTGAAGAAAATACATGACATTTCTGTCGTAATTGATAAGAAAGAGACCGTTTCTGGGCGGAGTTCGAATTTAGCCGAGCACGACGGTACCCCCCGCCCTGGGTACCAGGCTTTACTCGTCAGCACAGAACGACTTATCTTCTGTGCGAGTAAAGACGGCTTGCCAGGCTAAGATTCGACGCCCAAAATTGACATGGTCACATGACGACGGTTAAACCCTAACCTGACCTGATGACCATTTTCATGCAGGCGAGAGTACAGGTTCTGGAACGGGAAGGGACCTTCTGTGAATGCGAGGAATCGGATCTCGATATACTAACCCAACCATTGTCCTGTGCTTGATCTTGAAGAATGCAAATGAACTCTCCTTCTCTGAACATTCATTTCTCGGTTCCAAGATACTTGCTACATGAGACTAACTTCCGTCGTCTCTTCTCCTTCTACATCCTCATCCTCTCCATCTTCGTCGACTGTCTGCTTATAACTCGATTCTAGAGCTGGTAAATAATAGTTCATCTTCCACATTGTTCCAATTGACATGTTCGCATGGTCGAAAGCGAAAGCAACAACGCCGTTGAAGGACCTCAACCACGAATCGTCTTTTCCTTGATCGGACTTGTACTGTGGAGTTTTGGGGTAACGAGCAGAGAAGTGGGTGAGAAGTAGGTTCCGTGCGTTCATCCTAGAATTGCCATTGGATACAGTTCAACATGATGTTGGATCAACGTACCTTTTACCGATTTCCAGTGCTTGCCCTAGGGTACTATGTGCTTTTTTGAGGGCTAGTTCCTCTTGGTTATCCGCCATAGTCGCTTCATGAATGAGGAGCGTAGCGCCTTGGGATGCGTAGACGAGCGAGTCTGCCGGCATGGTATCACCCGAGAAACTATCATAGGCACGTCAAGACAGGTATTGTCAGCAGGTGAGTACACCTACGAAATGCTCCAACCATCGTTGTGTTTGAGTACGCAACCATAGCATCGTGTTCTGTGACGCACATCGACTGTGGCGAAGCTCTTGAGACCTAACTTGTGACATAGCTGTCGAGCGTTCTCCTTCGAACTAGGGGAGCAAATTTAGTGGAAACGGTTGGTTCTGTAGTCAAGAACCTACAGGTTGATGTCCAGCCATGGTTCTTCGCCACCCACAGACCACATGCCGGATGTTGGATAGGCATCTCGCTGCTTCCAATGAATAGCATCGCTCAGGATTGTGACGACTCCATTAGAAGGATCGCTATTGACTCCAATGTCTATGAGGTCTGACAGTTCCCTCAGGTACAAATGCACGGTACGGATGGCTACTAGATATAGCGGTTCGGTTGGCTGAGGGATGAGCTAATAAGATCCAAAGGTAAGCATACGCGTGGACCCGAGATGACGAAAAAGCACCTCTTTTCGCTTCATTAATACCTGTGCGAGCCCCATGTGATGATCAGCATGTATATGACTGATGTATATACATCGAAGATCCCTTAGAACGCGCCAGATATTTGTTTCGCTATTCTCGTCTGTACCGAAATGACGAGCAAGTTGCCCCCAAGTACCCTCTCCACAATCCAAAAGTACATTTCCGTAGCCGGGGATCATGATCAGTGTACTTGAAACTGACGAAAAGTTAGTGGCAATCGTTTCAGAGGAGGATATCCCCATACCATTCCTGTATTTGCTCGGGATTGCGCTCCCTGTACCCAACGTTATGACACGGACGTTGGCACCTGACTCGGTGTTTTGGTCGCCCTTTTCGTTCTGAACCTGAGTGACGCGCTTCTTCGCATCTTCGAATGCCTTTTGCGTCTCGGCCGAGTACTCCACACCGGTCGGAGATGCGACCACAGGATGAAATCGGTCGAGGCTTGCTGCCTCGGGATCATGGATGGGAGACCCTGCGGGACGCAGGGAAGTGTTCAAATTTGCGACCATGAGATGAACATTTCGAGGAAGATCCGTAACAGCTGAATGGTCGCTTGAGGTCAGACGTCATTTAAATAGAGGTATGTGCACGTACATGAAAGGTCTTTCTTGGGAGTCAAGTTGTAGTAGGGGACGCGAAAGATCTCAGAATCGAGTTGGGAAAGACGGAGCTGATTATACGCGGCACTAGTAAACGTGACAGGATCTGGACTATGTTCTCGAGAGGAAACGACATGCTGAAGATAGAGTAAGATATCTTGAATGATAGGCTCGACGTTGTGGACTTACGTTTGCATCGTCCCAAAAGCCTCTCATGAATTCCTTGTATCTGGGATCTTCAAGAACACCATCGCCAAGGATGTGGTAGACAGTACGGACAGTGTACTCTTTTAGGTGTTCCTCATCATTGGTTCTGAACTTTTTGTAGAAAGACGATTCGGTGAAAGGTCGTATCGCAGACGCGATGTGCGCCGGCGTTGGTATATCTAAGATTATCACCACCTGTTTTACTGACATTAGTGCTGCGAAAGGTGCTGGAAAACGAAACTCACACTAGGAGCTTCGCTTGGACCTAAGATATCCTCTGGCTTGACTGTCCTCTCAATCTGCTTTTTCTTTGGGTTACCGTCCTCATCGACACCATCATCAATTTCGACAGTGAAGGTTATGCTTTCACCCTGAGCGAGCTTGGACCGTTCGCGACCCTTGGGGACCCCAAGCTCGAGGGATTTGGCCACGTCGAATTTTCCGCGTATACGAGGCCCCGCAATGATGTATGCAGTATTGCATTGCGAAGATAAAAGTGGATTGGGAATTTCCTCCGTACTCGGTAAAGAGAATGAGGGCAATTGAGAATGAAATCCGGGGGGTATATTCGAACGCCGATATTCGTCTGACTGATAATTAACAGCTATTTCAGACAGGTGACCACTCTTTCACAAGATAAATTCGTACGTTGTTCCCTGGTTCCAGAGTCTCCTTGATCCCAGACTGTTTACCCTTCCTCTTCGATGACCGGCTTTTTTCAGCCTGAGGGCGCTTTGGAAACATAATATCCACCATTGCTCCACGCCAGGATTGAGCTATTTCGCCTTCTAGGGCACTGGGACTAAAATCTGGCCTCTTGATCATATTTTGCAGTGTTTCTCCCCGTGATGATTTCGCTTCAGTATGAGCCTTCTTTGCCGGCGGTCCTTGCGAAGCAGAGTCGGGATGTTTGCGCTTCAACGACCCAGTAGCATCTTGAGGGTCTGATAGACCATCCGGGATCGCTGTGGTATCGGTCGGATACACTGGGATACTGTATACGGAGATATTTTCATCCTTAAAGACGGGGTCAGGCGTCGACGACGAAGATGGGAGTTCAAAAGGTGTTTCACAGGGGATTACCGGAATAGAATCCCTTGCGACCAGTTAGCCAAAGGTCCAAAAAAATATGCATGCGACGTACCTATACACGTATGCTCGCATGGATGCCAAATAATGCTTCAGACCGGGTGGTCCAACGACATCCATTCTCGGGGGAGCCGCCTCAGCGAAGCTCATTATGAGTCCTGCGAGTTATGATTGCAGTTCGACGCGTATTCTGCCAGAGAATTCGCAACAAAACTCACCTGGCAACCCTCCAGCTCGTTGAGGCGACACCCCAGTGAAAAATAACCCTTTTGTTCGCCTCCATGTTTTCCTACTCTGCTTGAACGCTCGATTCGTATTTTCTCCTGCATTGAAGATATATTTCGCAGAGTCGAAGGTGAACAGTATGGATGGCTCCGTGTCGGAAGATACTGTCGACAAGACAGTGCCTGACCACTGCATGGCTCGACGTTCGCCCGGTTGGGGTGTTAGGGTGCTTGAAAACCGAGAACGAGACGTGGCAAAGACTGAGAGAGGATTGAAGAAACTACGGCATAGAGGTCGAGATATTGACCAGCTGAATATACTGGCCAGCTTGGAGTTTTTCTTTTGCTGGTGAGCTTCGAAAGAAGTTTCGCTGGTCGGACGGACTGTCCGAGCGGTGTTGCTCTATATGGTCACTTTGCCGAGTCTTCGCGTACTGTAGACGCCGGAGAGGCGCCGAACTGCGAGTCTTGCCCGAAAGTCGGTCAACGCAGAATTCTATCGTTCTGTGATATTATTGTATTTATTGCTAAGTAAAGTCCATGTTTCTATAGATAAGTCTGCTAGATTCCTTCGCTCCCAGCTCAAACGATATTGATCTGCACGTAATCATACTGTAAATTCGGTCCCAAGGAAGCCTTTCATGAAGAGTCAGTCCAAAGAGCGGGTAAAACGTAGGGAATCGCTTACCCCAACCAAATTGAAATGTGCGAGGTTGAGTTGCGCCGTACCCTTAGCTATTTTCTCCGGAATTTGTACTGTAAAGTTCTGATGAGGTGGGAGTCTTCCGGGTGGTGAAGCATATTGTGGGTTGTAGGGACCGCTGTATAGAATAGTGGCAGGACCAAAGCCATCTTCGGGGTCACGGCAGGCCGTCTCGCTTGAAGAGCAACTCTGGATAGCGAGGACGATGGCCACCTCGACGGCGCTAGATTGGAAGTTCTGAGGAATGAAGACATGAAAAGGAAGTCATGTTGAGAAACGAGATACTTATTACTCACTGGTCGGTCGACTTCAATCACCACGTTAGATCCAGCAGAAACGTCGGAGCCCATAGTGGGAATAGCGATATTAGCCTTTTGTGCAACGACGGAGGACAGGAAAAAGGCAACAGAGACAGCAGTGGCGAGGAACTTCATGATGAAAAAAAAATGTAGGGTTGGAAAACGAGTTTTTGAATCCGAGTTAATGAAATGCCTGATTGCACTAGCGGCCTTTATAGTCTTCGGGAAATGCGCAATGAAACGTTGTACAACGCCCGGGATGGCGAACTTTGGCCGGCGGCATCGACTTGGATCGAGTATGAGCGACGGCGTAAACAGGAGTTGTTAGAAGTCGCACTGCTAGGCTCCACACCTTCGTAGGCTTCCGGAGTATGGGCTCCGTTTGCGAAAAAAGAAACGACATTGCTATGACGCTGAGCATAACTGAAATGGCTATAGAAAAGTACATAAGATTTTGAGCAACAGTGAGGGGGGGTATACGCACCCCGTTGTAAACAAGACCTCCTCTGCTGTAGACACAGTCGGCTCAGTCAGGGCAACCGCAAGAACTTCAAGCTTTAGGGCACCAAGATCATTCCCACAAGGCAACCTTGAGACGGCGAAGTCCTGAGCCGTTATTCTCTTTTGATTCTCTTTCACAACGAGGTATTCGGAAGAGGGATGCCTATGACTGGACCAAAGGTGCAAGACGTATTTTGATAGATTTTATTCATATTCGTCCTACATCAAGTTAATGAAATACCTGCAGGAATTAAGGCTACGTTTGCATCTCGAATGGGCAATGCGCACCATATTGACTGAGGCAGAGTCCCGTACCGCCCCACTCTGCATCCTCTGCTGACCCGCCAATCTACATCTTCTGATATCCAGGGGGTTCGATCAGGCGAAACAAAGCATTTGAGGCTAGAGCTGAGATCTGAGAATTGACATGGTGGTAGTTGAAAGCAAAGAGTTGGCATATGTCGTGCACGGACCATCAATTTCTTCTTGTTACCCTCATCACGTCGCCTCGTCTTAGAACGTTGTTCAATGACAATGATCGATGGTGCCCAGTAACAATCTATGTTCGCTCGTGCATCGCCCTTCAAGATAAATTAAACAAAGAATCTGATGATCCTTCTTACAATCGAGTCGAATGCTGGACTTGGTGCCGCAGTCATATGTATAAAGGTCGTCAATATCAGAGCAAGAGTCTGTACCAAGATGCGGGGGAAGAAAGAGGTGTGTCTTTCCCTGCTCTTAGTCCGCTAGTCCTTCTCTATTTCTGACCGTCCTGCAAGGTTTTTAGGATCGTTCTGTTGAACTCCAACATATTCTGCACCCCGTTTTCAGAGCATAGCTCTAGGCTCAAGCCATCTTTTCTCCCTATCCGTACGTCAGCCGCGTTGTATGAGTATCTACCAACCCAACATTACACAGAAGGCCCGAATAGACGTCCGATGCTGATTATTGGCTGCGAACAGGGCGTGTGGTGGGGCTTCCGCGACGACGCTAAATGTGAGTTACCATTGGCAGTTCGTTCAAAGTGCTAGGACCGCTTTACTGAAGCTGCAGGTAGCAATGTGTCAGGTTCTTCACTTGGACAATGTCACACATTGCGAGGTCTTGCTCGAACTCGGATTGCTACTGGTATTGGCTCACAAAGCATGTAATATCATTTCTTGAGGTTTGACATTCAACTTGACGCTACCTACAGGCTCTGTATGCTTTTCGGATGGATGAATTACGACCAGTGTCATCAAAGGACTCAGACAACGTTTCAAACCGCGCTCACAAGATTAGCGGCAACAAAGACGTCCATCTATTCCGAGCTGGCAAATCAAATGACCGTATATTGGTCATTACTGTACAAGAGAAATGGGCAAGTCAAAACCCTTGATTCTGGACATCTGAAATCTAAGTCGAGTCAAGGTAGACAGACAGCATCTTCCGGGTCTTGGAGCCTCGGCAAGAGAAAAACTGCGACAAATGTGGCTCTACGAGGGTTACTATCACGTTCAAGCAAAATAAAGCAAGCATTTTATTCCGCTTGAACCATCTTCTTTCACTCATCTATAAATCAGAGTTTCTTCATTGCTTCGCCTACTTACGACATTGCTTTCATGAAGACAGGAGTGGCCATACTAAACCACAACGGCTTCGAGCTGCTACAGCTTGACACGTTCGTTCTTTCGTACAACATTTGGATCCCACTCTCAATAACTAATTGACAGGCTCAAATCTCAAACAATTCCTCCAGACACGAGAGGTACAGACAATCCCAACGAAGGCTTCCTCAGGCGATTCTTTAGTAGTCATTCGTCAAGGGCTCAACTAGCGGAAAGGCCGTTGGCTATCTTTGCGACCGGCATTGACGACCAATACATTCTATGCTTTGATAGTAAGTGCTTTGATGGGTATATTCATACTTCGGTTTACTACAATCCTGGATAGGGTTCGGCCTCTACGTTGATAGACATGGCCATCCACTTCCGGAACGGAAAATCGAGTGGGAAGTCACTGCAGAACGCGCTACGCATGTGTCGTCCTATATCCTCTTGTTCAGCGGACATTGTATTGAGGTCAGGGATCTACAAAGTGGAGACATGGTACAGCAGATTGAAAGGGATAACATGTGGTGTCTACAGCGTGGAATCAACACCTGGGTACGACAATCAAGTGTCTTGACGGTAGCCGGTGTGCCAGATGGAGGTCAGATTAGGTATGAGGTCCATGATCTGCGCCCAGTGTGTAGTTCTTGAAGTGTTTCGCAACACGTCAAACAGCACTGTCTCGAGCCTGTACAATACCATGAGACCGACCGAACTGTAATGATCTCGCTACTCAAGCGCTCGACCATCAAGTATGGTTCGACGCCGGCCGAACCATTGGTTTACAACACTGACATCTGAACGGCATGTAAGTCTAACTCCACTGTATTTGTACACTATCGAACGCTGTGGTACCTCCGGACGACCGGGGTAACTCGGACTACAGCCTGAGAGTGTTGTCTATCACCAGACAGAATTGGGTCGACAATCTTGGGAACAGACAGAAGCCAAGTTGCAACACAATTGTACAGGCACAAAGAGTGTCCGCAATGTCATTTCATGCGCTCAGATCTAGCAATGATTCCATACCAGGCATTCCCATTATAGATATGTCGGGGATACATTGTACGCGCTAGTTGTTCCGGGAACGATGGTGATATGCCGAGAACAAGAACAAGTTCACATCGTCACCATGTTGGGTGCATCGAAAAAACCGATAGACAATTGCAAGAGGCGAACAGCATTTGGACAAGCAGCTAGGCGAGAGCAGATCGATCGAGACGGCGAGCAGCACGTAGCTAGAAGTGAGTGAAGGATCAGAAGCAGACTCTTCCCAGTTACGCCAGAGTCTATTGTGAAGAAGCCAATCATTAATACAACGACACCAAGTAAAAGGCATGGATGGAATACAAGGTCAAAGAACAATACCGCCAGTCGCCGCCGATGCAATGTTTCCCATGTACAAATATTTGTACACCTGCCTTATTGTGCACCACCACAAGGTCCTCTTTTGTTCGCCGAAAACATAAAATCCACAGGAATTCTGCAGGGATGGGCCAGTTCGAGCCAGTCTCAGCAGCATTTGTGACGAAAGCTAGCCGTCTATCAGTATATTTTACCTCCTTCCCTAATAATCATGCCTCACCCGGTTGCACCAGTTCACGTTATTCTTCCTCTTCCTCTCACTCCCTCGAACGACGTTCACGACCCAAGACCGATTGCTAGGCGCAGGCGCTCTTCTACATTCACGACGATCACGAACTGGGCTCTGGGAGTCCAGCCAGGTTCACCGGGACCTGTATCGCCAGTACACAGTCGAGCACGTTCTGGCTCGAACACATTGGGTCACCTTATCTCTACACCGTCGACCGCACGCAGGACGCCTTCAACAGCGAAGGATTTTCCGTCCGAGGTGGATTTGACGAATTGGGGATACACCTCCGTCTTCGTACATCTTCCTCGCACTCCAGAGACACCGGCACGGTTCTGTGCTCCAGGACGAGTGCCTGAAACTCCTGCTGTGAAGGGCGACAAGGGTCTGAAGAGGTTCAAGAGCATGGGGATGCTCAAACCCCTCCGTTCACGGACGTGTTCCAAATCCATCGTCGACTCTGGCGAAGCATCCACTTCCACTCGTCCCCGACCTCGTTCACGATCACGATCGCGTTCGGGATCCATCTCACCCACGAAGCCATCCGCAAAGCGACCTGGACATGCCAAGTCCAAGTCTTTTTCTGCCTCTACCTCCAAAGCCAAGACGAAAACACATCCTCCTCTTCCACCAGCCCTTCAGAATGAGCTGCTCCTCATGCAGTTTGCTGATGGAGGCTCACTCGAGTCAAATGCACAGAAGCTGATGGAACAGCGTGCTAAAGTCAATGCCGGTAACGCGGTAGATGGTGTCTACAAGGACGAGAACGGGGTGATGTGGCTCGATGAAGATGAGCGTGTGGAATACGAGGCGCTCTTACCAGCCACAACCACGGCTCCGTCATCTCCGTGGGTGGAATTCAACGGTGCGAAACCAGAGTCACCTACCATGGGTGTCGATGAAGATCCAGTTCGCCGAGGTTCAGTTGCCAGTATGACACCTACGGAACGAGAACTGGAAGGTGCTGCATCTATTGTGCGTCCTGCTTCGCCTTCAGGGTATGTTGGGGTTGGTTTGCCATCTGTCAGACCGACGCCGACCTCGGACAGGAGCGAGAGAAGGAGACGCCGGCGACCGGCTCCGCTCAAGCTTCATTCGGATAACACTGTGCCCACACTTTCTTCGCAAGGGTTCGATGATTCATTTGAACCCACGTCTGCTGAAGCTGCTGCTTTGGCCGCTGGGATGCACTCTCATGCACGCTCGAGGCCAGTGGCTAGGCGAGGTGTTGCCAAGGTTGGCAGTGCACCTGCTGATGTTATGGAGTTCGAGGTGATAGAGAAGAAGACACAGAAGAAGAGTCTTGCGAAGAGAGCAAAGGCCCTGTTTGGAATGGATTGAACGCGGCTTCACAAACTACACTGTCATTTTTCGGAACATGTTCCCATGCTTATGCTTTCGTCTGCTCGAAATGAACCCCCTACTGTATAGCTGTTTTACTATTCTTATGCTGCTGTCATGCTTTGTATTCACGCACTGTATCCCTTTTTGTTCTATCAACTTCACATATACCCTCCTGCAATGCTTCTGTATTCTTATCTTGAATGTATCCTAAGTAGACACCTATCTAATGGTCAGCTCATTCCCGAGGAAGACTCAGGAAGACCCCTAGACCGTGAGACGGAAATTGCCGAATCAAATTTTTGACTCGAACATTCCTTAGATCTCAGCGACAATGTCAGTATGACTTTTCCTCACATTATACCTCCACACGAGAAGGTTCTTATAGAATAAGGAAGGCTTATCTGAGTGCGTCTTTTTAACCTTTTTTTGGTAGATGTAGGACTGATTTGCTTGATATGGTCCCGCAATTCCCTCAGGTCCTATTCTCATGCAACGAACTCAATACCTAGTCATGTGCACTAAGTTTCGAAGGAATATAATAAAAAAACACCATTCATGATTTGTTCGAACACCCAAAGCCCACTTCGGCTTTCCAACCATGTCAGACACGAAAGCAAGCCTGGACCTCAACGAAAGAGACCTTCAGACCGCGATTGACCCAATTGCAGAGAAACAACTCTTAAAAAAGCTAGATTGGCGATTCATTCCATTATTCACCCTTATCTGTGCGTGATTTTACTCTAGATGGACAAACTTACTGACCTACTCTCGCAGACTGTACAAATTTCATCGACAGGTGTTTTGAGTACTCTCGTAGTTGATCCTCGGTGCTGACCTGGACTTGACAGGACCGCAATTGGTGTGTTTTCAAGCTTCGATTACTATTAATACACCCTTCTGATTCTGAACCTCCGTGAAGGCAATGCAAAGATCGCTGGGATTGAAAAAGATCTCAACATGGCAGGCTTTGACTATAACATCGCACTCACGGTGTTTTACGTTTCTGTAAGCTTCGCATACATGGTTCATATCCCGTGTTGTATTGATAGGTTTCGTAGTACATTGCGGCTGAAGTACCCTCAAACTTGGCACTGAAGCATTTTGGGCCTGTATGGCTCGCGGCAATGGTCATAGTCTTCGGGGTAGTTGCAATCGGGACCGCTTTCGTGACTTCTTACGGCGGTCTTATTGCGACGAGGGTTTTTCTAGGTGCGGCAGAGGGAGGAACGTTGGTAAGCCTATGTTCAAACCCGATTCTACCCAGGTCGTGTTCTTCATTTTCATTAGTCAGGCTTTGTATACCTACTCTCTGGAGTGAGTCTAGCTGATACTACGCGTATAAAATCGACTCATGACCAAGACAGTATTATCGTCGGACAGAACTCGTCTTCCGTGTCGGATTCATGGGTGTGTCGACGTCATTAGCAGGCGCTTGTGAGTTCCAGTGTCATGTACATATCCCAATGCTAATGTATTATAGTCGGCGGCCTACTGGCGTCAGGGCTGCTCAGCGTTGGAGATATAGGTACTGTCACGTCGTGGAGGAAGATATTTCTTATCGGTCCGTCCGGCTTGTATTTCTCTCGGTATATACCAACTAACGTTAAGCAGAGGGTTGGTCCCGTCATCTACCATTGTGGTTGGCATGGTTCAAATAGTGTGCTAGGCATCGTTACTTGCGGCATTGGGCTCATTTTAGTCTTCATCCTGCCGAAGGACCCTCGAGAAACGCGTATGTTCAACGAAGAGGAAAGGGCTCTCGCTCTGGCCCGCATTGATGCCGACCAAACAGTCGAAACCAAGGGTGTAAAAGAGAAAACAACAATGAAACTTGTACTGAGATCATTTAGCTTCACGGTGCGTATACTTCCTTTTTACTTGCGGACGACCTTAACTGAGACGCGTGAGATAGACTACAATCTGTTCCATCATGTACATGCGTAAGTTTCGATCTTGCATCTCGTTCGTCTGTTTTTCTATTCATAGCTTCTAGTCATCAATATATCATTCCAAGGCCTGAGTCTATTCATGCCTACAGTAGTAGCGACACGTATGTGTTAGCTCCTTAGACTACCTTGTCACCATGCTTACCCAATTCGTCTTCAGTTGGCCACTACAGTGGGTTTGATGGCAATCCGCCTCTTGCGATCCACTCATCCTGGTTCTTGTAGCCGTAGTTGAATCTCAACTCCGTACAGTGCCGCCATACCTTATTGGCGGCGTTTGGGCCGTCGTCGGCTCTTATTGCAGCTTACGATTGAAACGGCGCGCGCCCTTTGTGTTCTTCTCCAGCTTGCTCATGGTCGCTGGATACGCGATTGCAGTTGGGAGTACGAACCCCAAGGCAAGGTGAGCTCGAACCGTGCTGAAGTTTAGGCTGCTCCATTCTGTGAATCAACCCAGATACGCGGCCTGTTTCCTGTCTATTGCAGGAGGTAGTAACTCGGGTCCAATGGTACTTGTATGGGGCACAGCAAACGCTGCGCCGGATACAGTCAAAGCTGTTGCCACTGCTCTCATTCCAGGCATGTTGTCTACTGAACCTATTCAGCGATTCTTTATTCTGACCGTATTTTTCAGGTATCGGGACTTTCGGAGCTGTCATTGCGTAAGTTCCTTGCGCTAGTTGTGATCGTACAATCACGCTCAAGAACTCTCATACTCAGCGTTTGGACATACCTTCCAAATGATGCTCCAAACTATCATAAAGGCAACTCACTCACTCTTGCTACGAGTAGCTTCACCTGCGTCCTGGCGATACTCTTAGTACTGTATATCCGGTCCGAAAATGCACGGCGAGACCGCGGTGAACGACACCATCGTCTAGAGGGAAAGAGCTTAAAGGAGGTCGAGGAGCTAGGATATCTGCATCCCGATTTTAGGTATCAAGTCTGAACCCCTTGTAATCGACTTGTAATTCAATGACAATGTATCTGAGCGTTTTTATGTGATCCCCAGGGCAAGCAACAGGAAGTTCTCCAAAAGAAGTTGCATGACAAATGAAAACAAAGAATAGCATGCCATCAGTGGATGATACTTACGACTGTAGCTAATGTCTCACGTCAGGGTAAATTTCGGACGCAGGCGATTTCCCTCTAAGCACCAAGGCATATCAGGTCCTAAAATGCCCAGCAATTGCTGCTTGAAGTATAATACCTCGGATGCACTGAACCTAATATGTCCGTTCTTCCCATCTCCCGCCACTGCGACCGGGAACGTGAATGCTTTCAACAAGGGTGTAGATTTCTGCAGTGTGAAATCGCAAGCTCGATAGTCAAACGCGCGATTTTGCGTAGTAATTGACGATAACCTGGGGTGAGGGTATCGGAACGAAAGCGCCGGGATTAACAAGTCCTTTCTGACGAATAGGGTGAGATCTCGGAGTAAAGGTGCCTTCTTGGGTAAGTCGAATGTTTGGGAAATCGTCGACGCTGATGAAGCATGAGGCTGGCGCGACGAGCTCTGAGTTCGAATGACTCACCCAATCGATAGACCTGGGACACAGGAGTACACATCTCGCATGTGAGCTCTAAGCTTTGAAGCTGCCGTCCGGTATACTCGAGCATAAACCCAATTTCTTGGAGCCGACTTATGCGATCTTCTATGTTGTCATAAACCAGACGGAGGTCGATGAATGCCAATGAACGAAGACGAGGGAAGGTGATACGCCCGTAAAGGGAACCGAAAAACGATGCATGATCGACCGTGAGGGTGTGTAATTCTAGGCTAAGGGTCTGAGGGATCAAATTTATCTCGTTGAGGACTACCTGCGCGCAAGCCAAGGACTCCAGCCGAGGGAATGAGCTGAGGAACCCTGAGAACTGGTCGTAAGAAGTAAAGGCGAGCCCTTGCAGGCGTAGAGATGTGACTGCTGAGAAATTGTGGCTAATGATTGATGATGCATGATCAAGATTCCTGTAGGAGGCTCCTGAGGGTAATCGATGTCCGATAGTGATTGTATTGACGGTGCCAGAACCGCCAACACCGTTGGATGCGAACCATTCAAAGAACCTCTTGACGATATCATCGCTCGCATCTGTGTAGTTGAGGTGTTTTATCTTTGCCAGATGCAACGTACATAGGCGGGAATGACAGAGAGCTTGGAGATCGTCGAAGCGTTTCTCGGTTAACGGTATAGTGAAGGAATGAGAGCGGAAAAAATGTTGCCTCGCCGCCGGTAGCCATGTCCGCGAGATGAGTGAACATGCGTTGATATTTCGTTGACGATCCGAGGTAGAGCATGATTCTGGGCCGCGAACGACGTGTTCAACTATTTTGTCGACGATCTCGAATGGTAGCCTTGGGGATGGTACGAACAAGGTCGGTAGGAGCGATCTCCATACCCTTTTGGCCAGCGTTCCTATCATAGACGTATGTCTTTTTGGTTGCTCCTTGACAGTTTGGAGGATATCATCGCGGAGGGATAGCAGAATTACAGAAAAGAGAGTGATGAAAACGAAGTTAAATGTGCCTGAAACAGCGAGGAAGGCGTTCCAAAACCCGACGTCGTGGAAGGACTCAAGCTCGTGGTCACGGTGTAGCACGATAGTTAGGGCTGCAACAATGGGTGTGAGAATAGCTTTTCGAAGAGACTCAAGGGCACATACCTAGGTTAATGAACTGAGCCATGGCTAGTGCTCCCAGCACAATAATAAACAGCTCATAGTCGTATAGAACGAGAAGCCAATAAAGTGACAATAAGTCCAGTATCCATCTAATAATGGACTTCAGTGCGCTACATTTATATATTGTCAGCGTGTTTCATTTTTTGCAGACCATTTGAGGAGAGCGTACCTAGCAACGGACATCTTCCACCTCATCGAAATTGGGACTCGGCGAAAGAATCAGTTTATATAAACCACAGACAGTCGCACAGGAGCCGAGACCTGGGTGATTCAGACTTGTATGATTCAAAATCAGGAAAATCAGGAGTCCACTGCGTCACTGCAAGAAATCACTGAAAGAGAACCGATGTATATGGCTCTTATACATACCATATGGATTGAAAGTGAATCTTGGGTGGACCCAAATCCCACTACCAGTATTCATGTATCATGCATCATGGCTCAACTGGACTGCCGGGACACGATGCATGTGGATGAGCGTGTTGGGAAGATTAGGCGCCCATGGCCCGAAAATTCCCTGCAGCTTCCTTCCTCCCACGGATCCTTACAACAGTACTGAGTACTTCAAGTTACCTTCAAGCTTCAAGTATCATGTGCCATCATACCTGGGAGATGAATGCAGGAGCAATTCAAGAGCATCAAACGGTTATCTTAGCTGTGGATAGGTGGATGGGGAGGAATGGCTGGGCCCTCCAAGCGACTCGTGTGTTTCTCAACCTCTTTTCAGTCATTTTTTGAGTTAACAGAGAAAGCACTCGATCACAGTGCCATAGAATACCACGAGAACCTCGAATCCAGCAAGGCCAGCAGGGAGTCTCAGTCCTCGGTGCACATACTATCTCTCAACAAGGCTCTGGATCCCATCCTTCTACGGTACATATTGTAGGCCAGCGAACCCGAAAATCAGGTCGCGTACGTGACTGCGATACCCCACAACACAAAGCTATTATAACCCTGCCTACGAGTAAGATTCTTTGGAGCCAGCTTATACCCGGATTTCGTCTTCATACATTTAGTGCTGAATGGGTGTGAAGAGGTCGCTATTGGTTGTCAAATGGAACTTATGCGTAATGTATGGGTCTAGAGTTGGACTAGTGGAGAACGCAGCGTAACATAAGTATCGAAGATGCACCGCGGCTTTCCTCTTTACCAATACCATCATCATCCTGATGCCCAGCTTTGTCCATCTCATATCTCATCGATGTCGGTCAAACGCCTCTTCCGGACAATAAATACCTTTCGGAATGTATACCGGCTTGCACCACGGTTCTCCCCAGAGTTCCTTCCAAGTGAAGAGAGATCCACTTCCATTCCCGACCTGGGGCCGGCAAGGCATCATGAACGGTTGAGCTTTCCGGTGTGCCCGTTTTCACGAGTCTTTCCGATAGAAGTTGACTTATACCCGCGGTCGAAGAATGGGCAGGTACGGAATATTTGCTTCCCGTATTCTAGGGTTACGACAGATGATGCACGAATAGAATACAGAACACTATTCCGAACCCAAAAATATCTAGACCAAGACACGAATATCCGGGTAACCATTCAAGCACACTCACCTGGACCTACTTACGGACAGGAACGGCTCCAATAGCTATTATGAACTGGCAGTTGGGGAGTGGTATAAAAGGCCTTCGGTGAGGGTTGTCCAGCATCACAACACAACTCATTTACACCTTCTTCTCTTCTCATCAGCTCCAAAGCAAATCACCTAGAACATCATGAAGGTCCTCGCCATCCTTTACAACGGATTCAAGGCTGCTCAGCAAGAGCCTCGTCTGTTGGGTACTGTGGAAAACAAGGTACCTTGCCTGCCCCGTATGTGGGGATACACGCTGAGATCGTATCCATCGAAGCTTGGCTTGTCTGAATGGCTGAAAGCCCGGGGTCACGAATATATTGGTACGTGTCTAGCCCACTACTCATACTCGTTGCTAATCGGCGTTCAGTATGTTTGGTATACCGATTCAGGTGATCGAGGTATCTCATGGTTGTCCAATGTCCATAGGTCTCCAGCAGCAAAGAGGGCTCAGACAGCGACTTCCACAAACACATCGAAGATGTATGTCCTGAGTACAATGGATCGATATACCAGTCTGATCTTATCTACTACTACAGGCCGAGGTCTTGATCACGACACCCTTCCACCCTGGCTATCTCACTCGGGACATGATCCAAAAGGTCCGTGTTTCTGAATAGCATTCAAGTTTTCCCTGACTCGCGACTGCTCTATAGGCCAAGAACCTGAAAGTCTGTATCACCGCCGGTGTCGGTTCCGACCACATTGACCTCGATGCCGCCGTTGACCACAACATCCAAGTCCTCGAAGTCTCCGGCTCAAACGTCACCTCCGTCGCAGAACACGCTGTCATGAGCATGTTGCTCTTGGTGCGCAACTTTGTACCTGCTCATGAGGTGAGACGTTCCCCTCCGCTTCTTTATGATCACCTCCCAATTTGATATCCTTAGATGATCCAACGTGGTGAATGGCAAGTCTCCGACATTGCTCGCCAAGCATACGATTTGGAAGGAAAGGTCGTCGGTACCATCGGAGCTGGACGAATTGGCCGTCGTATTCTTGAGCGATTAGTACCTTTCGGCACAAAGGAGCACCTCTACTTCGACTATGCCGCTTTGCCCTCTGCTACTGAGCAGCAGCTCAAGGCCCGCCGAGTAGAAAACCTCGAGGTCTGTTGTTTTCAAGCGATCACACAGATTTTGGCGCTGATTAGTGACGTACTACTCAGGAATTCGTCTCTCAATGTGATGTTGTCAACGTCAGCGCACCTCTTCATGAAGGCACTAAAGGTTTGATCAACGACAAGCTCTTGTCCAAGTTCAAGCCCGGTGCATGGATCGTCAACACTGCTCGTGGTGCTATCTGTGACAAGGATGCTATTGCCCGTGCACTTGCAAGTGGTCAGATTTCGGGTTATGCTGGTGCGTCTAAATACTTTCAATCTCGCGTTCGTATTCTCATCGGCTCATAATTCAATAGGTGATGTATGGAACGTCCAGCCCGCACCCAAGGACCACCCTTGGCGCACCATGAAAAACCCTCTTGGTGGTGGCAACGGAATGGTTCCTCACTACTCGGGTACCACTCTCGACGCCCAAGCCCGGTACGCTGCTGGTACCAAGACCATTTTGGAGAACTACCTCGACGGTAAGCCACAAGAACCTCAAAATGTCATCGTTGGACTCGGTATGTAAATCCTCTCGATATATTGGGACCAGTTATTGAACGCTTCGATCATCAGGCAAGTACGAGTCGAAGGCCTATGGACAACGATGAGCACCGGAAATCTGGGTATAGACACGCGTCATTATGGACATGATTGTATCTTCTACACTGTATAGTATCCATGATTCCAAAATCTTTCAAATCAAATGTTACATTCAGCAAGTTTGCTGTCGTTAGTTGAGAGAGCGATCTTTGAGCGACTCAGGTGAACGGTCTTTATGTAGAGAGAAGTAGAATTTATTCGAAGATCCTGTACAATGTTAGATGCTTTTTTACACAATTGTTCTTTACTATATCGTTGGTAATACATTTATAGGTATGATAACAAACACGTATGGTGCTCGAGATTCGTGCATTATGCACTTGACATGTATAGAATGTGATAGACTGCAGTCATCTACCAAGCACTGGAGTTGGTCTGTACGACCGCCAGCTGCATCCCTGGTGGACCCACAGCGCGTATCTGCTCGGCAAGATCCTTAGGAAGTCCGAAATCCTTCCACCTACAGCTGAACTCTACTCGGAGCGACTTGAGTGGGAGCACAATACCACAAGGAAGCTCACTACGCCTAGAACGGGTCTTTACCATTCTAAGGAGCATCTCCGTGACCTTCCCCATGGTTTGGATAACGTCTTGTTTTGACACCGACGAGAAATGTGCCACCCGGATTTTGAGCTGGAGACGCTGGAGTTTACGAAAGGGTGTGAAGTACTGTTTGGGATCTGCATTAGCGTGCCTCGCAAACGTCAGAAGAGCAAGTAATATCTCGGCCCTCTGATGTCCCGTATTGAAGGTCAAGCTTTGCACGTCTTCGGCAGCTTCAAAGAACGGCACCAATTCGCTGGGTCGGGGTATCCATGTTTCGGAAGTAGTAAGGGATATGCCTTTCAAACCACTCGTGGGAAGACCACTGATGAATTGAGCAAAGGAAGTGCGTCCCCATTCATTGTAAAAGTCTGCATGGATGCATTCCAGTGCGGGTAGAGAAAACACTCTGGACATGTGACCACAATCCACGCTAAACTTTCGCAACAAGGGGAGTTGAACGGTATCTGTCAAACCGGCTTCCTGCGGCGACTCCCATTGTCGGGTATGCAGAGTGAGGTCGACGAGTTTGGGGAGTTGGGTGAGTGAAGGCATTTCTAGCCAGGGTAAACAAATGGTGAGTTTTGTGAGACGCGAAAAGTCGAATTTCGTGAGGAAGCCTTGGTGGAGCTGGGCACGATCACCGAGGTGTAAGGCGAGTAGCGGTGCTTCCAGAAATGCATCGCAGTCGAATGATTTTAGGGCCAGGTCCACTTCCTCCAGAAGAGGCGTGTTCCCTTTGACTGGTTTCAACAAGTCTGGCCAATCGTGTGCTAGATCCAACTCCGAGGACCCACCAGGAGAAAGTAGATCTTGGAGAGTGAAGCTTTTCCATCGACGACACTCTTTAACCAATAACTTGACTGTCTCTATGAAGACTGCCTTATTTGTTTGGTCCGAATCGTCGGTGTCATATAAATCATCAGTGAATCCATCGGCATCGCGCGTAATGACCTTGATGGATAAAGGAAAGTTCCTTGACCGCGGGAGACAGTCGGATAAAATGGACGGGGAATGCTTATGAATGTGCGGCAGGGAAATGGTGAGTTTGGTCCATTGCGTTGGCATTGCCTGGGAGATGAGAGACCGCCACTTTGCGCAGACGTGGCTTAATGTCCAAAGAGAGTCGGGGATATCGAACAAGATTCCCGTTCTACCAAAGAAACGACGAGGGGCAGGGGGAATGGTTATCGAGAACTTGAGGACTTCGGTGATGATTTCCGCGGGTAGGCGACGAAAGGGAGAAATGGTGGCTTTGTGATCGTCGATATAGTGCTGCGCATTGTCTCGCATACGGTTTAGGCGTGCCAACTCGACCTCTGCCTTGAAGATTTCGCGATCCAGACGGTGACGGTATGCGTTGGCGACAGTTATGGATTTATTGATGTCCTCGACTTCATGTTCTTCGGGATAGTTGTATACTTTTTCCCTTAGGAATCTATTGACTGTTGGAGTATAGGACGGTAGTTCCATATTCTCCGATTCATTCAATATGTTTCCTTTGTGCTCGTCGTATTCGTCTAGGCGTTCCATCAATTTTGCGATGACATTATCTATCAGGTGCGCTGGGATGCTTGATCGCCTTAGAGAACCCAAGTCAATAGAAATGCAATGACAGTGAAAATGAAAGAAGTACCTTCTTCGAATACGAGGTTCTGCCATGGTGGTGGTGGTCCGTGGTCAACAGACAGGCCTGAACGTGACTCGACCGGCCCAGTCATTGTGCAATGTCGCGACCAACTTGGCATTTCTTTCTTTCTCGCTTTATGTCCTAATAGCATCCTTTTGTCACTCTAGCATGCCACCAAAAAACATGAAAGAGAAGCCTTTGAAAGGTCTTTGTCGGGTTATCGGGCAGTGTCATTGGTGCCAAAAGTACCCTCGAGATGTAGGAAGAGAGAAACCCTTTCCGACATGCAGTCGGTGTAAAGAGGTGCGTGTATCGCTTGTATTGTCGCATGCATCGTTATTAATGATTGACAGACACTTCTCAGGTAGTTTACTGTGTATGTTACACTACAAGAAACATTCCAGCCCATGCTAAAACAATACTTAGGGCATGGAATGTCAAAAAGCCTACTGGCAGTTACACAAATATGCCTGTTTGCCTGTCGCGACCCGAAAAGAACAGTTCAAGCTCAACCCAGTGAAGACAAATAACACAACTCGTTTCACTTCTTGGTAGACTGTGCACATGAATCGCCTTCCGACAAAAACTGATGGTACATCGGTACAGGTTTGCAAGCTCCAACAAGCTCGAAATCTTCCGTCAAGCCGTTATGCAAGCTACGGACATCGTTAACCATCCAGAGCGCGTTAATACAACTTTTTTCCGCTTCGAGTGCGTGTTACATCCCGACCACGAGAATCGTGCTTCCGTGGACAAGTATCTTCTCAAATCTGCAATAATGAGGCCACTGGAAGAAGGGATGCTGCCGGGTGTCATGGGAGATATGAACTTTCCGCAATATCTCAAAGTCCAAGATGACCTCGTCAAGTCCAGAGGTCAAATAGGCGTTATTGCTGTTCTCATGCAGGATGTGACAGATCCTAATGACATCACGAATCAGTGGTGGCCTCTGGCCATACCTTACTCAACGAAGGTTGCCCAAGAGATGTTGGAGGATGCGAAGTGGGGAAATGTTTGGTGGGTGAGTGTGTTCATCAGATTTGCTATCAGCCAACTCAAAGGCGCATGACTGATGGCATTCTTCAGGTCTCTCGTTTACGTGACACGCTTGAGTGTCCAGAAAGCTCCTATTACTTCGTGGACGATGAAATAGCGACGCTTCCCGATCACCTATTGCGCGATACGCCAATGTCCGACTTCTTGGCGGTGGGACTCGAGAGGCTGATGAACGATCCAAACTGGAAGGAGAATGAGCCCCTTGGGCTGGAAACGGTACCCACTGGGAGACCCATTACCTTCGAAGGACAAGTTTACTTATGAACACCAGTGCTGTAAGTTAGCAGTATTGCGAAGAGTGTGTAGAGCTGACCGTCCCTTACTAATACAAGGTTCGGCCCTCAATGTGTACTCATTTCACACCGACTACATACCAGCATTATGTTCGCAATTAATGTACACAACTCATGCATGACATAGCCCCACGAGATTGATCAAAATATATGTTGAAGAGGTTCCTCACTTCGCCACAGTCCCTGATTTTCTCAATGCTCTCGCTTTTTCACGGAGCACCCTCCGCAAAAGGTTTCTGCTACTAGGGGTCTTGCACGCCTCCCGCCAGATATTTATAAGAGACTTTGTTCTGCGCGATGTACCATAAAATGTGAGTTAGTATACTAATAAAGCGAGTTCCCAGGTCTAGGGCCATTCCGTTACCTCTATCGATGTGACCAGGGCATGAGCCGTGCGAATAGTGATAAGCAGGCTGCCCAACGCCAGATAAGTATCGGAACGACGAAACCTCCTTCGGTAGAACTCGTGATCCCGAGGGACAGGAAGATTGCCGAGTAACGAGGCCTTCAGATTCCGGTATGCTTTATGGATGAGCTACTGGGAGTCGTACTGAGAATAATAATATTGGGCATTGTGAAGGGAACAGAGGCCTCAGTGTGCATGACAGTCACGGTGCCATGGAGAACAAGTTGAAGTGAAATGCCTGCCGGTGCTGCGACCACAATTTTCTCTTCTCCCGACCATCATCCGCCCACCAGCCTCAGCATCTTTTCTCGCCAGCCTCTTTGTTATAATCTTTAATGATGGAACACAAAACGTCGCATGAATATTTAAAACAAAAGGCTTAATCTTCCTAACCAAAAGACAACCCTCGCGTTTCGACGACCAGCAAAGATCACACCACGTCCATACTTCTGCACCATTATAGTAACTTCGATTTGGTGACCTGTAACTAGGCTTTTAGGGTCGGGATGCCGCAAGAAGCTATTAGCGACTTCATGCAGTTAGCAATACTGATGAACGGTACGCCCTTATACCTGCTATTACCTATCCCGTTCTCACCGAAGCACATATTCAGAGTGTTTACTTTCGGCTCGAACTCTTCGTTGACTGATGATCATACATAAGTGCACTCAGGAATCCTGATCATGGGAGCTTGCTAAAGCACGGTGAATGATTCGAACTGTTCACCTTCTCAGAACTCGGGAACCGTCCTGTATAATGGGCTGCATCCCATGATGGACCATCAAGATCACGACCCGAATTCACAGTACAAACTCCACGTCTCTACCGCATCCTGGCTCCATTCTAAGCGGCTCGCCGAAAACGGCGCTCATTCTTTGTCCTCCCGATGTCATCTTTTGATACTGTGGGTATCGAACTATATATACTTGCACCTCGAGTCTGGCAGATGGTTCGCGGCTTCGATGGCACCAGTCACCATACTCTCTGCCTGCCTCATTAATGTGGTGACAGAGGGTGTTTTGTATGGGATATTCTTCGTTCTTAACGCCGCATCTGTTCTCCTACTATGTTTTCCTGCCACCGAAATGACACAACTCCGTCACCAAGTACTCAAAAGTCGCTTGCAGTTCACCGCCAGGGCTAAGACCGTACTCAAGAAACCAATGTTCATTGGAGCAATTTTGCTGTTCATCAGCATCACCGGGGTAAGCCCTTCCCGCTTCTTCCTCTAAGGTCACGTTAAAACGGTTATCAGCATTGGGTCTGTACGATAATCAGATTATTCGAAGCGGTGGTCAACTACGCGGACGGTACTCGGGCTGCAGAGTATTATGCTGATGTATCGCAAGACGTCTATGCAGTGAAAACGGGGTTTCTTGAGGTAGCCCTCGTCACTGGTGACACGATGCTTGTAGATTCATTTTCGGTCTCTCCCCGTAAAGCGGCTAACAAAGATGTTTGTAGGTTTACAGACTTTGGTTGGTCTGGAGTCGCAATTACTATGTGATCATAGTCCCGTGTATCACTATGGCAGGTCTTATTGGTATGTTTAAGCACCTTGAGTTATAACCCTTCTCATCGAGGTTTCTCGCAGCGTGTGGAATTGGCGCAACCTATGATATCGCGCAGTACAGCCCGGGTTACGACGTCTTCCTACCTAAATCACAGATTTGGATATTGGGCGATGGCTTGTTCACTCTCGTGTCAGGACGTTCTTCCCAGCTAACAGTTGCCGCTTTACTAATTACAGCGTCGTTTCTTACAGAACTAATGTGTACAGTTCATGTATGGCCGACTTTTACTCCGAGTAAACGTCTGCTCATGTAGAAACCTTTAGCTTTGATTGCATGGCGGATCTGGTCGACCGATCGACAGACCAGGAAAACCGGAGTTGGCCTCGTTGCAGGGTCTAGCAATCTAATGGTACGTTTGTTTGTATGTGGAGTCTGTGCCGTGTGTACTCAGTCGACCCTTTCCTAGTCAATGCTAGTCATATTCGTGGAAAGCGCACTTCTCTACACGTACGTCCGGTGCAGTACAACATCAAGGTATGGTCGCTAATGTCACCTAGGTCTTTCACTATCATCTTCATCGCGACCTATGGGGCGAAATCTCACATCGAAGCCATGGCCGCAGACTGTTGGGCTGTCATGGCTGGTATATCTTTTGCGTTGATAAACGTGCGTATCGGACTAGGATGGGCGAGGAGCTCCACTCCAAGTACTTCGACGTTCGCAAGAAGTCAGGATCCGGAGGGGAATACCAGTCAGAGTTTTTCATACCCAATGCAACCACTGGCCATACATGTTCATCAGGTGAAGGATTCTGTAACATGCTCAGAACATATTCATTTCCCTGATACGGAGGCTGGGGATTCGGCGAAGCTTGACGCGCGTTTCTAACGTGCAAGATTACGGTGTTGCATGTAGGACGTGAATATAGAAGATACAATGATTAACCGTTGGCTTAAAATCGCATCGGTTGGTTTCAAACTGCACTTGAATCGTCAAAGACTCATCGATAATCGAGTCCAGTATCTTACATATGCCGTACAACATTCGTATACTGGGTCTGTAGGTACAAAAATGACATTCAAGTGAAATGATTTTGAATGGGGTGTTCCTCCTGCAAAGTGTATGATACCTGCCTAGAGCAGCAGCAGTACACAGGGGGATTCGCGAGTCGTGGAGTAAGAAGTAGGTTACGGCCCAAGATCCAAGATATCCTTGAAAGGTGATTTTGAGGTCCTAAAATCGGTCTGAGTAGAGACGAAAAGGTCGTCCGTGTTTGTCTCTTGGGTCGCAAATGTCGTGAGCAATGCCAATAAGTCATTCGGAATGCTCATTGGAGGCAATATGACGGAACTTGGGAATTGAACCATGTAGAAGAGGGATGAAAAGAACTGGAAGAGGTGCATTGAGGTCTGGTTGAACGCTGGGCGAAGATCTCCTGATGTTGTGCTACATCTTGTGGACTGCTTGAAGAATCTTTGCAGAAGGTTACGACAGAGCTGGTCATTCGGAGGACGAGGAATCCATTGCCAACGAAGGGCTTATGACTGTGAGCCTTGTAACTGTAGAAGGGAACACAACTCACTTGCAAATTCGAGTTCTAAAAGTCTTCCTGGTAGTACATGATAGTGTACCTCCCCAAATCACACTGCCGAATCCTCAATCTTCTGGGATACTCAAAACCTATGCGGAGGTGGTGACGAGATGGATCATGAGGGAAGACGGTGACATGCATGCTCGCTTCCTGCTCGGAGCCGCTTCAGAAAATTCTAGTTTCGCTCCATCTCTTCGCTCAATTATCGGAAGACTCTAGCACCTGTCTTTTTCACCATGAAAGTTCGGATTGTGAAGGTAGAAGGTTATTAATATTATGGTGGAAAGACGCAGTTGGTGAGTGTACCGGCTCAGTTTCACTTTTGTTGACTCATTTCCTCGTCGGCTTAAATTTTAGTGAGGAACTCTAACAGCGCATATCAACGCGAAGAAATATCCCGTCGACATCTTGAACGTTCTGAAGGTCGTCTCAAGTGGTCTGAACAGGATGCGCCCATCGTCACCCGCCACGTCTGAGATCTGAAACCTGAAACCACAATTTGGATATGGGAATTCATCTAGCAAATGTACATGAGGTCTTGTACATGGGTAGTGAACGAAAGGTGTGCGCGAACGGTTTTTATTTCCATCTCGTGTATCTCACTCGCAGTCGGGAGTATAGCACGAAAGCACCCAAAGCGACTTCGACATAGTGGTTCGACAGCGAGACGCTTCTATATCATGGCTCGATGCTTTATGAAACTAAAACTTGGAGCGTCGTCGTCGTACCATTGAATGAATGTCAAGTCCATGTAACAGGAGAACCCTTTCCTGTTGTCGGCGCATCCCAGCCTTTCCCTAGTCTGAAAAGACCCAACGTACAATAATGATCTGGGATACACTCGGAGATGCAGTTATCGGCAGCGGTTACCTTGCGCACAG
The DNA here is from genome assembly GCA_037176845.1 of Paramarasmius palmivorus. Lineage (NCBI taxonomy): Eukaryota > Fungi > Basidiomycota > Agaricomycetes > Agaricales > Marasmiaceae > Paramarasmius > Paramarasmius palmivorus. The sequence continues at coordinate 34,508 of JAYKXP010000001.1, read as the reverse complement.
CTGTGAAGCTTCATCTCGAGGTTGGATTCAGGTGTGCATCCATGAGCGTATTCTTTCGACATTTTGCTGAATACACGATTTTCCCAGTGTTGAATGACCTATGAAAGCATCGTTCTCCTACGTGCACCCGGCCAAGACCTAAAGGGAAACCTTCAGTTTGTGGGGAATAGGTCCGTTAGTCCGGTGCAAAGAACGAGCATTTTTTTTGGAATGCAGAAGTGGCAAGTACAGACTTCGAGATCTGGGTGTGCTCAGGCATATTTGCGTGCCATTTTTTCTTTGGCTAAAGGGCGCAGTGCAAGTCAGTTCTACGGAGCATTCTCCGGGATACACTCACGTCTCGATGCTTCTTGCCTATCGTCAAGGGGTGCGAAACGGAGTTGCAGTTGACCTATTCACATGGAGTGACTTGTGAACCTGCTAGCCTACACGTCAGTTACAACTATTGGTTCGTACCTTACTGTCTGCGAAGTATCTTCTGCCTGACCCTCGGATACAGGTATTGTCAGGTAGTAATAAGGCAGCATTTCCAAAACTCAAAAGAAAGCAGTATGCCACTAGCCTGCGCTGGTGTGGATCAACGACAATGCCACCCACATGCAGATATTCACAATCCTGTCCCATCTGGTATATCTTTCAACCTGACCACGTACCTGGACCAAACCGCTAGTCATTGCAGTGAGAACACTGTAGTGAACCGCGTGTGACACGTGTGACGCGTGCTGTCACTCGTGACATAAATAAGTCACGTTTCGGTGTCTGCGCTCTTCACCTTCCTACCCTCACCACACGGGATCCTGCATCGTCTCTAGACATTTATCATCACCTTCCAACTCTTCATTAACTTTTCTACCTTCCGCTCAACGATCCTCTCCTTTCTAAACACGCCATGGACGGCAAGATCCCCCGCCCTCCAAACGCCTGGATCCTGTACAGGTCCGACAAAAACGTCGAGATTATGGCAGAGAACGCACTAAGTGGGGAAAAAATCACTCAAAATGAGATTTCAAAGATTGTAGGCCAAATGTGGGGAGCGGTAACACCAGAAGAAAAGGCGCACTATGAAGTGCTTGCATTGGAGGCCAAGAAGAGACACGCCCAGATGTATCCTGGCTATAAATTCCAACCCCGATCAAAGGAGCAAAGGGAGCAGGAAAAGGCAGAGAAGGCATTGAGGAAGGCCGCTCCGAGGGTGTCGAGGGCTCGTGCTCGTGCACAGGCACAGCCATACAATTTAGCCCGGGGACAGGCAATTGCCTCTCCGATTTCCCAATTTCCCAGTGCTGATGAGGTATGTAGTGTATGTATATTCATTACCAAGCTATGCAACTTACCGACTCTATAGGTTACCTTGAATCTCCCAAACACAGCGGGGGCTTTCCCCCTTCCTTCATTCGATGCCCTCGCATACGACGTCAACGTTCCCCCTACAGCCAATGAAGGGGTTTCATTCAACTTTGACAACTTGAATTTTGATTCTTTGGACTTCAATCTTCAGCTGTACCAACCTCAATCTGGACCAGTCGCTGGTCCCTCGTACTACTACGAGGCCGAGTTGCCACCTTTCGGTGGCATGTATTTTCCAGGCAATGCTACCTGGCAAACGGACCCATCCCTTGAATGATGTATTGTTATTCACTTTCTGTCTCTCGCTATCTGTTGTTACTATTGTATGACTACGTTACATTTTCTGTTTCTTTCTGCGATACCTATCTCCTGCTCTGATTTGCTATCTGAACTGTTTTTCTTGCTACTCTTGTCATTGTCGCTATATCGTACTATCTTGGTTGTACTGGAAATCATCATCGCATTCATAGTTTGTCCGTTGCTTGAAGTACCACTCGTATACAATGGTATAACATCGTGGTGGGCTTAGCGCGATAGTTGAAACCAGTCCGTGACCGCGTTTCGGCCCACGTGAAATCTACAACGCGCTACTCGGATTCAGAAGGTGAGCAGATATAATGCCGTTTATACAGGAGGATTAGTTATTTGCCAGACTTTCGTAGGAAGCCACCACAGAATACAGAAACGCCTGGCGAAACGTGCTCATTTTGAAGGGGAAAGGTTGTTTGCCTTTACTGGGAAGCACTAGTCACTCCAGTGCGCTTTAGTAGGATCCTTTTGGAGAGATACGAAATTCCTAGCACGTTTTGACATCAGCACAAACGATCAGCCAGTTTCTGGTACTTATTTTACTTTTCGAACGTCCGTGCATTACAGCGCAAAGCAAAGAACCTACAAGTACAATTCCTACGATTACAAAGCAATTAATACGCTAAATACTATGACCTCCATGATCCTGCAATCGAGTTTCGAGCTTGCTGGGGTGAAGGAGGCGGAGGAGACGAGTGTGAACGCAACAACGGCTCCGGAAGATAAATAGGCACCGTCGGTACCAGCTGGAAGATTTCTTGTGCCACGGCTCTTGCTCGAAGCCCGCCGCTGTCGGGTGCATTCATCACGAAATGAACCTGAGCTTCCTGGACGACAGGCTCATCCCGACCATCATGTATAGGCGTAGTCATGACATGATTATTCGGCCCAGCTCCACGCCCATCCCATATGCAGCGGATATCGTTCCCTGGAATGATCTGTACGAGCCGTCCCGTTTCGAGATGTCGGATTTCTATGAAGCGGGAGTCGAATAACAAGATGTACGGAGAATGGAGGGCTACTCTCTCAGCAATACCCTCCCATTCAATGGTCCCAGCCGCTCGACTAGGGTCACCGTGCTTATCGACATAAAGACCGAATTCTGTGAAATGAAAGCGCGGTGAGTACAGAGAAACACATCTTATTCACGGTACGAACCATCGTAGCATAGAAGAAACTCGTCGTCGGCCGATCTGAACATTCCCATGGGCCGGCAAGAGTCGCAACGTTTTGCGAGCTGAGCGAGGCGAGCATCATCTCGTTGGGGTATCGTGACGCTTTTGAAGCTGAAACGGAAATCAGTCAAGTGTAAAGGAAGTATCTTGGTTGCGACGAACTCATTCAAGTCCATAATTTCAAACCCTTTGATACATAAGATAACTATTCTCGCCTTGAGGAATATGAGGTCGAAAGACTCGGATGGTAAGAAAAAGTCCTAGACTAAGATTAGTGACTCGTCCTGTAAGAGGCGTTTGGTACGAACTCGGTATATCCTAAACCATTCGGACTTATTCGGACGGAAGAACCTCGAGCCAAGACCAGTGGGTGCCTTTGCCCTTTCATTGATCTTGTCGCCTACAGGCTCCAATACTCGGAAAATGCTATCAAGCTAAGGAGAAACGAATGAGACGAGGTGTGAAGTGCAAAAAGGCTAGCTTACCCCTTTTTTCTTCATGTATATGACCAGGGTTCGGCCATGCAATTGGCCTACACTGAAGAAATGGACATCTTTATTCCCGCTCAGCCGTTGAGGGACCTGAGATGTATGAGCCGCATGCGGTGATGTGGGCACCAGCGCTTCGATATGGTAAGCAAAGAGGGCCTACAAATAACGTCAGATTTGGGCAGGCAGAAACAACGAACAGACACACTTTGTCGGCCAACACCAAGAAAATACCAAACTCCTCAAGCATTGCACATTGTGTGACCATCTTCAGGTGGAGGACTCGACGCATAGCTGATAATGATGTCAACACCATGAGCTTGGTATCAAGATAGGTACTCACATTTGGGATCATGTCGGAAGCCAATCCATACGCCCTCAGCACATCCAATAGCGACCAGGCCACGTCCGTCGGCAGTATCTAAGACATTGTCGTCAGAGTCGTGCAACAGAATCAAACAGAGTGTCCATACTAAACGGAACTGAACAAGTAACCTTCCCTGTATACGAATTCTCTTGGTTCCAAGCAGGGGGAGCATTTTGTCCCGTCATGGAAGGAATCAGGAACGTGTCGGTACTCAAGGATTCCATCTCGAAGACTTTGTTCGCTTCTTGAACGACCTGTCGTAGTCCAATAGCCTCCTCGAGTTTTTGTTTCCATTCAGTTCTGGCCTGCGTAGATTCTGCGTGAAGAATGTAGGGACCACCCAGTCGTCCATTGTGTTGAAGCGTCAAAGGATATACCAAACGCGAATCCACAGCGGCATCAGGCGAGTTTGATGCTGCACCTGGACTATCTGCGTGGCGTTCACCACCACGGAAGCCGGAGATAAGTCCTGTTCGGCGTTGGATTGGCGAATCGTTGAAACTACCAAGAGCGAGAAGGTCGAGAGGGATTGGCTGAAAAGGAAGCCGATGTGGTGAGTTAAGTGACAAAAACAAAGATAGAATCATACCCGACGGTTGACATGATACTTGGTAACACCGTCCCTTTCCTTCGGTTTTGTTAGAACCACTAAGGAACCGTCAGTGTGTGATTCTTCCCAATCGTCAACACCTTACAGTAATTGTCGAACAATAAGACGTAGAGTTCACTCCATCCACCCAATTCCAGCCCGCCTTCAGGCTGCCTGAGAAGTTTGCCCGAATGAATCAGAGATCGGTGCTCGTCGAGCAAGTCCATATCCTGGAGCAACACAATGAGCATATGGTAGAGAACCGTATCGCATCACTTACAATCCACTCTCCGGGTTTGAATACTAGGTTAGAGTTGTACCTCCAGAGCTCAACTCTTTGCTTCGCTGAAACAACACCCGGTTCAGTGTCCTTTCCAATCGACTTGATCACCTCTAGGACTTGTGGGATTTCCTTCCGGTCTTCGTGATTCGGTGGCGTTTCTTCCATTATTCCTTTCAGCAATAGCTCGTACCTCAGGAGACGCGGAATTGGCCGATTAATGAAGTTCTTCATGTCAAGCCTGTGTGCATCAGGGTGTTTGACGCATTTCTTGATGTACGTCAGTACAAGTATCGTCCCACAAGAGTGAGAGACCCACCTCGACAAACTGCTTGAAACGGAGGTTATTGGCCAATTCTTCGTCAATTCTGTAGGCCGCAATGGGATAGTTTGGAATATATTCCATATACGCATCCCGGAAGTTTAACGCAGCATCGAACATGGCCGCTGTGATACTTCTGATTTGCGGATGCTGCGCTTGCTGAATCTGATGGAATTTGTCCACAAGACGTTTGTGATGCATATGCAGCTCGGAGAAGTTATGGAAAACGTCCATGATGAACTGCTCAAGACGATCCGGTTCGATGATCATGGTACCATTCTCATTGGCTTCGCGGAGAGGTTGGATGTACATCTGATCATCGAAGATAAGTGAACAGTCTGATGAGAATATCTTTCACTTACCACTTCAATATTTTCCAAATCCTTGACATAGGCCATCTCGCCCTTGATCAGCTCAAAGATGATTCTGCAAGGATAGATGAGAGGCTGGGTGTCTAATGATAACTCATTGGACGTACGATTGCCTCTTCGCTTCTTCCTTCTTCATCCTCTTCCTGAGCTCCGTCGAAACTAGGTCATGCCATTCCCACTTTCCGGGTTGTCCTTTGCCCATAGCGAGCTGGAAGGTCCTCAACTGCGCAAACGTCTGCAGATCCTTCATCGCGTCAATGGCCTCCTTCAAGAATGACGCATCTGGGTCCGAGTCCGAAGTTTCCTTGAGGATCGCGTCCAACAGTACAGGATACTTCTGCAGATGCTCTGACGGGCGATTCAGGTAATGCTTCAAATCCAAACGAGGAGCCGCGTTGTTTTCGAGCTGCCCTTGACGCGTCGTTTGGTTCCTGGATGCTTGCTGGGACACAGGAAGGCCATCGTTAGCTATAGTCCTGAAATTAGGTTCCACAAAGCTTACCTCAAGGAAGATCCTAAACTCAGGATTATTCTCAATTTCTTCCTTCATTCTCTTTTCCGCCAACGGGAAATGCCCGACGTATTCGGGGTAGATTGACCTGAACTCTGATGCTGCAACCAAGAACACATCTCCAATCCTCTCAATGACATATTGCAGCTCTCGTTGTCGGATATACATCGTCTCCAGCAACCGTCGGTTGCAATCTCGTATATCTTGTATATTTCCAAACACATCATTAATGAAGTCGTCCAGCTGTTCGGGAGGTGAGATGATAGGCGGATTAGCGAGTTTGAGGGGCTTCATGAAGACAGTTTCGATGGTATCAAGGTCTTGCATATACTGATCTTCTTTACTTATGATTTTGTGAATAATACTAGTCATTGATCGTTAGCACGGCCAGCATGGACACAACACTAAAACTCACGTCTGGCGACGAATATCACTATCGGACAATTGTGCAAGCACTTCTGGAGGAACAGTTTCAGTCCACTCTCTGCTGGCATGCGCTTGGGGCGGAGGCTCTGGTTCATTGATCAGCGCTAGTATCGCGTTGCCCTAAAGAGTTTAGAAGTTAGACCACGTCAAGGAGCGAGAGAAACGAACTGACACGTTTTGGACAACTGAAGGCGTAGCAAGGCTCTTCATCCACACAGGTTGGTACATAGCACCCCGTGAGCATCGTGATAACACCAGTCGGGAGTTCTGCTCTATCAAATGCTCCATCTCCATGCGAACTTGAAGGACCAGCGGAGCTAGAGGGGCCGGCACCTTCAGTGTCATCCAGAAACATGTACACTTCCTCCACGCCATCCTGGAGTACCCTTCCGCCCCATTCAACTTCGTAGAAGAAAAGCTGAGATTGAAGGGATCTTGCAACCTGAAGGGCAGCTCTTCGCCGATCATTCTTAAGGTTCGCCAGCAACTCTCGAGGGAACAGGGATTGGATGGTAGACTACGAAGAAAGCCTTCAGACCTTTGGTGCATCCACGAAAAAGCCAAAACGTACCACAATGTCCTTGCCGGTGAACGCCCTTGGATATGGAATGTTTCCCTTGACATGTGTTCCCCTCGGAACCTTATCCCTCAACTGAACTGCCAAATTACTCAAAAGACTCGGGTTAACGAAATCCTCATCCGCGTAGTCGTCGACCTCGTCCTCGTAGGAGCCATAGTAATTCTCTTCTTCGACTCCACCCAGATGGTCTCCATTACCACTTTCGTAATGAGCAATCGCACGTAACATCTCACTTGGTCTTCGATGCACATCAGCCCCACTATTGGATGGGCCTGCCGAGTCCCAGGCACCATAAGGATCTTGAGGCTCGTAGCTGCCATAGACATCATATAAAGAATCCGAGCGAGACGTCGGTGGAATTTGCGAAGGAATGGGATACGGGTAAGGTCGTTGTTGGGGCTGCTGCGATAGAGGTTGCCCTTGGGCATTTAATCCATTACTGTAGGATCCTGTAGAGTCAACTCGATTGACAGATGCTGATGAAGAGTTAAAATAATCGCCGTTTTGATAAGGGTCTGAACATAAAGAAGGGTGTGAATTAGTCAGTCCAGATCGGTTCAATAAGCTGTTACATGCCTTCAGGCGCTAAGAGGCCTTCTTGCCGTCTCGGCTGACTGTACACAGACGTGGTTGGAGGAGGCGGGGGATGATGGACATCAAGAATGGGCACGCCATGTGAGGGTGATGGTGATCGGTGACTTTCAGGACCTCTATACGCGTACGATACTCGGCCATGCCCATGGACTGTCGATCCGCCATCATCACCTGTGTAAACGTATCCGCCATTGATAGAATCGGAAGAGGCCGCCCGAGATGATCCAGAACCAATATTCTGAGAATGTGAAAGTGCATGTGGGTAAGAATGGGGTTGTGGGTGATCAGGAAGGCCGCGTTCTCTCCTGGCGGTGGGTGAAGGGGATGAAGGAAGTCCTACAAAGCCCCCAGGGGGGTCAGGGAGCCGCCTGCCACCATTACCCGCAGTAGCTTTGCGCAGTAAGCCAGACGAACTCGTAGAACCGTAAGAGTCGGTACTGACATGACCTGGGCGTGGCCCTGGGCTATGAGTAGAATTATGAGGCGAATGTTGGTCGATATATATCTCTGGCTCCGGCATAGATACGGGAATAGATACGCTCGATGAGTTATGTGGTATATGTTGGGAAGGGTTGTTGTAACTGCTTCGAGTACTGCTGGGGGTTGGAGGAAGTCTTCTAACACTGCTCGCACTGCCGCTATGTCGATGGTTGTTGCCGTTTGCTGTTACTGGATAGCTCGCGTTGCTGCCGCGAGTACTGTCTGCAGAAATGAAGGAGAAATTAGCACAAAAAATCAAGGAAAATCCGAACGAGCTGACTAGATCTGGCACTTGTGGGACTGATGGGAGAAGAAGTATAATCTGGCTCATTCCCATAGACGCTGTAGATTCCGTCAATGTCCTTCTCGCCTCCAGAGTTTTGCTGATCTTCTGACGCAAAGCTGGCCCAAACTTGCTTGTATAGCTCTTCCAGACCTTTGTCGGTAGGACTCGGAGAACGTTCTATTACTGAGGCCATCGTCGGTTAGAACGTCCCCTTCCTCGTCGTTGTCGTCGTTGCAGGTGACAAGCCCGTCTCAAGTGCGCCGCGCCGTCCCGGCAGAGTTCTCACCGATCACGCAGCTTCACGGTCCTTCAACTCCCCCGCTTGCATTACCTCGTTCTCAGCTCGGTTACTGCGCAGGCAGTGCGTTTGTATGATTCATTCCACTTTGGCTGTGAGTAAGTAGTGATTTACACGCAAGGGATAATGGATTGTGAATGCAGGTTATTCCAATTCTTCCTCCCAAGCCATTTATCCGGAAAGATACCTAGTGTCTTACAAAATCATTCCATATCTCCATGGCAATAATAACATGAAGGTCTGAGTAAGATGTATGATATTCTACATTGCGTGGGTTTAGCGGAGACTCGGTGGAGACTCTGGGGAGAGCTAAAGACAGCTAGGTCGTCTATAAGTACTTATCTCTGATCTACTTTTCCTTTCCTTCTTCGCCTGCTGGACCCAAAGGCTTTGAAGGGTCCGGAGCAATAAGTCTATCGGCCGGTATCAGGTTCACGTTGGGGTTCAGTTCCAGACCAAATCCAGGGGCGTCTGATACGTCCAGGGATCCGCCGTGCGGAACGGGCTCATTCGTGAACAGAGACCCAAACACCGGGAGGATGCTCTTTCCATCAGGCGAATTAGCGATGTCTAAAGAAAATACCAGTCAGATGCTTGCGCAATTTCTCATGTCGTGAAGAACCACATACACTCGCAGAAAGGACTGTGAGGCTGGGACATAACAAAGTGATAAGAGCTTCCAAGAATGCTGTGAGTCTGTTCTGCGACGAATGACTGAATGGAACTCACTAGGGACCACTTCCATGTGGGACAACCGGTATGTCATAGGCGCTGGCCATAGCACTCATCTTCAAGATCTGTGAGCGAAGATGAGTAATTCTTGGCAGAAGGTACAGGCGTAGCTTGACTTGCCTCAGTCATACCTCCAAGCCACATCACGTCTGGCTGTATAATGTCTACGGACCGCCCTTCGATCAGTTTACGGAAACCGTATCGGCTGTATTCGTGTTCTCCAGTAGTCCACTTGACGTGCGGCAACGCAGCCTTCAGAAGTTTGTGTCCATCAAAGTCGTCTGGATGAAGAACCTGTGCATGGTTAGGCTCTTATCGGAGTGGCTGGGACCAACTTGACCTTACCTCTTCCCACCAATGGATGTTGATGCCTTCGTCAATAGCCTTTTGAGCAATTTCAATGGCGTATTGCACGTTGAGGGACATGTACTATCGAATCAGGTTGGTACAGTTCGAATCGTTGTTGACTGGGATACATACACAGTCAACCATAATCGGATAGTCAGGCCCAACCTTCTCGCGATGAGCTTTCAAAAAATCAAGGTTTCGTCGCATGCTGTCGAAACCATCCAATGGGCTGTAAGGAAGTGGCACTTTTGCGCCCCAGAAACCCATTCGTCGGGTTTCAGTCGGAAGAGGGCTAGATTATAAGCGTTCAATAACCCTTGTTCACGAATAGCAAAACACGAGAACTAACCCTGTGCAGTAGAATGGAATCTTGTCCTTCGTGCGACCTCCTATCAGTTTCTGCAACAAGTAGCTGTTAGCTCATATCCCAGCATCAAACTCAGAAGCAGTACATAAACCGGTTCATTCCTCAGCTTTCCAAGCAGATCCCAGATGGCCAGATCAACTGCACTAATCGCCGCAAGTGTGATTCCTTTCCTTCCATAAAACATACTGGCACGGAAGAGCTGGTCCCAAATTCGGTTGGTGTCGCGAGGATCTGAGCCGAGAACGAAACGAGTGAAATGTTCCTTGATAAGCCAGCAAGCTGGAGGTCCTCCGAAGCCGGTCGAGAACCCTCTGACGTTGCACAGTTAACATAGGCTATTGGAGACAGTAACATCTATCACTCACTCTGTTCCATCTGATGCTGTCACCTTGACCAACAGAGATCCCAAGACGCCGATTCCCCAGCTTGTTCGTGAATGACGATATTGCTCATATCCAGACATAGGGTTGCTTATAGGAGTCTATGGGGAACCAGTCAGGCTTTTTGAGTGGCGACAGGCCCAAGTGTTACTCACATCGATGATCCAGTGCCCTTGCTAGCAAGAGAATAAGCCTCTTTTGAATTCTATAAAAGGGCTAGCCCTACCTTCTGTCTGTGATAGTCGCCTCCATCACCTTCTGCGGAAACGATGAAGGTTTCAAGCTTCGTGATGGTTGGGAACTCCTTGGAAGACATGATAAAGTGATAGAGTGCTTTCAGAATAAGACCCGGGGCGTCCCAATCATGTCTTTTATATCTAGCGGGAAAAAGAATTTGAGGCTCTGGAGGTGCATATGATCAGCGGGTCGTCTGGCCGGTGCGGGCATCCGACGCTCTTCGAAAATGATTTTTCCACTAGTTTCTATCCCATAGACGTTAGACATCAAAAGTTCAGGTGCAAGAAGCTGAACACACGCGGCCTTGTCTCGAAATACGTCGTCTCTTTGCGTCGTACTGCAGGCGTTCTTGCTTTGAGGACAATGTCAGTTTTGACGGAAGGATCCGGTTTGACGAGTTTTGGTCTCAATATGTCCATAATATCAAGAGGCCCCGCTAGGGTTCATGGTTTGGATGATTGTGGTTATGAGGAAACAGTTGGTGCGCCGTAATGCCGCACACAGCGCTGAGCGCGCTCGATGTCGATGAGTTCCTCGGATACAGTATACTCGGGCGTCTAAATCAAACATCTCAGGTTTATCTCCTCGCTTTCAGTTCGATATCTTGGAAGTATCTAACAAGGCTGTATACCAAATTCAAGTACTTAAGTACGGAACGTTGAGCATCAAAGTTTAGCACGCGTTCCCAAATATTCTGCCTTGGCCCTGTCGCGAAGCACTCGGCGAAGTAACTTTCCACTGGCAGTTTTCGGGATTGTATCAACGAACTCCACACCTCCAACCAGCTTCTTGTATCCAACCTTGTTGTCTGCAACGTGCTAAGATCGTAGCGACATCAGCTCAAAGCGAAAGCGAGTCCGAGTAGATACATCAGAACCTTGATGATAGATGCCTTGATTTGCTCCGCGATGGTGCTATCGTTCCTGATTCTCTTGATAGCATCAGCAGTTGGCACAACGAATGCCTTTGGGACTTCGCCGCCTGCTTCTATCTGAGAGAAAAGCCCTTGGAATGAAAAAGGGATAAACTCAACTATAATCGTGTGGGATCCCGACGACACACACATCTATTGAAGGCCTATGAAGCACCAGCGATATGTACTCGGCGTGATATATAACGCACCAGCAACATCGACGACTTCCAAGATGCAGCCCTCTAGCTCGGCAGGTGCAACTTGGAAACCCCGAACTTTCATTATCTCCTGATTAGGTAGCCTTGTTAGTCCAAATCTGAGTGATGGTTATTACACTAACCTTTATTCTGTCGAGTATGAATAACTCTAGGTTTTCATCGATCTTAGCTTCGTCTCCGGTCTTGATCCAACTAAATCTGGCCTCAGCGACAGAGATGTTTCTGATCAATAGTACGACGCGTACCCTTCGATGAATGTTTCCTTCGTACTGTAGACAACATATCATTGAGTAAATACCGTTCGTGAACCAGGCTCTCACCTTTCTTCGTTGTTATGATACTGTAGTGAGTTGCTGGGGCTGTAGAGGATCAGCTCTCCTGGCTCATTGAAGCCCGCAAAGGATCCGTCAGGTCTTATAATACGAGCTGATTTGCGACTATATAAGTCGTTGACGCAAGCCGATTTAGGAATAGCTCCCACCGCGGACTCCAGGCAGTAGTTTCCCAGCACCTTTTGAGAAAGGGGACGACTTCATGATTGGTTTCCCCTTACATGCATGAATGGCACCAACCTCCAGGTACACCTCTTTTATAATCGGTAGACCACGCCGAAGCGGATGTGGATATCTCTGTCATACCTAACGGAGATGTTACTGGTCAAAGCGCGAGATCAACGAATGATCCCTTACCGTATCCCTGTCCGATTTGCACGTCTGGGAAAAGCTCAAAAATCCGCTCGTTGACCTCCTTTGACAGAGGTGCGGCTCCGACCAGTATTGTCCTTACAACGTCCTTTAAGTTGTAATCTTTGACTGCCGGATGCTAGACAGTTGAAACATCAGTAGCCACTCGCGATTAAGAATGGGAAGTATTGATCACTTTACACAGAAGTACCACATGTGGCGGAACTAGCCTGTAACCTCGACCAGTTAGCTAACGACTAGACGGAAGACCCTCTGTCTCTGACATGAGATGTTGCACCCGATATTGCATGATGCTCTTGAGCATCCGAGCAAAGTCATATTTGGCCACGACAACCACAGGAATCTGATGACACGTTCAGTGCCAAATAGCAGGATGAAATTCGGCCACGTACCCCAGAATATAACATAAAATGAAGCTGCGTTAATTGTGTTAGGCCGTTCGCGACTCACGAGTGAGTGAAGCCAGAACATACATTGTTCATCATTCCATAGGCATCTGACCGACAGCCGTCAGCAGTACTGAGCAGAATGTGAAAAGGAAAACCGCACGGAAAAGAGGTAATACTACTCTTGAAGTCAGCTCAGTTATAATAACCATCTTTTGGGTACCAACCTAAGATCGTTACATCTCCAGGTCTATATCGTTGCTGATCCCACGTGGTATAATTCTCGCCCACTTTCCAATGCACTGCCAGTTGTATCGTATTCACGATGAGGGAGATGTGTCGTATCGCCACCGCCTGACAGAAATATAAGTGATGTCATGTTGATAGCCCTATCTATTCACCTTCGGCTTACCCGTAGTTCCTACTCTATGATGAGTAAACTGTTTTGCTAAAGCCTAAAGGCATACGTACCAGACGAGTAGCTAAGAAAAGCTAGCTTGGTCTTGGGGTCAATCTTGGGTTCTGCGAAAACATCAGGGTTCCGAAGCCCAATCTGCACCAAATCTTCAATGGTTTGGTGCCCTTGCGCATTCGAAGCTTCGAAGACGACAACCCGTTCAGTCGAGATACCGACTTGCTTGGCTGCTGTAATAGCCACACTAAGCACCTCAGAGCTCGTTACGATGAGTGTGGCTTTGCTGGACCGTAATTGATAAGCAAGTTCATCAGAAGTGAATTCTGGGTTTGCTCCGCTGTGGGATCGGGTCATCGACATGAGGCTTTGTCAACGGAATGCACGACACGCACGAGATGATTCCACCGATCTTGAGGGTTCCCCAAGTGACAATTGGGTAGTCTATGGTAAAGCGTTCAGTCCCGAAGAGAAGAGTTGGTCCATGAAATTCCTCATACCGATGTGGTTACGACCAAAAACAAGGACTGGAATGGCTCAGCGCGTGAGTATACCCATTGAGGAGCGATACATACCTACATCATCAAAACCTGTAATACCGAGTTAGGACGGGGTCTAGTTATTCGGTCGAGAACATACCAATGCCAAATTGCGAGACTAAACCGTTTGCAAGGGCATCAGTCCGTTTGCGAACCTAATCTGAATGGTCAGAAGATGCTGTCGCAAACCAGGGATAAAGGGAGCAAGTGCACCTCCAATAACGATATACGCCGTCCTGTAGCATCTTCTATCAGACAAGTTGTGTCTTGTCGGTGATATTTAGGAAAGTCGAGAAAAAACTGAGTAATGGACAGATTATAGGGACTAGGAGGAAGAGGCTCTTCGTTCTGAAAGATAGTCATGGAAATGTCTAAGAAAAGGACGATTTAGTCACTGCTGCTCGATCTATAAGCCGAACCCTCTCACCTGAACCACCTGATTAACCAATCTTCTGCCGCACTCAGCCATTCCTTTCCCAGTTGATTGACAGAGACGGTCTGACGTATCTTGAGAACTTTTAGTGTTGAGATTTCTTTGGGACCAGATATGCACTCCAGCTGATTGTATGTCCTCTGGTGTCCCTCTTTCCGAGTCTTTCGTTGCGAGGGGCCAAATCAGGGTGTACCAGATCGCCGAGACATTCGCACACTTGACTTGACATGCTATAAAAGGGCGATACATCGTCCTTGATAACACTTCGGCTGGCTTATCACAAAGCGAAGCGAGTGTAGTAGAACATCATTTAGTTGCGATGAACATCGAGGAAAGGAGGAAGTGACAGTGTGGGAAAAATGCCATCACAAGCCCTTCGCCGACAACGCCGAAATAGTATGGTACATTAACAAGTTAAAGACTCGGACTACAGTTTTCTATCCTCCAGTACGTTCAGTGTCTGTGGCTTGTGAGCCACGTCATGACCATGTTGGTCTGTGAAGTGCACCTTCATTTTTTGAACGACCGTCAATATTTTTCAGCATTACTCACGGGGCTGCAAACCAGAATGTAAGATCTACCTTCGGGGGATTCTTCACGCCCTTTTCTTGAGCTTGAGTCTGTGTCACCACTATCTCTTCTACCTGACAAAGCCGGGAGGTCAAACCCAGTTGTTAATGATAGCGACCAGAACTTCGACACCCACCTGCCCTTCGCGTTCCCTGCCTCGTATCCGGGTCATTACAGTGTCACCTTCAACAATTTTACGACCCGTCTTGTCAGTTACTGGTTGGTTCGTCATGAGGATTGTGCGAGCTGGAGTTAACCTGTTCAACTCCCTTTTATCCTGGTAGTACCAAGCCCATGACATCACACATACTGCAATACTTTACTATAAGGTGGTGTGCTGGTGTCTCCCAAGCAAGCCTTCCCGCGCTGCTAAGGCTAAGATTAACCGCTCGAGCAGTGGCGAATCGTAGTCACATTGAAACTAGACTGAATTCAGCAGTGTCATGTGTCCTAGACAAAGCGGTACTTAGGTTCCTAAATGCCTCCTCGACCCCGACCCCGGCCTCGAGACCATCCCGCGCCTCTCCGAGAAGGAATCCCACCTCTTCCGGGAGTCATGCCACCTGTCGAGAAGGTGTCTCGATACCCACCGCGCCCTACGTTTGTATTCTGATATGGTTCCACTTCCATTCTTTCGCTTGGCTCTACTGCCTGCGGATGATATCCCAAGCCCCTGGATCTTCCACCTCTAATGCCTCTTCCTCTTCCCCGAGTCTCTGTACTCTGATGCGCCGGAGCGTGTACAAAGCCACCTTTAGCTGCTCCACGGCCGAACCTGACTGAACCTGGTACTAGTGACAAGGAAGTCATTGACTCGGCAAGCTGGTCGGCCATGTCAGCATCCTCCTTATGCGTGTTCCTGTTGGTCTCTGATCTCGTCTCTGGGGCGAAATTGACCTTGCGGCGTGTTGGTCTCTTCGAGGTATGTGACGCGGTGGCCGATTGACGTTCGGTATGGTCTGTTTCGTTTCCGTCGTTGGCGTCATCCACAGTCTCGCTAGTACTGGCATCTTCGTCTACATCTGAATTCTCGTCCCGTTTCTTCCATTGTCCTCTGATCATACTCGCCCCTTCTCCCCATTTCTGTAATAATCCGCCTACGCCTTTGTTGGTGACGGCGAAGAAATATTCTTTCGGATATGAGTGTACTTGTATTAGATGTAGTCTCCGTGCTTTAGGATTTGAAAATGATTTGGAACATAGAGGCAGGAAGCATGCAAACTGAATAACAGAAAGTCAGTAACGAATCGACGGTGCGGTAGTAGTAGAAAACGACACACTATTTTCTCTCCTCTCTCCTTCCTTACTGCAGCAAGAGGATCGTGGCATTCTGTTTGGTGCTTTCAACGTCATCAGCGCACTATTACTGACGAAAACAGAGAATAGCCACTCACCAATTCTAGGAACCTGGCATCTGGAAAGACACGACCACAATCTCTTTGTTCGCAGACATGGGCGTGATAGGTAGCATAGTGTGACTCCAGATCTTTAGCATTTGCAATAAATGTTGGTACTTGGTTACATGTTGGCGGTAAGGTGCATTGAAGCTGGTGCACAGATTGATTGTTCGATGGTACAGTTCTCGATGCTTTGGGTGTTGGCGACGCTGAAGGCGACAAAGATGAGTCCGAAGACGACTCTGAGGGATGTCTTGGCCTCTTGAAAGCCATCAGGATGAAGGTCAGAAGAAAGGTGCTGTTTCCAGCATTGTTGAGATTGTGAAAGGAGTTTGGGTGCCTTTTTTACTCTTTCGCGCATGATGAGGTAGCCGTGACAGTGTGTGACTCGAAATTTTCGGAATCAACCACCATCTTCCACGACCATGTCAAAACGAAAATGGGATCAGCCTGGCCCAGGAAATGACGAGGGCGGACCGTCAAGCAAGGGTGACGATGGAAAGTCAGCCTCGGACGCAGCAGCCGCTGCTGCTGCCATTGCAGCCAAGATTGCAGCACAGTTTGCAGGAGGAGGACCACTCGGCGGTGCGATGCGGGACCCTCACGATGCAGAATATACTCACGACATTGATATTAACGATGTCAGGAATCGTTATTTGCTGACCAAGTCTTCTACTCAGCAGGAGGTATGCTGTCCTGTCGTGCTATGAACTTCCGTTTACTAACCAGTCATATCCAGATTCATGACGAAACTGGAGCGTCTGTTAGCACCAAGGGCGTTTGGTACCCGGATAGAAGTAAAGCTACAGAGAAGGACCCACCCCTGTATTTACACATCATGGCCAACACGAAGGAAAGTCTGCAGAGGGCTATTGACAAGGTCAAAGAGCTTATGTCGATCGATATGGGGTCTTTAGTGGAGGACAAGAAGGACAGGTTGCGTGAAAGAGTCCGTTCATATTTTCGTGTTGCAATGACGCGTCGTACTCACCATGATATCTAGCGAAAATGGCCCGAGGAAAAATTACCTGTTGGATTAGAATCTATCCGAAACTTCAACGTCAGAGCGAAGGTTGTTGGACCTAGCGTAAGTCTGGTCCTGTTTGGCAGTCATACTGCGCTTACCGTCATATAGGGCTCTTTCGTCAAGTACATTCAGCAAGAAACAGGCACTCGTGTTCAAATCAAGGGGATCGGATCTGGCTTCATCGATCAAGAGACCGGCCGGGAAAGCGACGAGCCATTGTATATACACATAACGTGAGTCTGTCGAGCACCTTGTCGCCAATTTGTCCTCACACCTGTATCCAGTGGGCCCGAAGAAAGCCAAGTCGCCCGCGCCAAAGTGCTTACTGAAGACCTTCTACTCGTAGTTAGAGCAGAGCATGCAAAGATGGCGGTCGTTGTTCAACAACAGCAGATGGAACTACATCAAGCTCAAGCACAATACGCTGCATACAGTGCAATGGCGGTACGTCTATTACTACTCACCTTTTTAGATGAACTTGGTACCTTGGTCTTTCTTCTTTCTCCTTACTTGTTTGCTGCTTATCACAAGTGCCATACTGATTGGAAGAGTGACTCGTGACGCTAATCTTTGTTGTACTAATGCCATTATAGGGTTATGCTCCCCCTCCCCCTTCTGGCGCGCCGCCTCCTCCTCCGCCAGGTGGCGAACAACCACCACCACCTCCGGATGGTCAACCGCCCCAGTCAGGGGCGCCTGACCCCAATAGTGCCGAGGCTTATGCTCAATACTGGTGTGTTCAGATCCATTTATCTACGACCATTGGTAGCTAATTTGCGATACCTCACAGGGCTGCTTATGGATACGACGTCAACAGTCCTCAATTTAAGGAATGGATAGCCACTCAGCAACAACAATATGCCCAATATTACGCTGGGCAAGGATACGATCCAAGTGGTGATGGGTCAGCCCCACCCCAACCACCACAGCAAGCTCCTCCTCCTCCACCTCCTCCCAGTTAAAAGGTAGTAGACATCGTGTGTTCATTGATTAAAGTACCATTTACTAGGGTCATCGGCGTTCGTAATACGTACATATGCACTGGAATGAAAGTCTGTTTGAAGGTTTACGTCTCTATCCAACGAGGTACGAGTGATTGAGTCGGCTTACAGGAGACTAGTTTACGTCGGCGAGATTGTTATGCGTCTGCTTCGACTTCACACATCGACTTCTTCATGGTATCATTGGCACGAGCCCAATTCAATGGTTTCTCGTACGGGCTAGTACCAGTAGACAACATACGTTGAACGTATGTTGGGTTGACGGTGAAGCTGCGATGCGAACAACGGTCACGGGCAACGTGATGAAGGCACTGAACATCAAAGTACCAGTCAGCTCATGGGGTCAAGTCTTGGAGATGAGATATCAAGTCGGCAGCGGTGGGAGTCATTACTTAGTGATTCTTTTCCGGGCAAGCACGGATGTTGCACCATGAACTATAGTACATAATTGAACATACATCGTATATTCTACTCACGATAATAAGCTGTGATACATGGACTGCCTCGTGTTATGTGTACCTGGATATATGGACTATGAAACTACAACTTGATGCCCGTTCGAAGCATTACAGTTCGCTATAATACGGGACAAGTTCGTAGATATGTTGTGTGATTCGTGCAGGTCTAATTCCGCTCGCAGGCTCAAAAACATTGTTGGCGACTTGAATGGGATTCCTTTGAGTAGGAGTTGCAGGGTCAGGAACGACTGAATCATCTGATATGCATTGGACTTCGTCCCTGGCAATAACCTGAGTGAGACTGCCGTTGCATACATCCCGCACCTCAACGAAACCCGTGCTGAAGAGCAGAATGAACGGAAAATGCAAAACCGCTTTCTCGGCATTGCCTTCCCATTCGACTATGCTTGCATCCCCGCGGCTGGGCAGGCCATCCGGGTCAGTGAAAATTCCAAAATCTAGGTGCAACCTTAGCAAGCTATATATCGACAGGAGTAGGAACTGACGATCAAAACAAAGTAAAAGTTCATTCTTCGGTAACTCCAACTCGAAAACCCGAAGCTTGTTGCACGCTTCCATCCGTTTCGCTATCGAAATGGAACGGACTGAATCATCCAGCGTTGGGAGATTCCTGCGCTTGCTAGAAGGACTGAAAGGTATCAGTAACCAGACGTCGAGAGGGGCAATGAATCGTACTCGTCGAGGTCAACAAGCTCAAAGCCTGTTCGTATCGCGACGGCACAAACACTCTTCCCAATGATATCCAATCCAGACGAATCCGTGCCGACGCTAAAATTGTTGATGTTGACTGCTGTGAACCAATCACCGTGGCTTTTGCGACCGATATTTTCGGCCACAGGCCGAAGTATAGTGAATGAATTTTCTGGCTTCGTAAAATGAGCTCCGAAAAGACTGACATAGCGAAATTCAAGTTAACGAGGACTCACACCCTTTCTTCCCATGACAATCACGACTGGGCCTCCGGTAATCGTTCCAAGCCTAAAGTATTGAACTGAAGTATTCCGCAATTTATATCGCGGCAAGTCAGGAGACGTGGAGCTATCCCATAGGTCGCGGATCTTGTATCCGAATAGCGTCTGAAACCAGTTTGCGTCAAACTTGGAACTTGGCAATATCACCGGAGGAGCTTACATTTTCTGCCAGGACAAGCAACAAGTCTAATTCTTCAATCACCGCACACTGCTTGACATTTCTGCAAGTCAGGACGCGCTTGAAGCCTACAGCCAGTGTCAACGACGCGTCTCAAGCGTAGGTGAATGTAAGAAAATACCTGCCGGTTTACTGGCCAGGCCCATCCATACGCCTTCAAAGCACCCAACTATCATGAACCGGCGCTTATCAAGATCTATCGAATTGTAAATATTGTCGCGACGAGCGCCATTGAAAGGAGACATACGAAATACCACGGAGCAGGCGATTCTTCCAGTCATGGCACTATGTGAAGATATCGGTATCTTGGATTGAGGAATCGACTGAAACCAGAAAGTATCGGTGTTCATTGGCTTCAGGTCGAATACCTGAACGATATTCCTTTGAGATATGGCAGTTTCTAGCCTTTCTCTCCACTGTGTTCGTGCATCTTCGGAATCTGTGAAGAAAAACATCCTCTTTCTCGAGCGGCCTACGTGCTGAACAGAGAAAGGGTAGAAATGAGTGGTGTTAGTGGTAGATACGCTGTCGAACGAAGATGTCCTGGCGATCGGGAGCCCGTCAAAGTTTAGCAGGGACAAGAGTTCAATGGGAACTGGCTGGAGTGAAAATGTCTCGTTCTCAACAAGGCGACAGTGACTAAACGTAAAGATACCTCACCTTGCCATGTACTATGTAACTCCTTTGTCCATCCCTCTCTTTCTCTTGTGTCATGACCACTACCATAAGTGAGAATAGCTCGTGGATGATCTGGATTGGAACGGCTTACAGTAGTGATCGAACAAGAACACGTGAAGCTCGTTCCAGTCTTTCCAATGGGAGCCTTCCTGTGGCTTGCGAAATAGCACACCTCTGTGTTTCAGTATTCGGTGTTCGTGTCGCAAGTCTAGGTCCTGATGAAAGACGAGAGGTTATGGCCACGAGCCAGTGGTTCAGAGCCCAGCCACGTACCACATATTCGTTCGGTTTGAAGATGATTTGTGTGATTAAACGTCGGGCCTCCACCTGTTGGTGGCCTGTCCTAATGGAAGGCTCCATATCGAATGCAAGATTTTTTAGCGACTGCAACACCCGTGGTATGGCAGTCAGATCGTCGTGGCCAGAAGGAGTGGCGCTAAGGATCTTGTGCAATAGAGTTTCATAGTCCGCGACGCGCATCTTTGGTAGATTCAACAGGTGTATAAAGAGGTCTGTACGTCCCTGTGGACAAGATATCATTGCTAGGGCCATATAACATCGAGGGCTCACAAACCTTAAAGAATCTTCGTAATTCGGCATTCGTTTCCTTCTCTGTGACGGTGGTGTATTCCGCGAGGACAAGGTTCGGTAGATAGCGTAGATACGCGTAATATAAGTCAGCTATCATCCTCTCCATGGGTGCCACGATGCTTCGAATAGCAGGATAATCTTCCCTCTGCAAATGGTGTAAAGATGACAGGAACTCCCGGTGGCCGGAGACAATCTCAGAGAGATCTGAAAATACAGTGGACAAGAACCATTCGTGTTTGTCGCTAGGTATGATTGTTTCACTGGTTTGGAGGGGTTTCATGTACATCTGGAGTTTCAAGGTAAGGATTGGTAAGGAGAATACACAGGAGATTGCGTACCGAAATGATATTCTCTAAATTCTCGACAAAACCCATTTCGCTTTCGATCAATTCGAATATTATTCTGGAAGGCTGTGAGACTCGAAAAGGACGTAAGTGGCGAACGAGTGTACCTCTGCCTGTCCCTTTCAGGTCGGTTTAGCTTCATTAATGCTACAGGGTCGATAATGGCAGTCCAGTCATCCGGTTTGACAGGAAGCTGTGAACGCTGCCAAAGCAGAAGTTTCTCGCTGACGGTGAACGTGGCGGGGGCGGTATCCTAAGATATCGAGAATAAACATGATTCCTTGTCAATACGTGTTTAACAATCACCTCCTTGGATTCACTTCTTGGGTATATGTCAATAGAGGTTCTTTTTAGAGGTACAGATCCTCACCTTGTCCGAAGCCTCTCGTGAGACTGAGACAGGAAAGTGGTGATCTCCGGACTGTGGAATACCATTTCAACGCCCTGAATATTCATCCATATGTGTTTCATAACAGTCAGCTCCCATGGAGGTGCAGGTTCCACGGCTCCAAATAGCGCATCAAGTCGGCTCCGAATCTCTTCAATATCGGGTCGAGAAGTAGGTTCCGCTGCCCAACATCGTTGAATAAGCGCCCACACATCATCGTCCAACTCTGGCAGATCCTGAGGCCGAGATGGACGATTTCCTTGCATAATTTGTAGCAATACGGCAGCATCGTAAAGGAGATCGTGGAATGGACGAAGCCCGGTGTATATCTAGCCTTCTCGTGAGATTACTTGTGATGGAATGGCGCAGCCAACACACCTCATAGCATACGCAGCCAAAAGCGTATATATCGCTCTTATAGGATGGTCGCGATGAGGGGCTTAGCAGCTCGGGAGCTAGCCATCGAGGCGTTCCGCCCGAGAACGCACTTGTGGAAGTCATTCTCAGGATTTCACCTTCTGCGACGTAAGAGAGGCCGAAATCACCGATGGTTGCTCTCCCAGAGTTTGTCATCAAAATGTTGGCCTTGCTCAGCAGTGAGCGTTTGGACACTTGTTATAGGTGTTGAGGCTCACTCCTTTGAGATCCGCGTGTATAATCTTCATTCGGTGTAGGTATTGAAGACCACTCGCAACGTCCCACGCCTGCATCGCGTCAGTAAACAGCACGGGTGCCTGCCAGATCCATAGGTACATACTAATTGTCGATGATTCACATCTGAACGCGGTGTTCGCTCCAGAAACTGAACCAGATTCCCGTTTTCCATCCAAGGCGAGATAAGACACAGCCGCTGCTGCCTTGCATTGAGAAAGTATAGTCCAAGAAATGGAAGGACATTAGGGTGTTCGAGTTGTCGCCAAACAATTGCTTCCCGCAAGAAGTTCTATGAATGAAAGATACAATCAGTACAGCTCCGAAGGTCTTCAGCATGTGTACGCACTTTGAGAACCTTTTCGATATCTGACTTCTGGTATAGCTTTACCACTTTCAAGCACACGACATCCTCTGACCCCTCGATGGTACCCATCCAAATCTCCCCAAATCCTCCCGAAGCTACTGGGTGTTCCCCGAGCTGTCTAACATTCTCTATCGTCAGGCACTGAGGGTAGAGATTCGACTGTCGAGAAAGCCTTAGAATTGCTTTCAGAATCGCCGACCGAAATTGAGGAGATGTTTGTGGGGTGTTCGAAAGCTTGAACGATTAAGTTAGGTATCGAAAAGGCGGAGACAGGGCTGCTCACCGACTGTAGTAGATCCAGAAGTGACTGTGCAAGTTCCCCTTGTTGAGAAACCAGATTCAGATATTCATCTTTATCCTGAAGAATAGCGTCTAGCTGGCCCAAGGCTGTTTTCGTATCGTTCACTTTATCGTCGTCGTCGTTGTCGATTACTACAAGCTCGTGGTCCAACGGTTCTGTATAAGAAGATTGAGCCCTCATAGCTCATGGGGCTCAATGAAGAGAAGAGTAGATATCATACTACACGTTGTGCGCATGTCGTGCAGTAGTGAGACGATGTGAAGATGTAAAGATTGTCGGATTTTGTTCTAGAAATTTGCCTGCCTTTCACTTAGCTAGTAACCAGCATGGCAGCGGCCACAACGCGCGCATCCTCAGTTCACGATATCAACGAGGACGATCCACCTTTTGGTTCTCGATTTCTCACCGACGAATCCCAAGTATGGACTCAGAACGCCTGGGATCACGTACCTCCTCCAACAGACCAGGAAGAGATCATCGCTGCATCTCTAGCGAAACAGCGTCTTTCACCAGTTCCAGAGCAAGATAGGATCAAGTATAACGAAAAACCAGCGCGTCATTGGGACAACTTTTACAAGAACAACGCCAATAACTTTTTCAAGGATCGTAAATGGCTGCATAATGAGTTTCCAAAGTTGGTGGAGGCTACTCAGGCGGAGGTGCGTGGTTCTTGTTCTATAAAGGGTTTCTGGTGTTGATTTTTAAGGGTGTTGGTAGGCTGGTCCGATGAGGATAGTAGAAATAGGATGTGGTGCAGGGAATTCAGTCTTTCCTCTTCTTGCAGCAAATCAAAACCCCGACCTCGAGTTGTTCGCGTACGACTACTCCAGCCATGCTGTCAAGTTGGTACAGAATAATCCGTTATACAAGAATCCGCCAGTGGGACGAATAAAAGCCTCTGTTTGGGATTTGACATCGGGTAGTCTACCTCCAGGTTTTGAAGATCAACCAGGCTCCGTGGATATCGTTGTACTCGTGTTCGTACTTAGTGCCCTACATCCAGATGAATGGGGCCGGGCAGTGCTCAATGTACACAAGGTGGGTGCTTGAAGGCAGCAACGAAGCGGATACTAACGTTCTCTCTTAGTTGCTCAAACCGGGTGGTCTAGTCCTTTTACGCGACTATGGTCGTTACGATCTCACACAGCTGAGGTTCAAAGCTGGGAGACTATTGGACGATGAAGCTGGCAATTTTTACATTAGAGGCGATAAGACTAGAGTCTACTTTTTTGAGCTGGGTATGCGAATCTTACCCTGTATCGTAGCGGTATCGTTGACTTGCACAGACGAACTGTCCCTTATCTTTGCAGGAGAGCGCGCTTCCAAAATAGACTCGTCGTCTAATGGTGCAATCAGCATGACAACGACCACCGAAATCATGGACGAAGAGGCAGATTCTCCGATAACAACATCAACAGAAACACCGACACCAAAGGGGACGCTGGCCTCGGCAACACCTCGTTCGTCGGACCCAGAGATCCACCCAAACCTACTAGATTCGTTGTTCCCCCACAAGGACTCATCATCGTTGCCTGTTCATCCACTTTTTTCAGTCGAAAAGTTGGGCATTGATCGTAGACTTCTTGTGAATCGTAAACGGCAGCTCAAGATGTATCGTGTATGGATGCAGGGAGTATTTCGGAAATGCGGATAGTGGTTGTTGTTCAGGTGTGATTGACAGGATAGTGGGAATTGCAAGTTGCAACGCAAGCCGCTGCCAGCAACCTTGAGAAGTTCAAGTTCAGAACGACATCGACGAGATCGTCATTGGTAACGATGTGACTTCCGAATCTACCCTGCTCCCCGAATAGATCAAGACCATGAACCTAGAGGAATCCGAGTGTTTCAGCTAGGAAACATACTCACCTTCCCTTCGAGACTGCGAACCGACTAGGGAAAACTATGTAGCGGTGTTTATTGAAAGCCATGACCAGTGAAAAATTGAAGGGAGTCAACTCATCTTCGGAGGATTCGGCTGAATCTGGCGGTGTCGCCGATAGGGTTCGGTTCGGTCCGAGCTTGGCCCGTCACTCATCTTTCCTCTCCAAACTCCAACTCCAAGTCCCCTCATTCTCTCGTCCAGCATTTTCCATCTTCTCTGTTCATTTTTTGTATTTTATTTGAAGGGAATAATTTGGCTAGTGGTACTGAAGAAGAGGGAATTAAAGTGCGTTGATCAATACTCTGTTATCTTATTTGGCTTCAAGTTCAACTTTTTCCATCCGCAGACTCGACGCCCAGCGATGCCTCAGCCTCAGGAAGCACGTCGAAGGTCAACTAGACAACTCAAGGTCTCCTCAAGAGTCAAAGACCTTGACTCTGATGCGTCAGTCATCAAACGAGAGGAAGGAAACAACCAAGACGAGACACTCGACAACTCGGACAAGTCAAGTAGCGTCAACGTCAAATGCGAACGAGGGGGTTCACCTATAGTTTGGTTTTCACCTTCACCATCGGGTAATACCGAGGATAAGAACAAGTATGGCTGGAATCATCCTGCTGAACTTGACTATATCACCCCGGCCGACTGGAGCGACACGAAGATTATTCATCACCTTATTGCTCATGCTTTCGATCTACCGGCGAAGAATCTCAAACCTGGGTCACCGTTCATCCAAGTAACAGGTGTCACTGGGACGAAGACGGTGCTACCAGCAGGTTATCGGGTCCCGTTGATGTTCATTGCACGGTTTCAGTGGCTGTCGTTAAGGCTGGTGCTTTCGGCAGAGAAGCGGGATAATGAGTGGAGGGATTACAAATATGGGATTCTGCATGTGTCCAGGTTGTGTAAAAGGCTTTTGGACTCGGCTCAGGATGCAATGAGTGCAGTAGATTTGGAAACAGGAGACAAGCTAAAGGGCATGGATAGGAAGTGGAGATGCCCGACGTTTGACAGAGCGATAGCGAGGTATAAGAATAAGTGGTTCATTGCCGATCCTAGTCAGATTCGGGAGTTCTGGGAGCTACATAAGGAGACGGAGTATGAAAAAGACGTACTCAAATTCAGTGCGTTAACCTATTTCTATACGTTGGAAACGTAGTTGACTAATCACTATTATCCCTCTTCCTCATTCAACAGACTGGCGTGGTTGGGCTCTCAAAGGCCATCGGGGCTTTTCGCTTACAGAC
Source organism: Paramarasmius palmivorus (assembly GCA_037176845.1). Lineage (NCBI taxonomy): Eukaryota > Fungi > Basidiomycota > Agaricomycetes > Agaricales > Marasmiaceae > Paramarasmius > Paramarasmius palmivorus. The sequence goes on along the minus strand of JAYKXP010000001.1, from coordinate 8,344 downwards.
GAAGAAATAACGAACGGTATCACTGCGCAACAGCTGATGTACGGACTTAAGGAGAAGGACGGAAAATGGCACTGGGACACGGAGCACACACCTATTATTGGTGGAACGGATGCTTGGTCCCTACGACATGCAGCGTTGGCCTCTTGGCCACCATCGAAGAGTTCCATAAAATGTCCAGCACCTCCCAGTTCAAAGGCTCCTGACAAGCCGACCACCGCCGAAGCCTTGAAGCCCACGCAACCGCCGGTTCAGCCACGAGTCGGGAAGGTACCCACTAGTGCCGCGGAAAAGGAGAAGGAGAAGGAGTCCTCCAAGAGCAAGGCAAAACAACAAGCTGCGGAATCCGTGAGATCCATTGGCTCCGGTCCTTCACCAGCTTCCAAATCTGCAATGCCACAGTCTCGTACAGATCCAACTTCACCTTCCGTTCTAGGCAAGTCGTCTGCAGTGAATGGTGTCAGTGCCACTGCCGCTCCTGCTCCTGTTGCTACAGCATCTGTGAAGCCTCCCGAGGGTAGTAGTGGTAACAGCACCAGTGCAAAACCGCCCTCGACAGCCACTTCATTGCCGAGCAAACGACCTGGGTCTCCTTTGGAAAAGGGCGGTTCTGCTAAACGGCCTCCCGCATCGTCGTCAAGTGCAGCCGCCGCTCCAACCACTCCATCATCACACGCACCTCCGCCTTCATCAAACGCTGGCGCATCAACGCCGGTCAGGGTGAAGCGCGAACCTTCTCCGGATCCAGACATTGAGGTGCTTCGCTCTCGACCACCGAGAATGAAACGACATTCAATACAACTTAGTCGTCGGGGCTCACCATCTCCCTCAGCCAGTACAAACGATTCCACGCACCCGAACAAAGACACGACATCGGTCTCAAAAGGCAAAGGAAAAGAGTCGAGTAGCCACCACGCGATAACTTCGGGTTATTCCGGATTCCAGACTGCAGCAGCCTTTTCGAATATTACGAAAGATGAGGCAGCGCGGTTGATGGGAGCGAACGAGACGGAGTGGATGCCTATGGTGAGCTCGTTGAAGTCCCAGCAAACGAGAGACGATAATAGTGCTATGGATGTAGACAAGGATAAAGTGCGTGTTTGGAATGGTTTTTTACGTCCTGCATCAGTTTCTCACGCCTTTGATTGCTCAGACGTCCGCCTCGACATCAACGACAGTAGAATTAAGTAATGACCATATTCCAGGTCTTAGCCGACAGGTAAAGGCTTTTGTGCGCTCAGCTGTGTTCATTGGATACTAAACGCATTTCAGGGATCCCAGATTTACAAGAGTCCCGCTATACCCGCTTCAACGAGACCTGCCTTAGCGAAACCTTCACCAATACCGATACCTATACCCATCCCTCATTATCCGGCTTCGGTATCAAAACCTCAGACACCTCTCGATCCCACGATAACGATACCGAAACTTCCATTCCATTCCCAGACATCAAGACCTACACCAAGTCCCTCCCCTGCGTTGTCGGCTGGGGCCCAGGACAGGGCACCGCACTCTGCGGACCAAGCATTCATGAATGCATTAGGTCTAAACCTGCGAATGCCCCAATCCACACCTCAACAACATTCACAACAAAACAGACCCAACCCGCCACGACCTAATGGTACTAGCAATGCCACGTCAAATCAGGAGGCTACGATAGCGATAATCGACTCTCTGTTCGTTGGATTTTCGGAGACTTTGAAAAAGTTTTCGGAACAACTTAGGGAGCTTAGGGAGGATGGTCTACGTGATGTCAAGATAGCAATGCACGACGTGGTGACAGCCGAGCTAAGTAAGGTGTTTCAAAAGGAGTAAACAGCACTACTATCCAGAAGGAACTGGAGAATACGCTTGGACCAAGCTTCGAAAGCAGACTAGAGAAGGTTTTTCGAGCTTCTATAGATGGAGGTATGGGGTCTAGAATCGAGACGTCGATGAAAACAGGTTTTGAAGAGATGGGGAAGGCTATGGGACAGGTCATGGTAGGGGTTGCGAGGGACGCTGTAGGAGGCGTCGTTCGGGGGTTGAATCAGAACGTCGACCAGATGAGAAGTGAGCTGGCACGTTCTCGGGAACGGGAGCAGGCCTTGGCGTTGATGCTAAAAGGCATACAAGACGACATGAAAGGTGTCAGACGAGCTCTGGAGCTGACACCTAGGAATAGCGCAAGTAACATATCTCCAAGCAACGTCGCCGGGCCATCTACATCTACATCGGGTCCGGCGCGCCTACCAGATCCCGACCTTAGCATTTACGCGAGCCATCCATTGGCTCACCTGTTGGGAGACGTGGATACAGGCCTTTCGAACCACGATCATTCGGGTATCGATCTTGATAGGCAGTATCGACATCCTTCTCCTCATGAAGCAGTACCAAGAGCAGTCCCAGATCGGAGTGTCAGCGGCACACCAATGTCAATGGACTCGGATATCCTCTTGGTCGAACCTGTAGAGCAAAAGTTCAGGCCACCTGAGCAAGAGATTGCTGTTCCTGTACCTGAAACACCGGTCCTACCACCTACGCCGGCGTCTCCTAGTCTTGCTAACCAAGACGATATCATGGACGTCAAACCAATCATCATCGACGGGGAGGCATACCTCCCCAATGCGAATGGGGAACCCATACCAGTGTCGTCATTCAGGCCTTCGTATCCCATGCCCGCAAAATCCAATAGGAAGTTTCGGAAGATGGTAGCTCCCAATGACGGCGATTCGATATCTACAGCATGATTGTGCTCACTGTACTATCCGCTTTTACGACTCGCTCATGATGCCATCGTTTATTAATCTGTTTAAATTTAAATTATACCATCAAATATTGGGGTCATAGTTCTCCCATGTGTGTAGGGTTTACTTTTCATTCTTTCTTGGAGATAGCTTTTCACCCCGTGTATTTTCCCGCTCATGGCAATATGTAGGCCTTCGCAAGCGACGTCAACCATGTGCAGTGGAACGAGTAACTTGAATCGTTACGTGAATTTGGTGCTACATAGATAAAATCTACTTGTATGCTACATCTTGAAACAGAAAAGGATGTAATAAATAAGTCACCGTCTGGTTCCGTCCTAGACCGTGCGGGAATACCTCAGCGATACATCGTCATGGGTCGGGAGTGAAGGTGAGTGAGGCGGTGAGTAGGATTGAGGGAAATATGTATTCGTCGTCGGGGATGCCAACGATCCCGGCAGATATAACGGTATCGTTGGTATAAGCTCAAACACATGCTGAGCTCTGGGTGAGGTACGCCCCATTCCCATAGGCTCGCTCACATTCATGACACCATGAACACGAGGCTCTTGGACCATTCGCTCGTCTTCGTCTTGCCCATGAAGCGGTGTCATCGGAGGCTGTACATTGGTACCGCGTCCGTCCCAGATGCAATGGACATCGTTGCCGATGATGATCTGAGCCAGCCGCCCAGTCTGAACATGTCGTATCTCGATGAAGCGAGTATCAAAAAGTAGGATGTAGGGCGAATGGAGAGCAACTTTTTCGGCTGTTCCTTCCCATTCGATGAGCCCATTGGGCCGAGATGGTTCTCCACGTTTGTTGACATATAAACCGAATTCTACGCAATTTAGTAAAACTGAATAGCGACGAGAGAAAGTAGCCCTACCATTATAACACAGCAAGAATTCCTCCTCGGTAGATCTAAACATTCCAAGCGGGCGACAGGCTTCACAGCGCTTTGCTAAGCCCACAAATCTGGGATCATCCTTCTGTGGTATTGTTACGCTCTGTAAGCTATAACAAAGGAATTAGCGACTTGTTCATCAGGTGCGCATGAGCACTCACTCGGAGAGATCCATGATCTCGAACCCTTTTGTGCATAAGATAGCGACTTTAGCCTTGAGGAATATGAGGTCGAACGATTCTGAAGGCAGGAAGAACTCTCGATACGGTCTAAACCAATCAGATTTAGGAGTCCTGAACCCGAACCGAGATCCTAGGGTAGCAGTTCCTTTTGTTACTTCCTTAATCTTGTCGATCACTGGCTCAACTGCGTAGAAAATGCTGTCCATCTATGCAATGCATAAGTCAGCTATCATGGAGGAATTTGTATGGCTACTTACGCTTTTCTTCTTCATGTAAATGACAAGTGTTCGACCTTGCAGTGTACCAACACTGAAGAAGTGTACATCCCTGTTGCCACTCAGTTTCTGCGGTGTTTGTGTTGCATGTTGACTCGAAGGTGATGAAGGAACCAATGCCTCGATGTGATATGCAAAAAGAGACTGATCCATCGGTCATGATTTGCTCGGGCTGAGTTGAACACAGTACATTACCTTATCTGCCAGGACCAGAAAGATCCCAAAGTCTTCAAGCATGGCGCACTGTGTAACCATTTTGAGGTGGAGAACCCGTCGCATCGCTGGAGAATATGCTTAGAATAGTGCGGCACACGTGAAAGGCAGACGTACAGCGCGAATCGTGCCTAAATCCAATCCAAACTCCTTCAGCACACCCTATAGCAACTAGTCCGCGGCCATCCGGTGTGTCTGTAATGGTCAATAAATAGATAGCCTTAGGAAGGAGTTATACGTACTGAATGGTACTGAGCAGGTCACCTTGCCTGTGAATTGGTTGTCGCCGCTCCAGATTGCTCCGTCGGAGTTTGACCCAATGAGTGGTGGTACCAAGAACGTATTTTTTTTTTCGTGCTGAATGTCCGATCTCGAAGACCTTGTTCGATTCCTGCACCACTGTCCTTAACCATCGCCTCCTCGAGCTTATTCTTCCATCCGTGCGCGAACCTGTGCTGGACTCAGCATAGAGAATGTAACGCCAACCCATGCGGCCATTGTGATGAATTGGTGCATGGATACACAAGAGCGGGAGTCGTTTGGTGTATTGGTAGAAGCTGCACTCTACCACTCGTATTGCTAGTGACCAGCCGTTAGAGATTATCCGAGGTCGGAGTGTGCTTGAGGGGCGCATTGGATGTATTATGTCGTTCTCCTCGAAGGTTGCGAAGTAACCCGCGCTTTTGCGTAGGAGGGTCGGTGAAGTTGACCAAGGTCAAGAGATCGAGAGGATCGGCTTCAGACAGGTTCTAGTGAGCGACTATTCAGATCTAGCAAGCAGTAGACTTATCGACGATTCACATGGTACTTTGTCACCCCATTCTCCACTTTCCCTTGCCTTGGTCATGAAAAACTGCACGGACGGTATCTGTTACAGAGTTTGAAGGAAGCTCTCTGAGACTTACGGTAATTATCGAACAACAAAACGAAAAAGTTCACTTCCCAACCGTTCAGACCACCTTCAGGTTGTCGGAGCAATTTACGGTTTGTATGAGCGACCCGGTGTTATCGAGTAGGTCCATGTCTGAGTGGAGAAGATCTGTAAGTCAATGTGCGATCCTTCAAATGGATACGCCCACAACCCATTACCCCCCCCCCCCCCCCCCCCCCCCCAAAAATTTTGGTTTGAATGTATGTTTAATTATATACTTCCCACCTTTCATTTGCTTCGCTGAGACGACTCCAGGTTCTGTGTCCTTACGAGCGCTTTGATGAACATCAGAACTTGAGGAATGTCTCCCGATCCTCATGCCCGGTGGTGTTTCTTCCAATATACCCATTTAGTATATCTCTTCACATATCCAACTATTTTCTATGTCCTAATATAATCATATTTTCAAAACAATCTCAATTTCTTCTGGTTTCTTGTTTCATTTTATAATCATCATATACCCCCACACAACACCACATTAAACACCCCACACTCCTACCAATCAATCCATCCTTTTACACTCCATATCAACTACTAACATTAAAATCAAATATTATATATCTTTACTAAAACCAAATAATTCCTCTCTTACTTATATCTCTCCACCCTAAAATCACTATTTCTATACCTCACACCCCATTTATCTCTTATCATTTTAACTCTTTACCATTCACTCCAACTCTTTTATAATCGACACTATCTATAAAATATTTTTCATACATCTTTATTCCCATTAAAATCCTCACCCCTTATTAAATAATTTATTCACATCTAAACTTCACTTGCTCAAAATCACATATCTTTTACCATTTCTCTAACCTTTTCCCATATATCATTTTCATTAAACCACACCCCCTATACAATATACACCCACCCATATACTAATCCAATCTCCTTTATCCCAATCTAATAATTATGTATTTCTCTTACATCTACCTACCTATACCACTCAACCTACTCCCTATCCAAACTACATATAACCACCCCCTTATCAACTTACCCCCTATCATTACCCAACCCACACCCTTCTTTCCTCTCCCAATATTACTTTCCATTCCGTACATAATTTCTCCCTCCTTATACCTTTCCCTAATCTCCTACCCACTTTACAATTATCCCCCACATCCCCAAATTCATCCCCACCCACATACCCCCCCCCCCCCCCCCCCCCCCCCCCCCCCCCCCCCCCCCCCATATATCCCCCAACCCCCCCTCCCCCCCCCCCTTTCCCTTTCCTATTATTCTCCCCCCCTTCCCCCCCCCCCCCCCCCTTTCACTTTTCTTTTTTCCCCCCTCCCCCCTCCCCTTTTCCCCACCCCCCCCCACCCCCCTTTTCTTTCATTAGGGATAGCCTCCAGGAGAACAGGGTAACTTTTGCAGGTGTTCTAATAGGTCGAGTTGAGGTAGTGTTAAGATCCAGGCGTAGGGGCGAGGCCTGAACGGGATATTGTTTGGTTGCAACCAGGCCGGATTCCAAACCTGGAGAGCTAGGGCTTTCGCTGTCTTTGAACTTCACGAGTAGATTGCTGTCACTTGGATTGAGGCCTTCGGGTTATCAGTTGCCACGGGTGAAACTCACTCAGAGAATTCCTCCTTTGTGGATTCGCCTCCGCTTTCCGCTCTCGCTCCTCTTCTCAGCAGCTACGTAACTCATATAAATCGGGTACGCGATCTGAACTCGTTGCCGACAGCCCAAAAAGATATCGGCCAATGCGCCTGTTTGACGGGCTCTGTTCTCGCTGCCTGACGTACAAGACCTCGGTAGCCTTCGATTGCATTCTCGTAGATCAAGAATCGTTACCGGTATACCGTGTCGATACGAATCAAATGGTGATTAGAGTCGCGTGTGATCATGCCAGTGATGGATAAGAGTTGCGGGAGGAGAGATGGAGTGGTGATATTATCGGAGATTGGCTGCGAAGGGGTCTGATGAACATGATTCTATAGTGTCTGATCTGAAGTATTGCTCTTCCTTGCTGATGAGGCTTGTGGTTGATTGTCTGGCGACTGATTTCACTATCTGGCAGTGAGCCCAAACATTCCATTTTGGCACGCTTGGAGCCATATCTTCCTCTGTCGGCGCCTGTGAGGGTTCAGGCCAATGCAGTTGGACCGATAGCAGAGTCGCCTCGCCTCGGACATTCGGCGAATAAAACATACAGCGCCTTCCATGCAATCAGGTGTGTAACACTTCGTCAACACTGTGACCACCAAGTAGGTAGCTCTGCTTTCTCTCCACCAACTCTCCCCCCCTCCACATTCAGAAGGCCCATCTAGATCGTCCAGGAACTTGTACACGTCCTCGACACATCTTGTAACAGGTCCGCCATTCACATTCTTTAATGAACTGTGTGATTGAAGAGACCCGTGCAAATTGAAGAGCGCGCGACTTCGTTTGTGGAAATGTTGTGATTGATGGCCTGCTCACGTGGATGAGGGATTGATTGGTTGATACAATGTCCTTCGCCGGTGAATGCGCGCGGGTATGGTATTGCTTCCTTTGACGTGTGGTCACGAGGTACACTTGTCTTTTAGCTGTACTGCGATATGGTGAGAGAGATTAGTTGACGGACACGAGATTCATCCTCTTCTTCGTTGTTAACCGTCGAATTGATTGAACGTCGTCGTTGTTTGATACTGTCCTTCATCATAGACACCTTCGTCTGGGAAGGCACGGGACCAGCGCTGATGGGCGAAAGATGTTCGTGGTCAGGCGTGCCAGATGCGCGGTGCGCCCCCCGCCCCCGATGCCTATGCTGGGACCTGCCAACGTTGGATGGGACCCCAACTTCGTAATCCGCGTGGTCCTATTGGTATATCCGTTAGTGAATCCGTTGTATCTGAATGGGTATTAGCAGGATGATCGTCAATAGACACAAGCCAGTAGAGGGGAGTATGAAGAGGAAATTTGAGATTGTGTACGGATGGGTAGGCCAGTTCGATGCGGAGCTAGTGAAACGCCAATGAGAGACGTGAACGCTACATCTCAGCTCTATCTTCCAATGGACTGTCATACGAAGATGCCGGACTGCTTCTTCTAAAACACAGGCCCTGACATCATTGGGAAAAGCCCATCCCATCGAGACCGAGACTATCAGAAATACTAACCATGA